>CM030368.1:81838226-83269221 GCA_017893485.1 Hemerocallis citrina
GAAGTAGGCAACAGCAAATGACATTAAATAACATTATCTGATTGATCTGAGTTAAGGAAACGAACTGTCACTCCATCTCAACCTTGGTAACACTGGGAAAAAACTTCGCCATGAAGCTCTCCGTGAAAGTAGCCCAAGTGATGGGTCGCTCGAGCCTCTCACTCTCAGCCCGCCACCAGATGTAGGCGAGGTCCACCAGCTGGATGCTTATCACATCCACACGATCAACATCAGCGATCCGAGCTACAATCAGCAACAGCTCCGTCCGGATAAGCCATTGCTCAGCCTCCAGCGGTGTCTCCATACCCAAAAACTTATCTGGGTGCAGCCTCATAAAGTCTGCCACTGTGCCGGGCCTTGGTGGCAGTAGCCCCGGTGCAGGTCCAGTGGCAGTTCGGTTGGCCTACTTCAATGTAGCCCTCATCTGCTCATTACGTTCTTGTTGAAGGGCCAACAGTTGTTGCATAGTCTAGAGGATAGCAGCATTATCTGGCTGCTCATCCTTCGGACGAGAAGTGGAAGAACATCCCTAAGCCATAGCCTGAAACAAGATCAAATATGGTCAGTACCTAGATTATAGTTGATTATTATATGTTCATGTGATCAATGTGGTACACGTATCATTGAGTTAACCTGAATAGAGATAAACCTGACTACATATTAGCCAAACATGACTAACATATTAGCCAAACCTGACTCTAATACCACTAAAAACCATGTCATGCCCCACTTTCCAAAATACGAAAATATGAGTGTGTAACAAAGGCACAGCGAATGATGTAAGCATTATTTATAAGTTATACCAGTCTAACTCAACAACATGAATAGTAATCACAACAATGCAAGAGCAAATAATCACATAAACGAAGAATAACTTCAATAATCAATGAAATAATCCAAAACATAATATCCAACATATGGGAAAACAAACTTCGGTTCATAAATGCCCAAAAACAAAGTACAATGATAATAACAATGTTCAAGGAAAAATAGCATAAATAGATAAATCAAGCAGTCTATTCTTTTGGGTTGCATTCTCTGGAATCGTTGCTCAGTAAGCCCTTCAGGTATTATACCTTGTGTACTTGTAAACTCGTGATCTAAAATAGAAATATAATGTCCATAAGAGCAAGTCACAGACATCAAGTAGTGGAAAACAGAGAACAATAAAAGTATGGTATATCAAGAATAAAGGACTGGATCAAAGTCAAAGTACTAAAACAATGGTTGGCGATAATATCAAGGGTCTACATTTAAATATAGAATAATCAAAAATTACAATTCATGA
Organism: Hemerocallis citrina; assembly: GCA_017893485.1. NCBI lineage: Eukaryota > Viridiplantae > Streptophyta > Magnoliopsida > Asparagales > Asphodelaceae > Hemerocallis > Hemerocallis citrina. The sequence goes on from CM030368.1 coordinate 81,839,515, forward strand.
TCAATATCGATGAGAATATATGGGATCTATCATGCAATGTCAATCTAGATTTACAATTCATTTTATTAACCTACCTAATGTACACAAAACTGTATCCCATACCACAGGTTCGGTGCATGTAAACAGTCATCGTTTTAGACTGTGAAGGTGAACACTACAGATCATGTACTCGGCACAATAAATTGGAATTAACAATCAATAAAAAGGAATTAAGAGAAATTAACATTCAATAAACATGAATTAACAAGAATTAACAATAAATAAACAGTAAGAGACCCCTACCGAGTACAGTCTCCAATTGTTCACTACCAATTCAACCCATAATACCCCGGCTTGTTAATATTTTATTACATCCTAATGTGAGCATCCATGAAAATGTCAAGGTTGTGTAATGCAAGGTGTGACTAATTCTACTCAATACATGCAAGGCAAAAAATGTTTACACTAAATCAATACAAGAACACATTCGGGACAACAAGATATTGCTGTACAAAAACAGAGATTACCGTTGCTAAAGGAAAGAGAAACTAGATCCGTCAGAAGTGCTAGAAACTAGACTCTCTTTCGGTTCCAACGTATATACACACGACATATGATAACTACAGAATTTGGGTATAAAATCTTATACTTTGCATGTTTTATGTTCAGGCAAAATCTTAGAGTCAAAATACTTGTGTATAAAAATAGACTGTAAAATCATTTAAAAATATCATAAAATTCATGTTCCAATTCCAAACAGTGTTTAGTAACAACTTAATTAATCTCATATTTTATTTCTCAGAATAAACCTAATGTTTAAATTAATTAGACAGGTTAATGAATTTTTTTAACTGCATTCTGAAATTCAGACGTCACTGTACAAAAATATAGATATCTTCCAATCTATAGGTTGGATTACAAAACCGTCAGATAATCTGGATACCAGACACACAGGGCTATAATTCTTATTTAATGATTTCTAATCGGGTTCTTTACTAAACTAGTGTTCTAACAGCAACCTAGAGTCATATTTTCATATTTATAAAAGGTCAGGAAAATTATCAAATAATAATACAAAAATAATAAGGTGATTCCCAAACATGTCTAGTAACAAAATACAAAATTTCAAGTTCTAATTATATTGTTAGCTTTTTATTTTAATAGATTATCAAGTCGATGTATCTCTGGACAGAAATCTGGAAATTGAAAACATAGCAGTACTAAAAATATGATATCTTTCAGTTCATAAATCGAAATCTAGTTCTGTAAAAAGTTCTAAAAATAGATTATAAAATTTACAGATGATGTTTACAAATTTTTAGTAAATTACGATGAAAACTTAGTCAAAAACTCAAATCAACGCATAGAAAACAGCAAGCCGGCAAATAAATAGATATGAATCATCAAAAAGTTCTATTTTATTATCAACATGCAATTTCAACATGAACAAGGCATTTCATAATCATGGCAATTAATTCACGAATATAATATTCAATCGGGAACATCTCAATCATCAATCAATTCTATGGCATAGATCTAATTGTTTTCATGTATTACGTGCATATGCAATGTACTATAAAGCTTGGGTTTGAGTCAAAGATATTGGCATGAAAAGAGAATTATCACTTAGTTTCGCCGATGAATCCATGATAATCTATTGAACAAATATTAAGCAAATATATAGGATAAGTGGAATGTGAACTACTTGAGGGAGATCAAAAGAATTCTTGGACACGAATAATAAACTGGTTCAAGAGGACTTGCTTTATACAATTAATATGAATATAAGAATAACAGGATTAGGATCCGGACAGCGTAGCACGTGAAACTACGGGCATAGCACGTGCAAACACGAATTGACAAAACAGCCAATTGCAACACGGGCAAACAACAGATCCCAAAACAACAAACAGCAAATTCCTCAACACAGCAATTAGCAGATCTCTAAATAGCAAACAACATATCAATACCAGCAACAGCACAAGAACAGTAACGACAACACTGGCAGCAGTCGGTTTCGACGGCTGCTGGTAGTTGTGCACAAGGTGGTGGTCGCTGGCATGGGGGTGCGCTGCGATGGTAGAGGTCGACGGTGGTCGAGGTGGATTTCAGTATCAAAACAGGGGAGAAGGAGAACGACAGCAATGGCGTTAGGTGGCGGTGGCTCACGAGGTCGAGGGGGTACTGGGCGACTACGGGGGTTGCTCGACGGGGATGGAGGTCGAAGGCGGTGCTTGGCGTTGGCTGAGGTACACGCGGTCGAAGGGGGCAATGGTTCGAGGTTTGTCGTCAGTGGTTGCGATGGGGACGAAGGTGGTGGATGACAGTGGAGGTAGCAGTCGGAGGTGGTTGTGATCGTAGAAAGGGATGAAGATGTGCGGTGGGGTTTCGTAAAGAGACAGTGGAGGGAGGTAGGGGATGACGGCTGTAACACCCTATATTTATAATATAAATATATATGAAATATTAAAGAGTAGGCCTACATAAAGTTCTATGGGCTATAGAATAAATGGAGTAGTAATGGAGGCCTATAAAAATAAATATGGGGCTTGGCATTAAATAACTAGAGGACAAAAAATATATACATGAAAAAAAAGAATGAAGAAGTGGCTGGTGTGTTGGAGGTGACGTGGCATGGGATTTGGTTGATCATGATTAGATAAATGGCTTGGATTGGGTTGATCATGTTGATGTGCGTTTGTGATTTGTCTGGCTTGATTAAGTGGCTTGGAGTGGGATTCTTAGTCCCACATCGAGAGAAATGTAACAGAAAAGATAGAATATATAAAGTTAGCCACTGATTAAGGGTTCCTACATCCGACACCCTTTTTTAGGCAACCTGTGGTGGGCAGTGGTTTAGGATTTATTTTTGTGCGTACGCATTGAGTACGGGGTGTTACAGCGGCTGCTGTTATTAGTACGGTAATTAGGTTTAGATAATTAGGGTTAGGTGACTAGTATATATAGAGTAATCAAGATGGTGGTTTATTGGGCAGCGGGTACGGGTTAGCGGGTATATGGTTTGGGTTAAAATTCAATAGGAAAAAGAATAGAGTTATAATAGATTAATTTGCAAAAATTTGAATAGGATGAACAACAAAATTTTTAGGGTTAAACAAAAAATAAAATTAACTAGATTGGAAGAATAAGTTGAGTTGAAGACAATTACAAATTTTATTATCAATAGCAAAATTAAAGAGGTTCAGAAAAGATAAAGAAGAAAAGAAATAAATAATAATACAAAGAAAAACCCACAATTGGGAACAAGGGTTACATTTGAACTTTGCCACGGGTGCAAATGTTTCATCATAATCAAATCTATATGTTTGAGTGTACCCTTTGGCAACCAACTTTGCCTTGTATCGCTCTATTGAACCATCTAAATTATACTTCACGGTATAAATCCATCTGCATCCCACCAGCTTCTTTCCTGCTAGCAGTTCAACTATCTTTCAAGCTCATTCTTCTTCAAGGACTTGATCTCCTCATCCATAGCTACTTTCCGCCTTGGATTGGCAAAGGCTTCCTACACACTGTTAGGAATAGATACAACAGATAAATGATTCACAAATGACTTATTTGATTCAAACAATCTATGAGTGGAAACATAATGACTCATGGGATACTTAACATTACTAGTGGGATCTGGCTCATAAGTAGGTTTTGGGATACCTCTAGTGGTTCAATTTGGGAGTTCTCTTCTTGGAGCTTTAGAAAATGAATAAGCTAGGTTTTGGTTTTCTAACGGTGCTGGTGATGTAGAGGACAGTAGCGATGGCATGAATCCCGACGGCTCATCTTCAAGGAGGTTCAGGACCAATTGCAGTTCCTCGTGGCGATCTTCTCCCTCAACCAAATCTTCATTCAAGTGGTCATGGTGATATTCTCCCTCAACCAAATCTTCATTCTAGTGATCGTCACTACTTACACCCAGATTTTCACCCCGATCGTGGTGATCTTCTTCCTCAACCAAATCTTCATTCGAGTGATCTTCACTACTTACACCCAAATTTTCACCCATTGTATCCAATTGTTCAGTCTGAATGGTAACCATTTCGTCATAGGCAAGAGTCTGAATGTCACTTCGGTATTCCCCCTGAAGTTCAACCTGAGAGGAAAAATACATCTTATTTTTATGGAACACAACATCCATAATCACAAACATCCTTTGAGTTGATCAGTGATAGCACTGATACCCTTTCTTATCTTTTGCATATCCCACAAAAATAGATCGCAGAGCTCGAGAATTTAACTTATTTCCCTCGTGTTGATGAAGGTGAACAAATGCGACACACCCAAACACACGAGGTGGCAAGTTGACGACTGTTGGGGCATTCGCAACTTCAGTTAATGCCTAAAATGGTATGATGATATTCAGGGTACTAAAGGAAACTCGGTTGATTAAGTATGCAGCAGAAGTAAGGGCTTCCCACAATACATGAGTGACATATTTTGATGAATAAGAGAAGCACAATCCACCTCGAGCAAGTGTCTATTTTTTCCTTTCTGTAACTCCATTTTATTGAGGTGTATATGAGCATGCAGTTTGGTGAAAAATCCTATGTTCCACCAAATATTGTTGCAGATTCAAACTCATGTACTTGCTGCTATTATCGCTCTTAAGAACTTGAATTTTTGCTTTATACTGAGTCATAACCTATTTGTGAAATTTCCGAAACAAGCCACTAATTTCACTCTTTGACTTCACCAAATGTCACGCCCTGCTTCCCAAAAACAAGATGGAATACGGATACACAACAAAAGCCCAGCGAATGATTTTCATCATCCATAAGCTGTTCAGGAATCTTTACAACATATCACAAAATAATCAGAGTCGGAAGCAAAAGAGTCAACCACACATGCATAACTGAATCAATAAACCAACAGAAATTACTTGAAACCAAATATAATAATCTCAAATAATCAAATTCTGAACAAGTCAAATATCCTGGGTCACATCGCCCAAATACAAAATAAATATTCAAGTACTCAAAATACATTGTTCCAAAGCAATAATATTAATAATACTAATAAACAAGAAATCCAGCACTAATATCTCATTTCGCCAATACCGTCGGGCAGCTGACCATTTTAATTTGCAATCAATAATTGCAGGAGAAGGAAAGAGAAAACAAGTACCCGTCAATTGCAAGTTACGGGTCACTTATAATGTATGATACAAGCACACGGGAAAACTAACAAATAGCATGGAATAATGCATCAACAGTGATAACTAGCATGAATTAGTAAAACAAGGTCAACTAGCATGGAATACTAATAGTATAGATGTTTGTGTCAAATGCCGTGTCATATGGCAACTAACAGTGTCCAGTAACAGTAAGCTCGGTATGTCAGTGAAACAGTATAACAGTATAACAGTATCAGTCTATCAGTATCAGTCTAACAGTATCAGTCCTATGTTTTTACAGTCTTGTGTATATTACTAGCTAGGTAGCACTTCATGCGCCCCAAAAACATAACACATGGTTGTTACAACAAACAGTTTTGCTTTTAGATTTCATAGTGGACCATAATGGGGCAGTGTACTCAGGTATCAGTAACAGTAGCAGTAGCAGTAAAGTAACAGTAACAGTAGCAGAAAAGTAATAGTAACAATAGCAAAAAAGTAACAGTAACAGTAGCAGAAAAGTAACAGTAACAGTAGAAGTACGGAATACTAGTTCCCTTCCAAGTATACATTTCCATATTTTACACAACTTGATCTTCCGTTAAGAAACCCCGGCTTAGTTACTTTTATTATGGTCATCAAACAGGCATAAATGTACAAAATAGTGTCAAACTAACATGGTATAATCAGTATTAGGTTCAGGGAAACAAATAAACTTGCTTAGGTGATATACAGTCGCATCAACGAGCTTAGGTGATATACAGTCAAATAAAGTCACATAGTAGTTCACAAGATCATAACTCAAAACTGATTTGAATCCATAAAACATATTCAGTCAGAAATCAGTAAAACAAATTCTGAGTCCGAAAAACAGCATCAAAACCTCTCAAATAAATCCAGTAAAAATCTAAGGTATTCCCCTATATGTCTAGAATCAAAATATAAAGTTTCATAATATTCCAGTATAATTAGTTTAGTCATCAAAAATAAGAAAACACTGAAAAACGATAGTTTGATAAATCTGGAATTCCCAATGCTGCTGTACGAAAACTGAAATATCTCGCAAGCCGTGAAACTAATCCAAATCTGCCAAAGGGATATGAAAATAGATAAAATATATTAACTTTCATATTTCACGAATATTTTTCATGCAGTAACAGGAATCATAGTGAAAATGAGGTTCTTTACAGAACAGCGAGCAAAATACAGCAAGTACAGATTTCATAAACGAACATGAAACAACACATAAAAATCATCAATAAAATTCACCAAAATTCTGGGAAATCCCTAACTAGATAAAGAAACATTGTCCAAAGTTTTGGATCAAAATAATATATGTAGCGTAGTTCTTTAAAATGATTTGTCATCAAAATTACCGAAAAACAGAATCTGGAAAAGGTCGACACCACTGTACTAAAATAGTCATAACTCAGTCTTACGAAATCAAAATCGAGCAAGGTCAGAGGGGTTTGAAACTAGACTAAATTATCTAAAACTCATGTTTTATACCGAAATTAAGATACTGACTTTAAAATAGTCCAAAACAGCAAACAACACAGATCAGCGACAAAAATACAGATTTCGTCCTTAAAACAAAATCAACATAGATTCAAGAAAATTGATCCAGACACACCCAAACTTGAAATCGAGTCTACCAAGTGTCTAAATATCATGATTTAGGGTATCTAACATGTCCACGCCAAGAATTTCACATGGGTCTCAACTAAAACAAGAATTCTCACAAAAGTCTCACATACACGATCAAAAATCAAGAACGGGCGAATCCTAGGTTAATTCATGTCCATATTGTGTCGTGAGTCATCTATGGTCAAATTTTCACAATAGAGATAAAATTCAAAAAGAGAAACACAAACAAGAGTCGTCTCTAGACCCAACTACACTATAGGTGAACTTTTTGACTTGTATCAAACAAATGAATTGGAGTACAAGTTACTTGCCTTAAATTGGGATAAAGAACAACGAGAACCAAGAGTAACGAGAAAAACCCACGAACGAATATTAACGAATCCAAGCAACGAACCCACGAACAACTCGCACGAACACACGACACACTCCTCAAAGCAAGAGAAGAGAAAAACCCGCCACACGAAAGATGATGTGCTTGTGGTGCTGGGAAGTGTTGATTGGCAAGGGGGAGGAGAGGTGATTGGGATGAGGGAAGGTGGTGATCGGAAGTGGGGATGTATGTGGGAAGGAGAGGTAGCCGGAGATGGAAGGTGGTCGGGTTGGGGTGTAGCCGGAGTAGGGTGTAGTCGGGTTGGGGTGTAGCCGGAAAGGAGAGAGAGAGAAAGAGAGACCGGGGGCTAGGGTTTAAGGATTCAGGGTTAGGGTTTGTGTGAGGGGATGTAGGGTTTATATATAAGGAGGGGAATAGGATTAATGGGTATTTGGGTTAATGGGTCTATTAGGAGTATGAAAAGGATTGACCCAATAAGAAAAATGGGAATCAAATGAATAGGATTCAAACTAGGATTGGGTTGTATGGCTTTGGTAATCAATTAGGGATCAAAATAATAGGATTGGGAATAGGTTGAGCAACCATTACAACCTAGAGCACCCAAAACACAAATAAAAAGAACGAGACAACAATATAGAGCGAAAACAACAACCATGATCAAGAACAACCAAGAAATCGGAAATAATCAGCAAAATTCAAGAATGAGAACAGAGAATGAAAAAATATTGAAACAACTTAATATATGGTTCAGAAAAAAAATACGAGAGAAAAAAAATACACTAAAACGAAAAATACACTCCAAAATACACAAAATGAAAAACAGGGGTTACAATCCTACCCACCTAACAAAAATAATTTCGTCCTCGAAATTCAAATAGACGATACATAGGGTAACCCCAACGACCAAAAGAACAAACAAAACAAAACTACTCAAATAAAAGAGGAAACTTCTGCTGAATCTCCTCCTCCAGTTCCCAAGTCGACTCACCAGGCGAGTGGGGTTTTCAAGCAACACGAACCAACTTGATGACCTTGTTCTTAAGCACTTTCTCCCGCTGATCCACAATAGCAACGGCGGAATCTCACAAGTCAAATCCGGCCGAACGGTCAACTCAGAATAGTCGATCACGTGGCTCTCATCTCGGATATATCTCTTGAGTTGTGAGACATGGAAGACATCGTGCACTCCTGATAAAGTTGGCGGCAAAGCAAGACGATAGGCAACCTTGCCTACTCGCTCCAAAATCTCAAACAGTCCAATAAACCTAGGGCTAAGCTTGCCCCCACCCCCGAACCGAATGACACTGCGCCATGGTGATACCTTTAGGAAAACATGGTCACCAAACACAACTCCAAAGCTCTCCGATGGACATCGGCTCATCGCTTTTGCCGATCCTGAGCTACCTGTAAATTCCTCCTGATCTGAACCACCACATCCACTGTCTTGGTGATCAACTCCGGACCGAACAACTGCCTCTCACCAATGTCATCCCAGCACACTGGCGATCTACACTTCCGCCCATAGAGTGCTTCGAGTGGAGCAGCTTTAATACTGGCTTGAAAGTTGTTATTATACGAGAACTCTACGAGATGCAAATGATCCTCCCAAGAACAACCAAACTGAAACACGCAGGACCTCAACATGTCTTCAAGAATCTGAATAGTCCGCTCTGGCAATCCATCAGTCTGGGAATGAAAAGCTGTACTGTACTTTAATTTACTCCCCAAACTGTTCTGAAGACTCTCCCAAAACTGAGATCTGAACTCTTATCCCTGTCGGATACAATACTGACTGGAACCCCATGAAGTCTAACAATCTCTTGCATGTACCTCTCTGCTAGGCTCTCAGTAGACTGACTGACCCGAAAAGGAATGAAGTGAGCACTCTTCGTCAAATGGTCGACAATCACCCAAACAGCATTGTGACCCTTAGGACCCCTCGGCAAAGCGGTCACAAAATCCATAGTGATATGCTCCCACTTCCACTCTGGAATAGGAAGCGATTGAAGAAGTCCAGCGGTTCTCTGATGCTCTGCCTTAACCTGTTGATAAATCAAACACTGAGCCAAAAACCGAGCAATAGCCCTCTTCATACCATGCCACCAGAAATGAAGCTTCAAATCCCGATACATCTTAGTATCACTAGGATGAAGAGAATACGAAGACTAATAAGCTTCTTCAACCAACCTCTGATGAACTTCACCCTTAGGGACAAATAACTGGGAACCAAAACGAAGCGAACCATCTGCATGAATAACCATGCCCATCCTGGATCCAAACTCAACCTCAGCTCGAAAACCCTGCAACTGCGCATCACCAGCCTGAGCCTCTTTGATCTGATCAACAAGAGATGACTGAAGTAGGAGCGCAAGACAACTCCGACCAGAACTTGACAACACATCCTCCAAATCCTACCTCCTCATCTGCTCAATGACATCACTAAGCTGAGTAAGAAACATAACTGCTGGTCTCCTGCTCAAAGCATCAGGCACAAAGCTTACTTTACCAGGATGGTATTGCAAACTGATGTCATAATCGGCCATAAGTTCCAACCAACGCCTTTGCCTCATGTTTAACTCCTTCTGGGTGAAGACGTACTTGAGACTTTTGTGGTCTGTAAGGATCTCCATGCGGTCTCCAAGTAAATAATGTCTCCATAGCTTCGGAGCAAAGATCACTGCCGCTAACTCCAAGTCATGAGTAGGATAGTTCTTCTCATGCGGCCTCAACTGCCTCGATGCATACGCAACAACACGGCCTTTCTGCATAAGAACTGCTCCAAGACCCTTACCAGAAGCATCACAGTAAATTATAAATCCGCCTGAACCATCTGGAATAGTCAACACAGGCGCTGACGTCAATCTGTTCTTCAACTCAATGAAAGCCTCATTGCACTCATCAGACTAGCAAAACTTCTGATCCTTTCCTGTCAGTTTAGTCAATGGTCCTGATATCTTTGAAAAGTCTTAGAGGAACATCCGATAATAGCTAGCCAAACCAAGAAAACTCCGCACTTCGGAAACAGACTTAGGAATAGTCCAATCCTTTACAGTTTCAACCTTAGAAGGATCCACAGAATGTCCATCGCCAGAGATAATGTGACCCAAGAAAGAAACCCTGTCGAGCCAAAACTCGCACTTGCTGAGTTTCCTATAGAGTTGATTCTCTCTCAAAGTCTGTCGAACCACTCTAAGATGCAAAGCATGATCTTCTCGATTCCGAGAATACACCAAAATATCATCAATGAAGACCACCACAAATCTGTCCAAGTAATGAGAGAAAATCCGGTTCATAAAACTCATGAATACAGCTGGCGCGTTCGTGACTCCAAACGGCATCACAAGATACTCATAATGCCCATATCTAGTCCCAAAAGCAGTCTTCTGTACACCTGCAGCTTTCACCTAGACCTGGTGATATCTAGAATGAAGATCCAACTTTGAGAAAACCACAACTCCATTCAACTGATCAAACAAATCATCGATCCTGGTCAACGGATACTGGTTCTTCACAGTAACTCTATTTAGTTCCCGATAATCTGCAGACAATCAACGACTACCATCCTTCTTGTTGACAAAAAGGACCGGAGCACCCCAAGGCGAAACGCTTGGTCTAATGAAACCTAAATCAAGAAACTCCTGAATCTACACCTTAAGCTCTGCCAGCTCAACCGGTGCCATCCTGTAGGGACTCCTCGATATCGGCACGGTTCTAGGCTGAACATCAATGCCAAATTCCACTTACCTATCAGGGGGTAAGCCAGGCAACTTATCTGGAAAAACATCCAAGAAATCCTGAACTACTAGAGGCGCAGCCTCACAACCTGAGTGCAATTCCGTCGCACAATCCACCAGTTCAACTGCAGTCTTTGCTCGACCAAGAGAAGACTCCCCGACATGGAACTCAAATTTTGCTCGATCTGGAATTCTGAAAATAACTTTCTTAGCATGGCAATCAATAATGGCATGGGCTTCACCCAACCAATCCACACCCAGAATGTCGTCAAATCCCGAATTTCCAATTATAATTAGGTTGGCTTTGAAATCTGCGTTCCCAATAACAATGGGACATTGCCTGCACTCACGGAAACATATGAAAACTCCACCACCTGTCACAATGTTCCAAGCCTCTGACATGTTGCTACACTCCAACTGATGGTGAGCGACAAATCGAGAGGAGACAAAAGAATGGGTTGCCCCAGAATCAAAAAGAACATGGGCAGGAAAAGAGAAAACAAGGATGATACCTAAAAGAATCAAAAGACAGGGAAAAAGAATAGAGGATCAAGGGTGAGTGAAAAACAATGTAGGAAAATGACATAAAGAAGCAAAGCAAGACTAAAAGAAATAAAACAAAGAGAAACAAAACAACAAAACAACGAAACAAGATATACCTACCACAACTCCTTCAGCTGTCTCAGCATCTGCAGCAGTCAAGTTGAAAGCCTGACCACTCCTCGGAACAGCGGTCCTCTAACCGAAAATCTAGCGTTGAGGAGGAAGCGGAGGCCTAACTGGACCACGAGCTGGGCCTGCTTGCTGAACAGGACCCCTGGCTGGAAGAGCCACATGTTGCTGCTGCGAACACTCGCATACAGAATGATTAGCGGCGCCACACCTAAAGCACCGGCGGTTGATGCGCCAACAATTCTTACGCTCATGCCCAGACATCTGATAGAAGTCGCAAAAACCACCATTCTGGAAGCCAGCAGAAGGATACGAAGCTGCCCTGACCGGATGGATTGGGACAAGACTCCGAATGGGACCACCAGAAGGCCTAGCAGTAGAATGCGGAACAGTTCGCAAAGACGGAACCAAACCACCACGAGCCTGCTCCTGAGCTTGAGCTGCCTCAAGAGCTTCAGCGTAAGTACTCAACAAAGAGAGACAAGATGCCTCTTGACATCCTGCTCAAGCCTATTTGTGAATCTACGAGCCCTATTCTCTTCGGTTGCCACAAGAACGGCAGCGAAGCGGCTAAGCCTAGTAAACTCAGCTGCGTACTCATCCACTGACCTGGAGACCTGTTGTAAGAAAGTCCATGTTACAATATTGCATGAACAATTATGTAACAAAATTCAAAATAGAATAATGACTTAACCTGTTTAGGGCCAGGAATTGTTGTTCCATCTCAACTCGAGTACCACTGGGGAAGAACTTCTCTAAGAATCCCTGATTGAAAGTAGCCCAAGCAATAGGCCTCTCAAGATGCTCGGACTCGACCATCCACCAAATATGAGCCAAATCCACCAGCTGGATGGAAACCACGTCCACCCGATCAGCTTTGGCAACATGTACCGCCAAGAGCAAGCGCTCGGTGCCTGAAAAACGGTCGGGATGCAGCCTCATAAAATCCGTAACTGTTCCTGGACGAGGCGGAAGATTTGCCTGCACAGGCACCACAAGAGGCATAACCCGTGCAGCTTCAAGAGCAGCCATCACAAGATCACTGTAGTTTTGCTGCTGATTAACCAGCTGCTCAAGCACAGCAGTGACAGCCTCAATCGGATCAACCTGCGACTGAGAAGTAGAACCTCTGCGAGCCATAGTCTGCACAAAACCAAAAACAATTAGCATCAAGAATCAGAGTTGGTATAAATTCATCTCTGTATGCATGGTTAGTGAAATGTTGAGTCGGTCCCAGTTCGAGCCAAGCTTGTCTAATATATTAGGCAACTAATACATTTGCCAAACTTGGTGCTCTGATACCACTAAAAACCCTGTCACACCCTGCTTCCCAAAAAGAATACGGAATACAGATACGCAACAAAAGCCCAGCAAATGATTTTCATCATCCATAAGCTGTTCAAAAATCTTTATAACATATCACAAAATAATTAGAGTCGGAAGCAAAAGAGTCAACCACACATGCATAACTAAATCAATAAACCAACAGAAATTACTTGAAACCAAATATAATAATCTCAAATAATCAAATTCTGAACAAGTTAAATATTCTGGGTCACATCGCCCAAATACAAAATAAATATTCAAGTACTCAAAATACATTGTTCCAAAGCAACAATATTAATAATACTAATAAACAAGAAATCCAGTCCTAATATCTCATTTCTCCAATACCGTCGGGCAGCTAACCATCCCGATCTGCAATTAATAATTACAGGAGAAAGAAAGAGAAAACAAGTACCCGTCAATTACAAGTTACGGGCCACTTATAATGTAGGATACAAGCACATGGGAAAACTAACAAATAACATGGAATAATACATTTACAGTGATAACTAGCATGAATTAGAAAAACAAGGTCAACTAGCATGGAATACTAACATTACAGATGTTTGTATCAAATGCAGTGTCATATGGCAACTAACAGTGTCCAGTAAAAGTAAGCTCGGTATGTCAGTGCAACAGTATAACAGTATTACAGTATCAGTCTATCAGTATCAGTCAAACATTATCAGTGCTATGTTCTTACAGTCTTGTGTGTATTACTATCTAGGTAGCACTTCATGCGCCCCAAAAACATAACACATGGTTACTACAACAAACAGTTTCGCTTTTAGATTTCATAGTGGACTATAATGGGGCAGTGTTCTCAGGTATCAGTAACAGTAGCAGAAAAGTAACAGTAACAGTAGCAGTACGGAACCCTAGTTCCCTTCCAAGTACATGTTTCCATATTTTCCACTACTAGATCTTCCGTTAAGAAACCCCGGCTTGGTTACTTTTATTATGGTCATCAAACATGCATGACTGTGTACAAAATAGTGTCAAACTAATATGGTATAATCAGTATTAGGTTTAGGGAAACAAATAAACATGCATAGGTGATATACAGTCACATCAACGAGCAAAACAGTGTATGTTCATATTCAGGACAACAAGACAGTACAGTACTAAAATAGTGAATCTCGTCGCTACAGAAATGCAAATCTGGATTCGTCGAAGAATCTGAAAAATAGACTCCCACAGGAATCTAGCGAATGTAAATAAGTCACATAGTAGTTCACAAGATCATAACTCAAAACTGATTTGAATCCATAAAACATATTCAGTCAGAAATTAGTAAAACAAATTCTCAGTCCAAAAAACTGCATCAAAACCTCTCAAATAAATCCAGTAAAAATTTGGGGTATTTCCCTATATGTCTAGAATCAAAATATAAAGTTTCATAATATTCTAGTAAAATTAGTTTAGTCATCAAAAATAAGAAAACATCGACAACCGATAGTTTGATAAATCTGGAATTCCCAACACTGCTGTACGAAAAATAAAATATCTCACAAGCCGTGAAACGAAATCCAAATCCGCCAAAGGTATATAAAAATAGATAAAATAATTAACTTTCATATTTCACGAATATTTTTCAAGCAGTAAAAGGAATCATAGTGAAAATGAGGTTCTTTACAGAACAGCGAGCAAAATACAGCAAGTATTGATTTCATAAACGAATATGAAACAACACATAAAACTCATTAATAAAATTCACCAAAATTCTGGGTAATCCCTAACTAGTTAAAGAAACACTGGTCAATGTTTTGGATCAAAATAATATATGTAGCATAGTTCTTTAAAATGGTTTGTCATCAAAATTACCAAAAACAGAATCTGGAAAGGTCGACACCTCTGTACTAAAACATTCATAACTCAGCCGTACGAAATCAAAATTAGGCAAGGTTCGAGGGAGTTGAAAATAGACAAAATTATCTAAAACTCATGTTTTATACCGAAATTAAGATACTGAATTTAAAACAGTCCAAAACTGCAAACAACACAGATCAACGACAAAAAAACAGATTTCGTCCTTAAAACAAAATCAACATAGATTCAAGAAAATTGATCCAAACACACCCAAACTTGAAATCGAGTCTACCAAGTGTCTAAACATCATGATTTAAGGTATCTAACATGTTCATGCCAAGAATTTCACATGGGTCTCAATCAAAATACGAATTCTCACAAAAGTCTCACATACTCGATCAAAAATCAAGAACGGACAAATCCTAGGTTAATTCATGTCCATATTGTGTCGTGAGTCATCTATGGTCATATTTTCACAATAGAGACAAAACCCATCAAGCGAAACACAAACAAGAGTCATCTCTAGACCCAACTACACTATAGGTGAACTTTTTGACTTGTATCAAACAAATGAATTGGAGTACAAGTTACTTGCCTTAAATCAGGATGAAGAACAAAGATAACCAAGAGTAATGAGCAAAACCAACGAACGAATATCCACGAATCAACGAATCCAAGCAACGATCCCACGAACAACTCGTACAAACACACGACACACTCCTCAAAGCAAGAGATGAGAAAAACCTTCCGCACGAAAGATGATGTGCTTGTGGTGCTTGGAAGTGTTGATCGGCAGGGGGAGGAGAGTTGATCGGGATGAGGGAAGGTGGTGATCGGAAGTGGGGATGTATGCGGGATGGAGAGTTAGCCGGAGATGGAAGGTGGTCGGGTTGGGGTGTAGCCGGAGTAGGGTGTAGTCGGGTTGGGGTGTAGTCGGAAAGGAGAGAGAGAGAGAGAGAGGCCGGGGGCTAGGGTTTAAGGAGTTAGGGTTAAGGTTTGTGTGGGGGATGTAGGGTTTATATATAAGGAGGGGAATAGGATTAATGGGTATTTGGGTTAATGGGTCTATTAGGAGTATGAATAGGATTGACCCAATAAGACAAATGGGGATCAAATGAATAGGATTCAAACTAGGATTGGGTATTATGGCTTTGGTAATCAATTCAGAATCAAAATAATAGGATTGGAAATAGGTTGAGCAACCAACTCCACAAAGAGCACCCAAAACACAAATAAAAAGAACGAGACAACAATATAGAGCGAAAACAACATCCATGATCAGGAACAACCAAGAAATTGGAAATAATCCATAAAAATCAAGAATGAGAATAGAAAAATAAAATATATTGAAACAACTCAATGTACAGTTCAGAAAAAAAAATACAAGAGAGAAAAAAATACACTAAAACGAAAAATATACTCCAAAATATACAAAATGAAAAACAGGGGAGACAATCCTACCCATCTAACAAAAAGAATTTCGTCCTCGAAATTCAAATAGAAGATACATAGGGTAACCCCAACGAACAAAAGAACAAACAAAACAAAACTACTCGAACAAATGAGGAAACTTCTGCCTAATTTCCTCCTCCAGCTCTCAAGTCGACTCACCAGGCGAGTTAGGATTCCAAGCAACATGAACCGAACTTGATGACCTTATTCTTAAGCACTTTCTCCCCCAAATCCACAATAGCAACAGGCGGAATCTCACAAGTCAAATCCGGCCGAATGATTAACTCAGAATAGTCGATCATGTGGCTCTCATTTCAGATATATCTCCAAGTTGTGAGACATGGAAGACATCGTGCTCTCCTGATAATGCTAGCGGCAAAGCAAGACGATAGGCCACCTTGCCTATTCGCTCCAAAATCTCAAACGGTCCAATAAACCTATGGCTAAGCTTGCCCCTACCACCGAACCGAATGACACCGCACCACGGCGATACCTTTCGGAAAACATGGTCACCAACAACAACTCCAAAGCTCTCCGATGGACATCGGCCCATCGCTTCTGCCGATCCTGAGCTGCCTGCAAATGCTTCCTGATCTGAACCACCACATCCACTGTCTTGGTGAACAACTCCGAACCCAACAACTGCATCTCACCAATGTCATCCCAGCACACTAGCGATCTGCACTTCCGCCCATAGAGTGCTTCGAATGGAGCAGCTTTAGTACTGGCTTGAAAGCTGTTATTGTACGAGAACTCTACGAGATGCAAATGATCCTCCCAAGAACCACCAAACTGAAGCATACAGGACCTCAACATGTCCTCAAGAATCTGAATAGTCCGCTCTGACTGTCTATCAGTCTGGGGATGACAAGTTGTACTGTACTTTAATTTACTCCCCAAAACTGTTCTGAAGACTCTCCTAAAACTGAGATCTGAAAATCGTATCCCTGTCGGATACAATACTGACTAGAACCCCATGAAGTCTAAAAATCTCTTGCATGTACCTCTCTGCTAGGCTCTCAGTAGACTGACCGACCCGAAAAGGAATGAAGTGAGCACTCTTCATCAAACGGTCGACATTCACCCAAACAGCATTGTGACCCTTAGGACCCCTCGGCAAAGGGGTCACAAAATCCATAGTGATATGCTCCCACTTCCACTCTGGAATAGGAAGCGACTGAAGAAGTCCAACGGTTCTCTGATGCTCTGCCTTAACCTGCTGACAGATCAAACACTGAGCCATAAACCGAGCAATAGCCCTCTTCATACCATGCCACCAGAAATGAAGCTTCAAAGCCCCATACATCTTAGTACTGCCAGGATGAATAGAATATGAAGACTGATGAGCTTCTTCATCCAACCTCTGACAAACTTCACCCTTAGGGACACACAACTGGAACCAAAACGAAGCGAACCATCTGCATGAATAACCATATCCGTCCTGGACCCAGACTCAACCTCAGCTCGAAAACCCTGTAACTACGCATTACCAGCCTGAGCCTCTTTGATCTGATCAACAAGAGACGACTGAAGTAGGAGCGCAAGACAACTCTAACCAGAACTTGGCAACACAACCTCCAAATCCTACCTCCTTATCTGCTCAATGAGATCACTCAGCTGGGTAAGAAACATAATTGCTGGTCTCCAGCTCAAAGCATCAGGCACCAAGTTTACTTTACTAGGATGGTATTACAAACTGATGTCATAATCGGCCATAAGTTCCAACCAACGCCTTTGCCTCATGTTTAACGCCTAAGTCAGGAAACTCATCTCGAAAAGTATCCAAGAAATCCCGAACTACTAGAGGCGCAGCCTCACAGTCTGAGTGCAATTCCATCGCAGAATCCACCTGTTCAACTGTAGTCTTTGCTCGGCCAAAAGAAGACTCCCCCGCATGGAACTCAAATTCTGCTCGATCTGGAATTCTGAAAATAACTTTCTTGGAACGGTAAGCAATAATGGCATGGGCTTCACCCAACCAATCCATACCCAGAATAACGTCGAATCTCGAATTTCCAATTATAAACAGGTTGGCTTTGAAATCTGCGTCCCCAATAATAATAGGACATTGCCTGCACTCACGGGCACATATGACAACTCCACTACCTGTCACAATGTTCCAAGCCTCTGACATGTTGCTACACTCTAACTGATGGCGAGCGACAAATCGAGAGGAGACAAGAGAATGGGTTGCCCCAGAATCAAAAAGAACATGGGTAGGAAAAGAGCAAACAAGGGTGATACCTAAAAGAATCAAAAGACAAGGAAAAAAGAATAGAGGATCAAGGGTGAGGGGAAAACAATGCAGGAAAATGACATAAAGAAGCAAAGCAAGACTAAAAAAAATAAAACAAAGAGAAACAAAACACCAAAACAATGAAACAAGATATACCTATCACAATTCCTTCAGCTGTCTCAGCATCTGCAGCAGTCAAGTTGAAAACCTGACCTCTCCTCGGAATAGCGGTCCTCTGACCGACAATCTGGCGTTGAGGAGGAAGCGGAGGCCTAACTGGACCACGAACTGGGCCTGCTTGCTGAACAGGACCCCTAGCTGGAAGAGCCACCTGTTGCTGCTGCGGACACTCGCGTACAGAATGATCAGCGGCGCCGCACCTAAAGCATCGGCGGATGATGCACCAACAATTCTTATGCTCATGCCCAGACATCTGACAAAAGTCGCAATAACCACCGTTCTGGAAGCCAGTAGAAGGATACGGAGCTGCCCTGACCGGATGGGTTGGGACAAACCTCCCAACGGGACCACCAGAAGTCCTAGCAGCAGAATGCGGAACAGTCCGCGGAGAAGGAACCAAACCACCACGAGCCTGCTCTTGAGCTCGAGCTGCCTCAAGAGCTTCAGCATAAGTACTCAACAAAGAGAGACAAGATGCCTCTTGACATCCTGCTCAAGCCTATTTGTGAATCTACAAGCCCTATTCTCTTCGGTTGCCACAAGAACGGCAGCAAAGCGGCTAAGCCTAGTAAACTCAGCTGCGTACTCATCCACTGACCTGGAGCTTTGTTGCAAGAAAGTCCATGTTACAACATTGCATGAACAATTATGTAACAAAATTCAAAATAGAATAATGACTTAACCTGTTTTAGGGCCAGAAATTGTTGTTTCCATCTCAACTCGAGTACTACTGGGGAAGAACTTCTCCAAGAATCCCCGATTAAAAGTAGCCGGAGCAATAGGCCTCTCAAGACACTCGGACTCGGCCATCCACCAAATATGAGCCAAATCCACCAGCTGGATGGAAACCACGTCCACCTGATTAGCTTCGGCAACACGTGTCGCCAAGAGCAAGCGCTCCATCCGGATCAACCACTGTTCAGCCTCCAAAGGCGTCTCAGTGACGGAAAAAACGGTCGGGATGCAGCCTCATAAAATCCGTAACTGTTCCTGGAAGAGGCGGAAGATTTGCCTGCACAGGCACCATAGGAGGCAGAACCCGGGCAGCTTCAAGAGCAACCATCACAAGATCACTGTGGTTTTGCTGCTGATTTATCAGCCGCTCAAGCACAGCAGTGACAGCCTCAATCGGATCAATCTGCGACTGAGAAATAGAACCTCTGCGAGCCATAGTCTGCACAAAACCAAAAACAATTAGCATCCAGAATCAGAGTTGGTATAAATTTATTTATGTATGCATGGTTGGTGAAATGTTGAGCCGATCCCAGTTCAAGCCAAGCTTGTCTAATATATTAGGCAACTAATATATTAGCCAAACCTGCTGCTCTGATACCACTAAAAATCCTGTCACGCCCCGCTTCCTAAAAAGAATACGGAATACGGATACGCAACAAAAGCTCAGTGAATGATTTTTATCATCCATAAGCTGTTCAGGAATCATTACAACATATCACAAAATAATCAGAGTCGGAAGCAAAAGAGGCAACCACACATGCATAACTGAATCAATAAACCAACAGAAATTACTTGAAACCAAATATAATAATCTCAAATAATCAAATTCTGAACAAGTCAAATATCCTGGGTCACATCGCCCAAATACAAAATAAATATTCAAGTACTCAAAATACATTGTTCCAAAGCAATAATATTAATAATACTAATAAACAAGAAATCCAGCACTAATATCTCATTTCGCCAATACCGTCGGGCAGCTGACCATCCTAATCTGCAATCAATAATTGCAGGGAGAGGAAAGAGAAAACAAGTACCCGTCAATTGCAAGTTACGGGTCACTTATAATGTAGGATACAAGCACACGGGAAAACTAACAAATAGCATGGAATAATGCATCAACAGTGATAACTAGCATGAATTAGTAAAACAAGGTCAACTAGCATGGAATACTAATAGTATAGATGTTTGTGTCAAATGCAGTGTCATATGGCAACTAACAGTGTCCAGTAACAGTAAGCTCGGTATGTCAGTGCAACAGTATAACAATATAATAGTATCAGTCCAACAGTATCAGTCTATCGGTATCAGTCTAACATTATCAGTCCTATATTCTTACAGTTTTGTGTATATTACTAGCTAGGTAGCACTTCATGCGCCCCAAAAACATAACACATGGTTGCTACAACAAACAGTTTTGCTTTTAGATTTCATAGTGGATCATAATGGGGCAGTGTACTCAGGTATCAGTAACAGTAGCAATAGCAGTAAAGTAACAGTAACAGTAGCAGAAAAGTAATAGTAACAGTAGCAAAAAAGTAACAGTAACAGTAGCAGAAAAGTAACAGTAACAGTAGCAGTACGGAATACTAGTTCTCTTCCAAGTATACATTTCCATATTTTACACTACTTGATATTCCGTTAAGAAACCCCGGCTTGGTTACTTTTATTATGGTCATCAAACAGGCATAAATGTACAAAATAGTGTCAAACTAACTTGGTATAATCAGTATTAGGTTCAGGGAAACAAATAAACTTGCTTAGGTGATATACAGTCACATCAACGAGCAAAACAATGTATGTTCATATTCAGGACAGCAAGACAGTACAGTACTAAAATAGTGAATCTCGTCGCTATAGAAATGCAAATCAGGATCCGCCGAAGAATCTGGAAAATAGACTCCCACACGAATCCAGCGAATATAAATTAGTCACATAGTAATTCACAAGATCATAACTCAAAACTGATTTGAATCCATAAAACATATTCAGTCAGAAATCAGTAAAACAAATTCTGAGTCCGAAAAACAGCATCAAAACCTCTCAAATAAATCCAGTAAAAATCTGGGATATTCCCCTAAATGTCTAGAATCAAAATATAAAGTTTCATAATATTCCAGTAAAATTAGTTCATTCATCAAAAATAAGAAAACATCAAAAAACGATTGTTTGATAAATCTGGAATTTCCAACACTGCTGTATGAAAACTGAAATATCTCGCAAGCCATGAAACGAAATCCAAATCCGCCAAAGGGATATGAAAATAGATAAAATATTATGCAGTAAAAGGAATCATAGTGAAAATGAGGTTTTTTACAGAACAGCGAGCAAAATACATTAAGTATAGATTTCATAAACGAGCAGGAAACAACACATAAAACTCATCAATAAAATTCACCAAAATTCTGGGTAATCCCTAACTAGATAAAGAAACACTGGCCAAAGTTTTGGATCAAAATAATATATGTAGCATAGTTCTTTAAAATGATTTGTCATCAAAATTACCAAAAAACAGAATCAGGAAAAGGTCGACACCTCTGTACTAAAACATTCATAACTCAGTCTTACGAAATCAAAATCAAGCAAGGTAAGAGAGGTTTGAAAATAGACAAAATTATCTAAAACTCATGTTTTATACCGAAATTAAGGTACTGACTTTAAAACAGTCCAAAACAGCAAACAACACAGATCAACGACAAAAATACAGATTTCGTCCTTAAAACAAAATCAACATAGATTCAAGAAAATTGATCCAAACACACCCAAACTTGAAACCGAGTCTACCAAGTGTCTAAACATCATGATTTAGGGTATCTAACATGTCCACGCCAAGAATTTCACAAGGATCTCAACCAAAACCCGAATTCTCACAAAAGTCTCACGTACACGAACAAAAATCAAGAACAGGCGAATCCTAGGTTAATTAATGTCCATATTGTGTCGTGAGTCATCTATGGTCATATTTTTACAATAGAGTCAAAACTCATCAAGCAAAACACAAACAAGAGTCGTCTGTAGACCCAACTACATTGTAGGTGAACTTTTTGACTTGTATCAAACAAATGAATTGGAGTACAAGTTACTTGCCTTAAATCGGGATGAAGAACAACGAGAACCAAGAGTAACGAGCAAAACCCACGAACGAATATCCACAAATCAAAGAAATCCAAGCAACGAACCCATGAACAACTCACACGAACACACGGCACGCTCCTCAAAGCAAAAGAAGAGAAAAACCCTCCACACAAAAGATGATGTGCTTGTGGTGCTTGGAAGTGTTGATCGGCAAGGGGGAGGAGAGGTGATCGCGATGAGGGAAGGTGGTGATCAGAAGTGGGGATGTATGCGGGATGGAGAGGTAGCCAGAGATGGAAGGTGGTCGGGTTGGGGTGTAGCCGGAGTAGGGTGTAGTCGGGTTGGGGTGTAGCCGGAAAGGAGAGAGAGAGAGAAAGAGACCGAGGGCTAGGGTTTAAGGAGTTAGGGTTAGGGTTTGTGTGAGGGGATGTAGGGTTTATATATAAGGAGGGGAATGGGATTAATGGGTATTTGGGTTAATAGGTCTATTAGGAGTATGAATAGGATTGACCCAATAAGACAAATAAGGATCAAATGAATAGGATTCAAACTAGGATTGGGTAATATGGCTTTGGTAATCAATTAGGGATCAAAATAATAGGATTGAGAATAAGTTGAGCAACCAACACCACCAAGAGCACCCAAAACACAAATAAAAAGAACGAGACAACAATATAGAGCGAAAACAACAACCATGATCAGGAACAGCCAAGAAATCGGAAATAATTCGCAAAAAATCAAGAATGAGAACAGAAAATGAAAATATATTGAAACAACTCAATATACGATTTTTAAAAAAAAATACAAGAGAGAAAAAAATACACTAAAACGAAAAATACACTCCAAAATACACAAAATGAAAAACAGGGATTACACCAAATAAATCCAAGTTATACGAGAACAGTTATCAATAAATGTCACAAACCATTTTGCTCTTCCAAAAGTAGTGTTTTTGGATGGACCCAAAATCTCATAGAATATCCATAAATGGAAGAGAGTTTTTATTTAAATTTGAATGAAAAGATACACGGTGATTTTTTCTAGTTCACACACATGACACCAAAAATTAGAAATATTCAACTTCAAAAATAAACTTGGAAATAATTCATTCAAATAATCAAAAGAAGCATGCCCTAAACATCATGTCAAAGCCAAATCTCTAATTTCTTCTTCTCCCCCTCAGATACTTCCACGAATAGAGTTTGAGTCAACTTGCTTGTACTTTCATATACCAAGTGTAATATCCCGGACGGATATTATATTCTATAAATTATTATTTTTAAAGTTAAAATATTTTTATGGAAATTACTCGGTTTTACTAATAAAACTTTATCTGGATATATTTACTAGTAAGCATATATATGCATTGTATCAGTTTTGTGCACTTATGCAAAATCTTGAAAAATGCATTTTACAGAAATGTCTGGAAAATCCCGTACAGATATAAAAAATTATTATTTTATTATTATTTTCAAAACTGAAATATTTTTGGTGGACATCACTCGGTTTGTTAATAAACAGTATCTATACGTATAAACTAGTCGATATATGACTATTTTGTATCAAATTGATACTGGAATCTTCCGAACCGGTGATAAAATTATTTTCTCCGAATTAAATGATTTTTGTACAGATTACTCATTTTAACTAATAAAAATTATCTGTGAAATCAGATATATGTACGTAGTTGAATCGTATCGATTTCGTACGTTTTTACAAAATTATGTAGAATGTGATTTGGGAAAAATATCTCTTATTCTTGATCAATCTTGATTACATGAATGGTTAGAATTGAGTAGGGTAATGATTGAAAATTTTTGGGTCTGATTGCAATTTAAAATTTGCAAATTTAATGGATTAGGGTTTCATTGCAAATTAAATTTGCAAATGAAACCCAAATTAATTTGACCCAGAAAGAGAAAGAGACAAGTGGACTCTTCTCATCCACTTGTTCTCTCTCCCTCTCCTACAAAAGAGGCCAGCCAACTCCATGGGTGAAAACCCCCATTTCATTTTTTGTCTCCTCATTTTCTATCTCTTCTCATCTCATTCTCCATCTCCTTCTTTACTTGTTAATTTTAGAAAAAAATTGAGAAAGAAAGGAAAAGAAAGAGAAGATCAAAATCAAATCAAAAGAGGGGTTGGGGTTCATGGGTTTCTTTCATTCTTGAAGAGGAGCAAGAACAAGGAGCAAGGAGGAGAAGGCTAGCAAGTTCTTCCAACCATTTTTGGGTGGGGGTTTCTCATTTCATGTCTTTTCTAGTTATTTTAGGGTTATTTTTAGTTTTATGTTGTTGTATTGAGATAATTTCATGTTCTTGTAGACTAGAGTAAAAGTATGCAAAGTTTCAAGTAGTAGAACACTAGATAGAATCATAAAGATCCAACTTTTGGTGTTGTAGGGTTCAATTTAATAACCAATGTAAACGAAGGAATATTGACCCGAAATTTATGTGGGAGGTTCTCCTAGGTGTTAGTAGCATGCTGTAAGTTTTGGGGATTTTTCGGAGTTGGTTTGATGGGTGAAACGAGCCATTTCCCTAAAACAGCGAGATTAGAGCAAAAACAGAAAACTGTGTTTTTCGAGTTAAGTATTGCAGTAGGTTCAAAAGGATTTTACTTGGGTTTCCTTGCGGAATTAGAGGTAGAGACACTGTAGAGAAGTTGTAGTAGACATTCTCTCCTTTCCGAATTGACCTCTCGGTTTAAAATCTGATAAGAGACCCAAAAGTTATGGCCGTTACAAAATTAGGACAACGAGCCGGCTGAGAAGCTCACTGTTCTGATTTGTGGTCATTTTTTAGCCCCTTATCGGACAAATTTGTGGAGGTGACCCTGTATAGAAATTGTAGTAGACAGTCTCTCCTTTCCGAATTGGCTTCTCGGGCTAAATTCTGACAAGCGGAGTAGGAGTTATGGCCTTTGGAAAATACAGCAAAAAGCTATCTGACTGAGTGCTTACTGTTTTGACTCCTTGGAGTTTTTGAGTGTCTTAATGGTTGAATCTGAGGTACAGAACCATTAGAGAAATTGTAGTAGACATTCTCCTATTTTCGAATTGGCGTCTCGGGTTAAATTCTGATGAGCGGAGTAGGAATTATGCCCTTCGCAAAATACTGCAATAAGCAATTTTGACTAGGTACTTGCTGTTTAACTTCTTGGTCCTTTTTTAGGGTCTTATTTGATGAATCTGAGGAGCCCGAATTGACCTCTCGGGTTAAATTTCGATAAGCGGAGTAAAAGTTATGAGCCATGAAAGTTTCAGCTGGCTGTGTATTTGGCGGGTTAAAATTGTATCTGTTTTGATTCCTTGTAATTTTCGAGTGTCTTACTCGATGAATCTGAGGTTCGGACCAACTAGGGAGATGTAGTAGACGTTATCCCCATTCCGAATTGGCCTCTCGGGTTAAATTCCAATAAGTGGAGTAGAAGTTATAGTCCTTCAAAGTTTCAGGTTTCAATTGTAAATCTGCTATTTTGTTTCCATTTGTATATGTTCGATGAGTAGGAACTCAGAGTTCCTTCAGGAATCGGAGAAAGGGGCCAATTAGGAAGTTTTAGTAGATGTTCCCACCTTTTCAAATTGTCCAGTTTTCTTAGATTCTGATAAGTGGAGAAAAAGTTACAAGCTACGGAAGTTTCGACTTTTGTTGAAAATCGGTAGTTTGGTAACTGTTTGCGTATGTTCGACGGATAGAAAATTGGATTTCCTTGCAGAATTTGAGCGACTGGTCAACTAGGAAGTTTTAGTAAATGTTCACACCTTTTCAAATTGTCTAGTTTCGTTAGATTCCAACGAGTGGAGCAAAAGTTACAAGCTACGGAAGTTTTGACTTTTTGTTTAAAATCTGCAGTTTGGGTAAATTATTTACGTGTGTCCCATGGATCGGATTTTGGATTCCTTACATAATTGAAATAGTGTTCCACTAGAGAGTTATGGTAGATATTCTTACCTTTCTACAAAGTATAAATTTGTTAGATTTCCAATAAGCGT
Source organism: Hemerocallis citrina (assembly GCA_017893485.1). Lineage (NCBI taxonomy): Eukaryota > Viridiplantae > Streptophyta > Magnoliopsida > Asparagales > Asphodelaceae > Hemerocallis > Hemerocallis citrina. Next base: position 81,865,813 of record CM030368.1, read on the forward strand.
AGTACTGGTTGCCTCTAGGCTGTCGAAAGGTTTTTATGTCGTTTTTGGGCTTCTCATTGGTAGTATGCCTATCTTAGATTGTTAGTAAATTCTTCTGTTGCTTCTAATTATAGAAGATCAAGTTTTGCTAGTAAGCACGTTTGGTTACTTCTAGGTTGTTTACCTGTATGGTTGTTTTCGTATGTTGTTGTCTCATATGTGGCTCGTCTGGCCCGTATGTAGACTGTTGGTCTCATACGTAACTTATTTGGCTCGTATATATGTTGTTGTCTCACACGTAGCTCGCCTGGCCCGTATGTAAATGGTTGGTCTCATACGTAGCTTATTTGGCTCGTATGTATATTGTTGTCTCATACGTGGCTCGCCTACCTCGTATGTAGACTGTTGGTCTCATACGTAGCTTATTTGGCTCGTATGTATGTTGTTGTCTCATACACAGCTCGACTGGCTCGTATGTTGATGGTCTCATACGTAGCTTATTGGGTTGTATGTATGTCGTTGTCTCATACGCAGCTCGCCCGGCTTGTATGTAGTTGTTGGTCCCATAAGTAGCTTGTTTAGCTCGTATGTATTTTGTTTACTCGTATGTAGCTTATTAGCTAGTACACAGTTTGTTGTGCTTTTCTAGGGTGATATCACTGTCCTAGGGGCTATCGACCATCAAGACGTGTGTTTACCTTACTCCTAAGGGACTGTGGACGAGTCACTTCGCGTGTACCGTCAGATCTTAACCGAGTTGGTTGATCGCGGACCGGAGGGTTGATGAAATTCAAGTTCAGGGTAGTAGCATGTGAATACATTCGTATTGTCGGGGTCTTGGATCGATAAGCCAGGAACCAGATCCTTAGAAATTCTGGTAAGTCTAGGTTGAGCAGTCTAGTAGAGTTATATTGCGAAGTCTAACTTAAGACTTAGCATGTTGTAAGTTCTGTTGTCATCCCTAGGTTTGTTTAGGGTTAGTGACATTGTTAGGGTAGTAACTTATGGCTATTACTACTTAACCTATAATTATTATCATTTCTCACCAAAGAGAGGAGTTGGTATTAGGGGTGATACCTTAAGACCCAACTTGTCCTATAGGCCGACACTAGGTGGTGTTATTGGGTTGTACCTTCTCGTCAAAGGGATACATATGGTGCCTTCTCACGAGTTGGGAGCACGGATTGCGTATCTCACACTGTTAATTCCTGAAGTGCCATGATAAGAGTTGGTGAAGCTAGGGGATTGACACCCGGAACTCTGTCATGTTCTATCCCGAGGAAGCGAACAGACCATAGACTACGGTTTATGAGCTAGGGGGCCACAGGGGATGCTTCGAGCTAACTTGTGTGGTAGTTAACTCCGAGCGTTCGTCTGGTTTTTGAGTGGGGTTCAGTGCGACCGGACAATAGTGAAAAACGAGGACACCACTATATGACTACAGTAACGGAACTAGACCGTACCTACAATCTCGTCAATGACGTTGTATCTGTCAGAAACAGGTTGTGTACAAAAGTAGAAATTCATAATGCGGGTTCAAATCTCTATATATGGAGAAACGACTTGAGATGGGGCGTATGTAGTATGGGATGCATACTGTTTCGGAGACTTACTTGCATTAGAATAAGAGCATCATTGCATTTGTAATCTTGCATTAGAGTCTAAGTCATAACATACAATGACACATCAAATATATATACACGTTTCTCTTTTCATCAATCTGTTTGCTATAGTTGAGATTCGCTGCTAGTTATCAGCCTTAAAGCGTAAGTATATATTCTGGCGTCCCCATTTCAATAGGTATTAGATTACAGAAGTACAGGTACAGGTTTCAGGAGGACTCAAGGCAAGAGAAGCAAGGAGTCGATTTCATTTTAAGTTCCGCTGTCATATTTGTTGTAATTTATAATGATTATTATTTGTAATAATTGTTGTAATTTATTTGTTGGAAAGAATCCAAGTGAAATACCAAGTGTTGTTCTTCATTCATTGTACTCTGATGTAATTTGTTGAAAATTGTAACACTTGGGATTGTAAAGGTATTATTGTAACATTGTGGTAATGTATTGCAATTTATAACATTCGGACTTGCAATACATTTGTGTTAAATAAAAGTTTTAAATTTTTCTGTTTTTCTGTGTATTGTGGCTTATGTCACGGTTTCCCAGTTATCGGAAATCGGGGCGTTACACCAAAGTCCAGATAGTATAGCTTCTCGTCTCTAACCTGATAACCAATCATCTTGCAAGTCTTAATGTCCTTAAACACACAATAAGAGTGCCAGAAAATCACAATACAATGTAAGGCAGTAGTTATTTGAGCAACAGATAACAAATTAAAATTTAAGGAAGGTACAACTAGTACAGTATCTAAGTTTAGGTTGTTTGTGAGAGATATGAAACCCTCGTCAGTAATGATGGCAGGATCTCCATTGGCAGTGGACACACTTAATTTGGTGGATGGTTGTATGGTTTGGATTTGTCTAGAATTAAAACTCATATGGTCGGTAGCACCTGAATCAATTATCCATGCATTATTCATAACAGAGACAGAAATATTAAATACCTTATCATCATTACCTGCAGCTGTAACCAATGCAGAGGCTTGTCCATGTAACCCCCATTCCCGCCAATAAGTATTTTCAGTGTATTTTCTACATTCTGATTATTTATAAATTTATTTTGTGCTAAATTTGTTTCAGATCATTTCTTAAAGCGTTTTCTAATCGAGAATTATATTTATTTCGAACGATGGTATATTTTAACTTTATCTTCTATTCCTAATTGATTGACTATTTATATTATTACTATTTGAATCATTTTAATAAATTTGTTAAACTCAATTCCAATTTTGTTATATAATCTACTGTTACTATCACTACTATTATTGTTATCATTATTATTACTGTTATTGTTACTATTATTATATTCATTTTGGTTATCATTATTACTATTGCTATTGTTATTGTTAATATCACTATTATTATTATTATTATTATTATTATTATTATTATTATTATTATTATTATTATTATTTACTATTGCTATTGTTATTGTTAATATCACTATTATTATTATTATTATTATTATTATTATTATTATTATTATTATTATTATTATTATTATTATCACAATTATTTTTTATTACTGTTATTTTTGTTATTCTTAGTATTACTGTTTTGTTTTTTTTTAAGAGAAGGTGGAGTCTGGCCACCCTGTTTCATTAATAAGTGATTAATAAAACAAACTCAGAGTATTGAGCCTACAACAAAATCCTACAATCAAAACAGAAGTACATAACTCCACCCCGAACATGAGGGGTGGGACAAAAGAAAAAGCATAGAGTAGCCGCAAAGAAATACATCATACCCCCAACAAACCCTGGGGTGGTGGGTATCAATGACTATCGTAGGCCGTGCTAGCTATCAATCGATCGTCGGCCCGATCTCCATCTCCTCATCATCAAACTCCTCTAACTGGAATACACTCGCAATCCTTTCCCTGGGATCTGCTGCTGCGAAATTAGCCCAAAATGAAATAAAATGCATAATGTGAGTCAAATTGCCAGAAATACTATTGCAAGTTCTATGAAAGTAAAGATTATTTCTGTCTAGCTAGAGAACCTAGGTCTTTGCTGCGATAGCGATATACCACGCTTCTCTCATAGCACCCCTCTTCGTCGTGAACTCAGGACCTACCCACAGGTCCTCGTATGTACTAGGGTATTGAGATGTCCCTAGGGCACTGAGTACCTCTACGATTACTGCTTTGCTTCTAGGACACTGAAGAAAAAGATGGTCTCTAGTCTCCAGGGCAGCGTGGCAGAACCCGCATTGAGATTCCACATTTGGTTGGCATTTAGCGAGGTTTTCTATAGTCAGGATCACATCATTTAGCACCAACCACAAGAAAAGTTCGATTTTTAGCGGGGCTTTCGTTCTTCAGACAATGGCAGACCACTTTGGTGTACATCCCTTAAAATGGATGCAATTGTACATGGAGCGAACCGTGAACTTGTCGTTCTTCTCCAATCCCCAGGATTTCTTATCGAACCCCTGAGAGCAACCAATTCTAGCATTGGTGATGTAGGCCTGAAGTTCCGTTAACCTTAGCTGAGAGCCTAGGTCAGGCGGTTGTTTGAAAGATGGATTCCAGGCGCTTCTTTTCCAGGCTGCGGCCACCGTGCAGTGTGGTTGTGTTGCCTGCTTATATAAATTGGGGAATAGGATGCTGAGTGTGTTGTCAGCACACCACTTATCCCACCAAAATCTGGTGAGTCTGCTGTTTCCGATGGCTGATTTGGCACAGGTATGGAATGGTTCGTATGCCTTAGTGATACCTATCCAGAACCAGGATAATCGAGGGCCTATCCTGAAGCCCAGATTTCTCGTTCCATTTCCATGCATATATCCCTGAACAAATTGTTGTCACCCTTCTCCATTAGGGTGGAATACTTTCAACCACCATTTACCCAGTAGCGCCAGATTCATATCTCGAAGATCAATTATACCTAGGCCTCCATGTATCTTTTTCATGCACGCCTTCTCCATCTAATGAGGTGATATCCTCCTCGGTTCGGGTCTGCCCCTTTCCATAAGAAACGTTTCATAGTCCAGTCAATTCTTTGGATTACCCGTTGCGGCATTTCAAAGAAGGAGATATAATAGGTAGGAAGGTTTAAGATGACTGCATTAATGAGCGTGACTCTCCCTCCCAAAGATAGGGTTTTGCCTTTCCAGCCTGCTAGCCGTTTCTCAACCCGGTCAATGATAGGTAGCCAATCCGCCTTTTTGAGTTTCTCGGGTCTTAGCGGCATTCCAAGGTATTGAATGGGGAAACTCTCGGTGGAGTAATTGAGGATTGTGGCATGATCAAGAGCCTCTTCTGGAGTCAGAGCAATGGGAATGAGAGCACTTTTGTGAAAATTAACTCTGAGTCCAGACCAAGCTTCAAAGCAATACAGAATTCCTTTGAAGACGGTAGTTTCCCCGAGGTTGCCATTGCCAAATAGGAGAGTATCGTCTGCATATTGGACTATAGAGCATCCTTGACGATTGATTCCCTTAGCCACTGGTACGATCCAACCTGCTCAACTGCATTTAGCCATCATGGATCTTAGAACGTTTACCATGATGGTAAAAAGAAGGGGTGAGAGCGGATCTCCTTGTTTGAGCCCTCGTTTGCAGGAGAATGGGTGGCCTGGTATCCCATTTACCAAAATAGCCGTCCTGCTGGTGGTAAGACAACTGTGGATCCATCTGATCCATCTATCTCTGAAACCCTTTCCAGCAAGCGCTTCCAACAAACAGTCTCATTCAACAGAGTCATAAGCTTTCTCAAAATCCAGCTTCAGGAGGTAGCTCTTAGAATTTGAACTGTGGCATTGATGGATAGTCTCTTCAGCCATTGCTATACTGTCCTGAATACATCTTCTCTTGATGAATTCCGTCTGGTCCTGACTAATGAGGCCATCTATTACGTTTTCCAGCCTATTAACGAGAGTCTTGGTAATGATCTTTACAGAGCAGTTAAGGAGGCTTATGGGGCGGGAGTCTCCAACTCGTCAGGAGTCTTCTTACTTAGGAATTAGCACAACCTCCACATAGTTGAATCTCCCTAATTTGAGTTTATGCTCGTAGAAGTCTTCGAACAGCTTCAGCAAGTCACCTTTGATTTCCTCCCAGAATATCTGATAGAATAGAATCGGGAAACCATCTGGACCTGGAGCTTTATCTTTTCCAAGTTGTTGGACAGCCTTGCAGACCTCCTTCTAAGTGAAGGGTGCTTCGAGGGATTGCAGCCTAGGATCTAAAGTGCCTACTTGGTCATGCCAGAAATCATGTTAGAGAGGGACTCTCAAGTCCGCTTTGTGCCCAAAGAGGGGCTTGAAGTGGGACTGGAAAGTCAGCTTAATAGCAACGTCGCCTTGTACTATTTCGGAATCCGAGTGGATTAAGTGAATGAGGTTAGATCTACGCCGTGCGCTGGTAACTTGGTGGAAGAATGCTGTGTTCGTGTTTCCCTCTTTGAGCAACGAAATTCTGGACCGTTGCTGCCATCTGATTTCCTCAATCCTGTAGAGCTGGTCAATTTTGTGTCTGAATTGGAGCAATCGATTCCGCTCTTCTTGTAGTGGATCCCTAGATTCTTCAGTCTTTTCTAGTTCCTCAATTCCTTCAAGAAGGGATTCCTTTGCTCTCCAAATGAGCACAAATTTTGTCCAGTTCCATTTTCTAAGCATGCCCCTGAGCCTGCTAATTTTTTCACACCATATAGCGGACGCCTCACCACCCTTGGTTGGGCGAGACCAACTCTCATTGACCATATGGTGGAAGCCTTGTATTTCTAACTAGGCTTTCTCGAACCGAAATTTTGACGGCTTTCTGGGTTGGTCATCCCCGGAAGATAAGAAAATAGGCACGTGATCAGAGGTTGGTTTAGGGATTGATTTAGCAGATGACAACGGAAATTTAGTCTCTCAGTCCGTAGAGACCAAGATCCTATCTAACTTAACTAGAATGGGCACCGCCTGCATGTTCCACCGGTGAAAAGCCTATCCGAGATGGAGATGTCAACCAATTCCAGGTCCGTCATGACCTCATTAAATGCTTCCCTGTCTAGGTCACTAGAACCTCTGCCTCTGTGTTATGAGGCGAATCTTGTGATGTTAAAATCGCCCCCCACCACCCAATGGTGTGGCCAGTATGCTTGGATTGCTCTTAGTTCCGTCCAGAAGGCCGTTCTAGCAGTAGAAGTAAGCGGTCCGTAGATCACCATAACCGATTGAGTCCACCGGTTGGATTTTCGCTGTAGCAATAATGACAAAGAAAATTGCCCGTGGAGCTCGTCTAGACAACAGAAGATGTTGGGGTTAAACCCCAGGGTGATGCCCCCAGACGCCCCAACTGATGGGGACATCCTCCATTCGGAGATTCGACTACCCCCTACTCTACTAAGCCTAGACATGTGTGAAAGTTTGGTCTCTTGGAGACCCACAATGTTAGCCTTAGACCTGGCTACGACTTCCTTAATCATTCCTCGCTTGCCCCGCCCACCGAGGCCTCTAACATTCCTTAATTATTAGTTAGTTTTATTATTATTGTTATTATTATTATTATTATTATTATTATTATTATTATTATTATTATTATTATTATTATTATTATTATTAATGTTGTTACCTTTATTATTATTATTATTTTATTATCATTATTGTATAGACCCCCCCCCCCAGCACCCGACAATTCATCTTCACCCTTCTTCTCCCCTATTTCGATCTCTCCCAAACCCTATCGTCTTCCATCGACTGCAACCTTCATCTCCATCACCGCAATCCACCACCGATGCACCCTTCGTCCTCGCCGACCACCGCTCCTCGATCCCGTCTCCACCCCAACATCGAACCCATCATCGATCCTCGCCACCGTCCTCGTGCCTCCATCCCGTCTCTTTCCCTTTAATTCCCAATTTTGTTATTTCACAAGTTTGTTTTTGCTTTGTTCTACGTACCGCCTGAGCAAATTTTCAGGACGAAATTTTGTGGGTAAGATTGTAACCCCCATTCCTACCAATAAGTATTTTCTGTATATTTTCTATATTCTGATTATTTATAAATTTATTTTGTGCTAAATTTGTTTCGGATCTTTTCTTAAAGCGTTTTCTAATCGAGAATTATATTTATTTCGAACGATGGTATATTTTAAATTTAATTCCTATTCCTAATTGATCGACTATTTATATTATTAATATTTAAATCATTTTAATAAATTTGTTAAACCCAATTCCTATTTTGTTATATAATCTACTGTTATCATTATTATTACTGTTATTGTTATTATTACTATATTCATTTTGGTTATCATTATTATTATTGTTATTGTTATTGTTAATATTACCATTATTATTATTATTATTGTTATTGTTATTATCACTATTATTTTTATTATTGTAATTTTTGTTATTATTATTATTATTATTATTATTATTATTATTATTATTATTGTTGTTGTTGTTGTTGTTGTTGTTGTTATTAATGGTGCTACCTTTATTATTATTATTATTTTATTGTCATTATTCTTATTATTTTCGTAAAGCCGAACATACTCTATTTTATACGTATTTCATTATTTGATTTAATGTATATTTATATGTATATATGTATATTTTATAAACCCTATAATCCTATTCACTTCCCCTATTGGATCTAAAACCCAAACTCTCTAGTCTATTTCTTATTGGATTCTAACCCAATACCCAAAAAACCCAATATCCAAATTAACCCCTATAAATACCCTAGTTAAAACCCTAATTAATCTAACCTTAATCACCAAACCCTAAACCCCAGCCGCCAAACCCGTCGTCTCCCATCTCGATTACTGTATAGACCCCCCAGCCCCCGACTGTTCATCTTCACCATTCATCTCCCCTGTTTCGATCTCTCCCCAACTCTATCTTCTTCCATTGACTGCAACCTTCATCTCCATCGCCGCAATCCACCACCAAAGCACCCTTCGTCCTCGTCGACCACCGCTCCTCCATCACGTCTCCACCCCAACAACGAACCCATCATCGATCCTCGCCACCATCCCCGTGCCTCTTCACCACCGAAGAACCACCACCATCCCCTCATCGTCTTCATCCTACGCCCTCGACTGAGCACCGCAATCGCCATCGATCCTCTTCTCCTATTTTCTTCCAAAACAAAGGACGCCATCGAAGCCCCTGTTTCGTCGACTTCTTCCCCTGAGCGCCATCGACCACCCCGTCCGGGCCGCAATCCGCCCTCGTTGTGGGTTGCTGCTGTCTCCAGGAACCGCCTAGAACCACCGTCGAACTGATGCGTGGCTGCCGTCTCTGTTTGTGTTCACTATGTAGGGGTTTTATGTGCATCACACGTATAATTGCATATTAGAGTTGATGTGTGTTTTTGCACGGGTTTACACGTGTTTTGTGCATGCGTCGTTCGTGTTCCGTCACATGGGATTCTCATCCTGTTATTCTTTAAATTCGAATTTACCATCTAAAGGCAAGTCACTTTTCCTCTTGAATTGAATCTTGCTCAAATTCAAGTTTTTATTGAAATTCTTGCAAGTAGATCCAATTGTTCATCGTATCATATATTGTTCTTTCCTTCGTTGAGTATATTAAGGGTTTATACGAGCTAACCAAAATATTCTCTTCTTCGTGCCTTTATTGACTCTAAAGATCGAATCTTTCATGCATTCATATAGTATTGGTAATAGGAGTTGTTAATACAGTCATTACACAAAGATACTATCGTAGAATTGAATACTAGGTTGATTGCTTGAATAATTGATTGATGAATTGTGTGGTTAATTTAGTGTGTGTGTGTATTCTTAATTGTATTTACCATGCTATTGTACCTACCATGCTGATTATGAGATTTGTTCACTACGGATTTGAAACCCATCACCATAAATCACTTTATTTCATGAAAAATATCGAAAATCTGTATGTTACTTGCTGTCTGGATTTTGCCTGTCATTTTCGACCCAGTATTTGATCTCAAAATAAATAACTTTCTGAATAAGAGTTGTAGCCTTCTGTCTCTAGTTTCCATAACATCTAAGATCTTTAAATTTCGAGTTGTATTGCAAAAGTTATGATGTTTTTACTACTGCTAATTTTTATTTCCAGAATTTCAAATTTCATCTATGTTTTCATGTTTAAACTATTAAAAAGCTAATTTAATGTTAGAATAATGCTTTGATAATTTCCAGAATTTTAGCGAACATGTTAGGAGTCTAAAGAATATTTTTGATGATTCTAAACATATAATAACATGATGTCGATTTTCAGTCAGAACATGTAACCTGTAAAAAATGATGTATTTGACCTAGCTATTGTTGTTGGATTTTGTATTTTAAATATGCGTTGGAATCATGTGGAAGTCTAGTTTTCAGAATTTCTAACGGTTTCAGTTTTCGATTTCTATAGCAGCGGAAAAACTGATTTTTGTACAATTACCTCTTGCAATCCAGAAATTCGTTTTCCATATTTTCTTAATATAATTATACATATATCATTGTATTGCATGAATTGAAGTATATATGTTGCATTGCATGATCCTAATGTCCTAATTGTCATATCCAAAGTTTTCATCCTATTGTTCCTCTATTGTTACTATCGTTCAACAAATGTCTCTAATTACATAATGTATTGTTACATTGATAAAATAATTAACAAGTTGGGATTTAAGGGTTGACTTAAGTAGTGGACAATATAGCGACTGTACTCGAAAGGAAGCTCGTGGTTTTCCTTTTGTTAATGAATAATTGAATAACTGGATAACTGCATATTATTCTAGGGACATTGATAGTGAATAACTGAATGACTGAATAACTGAGTAACTGAACACTGAAGAGAACCGTTTATATGGTTTCCCGAGTACAAGAACTATAGAGTCTACCAGTAGAGTCTAAATGAAAGTGTTTGTATGCACCGAACCTGTGGAATCGGACACAGTAGTACGTGCATTAGTTAGGATTAAAATGATTAATAGACTTTTGACATCGCATCGACATTGCATATTGTACATCATTGTTTCTATTAATATTAAATATTGTCTAATTGTTATTGACATCGACCATTGAACATTGTTATAGAATATTGAATCATTGTTTATAACCATTGTATCGATTACCATGATATTGACTATTGCTATCATCCCATGTTATTGATTCCTATTGATCCATTCAATTCATTGTTATATTATTATTCCATTGTTCTTTGCTTTCTCTACTTGCTGTCCATGTCTTGCCATAAGGACAATTTTTCTTCTCTTTTTAGATGAAGTGTTCACATGTGTTGTAGGAGAATTACCTGCAGGAATTGGATTATAAGCTTTCTAAAGATTTATTGCTTTCTAGTTGAATGTTATTTCAATGAACTTATTGTATTGAGACTTATCATTATTGTGTTTGGATTTATTATTGTATTGGGCTTATAACCCGGATATTACTATTTGTTTCCAGATGTTGGATTATCATATTTGGTTATTTCATATTGTTTATTCCAAGTATTATTGTTCATGTGGTTGATATTATTGTCTGTGCAATTATTTTTTATTGTTTATATTATTGAGTTGAATGGGTAAACAGCTTATGGATGACGCAAGTCATTCACTAGGCCAATGTCACGTGCTTGTGTTCCGTATTTTTTGGAAGCGGGGCGTGATAAGGTTTTTAGTGGTATCAGAGCCCAGGTTTGAATAATGTATCATTCAAACGTGACTAACATCTGGAGGTTTTGCTTTGACTGATATATTAGCCGGATTTGGGTTTTAACCGGTTTGACTCCACAGTATGTGCAATATAGGAATCACATGGATAATTGATAACCAACTTATGATCTGGATGATAACCGTTTGAATTTATTCCAGACCATGGCTAGAAAGGGTGCTTCATCCTTCCAAACTGGGGATGATCAGTTGGAAGAGCCCACTGTTGCACAGATGATGCAGATGCAGCGTGAGCACAATGAACTGATGATGCGGATGCAGTGGGAGTATAATGAACTGATGAGGGTGGCTTTGGAAGCTACTAACAGGAAATCCGTTGTACTTGCGCCTAGGTTGCAGCCACCGAGACCTAGCAATGTGGCAGATTTCATGAAGCTACATCTAGAAAAATTCTTCAACACTGAAGGTTCGAGCAATGACTTATCAGGACTGAGCAGCTGTTAAATGTAGCACGGATAGCGGATGTTGATCGAGTGGATATCGTGAGCATCCAGCTCGTTGATCTTGCCCTCATCTGGTGGCAAGCAAAAGCTGAACGATTGGGGCAACCCATCACTTGGGCCATCTTCACTGAGAGCTTCCTCACGAAGTTCTTTCCGAATGTCACCAAGGATGAAATGGAGCGGCAAGTTGTCTCGCTAACCCAGGTTCGCAGATAGTGTTTGTTGTTACAAGTTCATCATTATTTCAGTATGTAACGGCGTTAAACTGAACATTGTATTGACCTAGGGGAGTCGGACTGAGGACAAGTACACTGCGGAATTCACCCGACTGAGCCGTTGTGCAACGTCTATGGTGGCGAATGACGAAGATAGAGGTCGTTGTTTCTTATTAGGCTTGGATGTTGAGATTCAGGACCGCCTTGCTGCCCTGTGAATTCGATCTTTTGCTGATATCCTGGATGCTGCTAGAATTCAGGAGCAGACTAGTAAGAGGAAGTGTGCCACCCTACAGTCTGTTCCGCACCTTATCGCTACCAGGTCTTCTGGAGGACCTATGCGGAAGCCCGTTCCGACCACAATGGCTAGAGCACTACCCTACCCATTAATAACTCCGAAGAAGGGCCCGACATGCAACTATTGCCACAGGGTTGGACGCCTACGCAAGGAATGCTGCGTAGCCAACCGTCTTTTCCTGGCATGCGGAGCAAGCGACCACATGGTTCGGGACTGTTCACAGAGGAGGGGTAGTACACTAGCAGGAGGATCAGTTTGAGGTGGAGGATGTGGCCAGGCTTACAACCTGACCACCAAAGGAGTGGATACAGGTATTTAGTGTAGCGCCCCGAATTTCTAATATAAAACTTAGAAAATACGTGGCACTTTCCCAGCGATCCACTTCAATGTAACAACATACATAGTCCAAAAACACAAATTATTTTATTCCAAACATTAATACAATAGTCTTTTCAATTGCAGCGGAAATACAAAACACCTTGAATTAAAGATATTCTTTTACAATACTCCTCTTTACAAAATTACACAAGGCTCTATTACATCACTCATGATCTCTACAGCTAACCCAAGCATCCAAGCCTCCAAACTCTAAGCAACCTGCATCATGTGAGGCTAGAGTTGAACCCTAACCCCCAAACTACGGGGTCAGCCATAAATGGTGTGAGTGATATAAACAACAAACATAAACAAACAATAAACATAATTTCTCAGGCAACATGTACTGAACAAAAATACATAAACTGAACATGTAATCTGAAACAAGAACGATAGGCCAGTACATGCGTGAACCAAGTCGAGAAACAGTACACCGATCCAATATCCATTAATCAATCACTCTCAAATATGTACAGGTCAACTGTACTGTACAGTCGACTGAGTAATTCAGCCAGTCGACTGTTCACTCCCAAATACCTGATTATCAAACATTCTCAATACCACGGTACGTGTCCAACAATCAATCACTAATAATGCCATAGATCGGGTACCCGGTTATCGATCACTAACAGTGACTCCCAATACCGCAGGGTATGCCCATCTACAAAGACTAAAGATAATATAGATCGGATATTCGGTTATCGGTCACTAATAGTAACTCCCAACACCGCAGATTCTATCCATCTACAAAGACTAAAGATAACATAGATCGGATATTCGGTTATCGGTCACTAATAGTAACTCCCAACACCGCAGATTCTATCCATCTACAAAGACTAAAGATAACATAGATCGGATACTCGGTTATCAGTCACTCACAACACCGCAGATTGGATACTCGGTTATCGATCACTAACAGTGACTCCCAACACCGCAGAGTATACCAACTCCAGAGACCAATGACTCCCAATACCGCAGAATGTACCCATCTACCAAGAACTAAAGACTTGAAAGAACACTCAAGATTATGAAAAACTCATCAGCACCAGTCGACTCATACTGTAATAAGTCGACTGCCCCGAGAACCAATATCCAAGATTACAAACAAGTACGATAAGTAGACTTAATAACCCATCAGTCGACTTACCCGAGACAATTACCAATAATTCTCAAGAAACATTCCAAACACTATAGTCGACTTAAAGAAATCATCAGTCGTCTGTCCCGACGAGAAACTGAGTCACTTTACAAACGATTATCCAGTAGACCAGTCGACCGAATAGGGTCTCAGTCGACTGTCCCGAACGAATCCTCAAAAATCTGAAGGTGCATCAGTAGAGTCATACCAGTCGACTGAATCGTAGACCAGTCGACTGTCGGCCTACAATTCTCACAAATTAGGGTTGTAATCAATAATCAATACTAGAGTCTATCTCAATACCAATTCTCTTCCTCAACTCGAACCTAATCCGGTTCGCAATCCCAAGATCCAGAGATTCATCCACCTAATTTCTTATTTTCATAACTATACTCAAATCTTAACATGTTTCAAGCAATCAAGAATTGTCAATCGAGATCTATTAATCTTTCATGGATTTCACTTGCATATTACGAATAACAACCATGGCATCAATTTCATACAAGAAACGAAAACATCAAACAAAACAGCATGCAATCATACACATAAACAAAACAAGTCCATATCACTCACCTTTAGAATTGCAAAGATCCAATGGAAAGCCTTCTTCTTGCTAGATCCAAGAACTTCTTCTTCAATCACCAAGAGAATAAGAGATACAATAAAATATGAGTTGTGCAGCGAATGACGGCTGCAAACTCGCTTATATAGGCCGGGAATCAAGTATTAGGGTTTCCAAATACATTTGCAAAACAATCCCTTCAAAATACAATTATATATATATATATATATATATATATATATATATATATATATATATATATATATATATATATATATATATCTACTCTTGGAAATTCATCTAAAATTTATTAAAATTAGGATTTAAAAGTAAAATATGATCCTAATCTCAAATGCTACTGTTCAAAACGTCCAGAAAATACAATTTGCATTTTAACCCTTAAAAATGTCAATTTTGCATAAAAGCCCTTCTTTTCTCAAAAATTGCAAATAGATCAAATTGATTTCAGAAAAATCTAGAAAAATAACAAATAAATTCCAATTATTAAATAATGATTTTTCATAAAGGAAACTTAATTTTTCAAACATCTCAAAAATCATTTGCACGTGTTTTGCACGTGTACAAAAGATAAATCTTTTAGAAAATATCAATTAAATCTCCAAAATAAATTTAAATTCATTTTCAAATAATTAAAATAATATTTGAAAATACGGGGTTCTACATCACTCCCTCCTTAGAAGAGTTCTGTCCTCAGAACTACGGCTAATGAGGTCCGAACAACCCACTAACAATGATTGAAAACTCATGGGTAGAAACATAAGTCTTAGGAAATACAGTCACATCAAAGAGTACATTCCAGCAAAACAAATACATCATACATAAGAAACACAATCATGCAAAGAATTCAGAAAAGATAAGCTCCCGCTGCGCGACTCTGATAACTTGCCATCGGAAGCCACGCTGCGACAACTACTGAACTTCTGCATCCCACTCTGACCTTCTGCTTCATCCTTCCGAGAATCAGTGGCCACTCCCTCCTTAGAAGAACATGACTAAGGATAGCCACCTCAAGACCTTGCTTAGAAACACCTTAAGATCCATACTAAGACTAGTAATCAATGGGCGACACAATGCATGCAAGAAAATAGTATCAAATAAAATTTTGTCTTTATTCCATTAAATCCAAATAACTTGTTACATGAAGAAAATACTCAATCTTCAATTATTCCAAAATAATAGTCTTTACTTAATACAAAAGAATAAATTCAAAAATTCTTGCACACACAGATCATATTTCTGGATTGCCCGCATCCTCCTCAGTCAATGCGAACACTCGCCCCTGCTTCGGATCCTTGTCTTTCTCTGCCTTCTCTTTCTTCAGTTGTGGACATTGTGGTCGGATATGCCCTTCTTGACCACACTGAAAACAAGTCTGCTTTGCTAACTTCGGACATTCCCTCCTTCTATGTCCTGTCCTGCCTGCAGAAATAACAAGTCACCTCCTGAGTTGCCGGTGCCTTCTGCACTGGATCACTGGGCTTGCTCTGCTTCACTGGGAATTCCTCCCCATCCTGATCATCTGCTGGCCTCTTTTTCTTGTTCCATGTCTCTTGCTTCACCCGGAACTGGTCCATATCTTCCTCGGTCATAGCTGCTCTCCTGACCAGCTTGTCGAATCTTCTGATGCCCAACGGAACCATCCTTGACCTCAAGTTTGGCCTCAAGCCTTGCTCAAACTTTTTGGCCTTCTTTGCTTCGTCCACGACCAACTCTGGTGCGTACCTCGAAAGTTGAGCAAACTTGGTCTCATACTCCTGAACAGTCATGCTCCCCTGCTGAAGGTTCAAGAACTCAGTTGCCTTCTTCTCCTGAACATCAAGAGGAAAGAAGCGATCTCTGAACTCATCCAGAAAAGCTTCCCATGTCAGCTGCTAATCTCCCAAATTCCTCTTCAGCGACTCCCACCAGATACCAGCGTCTTTCTCTAGTTGCATCGACGCTAACTTCACCTTGCTAGCTTCAGGAGTCTCCGACACTTCGAAGATCGTCTGCATCTTCCTAATCCAATCATCTGCTGCGGTTGGATCAGCTTGCCCCTCAAAGACTGGCGGCCTCATCCTCTTAAAGGACTCGATCTGCTTGATGGGGTCGGCATTCACCAACCCATGCCCAGCTCCATGATTTGGCGGCGGGTTCTGCTGCTGTGCTTGTTGCTGAGCTTGCTGCTGCGCCACATTGAATGCCATCAGCGTGTTCAGCGTCTGGTATACCTTAGCGAATTCAGCCTCAAGGTCAATTCCCGCTCCTCGAGAACTACCAGATCCATCCTCATTATTGCCACCATTCCTGCCCCTGGGTGCAACCATTCTGAATACTGCAAAACGAGGGTAAAGTTAGAGCATCACACACACAATTCAAACTCACATCAATATCCTATGGCAAAACCATAACCATATCATAACCTCAAACCAAACATCATGTTCTAACTCTATGTGATACTCACAATCTGATGTCCACACCTAGGTACTCACTCTCTAGTGTCCACAACTAGGTTGGTTTTCATACTATGTCTATTATTACTATTGAAGCATGCTTTGATACCAAACTGTAGCGCCCCGAATTTCTAATATAAAACTTAGAAAATATGTGGCACTTTCCCAGCGATCCACTTCAATGTAACAACATACATAGTCCAAAAACACAAATTATTTTATTCCAAACATTAATACAATAGTCTATTCAATTGCAGCGGAAATACAAAACACCTTGAATTAAAGATATTCTTTTACAATACTCCTCTTTACAAAATTACACAAGGCTCTATTACATCACTCATGATCTCTACAGCTAACCCAAGCATCCAAGCCTCCAAACTCTAAGCAACCTGCATCATGTGAGGCTAGAGTTGAACCCTAACCCCCAAACTACGGGGTCAGCCATAAATGGTGTGAGTGATATAAACAACAAACATAAACAAACAATAAACATAATTTCTCAGGCAACATGTACTGAACAAAAATACATAAACTGAACATGTAATCTGAAACAAGAACGATAGGCCAGTACATGCGTGAACCAAGTCGAGAAACAGTACCACCGATCCAATATCCATTAATCAATCACTCTCAAATATGTACAGGTCAACTGTACTGTACAGTCGACTGAGTAATTCAGCCAGTCGACTGTTCACTCGTAAATACCTGATTATCAAACATTCTCAATACCACGGTACGTGTCCAACGATCAATCACTAATAATGCCATAGATCGGGTACCCGGTTATCGATCACTAACAGTGACTCCCAATACCGCAGGGTATGCCCATCTACAAAGACTAAAGATAACATAGATCGGATATTCGGTTATCGGTCACTAATAGTAACTCCCAACACCGCAGATTCTATCCATCTACAAAGACTAAAGATAACATAGATCGGATATTCGGTTATCGGTCTCTAATAGTAACTCCCAACACCGCAGATTCTATCCATCTACAAAGACTAAAGATAACATAGATCGGATACTCGGTTATCAGTCACTCACAACACCGCAGATTGGATACTCGGTTATCGATCACTAACAGTGACTCCCAACACCGCAGAGTATACCAACTCCAGAGACCAATGACTCCCAATACCGCAGAATGTACCCATCTACCAAGAACTAAAGACTTGAAAGAACACTCAAGATTATGAAAAACTCATCAGCACCAGTCGACTCATACTGTAATAAGTCGACTGCCCCGAGAACCAATATCCAAGATTACAAACAAGTACGATAAGTAGACTTAATAACCCATCAGTCGACTTACCCGAGACAATTACCAATAATTCTCAAGAAACATTCCAAACACTATAGTCGACTTAAAGAAATCATCAGTCGTCTGTCCCGACGAGAAACTGAGTCACTTTACAAACGATTATCCAGTAGACCAGTCGACCGAATAGGGTCTCAGTCGACTGTCCCGAACGAATCCTCAAAAATCTGAAGGTGCATCAGTAGAGTCGTACCAGTCGACTGAATCGTAGACCCATCGACTGTCGGCCTACAATTCTCACAAATTAGGTTTGTAATCAATAATCAATACTGGAGTCTATCTCAATACCAATTCTGTTCCTCAACTCGAACCTAATCCGGTTCGCAATCCCAAGATCCAGAGATTCATCCATCCAATTTCTTATTTTCATAACTATACTCAAATCTTAACATGTTTCAAGTAATCAAGAATTGTCAATCGAGATCTATTAATCTTTCATGGATTTCACTTGCATATTACGAATAACAACCATGGCATCGATTTCATACAAGATACGAAAACATCAAACAAAACAGCATGCAATCATACACATAAACAAAACAAGTTCATATCACTCACCTTTAGAATTGCAAAGATCCAATGGAAAGCCTTCTTCTTGCTAGATCCAAGAACTTCTTCTTCAATCACCAAGAGAATAAGAGATACAATAAATCTGAGTTGTGCAGCGAATGACAGCTGCAAACTCTCTTATATAGGCCGGGAATCAAGTATTAGGGTTTCCAAATACATTTGCAAAACAATCCCTTCAAAATACAATTTTATATATATATATATATATATATATATATATATATATATATATATCTACTCTTGGAAATTCATCTAAAATTCATTAAAATTAGGATTTAAAAGTAAAATATGATCCTAATCTCAAATGCTACTGTTCAAAACATCCAGAAAATACAATTTGCATTTTAACCCTTAAAAATGTCAATTTTGCATAAAAGTCCTTCTTTTCTCAAAAATTGCAAATAGATCAAATTGATTTCAGAAAAATCTAGAAAAATAACAAATAAATTCCAATTATTAAATAATGATTTTTCATAAAGGAAACTTAATTTTTCAAACATCTCAAAAGTCATTTGCACATGTTTTGCACGTGTACAAAAGATAAATCTTTTAGAAAATATCAATTAAATCTCCAAAATAAATTTAAATTCATTTTCAAATAATTAAAATAATATTTGAAAATACGGGGTTCTACATTTAGCAATAGATTTTTTTTCTGTTCTTGCATTGCTTATTCTCCCTTGCATCATTTATCCATCTGCATCTTACATTTACCTTCATTTATTTATTCATTATTGAGTATCATACTTTTTATTTCATCCCTACCAAACCCTCTTCAAATTTCAGTAGTACCACCCTACTCATTTCTCTCCCTTCATCTTCCATGCCTTATTCTCTTTCGTCCCTTGTATTCATTCTCATTCGTTGATTTCTTATTGAGTGTAAATTCATTCTTTTTCTATCTATATTATCTTTGAATCTAGTGTTATCCATTATTTTTATTCCTGCTTGGTTCATCAACCATCATCGTTTGATCTACAACGACATGTCTGCAACTTGGATTTCTGCGCAGCGGAAGCATTGTGGGCCCATAACCCACAGGTCCTAGGATTTCTTTTCGCTTCTCATTCCTTGCATTGTTTGCTTCCTTTCATTACTTGCATTCATCCTCATCCATTGACTCATTATTTGGTTCAATTCTTCCCTGTCCATTTCCTCTTCAATTCCAGTTCTACCTACTCCTTCATCTTCTTGCTTTGTTATCTCACAAGTCTTGTGTTGTTTCTTTCCTTCTGATACACTTTACTCCATTCTCATACATTTGCATTGTCATCATTCATTGGTTCATTATTCAACATCTTTGTAGATCACTCTATTCATATCCATATTCTTTCCCATTAGGGTGTTGCCACCATTTTGTCTCTTTCCCTTTAATTCCCAGTTTTGTTATTTCAGAAGTTTGTTTTTGCTTTGTTCTACGTACCGCCTGAGCAAATTTTCAGGACGAAATTTTGTGGGTAGGATTGTAACCCCCATTCCCGCCAATAAGTATTTTCCGTATATTTTCTATATTTTGATTACTTATAAATTTATTTTGTGCTAAATTTTTTTTCGGATCTTTCTTAAAGCGTTTTCTAATCGAGAATTATATTTATTTCGAACGATGGTATATTTTAAATTTAATTCCTATTCCTAATTGATCGACTATTTATATTATTATTATTTGAATCATTTTAATAAATTTGTTAAACCCAATTCCTATTTTGTTATATAAACTACTGTTATCATTATTATTACTGTTATTGTTATTATTATTATATTCATTTTGGTTATCATTATTATTATTGCCATTGTTATTGTTAATATTACCATTATTATTATTATTATTATTATTATTATTATTGTTATTATCATTATTATTTTTTATTATTGTTATTTTTGTTATTATTATTATTATTGTTGTTGTTGTTGTTGTTGTTGTTGTTGTTGTTGTTGTTACCGCTAAATCTGGTGTGGAGGCAAATAGATAGTATTTGTGGATTCTTGGAAAACTTGAATAGCAAACCTGAACTTGCTCCGTCGGAGTTTGACCGCTGACCCCCACCGTTCACCTGCAAAAAGTGCGAGACACCGGGGTTGATCCCGGCGACGCACCCTCCGACGCTCAAGTCAGTAATCAGGAATAATTATGAAGGAGCGTAAATTGGCAAAAGATTGATTACCTCTTAATGGTGATGGATGGGGGGTATTTATAGCCGCCGTTGGGGTCAGATTAGGAATGTAATACCTATGATCAGATAAGGAATGTAATCCTTAATCTCCAGTGAAAGGATAGATGTGAATCAGGGTCGTTGATTAGTATTAATCAGAAACCCTAATTCTATCCTGCTGAACTGGGTTTATTTAGGGTTGGGACCCGTACCCAGTTGAGGTGGATCCGTTCGTGGGTTATTGGGTCTTTGGGGAAAAGACCCAGGACCCACTTCGGACCCATTGGTAGACAAAATTACCATTTTACTCCTAGGCTTCAAGATTTGTTCCTGATTTGGAAGGTTCCGATTTAACCCATTTTTAGCCATATCACGAGCCCCCCACTCCTGAAGACTGAGTTTAATCAGCCTTTGAGGAGTAGTTTTACTGATTTAATGGCTGCCGGAGTTGTATTGAAGTCCAAATGGAAGGTTTCGAATCTTCGCAGGAGGCAGTATGGTGATATTCTAAGTAAGTTGCGTGCTCTGAGTTGTTCTTGAGCTCTTCTGGTCATTTGGTGATTTTTATCTATTTTTTCAGAATATTTACTTAATTTTGCGAAGTGTCGATTCGTCGTTCGGGGGTCTTAATAAATGGTCCTAGGAAATAATTATTTACTCGGGGGCTCAAAAATATTTCCCCAACTTTATAATTATTTTCTTGGATTTTTAATTAATTTTCCCCGAATTTTTAATCATTTTTTCGCAATTTTTAAATAAATAAAACAATGTTAATAAATAAAATTTAATTTTAAATACCGAATTATGGCGTGGCGCGATCTGGACCGTTGATCTTGTGCGGGCGCGAATTTCTGAAAGATCGGATGGACACGGTCGCTCGGCAGCAATATCTCTGCTTTTGCGGGTCGGATGGGCACTTGCTCGGAATCCGAGCGAAGTGGCTCGATTTTTTTCTCACGCGAGTGGCTCGGATTGCTAGTCACTCGGCTCAGAATTCCGAGTGACGTGGAGCGATCTGAGCTGTCGGATCTCGGTGCGAATCTCGAGGCTGGCACAGTTCCCAAGAAAACACTATCTTGTAGTTTAGTGGACGTGGCGTAATCTGGACCGTCCATAATCTCAGGCGCGATTTTCGCAATGATCCACCGGTTGGAGACGCACGGCAGTATTTTTCTTCACTTTCGAGGATCGGATTGGCATTTTCTCGGAATCCGAGCGAAGTGGCTCGATTTTTCGCTCGCGTGAGTGGCTCGGGTCGCTAGTCGCTCGGCTCAGACTGCCGAACATCGTGGAGCGATCTGAGCCGTCGGATCTTGGCGCGAATCTCAAGGCGGGCACAATTCCCATGAAAATACTATCTTGTCGCGTAGTGGCGCTAGCAAGATCTGAGCCGTCCGATCGAAATCTTATGCGAATTTTGAGGGGAAAGTCGTTTTTCTCCAATTCGCAGCTCGGATTGGCACTTGCTCGGAATCCGAGCTATCCACTTGGTTGTTGAGGTCGGATCGCCAGTCGCTCGGACTTTGGTTCCGAGGGACGTGGGGCGATCGGATCCGTTGGATGATGGCACAGATCTTGAGGCTAGCTCAGTTCCCAAGAAAACACTATCTTGTCGCGTAGAGGCGCTGGAAGATCTGAGCCGTCCGATCGAAATCTTACGCGAATTTTGAGGGGAAAGTCGTTTTTTCTCAAATTCGTAGCTCGGATTGGCACTTGCTAGGAATCCGAGCTATCCTCTTTGTTGTGGAGGTCGGATCGCCTATCGCTCGGATTTTGGTTCCGAGGGACGTGGGGCGATCGGGGCCGTTGGATGATGGCACAGATCTCGATGCTGGCTCAGTTCCCAAGAAAACACTATCTTGTCGCGTAGTGGCGCTGGCAAGATCTGAGCCATCCGATCGAAATCTTACGCGAATTTTGAGGGGAAAGTCGTTTTCCTCCAATTCGTAGCTCGGATTGGCACTTGCTCAGAATCCGAGCTATCCTCTTGGTTGTTGAGGTCGGATCGCCTGTTGCTCGGATCTTTGTCCCGAGGCACCGAGCTGTTTTACTTGGGTCGAAACGTCGCTTCCTTTGCCAATAGTTGCGGCTCTTCGTTACTTAGTCGTTTGGACTTTTGTAATGCTTCAAGGGAGGCCCAAGAGTTGCGCCCTTATGTTACAAAGCCCAAGGGGCGTCTCTTTTACTATAAGTTTTCACCCCCTCAACACTTTACCTCATTTCTCACTTTCACATTCTCACTCTTGGTTTTACTTCTTAGCGGCGAAGTTTTTAGCTCTTGGGTGGTGCTGCTAGCTGTCGCGGCAAGGCGTTTTAAGCTCCGGCGATCTTTTTCAACTGTACTAGTCACTTCGAGGTCAGTCTCTCTCCTCATTTTTGTAAAATGGTTAAGTTTTCTTCCACGGACGAGACCCCCTCCTCGGACCTAGGCGTCAGCCGAACGGTGAGGCCGAGCAAGGGTAATGGGAAGGAGGTCGTCGAGCCGACCGAAGAGACAACGGTCAGGTCGAGTACAGATGAGGAGGTAGTGAAGCTTCTCCAGGAGGTAATGGTCCGAGCCAGCAAGGGCAAGGGGGTGGTGACAATAATCGAGCGCCCGAAGACTGCAGGGGAGTTGGGTCGGCACCCGAGCGTCTTGTCTAGTGTTGACGGTGTGCGGAGTTACTCTGGTGATTTGCTGGAGAAGGTGATGCAGGGCACCGCCAAGTCGATTGAGGAGAACGAGCCGAGGGAGACTTCCGAGGTAGATCATATTTCCTCGATCTTAACCGAGGCGGATTTGCATCGGATTCGGAGTGGGTTCTGGATCCCTGCGGAGTATGCTCTCCTTCTCCCCGGCCCTGGCATCCGAGCGTGCACGTCATCTTCGGCCGATGTTTGCATATTCCCTGCTGACGCTCTGCACGCCGGTCTCCGACTGCCATTGCACCCTTTCTGCGCGCAGCCCTCGATGTTCCTACTGCGAAGCATCTACCGACCCTGCCAGATGAACAAGAACGAGCAGAGGTACTATCTCTCGCCGAGGAAGGGCGTGAAGCTTATCGAGAACCCGGACTCGATCAAGCACTGGAAAGAGAAGTATTTCCTCGTCCGGGCTCCCGAGCCGTGGGTCAACCCGACAGCGTGGCTGAGGGACGGGGTTCCGAAACGGGCAAAGAAGGAGCCCGTGCTCAGCAACGAGGAGGCATAGATTGTAGAAAAGCTCCTCAGTCTTCCGACCCTCAACTACAAGGATATTGCCGAGGAGGTCCTATTCTGAGGGAGTCTCGGTCCGATCGACCCTAAGACCCTAGCAACTTCTTTTGCTCGGTCTTTGCAGAAACTCGCGGCATGGACTACAAGGGTCTGATGGCTAAGGTCCGGGCGGCTAAGGAGCAGGAGGCGCGGAAGAGAAAGAGGACCGTGTCCGGGCCCCAAGGCGACCGAGCGCCCAAGATCCCCTCGGTCTCTCCGACCATCGAGCGGCAGGTTGTCGATGTCATACCCCGTATTTCTGAAATATATAAATGGTTTGAAATATATAATAAAAAGGATTTGAGACTTTGCCCTATAGAAAATTCTCTATGGGGAGGATTATATAAATGTATTGAATTGGTTTGAAATATAGGATTCTTTGAAAAACCGGGTTGTAAAGTGGTGGGGGACCCACCCGGATTTAAAACACAGCACAAAGTGTGTTGTGTGCTTCTTTGGTTGGCATGACGTGGCACTTGGGATTAATTCCCTAGGTGTGCACGGGTTTGATTAAAAACCGGGTATGGGAAATGATTAATCCCATATCGTTAGTTTCCAAAGATAAAGTATTATATAAATAATAATTGCCAATGATCATTAGTCACCAATTCGGTTAACCACCTTTTGAGAGGCAGCCTGTGGTGGGCAGTTGTACTACATAATATCTAATTTGTCTTATAAATTGTATAAATTGTCCGGGCTCGGGGCAGGGGCGTTACAAATGGTATCAGAGCCGACTTTCGACATCGAGTGTAGGAGCAGTGAGTTATGGACTCCAGGATGATCGGCGGAGAGAGACAGACAATCCCCAGTAGTCTGGGACGATGGATAGAGGTCTATCCACAGAATGATCCGCAGAGTGGGATTGGTCTCCAGAATTCCAAAGACGAGAGTGACGCTCACAGAAATGCTCTACATCGGCTAGAAAGTAGATCCTGCACTAGATTGTGCATGCCCCGTGCTCATCAGCGAGGACGCTGATTTCTGAAGGGGGGGTGTGTGTAATACCCCGTATTTCTGAAATATATAAATGGTTTGAAATATATAATAAAAAGGATTTGAGACTTTGCCCTATAGAAAATTCTCTATGGGGAGGATTATATAAATGTATTGAATTGGTTTGAATTATAGGATTCTTTGAAAAACCGGGTTGTAAAGTGGTGGGGGACCCACCCGGATTTAAAACACAGCACAAAGTGTGCTGTGTGCTTCTTTGGTTGGCATGACGTGGCACTTGGGATTAATTCCCTAGGTGTGCACGGGTTTGATTAAAAACCGGGTATGGGAAATGATTAATCCCATATCGTTAGTTTCCAAAGATAAAGTATTATATAAATAATAATTGCCAATGATCATTAGTCACCAATTCGGTTAACCACCTTTTGAGAGGCAGCCTGTGGTGGGCAGTTGTACTACATAGTATCTAATTTGTCTTATAAATTGTATAAATTGTCCGGGCTCGGGGCAGGGGCGTTACAGTCGAGGCTCCTCTGGTCGAGCCCGATCAAGGCCTCGTCGTGCCGTCCGCCCCACCTACCTTGGATGCGCCGACCCCAACGACGCGAACAGATGCTCCAAGGTCTTTGGACGGAGCGTTCAACATTAGCGCGGCACTGGCTCTCGATGTCCCGCCCCTCACTGCTGAGGCGGAGGCAATCCTGACCGAGGAGCACAAGCGCATCTTCGTCCCCGATTGGTGGGTGATGAAGGTCGACGGGTTCCTAGGGGACGGCAACATCTGCATGCCGGCGGTGAAGCACCTGCCGACCCCTAAAGACCCAGCGGCGCTCAAGGCGGGCGAAGTTGGTGAGGCCGCGATGCAGATTGCTCGGAACACCATGTCGGTAAGTACTAGAGAACTTTCTTCAAAAATTTTCCAAGTTTTTGTGCTCGCGTTTAACTGCTTTTTGTATGGCTTGTAGACCCTCTGCCACTTCAACCATTTGCTTGAGGAGTTCACGAGCAAAGAAAAGGAGATGACTGTTCTGAACGACCGGGAATGGTCGGAGCGGTCTAAGGCGGTAAAACAGCTAGAGGCCGAGCAGGTGCATTCTGCTTCGCTCGAGGCCGAAGTTGCCGACCTAAGGGCTAAGCTCGCCGAGGCGCTGAGGAGCTCGGCCGCCGAGGCTTCCAAGGTCGAGACCCTGGAAAAGGAGACGGCTCGACTCGAATGGGAGCTGTCTAAGGCCTTGAAGGCGTCGGAGGAGGCCCTGAGCGATCATGCTTCGAAGGTGGCGGCCGCGGAGCAGGCGGTTCGGGACGAGGCCGAGGCTCACATGTTGACCAACATGGAGGAGGCGTACGGTCGAGCGCTGAAGCATATCACCGCTCGGAACTCCGGATTTGACGTCTCGTCCTACTACTTCTACGACCCCGTAGAGGGTGAGGAAGCGCTGCCGCTGGCCGAGCTCGCTCCTAGGCAGGAGGGCGAAGACTCCGAAGACGAGGTGGGCGCCGAGGGTGCGATTGTACCCGTGCCGAATAATGATGAGGTCGACCCCTGACTTTGTCGCCTCTTCTCATTTTCTTGTTCTTCCCCCCACCCCCCCCACCCCCCCCCCCCCCCCCCCCCCCCCCGCTTTTTTTGTAATGCCTAACTGCGGACTGGCCACCGCTTTTTGTAAATCTTGGACTTTTAATGAAACGGTTTCCATTTTGGTGTTTTGGCTGAATATTTCGAAATTTCGCAAAGTGTTCAACTCTTTTTGCTCGGATTGTGTCCTTAAGTACTGAAGACTTCTTTTGATATTCCTCCACTTTTCAGGTCGAGTTAGGTCCGGTTACTGAGGTCTCCCATCTTTGTACTGAGCTGAAGAAAACAAAGTGGGCTCTTTCTCGCAGTCGGGATAACTTGTTTTACGACTTCTTGAAATTGGAGGACATCAAAGCAACTGCGAGATAGAGTTGCTCCGTAAGGAGCTCTTCGATGTTGACCAAAGGAATAGTGAACTACTGGCGGAGGTTCGTCATTTGGAGGTAACGGTGAAAGAACATTCGGCAAAGGAAGAGGAGATAGCTTCGAGGGTGGGGAAGTTGATGTCCGAGCACGATGAGTTGACGGCAAGAATTGACAAACTGAGGAGGATCACGATCGATAGGGGTATCGAAGTGACTCATCTCCGTCGTATTGTGGCCGATAGCACTAATGTTGCAGGCTCGTCTAAACTTCCTCATTTCAAAGTATCGGCGGATGGCGATATTCTGAGAGATAGGATCATCGAGCTAGAGGAGGAGATTGCATCGCTGAAACCTCAACCCGTAAGGATCAATGTTTGCAGTACGTCGTGTACTCGCGAAGAGAGCAAAAGAGGAATCTCGTTCTACAAACTTGCGACTCGTTTGCCTGTCGTTAGGCAGAGCCCAGCTGACGCTCAGAGTGGTGTAGCTGTTTCATCTAGTGGCGCCTCGGTTGGGGCCGCAGTTAGAATCAGCAGCGAAGGGGGGTCTCACTTTGCTTGTTTAGAGTCGAGCTCAAAGGTAAGGCAACGCCGCCCTCGTGTGTCTCTGAACCGAAGCGTTCCCCTTCCAAAGAAGCGCTAAACAAGTTGTATTATGCTCTTCAAGTTATTGTAAAACTCTGTTGTAGTGTCAGCCTTGTCTGAGCTCTTAATTTAAAAAAGTTTGTTTTGCTTCTACTGTTCGAATGCTGCGTTGGCTGGTATTAGTTTAAGTATAACTCCTCCAACTTTTGATCACTACTCAAAATCAGAAGCAAATCTTCCTTCTTGTGGGCAAACCACTTTTGGCTTGCTTAATAGCAAGATTGAGAAGTGGAGTCGAGCCAGGTGTTGGACTCTGAACTCGTTGCTAGAGTTTGTTCAACTATTGTGGGAGCAATCCCGAATGGCAAACCACTTCTAGCTCGCTTAAGAGCGAGCTTGCGAAGCAGAATCGAACCAAGTGTTGGACTCCGAACTCGTCGTTAGAGTTTGTTCAATGGTTGTGGGAGCAATTCTGAATGGCGACGCCCTTCTAGCCCGCTTAAGAGCGAGCTTGCGAAGAGGAGTCGAGCCAAGTGTTGGACTCCGAACTCGTCGTTAGAGTTTGTTCAACGGTTGTGGGAGCAATTCCGAAAGGCGAACCCCTTCTAGCTCGCTTAAGAGCGAGCTTGCGAAGAGGAGTCGAGCCAAGTGTTGGACTCCGAACTCGTCGTTAGAGTTTGTTCAATGGTTGTGGGAGCAATTCCGAAAGGCGAACCCCTTCTAGCTCGCTTAAGAGCGAGCTTGCAAAGAGGAGTCGAGCCAAGTGTTGGACTCCGAACTCGTCATTAGAGTTTGTCTCAACGGTTGTGGGAGCAATTTCAAATGGCGAACCCCTTCTAGCCGCTTAAGAGCGAGCTTGCGAAGAGGAGTCGAGCCAAGTGTTGGACTCCGAACTCGTTGTTAGAGTTTGTTCAACGGTTGTGAGAGAAATTCCGAATGGCGAACCCCTTCTAGCTCGCTTAAGAGCGAGCTTGCGAAGAGGAGTCGAGCCAAGTGTTGGACTCCGAACTCATCGTTAGAGTTTGTTCAACGGTTGTGGGAGCAATTCCGAAAAGCGAACCCCTTCTAGCTCGCTTAAGAGCGAGCTTGCGAAAAGGAGTCGAGCCAAGTGTTGGACTCCGAACTCGTCGTTAGAGTTTGTCTCAACGGTTGTGGAAGCAATTCCGAATGGCGAACCCCTTCTAGCTCGCTTAAGAGCGAGCTTACGAAGAGGAGTCGAGCCAAGTGTTGGACTCCGAACTCGTTGTTAGGGTGAAGAGTAAAAGCAGAGAGGTACAAGCAATTTTATAAGTAAAATATGAAAAAAACTTTCTTTATTGATAACTAATAGTTGGCTGCTTCTAAGTTGCGAGCCGTTATCACATAAGAGAAATAAAGGAAAAAATACAAGTAAAAGGAGAGGAACGGTTCGACATCCCAGAATACTTAGAGAGGCATTAATGCTCTCTCTTGGTATTTCAAAAGATGGTCGGCATTCCAAGTCCTGGGGATCTCTCTGCCTTCGAGGTCTTCTAGACGATATGTCCTGGGCCGAACTACTTTGGTGATCTTGTAGGGTCGCTCCCAATTTGGAGCTAGTTTACTCTTCTGACCAGGAAAAGAGATTGCTAACTTTCTGAGGACCAAGTCCCCTTCTTTGAGGTTGGTAGGATGGACTCTCTTATTGTACGCCAACTCGATCCTCCTCCGATAACTCTGTTGGCGGATTGACGCTCTTTCCCGTAGCTCGTCGACCAAGTCTAAGTTTTCCCGAAGTTCTCTGGCATTCTGTTCTTCTTCGTAGGCAAGAAGGCGAGGAGAAGGTATGCCGACTACCAATGGGATCACAGCCTCGGACCCATACGTGAGGTTGAATGGCGACTCTCCTGTGGGGGTCCGTTTCGTGTGCGGTAGTTCCACAGCACGTTAGGGAGCTGATCGATCCATAAGCCTTTAGAGCACTTATTTAGCCTTTTCTTAATACCGGAGAGGATCTGTCGGTTAGCATTCTCCACTTGACCATTCGACTGTGGATGGGAGACGGAGGAGAAACGTTGTTGGATGGTGAGGTCTTCACATAGAGCTCGGAAGGCAGCCCCGGTAAACTGGGTTCCGTTGTCTGTTATGAGGACTCGAGGGACACCAAATCGGCAGATAACGTTCTTCCAGAAGAACTGAAGTACTTTGTTCTCAGTGATTGTGGCCAAGGGCTCGGCCTCTATCCACTTCGAGAAGTAGTCGATTGCCACGACTAAGAATTTGAGCCTGGCCGGGAGCTGGTGGGAATGGCCCTAGTAAATCCATCCCCCACATTGCGAAAGGGATAGGACTTGATAGGGAGGTGAGTGGAGCTTGTGGGAGGCGACGGACGTTGGAGTATTTCTGAAAAGAGCTGCATTGCTGAACGTGTAGTTCGGCGTCTTGAAGGAGAGTGGGCCAGAAATATCCATAATTCAACACTTTCCGGGCTAGGGATCTGGACCCTAAATGTGCTCCGCCGATGCCTTCGTGGAGCTCTTGCAGGGAGTAATCGGCTTGTTCCGGGGAGAGGCATCTCAAATAAGGCCTGCCGTCCACTTGTGTGAAGGAGCGCTTGTATAGGATGCCCTCGATAAGTGTGTATCGCTCTGCCCAGGTTCTCACTCGTCGAGCTTCTTTAGGGTCTTCGGGGAGCAGCCCATCCCTTAGGAATTCTACCAGGGGTTTCATCCAGTTATCTTGAAGCAGGATAGGTAGCAACTCCATTGAGTCGGAAGTTTCATCCTCTATACTTGGCTTCAGGAGCACCTCGATCAAGACGGTCTACTCTAGACCTTGGAGGGAGGAGGAGGCTAGCTTGGAGAGGGCATCGGCTTGGAAATTCTCTTCTCGGGGGATTCGCTGGATGAGAGCTTCTTCAAATAGGGCCATGAGATTCCTGACCTTGGCTAGGTACTTAGCCATTCGGTCATCTCGTGCCTCGTACTCGCCTAGGACCTGATTTATGACCAGCTGAGAGTCGCTAAAGATCCGGAGGCGCTGCGCCCCTGCATTGCGAGCCATTTCGAGGCCGGCTATGAGTGCTTCATATTCTGCTTCATTTTTAGAGGCCTTGAAGTTGATGCGGAGGGAGTATTGGAGGATGAAATCATCTGGGCCGGCCAGAATGACCTCGGCTCTGCTTCCCTCGTTACAAGAGGATACATCTACATAAACCGACCAGACAGGCGGTCCCTTCATTGCTTGGTTGACCTCGGGGATGGTACTTTCAACTATGAATTCAGCTAAGGCCTGAGCCTTGATCGCGGTCCAAGGCTGATACGTTATATAATGCTGGCTCAGCTCGATAGACCACTTCATGAGGCGACTGAAGGTCTCTGGTTTGTGGAGAACTTGCTTCAGCGGTTGGTCGGTAAGAACGACCACCGAATGGGATTGAAAATATGGGCGAAGCTTTCTTGTGGCCATGACTAAGGCGTATGCCGTCTTCTCTATCCTCAGGGTAGCGGAGCTCGGCATCCCGAAGTACCTTGCTCACGTAATAAATGGGCTTTTGAGTCCTATCTTCTTCCCTCACGAGGACGGTGCTGAGGGTCTACTCGGAGGCTGCTAAGTAGAGGTAGAGGGCTTCCCCGGGAACAGGCTTGCTGAGGAGAGGAGGGTTGACCAGGTAAGCCTTCAGCTAGTCGAATGAGTCTTGTTGTTACTGACCCCACTCGAAGCCTTTAGCTCCCTTGAGAGCTTTGAAGAAGGGAAGACACTTCTCCCCTGTCTTGGAAAGGAAGCGCCCTATGGCTGCCAGGCGACCAGTTAGCTTCTGAACCACTTTAACATTCTCCGGGGGAGCCATGTCCAGTAGGGCTTTGATCTTCTCGGGGTTGGCCTCTATTCCTCTTTGGCTGACCATGAAGCCTAGGAATTTTCCCTACGAGACTCCGAACGCACATTTGTTCGGATTGAGCCTCATATCGTGCTTCCTGAGTACGTCGAACGCCTCTTGCAGATCAGTGACGTGGTCGGCTCCACGGATGCTCTTCACAAGCATGTCATCAACGTACACCTCCATATTACGGCCAATCTGGTTTTGGAATACCTTCTAGACGAGACGTTGATAGGTGGCACCTGCGTTCTTCAACCTGAAAGGCATTACTCTGTAGCAGTAGCGGCCCTGATCGGTAATAAAGGAAGTCTTCGAGATATCCGGGGGAACATGCGGATTTGGTTGTACTCGGAGAATGCATCCATGAAGATGAGAAGCTCATGACCCGAAGTGGCGTCAATCAGGGTGTCGATGCTTGGAAGAGGGAATAGATCTTTGGGGCATGCTTTGTTGAGGTCGGTAAAGTCGATACAAATCCTCCAGGTCCCATTGGACTTCTTCACCATCACTACATTCGAGAGCCATTCAGGATAATTGACCTCTTGTATGAACCGAGCCTTCAAGAGTTTGTCCACCTCCTCTTTTATAGCTTGTTGGCGCTTGGGAGCAAACTTGCACCTCTTCTGTTGGACCGGTTTGGACCCCGGAGCGATGCTGAGGTGGTGGACTAAAAGCTCTTCGAAAATTCTGGGCATGTCTGCGGTCGACCAAGCAAAGAGGTTGTGATTCCTTCGGATGCACTGGACTATGTCGGAGCATAGGACAGATGAGGGTCTTGCTAACAAAGAACTTTGCTCGGATCCTGCTCAGAGAAGAGCACTTTCTCCAACTCATCCACCGGCTCGGACGTTGGTCGGACAACATCTTGGGGGATTTCAAGAGTTTCGAGGGAGAGGACTGGACCCATAGTAGAGGTCATGTAGCATCTGCGGGCCGTTTCCTGATCGCCTTTTACTTTCCTTACTCCTGCCCGGGTAGGGAATTTCATCTTGAGGTGATAGGCGGAGGGGATGGCTTCGAGAGCAGCTAAGCCGGGCCGACCCAAAATGACATTGTAGGCTGCATGGACATCCACGACCATAAAGTTCATCGACTCCGTTCGGGTATTAGGAGTTTTGCCAGCGCTTACGTCGAGGGTGATAACCCCTTCAATAGTCACTAGGAAACCCGTGAACCCATGGAGTGTGTAGCCGGCGGGCTTAAGTCTGTCCCGGGATAGTTTGAGGCCTTTGAAAGCGACGAGGAAGAGGATGTTAACGGAGCTGCCATTGTCCACCAGGATCCTTTCCACTTTAAAGTTCGCCATATGGAGGTTGATGACAAGCGCGTCACAATGGGAGGTTCGGACACCCTCAAGGTCTTCATCTGAGAATGTGACGGGCACTCCGAGGCCTTTAGGAGGAGGTGTGGCGCGAACCGAATTAACTTCCCTCATAAACACCTTTCGAGAGGAGTTGGAGGAGCCCCCCATTGGGCCCCCATGAATGAGGTGTAGGACACGCTCCTCTTCGAATTCGGGCATTTCATCGTGTTCAGGATGCTTGCTAGCCCCCCGAGGCGGGGAAGGAAGATCGGTTCGGTCCTTTCTCACGAACTTGGTTAGCTGACCTCTCTGGATGAGGGCTTTTATCTCGTTTTTCAGGGCCCGACAATCATTGGTATCGTGACCATGGTCCCGATGATAGCGGCACCACTTCTCTTTATCCCTCTTCTTGCCAGGGATGTTCATTTTTGGCGCAGGAGGTATCACCCCCTCCTTCTCAATTTCCATAAGAATTACAGATATTGGCATTAAGAGGAGTAAACTTTTCAAATCTGGGAGGAGGTCGGCGCTGTCCGCCATTATCCTTCTGGAGCTTCTTGGCCCCTTCCTCTTCTGTTCCCTTTCTCTTGGACCCGGAGGAAGGCCCCTCCAAGTTGGGGCGGTACTCAGCTTCCTCGGCCCGAATATACTTTTTCGCTCCAGAGGAGGAGGTCAGAGAAGTTCTGCAGAGGCTTCTTGGCGAGGGAGGAGCAGATGCTGGAGTTAAGGACATTGGATTGGAATGCTGCTGCAGCGACCGACTGGTCGAGGGATGCTATGGACCTGGCTTCCACTGTGAACCTTTTCACATAGTATCTCAGCTTCTCACCCTTCTTCTGGTTGAGGTAGGGTAGCGAAATGCTGGTCTTCTCAGTTCGGCAGCTACTCACGAAGTGGGTGACGAAGAGGGTCTCAAATTGCTCGAAGGAGAATATTGAGGATGGGGCAAGGCGAGAGTACCATTCTCGAGCCGGACCCTTGAGAGTAGCGGGGAAGGTCTTGCACAGCAGAGCATCGGAAGCTTGATGGATGAGCATGAGGGTCTTGAAGCTTTCAATGTGATCGACGGGGTCAGACTCCCCGAAATAAGTCTCGAATTGAGGAGGTTTAAAGCCAATTGGTACGGGTGCCTCCATTATGGTTCGGGAAAAAGGAGGTCGACTCGGGCGAAGGGTCCTTCCTCTAAGCTCTTCTTCTCTGTCTAACTAACCCAAGCGCCTCTCCATTTCGTAGAGACGGTGGTAGACAGCATCATCCCTTCGACGGTAATCAACCGAGCCTCTAGACTCGTCTTCGTACAAGGGAGAGCGGGGGCTACGACGATGGTAGCTCCTGGAGTGGCGAGGACTAGGAATGTGCTGGGGGTTGCTAGGAGCTGGAGGAGGAGTTAGGGACCGTCGGTAAGGACTTCGGACCGGAGGAGGAGTGGGAATCCTCAGAGCATTGGTGTTGTTGGGTCGGAGGTTGAGAGCTTGTAGGATGGTTGCTTGGAATTGCTGGAACTCGGCACGAGTGATGGGTGCGTCATCGCTCCTGGGAGGTCGCCGACCAGTAGGAGAGTGGGGTCTTCTTCTGTGATGCTTGGGGGACTCTCTTCACCCTCTTCGGGTAGGGGACCTTATGTAGTCTCGGCGGTGAAAAGATCGCTCATCCGGACGTTGTTGGCGGGAGGCTCCCTCTTGGGCCCGCTTTTCATCCAGACGGCAGGCGAAGATCCTCATCCTTCTGCCGATTGAGGATGGTATTGCGAAGGTCGGATGCTCGGGGATTGTGGGAGGCCATAGAATCCGTGGAGGCATTGTGTATTGAGACGTGGTCCTGATGGAGAGGTTGTTTCTGCGGGTTGGGTCGCGAGGTCCCTGCACCGGCATTTTGAGGACCGGGGGGACCCTTAGGAGGTTGCTAATTCTGAAGAGGAGGCTGGTCCTGTTGGAGAGAGTCCTCTGCTTGAAGAGGAAGTTGCCCCTACTGCTGAGCGGGTTAGATGGGGACTTCCTATTGCTGATCGATGAGGCTGGGTCCACGGTTGGACCCTCTGGATCTTACTTTCCTAGGGGGCATGGCTGGAGAAGATCTGACCAACAGGAAGAGGGGAGCCTGCTATTCGTTTGATTCCCACAGACGGTGCCAATCTGTTATCGCTAAATCTGGTGTGGGGGCAAACAGATAGTATTTGTGGATTCTTGTAAAACTTGAATAGCAAACCTGAACTTGCTCCATCGGAGTTTGATCGCTGACTCCCGCCGTTAACCTGCAAAAAGTGCGAGACACCGGGGTTGATCCCGGCGACGCACCCTCCGACGCTCAAGTCAGTAATCAGGAATGATTATGAAGGAGCGTAAATTGGCAAAAGATTGATTACCTCTTAATGGTGATGGATGGAGGGTATTTATAGCCACCGTTGGGGTCAGATTAGGAATGTAATCCCTGTGATCAGATAAGGAATGTAATTCCTAATCCCCAGTGAAAGGATAGATGTGAATCAGGGCCGTTGATTAGTATTAATCAGAAACCCTAATTCTATCCTGCTGGACTGGGTTTATTTCGGGTTGGGACCCATACCCAGTTGAGGTGGATCCGTTCGTGGGTTATTGGGTCTTTGGGGAAAAGACCCAGGACCCACTTCGGACCCATTGGTAGACAAAATTACCATTTTACCCCTAGGCTTTAAGATTTGTTCCTGATTTGGACGGTTCCGATTTAACCCCATTTTTAGCCATATCAATTATTATTATTATTATTATTATTATTATTATTATTATTATTATTATTATTATTATTATTATTATTGATGATGATGATGCTACCTTTATTATTGTTATTATTTTATTTTCGTAAAGCCGAACATACTCTATTTTATACGTATTTCATTATTTGATTTAATGTATATTTATATGTATATATGTATATTTTATAAACCCAAAAATCCTATTCACTTTCCCCTATTGGATCTAAAACCCAAACTCTATAGTCTATTTCTTATTGGATTCTAACCCGATACCCAAAAAACCCAATATCCAAATTAACCCCTATAAATACCCTAGTTAAAACCCTAATTAATCTAACCTTAACCACCTAACCCTAAACCCCAGCTGCCAAACCCTTCGTCTCCCATCTCGATTACTATATAGACCCCCCAGCCCCTGACTGTTCATCTTCAGCATTCTTCCCCCTGTTTCGATCTCTCCCCAACCCTATCTTCTTCCATCAACTGCAACCTTCATCTCCATCACCACAATCCACCACCAATGCACCCTTCGTCCTCGTTGACCACGCTCCTCCATCCCGTCTCCACCCCAGCATCGAACCCATCATCGATCCTGGCCACCATCCCTGTGCCTCTTCACCACCAAAGAACAACCGCCATCCCCTCGTCATCTTCATCCTCTGCCCTCGACCGAGCACCGCAATCACCATCGATCCTCTTACCCTGTTTTCTTCCAAAACAGAGGACGCCATCGAAGCCCCTATTCCATCGACTTCTTCCCCTGAGCGCCGTCGACCACCTCATCCCGGCCGCCAGCCGCCCTCGTTGTGGGTTGCTGATCTCTCCAGTCTCCACCTAGCACCACCGTCGAGCCGCTGCATCGCTGCCGTCTCTGTTTGTGTTCACTGTGTTGGGGTTTTACGTGTGTCGCATGTATAATTGCTGATTAGAGTTGATGTGTGTTGTTACACGGGTTCGCACATGTTTCATGTGTGCATCATTCATGTGCTGTTGCCCGGGATTCCCATCCTGTTATTCTTTATATTCGAATTTACCGTCTAAAAGGCAAGTCACTTTTCCTCTTGAATTGAATCTTTTATCAAATTCAAGTTTTTATTGAAATTCTTGCAAGTAGATCTAATTGTTCATCGTATCGTATGTTCTTCCTTCCCTTCGTTGAGTATATTGAGGGTTTAGACGAGCTAACCAAAATATTCTCGACTTCATGCCTTTATTGACTCTAAAGATCGAATGTTTCATGCATTCATATAGTATTGGTAATAGGAGTTGTTCACATAGTCATCACACAAAAATACTATCGTAGAATTGAATACTAGGTTGATTGCTTGAATAATTGATTGATGAATTGTGTGGTTAATTTAGTGTATGTGTGTATTCTTAATTGTATTTACCATGCTATTGTACCTACCATGCTGATTATGAGATTTGTTCACTATAGAATTGAAACTCATCACGTTAAATCACTTTATTTCATGAAAAATATCGAAAATCTGTATGTTACTTACTGTCTGGATTTTGCCTGTCATTTTCGACCGAGTATTTGATCTTGAAATAAATAACTTTCTGAATAAGAGTTGTAGCCATATGTCTCTAGTTTCCAGAACATCTAAGATCTTTAAATTCCAAGTTTTATGGCAAAAGTTAAGATGTTTTTATTACCGCTGTGTTTTATTTCCAAAATTTCCAGATTTCATGTATGTTTTCATGTTTAAACAATTAAAAGGCTAATTTAATGTTAGAATAATGCTTTGATAATTTTCAGAATATTAGTTAACATGTTTAGGAGTCTAAAGAATATTTTTGATGATTTTATAATTGATTTTTCACTGATTCTAAACATATAACAACATGATGTCGATTTTTTGTCAGAACGTATAACCTGTAAAGAATGATGTATTTAACCTAGCTACTGTTGTCGGATTTTTTATTTTAAATATGCGTTGGAATTATGTGGAAGTCTAGTTTTCAGAATTTTTGACGGTTTCAGTTTTCAATGTCTGTAGAAGCGAAAAAACTGATTTTTGTACAGTTATCTCTTGGTGTCTAGAAATTCTTTTTCCAGATATTCTTAATATAATTATACATATATCATTATATTGCATGAATTGAAGTGTACATGTTGCATTGCATGATCCTAATATCCTATTGTCATCATTCTAATTATCCTATCCAAAGTTAGCATCCTATTGTTCCTCTATTGTTACTATCGTTCATCCAATGTCTCTAATTGCATAATGTATTGTTGTATTGATAAAATAATTAACAAGCCGAGGTTTAAGGGTTGACTTAAGTAGTGGACAATATAAAGACTGTACTCGGAAGGGAGCTCGTGGTTTCCCTATTGCTAATGAATAACTTGATAACTAGATAACTGCATATTAGTCCATGGACATTGAAGCTGAAAAACTGAATGACTGAATAATTGAGTAACTGAATACTGAACAGAATCGTTTATATGGTTTCCTAAGTACAAGAACTATAGAGTCTACCACTGGAGTCTAGACGAAAGTATTTGTATGCACCGAACCTGTGGAATGGGACACAGTAGTTCGTGCATTAATTATGATTAAAATGATTAATAGACTTTAGAATTGACATCGCATCGACATTGCATATTGTACATCATTGTTTCTATTGATATTGAATATTGTCTAAGTGTTATTGACATCAACTAATGAACATTGTTATCGAATATTGAATCATTGTTTGTAACCATTGCATCGATTACCATGATATTGACTATTACTATCGTCCCATGTCATTGATTCCTATTGATCCATTGAATTCATTGTTATATCGTTATTCCATTGTTCTTTGCTTTCTCTACTTACTGTCCATGACTTGTTCTAAGGAAAATTTTTCTCCTCTTTTTAGAAGAAAAGTTTACAGGTGTTCTAAGGAAATTCCTGCAGGAATAGAGAACAAACTTTCTAAAGATTTATTATTTTCTAGTTGAATGTTATTTCATTGAACTTATTGTATTGAGACTTATCATTATTGTGTTTGGATTTATTATTGTATTGGGCGTACAACCCGGATATTACTATTTGTTTCAGATGTTGGATTATCATATTTAGTTATTTCATATTGTTTATTCCAAGTATTATAGTTCATGTGGTTGATATTATTACCTGCGCAATTTTTTTGTGTTGTTTATATTGATGAGTTGAATGGGTAACTGCTTATGAATGACGCAAGTCATTTGCTAGGCCAATGTCACGTGCTTATGTTCCATATTTTTGGAAAGTGGGGCGTGATAGTCCAACACCTTTTTAAGCTCCATCAGCAACTCTAACGGCGACATTGGATTTGTTGTACTTCTTCGTCTAAGTATCCCTGCTATGATCCCAGTTCTCCGGATAGCTGATCCCAGAACAAAGAGATTTCGTGTGACAGATCTTGCCGCAATTAGTACACTTCCTCGATTCATATGGTAATTTGGGTCCAGATCGATCCGGGTGGCCTTTTGAAGAACGATTCTGAGCCACCATTGCAGCTGCATCAGAGGGTTCTGAAGAATTGTTCACCATGCTTTGTTGGCGAGCCTCACGGCAAACATATGCATAGGATGCCTCAAGATCAATAGCGGGTTCCTTTTGCAAGATTTCTCCTCGAACTTGTTCAAACTTAGCATCCAATCCTGCCAAGAAGATATGAAACCGCAAGCACTCAATCGATTTCCGATATATTTCAACATCATCATAACTCTTCAAGATCACCTTGTCACGATGGTCAAGCTCTTGAAAAATCTCAGTTAATTCTCCATAATAAACGGAGAGATGCCTATCATTTTGCCTTGCGAGAAGGCTCACTGGTTTAGAGCAAAAACTTGAACTTCATCGGTTCCATCATAAAATGCCTTTGCTAGGGCATCTCAAACATCACGAGTCGTATGCAATCGAATGTATCTCTTCATGATCTCCGGTTTCATGGACATCAATAATCAGCCTTTAACTTTTTGGTTATCAGCATACCATTTATTATAGGTGGCATCACCTTCATCAGAATTTTACTCTTTCCTCGAATATGCTGGATTTTTTCACGTCCAACAATATGCATCTCCCAACTGAGTCCAAACATCATAGTTGGTTTCATCAAGAGTTATCCCAACATTAAAACCAGAATTGTCGAATTGTACAATATCATTGTACTATCCTTACTGTTCGAAGATCCATTAGTTTGTCCCATGGTGGTGTTACAAACGGAGAACGGATAGGATGCTAGAGCTGAACAGACAACAATAAATGCACCCACACAAAAAACAGGAAAAATCAAAAAAGATATCTGATTTTCCCACACACATGAAACATAGAAACAGTCCAATAAAAAAAATATGAATCTGACTTGAATCTGAATTGAATCCTTCTCTCTGTGGAATCAAAGGAGAAGAATGATGCACTTTCTTGTTCGGCCTAGTGGCGAGGTGCACTGGTGGCCTTCGGTGGCAGTGAGGCTGAGCAGCGGTGGCGCAGTGGCTCGGCAGAGGTGCTACGGGAGCGAGATCGAGAGGACGACTGGAGGTCGGTGCTCTTCGAAGGAATCGGGAGGTCGACAGCCGTGAGAGCGGCGCGGCGACAGTGGTGGCAGAAGCGGAGTGGCAATAGTGACAGAGCGACGGCGGCGGAGCAGAGGGCGGATCGGGAGTGGCTTCGGGGTTTCGGGGTTACA
This sequence comes from Hemerocallis citrina, assembly GCA_017893485.1. NCBI lineage: Eukaryota > Viridiplantae > Streptophyta > Magnoliopsida > Asparagales > Asphodelaceae > Hemerocallis > Hemerocallis citrina. The sequence goes on from CM030368.1 coordinate 81,905,832, forward strand.
TGATGGCGACTTTGGAGATCGGTGAGGCTGATGAACTGTGCCTCTTCTTCTTCACATAGCTTAGGATAATTTAGGCTCTAATACCATGTTTTAAACTTAGCCTATACTACTTTAACTTTACTATTTATAACACATACACATTTTTACTAATTACCTTATTGTTTATACCTATTTCTACATCTATCCCATATACATTTCATTTTCCTATATTATTGATGTTTACTAGTAACTGTTTTGCTATCTTCTTATTACTATTTTGTATATATGCTATATCTTTACATATGATAGCCTTCTTGTATTTTTATACCACAACACCTTATTTTTATTTTATTGCTAACTCATCCTATATTTGGTAGCTACTCATGTGATATGGATTTGTTTATTTGTAATTTTATATATTATATACATTTTATTTCTATGAAATTAATGTTATGTATTATTTCAATAATGTCTTGTTACTTTTACTTTTTGTTTCTCCGGTTGCTTATAGATTTCGTATTTATAATATTGTTGGTTTTACCCTTAATTGTGTATGTAATACTATATGCTAGTTTCTTGCTATATTTGACAATTTAAAAATATTTTGATATATCCCAACAAGTATTCTATATATTTATTTTTAAATCATATATATAATTATTGTATTTACTTTACGAATTGTCTTATGATATTAACTTGATATACAAAATTATTTTTATCTTATATTGTTTATACTTCCAACTAAATTTCATGCTCATATATTTTTCAAACCTTTTTCTCTTAAATTGCTACTTTATTTTTATCTCGTAGTATGTACTACTAGTTTAGTTTATGCTTTTAACCATTTTATCCTTTCCGTTTTCCTTTAATTAACTTCTCTTTCCATAATTTTTCAAATTTTTACTAGCTAAAGCTGACTATGTAAAACTTTTCTGGTTTTCTCAATTATTTATCTATTTATTTTACATCTCGATATTTTGTTATCATACTGCTCTATATATTATCATTACTTTTAGCTACCTAATATTCCTCTATGCTCTTAACCTATTTTCAAATTTTTTCCAAGTGCATTATAATTTATCTATAATGTACCAATGCTTTTGCCCTTTGCACTTACACTCTACTTTCTATTTCCATACTCCATTTTATTTTACTCCTTTCATACTACTTCTTACTACACTTATTATTTTGATTACTATACTCATTTTTAAGCATCTAATTTTTCCCTTTACCCTTTCCAATGTACCTTGTGGTTTTCAAATACTCTCGTGTTTCGTTCAAATTCACTTTGATACACCTAGTTTCCTTATTTAACTTTGCTTTGTTTCTACATTACATATTTGTATACTATATTTATTTTCTTAAGTATTAGCAGTTTTTCTATATAAAATGATAAATTTGTTTTGGTGTGTACAAGATACAACTTTTACCCTAGTAAGTTCTAAGGACATGAACTATTCTAAGGAGGGAGAGTGTAACACCCCGCAAAATTGGGTTATGACAATTTTGCTTCACGTGTGTTACGCTCATATGATTTGTACTGTTACGGGCAATATCCATAACGTATTTTAATATAAATATCATACATATTTTGTATTTCGACTATTTATACATTTTCGTCTCCTCAAAAAAAAATTTATCCTATTTTGAGCTAACTTAAACATTTATTTTAATCTTGGTGTCTTTACGTGCATTGCACGTGTTTTCAATAAACGTGTCGATTACGTATATTTTACTATTACTCGAAATATCTATAATATTATCAAAATGTATATTTTAAATAAGTTATAATTCGGTCGCTCAACCCTATTGCACATATTTCTATGTACGTTTTGATTACATTGTTGTATATATATAATTAATGAAATGTATTTTTTGTATGTTGTATTTCGATTATTTATAAACATTTTCCCGTTAATCAAATCTATTTCGTATTTGAATATTTAATTTTACGTGCGACGCAAGTGTTTACAGTGCATGTGTTGGTTCCTAAAAATTTTCTTGATTCATGGACATTTTCTTCTCATTTTTCTAGTCACAACTGTGTGATTTATTTTAATTAAAATCAACTAGGCATAATCTAATTTTGTAGCCCATTAAAACTAATTGCAAATTTAAATCCCATGATTATTTTTTTGTGCACTTAAATGTACATTTAAAATCTAGCTAGATTGGTACACTTTGCCATGCGTAACACACATCTAGCTAAATAAAAACTAATAATAAAATTTGAATGAAAGAGTGTGCACACATTGACTACACGTGCACGTACTTTTGTGCACACTACAAAGAGTGACCGGCCAAACATGGGATGAGGGAGAGAGGGTGAGAGTGTGGAGAAGTGGGGAGCTATTTTGGAAAGTGGAGAGTCATTTTATTTACTCATTTTTCCTATAAATAGCCCTCCACTTTTGTCATGAACAACACTAAAGTCAAAACAAAGAAAAATAGAGAAAGAGAGCAAGAGAGTTTGTGGGTTGTGCTAATAGGATGGATGGATTTTGCTTGGAAGCTTTGGAGCATTTTTTTTTAGGGGTTCTACTACTAGGAATTCTACATTTGAGATGGGTGTTTTTCCAACTTTCTAATATAGTTTTATTAGTGGAATGCTAAATATGTGTGAATTGTTAGATGCATGATAACTTATATAGTTTGAGTATTCATGTTTAGATTATTTGTTGTTGATTGAAGGTGTGAAATTATGATATGATTGATTTGAGGGCATTTTCATATGGTTCTATTTTAAGTTTTAGTTGCACTTCAAAAAATCATAACTACTAAACTAGATGGAATCTAGAACTAAAATTTTTATAGGAGCATCTTGTATATGTCAATAGCATCTCCTTAAAATTTCATAATATTTGGATGCCGTTTACTATTTTAATAAAATCCAAAATTAGGATTCATTGGCAGTTGGCTAGTTGTTAAAAATTTGTACACATTTCGGATTTTGATCTTTTCGACAACTTAGATGCATTATTTTGAGAATGGTCAAAACTAATAAGTTGAAGTAGACTCATTAATCTTTCTTTAGAGTCTAATAAATCAACTTTTCATGAAGAACTGAATTTATAATGAATTTTACAAGATTGAACAGTGGTAGTCTGTATAGTATTTCGAACCTACTGTAGATTTTGAAGAATTCAGGGTTATAGACACAATATTTTGGGGAAACATATAACTACAAAGTTTTAGTAGACTTGTATACCTTTAATTTGATCTAAATAACAAAAGTTTCATGAAGTATAGAATTTTCTATGATTTTTACAAGTAGCATGAGTTGCAGTTTTCAGATTTTGAACCTACTGTTTTGCAAATGAATTTAGACGAAGTAATTGAGGATGGTTTTAGATGATCTTAACTACAACGTTGTAGTAGACTCATTTATGATAAACTAATAAATCTATTTTCGAGTAGTATTGGAATTTATATGATCTTTTAAATACCATTGGGTTGATATATTTTATTTAGTTGTCCCAAAACTTTTACAACATATAAAATCAGATTTAAAATTGGAATGCTAGTAAGATGTACCTTATAAGGAATTAAGAGACACTGAATTATCTTGCCAGGGGTTGTATCATTAGGTTTAATTTGTGAATTAAGGAAAAAATGTGGGAATTGATTTGAATATAAAAATGGAGTTTGGAACTAAATAAATACTAATTTACTTTTCGATTAGGAAGCAAACTTTGATTATTTTGACTAGAAGTAATTTAAAGGTTTTATCATTTGGGTTCAACTCGATCTAGAGTTAATTTGAGTTTGTCAAAGAATAAAATTAGAAGTGAATATCATATTGTTTAGAAAAAGAATCTATTAAATGTAGTTACAACTTCATTAAGAATTCTATTAGAGGGAGGTGAATAAACCATCTATTTTTCATAGAGAATGTTGATTTGAAATATTGGATAAGATTATGAAACTAGTTATACAAATAACTGAGTTGTGTGAATAAGGAAATAATTGGGAATGTGAATGAATGAAATTCCAAATATGAATAATGAGGGTATGAATAACCCATGATGTTGAACATGAAAGGTGTTGATTCTAGAGGCTAAGTGAGACCCAAGATACCGGCAAAGTGATGAAAGAGATTATTGAAATTTGAGAAGTGGCCAAATGGGCTATCATTCTCGGTATATTGCTTAAGATCGGTAGGAGGGTAAACTAGCTCTAGGTGGTAATATTATTCATGTTTAAAACTTAAGGATAGGCACTATAAGGAGATATGATAGAAACAACAGCGAACATGTCCAGTAAAGAATGTGCAACTCCTATGGGTTCGAGATCGAGGAATACGCCTGGTAAATCTATGAATATGAGCTAGGGGTATGTCCGTCTATAATCGAAAAAGGCGGTAAAGAGACTGCAGTTCCTAGGAATGGTCGAGACCGAGGATACGCCCGGTAAATCCACGGTGTGTGGGCAAGGGGTATGCCGGTAAGGTCCGTAATTGCAGGAGATCGACTTCCTAGGGTTCGTGGCTGAGGATACGCCCGGTAAATAAGGTCCAATATCCTGGAGTGTGCGACTCCTCGGTGACTACGCATTGGAGTATATTCATTGGGTTAGATTGCATGGCATGGGATGTAAACTCTATAATGAGGAGTAAGTTAAGGGCTTGCACTCGGACCTATGTAGTATGGGATGCATAAAATCTGAAAAAGTATGCATTAGTGTCATAGTAGTGTAAATGTCTAGATTAGGTATTAAGTCATATCATACACTGACACAACTAGGATAGTCACTTTTCCAGTTTGCATTCAAGTTTGTGTTTACTAAAGTAGAAGAATCACTGTATTATAGCATTGCGTCAGTTGTATGCAACTGACGTGCCCACAGTCAGATGTAGGATTGGATTTGGCATGGGCTTGAAGTCACTGTAATGAGTTGATTACAAGATTGAAGAATTTTCATTATTGTATATTATATTGTATTCATTTAATTTCTGTTGTGCTGTTGTAAAGAACATATTGGAAATAAAAGTTTTGAATTCCTTGTAAATTTATATGAAGTTGAAGTATAAGATCCTATATTATGCTACGAATTTCCTGTGTTGGGATTTAGGGCGTTACAAAGAATCCAACTGCAGTTAATCAGAGAGCTCCCAGGAACATCAGAGAAGAGGAGGTGCCTGTCACTCGGGCAAAATTCCGCAACTTTGCCGACCAATCTCTTAAAGCCTTCCATGGTGCCTAGAGCAGGGATGACCAGATTAGTGAATCGCATCCTAGGACCGAGCAAGAAGAAGAGTCCCGAGGGTCAACTCGCTCTGAGGGGAGAGAAGATGTGGTATTCTGTCGCCGCCGACAGATGGAGAACCGCCTCAACCAAATCCACCAAGAGGAGGGTCACTGAGGCGGAAACCATCCCATCTGACCTCCCTTCACTAGAGGTATCATTGAAGCCCTTTTCTCATAGAATTTCAAGCCGACATTCGACAATGGTGAATCCGCCCCCGTGGATCACATCATGAGTTTGAAAACTCTCATGATGATCCACAAAGCCTTCAATCCACTCCTCTGTAGAACATTCCCATCCACCATGAAGGGATTGACATGGGAATGGTACTCTCATATCCCTCTAGGGTCCGTCTCCATATTCAATCAACTTGAAAACCTCTTCCTCACACATTTCATTAGTAGCCGCAAAACCGAGGAGATGAGCGCTTCCCTCCCAGACTTAAAGCAAAGGCAAGGGATATTGGTGTATGCCCTAGAGAATAGTTGTGTATTGACATTACTAGTTTACATTGTATCATTCATATTTAGATATTTCATTTATTGTGTTATTTATTGTGAATTAAATAAACATAATGAAGTCCTTAGAATAGTAAGTTCAATGCCATGGGATATCAAGTACATGACTTGATTGTGAGTTCCTATTGGCTGAAATCAGAAAATTGTTCTTAATTGTCCCTAGTCAAGTATTATTATGAATTAGGACAACGATAATACATAAAGACTAGTGTGTGCGTAGACTGATGACCATTCTCACGGGTCATGGATATTAGATATCAAGTCTTCACATGGGTACATATTAGAGTAATAATATACTGGACTGACCCACCATGAGAACGTTGTATGGATCGTTGCGTGAGTGTCATAAGTGGTTCCCACTGTGACCATAGTGTACGTAGTCCTTTAACTTGAAGTTACTACAGTTTCCTACATGAGAAGTTATATGTTTTAATGCCGTCAAACATTGTTTGTAATAAGTTAATTATAAAGTTGACTATTGGATATACTGCAAATCATGCGGAAGAATGTGCGTGACTTAGATAGGATTTGTCCTTCTTACATAACAAGAGTGATATCTACGGGTCCCTTGATTGAGTGAGACTGCAAAATACATGGCCATGCTTAAATGAGTCAATATGAGATATTGATCTCATTTGTTTTAGAAAGTCTACTCGGACATCAAGAAACCAAAGATTGAATTATACTAAGATGACACGCTCTATGCCTTCTGGTCAATTAAGATATCTGGACAAGGGAACTAGACTACATGGTAATATTGGTCACGGATAGGTTATGTCAAATCACTGACATTCCATTTACTTGAGTAGCAATGATGTAATGTTAGATACCGCTCACTGTTTGTAATACTAGAATATGATTTTAGTATTACTGTCAGGATAATGGGAACCTACAGAGTCACATTTAGAATAGAACAAAATTGAGATTTAAATTCATAAGATGAATTTAATTAGGGATCCAAGTAAGACTTGGACTACTGACATTGGTTGGACATTTAATTAGATTAAATTGACCGACTAAAGTTCAGAGGCTCACACACGAATCTGACTCAGGTCAAATTATAAGCCAAACAACCTTATTACTCTCTTATGGCTGGTTTTCTGCACCTATATATATGATATGTGTATGTAAAAAATGAAAAAATAAAAATAATAAAAAAAAAAACTCTCGCATTCACAGAAAGTGAGAGAGAAAGAGAGAGAGAGATCGTGAGGAGGAAATCCACTTCCTGCAGCTAGCACTACGATTTAAGGGAGTGCTGCTTTTCGTTTCTTTCATGTGGATGCCGTAGAGGCACCGCAATATTATTGTGCTGTGATCGGCATACTGTGGAGACAGTAGATCCATCTTTAAGCTATAACTCTTAAACACGATTTATGGTTGTAGCATGGATCCGTGGCTAGGTTTTGATAATTTGTAATTTTTTCGCTGTGTATTTAATCTATAATTGTCTTTGAAACCTAACAGTGGTATCGGAGCCACTTGCAAATCCATAATTTGGTTATGTATGATATGTAACTATTAATAATATGTCCGCACTTTTGGAAGAAAGATTCATATGTGATATAATTTTTGCAACAGTTCAATATATGGATTCGTTTATGTGTTGGTTGTTAACATAGATGTCATACCAGAGTAGCCTTCAGTTTGGAACCATTAAAAACCATGGAATAGTAAGATGTGATTTGCAGTAACATTAGGGTTTCTTAAAGCATGAAGAGTTCATACACCTGCATCATTTGCAGTGGCGTTAGGGTTTCCTAAAACATGAAGAGTTCATGCCCGGGCGGTGGCAAGGGATGATGAGGTAATTTTTTTTGCTCCGGGGTGCTACCCTGCACCCCGCAAGGGGCGGCCTCCTCTTGATCCCCGCCCGCTGACCGGGCAGCGGGATCCCATGCCAACTCTGCTTAGGGCAATATTGATTCCCCGAAAATCAATAAAATCATAAAAATATATTCTTTGTTTATTATGTTATGTGATGCATGGTGCGTGGTTGTGGTCTTACTTCTGTGATGCTTGGTTTAGTTCTGTGATGCATGGTTTATGTTCTTTGATGTATTGTTTATATTTTGGTATTTTGAATACGGCCTGCATGTCATGCCTTTCTCTCTATATTCTCAATGTAATCCTTTCTCTCTACACTCCGATTGTACATTCTTTCTTCATATGTAAATATAATCTCACAGAGGAGGTAAGGAATTGGCAACAATACAATGACAAGATTGGGAAGATGCTTGGAGCAGATGGTATAATCCCTTCATTCAGTTTTTGATACTCTCATTGGCCTAGGAGAATCAGTGTGTTTAGGGCCACAATCATGTCACATATATTTTATGCTTTCAATTTTGTATGAGATGCATTGTTTTTGTAAGCCCTATTTTCAGATTTTATTGTATTTTGTTTCTTTTGATTATTGTATTTGGATTCCTTTGTTATAGTGTAATTTGTCTTTTCTTGGGTTCTTTTGTTCTCTCTTGATCGATCTGTGTTCTTTTGGTCGGATTCTGTTCTCTTTGCTAATTTTGCTCTTTCTATTTTGAGTTTGAGTTGTTCTCCTTTGTGTTCGTCTCATCTCATTGCATTCATTTTTTCTCTTTTTGGAGCCAAAACCGATACCCAGAACCCACATAATCTCAACCCAAAACCCTAATTCTTGATTCCCTATATATATCCTATTATTAAACCCTAAAATCTATTCTTTCCTCTCTCTCCGCCGTTTCTCTCACCCCGCACCCCTCCTCCTCTCTGTTTTTTTTCATTGCACCTAAACCCACAACCTACCCCGTTGGCTCTCCGATCGCCTTCGACCTCCGTCACCACCATCACCGTCATCGTCTCCATCCCCTCACCCTCGTTACCGTCGTGGTTTCCCCGTCGTCATCCCGTTCTCCTCGCCGTAACCTATCACCTAAGTTCTCCGATCACCGTTCCTCCACTCTGTGCACCCCATTGTCGATGTCGTCCTTCACTGGTCACCCTCGCAACCACTAGCGTCGCCGTTTGAGTCCCTTAGCATTGTCGTCGTCACTCTCTGTTTCCAACCGAAAAAACAGAGCTCCGCTCGTCGAGGCTACCGTCGCCGCCGTCGCTTCCCGACTGTGGTGCCGACGTCTTCGCCGTGGTGCCCCGCCACAGTGCCGCGCCGTCGCAGTCGCCGCCGAGTCACGCCGTGCTCTCTCTCTCTCCTTGATGAGGAAGAAGACGGAGCCCCATTGGTTGGCCCCGCTGTTCTGTGTTCGGCGCATAGTGGATCTCCTATCGCTGTTCGCTATTTGGGCCAATCCGGTGTGAAGGAGATCATCCATTAGATGAGATTGTTGTCCTGTGTTTTGGTGCATCAGATCCTGATCGCTATCCCTTGTTCTGTCTGATCTGGTGTGGGGTTTTCCTTTGGCTGTGGGTTGCTGTTGTTGTTTGCTTGGGTTACTTAGCACGTGTCTTGGACGTGTTGTTGGTGTTTTCGCCTGGGATTCTGATCCCGTTTTTCTTATTAATTGTATCTGCAATATAACAGGCAAGTCTCTTCTTGAACTAGCATTTTACTCTATTCAAGTTTATTTGATCTCCTGCAAGTAAATCTTGTCCATTTCGTTATCAAACTGCTTTTGACAATTCCGTTAAGTTTATCAAGGATTTACACGAGCTAACCCGACATACTCTTAACATCTTGCTATCTCTTTGATCTTAAACCCAGTCCCCATTGTTTCATGCATATGCACATTTAACTAACTAGATTCATGCATAGGACTGCTTGATAAATTATACATGTTAGATTGTATGTGTGCTAGATTGAAGTTGATCGATGAATTGACACTATGCCTGTGATAATTGTATTTTAAACCTTAGAAATTTGCATGTTGACACCTAGGATCACTTTGATTATCAATTTGCATGCTATATGTGATCGTATGATTTATATGTTGCCTTTTTATGTTAAGTTAATTTCTGGTCTGCTGAAAGTTTCACTTTGAATCAGATTTTTAACCATGCTAATGACATAATTTGAAATAACTTGCTGAACATAAATTGTAGCCCTGGATGTCTAGACCACTTTTTCTTGGTGCATATTTAAATTCCAATTTGTCATCTGCTAGATATCATCTTTTTAGTACAACTGTGTTAGAAATTTCAGATTAACAAATGTATGTGTATCCTGTTGTTTCTTAATTTAATTGACCATGCTGACAGTAAGAGAAAAATCTGAAATAAATCTAGTTGGACCTAGACATGTATAGGTATGCCCCAAAAGTTTTGTAGATTTTGTTAATGAGTTCTCTGACCCGAAATAATTAGTTGAACACAACCTACTGCATGCTGAATGAACATAAAACCTGATTAGAATAGAGTTTTCACCCTAGTTTCGGTATCTTTTATATGTCTTAATTATACTCGCTGGAACCGTGTGGAAGTCTACTTCCTAGTCCTTCTGACGGATTCAGGTTTGCTATTTTGTAGTGATTATAATCCATATTTTAGTACAGCATGGTCATGTTGTCCAGATTTTGTGAAATGTGTTTATATGATGTGTTTGCCTCATGCTTTGTCTGTAATGCTTAGAATTAGTCACACATAGTAATATACAACATTGACACCCTCTTGCATGCTCACATAAGATGAAAATAAACTATTAACAAGTCGGGGTATTATGGGTAGACTTGGTAGTGAACAATCGGGAAATATACTCGGTAAGGCCTTCTCGCTCGTACGGATACTTGACATAAAAGGAGGAGTATTAATTGCAATGATTGAATGATGATTCTTGCACGTAAATTATTGTTATCAATGCCGAGTACACGATCCGTGAATTCACCATCGGTCTAAAACGATCACTGTGCTTGCGCCGAAACTGTGGAATGGGACGCAGTAGTATGTGCACTAGATAGGCTAATAAAATACTTAATAACCTGCATCTCATGCTTGATCTTGACTTGACATCACTCATTACATGCATGATTATTGTACACCTTTGATATTATTGTCTGCTCGTTGTTTTGTTCTTTGTCTTTGACCATATCCCTATCCTTTGATATATATGCTTTCCTATTATTCTCTGTTTTTTTCTACTTATCGCCCACGACTGGCTCTAAGGGCACTCTTTTCTTTTTTTTTAAATCATGATTTTTACAGGTACGGAATGATCTATTCCCGAAGGAATTATTGAGCAATGTTTCTAGAGTTGGAACCAGTCTCCGCTGCATAGTTTTATTTACTGCTAAATTTATTTTCTTGAACATTGTTATGACTTGTACTTTGTTTTTGGGCTTTATGACAAATAGTTTGTTTTGATCCTGGATGTTGGATATTTATACTGTTGGATTATTTTATTTATTATTGGAATTTATCTTTGATTCATGTGGCTATATTTCTTGCGTGGTTGTATTCTGTTGTTCTTATTGCTGAGTTAGTCTGGTACAGCTTATGGATAGTGTTTGCATCATTCGCTGGACCTACGTTACGTACTCGTGTTCCGTATTTTGGGAAGCGGGGCATGATAGTTTTAGTTGTATGCTAATGGATGATAAATGGTGAGATCAATTAATAAAATAACAAAATCCCTCAAAGTAAATATTAAGTCGCAATAAGATGTCTTCCAATGCGTGACCCTCATCTAGTGTAGGATCGATTAAGTGTAAGTCTGCCAAAGCAGGGTGCATTTATCTATCCTAGTGAGACGCGATGGGATAAATATAATATTCAATTGTCAAACTTTGGATCTGACTTAACTAGGCTATTTCAATAGGATTGAAAGTTTAGAGGCATAGAGTTGGGCTTTAGTCTATGAGATAAATTGGAATAAGTGTTATTCACCCAACTATTCAAAAGTTGCATACGATGTAATTGGAAAGTTTTCCCTAACTAAATAACTAAATTTTAGGTGATCAGCCAAAACTAACTCAAAACTAGGTGAAATATGGATCTTGGCCCACTAGAAAATATTACGATGGGATTTTTCGAGTCAATGATAAGGGTCATTGATTTGACTAAACATAGTAGGAGGTGTATTTAATAAAATATCTTATTAAATATTTCAATGTCATGATACATACTTTGCATATTTCAGTTTAATATTTCAATACAATTCAATTGAAATAACCTATCAAATAACCTATCATTGTATCTGTCCTACAGAAGGACAAACTGTCTGGGATGAATTTCCTAGACTGATGTAGCGCCCCGAATTTCTAATAAGTTATCTTAGAAAATACGTGGCACCATCCCAGCATCCACTTCAATGTAACATTAAACACAACCAACACCACTAAAATTTTCAACTTTTATTACAACAACTTTTTCATAGCACAGCGGAATTCAAAACAACTCAGTCAAATTTTTCCTTCATTTACAACACAAAACTATCTCAAATTTTCTTTTACAAATTTACACAAAACCCTTTCAAATTAATTTATCTCAAAACCAACTCTAGCATCCAACCTCCAAACTCTAAGCAACAACCTGCAATATATGAGGCTAGAGATGATCCCTAACCCCCAAAACAAAAGGGGTCAGCCATAACTGGTGTGAGTGACATAAAACAACAAACAACCTAAATAATCATTAAGCAAGGATTCATAAGTAACATATAGTGAACCAAAATACATAAAATATGAGATAGCAGGAAATGTAACAACAAGTGATACTAAACCAAGTGTCAAGTGTAGAAAACCGGAAAACCACATGCATAAAACTAAGTCAAGAAAACACCAATTCTATATGCGGACACTCTAATGCGTACTTGTCGAAGTCTATGCATCCCACTCTACATAGGTCCGGTGCAAGCCCTTAACGTCTTCTCTTCATAGGGTTCAATCCCCCGCTATGCAACTAATCTTATCACGATGACTACTACGAGATAAAGATAAACTGTGAGAATTAGCCCATGTCTGATAATTCCGAAGATAGATCCCACATCTCAGGTAATTTACCTGGATAATTCCGGAGATCATCCCACATCTAAACATTGACACATCATCACATGAATACCACATGTGCGTCGCCTCGACTCCGATAATTCCGGAGATCAATCCCACACCGCAAGTAATTACCTGGATAATTATGGAGATTAAATCCCACATCTAAAGCCATACTGAGGTGCATAACTCATGTTCCCGTTCGTCATATCACCACTAGTGCCTGTCCTTATTATTTTTGGGTTACTTAATTACTCAACGAATCTCCTAGATTGGTGTACCCCACCGGCCTAAACTCAAAACTGAATAACTGAAATGCCTCAACGGGCCTCAACAAAATAACTCAACACCGGTATACTAGGGTCACGCACCTCTAGAGACTCAAACTCAAATGTCTAAATCAAATTTCCACTAAACCAGTGGCTCAACTGAATATCTTAAATCAAATGGCTTAAATGAATATCTTAATATCAAATACTGAACTGAAGATCAAGTATAGACTGAACTATCTGAAAACCAATCATTCAAAATAATCCTCAAGTTTACAAACACTCATCAGCACCAGTCGACTTATACTGTAGTAAGTCGACTGTCCAGAGGACAAATATCCAAAATTTTACGAAAATAAACTAAGTCATGACAGTCGACTTGAAAGCCATCAGTCGACTTACCTGAGGTAAATTCCAAAGATTCTCAAGGAAAAATTCTAAGTACATAAGTCGACTTAAAGAGGTCATGGTCGACTGTCCAGAAAGGACTGTAATAATTTTACAAAATAATTTCTCAGTGAACCAGTCGACTGTCTAAGAGCTAAGTCGACTGTCCAGAACGACTTTTCAAGAAAACTAAAATACAGTAGCAGGTTCGTACCAGTCGACTGTACAGTAGGCCAGTCGACTGTCGGCCTACAGTTTTTTTTTTATAATTTAGATTTGAATACAAAATCAAACTGGAGTTTTCTAAAGATTCTTTGTTCATGAAATAATTCGTATTCAGGAAAAATAACAAATCTCAACAATTCCTCATTATGGATACATTACTCAAAACATCAAATATGTCAAAACTCAAGTTCTCATGTTCTAAATTACTAATTTTCACATTATGGTTTCTCAATACTAAATTTCTTTCACAACTCTTAATAAAAATCTAATTTATAAATATAAGATCCAGTTGCTCATCATCCGATCATAACCAGACTCAAATCTTAACATGCATTTTAGCAATACAATTTCGTAAGTCAAGATCTACTCAATATTCTTAGATTACACAAACATAATACAAACAATGATATTTGCATTGTTCCCATGCAAAATACAAAATAATATTCATGTCAAACAAACAATCATAATAATCGATAACATCAATCAAACCACCACACAAAGTTCATATCATTCATACAACAAGACAAAACAAAACAATTTCATATCACTCACAAAGCAAACAAAACAAAACAAAGTCACTCACCTTTGAATTGGGAAAATCCACGAAAAGCCTTCCTTTTGCTAGATCAAACTTCCTCTTGCTCCTCCAAACAAATCACCAAAATTCTGTATTTTCAGTAATGATGGCTGGAGAAATCCTTTTAAATATCCGGGAATAGGTTTAGGGTTTTACCCAATTTGCAAAATAATCCCTTCCAAAATACAACTTCACATATATAGGTCTAGTCTTGGAAATTCGATCAAAATTCATTTAAATTAGGATTTAAAAGGAAAATATAATTCTAAATCTCAACCGATACCGTTCAAAACATATAGAATTACACATTTTACATTTTAACCTTAAAAATGTCAAATTTGCAAAAAGGTCCTTCTTTTCTCAAAATTTGCAAATAGTTCCAATTAATTTCAGAAAAATCTGGAAAAATACTAAATAAATCCCAAATATTAAATAATAATTTTTCATGAAGAAAACATTACTTTCAAACTTCTCAAGAAGGTATTTGCACGTGTTTTGCACGTGTAAAAAGATAAATCTTTTAGAAAATATTAATTAATTCCTCAAAAATTCATTTAAATTCATTTTCAAATATTTAAAATAATATTTGAAAATACGGGGTTCTACAACTGATACAGAAATCTGAGGATAGTTCTTAGGCATGAGAAAAAGTTGTATGTTCTAGAGCAGCCTACTCCTGAGCCACTTGCTGCAAGTACCTCTCGCACTGGAAAGGATGCTCATAAGAAGCATCAAGATGACTCCTTGGATGTTGGTTGTCTCATGGTAGCCAATACTGGATGTGGATCTCATATTTGTGTAAATGTGCAGGATCTCAAAAGGAGTGGACCATTGGCTAAGGACGAAGTTCACCTACGAGTTGGAAATGGAGCAAAAGTTGCTGCTTTAGCTGTAGGAACTTGTCATTTATCATTGCCCACTGGGCTTATCATTGAGTTCGAGAACTATTGTTTTGTGCCTACTATTAGTAGGAATATTATTTCTATTTTTTATTTGAACAAGAAGGGTTTTTTATTTATAATAAAGGACAAGCTGTTTTATTTATTTGGATGATATTTGTTATGCTAGTACATAATTGAGTAATGGATTTTATACTCTCGACCTCGAAATGTCCGTCTATAATATAAATACTAAGAGGTTCAAATCAAATGATACGAACCTAATTTACCTCTGACATTGTCGTTTGGGCCACATAAATGAGAACCGCATATCCAAAATCCATAAAGATTGATTCTTGGACTCATTTGATTTTGAATCATATGAGATATGTGAAACTTATTTGTTGGGCAAGATGACAAAAGCTTCATTCACTGGAAAATGTGAAAGGACTAATGATCTTTTAGCTCTCATACATAGTGATGTCTGCTGACCTTTCAACACATTGGCTAGAGGAGGATTTCAATACTTCATTACATTTACTGATGATTTCAGTAGATATGGGTTTGTGTATCTAATGAAACACAAATCGGATTCATTTGAAAATTTCAAAGAATTCAAGAATGAGGTACAAAACTAACTTGGTAAAAGTATTAAAGCTCTTCGATCAAATCGGGGTGGTGACTACTTAAGCCAAGATTTTGATGACTATCTAAATGCGTGCGAGATAATATCTCAGCTCACTCCCCCTGGAACACCACAATGGAAGTGTGTGACTGAGAGGAGGAGCTGGACCTTGTTAGACATGGTCCGATCCATGATGAGTCGTGCAGATCTTCCAAGCTCCTTCTGGGGACATGCATTATTAGCAGTTGCTTTCACACTTAACCGTGTTCCATCTAAAATGGTTCAAGAGACACCATGTGAGATATGGACTGGAAGGCGTCCTAGTGTGTCTTTTATGAAGGTTTGGTGTTGTGAAGCTTATGTAAGGCGCCAAGTATCTGATAAACTTGATCCCAAATCTGATAAGTGCTTCTTTGTAGTATATCCCAAGGAAAACAAGAGATACTATTTCTATAATCCAACTGAAGACAAAGTATTTGTCGCACGGACTACTGTGTTCCTAAAGAGAGAATTCGTCCCCAAGAGAACCAGTGAGAGAACGATAGAACTTGAGGAAATTCAAACTTCGCAAAGTAGCAGCGAACTAATGGTGAAAATGGAGCAGGCTCCACAAATTGTTATGGAACAATAACCTGCTCAAGTAGCACAAGGCCTACGTAACTCTAGTAGGATATCTCATCAACCCAAAAGATATGGATTACTCGTGACTCAACATGGTGATGTATTGCTCATAGATCAAGATGAGCCGACTTATGAGGAAGCTACAAAAGGCCCAGACTCTGAGAAATGGCTTGAAGCCATGAGATCTGAGATGGAATCCATGTATGCCAACTAAGTATGGACCTTGGTAGACCCACCTGAAGGAGTAAAACCTATTGGGTGCAAATGGGTTTTCAAAAAGAAAACTGACATGGATGGTAACGTGCAAACCTTTAAGGGGCGGTTAGTGGCTAAAGGTTTCAAGCGAGTTCATGGTGTAAATGATGAGACTTTTCCTCCAGTTGTCATGCTTAAATCCATTCAGATCTGGCTTGCTATTACAGCATGTTACGATTATGAAATCTGGCAGATGGATGTCAAAACTGCTTTCCTAAATGAAAATCTTCTTGATGAAGTGTACATGACACATCCTCAGAGTTTTGTCACTCCAAATGATGTTGGAAAGGTGTGCAACGATCCATTTATGGGTTAAAGCAAGGTTCTAGAAGCTGGAATCTTTTTTACGATGATGCAGTCAAAGGGTTTGATTTCATCAAGAATGAAGATGAACTTTGTGTCTACAAGAAGGTTAGTGGGAGCACAATTATCTTTCTGGTGTTGTATATAGATGACATACTACTCATTGGGAATGACATCCCTAGCTTACAGTCTGTGAAGACTTGGTTAGAAAAATGCATTTCCATGAAGGATTTGGGTGAAGCTACCTGTGTATTAGGCATCAAGATCTAGAGAGATAGATTAAGAAGATTGCTTGGCCTGAGTCAGAGTACATACATAGACAAAGTATTGAAAAGTGTTAATATGAAAAAGTTCAAAAAGGGATTTCTGTCTATGTCGCATTGTGTATGTCTGTCTAAAGCTCAATATCCTACAACTCAAGATGAGAGGGACCGCTTGACTAAGATTCCATATGCATCTACAGTTGGATCTATCATGTATGCCATGTTATGTGCTCATTCATATGTCTTATATGCCTTGAGCAGGACGAGTAGGTACCAGTCAGATCCTGATGAGAGTCACTGGACTGCTGTCAAGACATCCTTAATTACTTGAGAAGGACTAAAGATTCGTTCTTGGTATATGCAGCCGAGGAAGAGCTTGTTATAAAGGGTTACACGGAAGCTAGCTTCCAGTTCTATATGGAAGACTCCAAATCACAATCTGATTTTTTGTTTTGTCAAAATGGTGGTGTGAGCTGGAGAGTTTGAAGTAAGAGACAGTAGCCGATTCTACCACAGAGGCTAAGTATATTGATGCCTCCAATGCAGCAAAGGAGGCCATAAGAAAATTCATCACTGAACTTGACATAATTCCTAGCAATGTGGACCTAGTGGACCTCAATTGTGATAACAATGAGGTCATTTCACAAGCTAAGGAGCCTAGATCTCACCAGCGATCCAAACATATACTTAGGCGCTTCCCTCACATTCGAGAGATCATTGATAGAGGAGATGTGAAGATATGCAGAGTACCGACAGATGATAACATCGCTGACCCACATATATAGTCTCTTGCACAACGAAAGCATGAGGGTCACACTAGATCTATAGGCATTATATGTAGGTCTGCTTGGCTCTAGTGCAAGTGGGAGATTGTTGGTGTATGCCCTACAGGACAGTTGTGTATTGACATTACTAGTTTACATTGTATAATGACATTTATTTCATATTTAGAAATTTCGTTTATTGTGTTATTTAATGTAAATTAAATGAACATAATGCAAGCTTTAGAATAGTAAGTTCAATGCCATGGGATATCAAGTGCATGACTTGATTATGAGATCCTATTGGCTTAAATCAGAATATTGTTTTTAAATGTCCCTAGTCAAGTATTATTGTGAATTAGGACAACAATAATATATAGAGACTAGTGTGTGCGTAGACTAATGACCATTATCACGAGTCATGGATATCAGTTATCAAGTCTTCACATGGTACATATTAAAGTAATAATGTACTGAACTGACCCACCATGAGAACGCTGCATGGATCATTGCATGAGTGTCATAAGCGGTTCTCACATTGACCATAGTGTACGTAGTCCTTTGACTCGAAGTCACTACGGTTCCTTACATGAGAAGTTATATATTTTAATGTCGTCAAACATAGGATATACTACAAATCATGCAGAGGGATGTGAATAACTTAGATAGGATTTGTCCCTCTTACATAACATTAGCAATATCTACAGGCTCCTTGATTGAGTGAGATTATAAAATACATAGGGCATGCTCAAATGAGTCAATATGAGATATTGATCTCACTTGTTTTAGTTTACTCGGACATCAAAAAACTAAAGATTGAACTATACAAGGGTGACACGCTTTATGTCTTGTGGTCAATTAAGATATCTGGATAAAGGAACTAGACTACATGGTAACATTGGTCACGGATAGGTTATGTCAAATCACTGACATTCCCGTTACTTGAGTAGCAGTGATGTTTGCTAGATACCGCTCACTGTTTATAATACTCGAATCTGATTTTAGTATTACTGTCAACGTAATGGGAACTTACAAAGTCACACACTTATAATGGATTGAAACTGGGATTTAAACTCATAAGATGAATTTAATTAGGGATCCAAGTAAGACTTGGACTCCTGACATTGATTGGACATTTAAATAGATTAAATAGACTGACTATAGTTCAAAGGCACACACACGAATCTGACCCATGTCAGATTATGAGCCTAACAACCTTATTACTCTCTTAGGGTTGGTTTTCTACACCTATGTATATGATATGTATCTGTGCAAAAGACACAACAACAACATCAACAACAAAGCCTTTTTCCCAACTATTTGGGGTGGGCTACATGAATCCTGGTTTTCCATTCTGCTCGGCTTAGCGCAATATCTTATGTAAGATCACAAGCTATCATATCTTGTCTCACGGTTTCCACCCAAGTTAGTTTAGGTCTTCCTCTACCCTTAACTCTACCATCAATACTTATCAAATTACTCATTCTAACGGGAGCACTACTAGGTCTACGTGTGACCTGCCCAAACCAGCTAAGGCGATTCTCTTTTAACTTATCTTGGATTGGAACTACCTTTAGAATGTCTCGTATTTGCTCATTTTAAATTCTATCTTCCTTGTTTTACCACACATCCATCTTAGCATCCCCATCTCCGCTACACTCATATTTTGGACATGTTTCTTTGTTGCCCAACACTCTGCTCCATACATCATTGCTAGTCTAACAGCCATCCTATAAAATATTTCATTCACTTCAAAGAATGCGTTTGTCACACAAAATACCACTGGCACTGCTCCACTTATGTCACCCTACTTGGATCTTATGTATAACATCTTCACAAATCTCCCCATCTTATTGTATAATCGAGCCTAAATATCAGAAATGGTCTCTCTTAGGTATCTCTAGGCCATCAAGCTTCACTACTTCTTTATTTATGTTCTGAATATCACTAAAATTACACTCCATATACACTGTTGTAGTTCTCCATATCTGTGGAAAAGACACATGAAAGAAAAACCCTAGCCGTCACAGAAAGTGAGACAGAGAGAGAGATCGTGAGGATGAACCCACTTTTCGCAGCTAGCACCACGGTCTGAGGAAGAGCCGCTTTTCATTCCGTTCGTGTGCATATCGTAGAGGTAACGCAATATTACAATGTTGTGATCAGCATACTGTGGAGACAACAGATCCATCTTTAAGGTATAACTTTTAAACACGATTTATGGTTTTCACATGGATCCATGATTAGGTTTCGATATTTTTGTAATTTTTCCTCTGTTATTTAATCTGTGATTACCTTCGAAACCTAACATAGGAGCCCCTCAAGGACTTCGTCAGGCGCTTCACGACCAAGTCTTGGTCTATTCCTACCCTCAACCCTGCAGCAGTGGTCATTGCATTCCAACACAATGTCTGCTACACTTACCTCAAAGCGTCACTAACCAAAAAACCTCCTTGGGACTTCTTCAAGCTATTGTAAAGGTTTCAAAAGTATAGCCAGGTTGAAGAGGTTCTTCATCCCTAGGACTAAAGTGAGCCCTTGTCTGGATACAAACGAAGAAGTGTGGAAGAGGATAGGCCTAAGAAGTCCCATAGAGTTTAGTCCGGACAATTTTATCCTCCCCAGGTCCCTAGCTTAGACAAATTCACCCTGCTCAACACAAATATATTGATAGTCTTCATGGAAATCGAAGGAGATGGGCTACTCCGGCCTCATGCAAAGATTAACCCAGCAAACCAGAGGAGTGATAAGAGCCGATGGTTCCGGTTCGACAAGGACCATGGCCATGACACGGAGGAATGTTTAGACCACAAAGATGTAATCGAAACTCTCATCCATAGCAGTCACCTCGCTAAGAACTCCCAGAAGGACAAAGTTGAGCCCACACCAGCTCGAGGAACCAATCCATGAATGGAGAAAGATCCCGACACCCAAGACTCTAGACCTCTAGCCATTCTCCATTCCATCCATGGAGGTCCTAGGATGAGTTTAGTGCTCCACTCGCTGCTCGAGTTACTCCAACAACTCATTAAATCCCTACAATGAGTTCGGTAATCCGCTCACCACTCGTGCTACTCCAACAACAAATTAACTTCCTATAATAAGTTTCGGCTCTGCTCATCGCTCGCGCTACCCCAAAAAACTCATTAACTCCACGTAATAAGTTCGGTGCCTCGCTCACCACTTGAGCTACTTCAAAAACTAATTAACTCCATAAAATGAGTTCAGAGTCCAACTCTTCCTAGAGCTACTCCCACAACTCACTAACTCTTAAATAACAGGTTCGAAGTCCAACTCTTCCTTAGGCTCCCTGTAACACCCCGAATTCCAAAATACAACTGAATTCGAGATTCCACAGGATCTTTACACTTCTTTCGTAAAATTTTACAAGGAATTTAAAACTTTTCACTTTACATCAGAGTTACAAGAAATCTTTACACTTTACATTTTACAGCGGAAGCAAAATTTACAACATTTACATAAAAGTACAACAACATTTGAATAATCTCTAAGCATCAGTTCTCCTTTAATCTTTATCATGCCATTATCCTGCATACAAAAGTGTGGGTACGTCAGTTTATTCAACCGACGAACATTATACACGACCATCCTCTCTATGCCGAAAACAGTATAATTGATTTTTCATATTTAACAAACACAAACTTGCTCACATATCAAACTAAGGGGAATACCCTATTGATGTCGTGTTGTGAATGTGCACTTAGTCCTTAATGCAGTTATTTACATTACATGACACTAATGCACACTTGTTCGGATTCTATGCATCCCATACTACATAGGTCCGAGGGCAAGCCTCTTAATCGTTCTTCATCTTGTAGGGTTCAATCCCTCGTTATGACTTAATCTACTACTATAACTACAGTAAGTATCCTAGATATCCTATGAGTACGAGCTCATGTACAGAAACACTGGAGGAGAATCCCACGTCATGTCACGATGCATCGTGAAGACTATCTATGGACAATTCAACCTCCTTTATGGCACACGATCCTCTCGCAGTCACCACACACCCCACAAGCATCGCCAAGATCCCGATAATTCTAGAGTAGTGCCCACGTCAAGTCACGACGCATCGTGAAGACAAACTGTGAATCACACCCACATCGTATACTCAAGGCCCTCATACTTGTGTTTTTCTCTCACTTTCATCACCTCTTCACTATGTACTAATCCTTAATTTTAATGAAATCATGAACAAAATCAATCTCTTATAGTTAGCCCTCTCACTACTACCAGTCTTATTTCTTTCATTTCACATTGACCCAAACTTGGTCTTTTCAATTTCAATTATCATATTTCATCACTTTCACTTGCCGGCGTGAGTTTTGGCTACACCCTAATTTTCAATTTCAATTCACAAATTCTCAATCTGAGTCATCAAACTCAAGAACATTTTTCTTTTTCAATCACATGATTTCTAATCTTTTTATGAGTCAATAATCATACATGGAGTTCAATTATCCATCATGCATTTCATAGCTAACATGTATCTCCACATTAAAATCATATCACAAAATATCTAGTCAAAGTGAATATTCACAAACTCACTATTGTCACACTATTCTTTAATAAGAATAACTCATATAAAACTTCACGTTTATACTTTCTTTCTTTCAATTTTCCTTTTCTAACACTTATCTCAATTTCTTCGTAAAAACACATTTTTATGAAATTATACGAGTGTAAAAACTATAGTTCCAATTACACTTTTACTTTCAAAAATGCACTTTATTTCATTCTAATAACTCCCAATAAATTTTTATAAGTCACACATGATTTTAGAATAATAATAGTATTTTTTCGGAATTTTTACACTTCAAAAAAAAATCTTTTAAAAAAAAAAATACAATCTGACCATAGCCAGAATCGAACCCACAACCCAAGAGAAGACAGCCGCACGCGCTAGCCATCTGGCCTTTTGCGCTCAACGATATAAAGAGAAGACATAGAGCTATATGCTCTCGGTTCGACACTGAGTTAATTTTAAAACGCACATAAAAGAAAGGTGGCCCAAAGTATCGAACCAGCGACCTCATACACACGCCCGCGCTACTGTAGCGCCAGAGAGCCCACCGACCACTTGAGCGCCATAGGCTCAAGTTGTCTTAACTACAACTCGCATTTCATTTAATTAAACTCTCTGTTCATTAGAACATTTCGATGTTTCAAAAGCTCTTATTTTAGTTTTGCTTTCACTAAAATTTCTGTAAATCTCCAGAACGTTTATTTTAACATAACTTAACACTCCAGTATTTTAATAATAATTTTTTTAGTAATTAAACACACATTTTTCATACAATTAATTAAATTGCATACTACTATTTTCATAAATCATTTTGACATTTCTCACACAACTTAGTATTAAAGATTTCTACATCAATTCCCTATTTTTCCCCCTTTCATAAGCCCAAAAGCATATTATAATTTATTCATTCCAACAATATCACGAAGGTCCATCTAAGCACATAAAGCGACAATTTCATCTACTAGCATTTTGTACTTAGTTCTTGACATTAACAACAATTCTAATTCATATATTCCATCACTACAAAACGATTCGCATACAACTTAAGATTCATGACAAGATAACATGCAATCTATCAAGCAATCAATTTAATCAACTAGCAAGTCCTTTTTCCAATTAAGTGTACTCTTATTAGTTTCTTTCATGCATTATCATTTCAATCACCCCTAGCATGGTATCTAAATAGAAATATAGAAAAACAACCCACCATATTTGGAGAGAAAAATTCACAACACCTCCTAAACGAAAGAGTCCTTCTCGAGCTTGCCAAACGAGTGCTCCCCCTCCTCCTTGATGTGCAACCCGAGCCTCCCCAATAGTGCAACCCGAGAGCTCCAATAGCCGGCCTCCTTGATGCAAGCACACTCAAAACTCTCTCTCTCAATCTTTTATTCTCACTTCCTACTAATAACTCACTACTAATAATTGTATTTTCATACTATAGGTTTGGAGAATGAAGAGTGCAAGAATAACTAGGCTGGGGGGGGGGGGGGGGGGGGTATTTATACCAAAATTTGGGACAAGTAAAGGGCTATGATTAATCTAGGAGTTAAGGACCAAAGGCTAGGATTTAAGGGGAAGTTGTAGTAACCAACCATGATCCCAAAACTACCTCCCACAAACTCCACTTCTCTTTTCCTTTCCCTCCCATTCAAAACCGGCTAAAGAAGTGCACAATGCACGTGTACGTGCAATGCACGTGCATTCAATAGTCCCCTATTTTAAAAGTTGTACATTTTATTCTTTATAAAAAAAATAATCTAAAAAATTATCTACATTACAAGTTGTATTTAAAAGAGAAAATAAATTCATGGGCCTTAATTTAATGGGCCAAATTAGTTTACAAAAATAAATTAAATTGGGCTATAAAAGAAACTTATGTTCATTAAAGAAAAATGGGCTTTAATAAAAACAAATGGAGGAGACCTATATATATATATATATATATATATATATATATATATATACTCATTTGTTTATGTAATGAAAATAATTATAAAATTTTATACTGCAAAATTGCACGTGCACAATACGTACAAAAATAAAAAATAATAATTTTCTGAATGAAAAATCAGGGTATTACACTCCCATAAGTCGCTAACTCTCAATAACAGGTTCGGAGTTCAACTCTTCCCTAGAGCTGCTCCCTCAACTTGCTAACTCTCAAAACAGTAAGTTCGGAGTCCAACTATTCCCTAGATTTTCTCCCACAACTCGCTAACTCTCAAAAACATCAAGTTCAAAGTCTAGCTCATCTCTAAAGCTGCTCCCACAAATTCACTAACTCAATACATTGAATGGCAACACAAAGAAAGCAAAAGTCAAGACAAAAATGCATGGGGTATCCTTATTCCATATCAAGTGCGACAGCCAAGTACATCAGATCGATTCACAAGACTCTCCACCCAGCCAAGCTTTTCAGCCGTCTGATCTTCTCAAAATGCGCACTCGGGATGTGATTATCATAAAAAGTTAAGTAAAAGTGGGGCCAAGACACCAAAGTCGTCGAATCACATCCTAATTCATGCCACAATTTGATCATCACAAAGTGGAAATGGGGCCACAACACCAAGATTCGCACCCAAAGCTCGGTGCTTTCTTTTCATCCGAGGAGCATGGAGCTTTGAGCTAGACCGAACTGTCCAATTTCCTCAAAATTCGCCATTCGCTGATCCAATCATCCGCTTGCCTTAAAATTCGCGCCCTTGATTTGATAAAAAAATCTTTAAAAATAATTATAAATTCAGGAAAATTAATTTAAAATTCCAAAAAATATTTGAAATTTAGTTAACTAAAATTTTCAAAAAATAATTATAAAATTTGGGAAATTAGTTTAAAATTGTGAAAAATAATTATAAACTAATTCATAATTATAAATTTGGGGAAAATTATTTAAAACTTTCGAAGAATAATTATAAATTCGGAAAAAGTTAATTTAAACATCTTGAAAAATAACTACTACCCCAAGAAGCTCCGAACAAGACTCCAGGTATCCCCAAAGGTTAGATATGCTCTCCTGATTGCCCAAGAAGAAACAAATTACTGCTCGAAGGCTGTGATACTCAACCTTTAGGAGTGGGGACCTATGATATGGGTAAAATCAGAGCCACGTGATCTCAGCATGCATTTAGAAGCATCCATGGGTAGTACAGTAATTTCTCAACATCAACAGGCCTACAAAAAGAGCATGCGCCGCCTTTAGGCACATCTGATCAACCAGATCTACAATTATGGTTTACTTGCAGCCCAAGAATAAAGTAATTTCCAGTTTATTATGGTTGTTATTTAAATCCCCCTAAACTTGGATTAATAACTAATTATATCCCTTCATTGTGAGAATCTCCAAACGAATCTTAATAGATACATTTTCTGGTATATTTTGTATAAATGATTCATTGCGTATAAATACCCTTCCCCCTCATTCAGTCAAGAATAATCAATGTTTCTCCACTAAAAAAACCCTAATCATTATTATGGGTTACTGACTTGAGAGTCAAAGAGACTTCTGCGAGAGCCAGCTCCGGTGTGAGACTTTTTGCAGGTTCAAAGACGTTCTCAGCCGTTCAAATGCATACGCATGATTTCTCAACTGTTCAGTCTAGATCAAGGCTTTCTTAGTCGTTCAAATCCAGATCTAGATCCTAATCGATGGTCCATATCATTGCTTTGTTTTTCTAAAACTCATAATCTGTTTTCTCCAACACTCAGAACTTACTTCCTTCCATCCTCCCGTACCCAAAATTGAATTTTTTGCCGTAACAAGCCACTTTTTGAAATTATTTGCGATTATGGGCCAGATTTTGAAACTATAAGCGCTCGTGGGCTACTTCGTGCCACGTCAGCAGTAGCCGCGATTCTCATTAGCAACCTTTGCATTTTGAAAGTCGCTAATGGGAATAGTGGCCTATATTTTAAAATATTTGGATTCTTTTTTTGTAGTCGCTATTCCTATTAGCGACCAAATCTTATATGAAGTCACTAATGGGATTACTGATCTTTAATGAACTGTATTCTAACACTTAATAAACTCTAGAGAGCTTTTGCTCTGTGAAAAAATAACAATCAATTTATTTTTGAAACTGAGATCGCTATTCCCAACTAAGGTCGCTATTTAGAATACAGGCCTTTATTGTACTATGGTCTCTATTCTGAATAGAGACCTTAGTTGTGTGACTATTTTGTAAATTTTACAAAGAATAAGGAGATTGAGTTTCCTACTAAGATCGCTTTTGCGAATAACGACTGAAGTATACTAAGGTTGCTATTCCCAATAGCGACCTCAGTTTAAAAATTTTTAAAAAAATCCAAGAGAGCAAAAACTCTCTAGAAATTGCTAAGTGATACAATACATTCATTTGAGGTCATTAATCCCATTAGCGGCTCATATATACTAAGGTCACTAGTGGAAATAGCGACAACAAACAAAAAATTCCAAAGATTTTAAAATATAGGCCATTATTCTCATTAGAGACTTTAAAAATGAATAGATCGCTAATGAGAATAGTGACCGCTGCTGATGTTGCACAAAGTAGCCCACGAGCACTAATAGTTTCGAAACTGACCCATAATTGCAAATATTTTCAAAAAGTTGCCTACTATGGCAAAAAGTTCCCCAAAAATTGGGGGGGGGGGGGGGGGGGGGGGGGGGGGATTATTTATAAAAATAAAATTAAAAAATTTAGTGAGAAGAAGAACACTAACCAGCGAGCTCCACCCCTAATCAAAGCAAACCCAAAGAAAGAAAGAGAAACAATCATCGGCAAAATGTGGCACACCCCCATCCACATACCTTTTTTGGAAGGTTAACAATCTACACCCCTAGATATAGGGCTGGCCCCACCTTGAGGCAGGCGAGGCGGTCGCCTCAGGCCTCCAAATTTTTTACAGTTTTAAGAACCATCAAATTTTTACTCTCCTTCTAAATATAGATACATATTTTGCACATAAAAAATTATATTTTTATTAAGGATAAAAAAAATAATTATTTGAGCCTTTCGTCCTCAGGTCTCTGGGAACTCATGGCTGGCACTGCCTAGCTATGCACCACCTGCATGGAAATTAAGGCCGTAGAGAATTATATAATGTTAAGATTAGTCGAGGGATACGTTGGCCGAGTTGCGTTATGTCACCCACCTAAAAATTGATACAGATAATCCGAAACTGATGTACTTTTTTGGGATTATTTGGATCATTTACGAAGTTAGTAAATTCTATAACTCCTCAAAAAGTACTCGTGTCTGATCATGAATCTTAGTGAATCCACACGAGTGAATTTTGTTAAACCCAACTTAACATCGACTCATTTTGTGCTAATTTTTAGCTTAACCCTAGATTAAGGGTTATGGTCTCTCTTAAGGAGCATCGGGCCTTTAGACAAGTCAGGGGATTTTTTTTTTTTTTATTTCTGTTTTTATTTTTTTGTTGGGCTTCAAAAGTTAAGGAAAATTGCAATGCTACTTTGTATATGATGCTCCTTATGGACAATGATTGGGTCAAACATTTGGCTGTCTTCCAGAACCAAACCGGCCCATTTAATTTATATTAATATGTTACTACAGAATACAGCCCATTGCTATAACTCCATGTTCATCTAATCCCAGATCCACAAAGTCCAGAAGACTTGTGGTAGCAAACAAAATTCTTTTAATCTGGCAACCACAGCAACCACAAGCAGCGACGAGGTCACCTGTTTTTCTCAAAAAAACAACAACAACAAGAACAACAAATTTTTAGGTATTTTGCTCCAACATAGTTTACATCTAATTTGATGCTATTTATTTTTAAAATCATTTTTGTTCATTTGGCTGTCGGAGGGAGACATTACTGTATTCCAATTAACAGTGAATTCTAACAGCAAAAAAAGTATTATATTTTTTTTGATGAATCGGATAGAGCCAAACGGCTCCAGCCATCACAATATATATATAAATCAATAATAACAGTTAAAATACAGACAATAATCAGGGGTTTTACAAGGAGTAAAACAGAAACAATAATACACAGATAGAACAAGAATGGCTGCAAAACACACTAATTGGAGGGTGCGATAACAAATCGAAGCGCCACACCGTAACAAAAAGGACGGGGGCGGAGCCATCATCTGGGATCATCAAAATTACTGATGGAGCCAACCTGACAAAGCTCAACCGAAAGAAGAAGAGGACGGCAGGAAAGCGGCAAGAGCCTAGGAGCCAAAACCTCCACGCCCGCAAGCCACCAAATCCGCTAGCAGTCCCTGGGAACTCTAGCAGCTCAAAGGAGGCCAATACAGACCCCCAAATCCACGAAAGGCACAGCATGAACAAGGCTCAACTGCGCACCGGGAGATGACCAGACGCAGACACTGCATTCCGCGCCTGAATACGGGCACTCACGCGAATCTGAGATGTGTTATAGACTTTCTTATTGTATTTCCGCTTCACAGGAGAGTTCGCTACCATCGCTGAAGGGGGCGAGGTAGACTGGAGGGCAGAAGAAGTAGCTTCGATGCGGCGAGATGGAGTCAAGAAGCCACTAGGGGCAACCGACGAGACTAAAGGGATGGCGTTAAGAATAGAGGAACGACAGAGGCGAGAAGAGACATTCGTGACCGGAGGTGACTTATGGGGGATAGAGAACAAGAATGATTTAATATCCATCAGGAGCTTATAGAGCCACAAAGTAACTCCTAAAAATTGGTGTAAAGAAAATAAACATCCCGGAAGAAGACAAGAAAACTTAGACCTTTTGAGATAAGATACCCCGAAACTGCTAGGAATTTTAAGCACTAAAGAGGGGACCTCGATAGGAACATAAGTCTGGCTGGGGAACACTTGGGGAAACGACGCTCGGAATAGCCAAGAGAACCCCCTCTCGCTAAGAGAGCGATAACGAGAAGAGAAGAAAGATGAATACAATCCAGGATGTTTACCTGATATCCCACTCAATAAAATGACCCCAAGGTTAGAATGCGGATGAACCTTAAGAGAAGATGATCGAGGGAAGGAAACGGGGTTCGGATAAACCCTACGCTCCATCAAAAGATTAGCAATATTAGACGAACGCAGAGAACCAGGAAGACCACAATCGGAAGAGAAGGAAAAAGTGAAATTCTTAGTTGGCCGAGAGTCAACAACAGAGGATACGAGATCCTTTGCTTTAACAGTAGAAAGATTACTAGCCAATCGGGCGAGAAGCTTGCGTTTAAGGAGGGGATAATTAAGGAAGGCTAGGAGTTTAGCCGGAAATGGGATGGCCTCTGGGAAGGCCCAGGAGTTTCTGAAGAGAGAAACAACGACTACGAGAGTGACCAAACTTATCGCAGAAGAAGCACTTCAGTTTGTTAACACACTCTCGTTTAAAATGCCCAGGAAGAAGGCATCGGAAGCAGGCCAGCTGAGGGTTAGAACAAAACGGAGAACGGACGTTAGAGGATATGGGAGAGCTACGATGAGCTACAATGTTTGCCAAGAGATGGTGAGACGAATCCCCCATAGAAACCAGAACAGAAACCAAATTGGGAGGGCAATATACAGGCACCGAGAAGTCCAATGAATGCCCCAGCCCACGAAAGGCTCAATTCTAAATTCTAAAAGAGGGATAGAACAGGGAAATGGATCCCAACCAAGAACAGCCACACCTGCCCAAATAACACAGCCAGAAGAAAAAAATGCAGACCACAACGTGGCAATCGCCCCCACCAATAGGAAGATAAAGAAAGATGATGAATTAGATGAAGGGGGGAAGAACAAGAGCAATCGAAGTTGCTCCAGTGCTAACAGCTCGGCGCTGCGCAAGCCACCGACAGAGAAAGTCCCCAAAGGGAACCCAGCACCGCAAAAAAATCCAAGCTGGATAAGATCGGTCAAGCTGGACGAAACCACAGCTAGGGGACCGATACACCTCGCAAACGACACAACGTCGCACAAAAGCAAACCCACACACAACTCCCAAAATAACTATTACAAGAAAAGAAGAAAATTAGAAGCTCAGGTGATCTTACAGTGCACTGGCGAGCTCACAGGCGAAACTGATGAAAACTCGGAAAGGGGGGCGCTACAGTGGAAAAGAACCTCACCGAGCCGAGATGGCAGCACCTGAGGAGAAATCTGGGCTTCACCAGGGAAGGGCAGCACTTTGGAGGAGGGAGTGGTGAACTGAAGGGAGAGACGCTGCTCCCAAGAAGCCGTCGGAGAGCACGATCGAAACCGGGAGGGAGGGAGGCAGCACGCAAAAACTGGGCGGAATGGGAAAAGGGGATATGGGTTTGTAGAGGAGGAAGATCTGAACAAACTTAATGAAAGAAGGGATGGGGAAGGATGGAAGGAGCGGCCGGATCTAGGGGATGACTGATGGAGAAGAAGGAACAGTAACAATCGCTCACAAATCGCCTTTTCAAATCGCCTTTTCCGTTTTTCTTTTGAAATGATTCTCAAAAAAAAAAAAAAGTATTATATTTGAAAAGAAAATACACCCAACAAAAATTATGATCTTATAACATGATACTAGTATAGCCATGTACAATATTGCACAAACTTTAAAATGATGGTGATAAAAATAATAAAAATTGCTCTAAAATATTATACATAGGTAATAGCCAAAAGAAAAACATTCAAACTATTTTCTTTTTTACACCATCTTAGTTCTAAAGAGACTACAAAAATCTTGTATAGATGGTACATTTTGCTTAGGACCACATTTAGAAATCAGTATTAAATATGTCACTAATATATTCCTCTAAAACAATGCACATCTTTATAAATTTATGAAAAACTAATAAAAAATTTGTAAACTGGGGAAAAATTTACTTTTCATACAAATAGATAATAATAAAAAAAGAACTGCTTGTGCAAATGATGATGCATTATGTTTACATCAAATTGAAGAAGTCTATTTAGGTCTAACAAATTATTATGTTATGTATCATACAAAATATGCAATATATATTTGCTTGATACAGACTAATGTTATGATGACTTTTGTTGCCAATGAATCTCATGATTTTGGTTAATTTTATTCTAAGTAGTTTTCTTTTAAGAAATTTACCAGTTACGAAAAATAATCAAGGATTTTAAGAATTTTATTTAAAGATCGGTGATACTTCATGAAGAAAATAATCCATGATTTAAGTTTACTTTTAAGACTTGATGATATTTGAAGAAATAATCTATCAAACTTAGAACTTCAAAGAAAATTTTCTTGATTTATTGAAGAAAAAAAAAATCTCACAAAAAGAATAGTTAGTTTAAAAAAATAAATATTTTGTGTTATCTTCGATCACTATTTAGAAGAAAATTTTAAAATATAACTTAGAACTTGAAAGAAAATTTTCTTGTGTTTTATTGCAAAAAAAACCTCGCAAAAAGAATAGTTTTACCACTACAAACTGCACAGGCTTTTCCGGCGTCTTTTTTAGGATATTCCAGGCGTTTATGAACGCCAGGATAGACCATAGCGGCGTTTCTGAAAACGTCGCCAGAAACGCCGCTATAGCAAGCGTCAGGACAGATATATGGTCTATCCTGACATTTTTTAGAAGCGCCGCTATAGACTATATCTATCCAGACGTTTACCTGAAAAAATGCCGGTATAGAGCGTTTGGTGAGAAAAAAGAAAAGGTGATCTATCCCGGTGTTTTTGACCCAAAACGGCAAGATAGGTTATTAAAAAAAATTTTAAAAAAAACACCATTTCCCTGCATTTTTTTTTTGTCTAAAAACGCCGGGATAGATAAGTAATTTTTTTAAAAAAAATTGAATTTTTAAACATTTTTTAATAAAAAAAATTACCCTACAATGAAAACATTCAAGCAGTCCACACCATCGTTACTTCTATTCAACATTCAACATCCATGGTATAGCTGAAGAATGACAAAGGTAATGCAAAACTCTCTCCTCATCCATGGTATAGCAGAAGAAATATACATCAGACAATAGAAGGAGAGAACTTCAAACAATAATAATGAAGAAATTTATAGTGTTGTAAATCAAACCAACATGGATTTTAAACAAAGAAAGAAATTAATACAAGTAGTCATCTAGTCCTTAGCAACCATGGTGCTCTTGCTCGTAAGTCCAGCATGATCACTGCGAGATACCAACAGAATCTATTTCAATTTGACGCATACACAAAAATAATTCACAATCTATACTATTATGTAACTAGAGAACTAGTGTTTAGGAAAATATCATTCTTCTCCTTCATCTTCAATGTATAATATTAAGTATGAACCCAACAGCAATAGCAATCGGTGTATAAACAATATGGTTAAATGAGAGAATGAATAGAGGGATGTGCATCAGTTCCACAGAAATGGAGGTGAAATCTTACTAGGGAACCCTACATAGAGAAATTTAGACTACTATTTGCATTATATAGAAAGAATTACTTCAGTAGATCAAGAGCCACCACATGCTACTCATAATCTGAATTAAAAAATAATAAGAAAAGAAATATGGAAAAAGGAAATAATTATTGCCTAATTTTGGATTGGATCACAAACCTTTAACAGTCCGTTTTGCACATCAAAAGCAGCTTGAGTTATGTTCTCCATAAAAATTTTAAATATTCCGCCTCCATCAATTCCAGCCTCCTCTACACCAAATTCGTTGACAAAAGATACTCAAATCTAGAAATATCAGACATAAGTATTAAAGCTAGGAACACAATGCCCCCAACAATTTGTCCCAATGTTATATAAGGTGATGATGAAGTTTAAGTTTCAGTTAAAGGGGAAGAACCATACCAATCCTCGGAGGTCTTCTCTGGACAACACGCTCAACTGATTGAAAGCATCTTCGAGAATGTGATCTCTTCTTATTTTGAGGCGGTTTCTAGTGAAAGCATTATGAGCTCCATTTTCTCGCCTTGAAGCATTTAATTGTGACTGAAGAACCAAACTCATCATAATAACAAATTTTGCTAAAATTTGATACCTACGACAATTAAAGAATTTTTCCCAATCAAATACTAGCTAGTGTCTAATATTTTTTTAACTAGTTCTCCAAACAACTTGTAGATACGCAGGATGCCGTCCATATAATGAGCAAGTTAGTGACACATGATGACTTACAGAGAACATTTTAACCCTGCTTGTAAATGGCACCAAGAAAGGAGCTTGCTTCAATATGTCAGATGCTCTGGTGTTTCCAAGTAAGGTCTACATGAAAAAGGTTAAATGCAAATAACAAAGCATATGGGAAAAATTACCATACTAAAACTATGTTGTGAAGTGACATATACATTTATAAATCAATCCACAATATTCAATAAATAAATTATATGTAAGCCCTCATTAACTAATTTCCAAAGCCTCCAAGATATGCAAATTATAGAATTAGAAGACTATTAATTAAGTCAATAACTAATAGCATCTTTCTTCCCTTCAAATTATTGATAAGTATCCATGCTCTTTTCACCCACCAATCACAGACAAGAACAAACAGTTTACATTAACACAATCATATGTAAGTTCTAGCTATATGAGTGGACATGAGAAGGATGAGAATTACCGAAGAACATATCAATTATACACCAACTTCGGAGGGGCTGAAAGAACTTCTGCTTCTGAAAAGAACAAAAACAAATTAAAGCACACAATTAGCATGAGTTAATCCTTTAACATCATGTTTCAATGGAAAAGTTTAATTAGATGAAAATGTACTCAAGAAAGATATGGTTATTCACCATGTCATTAATAAGCCATTTAATTTTTAAATATCAAATAAGTTTACACCTACTTGATATGCACTAACCGGAATTATGAATCTCAGCAAATCAGCTCTCTTAGAAAAGTGTAGTACTTTAACTAACATGTTTCCCTTTCTAAACCTTCGAAATCAAAATCGCATTACATGTGCAATCTACAACTTTTCTCTTCACTTAAAAGCACCCTTATAAGAGTTTCAGCCACCAAGGTAATTTGATAACTGGTTCTGCCTTTAGATAATTGAGTTTGGCATATTGGTGTACTCCTATACTACCATGACGAAACACAACTAGACATAAACCCATAAACTAATTCACATATAAATTACAAATAGTCATAGTACAAGTTTGCAGAGTGCTATTTAAAAGTGAATTAAGAAACAATCAACCAAATTTTACTTATGTGGAACTATGTGCAATGCTGAGTATGGAACACACCGTAACTTATAATCAATTAAAAAAATTATAACCAACATTACAATTAACAAAACAAATGATACTAAACATAAATAAAACCTTCATTAAGAAATCTCATTAGCTGAGTCCTCCTCATTCTTAAGAACATAATGTTGACTCTTAGTTTGGTGTGCACAAAACGTGCTCACTCATACTAATAAGTTTGAATTTAGTGTGTCAGATTTTCAGGATTAAATAATATCAAAAAGAGATCCAAGAGAGATTCACAAATATACAAATAAGGAAAGCAACAAAGGATAATTGCAAACACAAGCAAAAGAGGGAGATATTCAAAAAGAATTCTTGATTAATTGGTCCACAAGCAAAAGAGGAAGATATCAAGATCTGAATATTTCTTTTTATTTTCGTGAGATTATAATTGTATAAGATTGATTAAAGAGGGATTAGTTTATGGTTAGAAAACATGGTGGATTCGGAATAAACAGTGCGTGACCGGTCGACCGCACTTCGTGACCGATCGACCGCATCACGGTCGACCGCAACCATGAATTGTTTGAGAAGCAGTCGACCTTTTACCTCTCTACTTTACGTCAGAGAGCTGAACGGTCGACCACACCAATATGACGGTCGACCGCACATTGTGCTGTGTATATTCTTGGAAAGTATCATTTTCATTTTTGGATTGATACTCTTCCCCATCTATTAATATTGACGAATCCACTATGTCTTCCTCACCTAATTACTTCTGATAAAATTCTTGAGAACTAATCCTTCAGTAAATCAATCCGAGTGTGAGCATTTATTTGGTTGTATTCTTCAGTCAAGATCATTAACGATCTTGAGGTTTTCTTTTCATTTCTTTTCCACTTCGGTGAGATTGACGGGACTTGGATTAGAAGTCCTGTGGGTGTAATAAGTCTTTGGGACTGAATCCGAGAATCACTGTACATGGGTTTTGACTATAGTGGAATGCTTGTGACGGAGAATTTCTACAAGTAGGTGGTGTGGACGTACACCTGGGGGTCGAACCACGTTATATCGCTACGTCATCTGTGTTTACCTTTCTTATCACTCTTGCATTTACTTTACTTTATTTTAATTGTTTTAATTCCGCACGATCACCCTATTCACCCCACCAGGGTGATTTACAGTGGTATCAGAGCGAGGTGCTTATAAAAAGCTTAAAAGCTTAAGCAAAGGCCCCATGGCCGAAATCCCTCCTCTCCAAAACTTGTACTCATCGGAGCCTTTCGTCTCCAATGGGACAAGTCTTACACGATCACTATTTTTTGATGGAAATGATATGACGTCTGGAAAGTTCGTATGTCTCATTTTTTATAGATGCTTGGAGAAGAGGTATGGAATGTATGTATCAACAAAACAGAAATCCTAGTTAGCGATGGAAAGAAGGCATTCACACCGGTGGAGTTATCCCTAAAAACAACAAATTCCAAAGCCATGACGGCTCTTTATGTAGGGTTGAACAATGAAGAGCTAATGCGATGCAGGTGTAACTGCAAAACAGCCTACGAGATCTGCAACCACATGCTGAAGCAGCATGAAGGAACCGCTTCCGATGTAAAAGCTAAAGTGAATTTGTGTTTCTATAAATTTGATGTGTTTCGCATGTTGCCAGGTAAAAATGTGGACCAAATGCTCGCCCGTTTCGATATCATTGCCCACGAGCTTGAGAGCTTGGGTAAGGGGCTTGATGATGACCGAAAGGTCAGAAAGCTCATAAGCTGTTTTCACGCCAGAGTGGGACGTTAAGGCCGCGGCAATGAGAGACTCTCGAAGAGAAGGATTTGACTACTATACATTTCAAGGAAAGCTAAAGACGTATGAGATAGAAATGTTGGAGACAAAAAGATACATGCAAAATATTGGAATTGAACCAAAGACTGAGGAGAAAACCATTGCACTAAAGGAAGAAAAGGCCTGACCATCAAAAGCTGAGTCAGATGATAAGGAGTCAGACGAGGACATTGCGCTATTAACAAGACAATTTCGTAAGTACCTCAAACACAAGAAATATGGCAGGTATCAAGAAGAAAGGGAAAAGGAAAAGGATGATGTGTGCTACAAGTGTAAGAAGCCCAGACACATCCGTGCAAACTAACCTATTCAACAAGACAGAAATAGGGACCACTATTGGTGAAATCCAAGACAGAAAAAGAAGGTGCTAAAAGTAACTTGGCTAGACTCGGATTCAAGTGAGGAAGAGCAAGGTTACGACAACGTCGGCTTCATGGCTCTTGGGAATGGTGAGGTGCAATCACCTTCTCAAGAAGAGGTAATCGAACAACCAACTTATGATGAACTTATAAATATGTGTAATGGCTTGAAAGACTATGCCAAGAAACTAAGTCGTGAACTTAGGCAATATGAACAAAATTTTAATGAAATACATGATTCTTGCATAACAAAAAATCACAAACTGAAAATAAGAATGCCCTAATTTTGAAAAAACTTGAGTTATGTCAAAAAGATCAGGATATTTTGCTAGAAGAAAATGAGATTTTAAAACAAAAAATTTGTGAATCGCTAGCAAACTATGATGATCACTTAAGAGAGATTCAGGAGAAATCTGTTTATATTGCCAAGCTCACAAATGACTTAGATGAATGTAAAAGAAAATTTGATGAAGTAGTAGAAGGATGTAATGAAACCCTTAAACAAAATAGGATTCTTGATGCCACACTAGATACTCTTCGTTGGAACACAAAAGACGATGAGATAACTAGAAAAAGACTGTGTAAAAAGGTAATTGAGCATGAAAAATTATTGAAAAGCATGAAGAGCCCAGTTACTTTATTACAAATGATTCCAGATCCTATCATGATAATCGAGGGCTTGGTTACAAAGTACCAACATCTCATCAAAAACCATTCTGTCATACACACTTGTATAAAAATCAACACAATCACAAAACAAATATAAATCATACAAGTGTGCATGACCTAAGGCATAGTCGAATCATATGTAATTTTTGCTGTTGACTCGGGCATATTTCTTATAACTGTTCACTAAAAAGGAATACTAATCTTGTGTGGATGAGAAAGAATACAAATACAGGTTCAAAATAAATTTGGACACGGAAAATTATACCTACTAATCTTGATGTAGGTACCTCAACGCATCAAGACAAAAGATCAGTGGTATCTTGATAGTGGATGCTCAAATCACATGACTGGTGACAGTAGATATTTTTCATCACTATCAAGGGAAAAGCGGAAGGGCATCATCTTTGGAGATATTAGCACTGGTCAAACCATTGGTAAAGGTAAAATTAACTTTGGTTCCTCATGGTCCATTAAGGATGTTCTATTGGTAAGAGGTATAAAGCATAACTTAATTAGTATTAGCCAACTATGTGATAAAGCGTACACTGTTACTTTTGATAAAAATACATACACTGTACTAGATGACAATAAATCTTGTTTACTGCTTGCTAACAGATGCAACAATGTATATGTCATATATTCAAATGAATTAGCACAAAAAAGTATGAGATGCTTTGTCGCACGAAATGAGGATGGAGGGCTATGGGATCGAAGGCTTGGTCACACGGCCATGGACAATCTCAACAAACTTGCAAGCAAGGAGCTTGTGAAAGGAATTCCCAAAATCAAATTCGAAAAAGACAAACCGTGTGAGTCATGCCAATTTGGTAAGCAAACGAAAAGCTCTCATAAACCAAAGAAAATGGTATCAACTTCCAGACCCCTTAAACTTTTACACATGAATCTTTGTGGTCCATCACGAACACATAGTAATGGTGGTGCACGATATGCTTTTATAATTGTTGATGATTATAGTAGATTTACTTGGGTTGCCTTTTTGCCACAAAAAGATGCCCCAGTGTATGTATTTCAAAAATTCTGTCGTAGAGTGGAGAATGAGAAAAGCCTCACCATTGTTACTATTCGTAGTGATCATGGTGGAGAATTTCAAAACGAACTCTTCACATCATTTTGTGATAAAAAGGGAATAAAACATGAGTTCGCCTATCCTCGCACTCCCCAATAAGATGGGATTGTTGAAAAAAAGAATCGATCTCTTTAAGAAATGGCTCGTACCATGCTTAGTAACCAAATCATTTTAGGCAGAGGCTGTCAATACAGCATGCTATACCATAAACCAAGTAATCATTAGAAAATATCTTGAGAAAACTCCTTTTGAACTATATTATGGCAAAACTCCCAACCTAAGCTACTTTCGTGTCTTCGGATGCAAAGTATTCATTTTAAATACCCTTGAAAACTTGGGGAAGTTTGATCGTAAAAGTGATGAAGGTGTTTTCCTAGGATATTCTCTTAGTAGCAAAGCATATCGTGTATTCAACAAAAGAAGATGCACAATTCAGGAATCTATTGATGTTATTTTTGATGAAACTAATCTCTACTCCAAAGAAATATTACATGTTGTTGATGATGATGAGACATGGATTCGTGTTGAAAATAAACAGGTTCATATTGAAGAAGAACCAAAAGAAAGTGATCAAAATCAAGTGGTGCTTCAAGACAAAGATGAACCCAAAAATCAAATCAATGAGTTTCCTACACAAAATATTAATGTCACGGAAGATAAAAATATACAACATCAAGGTTCAACAAGTGAGAGACGTCCCGCATAGAAAATCATGTCTAGTCATCCTCCATCTCTTATACGAAGTGATTGGTCCAAAGGGGTAACTACTTGGACTCAAGATCAAATTTTTATGTGTTTTACCACTTTCGTTTCCATACTTGAACCTAAGAATATTAAGGAGGCCTTGTAGGATAATGATTGGATCATTGCAATGCAAAACAAACTTAATCAATTCGAACGGAATGAAGTATGGAAACTTGTTCCTCGACCTCACAATAGGACTATACTTGGCACTAAGTGGGTGTTTAGAAACAAGTTAGACGAATCCGGTTCCATCACTAGGAATAAGGTCCGTCTTGTTGAACAAGGTTATAATCAACAAGAGAGTGTAGATTTTGATGAAACTTTTGCACCAGTTGCTAGGCTTGAAGCTATTCGTATTTTACTTGCTTTTGCTGTATATATGGATTTTATTCTCTTTCAAATGGATATTAAAAGTGTATTTTTAAATGGATTTATTTCGGAAGAAATTTATGTGGCACAACCACCGGGATTCACTGATCCCACACACCCAAATCATATTTTTTCGGCTTGATAAAGCTCTTTATGGTTTGAAGCAAGCCCCTCGTGCTTAGTATGAACGGCTGAGTTCGTTTCTTCTTCACATAGGATTTTCTAAAGAAAAAGTAGACACTACACTATTTATAAAGCATATTTTTAAAGACATTTTAATCGTTCAAATTTATGTTGATGATATTATATTTGGATCCACTAATGAAAATCTTTGCAAGGAGTTTTCAAAGCAAATGCAGGATGAGTTCGAGTATGATGGGAGAATTAACGTACTTCCTTGGACTTCAAATACAACAAAGAAAGGATGGCATATTTATAAACCAATCCAAGTACGCAAAAGATCTTGTCAAGATCGGACTTGAAAATGCTAATGCTTACAAAACTCCGATGGCCACTACCACTAAGCTATCCAAAGACGAATCTAGTAACAATGTTGATATTTCTACTTACAGAGTTATGATCGGTAGTTTATTATATTACTGCATCTCGTCCTGATATTATGTTTAGTGTCTGTTTATGTGCACGTTTTCAATCGTGTCCCTAAGAGTCACATTTGGTTTTCGTTAAGCGTATCATTCAATATCGTAAAGGCATACCTAACACTGGTCTTTGGTACCCGAAAAATAGAAATTTTTCTCTTGTAGGATACTCTGATGCAGATTATGCCGGGAGCTTGACAGATAGAAAAAGCACAAGTGGTACATATCACTTCTTGGGTGACTGCCTTATCTCGTGGGCATCCAAGAAGCAAAATTTTGTTACTCTCTCTAATGCCAAAGCTGAGTACATTGCGGCAGGAGCCTGTTGTGCGCAAGTATTATGGATGAAACATACTCTCGAGAATTATAAGGTATTCTTTGATCATATTCCAATAAAATGTGATAATACTAGCACCGTTCATATGACCAAAAATTTTGACCATCACAGTCGCACGAAACACATTGATATTAGGTATCATTTCATTAAAGATCACTTTCAAAAGGGGAATATTTTACTTGAGTATATTTCTACTGAATCGCAACTTGCTGATATTTTTACAAAACCTTCCGACGAAAAATGCTTTTACTTCTTGAGAGGAGCACAAAATATTATTGATCTTTCCGCCTAAACATTTTTTTTGGGTCGGTCGACTGTACGGTCGACCGGCATGCTCTCGGTTTCTTGATTACTTTTCGTCTAAATCAATTTTTGCTTATTACGGTCGACCGTACAGTCGACCGGTTCACTCTCTGTGGGTTCTGTTGGTTTTGCGATCGACCGTGTGGTCGACCAGCATGCTCTCTGAAAATCTTTTGAAAAACTGCAGTGCGGTCGACCGGTCCTCTCTCTGGCCTATATTTTTAAGTCTTATAAAATTATTGTTACTCTCTCAAAATTTTGGTTCTTTCATGTGTATTTGGGAGAATCTCGAATCTATGATATTATAATGAGCTCTCACTGTATAGCAAAGAGTTTGGCTATCAACGGTATCAAGTAAGAAGATTCTATTTCATTTTTTTTACAAGACTGTATTCATTGTAATATCACAAAATGTTGTCTCTTTTGTGTTTTCATTGATAATTTATTCTATGAACTTTCCAATGTTTATTTTACTTATGTCTCCTCTATTTATCCCCTCTTGGTGTGTTCCAAAAAGGGGGAGAATTATTTCTTAGAATGTTTCAAAATAATTTCTTCTTATTTCATAAGTTTTCAAATTATCTCATAAACAACTATGTATATTACTCTCACCCCTCTCTTATATTTGTTCTTTAAGTTCTGTATTACATGTAGCATTATATTATGGGGGAGTATTCACTTCCTT
This sequence comes from Hemerocallis citrina, assembly GCA_017893485.1. Lineage (NCBI taxonomy): Eukaryota > Viridiplantae > Streptophyta > Magnoliopsida > Asparagales > Asphodelaceae > Hemerocallis > Hemerocallis citrina. The sequence continues at coordinate 81,947,263 of CM030368.1, forward strand.
AAAATCTTTGTCTATATGAAAATCTATTTTATAGGATGTACTAAATTCAGGGGGAGTATTCATATGTTGTGCTTTAATTTTTCAAACATTCATGCATATTTTGTTCATACCAAAAGGGGAGATTGTTGACTCTTAGTTTGGTGTGCACAAAACGTGCTCACTCATACTAATAAGTTTGAATTTAGTGTGTCAGATTTTTCAGGATCAAATAATATCAAAAAGAGATCCAAGAGAGATTCAAAAATATACAGACAAGGAAAGCAACAAAGAATAATGGCAAACACAAGCAAAAGAGGAAGATATTAAAAAAAATATCCTGATTAATTGGTCCACAAGCAAAAGAGGAAGATATCAAGATCTGAATTTTTCTTTCTATTTTCGTGAGATTATAATTGTATAAGATTGATTAAAGAGGGATTAGTTTATGGTAAGAAAACAGGGTGGATTCGAAATAAACAGCGCGTGACCGGTCGACCGCACTTCGTGACTGGTCGACTGCATCGTAGTCGACCGCAACCATGAGTTGTTTGAGAAGCAGTCGACCTTTCACCTCTCTACTTTACGTCAGAGAGCTGAACGGTCGACCGCACCAATATGACGGTCGTCCGCACATTGCGCTGTGTATATTCTTGGAAAGTATCGTTTTCATTTTTGGATTGATACTCTTCCCCGTCTATTAATATTGATGAATCCACTGTGTCTTCCTCACCTAATTACTTCTGATAAAATTCTTGAGAACTCCTTCGATAAATCAATCCGAGTGTGAACATTTATTTGGTTGTATTCTTCAGTCAAGATCATTAACGATCTTGAGGTTTTCATTTCATTTCTTTTCCACTTCGGTAAGATTGATGGGACTTGGATTAGAAGTCATGTGGGTGTAATAGGTCTTTCGGCCTAAATTCGAGAATCAATGTACAAGGGTTTTGAGTATAGTGGAACGCTTGTGGCAGAGAATTGCTACAAGTAGGTGGTGTGGACGTAGACCTGGGGGTCGAACCACGTTATATTGCTGCATCATCTGTGTTTGCTTTTCTCATCACTCTTGCATTTACTTTACTTTATTTTAATTGTTTTAATTCCACATGATCACCCTATTCACCTCCCTTAGGATGATTTACACGTAAGCCTTGGTAATCTTAAGAAATTTAGTGTACCAAAGTCTGGGTGTGAAAGCTAATCTTATTCTTTAAGTGCGTTAAGAAACTATTTATTTAATACAAGGTTTGGACATGTTTGTGTTTAGTATACTCTTAGATTTTCAGTTTATAACATAAGCCTTGGTAAAGTAATTATGTAACATGGTAATTACTAGGTTTCGTGGTCTTGCGTTCAAGTCCAAACCTCGTTATTGACAATTTTAAGTATATATCAGGCGAGTATTTAAAATATGGTACATAGGACTGAAAATTCAATTTTTTGACCAAAAATAACTAACTAACCATTATCTAAACAGTGATGTTTAACTTGATTTTGAAGATGATCATACTTACAAAATGTTATGAAGAACCCTTAAACTCTTTTAACTAAGTGATCATATATGTAATTTGTCATTCAAAAAGAAGTGAAATGTTAACCGGGTGATAAAATGAAACCAAATAAACTTGATGCATTGCATCCTTCTTGAAAACGATGTTGTTTATGAGATTTGAGTGAAATTGTTGTGTGGCAATGATATATAGAAGGAAAATAAAGCCAAACTAGTGTAAGTACTTACAGAATTCCTAGCGGCCACAATGTCCACGGATGCACTCCATGTCTCTATTCATAATTCTTGTTAATTGAATATTGAACAATTGAATTCTTTTCTTTCTAATGGATGAATACAAATCAGAACATGAGAATTTTGTGATTGAGATCTATAGCTAATCATTGAGCATTATAAGTGCACAAAATCAATTCAATTCAGTTAAAATTTTCTGAAGAAACCCTATAACTAGCAAATCCCAAAATAAAATTAACCCTAAAACAACCCTAAAACCCCTAATTAACATTAAATTAATTTTTACCTGAAGACTCGGATGTCGTTGACGGTGGGAGGCGGAGGACGATGGCGGCGGAGGGAGATGATGGAGGACGGTAGAGAAGGGAGACGACAAGGGCGATGGTGGTGGCCGAGGTTGGGGTTCAGAATGCGGATCAAAATTTTTGTAGCTTCGAGTTCGATCTAGGGTTTTGGAGGAAAAAGAAGAAGACGATTCGAGGGTTTTCGAAGTCGAGTGGGAAGTCGAGCACAGTTTTGAAGAGGAAATGGGAAATGAAAAAAGGGGCAGGATAGAAGAGGCAAGGGGGAGAGAGTCGGTGGCAACGAGGGGCGAGAATGGAGCGAGGAGGAGAGAGAGAGAGAGAGAGAGAGAGAGAAAGATTGGGGGAAATGCAAAATGGGGTGGGGATGGATTGGGGAAATAGATAGGAGCTATTGCGGCATTTTTAATATAAACGTCGGGATATGTCCCCTCTATATCGGCGATTTTCCTAGACGCCGGGATAGATATGTAATTTAAATAAAAATATAAAAAAAACAATGTTCTCTATCCAGGCGTTTGAACTAAACGCCGTTATCGCCCTTTTGGTTTGTAGTGTTAATTTAGCAAAATGGATATTGTGTGTTATCTTCAATCACTATTTAGAAGAAAATTTTGAAATATAACTTAGAATTTGATAGAAATTTTCTTGATTTATTGCAAAGAAAAACCTCGCAAAAAGAATAGTTAATTTAGAAAAATAAATATTTGGTGTTATCTTCAATCACTATTTAGAAGAAAAATTTTAATATATTACAATCAAATCAAAATATCTGACACAAAGAATATTTGATAATTGAACAATAACTGAATATAAGAAAAGTGAATAAAATGAATGATGGCTTAAGTGGCCTCCTACTTTTTCTCTCCTTTTTTCCTTTTTAAAAGAAGTGAGAAAAAAAAATTCTGATAAAAAAAATGGCTTTAGCATAATATATTGTATAGACTTCAACGAAGAGAGTCTTCAAGAACAGTTAGATTTTCAAGTGCATAAAAGCTATCCAAAGATAAATGCTCATATTTCTCTTACAGGTTTCTAGTACTATTTAGAAGGAAACTCTTTTGGACCAGACATTAGTTAGAACTAGCTAGTCGGTGAATTAACGAGAATGGTTAAAAGAAGAAAGAACTCGCTAGTCCGTGAGGGAATAGCTTATTGATATGGGTTAGGAACGACGTGGCCCATCCTGGGCCACAGGATCCCCTCAGGATGCGCGCACCACCTGATTCTCCAGATCAACCACGTCAGCGTCGGAAAACCGCCCGGACCGCTGCCACGTCAGCCCGGGAACCGTCCGGGCATCTGCCACGTCAGCCCTAAAATCGCCCGGGTTTCCACCGCTTCAGCCACACGGGCAACCGGGTCCAGACCCGGCCCCAAACGGGTCCAGACCCGGTTGGCATTTTCTATAAATACTAGACCCCTACTCCTTCTCCAGGTAATCAACTTTCCCCCACTCAAATCCTAGTTACTGTTACTCTCTCTTAGTGACTGACTAGATCGTCGGAGGGTCTGCCACCGGGACCAACCCCGGTGTTCCGAGACCGTCTGCAGGTACACGAGACCCTTGGATCCGAGCCCCAAAGATCCGAGCCAAGCATCAGCCTCCACCTCAATACCGCCTACCTCAGTACCGTTCGTCCAGCTAAGGATCGTCTGCATAGGTGTCTCCTCCAATACAAATTGAGTAAGAACTCACGCCTGGTGCATCCACACGTTCCCCAAAAACAAACCGCATCAGGATGGCACCTTCTGTGGGAACCTGCCTATCGTAGACGCCAATCCGAGCCTCGCTTCCAACGGTACCCTAGTAGACGTCGACCCGAGATCCGCCCCTATCGGCATTCCCGTCGACCCGAGCTCACATGGCGCCCAAAGCTGCAAAAGCTGTTACCTCCGCACGCTGATACGACGTGCCTCCGCAAGGCATTGATGCCGATGCTCAGGGACCAAACAACAAAAGGGTCAGCCAAGGGCCCCAGCCGAACGCCTCCTGCCCGGTCCAGAGCGACCTACAGGAGGTAATCTCGAACCGCCAGGCCAGCCGTGGTAGGGGAGGAGCCGCTTCCAACTCGGCTCCGAACCATCCCAGACCCCCATCCCAAGGGGCTCCGAACCATGCCATACCCCCGTCCCAAGGGCGGGAGCCTGTGCTCAGCCGAGTCGGTTAGCAACAGTCTGCCCAACTGAACCAGGCCGAAGGGGCCCCGGTTACCCACCAGGAATTCCAGGACTTCCGAAGGGAAATCTTGGGTGCCCTCCTAGGAGTCCCCGTCAATGAGAACGCCCGCCGTTCCCACACACGGTCACAGGCCGAGGCAACCGTGTCTCGCCACTCGACAATTCCCCGAGAGTATTATGGCGACATTTTGAAGCGCCTCCAAGAAATGGAGGAGCGCCTCGACCACGTTGGTAACGGAGACCCAAAAGCAACTCAGGGGTACCAACCGGTTCGTCCCCCTTTCTCCGCCCTCATCCTGTAGGCGGAGATACCCCGCAATTTCTGTCCGCCTCAGTTCGAGACATACGACGGTGAGGGCGATCCTGCTGATCACGTGGAGGGCTTCAAAACTCTCATGATAATTCACAGCGCATCGGATCCCCTCCTATGCCGAGCCTTCCCCGCAATACTCCGGGGTCCGGCTCGGGAATGGTTCTCGAAGCTCACCCCCGGCTCCATCTATTCTTTCGACCAGCTAGAGGGCAGCTTCCTCGCCCACTTCGTAACCAGCCGAAAGGCCGAAACAACGAGTGCATCACTACTCGGACTCCGGCAAAGGGAGGGGAGCCCCTCCGGGTGTTTGTCCGAAGGTTCACCGCCGAGGCGAGGTCAGTCTCATCCCTCGATCCCGATGTTGCCTCGGCAGCCTTCCGCCACAACGTCCGACATGGACAGCTAAAGGTCTCCCTGGAAAAGAAGCCGCCGATAGACTTCCCCGACCTGCTCAACCGTGTCGAAAAATATATCCGAGCTGAGGAGGCCCTCAATCCCGAGGACCAGAAGGAAGCTCCCGAGAAGGGGAAGTGCAAGGCCGACGAGATTGAGCCGGCGAAAAAAGCTCCAAGAGACGGGGGCTCCGCAAAGAAGGTTCCGCCGATCCCCCGCTTCGAGAGGTACACCCCACTGACACAAAACGTGTCGACAATCCTCTTGGTGATTGAAGACAGTGACCTCGTCCAGTACCCACCTCGACCGTCCAACAACACCAGCAAGAAGAGGGATCAGCGGTTCTACTGCCGTTTTCACCGGGACAACGGGCACGACACAGATCACTACCGCGCCCTGAAGGACGAAATTGAGGCCCTCATCCAACGAGGGTACCTCCGAGAGTTCAGACGAGAAGGCGCCCGGGAACCGACAGCATCTTGAGCGGGATCCGAATCCCGAGGAGCCTGAGGGTCAAGCGATCCTGCATTACGTCCACGGAGGGCCTATGGGAGGTGAATTTAACACTTCCCGCAAGGCCTTCATTCAGGATGTCAATACCGTCCAGGGCCCTCTCTCCCCCCCGGTCCAGCAACTCCCTGTCTCCTTCTCAGGAGAGGATTTGGAGGGGGCCCGACTCCCTCACTGTGACGCCCTCATCATCAACCTCCGCATGGCGAACTTCGACGCCCGGAGAATCCTCGTAGACAACGGGAGCTCGGTCAACATTCTGTTCCTCAAAGCATTCGAGAATATAAAGCTCTCCCGTGAGAAACTAAAACCAGCCGGGTATACCCTACACGGATTCTCCGGCGTCCCCGTGACTATAGAGGGGATCGTCACCCTAGACGTCACGGCGGGCACGAAGCCCAACAGAAGGACCGAGTCCATGGATTTCATGGTTGTGAATGTAAAGGCAGCTTACAACGCCATCCTCGGCCGCCCGGGGCTCTGCTCCCTCCAGGCAGTTCCCTCGGCCTACCATCAGAAGATGAAATTCCCTACCAATACTGGCGTCGGAGTTGTCCGCGGGAATCAGGAAGCAGCACATTTGTGCTACATGACGGCGATCGGAAGCAGTGTGTTTCCCCTCGATGCCGTCGAGCTGGAGCCCGAAAGGACCCAGCCAGAGCCAGAGCCGGAGCCGGCCGACGAGCTGCAAGATGTCTCGTTCGAGATAGGGGATGCGTCGAAGCACTTTCATGTAAGCTGCTCCTTCTGTAGAACCCCGTATTTTTAAAATATTACTTTTAAAGGTTTATAAATGACTAAAATGATTTTTGGAGAATTTATGAATATTTTCAGAAAAATTTATCTTTTTACACGTGCAAAACACATGCAAATACTTTCTTGAGAAGTTTGAAAGTCAAATTTTCTTCATAAAAAATCATTATTTAATATTTGGGATTTATTTAGTATTTTTCCAGATTTTTCTGAAATTAATTGGAATTATTTGCAAATTTTGAGAAAAGAAGGACTTTTTTGCAAATTTGTCATTGTTAGGGGTTAAAATGCAAAATGTATTTTCTGGACATTTTGAACAGTACCGGTTGAGATTTAGGATTATATTTTACTTTTAAATCCTAATTTAAATGAATTTTATTGAATTTCCAAGAATAGAGCTGTATATATAAAGTTGTATTTTGGAAGGGATTATTTTGCAAAAGTGGGTAAAACCCTAAACTTCTTATCCCGGGTATTTAAAATAAATTTGCAGCCGTCATTCGCTGCACCATACAGAATTTTGTGATTTATTTTGGAGGATCAAGTGGAGGTTTTGGATCTCGCAAAATGAGAGACTTGTTTGTTGGATCTCGTCGTTTCCAAGGTGAGTGACATGTTGTTTTGCTTTATGTATGTTTTATGTGAGTGATTGTTTTGTTTTATTTTGTTTCGTGAGTAATACGAAATTTGTTTTGTGGTTTGATTTATGTGAACGATTGTTGTGTTGTTTGTTTGGCATGTATGTTATTTAGTATTTTGCATGAGAACGATGCAAAGGTTGTTATTTGTACCATGTACGTGAAATCTAAGAATGTTGAGTAGATCTTGGTTCATAAAATTGTATTGCTAGAAAGCATGTTTAAGATTTGAGTATGGTTATGATCGGATGGGTGAGCATTTGGATATTGTGTTTACAAATCAGATCTTGGTTATGAGTTGTGAAAGAAATTCAGTATTGAGAAATCCTAATAGAAGAATTAGGAATTTAGAACATGAGAACTTGAGTTTTGAGATATTGAATGTTTTGAGTAATGTATCTGATCTGAGAATACTTTGAGACTATCGTTTTTATTGAAATACAAATTATTTTAGTAAACAATGATTTCTTTTGGTAAACTCTAATTTTGATTATCATGAACAACCAAAACTATGCAGACTGTAGGCCGACAGTCGACTGGCACGACCCAGCTGCTGTATCTTTAGTTTTTTTTGAAAATTCATTCTGGACAGTCGACTTAGATCCTTGTTCAGTCGACTGGTGTACTTAGAACTTATTTTGCAAAGATATTGCAGTACCTTTTCTGGACAGTCGACCTATGACCCCTTTAAGTCGACTTATAATACTTAGAATATTTTCTCAAAAATTATTGGAATTTGTCTCGAGTAAGTCGACTGATGATCTTTTAAGTCGACTTAGATTACTTAACTTATTTTCTTAGAATCATGGATATTTTTCCTCTGGACAGTCGACTTACTACAGTAATAAGTCGACTGGTACTGATGAGTTTCATAAACTTGAATGTTCTTCCGAATGATTAGTCTTCAAATATTTTAGTCTATACTTTGTCTTCTGTTAAGCATATGATTTTAAGATATTCAGTTGAGCCATTTATGGTGGAAAGTTGGTTTAGACATTTGAGTTTGAGTCTCTAGAGGATGTGTGTGACCCTAGTATACCGGCGTTGAGTTCTTTTGTTGAGGCCTGTTGAGGCATTTTAGTTGTTCAGTTTTGAGTTAAGTCCGGTAGGGTACACCAACTCTAGGAGATTCGTTGAGTAACTAAGTAACCTAAAAATGATAAGGACAGGCACTAGTGGTGATATGATGAACGGGAACATGAGTTATGTACCTCAGTATGGCGTTCGGTGTGGGATTTAATCTCCGGAATTATCACGGTAGATTACTTGTGGTGTGGGATATATCTCCGGAATTATCACGGTAGATTACTTGTGGTGTGGGATTTATCTCCGGAATTATCACAGTAATTACTTGTGGTGTGGGATTAATCTCCGGAATTATCGGGGTCAGGGCGATGCACATGTGGTATTCGTGTGATGAGGTTATTGCTTTCGGTGTGGAATGATCTCCGGAATTATCACGGTAGATTACTTGTGGTGTGGGATCTATCTCCGGAATTATCGGGGCATGGGCTAATACTCACAGTTTATCTTTATCTCGTAGTAGTCATCGTGATAGGAGTAGTTGCATAGCGGAGGATTGAACCCTATGAAGTGAAGACGTTAAGGGCTTGCACCGAACCTATGTAGAGTGGGATGCATAGACTTCGACAAGCACGCATTAGAGAGTCCGCATATAGGAATTGTGTTTTCCTGACTCGGTTTTATGCACGTGGTTTTCCTGTTTTCTACACTTGACACTTAGTTTAGTTTCACTTGTTGTTTACATGTTTCCTTGCTACGTCATATTTTATATCTTCTTGTTTATTATATGTTGTTTAAGAATCCTTGCTTAATGTTTATTTATGTTGTTTGTTTGTTTTTATGTCACTCACACCATTTATGGCTGACCCCTTTAGTTTTGGGGGTTAGGGATCATCTCTAGCCTCATGTGTTGCAGGTTGTTGCCTAGAGTTTGGAGGGGTGGATGCTTGTGTTAGTTTTGAGATAAATTGATTTAATAGAATTTTGTGTAAACTTGTAAAGCAGTGTTGTAAAAAGACTGTGTTGTGAATAAAAGAAAATTTTTATTTGAGATGTTTTAAATTCCGCTGTGCTATGTAAAAGATTATTGTAATGAAAGTTGAAAATTTTAGTAGTGTCGGTTGTGTTTACTGCTACATTGAAGTTGATGCTGGGATTGTGCCACGTATTTTCTAAGATATTATATTAGAAATTCGGGGCGCTACAGAGGTTGGTATCAGAGCATACTTCAATAGTAATAATAAACATGGCATAAAAATAACCTAGGTGTGAACACTAGAGTGTGAGTACCTAGGTGTGGACATTAAAGAGTGAGTATCACATAGAACTAAAATATGATGTTTTACCTTTGGGATACAAGTGAAGTTTTGCCAAAGGATATTGATGTGAGTTTGAATTGTGTGTGATGCTCTAACTTTTCCCTCGTTTTGCCGTATTCAGTATGGTTGCACCCAGGCCCAGAAATGGTGGTAACAATGAGGATGGATCTGGTAGTTCTCGAGGAACTAGAATTGATCTTGAGGCTGAATTCGCCAAGGTGTATCAGACTCTGAATACGCTAATGGCATTTAATTTGGCGTAAAGTCAGAATCAACAGCAGAATCAGCAGCAAATTCACGGAGCTGGACAGGGATTGGTTAACGCCAATCCTATCAAGCAGATCGAGTCCTTCAAGAGGATGAGGCCGCCAGTTTTTGAGCGGCAATCTGATCCAACCGTAGCTGATGATTGGATTAGAAGGATGGAGACAATCTTCGAGGTATCAGAGACTCCGGTAGCCAACAAGGTGAAGTTGGCTACGATGCAGCTGGAAAAGGACGCTGGTGTCTGGTGGGAATCGCTGAAAAGGACTTTGGGAGATCAGCCGATGACTTGGAAAGCTTTTTTAGAGGAGTTCAGGGATCACTTCTTTCCCCTAGATGTTCAGGAGAAGAAGGCGACCGTGTTCTTGAACCTTCAGCAAGGTAACATTATTGTGCGGGAGTATGAGACCAAGTTTGCTCAGCTTTCGAGGTATGCACCAGAGTTGGTCGTTAATGAGGCAAAGAAGGCCAAAAAGTTTGAGCAGGGCTTGAGGCCAAACTTGAGGTCGAGGATGATCCCGTTGGGCATCAGAAGGTTCGACAAGCTGGTCAGGAGAGCAGCTATGACTGAGGAGGACATGGACCAGTTCCAGAAGAGGCAAGATACATGGAACCAGAACAAGAGGCCAACATCAGGTCAGAGTGGGAAAGGATTCCCCGCGAAGCAGATCAAGTTCAGTGATCCAGTGCAGAAGGCACCTGCAACTCGGGAGGTGACTTGTTATTACTGCAAGGAGGCAGGTCATTACAGGTCAGCGTGTCCGAAGTTGGTAAAGCAGACTTGTATCCAATGTGGGCAGACTGGACATTCTAAGTCTCATTGTCCACAATTGAGGAAGGATGGTTCAGGTGGAAGCAATTTCCAGATGCAAGGGTGAGTATTTGCATTAACCGAGGAGGACGCGGGTAACTCGGAAGATGTAATACAGGGTATGCAAGAATTTTGATTTTATTTTAAATCAATGTAATAAGTAAAACCTTTATTTGAGAACAATTGGAGATTGAGTATCACTCTTCTTGTAACAGGAATTGTTTTAATTAATGGAATAAAGTCAAGGGTTTTATTTGATACTGGTTCATCGCATACTTTTGTATCGCCAAATTTTGCAAGGATCTTAGGTGTGGAACCTAAGTTGTTTCCAGGCAGAGTTTTGTCGGTGGCAACGCCGTCAGGTGAAGAGTTGATTGCGGATCGATATTACGAGGGCTGTGATATCGAGATTGGTGGGAGGTTGTTCGGCATTGATTTGATCGAGCTACAAGTCTTAGGAGTGGATGTCATCGTGGGCATTAATTGGATGGCAATATATGATGCCACAATTGAATGCAAGCAGAAGGAGGTGTAGGTGAAAGCACCAGGTGGACCCGCAGTGACTTTCCAAGGGAAGACGAAGATTCCGAAGGTGGCTGCAATGGTATCCAGGATGGCAATTCCAGATGAAGTCAAGGGCATTCCGGTTGTCCGAGATTTTCCTAAGGTATTCTTAGATGATTTTCCAGGATTACCGCCGCAGAGAGATGTAGAGTTTTGCATCAATGTTCAGCCGGGGGGTGCACCAATTTCTAAGGCTCCGTACAGGATGGCACCTGTAGAGCAAGATGAAGTGAAGACGCAGATTGAGGGCTGTTGAGCAAAGGGCTTATTAGGCCGAGTTCTTCTCCGTGGGGAGCGCCAGTGCTGTTAGTCAAGAAGAAGGATGGGTCAATGAGGATGTGCATTGACTACCGGGAGTTGAATAGAGTGACTACTCAGAACAAGTATCCACTGCCGCGGATTGATGATTTGTTCGACAGGCTTCGAGGAGCAGCGGTTTTTTCGAAGATTGATTTGAGATCGGGGTATCATCAGGTACGAGTCAAGGAGGAAGATGTGAGTAAGACAGCTTTCAGGACTCGTCATGGTCTCTATGAGTTTTTGGTAATGCCATTCGGGTTGACGAATGCGCCAGCAGTGTTCATGGATATGATGAATCGAGTTTTGAGGCCATTTATTGACTCCTTCGTGGTGGTTTTCATCGACAATATTTTGGTGTATTTGAAGTCGGAGGAGGAGCATTCTATGCACTTGACAGCGGTATTACAGAAATTGCAGGAGCATAGCTTGTATGCCAAGTTGTCGAAGTGTGAGTTTTGAAAGTCTGAGGTAGCTTTTCTTGGTCATATTCTTTCTAAGGAGGGAGTGGCCACTGATCCTCAGAAAGTTGAAGCAGTAAAGGATTGGCCCAGGCCAACGTCTGTGAAGGAAGTCAGAAGTTTCTTGGGTTTAGCTGGTTACTACAGAAGATTCATCCAGGATTATTCTCAGATTGCAGTTCCTTTGACAGGTTTGACCTGGAAGAATGTGGCATTTTCATGGACTGATAAGTGTGAGGAGAGTTTCCTTGAATTAAAGGAGAGGTTGACTACTGCACCTATCTTAGCTTTGCTACAAGCTGGGAAGGATTATGATATCTTCAGTAATGCATCTCTCAGAGGTTTGGGTTGTGTCTTGATGCAAGAAGGCAAGGTTATTGCTTATGGTTCGAGGCAATTGCGTCCGCATGAGAAGAATTACTCGACGCATGATTTAGAGCTAGCAGCTATCATTTATGCCTTGAAGCAGTGGAGGCATTATGTTTATGGTGAGAAGGTTAATATGTACATTGACCACACGAGCCTGAAGTACATTTATCAATAGAAGGATCTTAATCTTCGGCAGAGAAGGTGGTTGGAAGTATTGGAAGACATTCGTCCTGAGATCAAGTATCATCCGGGCAAGGCGAATGTGGTGGCTGATGGACTTAGCAGGAAGAGTAGTTTATTGAGTTTGATCGCTACTCGAAGTGAGTTAGCAGCAGAGATTGATCAGGCAGGTATCGAGGTGGTGCTGCAAGGTTTAGGGGCATCATTGGCTCAGTTGAGGCTGCAACCTTCCTTGAGAGAGAGGATTGTGGAAGGTCAGAAATCAGACTCAGAGATTCAGAAGTTGTTGCAACAGGTTTCAGAGGGCATACTATCAGAGTTTCGTTTCCAAGATGGAATTCTTTGGATGGGTGAAAGGTTGTGTGTTCCAGATAATGCAGATTTGAGAGATAGTATCTTGCAGGAAGCACACAGTACCTTGTTGTCAGTTCATCCAGGAGGCACGAAGATGTACAGGGACATCAAACAGCATTTTTGGTGGTCTGGTATGAAGAGGGATGTGGCAGATTTCGTGGCAAGGTATCTGACTTGTCAGCAGATCAAAGCAGAAAATCAGAGACCTGGAGGTTTATTACAGCCGTTGCCCATTTCGGAGTGGAAATGGGAGAATATCAGTATGGATTTCATCACGGGTTTGTCGAGGAGTTTGAAGGGCAATGACTCGATTTGGGTTATCGTGGACCATTTGACTAAGTCGGCTCACTTTCTAGCCATGAAGATTACTTGGTCATTGGAGAAATTGGCTGAGTTGTACATTGGTGAAATTGTGTGACTTCATGGAGTTCCTGTGTCGATTGTATCCGACAGAGATGCAAGGTTCACTTCAAGGTTTTGGAAGAGCCTACAAGCAGCTTTAGGCACCAGAACTGATTTCAGTACCGCGTTTCATCCACAGACCGATGGTCAGACGGAGAAGGTGAATCGAGTGCTGGAAGATATGCTTAGGGCTTGTGTTATGGATTTCGGTGGTAGTTGAGAGAGATACTTGGCATTGGTTGAGTTTTCTTATAACAACAGTTACCATGCGAGTATTGGGATGGCACCATATGAGGCTTTGTACGGGCGGAGGTGCAGGACACCAGTTTGTTGGTATGAGGTTGACGAGAGGCAGATGTATGGTCCTGAGATCGTACAGCAGACGTCAGAGCAGATTGAGCTGGTTCGCAAGAGATTGGTCGAGGCTCAGAGTTGGCAGAAGAGTTATGCTGATACTCGACGAAGAGACTTGGAGTTTGAGGTTGGGGATGCAGTTTTCCTCAAGGTTTCTCCGACCAAAGGAGTGATCAGGTTTGGTAAGGGAGGCAAGTTGGCGCCAAGGTATATTGGGCCATACAGGATCATGGAGCGGATTGGCAAGACAGCATATAGATTGAAGCTTCCAGAGGAGTTGGCACAAGTAGATGATGTATTCCATGTGTCATTGTTAAGGAAGTATGTGCCAGATTAGAATCATCAGTTGGTAGAGGTTCCTGAAGATCTACAGGTGAACTTGAGTTACAAGGAACAGCCTGTTGAGATCGTTGATCGTAGGGAGAAAGTTCTTAGGAGCAAGGTGATACCTATGGTCAAGGTGCTGTGGAGGAATCAGCAGTTCGAGGAGGCTACTTGGGAGCCAGAAGATCGCATGCAGAAGGATTTCCCTGAGCTTTTTGTATGAGTGTATTTCTTTTATGTGATTGTGAATCTTTTGAATGTTTGTACCATTGATTGAGTTAAGTTGTATTCGTTCTATTTTTGATTGTGTTGTCATATGCAAATTGTTTGGACTATGTTCTATTTATGAGATATTGTTCCCTTTGTTGGTGTGTGGTTTGGACTCATTAGTAGTAGCTCTGAGGACAGAACTCTTCTAAGGAGGGAGTGATGTAGAATCCCGTATTTTTAAAATATTACTTTTAAAGGTTTATAAATGACTAAAATGATTTTTGGAGAATTTATGAATATTTTCAGAAAAATTTATCTTTTTACACGTGCAAAACACGTGCAAATACTTTCTTGAAAAGTTTGAAAGTCAAATTCTCTTCATAAAAAATCATTATTTAATATTTGGGATTTATTTGGTATTTTTCCAGATTTTTCTGAAATTAATTGGAATTATTTGCAAATTTTGAGAAAAGAATGACTTTTTTGCAAATTTGTCATTGTTAGGGGTTAAAATGCAAAATGTATTTTCTGGACATTTTGAACAGTACCGGTTGAGATTTAGGATTATATTTTACTTTTAAATCCTAATTTAAATGAATTTTATTGAATTTCCAAGAATAGAGCTGTATATATATATAGTTGTATTTTGGAAGGGATTATTTTGCAAAAGTGGGTAAAACCCTAAACTTCTTATCCCGGGTATTTAAAAAAAATTTGCAGCCGTCATTCGCTGCACCATACAGAATTTTGTGATTTATTTTGGAGGATCAAGTGGAGGTTTTGGATCTCGCAAAAGGAGAGACTGGTTTGTTGGATCTCATCGTTTCCAAGGTGAGTGACATGTTGTTTTGCTTTATGTATGTTTTATGTGAGTGATTGTTTTGTTTTATTTTGTTTCGTGAGTAATACGAAATTTTTTTTGTGGTTTGATTTATGTGAACGATTGTTGTGTTGTTTGTTTGGCATGTATGTTATTTAGTATTTTGCATGAGAACGATGCAAAGGTTGTTGTTTGTACCATGTACGTGAAATCTAAGAATGTTGAGTAGATCTTGGTTCATAAAATTGTATTGCTAGAAAGCATGTTTAAGATTTGAGTATGGTTATGATCGGATGGGTGAGCATCTGGATCTTGTGTTTACAAATCAGATCTTGGTTATGAGTTGTGAAAGAAATTCAGTATTGAGAAATCCTAATGGAAGAATTAGGAATTTAGAACATGAGAACTTGAGTTTTGAGATATTGAATATTTTGAGTAATGTATCCGATCTGAGAATACTTTGAGACTGTCATTTTTAATGAAATACAAATTATTTTAGTAAACAATGATTTCTTTTGGTAAACTCTAATTTTGATTATCATGAACAACCAAAACTATGCAGACTGTAGGCCGACAGTCGACTGGCACGACCCAGCTGCTGTATCTTTAGTTTTTTTTAAAAATCCGTTCTGGACAGTCGACTTAGATCCTTGTTCAGTCGACTGGTGTACTTAGAACTTATTTTGCAAAGTTATTGCAGTACCTTTTCTGGACAGTCGACCTATGACCCCTTTAAGTCGACTTATAATACTTAGAATATTTTCTCGAAAATTATTGGAATTTGTCTCGAGTAAGTCGACTGATGATCTTTTAAGTCGACTTAGATTACGTAACTTATTTTCTTAGAATCATGGATATTTTTCCTCTGGACAGTCGACTTACTACAGTAATAAGTCGACTGGTACTGATGAGTTTCATAAACTTGAATGTTCTTCCGAATGATTAGTCTTCAAATATTTTAGTCTATACTTTGTCTTCTGTTAAGCATATGATTTAAAGATATTCAGTTGAACCATTTATGGTGGAAAGTTGGTTTAGACATTTGAGTTTGAGTCTCTAGAGGATGTGTGTGACCCTAGTATACCGGCGTTGAGTTCTTTTGTTGAGGCCTGTTGAGGCATTTTAGTTGTTCAGTTTTAAGTTAAGTTCGGTAGGGTACACCAACTCTAGGAGATTCGGTGAGTAACTAAGTAACCCAAAAATGATAAGGACATGCACTAGTGGTGATATGATGAACGGGAACATGAGTTATGTACCTCAGTATGGCTTTCGGTGTGGGATTTAATCTCCGGAATTATCACGGTAGATTACTTGTGGTGTGGGATATATCTCTGGAATTATCACGGTAGATTACTTGTGGTGTGGGATTTATCTCCGGAATTATCACGGTAATTACTTGTGGTGTGGGATTGATCTCCGGAATTATCGGGGTCGGGGCGACGCACATGTGGTGTTCGTGTGATGAGGTTATTGCTTTCGGTGTGGGATGATCTCCGGAATTATCACGGTAGATTACTTGTGGTGTGGGATCTATCTCCGGAATTATCGGGGCATGGGCTAATACTCACAGTTTATCTTTATCTCGTTGTAGTCATCGTGATAGGAGTAGTTGCATAGCGGGGGATTGAACCCTATGAAGTGAAGACGTTAAGGGCTTGCACCGAACCTATGTAGAGTGGGATGCATAGACTTCGACAAGTACGCATTAGAGAGTCCGCATATAGGAATTGTGTTTTCCTGACTCGGTTTTATGCACGTGTTTTTCCTGTTTTCTACACTTGACACTTAATTTAGTTTCACTTGTTGTTTACATGTTTCCTTACTACATCATATTTTATATCTTCTTGTTTATTATATGTTGTTTAAGAATCCTTGCTTAATGTTTATTTATGTTGTTTGTTTGTTTTTATGTCACTCACACCATTTATGGCTGACCCCTTTAGTTTTGGGGGTTAGGGATCATCTCTAGCCTCATGTGTTGCAGGTTGTTGCCTAGAGTTTGGAGGGGTGGATGCTTGAGTTAGTTTTGAGATAAATTGATTTAATAGAGTTTTGTGTAAATTTGTAAAACAGTATTGTAAAAAGACTGTGTTGTGAATAAAAGAAAATTTTGATTTGAGATGTTTTAAATTCCGCTGTGCTATGTAAAAGATTATTGTAATGAAAGTTGAAAATTTTAGTGGTATTGGTTGTGTTTACTGCTACATTGAAGTTGATGCTGGGATTGTGCCACGTCTTTTCTAAGATATTATATTAGAAATTCGGGGCGCTACACCCTCGCCCCCGACCTCAAGTCCGCCTTAATCGCCTGAATTCGGCGCAATGGCGACCTCTTTGCCTGGAAGCCCTCCGACATGCCCGGTATCTCCGAAGATCTCATCATGCACAAACTCAGCGTGATTCCCGGGTCGAAGCTAGTCGTCCAAAAGCGGCGCAAGTTCGCTCCTGAGAGACAACAGGCGGTAAACGCAGAAGTGGACAAGCTCTTGTCCGCGCGTTTTGTGCAAAAGGTCAGCTACCCAGAGTGGCTGGCAAACGTCGTCATGGTGAAGAAGGCGAGCGGGAGTTGGAGGATCTGCATAGATTTTACCGACCTCAACAAAGCATGCCCCAAGGATCCGTTCCCTCTCCCTAGCATTGATGCTCTGATCGATGCTACCTCGGGTCACGAGCTCCTCTCCTTCATGGATCCCTTCTCAGGCTATAACCAAATCCGGATGTTTCCTCCGGACATCGCCAAGACGTCCTTCGTCACAGACCAAGGACTGTATTGCTACCGAGTCATGCCCTTCGGGCTGAAGAACGCCGGTGCCACCTACCAGAGGCTCGTCAACCGAGTCTTTAAAGATCAGATTGGGCGTAACATGGAGGTATACGTCGATGACATGCTCGTCAAAAGTCAACAAGGACAGCACCATGTCGCCGACCTGGAAGAAGCCTTTGGGGTCCTTCGAACCCACAACATGAGACTCAATCCGGCTAAATGCGCCTTCGGCGTCTCCTTGGGTAAGTTCTTAGGGTTCATTGTCAGCCAGCGTGGCATCGAGGCGAACCCCGAAAAAACTCAGGCCATAATAGACATGGCCCCTCCCAGGAATGTCAAAGAAGTCCAGAGGCTAACGGGGCGACTGGCGGCCATCGGCTGTTTGCTCTCCAAATCCGGGGAGAAGTCACTCCCGTTCTTCAAAGCACTGCGCGGCACTGGAAGGTTCGAGTGGGGTACTCAACAGCAAGAGGCCATTGCACAGTTGAAGGAGTACCTCGCCAACCCTCCTCTCCTCAGCAGGCCCGAACCAGGGGAGCCACTCTGGCTCTACCTATCCGCTTCGGAGAACGTGCTCAGCGCCGTCCTCGTCCGAGAAGAGGAAGGGGTTCAAAAACCCCTCTACTATGTGAGCAAGGTCCTGCTCGACGTCGAGACCTGGTATTCCAGAATGGAGAAAGTGGCGTACGCCTTGGTCATAGCCGCACGGAAGCTTCGTCCTTACTTCCAAGCGCATTCGATCCAGGTACTTATGGATCAACCCTTGAAGGCCGTGCTCTACAAACCCGAAAGCTCCGGTCGACTAGTTAAATGGTCGATCGAACTCAGCCAGTACGACATCGGCTATCAACCAAGAACATCCATCAAAGGGCAGGCCTTCGCCGAATTCATTACAGAATGCACCATCTCCGAGCAACCCGCGAACAAAGAAGCCGACCAGACGTAGGAAGTTTACGTCGACGGCTCCTCTTGCGAAACAGGGAGTGGTGCGGGCATCATTCTTCGAGGTCCGGATGGTTTCCTCCTCCAGTATTGTCTCCGCCTCAACTTCCCGGCCTCCAACAACGAGGCTGAATACGAGGCGATGATCGCCGGTCTTAACCTGGCTCATCAAGCCAGTGCCAAACAGATCCAGGCCTTTAGCGACTCTCAGCTGGTGGTCAGCCAGATCACCGGGGACTACGAAGTCCGTGACGATCGGATGATCAGATACGGGGCCATGGTCCAATGCCTATTGTCGTCTTTCGATGAATCGGTTGTCATAAGAATCCCCCGGGAGCTGAACGCCCAGGCCGACGCCCTGTCGAAACTGGCTTCCTCATCCTTTGAAGGCCTCGACCGCACGGTCCTAATTGAAGTCCTGCTGAAGCTAAGTACAGACACCCCGGAGGTTCTGTGCATCGAAGATGGAGCTCCTCCAGACGACTGGACCATTCTTATCAAAAAATTTCTAGTCAAGGGAGAGCTCCCCGAAGACCGAGCTGAAGCAAGGCGGATCAGGGTCCGATCTGAAAGGTTCGCAATCATCAATGCCACCCTCTTCAAAAGATCCTATACAACAACAGATGGCAGACCCTACCTCCGCTGCCTAAGCCCAGACGAAGCCAAGTACGCCCTCAAGGAGCTGCACGATGGGATCGGCGGATGTCACATGGGAAGCCATTCACTAGCATGGAAGGCACTAAATCACGGGTACTACTGGCCCACTATGCTGCAAGACGCCCTCGCCCTAGTGAAGAAATGTGGCCCCTGCCAACGGTTCTCCCCAGTGAAGAGGGCTCCTCAGGCGAACCTCCGGTCCATGGCCAGTCCGACCCCCTTTGCAATGTGGGGGATGGATTTGGTAGGCCCATTTCCAAAAGCAACGGGCCAGCGAAAGTTTTTCATTATGGCGATCGACTATTTCACCAAGTGGATCGAGGCCGAGCCATTAGCAACGATCACCGAACGACAGACTCAGCAGTTCTTCTGGAAACACATCGTCTGTCGGTTCGGGATTCCGCAGGTGCTCATACGGATAATGGGACTCAATTTGCGGGTAAGAATTTCTGCAAGTTCTGCGAAGATCTCGGGATCCAGCAGCGCTTCTCTCAGTATGCCATCCCCAGTCAACGGCCAGGCCGAGAACGCGAACCGCCAAATCCTCGACGGCCTCAAGAAACGACTTGATAACTCTTCCAAGGGGTTATGGGTCGACGAATTACCGAGCGTTCTCTGGGCCCACCGAACGACAAAGAGAATCCCCTTTCAATTTAACATACGGCACTAAGGCCGTCATTCCCTTGGAGATCGGGATCCCTTCACCCCGAATCATGGCTTTCGACGAAGCCGCCAACTCCCAACAGCTGCGGGCCGACCTGGACCTCATAGACGAGGTCAGGGAAAAGTCCGCCCTTAGAAGAAATATCTACCAGCAAAGAATTGAGAAGTTCTACAACAAGAAGGTGCGCCCAACTGACATCAAACTCGGAGATCTTGTGCTCTGAAAGCTGGCGGTATCCAATCCCGGCCAGAAGAGAAAGTTGGCACCAAATTGGGAGGGCCCGTACAAAGTATCTGAAGTCGTGCGTCCAGGCACGTACCGCCTGACTAGTGCCGAAGGCAAGCCCATCAAGAGGCCCTGGAACGCGGAACACTTAATCAAGTTCTTAGGAGGAGAGTAGCCTCCATGTAAATTATCACGATTGTAATCGGTACGTCGTGCCTAGTCTTTTGTAAGGTTCAAATATATTGTAAATATGCCAGCTTTCTTAAAACAAGCCCACGGCTTCATATTTTGTAACAAATAAAGAACATATCTCGAGCTCAGCGTTCGGATAACAGTGCGAGCCCAAAAAGCTTCTCTTACAAGCTTCGGGTTCGGCGTTCGGATAACAGCGCGAGCCCAAAAAGCTTCTCTTACAAGCTTCGAGTTCGGCGTTCAGATAACAGCGCGAGCCCAAAAAGCTTCTCTTACAAGCTTCGGGTTCGGCGCTCCGATAACGGCGCGAGCCCAAAAAGCTTCTCTTACAAGCTTCGGGTTCGGCGCTCGGATAACGGCGTGAGCCCAAAAAGCTTCTCTTACAAGCTTCGGGTTCGGCGCTCGGATAACAGTGCGAGCCCAAAAAGCTTCTCTTACAAGCTTAGGGCTCGGCGCTCGGATAACATCGCGGGCCCAAAAAGCTTCTCGTACAAGCTTGGGGCTCGATGCTTGGGCGGCTCGGCCTGGTTGGATTTTTGGTAACGTGCATCCAATCAAACAAATCTGATTCCTCCACGCCCGCACCGTCTCTCCTTGAGAACATGTGCCGGAGCTCGGCATCGACCCCAAGCAAGGCGGGTGCCTTCTCCAAGGCACAGCGACCTTGACGCTCGGTGGCGATCCTCTGCTACGCCCGCAGTTGTCTTTCTCACCGGTATGGGGGCTCGGCATCCGTCCCTTGCTCGGTTTAGGCTTCTTGAAGCTCATCAACATATGTACGTGGTGACATTCTCCAGCCACGTCCGCACTGTCTCTCCCTGAGAACATGTGCAGGAGCTCGGCGTCGGCCCCGAGCAAGGCGGGTGCCTTCTCCAAGGCACCGCGACCTTGACGCTCGGCGGCGACCTTCTGCTACGCCCGCAGTTGTCTTTCCCACCGGTATGGGGGCTCGGCATCCGTCCCTCGCTCGGTTTGGGCTTCTTGAAGCTCATCAACCTATGTATGAGGCGACATCTGCCAGCCACGCCCGCACCGTCTCTCCCTGAGAATATGTGCAGGAGCTCGGCGTCGACCCCGAGCAAGGCGGGTGCCTTCTCCAAGGCACCACGACCTTGACGCTCAGGCGGCGACCCTCTGCTACGCCCGCAGTTGTCTTTCTCACCGGTATGGGGGCTCGGCATCCATCCCTCTCTTGGTTTGGGCTTCTTGAAGCTCATCAACTTATGTACGAGGCGACATCCGCCAGCCACACCCGCACCATCTCTCCCTGAGAAAATGTGCTGGAGCTCGGCGTCGACCCCGAGCAAGGTGGGTGCCTTCTCCAAGGCACCGCGACCTTGACGCTCGGCGGCGACCCTCTGCTACGCCCGCAGTTGTCTTTCTCACCAGTATGGGGGCTCGGCATCCGTCCCATGCTCGGTTTGGGCTTCTTGAAGCTCATCAACATATGTACGAGGCGACATCCGCCAGCCATGCCCGCACCGTCTCTCCCTGAGAACATGTGTTGGAGCTCGGCGTCGACCCCGAGCAAGGCAGGTGCCTTCTCCAAGGCACCGCGACCTTGACGCTCGGCGACGACCCTCTGCTACGCTCGCAGTTGTCTTTCTCACCGGTATGGGGGCTCGGCATCCGTCCCTCTCTCGGTTTGGGCTTCTTGAAGCTCATCAACCTATGTACGAGGTGACATCCGCCAGCCACACCCGCACCGTCTCTCCCTGAGAACATGTGCTGGAGCTCGGCGTCGACCCCGAGCAAGGCGGGTGCCTTCTCCAAGGCACCGCGACCTTGACGCTCGGCGGCGACCCTCTGCTACGCCCGCAGTTGTCTTTCTCACCGGTACGGGGGCTCGGCATCCGTCCCTCGCTCGGTTTGGGCTTCTTCAAGCTCATCAACCTATGTACGAGGCGACATCCGCCAGCCACGCCCGCACCGTCTCTCCCTGAGAACATGTGCTGGAGCTCGGCGTCGACCCCGAGCAAGGCGGGTGCCTTCTTCAAGGCATCGTGATCTTGACGCTCGGCGGAGACCTCGACACTCTTGCAAATGGTTCTCTCACAAACATGGGGGCTCGACGAACCAAATCAAGGCCGCGGCTTTCTTCAAAGCCGCTCGACCACCACGCTCGGTCATGACCCACAACCCTGTGTTGACAAAATTTTATTAAGGTTTAGAGCGTCCACCTTCGGTAGATGCCCCGAGCCTCGTGTCGAATTATTGACCACCCTCTCACCCCCGAACAACTCGGAGTTTTACGGCCTTTACCAGCCTAATCCCTGAATTGTTCGAGGATGGCAGGGGGGCCATCGACCCGCTGCTCTCTCCGTCCCGGAACAAACGCTCCGAGTCTTCGAGCTGTTCAGCTAACCCTTCTCTCGCCCCGAACAACTCAGGGTTTACGACTCTTACGAGCCCAAAACCCCGAATTGTTCGAGGACGGCAGAAGAACCACCACGCTTCGGCTCTCTCCGAACCCCCGAACCAATCGGTCGGCCCACCGCTCACCAACGAACAACCCGGGGTCTCACGGCTCTAACAGCCTGAACCCCGAATAGTCCGAGGGTGATCGGTGTGCCTCCGATCCGGAGTACTCTGAAATATTTTATTCTCTTGGCGCCCGCTTTTGGCAGGCACCCGAGTCATACGGCTCACTACCTGACCACCAACAAGAGGAGTGGGGGATTATATAGCCCCCTGAGGCCCTCATTTATTGCATCTGGGAATGTGAAACGATGGAAGGCAAAACGTCGCCATAAATGCTCATGGGAATGCGAAACGTCGCCAGTTATTGCTTATCGAAAAGCTAAACGCCGTGACCGTCGCGCCCGTTGCAATAGGTCACCTCGGAGCCGACCCCTGCGCAACTAGCCCGGCAACCGTCCCTAACAACCAAGGTGATCAGAGCATGGAAAATCAAAGGTTCTTATTCATTACTCATTGCTTACAACTCAATGAACGTCGGTAGAAATACAAGGAAAAAGCTCACAACTCACTCACTCGGCCAGGAACTCAAATTCGGGGCTCCTATCACGCTCGGCCGGACCGGCTCGGGAAGACACTCCCGCCACCGAGCTTCCTGCATCTTCGGGCTGCACCCCATCCGGTAGAAATATCGGAGACCGCCCCGGGGTCGCGTTGCTGGCCCCTTCTGTCAAACCAGTGCCTAACACTAGCTTCAGTCTGCAGATCTCCAGCTCCTTCTCGACTACGGCCTCACGAAGAAATGACTCCGAAGCCGACCCCCCGCTCGAAGCATCCGAGAGGGACCAGCCTGTCTCGATAACCCACCAGTCCCGATCGGCTACGGCCTTCTTCAGGCGCGCCAACTCCAAGCCGAGCTCCCTGGACCTGTTCAGAAAATAGTTAACGGCGGCGGCTCGGTCCCGAGCTTACTTCTGTTGACGAAGCAAAACTGCCTCCGTGTCCTCCTCCCCCGCTCGATCTAGAGGTACCTTGGCAACAATGGGGAGGGCGACACAGGTCCCGTGCATCTATCAAAAGATGAGAACAAACATCACAAAAAACACAAGTCTGGAAGGATCGGCCCAAAAAATAAATTTCATTTCTTTCAAAAAATTTGATACAAAAGCCGCGGTGGCCAGTCCGCCCAAGGCATTTACATCAAAACAAGAAAAAAAGAAAAAGATCTATTCTTGAAGGGGGTTTGGCACCTCTTCATCGACTTGATTGCCCCCCGCATCGTCGCCCTCCGGGGTGAGAGGAAGGTTCGGCGCCCATCCGTAGTAGAGATGTTCCACGTTCTGCTCGGGGTAGATCTGTTTAAAATGGGACTTGGCTTGTTCGTACGCCTCGTCCTGCGCCACCATGATGGTCTCCCCCAAGGCCGACTCCATCTCTTGCAGTGCCTTCTTCCCCCTCGCCGCCTCGGCCGCGATCTTCGCCTCAAGGTCCTCCCGGTCTTGCTTATGGATCTTGCAGAGCGACTCTATCTGGGCCTCGTGGACGGCCACCATCGCTCGGGCTCCTTTCATCTCATCTGTGGCCTTGTTCAGTTTGCGGAGGTACTTCTCCGCATTCTGCCTCTCGATGTAAATCTCCTTCTCCAAGCACTTATGGAAGTGCTGGCTATGGAGCATCGCCTGTCCGAAGAGAGAGATATCAGAAAAACTCCAAGTCATTGAGTAAGACAGAGCCAAGCCAACTTACCGAGAGGGTTGCCTGAGACCACCGCATGTAGGCCTGGTCCGCCGTCTGCACCGCCAGGGCCATCCGATCGCGCTTGGTGGCGCACTTCGAGACGAACTCGACCGCCACAGGCCCATCGAGCAGAGAATCGCCCCGCACGATCGACCAATCAGGGGCAAATGGCAGCGTGCCATGCTTGCTCACCAACTCCTCGGCGGTCGGTCGGAGAGGGGGGAGCCCTTTTTCCGGGGCATCCACGGTCTTGCCCAAACCGCCCGCCACGTCCCGAGCCCTGCTCGACGAATGGGAGGACTGGGAGTGTGGCCTCTTAGTCCTCTTTGCCGAGGAAGGCTCCTCAGCCGCTGGTGCTGGCACCTGGGAGGACGCGCCGGTCTGCGCGGCCAGCTTCTACTTCTCGGCCGCTATTCTCTCCTGCTCGGCCTTCTTCCTCTTCTCTACCCTCGCCTTCTCGGCGACAACGAGCACCAACTGCCTTCCTTCGATTCAGAAGGGCTCGGAGCTCGGATAGCACCGCGAGCCACAGCTAGCCCCCTTTACTTCGGAGGGGCTCGGCGCTCGGATAGCACTGCGAGCCCCAACTGCCTTCCTTTGATTCAGAGGGGCTCGGAGCTCAGATAGCACCGCGAGCACCAACTGCCTTCCTTCGATTCAGAAGGGCTCGGAGCTCGGATAGCACTGTGAGCCACAGCTAGCCCCCTTTACTTCGGAGGGGCTCGGCGCTCGGATAGCACCGCGAGCCCCGACTAGCCCCCTTTACTTCGGAGGGGCTCGGCGCTCGGATAGCACCCGAGCCCTAACTGCCTTCCTTTGATTCAGAGGGGCTCGGAACTCGAATAGCACCGCGAGCCCCAGCTAGCCCCCTTTACTTCGGAGGGGCTTGGCGCTCGGATACCACCGCGAGCCCTAACTGCCTTCCTTCAATTCAGAGGGGCTCGGAGCTCGGATAGCACCACGAGCCCCAGCTAGCCCCCTTTTACTTCGGAGGGGCTCGGAGCTCGGATAGCACCGCGAGCCCCAGCTAGCCCCCTTTACTTCGGAGAGGCTCGGCGCTCGGATAGCACCGTGAGCCCCAACTGCCTTCCTTTGATTCCAAGGGGCTCAGAGCTCGGATAGCACCGCGAGCGCCAGCTAGCCCCCTTTTACTTCGGAGGGGCTCGGAGCTCGGATAGCATCGCGAGCCCCAAAATATCCTCCTTTGTTCAGAAGGGCTCGAAGCTCGGATAACACCGCGAGCCCCATCAGCCCTCCTCTTGTCACGAGGGACTCGTCTGCCGACCCCTAGTGCTCGACAAACTGAGCCCCAGAAGAAGACCTCCCCTCCCCTTGCTCTTCCAACTAGCGAGGAGATCGTCTACCGACCCTTGGAGCTCGTCTACCGAACCTTGGAGCTCGTCCGCCGACCCCCAAGCACCTTAAAACCGATCTCCTACAAAATCGACCTCAACGTCCCCTCGCTCTTCCAACTAGCGAGGGGACCGTCTACCGACCCCAGGAGCTCGCCCACCGATCCCTAATGCTCGGCAAATCAAGCCCCAACGGAAGGCCTCCACGTCCCCTCGCTCTCCCAATTAGTGAGGTGGTCGTCTGCCGACCCTTGGGGCTCGTCTACCAACCCTTGGGGCCTGTCTGCCGACCCCTATGGGCTCGTCTGCTGACCCCATGGGCTCGTCTGCCGACCCCCAAGCCTCGGCGAGCATCGGTCTGGCTCTCCTACTCCTCTACACAGCCTCCCGCGCAAACTACATTGAGGGATCCATTCCTCCTACCCCCTGGCCTCTTCGGAAGATAGCGGATCCTACTTTCTCACCCCAACATCCACCCTGCTCTTCCTACAGAGGCGAAGAATCACTCCTACGGGACTGGCTCACCCAGCCCTACAGGAGTGTGGGGCTTGTGATATGGGTTAGGAACGACATGGCCCATCATGGGCCACAAGATCCCCTCAAGATGCGCGCACCACCTGATCCTCTAGATCAGCCACGTCAGCATCGGAAAACTGCCCGGACCACTGCCATGTCAGCCCGGGAATCGCCTGGGCATCTGCCACGTCAGCCCTAAAACTGCCCGGGTTTCCACCGCTTCAGCCACACGGGCAACCGGGTCCAGACCCGGCCCCAAACGGGTCCAGACCCGGTTGGCATCTTCTATAAATACCAGACCCCTACTCCTTCTCCAGGTAATCAACTTTTCCCTACTCAAACCCTAGTTACTGTTACTCTCTCTTAGTGACTGACTAGATCGTCGGAGGGTCTGCCACCGGGACCAACCCCGGTGTTCCGAGACCGTCTGCAGGTGCACGAGACCCTCGGATCCGAGCCCCAAAGATCCGAGCCAAGCATCAGCCTCCACCTCAATACCACCTACCTCACTACCATTCGTCCAGCTAAGGATCGTCTGCATAGGTGTCTCCTCCAATACAAATTGAGTAAGAACTCACGCCTGGTGCATCCACACATTCCCCAAAAACAAACCGCATCACTTATCAAAGCGAGAATTACTAGCACAAGTGTGGACAATGATAAGCCACGCAAGTAGTGACACATGCTCTGTACAAATTGCACTTTGTCTCAGCAGCACGATACATACAAAGACTGTATATAATTCATTTATATATTTATTATGTTTTGTTTATTTTGGGAAACAGTCCAGAGTGAGGTTTAGAGAATTTTGCAGGGTAGCAGTAAAATGCATGGAGAGCAATGCAAAAAAATGCCAGAACTTGACCAGTTGAGTTTGGTGGTGGTTTAAATTGGACCCCTCTCTCCTTTATCCGTATTCTGTATATGTGTTGTGATGAAGAGTCTGGAACTAGGGCTACAATCGAGTCAAGCCGAGTCGAATACCTTCATGCTCGAGCTCGGCTCGTTTACGAAACGAGCTCAGTTTTGAGCTCGAGCTCGGTTCGAGCCGAGCTTTGACCGAGCTTTGACCATATTCGAGCCGAATAACTCGCGAGTTTAGCCTTAAAAAAAACCCAAACTCGAGCTCGGCTTGTTTATGAAATGAGCTCGAGCACGGTTCGAGCCGAGCTTTGACCGAGCTCGAGCCGAATAGCTCGCGAATAGCTCGATTCGTTTGCAGCCCTATCTGGAACATGATTGGTCCAACTGATTACGAAATGGGATGTAGGGCCAACTTAAGGAAGTGATAAAAATTGTATACTAAAATGCCCTATAGATACCTCCCAAAAAAATAAGTATATGATGCTTATAGACAAGTTTCTTGATCTCCCAAAAAACAAGTATATGATGCCTATAGACAAGTTTCTTGATCATGATTAACATGTACGCTTAGCATATATATTCAGGAAGAACTATTGGGTTTATGTCTTACATACTATATTGACTAAGAAGGCGTATGACGATGGAGAAATCGAGATGATCGGAGACGGAGTGGAAGCAAGAGAAAATAGTTAGCAGCATTAGCAGCAGCAGGTTGCGGCCGACCGTTCTGGAGTGCGGTCGACTGCCCTACTATGCAGGAGTTCCCGAGAGGGGGACGGTCGACCGACCTTGGGGTGTGGTCGACCGAACGCGGTGCTGATAGATTATTTGGGTTGGGTCTTGGTGATTCTTTAGAAGCTCAACTTGCTCTTTAAGTCAGATCATACGGCTCTTATCGTAGGGTTGTCTCTTCAGGAATATTCAATGGCTATTGTATTAAGATATCTAACAGAGTTTCTTTGAATCTCTATATATTGTTGTTATTGGCATTCATTGAGAGCCAAGAGAGAAAGAGTACTTCATTGAAAGAGAGATTGAGTGATTCTCTAATTGTAAACAACAAGTAGTTGCTGGTGAGGCTTGAGAGAGAGTCATGGTGAGAATTGTAATATTCTTGTATCTTCTCTAGTTGAATAACATCTCGGATTTCTTCTTCCCCGAATTAAGGTGAATGCCCCAATCGGGACAAACTTGTGTGTGCTTTGGTGTGTATGGTATGATCTAGTATGTGTTTGATGGTTTGTGTTTATTGCATTGAATAACTCAACAAGATCCTCAGTCAGAAGTTTTCCTAACAATTTGTATCATTCGGGTTCAAGGGTTTGTTCGAGTTCCTTGGAGAAGATGGCAGATCAGATTACAAAGATCATGCAGTTCACAGGCAAGATCAACTTTGATCTCTTGAAGGAGGACATGCATGAAGCATCGGTTCAACAGGACTTGGATCTAGTCCTAGAAGGAGATAAAGGGAGACCAATCGGCACAAAGCAGGAGAATTGAGAGGAGATTTATTCAGAAGCTTTGTATTTAATCTGTATGTATTCAATGATCAAAGTTAGGTATAGGAGAAGCACGACAAGTCTTTGACAAAATTTCATGCCCTGCTTCCCAAAAAGAATACGGAATACGGATGCGTAACAAAAGCCCAGCAAATAATTTTTATCATCCATAAGCTGTTCAAGAATCTTTACAACATGTCACAGAAATAATCAGAGTCGGAAGAAAAGTATCAACCAACATGCTTAATTGAAACAAGATACCAACAGAAATTACTTGAAACCAAATATAATAATCTCAAATAATCAAATTCTGAACGAGTCAAATATCTTGGGTCACATCATCCAAATACAAATAAATATCCTAGTAATCAAGTACATTTTATTCAAGTTCAAGCAACAAATAATAATAATAATAAAACAGAAAATACAGTACTAATACATCATCTCGCCAATACCATCTGGTAGCTGACCATCCTGATCTGCAATTAGTAAATTTGTAGGAGAAGGAAAAAGAAAACAAGTACCCATCAATTGCAAGTTACGGGCCGCTTATAATGTAGGATACAAGTACATGGAAAAAACTAAACAAATCTAAATAATAGCAGAAACAGATATAGCATGGTATAGCAGAATCAACTAGCATGGTATACTAACATGTGTCAAGTGTCAAAGTCAGAAGGCATACAGAGAAATATATAGATAGTGTCAAATAAGGTGTCAAGTGATAATGTCAAACAAATAATAGGTAATCAGATAATCAGATAACCAGAGGCATATGACAGATTCAGATTCAGATTTCAGATACAGATATATATATATTCAGATTTTTATAAGTCTTGTATTAATTACTAACTAGGTAGCACTTCATATGCCATCCTTTTATCACATGGTTGCTACATTCAAAATAGTTACATTTGTAAATTTCGTAGGGAATCATATATGGCCGTGTACTCAGGATTCAGACAGATATCAGATAACAGATCAAGACAGGCAGATAACAGATGAGCATGCAACAGATAGGACTAAGTCCCCTCCAAGTACACCCTCTCGTAGGAAGTATGTAGTTGGAAATCAGATAATCAAAATCTTGCATGATCTCATAAACAGATAACAGATAATCAGATGGGAAACACGGGCCTCCTTCTAAGTACACATTTCTATGCTTTCCCACTACTAGATCTTTTCCATAAACCCCGGCTTGGTTACTTTTATTATGGTCATCAAACAGGCATGAACGTGTACGGAATAGTGTCAAACTAACATGGTATAACCAGTATTAGGTTCAGGGAAACAAATAAATATGCATAGAAAATATACAGTCACATAAACGAGTAAAACAGTGTATGTTCATATTAAGGACAGCAAGACAGTACAGTACTAAAACAGTGAATCCTGTCGTTATAGAAATGCAAATCTAGATCCGTCAAAGAATCTAGAAAATAGACTCCCAACCGAATCCAGCGAATATAAATAAGCCATATAGTATTTCATAAAATCATAACTCAAAACTGATTTGAATTCAGAAAAACACGTTCAGTCAGAAATCAGTAAAACGAATTCTCAGTCAGAAAAACAGCATTAAAACTCCTCAAATAAATCCAGAAAAAATCTGGGGTATTTCCCTATCTGTCTAGAATCAAAATATAAAGTTTCATAATATTTCAATAAGATTTGTTCATCCATCAAAAATAAGAAAACATCAAGAAACGGTAGTTTGGCAAATCTGGAGTTCCCAACACTGCTGTACGAAAACTGAATTATCTCGCAACCAGTTAAACGAAATCCAAATCCGCCAAAGGGATATGAAAATAGACAAAATATATTAACTTTCATATTTCACGAATATTTTTCATTCAGTAAAAGAAATCATAGTGAAAATAGGGTTCTTTATAAATAAACGAACAAAATACAGCAAGTATAGATTTCAAAAGCGAGCATGAAGCAACACATAAAACTCATCAATAAAATTCACCAGAATTCTGGGTAATCCCTAACTAGATAAAGAACTACAGACCAAAGTTTTGGATCAAAATAATATTTGTAGCGTAGTTCTTTAAAATTATTTGTCATCAAAATTACCGAAAAATAGAATCTGGAAAAGATCGACACCTCTGTAGTAAAACAATCATAACTCAGTCATACGAAAATAAAATCAAGCAAGGTCAGAGGATTTTGAAAATAGACGAAATTCTCTAAAACTCATGTTTTATATCGAAATTAAGATACTGACTTTAAAACAGTCCAATACAGCAAACAAAACAGATCAGCGTCAAACTACAGATTTTTCTCTTTAACAACAACTCCACATATATCATACCAAACTTGTTCAAAACACGATCAAACATGAAATCGAGTCTACCAAGTGTCTAAACATCACTAACTAGGGTATCTAGCATGTCCACACCGAGTATTTCACATAGGTCTCAACCAAAACACGAATTCTCACAAAAACCTCACATACATGATCAAAATCAAGAACGGGCAAATTCTAAGTTAATTTATGTCAAGATTGTGTCGTGAGGCAACTATGGTCAAGTTTTCACAATAGAGAAAAAATCCATCAAACAAAACACAACAAGAGTCGTCTCTAGACCCAACTACACTATAGGTGGTATTTTTGACTTGTATCAAACAAATAAATTGGAATACAAGTTACTTGTCTTAAATCGGAGAGGAAATGAACTCCAAGAGTAACGAAAAAAACCCACGAACGAGAATCCACAAATCAACGAATCCAAGCAACTAGAGCAAAAATCTCCACACAAACAAAAACTCCAAAGCGAGAGAAATATAGTGGATTGCGGCCACAAGGGAACACCACAAGAGAGAACTAGGGTTTGAGTGGGGGTGTGAGGTAGTCGGGATGGCCAAGAGGTGGTCGGCCAAGGTGGTGCTAGGTGTAGGAGATGGGGTTGTCGGGTGTGGGGTGTTGCTGGGGTTGAACATAGGCCGGGAAGAGGGTGAGGGGGACTGCCGGAGTGGAGGGCAGCAGGAAAAGGGGGTGTCGGCCTGGGGTAGGGGTCGGGTCGGCTGTGCACAAGAGGAAGGAGAGGAGGCCGGATGTGAGGGAGAGAGAGGAATTAGGGTTAGGGTTTAGAGTTTAGATGAGAGGGATTATATATAGGGTTTAGTTGTGGGTTAATGGGTATTAGGAGTGGTAATAGGATTAATCCAATAAGACAAATGGGGATCAAATTGAATAGGATCAACTAGGATTGGGTAATTTAACTTTGATAATCAATTAGGGATTAAAATAATAAAATTAGGAATGGGGTAGCCCACCAAATCACCAAGAGCACCCAAAAATACAAATAAAGAGAACGAGACAATAATAAAGATCGAAAACAACAACCATGAACAAGAACAACCAAGAAATCGGAAATAACTCGTAAAAATAAAGAATGAGAAAAGAAATGAAAATATATTGAAACAACTCAATATACAGTTCAAAAAAAAATACAAGAGAGAGTACAAATACACAAGAAAAAAAAAACCAAAAATACGAAAAATGAAAAACAGGGGTTACAGAATGATTCAGAACTGACTACTCGGGATCATCATTACAGAGCCGGATGCATCAGAAAGGAAAGTTGTGGGATTTCTCAATGAAGAAAAGTACCGCTCTTCTAGATCATGTAGTAGAGTTCATTATGGAGTTATCTGAACTAAGGGCGTTTAACGCAGATGATATAAATGTTTCCAACTTGATATATTCGCCACCAAATTTATCCAACATGATAACCGTGCTAGTTTAGAAATCCACCATGGAGAAGCTTTTCATAGCAGGTATGATCAAGGGGTTGGAGAAGGATGCACTTAGGAAAGAGAGTCAGAAATCAGCGTCAACTTCTGTGAGTTGCTTGGAGGTGGATTGTAATTCGAATAGAAGGAAAAGTGTATGTAGGGGTAAGGTCCGTGACCACCAGTGCAAAGAGATTGAGCATTACATGAGAGACTGTTGTAAGCGGTTGAGTCAAAGGGGCGCCAAATCCAGTGCCGCTGAATCAGGTGATAGCTCAAACAGTGCTTTTTTTTTCTTCAAGTCATTAAGATGTGAATTTCGGTTGTTATTTTGATCCGGTTAGTTTTTCTCAAGTTTGCTCCGAGAGGGAGATGATTTCTACTTATAAGTTTGCCTCATGTCGTTGTGTGATAACGAAGATTAACAGGACTTGTGAAGTAAGGGGTAAGAAAACAAATGAGTCGAAGATAACAGAAGGAATGTGATACACACTAAAGGCGGGCATATATATTCCTTTGATGAAGCGGGGTCTTACATCCATCAGAACTCTTGAAGTAATGGACTATAGGTACACAGATCCAAGTAGAGTTCGATCAGTTTGGAAAAATTATCGTAAGGTGATGAAAGGTGAGAGGGAGATTGAGCAGGGTCAGCACAACCTCTACCAGTTTTGGAGGAACAGAAAAACTTGCGCAAGTATTTTGAAGCTCAATGTTCCTAAAGCACCATCTAGTATGCCGTCACTAGAAACATTTGAGCGAGATTGTGATGTTCGAACATTGTCGGAAGGTGGAAAGTGCCTTAAGTTAGGCGGAGTTTGTGTGGAGGGTGGCACCTCCATGATTACATCAACTGGGGTGTGCCCTTGAGGGGGCATACAGCTGGAAAAAAATAGGTGGAGATAGATTCAACTAGCAGAGAAAGCCATCGAAATGAGTTGTTTGCAAGAAGAGAAGAAAAAGAGTCTGGAAGTTTTTTAAATCACACAGGTGTCGATTCATGAGTATGCAATCCAATGTGGAGATTGTTGGGTTTATGTCTTATATACTATGTTGGATAAGAAGACAATGAGACGATGGAGGAATCGTGACGATCGACGACGGAGTGGAAGCAATGGAAAATAGTCAGCAGTAGTGGCAGCAGAAGGTTGCGGTTGACCGCCCTACTATGCAGGAGTTCCCGAGAGAGGGACGGTCGACCGACCTTAGGGTGCAGTCGACCGAACGCAGCGCTGATGGATTATTTGGGTCGGGTCTTAATGATTCGTGAGAAGCCCACTTCAAGTCAGATCATACGGCTCTGATCGTAGGGTTATCTCTTCAGAAATATCCAATGGCTATTGTATTAGATATCTAACTAGGGTTTCTCTAGATCTCTATATATTGTTGTTATTGGTATCCATTGAGAGCCAAGAGAGAAAGAGTACTTCATTGAAAGAGAGATAGAGTGATTCTCTAATTGTAAACAACTAGTACTTGCTGGTGAGGCTTGAGAGAGGGTCGTGGTGATAATTGTAATATTATTGTATCTTCACTAGTTGAATAACATTTCGGATTTGTTTTCCTCCGAATTAAGGCGAAAGCCCCAACCGGAACAAACCTGTGTGTGCTTTGGTGTGTATGGTATAATCTAGTATGTGTTTGGTGCTTTGTGTTGATTCCATCAAATAACTCAACAAGATCCTCAATCAGTAATTTTCCTAACAAGAACTTTTATGTTCTTTTCGCAAGCATAACATTCCATGTGTTGTAACCAAAGGATCGTTCTGATGCAACAACTCACATATTATAGAGAACTTGGCGATTAAATTGGAGATCAGTATAGTAACTGAATAAAAGAAAGGTGAATAACATGATTGATGGCTTGTCGAAGCTAATATTCCTATGTAGATGAGATTTACAAGATTGTGGCTTTCACAATAGGAAATCAATATTAAAATATCTATGTTAATGAGATATAAAATATATATAAGTTAACTTGGGAGTTGAGTTGAAGGTAAGTTCTTTGTTGATTATATAAACCATTAATCTTAGCCTACAAGTCAAATATAGATTTTCGATCGATCGAGGGGTCATATTCGACTAATATGCCAAAAAATAATAGAGACTGTACCATATTGCTCAAGAAGTCTCGCAAAAGTCCTATTCTCTGTACGACTTTCTTCTACTGTGGATTCCATCATTTATCGTGATTTTGTCCTGGACCTTCGACAAGCTCCTCCTCAAATCCATTATAAATATACTAGGGATGGCATTCGGACCATTCAGGCCGGGCCGGACCGGGTTTGACCGGGTTTTGACCGGTCCCGGGCCACCCGGACCGGGCTCCTCCATTACGCGGGCCGGGCCGGGCCGGACTCAAGGTAAGAAACCTTGGCCCGGACCTAGCCCCCGGCCCCTAGTGTGGGGGCCGGGCCGGACCTGGCCCGTGTATGAGGATTTTTTTTTTTTTTTTGTAAAGTATTATTAAAGATCAAGTATACTGATTTGTAATTTTATAACAATTGCAAAGAATAAAATTTCATAAATAATTGAAGTACATGAATAAATAAAGTACATGATTTAATAAATTTGAACTTCTTGAATAAAATTAAGTACATGAATAAAATTCATACAACTTTGTCTATTTAGATCAAATTACAAATCAATGGAATTATTTGAATTTAAAGATCGAGATGGCCTCTACTTAGATTGAAGAGAAGGCATTGGACTATTATCGTGGACATATTTTAAGTCCTACACTCTTATCATTTTGTGAAGGGACAAAATTGAAAAAATTGTGTACTTAGATTGAAGAGAAGGCATTGGACTATTATCGATTAGAGACCATTTAACTATGAAAAACTAGTGTATGTAAAAATTATATAGAAAACAATAACTAAATGTATGACAACTAATAATTAAAAACAAACAACTAAATGAGTGAGTAATTAAAAACAAACAACAACAAATTTGTCTAATTTAATTTTTTTTTTAAATTTTCTGGAAAAAATAAAAAAATAAAAAAAAAATCAGCCAACGGGCGGGCCGGGCCGGTTCAACCGGTCCCGGGCCTCGAGCGGGCTGGGCCTAACCGGGCTTTTGCTGCAAAAATGGGGACCAGACCTGAACCGGCTGGGTGGGGGCCGGTTCAGGGGCCAGCCCGGATTGGAGGGGGGCCGGGCCGGTCCCGGGCCAGCCCGGCCCTGATGCCATCCCTAAAATATACTTACTAGATAAAATACTGAGGCATATATTTATGACAAGGACTAACGGTTTTTTACTTGTCTATAATGTACAATAGCAGAGTAAGATTTTTCTCTAAAGCAAGCATGCTTTGAGATGTGCACCGCTCTGTGGCTATATGAGCTACTTAGAACATTCACAGTCGTTATAGGTATAATATACATATATGCATATTTAAAAATAGCAATTCGATATTTTGCTGTAGTGGGAAAATGCAAAATATAGCAAATTTGTAGCCGCCAAATTTTTTTTTCTTTTTTGGATTTTTTCAAAAAAAATTTATGGATTTTTTTAAAAAAAATTCGCGTGGGACCCACATGAGACGAAACATGATGTTTCGTCCCATGGTGCATATTACTATATTGTTTCGTCGATGATTTTAAAAATTATTAAAATAATTCGTCATCCGTAAAATACATATTGCTATATCCAAAGCTATTTTTATCTTTTTACTGTAGCAAAAAAGCAAAATATGGATATATAGTTAACGAGTACAGTAGTATTTTTGTGAAAAAATGCATAATGTACATATATGCAAAACCACTGTGGATGCTCTTACAGAGCTTGCATCATATAAGATTTTTGAGAAGGGGAAAGAGGGGTTGGGAATATGGCAGCTATCTCCACTGGTCTCCACGAAAAAAATAATAATAATAAATTATATATATATATATATATATCCACTGGTCTCCTCGAAAAAAATCGTTTTTTTTAGTAACCTTTTATATTTTGTAATTTTTTTATTTATTCATTTTTATTATATTTTTTGTCATTGAGTTATATTAAATGACTAGATTTGTCCGTTGATACGTGCCTACGGCACATCTTCAGAACGGTGCACCTTGTTTGATCATATAAAATAGTTTTGGAGATCCAACAAAATAATTGAAGCAGCAAACATAGAGCAAAAAATATATTATGTGATTTTTTTGATTTTTTTTGAATTATTTTAAAGGTATTTAAAATTTTATTTTTTTTAGTTTTTTAATATTTTAAACTTTTTAAAATTTTTATTTTCTTAATTTTTTGAATAGAATAGGGAGGGAAAGAGAAAAAATAAATAAATAAATATAGGAGTTGTTTTAGGTGGGAGATTTGAATTTGAGTTTTGGGAAAAAACTTTTGAGAGAAAAATATATTTTATATGATTAAATCTGGGCCGTTAATTTTTGGGGATTGAAGGAAAGCAACTTGATAGCTTTCTTTGTGCTTTATTATATAGATTTTAGGAAGTCTCTGTTGATTGAATGATGGAGGCAGTGTCTGATCGATGGGATAGTTGCTGCCAGTCAGAAATTTGAGACATAGATTGTGATGGGATCTGTGCAAGTGATGGAGATCTCCACTCCAATTCATTGGACCATTTGCTTTTTCTTCTCTTATCTTTTCTTTTCCGTATTTTATTTTTCTATTTCTATTGTATCCCCTCTGAAAATAATTGAAATTTTAAATAAATTTGGGCCATGTATAAGAAAATGACCCTTCTTCCGTACAAGTTGATGGTATACAATATTCACGCTGTAACGCTGGGTCAGCAATAACAACAAAATTTCTTTTTTTTTAAAAGGTTCATGATATATAAGAGCATCTTCAGTCATTTGATGCCATATTTTGAGTATTTGCCAAAAAAAAAAATAGAAAAAATGAATTTGCACTGTAGTCGTCAAAAGTAAAAATTTAATTCAGACAGAAGATTATCTTTCGTCTCAGAAATTTAACTCAAAAAATATATAAATATATATGGGAATGCATTGAAGTGAGGGAAAAGGACAAAACCTTTTTTTAAAAAATTAAAAACAGTTAACAGAATCAGAAAATGACAAAAGAAAAAAGAAAAAAAAAATCAAATATGCCAAATGCCTTGGACGGTACATTATGTACCGTCCTAGGCAAATGGCCTTTTCCAAATTGGTGCCAATTTTTTTTATTTTTAAAAATTAATTAATCAGACGGTGTTTAATCTTTCGTCTGCCGGATTTGTCGTATACGAAATTTGAAGCAACGGTGTTTAATCTTTCGTCCTACGTTTCGGACGAAAGATAATCTTTCGTCCGACTACAATTTGGCTTTTGCCAAACCGTTTTTCATATTTGGCACGCAACTGTTCATGCGACACCCAAAATTTAGGTATTTGGCAGACGACTACAGGGACTTTTTTTTTGATTTTTTCCAAAATTTGGGTATATGGCATACGACTGCAGATGCTCTAACTATGAGGACCTTTTTCCCCAAAATGGACATTTTTTGTAATTACCAAATATATACCACTCACGAAACTAATTTCGAGAATAGACCAGTCCTCATAGGCCGCAATAGCGAAATACGGGTTTTTCGATTTCGTAGCCGCAGTTCACAACTACAGCCCAAATATATATCGTACATATTTGACTCATAGGCTGGGAGACTTGAAAAAAAATTTGCAAGTGTAAAATGTGAAAAATAGGCTGCCGCAGTTGGGTACTGCGGTCTCGATACTACAGAAGTCACAATTGCGGCCTCAGTTATATGGTCGAATGAGTATTATAAGATTATAAGGACTGGACCACATCGACCATTTAACTGAGGCTGTAGTTGTGAATTGCGGCCTATGTATTATCAAGGCCGCAGTACCCAACTGCACCCACCTATTTTTACAAATGGGCATTTTTTTCCTAGTCTCCGGGCCTATTAGCCAAATATCCACGAAATCGAAGAGACCGCAGTTTGGTACTGCGGTTGGGAATGTTTCGAAAGTGGTCTGTTTTGTGAATTAGTTTCAAAAAGTTGCCTATTTCAAGGAAAAAAATCTAACTATGAATGAGGTTGAAGAAATAAGAACATCCACACCAAGCTCTCATTTAGGTTGCCATTTTTATATTTGGTAACCCAAATGGCAAAAACTCACCATACCAACCTCTCATTTGTGTTTCAAACTAGTTAAGGTCGGCTACATTAATCCTGATTTTCCATTTTGCTCGGTTTAGTATAATATCATCGGTAAGGTCACAAGCTATCATATATTTTCTCACCGTTTCCACCCAAATTAGTTTAGGTATTCCTCTACCCCTAAATCTACCCTCAATACTTATCAAATCACTTTTCTGACGGAGTTACTACTAGGTCTACGTGTGACATGTCCA
Source organism: Hemerocallis citrina (assembly GCA_017893485.1). NCBI lineage: Eukaryota > Viridiplantae > Streptophyta > Magnoliopsida > Asparagales > Asphodelaceae > Hemerocallis > Hemerocallis citrina. The sequence continues at coordinate 81,985,743 of CM030368.1, forward strand.
AACTATCTTAGGCAATTCTGTCTTAACTTATCTTGGATTTGAACTACCTTTAACATGTCTCATATATGCACGTTTCTAATTCTATCCTTCCTTATTTTACCATACATCTATCTTAGCATCATCATCTCCGCTACACTCATTTTTTTGACATGTTGTTTCATTGTGGCTCAATACTCTGCTCTATACATCATTGTTGGTCTAACAGTCGTCCTATAAGATTAAGATGACTTGGATTTTTTTTTTCTTTTTCTTCGAAGGTATACGTTTGTCACACAAAACACCACTGACACTTCTCCACTTAAGTCACCCTACTTGGATCCTATGTATAATATCTTCACAAATCTCTCCATCTTTTTGTATGCTCGAGCCTAAATATCGGAAACAGTCTCTCTTAGGTATCTATTGACCATCATACTTCACTAATTCTTTAATTATGTTCCGAATATCACTAAAATTATACTGCATATATTCTGTTTTAATTTTGCTTATCCTAAAGCCTCTAGCTTACAATATTTTTTTCCACAATTCTAATTTAGCATTAACTCATGCTCTAGTCTTGTCCACTAAGACGACGACGTCAGCAAACAGCAAACACCAAGGCACCTTATCTTGTATTCTTCGCGTCAATTCATCCATAATCAAAGTAAAGAGGTAGAGACTTAAAGCCAAACCTTGGTGTAAACATACTGTAACACAAAAATCATTGGTCTCTCATGTGGTTGTTCTAATTGTGGTCACTGCCACTTCATACATATTCTTAATTACCTCAATATACCGAATAGTTACTCTTCTATTATTGAACACTCACCATACTAGTCTATAGGGACATTATCATATGTTTTTTAGATCTATAAAAACTTTTTGTTGATCTTTCTTAGTCACCCTATATTTTTCCATAAGTCTTCTCAGTACAATTATTGTTTCTATTGTTGACCTCCCAGGTATAAATGTAAACTGATTTTCAGACATTGTAGTTTCTAGTCACAGTTTATGTTCGATCACTGTTACCCAAATTTTCGTCGTATAACTCATTAATTTAATCCCTCGGTAATTGGAGCAACTTTGTATATTTCCTTTATTTTTATATATAGATACTAAAATACTCTTTTTCCATTCATCAGACATCTTCTTAGTCCTCAAAATTTCATTAAATAATTTTGTTAGCCAATCAACTCCTACATCCCCAAGACACTTCCAAACTTCAATATGTATATCATCCGGTCCTAAAGATTTTCCTATTTTTATCCTTCCTAGAGCATTTTGAACCTATGAGGTCCTAATTCTACAGAAAAACATATGCTCTCGACTCTTCCTCGAGTCTTCTATTTTTAAATTGCCCACAGTCTTTTCATTTAATAACTTCTCAAAGTAATTTCGTCATCTTTCTTTAATTTCATCATCATTTACTAAGACTCTTGAATCCACGCTCTTGATACACCTAATTATATCCAGATCTTTTGTTTCCCTATCTCTTTGTTTAACAAGCTTATAAATGTTATTTTCTCCTTCTTTTGTTCCTAATTTTGTGTATAAATTATCATAACTTTTTTTTTGTGTCCCTTACCGTTTTCTTAATATTTTTCTAACGGTCTTATATCTCTCCAAATTCTCTTCATTTGTACTCTTTTGCCATATTTTGAAACTTAATCTTTTTTTCTCTCACAATATTTTGAATTTCTTCTTGCCACCACCATGTGTCCTTATCTAGCAACCCTCTATCCTTAGATTATCTAAGTACCTCATTTGAAATTTCTCTTATGTACGTAGTCATTTTATCCACATCATATTTGTCTCTCATTCCTAATTTCATGATACTCCTTCACGGACTTTATCTCTAAAAACTTCTAGTTTCCCTCCCTTCAAGTTCCACCACCTAATTCTTGGGCTCCTAGTCTCCTTCCTTGCATATATGTATTTCTCAATCTTAATATCCAATACCATTAATCTATGTTGCGAAGTTAAACACTCTCCTATTATAACTTTACAATCTTTACATGTCAAACGATTTACCTTTCTAGTGATGAAAAATTCTATCTCGCTCCTATTTTCTCCACTTTTAAATGTTATCAAATGTTTCTTCATCTTTCATAAATAAATATTTGCTAGTACAAGAACGTATGAAGCTACAAAATCTAATAGAGTCTCTGCACCATCGTTCTTATTTCCAAATCCGTGTCCTCAATGAACCCTCTCATATCTCATGTTATCTTCTCTTATATGTCCATTAAAATATCCTCCTATAAATAGTTTATCACCTAAGGGTACTCCTTGAATTATCTCATCCATATCTTTCCAAAATTTATTTTTAGCTTGTGCATGTAATTCTACTTGGGGTGCATAAACACTAATAATATTAATTATGTTTCCTCATAATACAAACTTAATTTGTATTATTCTATCCCCTTTCATATTAACACCTACTACATCTCTTTTAAATTTTTTATCTACTAAAATTCATACTCCATATTTCTAATTTTACAGGGTATAATATAATTTAAAACCATCCATCTCTTTAACTTTCTCTCATACCCACTTTGTTTCTTATGAATAATCTATATTAATATTCATTTTAATCATGGTATCTACTAGTTCTGTGCAATTTTCTGTTAATATTCCTATTTTCCAAGTCGCTAACCTAAACATATTTTTCTGAACTAGCTTCTTTACCTGCACACGTCCAGATTGGTGCAGGAACCCTTGTCCATTTTTCACCACACCCGGACGCCGATGCGAAGCCCCTTGCACATTTTTCGAAGCAGCCGGAGGCAGGTACTGTAGTATCCTAAATTTTCATTTAATGAGAAATGTTAAATTTTACGTGTTGTGCACGTATAAATTTTGTATGCATATTTTCTTATAAAAATTATCTTTTATAACATGGACAATTATTTCTCTCTCTCTTTATTTTCTAAAAAACCTATTTTATAAAGCCTAAACTTGTTTTCTTATTTTTAAGCCCACCGTAATAAATTAAAAATTTTATTAAATAGCCCATGAGCCTAAAGCCCACTATTTTTGAAACCCACAACTTAATTAATCTTTTAATTGTCACAACTTGTCATGTAGACACAATTAGTGGACAATTAATTAATTAAATTTGTACACTTTTAATAGGAGGTACTAGAAGGGGGCACATGCACACACTAGAGTCTGCAATGCAAACCCTAGAGGTGGTCGGATCTGTCTTACTGGGTGCGAGTTTCAACCCGCAACGAACCCAGTCCAGCATGATAGAATTAGGATTTCTGATTAATACTAATCAACGGCCCTGATTCACATCTATCCTTTCACTGGGAATTAGGGATTACTTTCCTAACCTGATCACAGGGATTACATTCCTAATCTGATCACAGGGATTACATTCCTAATCTGATCCCAACGGCGACTATACATACCCCCCATCCACCACTATTAAGAGGTAATCAATCTTTTGCCAATTTACTCTCTTTCATAATCATTCCTGATTACTGACTTGAGCGTCGGAGGGTGCGTCGCCGGGATCAACCCCGGTGTCTCGCACTTTTTGCAAGTGAACGGCGGGAGTCAACGGTCAAACTCCGACGGAACAGGTTTCAGGTTTGCTATTCAGGTTTTCCTAAGAATTCACAAATACTGTCTGTTTGTCCCCACACCAGATTTAGCGGTAACAAATTGGCACCATCTGTGGGAATCAAACAAATAGCAGCCTCCCCTCTTCCCGTTGGTCAGATCTTCTCTAGCTATGCCTCCTAGGAAAGTAAGATCTAGAGGGTCCAACCGTGGACCCAATCCCGTTGATCAGCAACAGGAAGTCCCCATCCAACCCGCTCAGCAGCAGGGAAAACTTCCTCCTCAAGCAGAGGACCCTCTCCAACAGGACCAGCCTCCTCTTCAGAATCAACAACCCCCTAAGGGTCCCCCCGGTCCTCAGAATGTCGGTGCAGGGGTCTCACGTCCCAACCCGCAGAAGCAACCTCTCCATCAGGACCGCATCTCAATACACAATGCCTCTACGGATTCTATGGCCTCCCACAATCCCCGAGTTTTCGACCTTCTCAATACCATCCTCAATCGGCAGAAGGATGAGGATCTTCACCGCCGTTTGGATAAAAAGCGGGCCCGAGAGGGAGCCTCCCGCCAGCAACATCCGAATGAGCGATCTCCTCACCGCCGAGACTACAGAAGGTCCCCTACCCGAAGAGGGCGGAGAGAGTCACCCGAGCACCATAGGAGAAGACCTCACTCCCCTGCCGGTCAGCAACATCTGAGGAACGATGAGGCACCCATCACTCGTGCCGAGTTCCAGCAGTTCTAGGTGACTGTTTTGCAAGCCCTCAACCCCCGAACCAACAACAATAATACCCAAAGGGTTCCTACTCCCCCACGGGTCCAAAGTCCTCACCATCGATTCATAACTCCTCCTCCGGCTTCTAACGACCAACAACATATTCCTAGTCCTCGCCGCTCCCAGAGTCACCGTCGTCGTAGTCCCCGCTCCCCTTCCTATGAAGACGAGTCCTAGAGGCTCGTTTGACTACTGTCGGAGGGACGATGGTCTCTACCGCCGTCTCCACGAGATGGAGAGGCTCATCAGTCGAATAGACAAGGATGAAGAGTTAAGAGGAAGGACCATCCGCCCGAGCAGACCTCCCTTCTCCCGGACCATTATGGAGGCTCCTATCCCAAGAGGACTTCACCTTATTGTAGAAGTAGGATCCTGATTTTTAATAAGGCCGATGCTTGTAACCTGGCCAATAGCATATAATAATGGCTCGCCCTATTGAAGCGGCCACTTAGTTTATTTCAATAAAACTTTACATCTTTTCATTGAAAATTATTGCTCGTACTTCTCTATCTCTCCGAGTCACGACTCGCTAAATGGTGAGTTCGGAGTCCAGCTTCTTCTACATGGCTGCTCCCACAACTTACTAACCTTTAACAACGAGTTCGGAGTCCAACACTTGGCTCGATTCTGCTTCAAATAACTTGCTCTTCAGCGAGTTAGAAGTGGTTCGCCATTCGAAATTGCTCCCACAACCGTTGATACCCACTTAAACAACGAGTTCAGAGTCCAACACTTGGCCCGATTCTGCTTCAGATAACTTGCTCTTAAGCGAGTTAGAAGTGGTTCGCCATTCGAAATTGCTCCCACAACCGTTGAATCCCTCTAATGACGAGTTCGGAGTCCAACACTTGGCTCGATTCTGCTTCGGATAACTTGCTCTTAAGCGAGTTAGAAGTGGTTCGCCATTCAGAATTGCTCCCACAACCGTTGAATCCCTCTAACGACGAGTTCGGAGTCCAACACTTGGCCCCATTCTGCTTCGGATAACTTGCTCTTAAGCGAGTTAGAAGTGGTTCGCCATTCGGAACTGCTCCTACAACCGTTGATTCTCTCACTTAAATAGCGAGTTCGGAGCTCACAACTCTCTCCTAGAGTTGCTCCTCAAACTCGTCTTCCAAATGGCTCTCCCCAGAGCCGAGCTCTTCGCTCCGCTCACCTTCAAGGTGGACCTCTTCTCAACGAGTTCGGAGCTCACAACTCCCTCCTAGAGTTTCTCCTCAAACTCGTCTTCCAAATGGCTCTCCCCCCAGAGCCGAGCTCTTCGCTCCGCTCACCTTCAAGGCGGACCTCTTCTCAAAAAGTCCGGAGCACAACTCTCTCCTAGAGTTCCTCCTCACACTCGTCGCACAAACGACTCTCCTAGAACCGAGCTCTTTACTCCGCTCACCTCCGAAGCGGACCTCTTCTCAACAAGTTCGGAGCACAACTCTCTCCTAAGAGTTCCTCCTCACACTCGTCTCACAAATGGCTCTCTTCCAGAGTCAAGCTCTTCGCTCCGCTCACCTCCAAGGCGGACCTCTTCTCAACGAGTTCGGAGCTCACAACTCCCTCCTAGAGTTGCTCCTCAAACTCGTCTTCCAAATAGCTCTCTCTTAGAGCCGAGCTCTTCAATCCACTCGCCTCCAATGCGGACCTCTTCTCAACGAGTTCGGAGCACAACTCTCTCCTAGAGTTCCTCCTCACACTTGTCTCACAATTGGCTCTCTCCCAGAGCCGAGCTCTTCACTCCGCTCGCCTCCAAAGCGAATCTCTTCTCAACGAGTTCGGAGCTCACAACTCCCTCCTAGAGTTGCTCCTCAAACTCGTCTTCCAGATGGCTCTCTCTTAGAGCCAAGCTCTTCACTCCGCTCGCCTCCAAAGCAGACATCTTCTCAATGAGTTCGGAGCTCACAACTCCCACCTAGAGTTGCTCCCCAAGCTCTTCTTCCAGATGGCTCTCTCTTAGAGCCGAGCTCTTCGCTCCGCTCGCCTCCAAGGTGGACCTCTTCTCAACCAGTTCGGAGCTCACAACTCTCTCCTAGAGTTACTCCTCAAACTCTTCTTCCAGATGGCTCTCTCTTAGAGCCGAGCTCTTCACTCCGCTCGTCTCCAAAGTGGACCTCTTCTCAACGAGTTCGGAGCACAACTCTCTCCTAGAGTTCCTCCTCACACTCGTCTCACAAATGGCTCTCTCCCAGAGCCGAGCTCTTCACTCTGCTCGCCTCCAAAGCGTACCTCTTCCCAACGAGTTCAGAGCACAACTCTCTCCTAGAGTTCCTCCTCACACTCGTCGCACAAACGGCTCTCTCCCATAGCCGAGCTCTTCCCTCTGCTCAACTCCAAGGTGGACCTCTTCTCACCGAGTTCGGAGCTCACAACTTTCTCCTAGAGTTTCTCCTCAAACTCGTCTTCCAGATGGCTCTCTCCTAGAGCCGAGCTCTTCGCTCTGCTCGCCTCCACAGTGGGCCTCTTCTAAGCGAGTTCAGAGCTCAGAACTCTCCCATAGAGTTGCTCCTTGCACTCACTTCAAAGAACGGGTCTTCCTATGGCTCTTACGAAGATCTTCCTAGCGCATCTTCTCGACCCCTAGGAGTAGAGCTCCTTCTCAAAAATCTCCAAAAACAAAGAGCACATCACCAAGCTTCAGAGCTCTTCACCTCTCCCATATGCCGACCCCCTTCCTCGTCGAGCTCCGACCCCTCCTCTACGCCGAGCTACTATGGGTAGAGGGTGAATTACCGAGTCACCGAGCCGAGTGGATGAGGTACCGACCTCCACATATGGAGAAAAATGCCGCCGAGCCAGTTTTACCATCAGATTGTCTCAAAATTCGTGTCCGAATCTGATGAGCGGCTCAGATCGCACCACGTCTCCACAAAACGACAAGATAACATTTTCTCGAAATTTGAGCCTCTTGTCTCGTGATTCGCACCATGATCGTGATCAACCGCTCCGATTGAGCCACGTGAAATCCGAGCTACCGACCTACCGAACTACAAAGTGGCGAAAAAATGTGCCTCAAAATCCGTGCTCGGAGAACAAGCAAGCAGATAAAGAGGAAGAAAGAAAAAGAGGCTAACGGGTTGGGGTCGGATCCGATACCCACGATCCGACCCATACCCTTCTTGGCTTCTTCATTCTTCTCCTTCTTCTTCAGTCTTTCCGCCAAAAGTACCCAACACTTCTCCTCTTCTTCACTGTGCGAAAGAACAATGTAGCATCCCGGATCCCCATTACCGGGTATCCGTGACACTCCCCAGAATCTTTGACTTTAAATGCATCTCAACACAGTAATAATATGGAAATTTAAAAACTTTTTATTGTCAAATGAGTTATTATATCATTGATTACAACCAATGTCTTGTTCTTGACAAGAATACAAATTACATAAACTCAGTACATCTTATTACAACATACATCACTCCTTTCTGTAAAGTTAACAACTTCTCTCTCTCTGAATGGCAGTCGATGGCTCACTGCCGAAGCTCCGCTGAACAGTCAATTTGCTTTCCTAGGACTTGCTCCTCGGCTTGAGTCTTCTGCTGCACTACTCTGATATCTCTGCATCTGCTCGAAAGGTAGAAGTCGATACCTAAAAGGTGGGGAACATCAGTACTTCGACTGACGCAAAGCTGGTGATAACAGCGATCCTCTAAATTTCAATCACAACCCATCTTGAATGGAAAAGGGAAACGTGCATCCTAAATTATGTGGTGCTCGTGTATGCCATGACCTAACCACTAAATGCACCAATCAAAAGCCTATTCTAAAGCAAGCAAGACTTGGAAATCTAGATCTGCATGCATCCCATACTACATGCGTCTAAGACCCAAGCGTAGCCTAATCTAATGTACGAACAAGAATGCACACGATGCACCTACTCTAATGCAATTCAGTTGGGACGTATGCATCCATACTACATACTTTCCCAAAATCAACTTCGATGGAAATGTATGCATCCCATACTACATACCTTCCAAGGAGTTCGCCTCTCCTGATTGTAGGGTTCAATCCCTCGCCATGCATCCTACCCATGTACCCATCCAGTTCCCAATAGACTGTCCGTCGCCCAAGGAGATTGCAGCGGTCGGTCATATTCCACCCTTCAGTGCCCAAGTGGTCACCGCCAGTTAGTACCCACACACGGACCTCCTTAGAAACTGCGTTGAAACTGGTCCTTACGACCCTTGGTTCCACATGTCCACTCATGGACTCTCGCATGCGTATTCACCCCTGGCCCGGGTTATGAACAAATATATACCAAAAACAAAAACACAAACCCGCGCTTTAGGGATATGAGCACCACGGAAGGTCAATTCCTTCGGGCCTCCCGTGCCTTACTTCGGCAAACTTGGGGAATCAACAGATCGAGATACGAGCCGGGGACTTAATCCATGAGCGGCCGAGAACGTATCCCTACGACTGGAAGATACAACACCGACTATGGCTTACTAGGACTAATGCAATTTCCCAACACCCTAATAAACCATTCTAACCCCTACCTTACTCTAATTATTTGGGGAAGAATTAACTGCTTTCACACATGCCTATCAACCTCTGGCCCCTGGCGACACCGGTCCGGTACGCCACTTCCCCGACTTGGACTCATCCAGCAAAATGGCCTACACAATACCCCATATCCACCACTATTAAGAGGTAATCAATCTTTTGCCAATTTGTGCTCTTTCATAATTATTCATGATTACTGACTTGAGCGTCGGAGGGTGCGTCGCTGGGATCAACCCCGGTGTCTCGCACTTTTTGCAGATGAACGACAGGAGTCAACGGTCAAACTCCGGCCGAACAGATTTCAGGTTTTCCTAAGAATCCACAAATACTGTCTGTTTGCCCCCACACCAGATTTAGCTGTAACAGTATAAATACCCCTAACTATTCTTCTCATTAGTACACTAAAATTTTGTTAAAAGAAAGGATAAGAGAAGAAAAGATTGAGTAGAAATAGTGAGAAAAAGATTATAAAGTATTTTGTGTGTGTGTTCCATCCTAGTAGAGGCCGGCCAATCACCAAGGAAGCAAGGAGGAGAGCTCGGGTTCCTAACAAGCACAAGGAGGAGAAGACAATTTGCAATACATTCTAGGAGGAGAAGGCTACTTTCTTGCATTCTAGGAGCTTTCACTCGTTTTTTTCCAATAGGTGGGTGTTTCTCATGCTTCTAAATTTAGATGCCATGCTAGGAATGATGCGATAAAATAGTTAAAGAGAAATCAAGAAATTCTAGTCTCATGTTTGATAAATTAGAGATGGAATGATAATTTAGAGAATGATTGTGAAGATGATTGCTAATTGATAAATGTGTGAAATTAAAATGCTAGAATCTATCTTATTGTCATGCTTTATGTTTATAAATCATGCTATGTGAAGAAAGTTGTGCTTATGAGACACATATTGATTAAATGCATCATGTGTAGTTGATTGTCTAAAAAAAAGTTTTATTATTGTAGAAAGATGAAAAGTTGTGTTCTAAAAATATTATTTCGTGGAAACCTCGATTATAAATAATATAAAAATTGTGATCTTACTTACAATGTCAAAAATATATCTGTGATCTACTCTAAATTACAACCTGGTGCAATCGACAGTCAACCGAATTAGAGTCGACAGTCAACTGTCAAGTAATAAATTTCGGATTTTAGTTACGGAACAGTCGACCGACTATATTGTAACAGTCGACTTCCCTGGTTATTTGTTTTGAGTTTTAAAATCTTTACAGAACAGTCGACCGATTATATAGTAACAGTCGACTGACCTGATCATTTTATTTTCGAGTTTTAAATCTTTATGAAACATCCGACTGGCCATGTTTTAACAGTCGACTTTCCTGGTTATTTGTTTTAAGTTTAAAAATCTTTACAGAACAGTTGATCGATTATATTGTAACAGTCGACTGCCGTGATCATTTTATTTTCGAGTTTTAAATCTTTACGGAATAGCCGATTGGCCATATTTTAACAGTCGACTGCCCTGAAGTTACAAATAATATCTGGATTTTTTTGAGATAATTTTCTATGACCTGTGGCCTAGTATAAATGAGAATTTGAAACTACTTTTGCAAGAAAGAACTTATTTTAATTATTAACTTATATTGTCTTTTAGATAAAGAAAATTAAATGGATTGTTTTAAGGAATTTAAAAATAAGATTTTGTAATAAGAAATTTGAAAAGTGTGAATTGTGAAACTAAGTGAAATTGTGAATTGTGAAATTAGTATGGATTAAAATAAAGATTAAGAGAATTATGTGGAAATGTGAACTAGTGGATGTGACATGTTAGAAGAATTGAATTTTATTTATTTACGCATGACATTGTACTTGAAAATTGAAATTAGATGACATGATGAGTTATGAAGAGCATTATGAATATGAATAAATGAATATTATGAATATGAAATGTGAATTATGATTAATCATGAAAGAGGACTTTATGAGTATGAAAACTCAATGTTGTAATTATGGGTTGAAATTAAGAACTAGGGTATAGCTAAGCCTTGTACCGGCAATAAAAGAAATGTTGAAATGATATTTGAATGAAAAGAATAATAGTTGGGTCATGTGAAATGAATGAATAAGACCGGTATAGTGGGAATGCTAACCCTAAGGGATTGATTTTGTTCATGATTCAATTAAATTAAAGACTAGATACATAGTGAAGATGTGATGAAAGTAAGAGAAAAACATGAGTATAAGGGCCATTGGATTGGCGGCGTGAGAGTATTCACAGGATATCCCATGATGTATCATGAATAGGACGTGGATACTGCTCCAGAGTACCGTCCCGGTGGTGATGCTCGTGGGGGTGTTTGGTGACTGCGAGTGGTGTCATGTCTATGGTAGGAGGTGAATTACCACAGGATGCCTACATGATGAGTCATGTGACAGTGCGTTGGGATTCTCTCTAGGCCGCTTAGACATGAGTTCGTAGGTCATAGAACATTTAGGATACTTACCGTAGTTACAGAAGTAGAGTAAGTCATGGCAAGGGATTGAACCCTACAAGATGAAGACCGGTTAAGGGCTTGCCCTCGGACTTATGTAGTATGGGCTGCATAGACTCTGAACAAGTGCACATTAGTGTCATATAACATAAATAATTGCATTAAGAACTAAGTGTACATTCACAATACGACATCAATAGGATAGTCCCCTTAGCTTTGTTTGTGAACAAGTTTGTGGTTTGTTAAATGTTGAGAATCGTTATACTGTTTCTGGCATAGAGATGATGGTCGTGTATAATATTTCGTCAGTTGAATGAACTGATGTGCCCACAGTTTCTATGCAGGGTAAAGCACATGAAAAAGACTAAAAAGGAATTGATGCTTAAAGATTATTCAACTATTATTGTATTTAATTCATTGTTGTAAAATTTGTTTCCGCTGCATAAGTGTTAATGTAATGTAACTCTGATGTAAAGTAAAGTTTCATTTTTCCTTGTAAAATTGTACGAAGTGAAGTGAAAAGATCCTGTGGAACTCGAATTTCGCCTGTTTTGAAATTCGGGGTGTTACAAGCACAATACATCGCTTTAAGGGAATGCCCTAGCATTTGTATGTATATTATTAGGATTCATGTTCATAGAATTTGACAAAGTTTTATTTTGGCTGTCAACTATCTAATGCAGCCCTCCTCTTATCCGGTTTGTGGTCGAATTCCTGGCTTAGGACAAACAATGGTAGAGTTATTAATTGGTATATATATATATATATATATATATATAAGTAAAAGGGATATATGAGTAAAAGGGATATGAGCAACTTGCTTATTTACTAAATAAACAATTGAGGATGTGACATGCATGTGGTACATTAGACAACTAAACATTTTTAGGATTTCTCAACCACATACATGCAACCTTATGAATTGCTCATTTGCTAAATGAGCAAGTTGCTTACCCCTTTTTCCTATATATATATATATATATATATATATATATATATATATATACACACACTATTATATAAATTTGGCAACCCAAATGACAATAATTGGTGCAGAATCTATTACCATTTTTTGTTAAAACTGTATGTTTTTTTTTGTACTTTAGTTTGCCAAAAATAAAAATGACAACCTAAATGATTAGTGCATTGGTGCGGATGCTCTAACAACCAATCTTTTGGTGTTGTCTAGGTTAGGTTAGTTGGTTTACTTGAGTAAAATATGAGTATAAAAAATTGTCTTTTGTTTCTGTGGAGTTTTTTTTGCCGTATTGAGAACTAGTGATTTTACACGTGTGATGCGCGTCTTAATAAAGATAGTTTTTTAAAGTAAAAATTCAGACGTTGTCTGAGTTTGAACCTGAGACCTCATTTATAATAATTATGCATATGCGTTACACACGTTGATATATTTACAAATTACATTAAGACCTTCTCCTATTATAATATTAGAAATTATAGATGAATATTACACTTCAATAATGTTTCATTATAGGATTGTATAGCTTAAGAAAACGAAACCGTACTCTCCAATTTCTCCATGGATTTCATTATGAAAGCATGATGATCTAAATTAGATTGTTTCTAGCTTTAATTAACAGGAACACGGTAAGACTACCTTATTTCATTAAAAAATATAATCATAATATCTATATAATAAAATATAAAGAAAGCTATTAAGTGGCTCTTTTTCAATCCTCCCAAAATCAAAGGCTCAGATCTAAACTTACAAAACACATTCCCCTCCCCCCCGCAAAACTCAAATTCAAATCCCCCTCCCCAAAAAAAAAACCATTTATTTGTTTAATTATTTCTCTCTCTCTCTCTATTTTACTCAAAAATTTAGATTTTCAAATTTCAGGTTTGTAAATTTTCAGTTTTTTTTATTGTTCATGTTACATTGAAAATAGCAAATATATCTTCAATAGTTAAATTTCATCATTTTCCACCCTCAAAGTTCTAAAAAGTTGGATTTTATACCATTTATAATTAATTTTCAACATATATTAATGAAAACATACTTTTATTTACAACTAATTATTGTCATACTATTCAAACTTGAGCTACATAATTGTTGTTTTACTGTTTACAAGCCTTTTCATATGCTGTATTGTTCCGAAGACATGCCGCAGGCACGTACCTACGGGCAAATCTAGTATATATAGAAAAAGTGAAAAACAAGTGTAATCTTAGTACTTTAAGATATACTACTTACACAAATTATATAGGAGAAGCTGTGTTTCAACTTTGCTTCCAAGCTCGTGCGTGCGCACAACTCACTCATGATGCCATAGAAAGAGATCTATGACTGGAGAGAGCACTAGCGTATCTAATCAGACCAATTGAAAAACATAACAACACTATTAAGGAGGTCAATGGATACTCCGAAAGGGTGTAGCGTAATGAGAAGTCACAGAATTGTTGAACGATTACTATAGGTACCGTACAAAACATACCACACATACACATCTGGAGTTTAATTAGGAAGGCAGGCTTGGTGAGTCTAATACAGAAAAAACTCAATAATGAAAAGCAAACAAAGAACCTAATCAAAGAAACAAAAGAAAAAAAAAACCCAACAACACACAAACACACGAGATTTTTTTGAGATTAACTCAATGCAATGGGTACTTCTCCATGCAGAGACACTCCTGCGATTTCCACTAAAAAGTGTGAATAAAAAAAGATTACAATCACTCAATGACTCAGCACCAAGGTGTAAGGTTTATCTTCTTCTCCCTCTCTCAAGAATGGCCGCTCAAGACTTTCCCTTGATAATAGAACTAGTTGGAATAACCCTAATAATCATACACCATACATGCGTACATGATTACAAAAGATTATATTCAAGCTGTAGATGAAAATCTTCAGTTATGCGCCCTTGCGGTCTACTGAAAAGGAGGGCGGTTGACTGCGAAGGAGGATAGTCGACTACAATGAATCTGAGCAAGTCAGAGACAAAACTCGGTCGATTGTGAGAAGAGGCGGTCGACTGCAAATCATCCCGAGTAAACGCGGTCGACTGCCCTCTTGGCAGTCTAATGCTTCCTGTTGCAAATGCAGTTTCAGCATGACAATCGATTACATTTATCAGCAGCCTTCTGTCAATTGGTGTTGTCGTTTTTTGCTCCTGCTACTACTGACTTGCAGCTGCTTTGTTGCTGCACTACTCGCTACTACTGCTACGCTTCTCTGATCTTCTTCAAATCCTTGCTCTTGTATTGGATCCCCCAATCCTAACAATATCCCACACGGAGACATATACACAAAGTCTCCTGCCTATTTTTCATTTTTCTTTTGGCCTATTCAAGACATGTGCCTTTGCGAGTCTCCCATCAATCAACTTACAGACAATCTGAAAGTACAATAGAAAAACGGAAGTTTCTTGTTATACACTACCTTTGTGAGCATCCGCCGGATTCATGTCAAGAATCTTTCATAGCTTCAACCACTTTTTTTCAACTGTCATCCTGATAAAGTGATAGCTCATCTGAATGTGTCGAGTTCTAGCATAGAGCGCCGAATTCTTTGTCAAGAATACTGCACTCTGACTGTCACACCATAATTCTCTTATTGGTTGTTTTGTAACAGCTAACTCATGAGATCCTAAATCCACAACATGTTCTTCGAAGACTCTGTAAGTGCCATATACTTTGACAATGTTGTTGACTATGCTACAACCATTTATAACTGTGAAACTCAATTCACAGTTGTACCTCTAACTGCGAACACATATAGTGTAGTACTCCTACAACCATCACAATCAACGTAAAAGTTCTCATCGACTTAACCATGTATATATAAAGAATTACCCCCAAAATAAAGAGAATGATTTGAAGTACCTGCAAGATATCTATGAATCCACTTCACTGATACCAATGCTCTTTACCAAGATTCTTCATGTACCGGCTAACAACGCCACTGTATGTGTGACATATGACCTTGTAGACACCATCACATACATAAGACTACCAAAAGTTGAGGCATAAGGGACTACAGCCATCTCCTCCATATCTACCTTTGATGAAGGACACAAGTTCATAGATAACTTGAAGTGTGCACCCAATGAACAAGTAACTAGCCTCACACCATCCATATTGAATCACTTCACCACTTTCTTCACATAGTTTACTTTTGATAACCAAAGCATTTTTACTCTACCTGTCTCCACTGATTTTCATGATGAGAAATTACTTTACTTCACTAAATCCTTCATAGAAAAGTGAGAAAGTAGCAACCATTTTACATCATTAATTTTTTTCATATATGAACCGGCTAACAACATGTCAAACACATATAAATTTATATAACTGCACACATAAACACAATGATCTGATTCACACATTTCAAATCTCTTTCCTTGCATGAAACAACTGAACTTCAAGTACCATTTCCGCGGTGCCTGTTAGACCCCATATAGACTCTTCTTCAGTTGATAAGCCGTGTCATCTTTTCCTTTGACTTCAAAATCTGCGAGGACTATTTGCATTGATCTCTTCCTTGTTTTGACTTATGACAGTGTCAGCACTCACCTTTGCAATTATTTTCTCTTGACTTTGACCTATGATTTCTGTTTTTGACCTCCCACTGTAGGTGCTTCTCCCATGGTTCTCAGCTGCCAATGCAGAGTTGCTAGAAGATGTTAAAGATTCTCCATTTCTCTTCCTTCTCACCTCCTTATTCATGATTTTCCTAATCATCCTTCAGAGTATTCGCATCAGTCAAGTACTTGTGATAACCTGTTCTAACGAGTCATAGTTGTGGGGAAGACCAGATAGAATAACAAGGCCTATGTGTTGGATCCTGTAGGCAAGACAACAAACACTAGAGGGGGGGTGAATAGTGTTTAATAAAAACTGCGGAAATTTTTCTCGGTGCAGTCGACTGAGTTATGGACCAGTCGACTGATAAGTCAAAAATAATTGAAAGTAACAACTCTGTGCAGTCGACTGATGGATGAAACAGACGACTGAAAGCACAATGAAATTACAACTACAAACGGTACTGACCAGTCGACTGATGGTGCAATGAGTCGACTGTCCAGAATCTTTTTGCAGAATTAAAATAAACAAGAATGAATGCAAACACAAGATAATCAATCATAGAGTACACAAGATATATCCTGGTTCGGTCCTCCCGACCTACATCCAGTCCCTAAGCAACCCACTTGAGATTTCCACTATTCTTAAAAAATTACAAGAATACCCTACGGCGTTACGACAACAACCTTGCCTAACCCGTAGTCCTTTCTCTCAACCAGAGAAAGCAGACCCACTCTACAACCAAGAGTGAAAAGACACCGACTCTACAACCAAGAGTCAAAAACACTCTCCAACCGAGAGCAAGAGTACAAGAATACTTTACAGTCAACCTATAGCCTTGTTGTTGTATGTGTTGATGCACGTGGCTAAAAGAATAGGTCGACTTCTATACTCAGTCCAGAGCAAATTCAATGCTATACTGGACTGAATGTAGAGAACCAAAGTGTATGAACTTGAAAGCTTTGTTTCTCACAGAAAATCACTTAGAATGTTTTTCACAAGAATGCTCGAGTGTATCAAAAATCATGTAGATCTTTTCAGTGAGATCTGAAACTCTATTTAAAGAGTTTGATCTCCTGAACGTTGGGAAAAACAGTTACTCAACTGTCAACCAACGGATCTGAGCTTTTGAATTTGAAAAAATTCGATTTTGAAAAACAGAAAACGGTCAAAAGCTCTCGAACAGTCGACTGGGTTGCCATATGAGTCAACTGATCAGAGTTTGAATAATTTTAAACAGTTTTGTACTATCAGTCGACTGGCAGAAGCTTAAGTCGACTGGTTCTTAAAAGTTAAAATTCTTCAAACTGTTTTGACTTCTTTTTTGGGGTTTTTAAGAGACACACATTATGAAATTTTGAGTGTGTGTGTGTGTGTGTGTGACAAGGCTTTACATCAGACTAAGACTCAACAGAAAGTAAAATACAATGTTTACAAGACACAACAATATAACACATTTGAGCTTGAAGTCTTGAGTCTTGAGTCTTGAATTGAGTCTTGATCCTTGTCTTGAAGTCTTCATCTGTATCTTTTTGAGCTTGTTCATTTGTTCAGCTAGAATTGTCTTTGGTCTGTGCACTGCAATGTTAGCTGTATAACATAGACACATGTTGCACTGTGTTGTGATCATCAAAATCAAGAATCAACATTCTCTCCCCTTTTTGATGATGACAACACAATAGCTGATAACAATTTATATAGAAACATACAAGCATAGGTTTTAAAAAGCTCTCCCTATTAAAAACACAATATGCATACATAAAACAAATTCTTGACATAAAGAATGTATCAGTCGACTGATAAGCTCTATCAGGCGACTGAACAGAACATGAAAATGCAGTTAACAAGTATCACAGATGCAGCAAGTATCACAGATGCACCAGTTTAGCAGCAGTCGACTGTATCCTTGGGAAAGTCGACTGACCAGAGATATTTCAATACTCAGAATACGCTGAACAGTGTAACAATGTTTAACAAATGCAGAATATAACACATAGCATGCAGAATATAACACATAGCACAGATATAACTCAGATCTTTCTTTCTCTCCCCCTTTGGAATCATCAAAAAGCACAAAGTAACAAGGTTTTGCATTAAAGAAGAAACTTAAGTCTGATACAAAAAGAAATGCATTAAGAAAGCAAAAATTACATAATAAAAGGAAAGAAAATCTTCAATCTTCTTCATCGGAATCTTCATCATCATCTTGAGAAGGAGGATGAAACTGAGAAGTGAAGAGATGAGTTAGGTTGTCTAGTTTGGAGTCGAGGGTATGGAGTTGGGTGTCTACAGAGACTGAGTGGTTCATTAGGTAGGACACACAGTCGTAGAGAGTACGAGGGTCATCAAAATTGGCTTGAAGAATAGGTGGATCATCAGATGTAGAAGGTTGAGAGGGTCTGGGTCTAGGTCTAGAAGTAGAACCTAAAGGAGCTTGGGAAAGAGGAGGAGATCTAGGGGGTGATCGAGTAGGAGCATCAAGGAGTTTCATACGTGCCAAACTAGCACGATCGAAACACTCATAACGAGAAACAATATTTGTCTCCGAATCAAGATCAACTCCAAAAGCTATAAAAACTCTAGTGAGAAGACCTCCAAAAGGTAGAAAGTGAGTGTGGTCTTGATTAAGTTTTGAAAAGATAACTTGACCCCAATTAACAGCAATTCTACCAAAAATTGCATATATAGCTTTTTGTAATTCAATAGAATATTGGTCATAACTACCCTTTTTAGGAAGGATGTTATAGGCTAATATTCTACCTACAAGCTTAGCAATTGGTTTGATATTTTTACTTGTCATTGGAGGGCCATGATTGGGTAGGAAAATTCTAGATAAAATTGAAGCATCATCTAAAAGAACGTCATCAAGAAATAATCCCACATCATCAATACCTAACATCTCATTAATCCTAGTCGGTGTGAGTGTCATTCTAACATTCTTCACAGACGACCGGATTAGGACATCCCCATTTGGTTTTTGCACAACTCTCATATTTGTGTAAAACAAATAAATGAGTTGGGGATAGTAATTAGGTTGGTTTGATAATGAGAGAAAGTCATAGAGACTGCAATTTTGAAATAGTGGAATGAGATTAAAACGGTCTAGGTCATCAAAATTTACAAATCTTCCAGGGAAGATTTGAATTGTACAAAAGACATACCAACGATCAAGAAGATCGGAACTCAAAAGATATTGAGTGTATTCTTGTGAAGAAGAAGTACCCTCATGAGAACGTTTCGATCGTTTGGGTGCCATGAGAAACGAGTGGAAAGGGTTTTACCTAAGAGAAGAAAGAGAGAGTCGAGTAGGAGCAAGCACAATCAACACTGAGAAAGTAGAGCACCTTCTTCTCCAAAAACTAGGGTTTTGAAATTGGGGGTAAAAGCTTGAAATCGGTAAGGGGTTAAAACGGCTGGTAAAGAGGGTTTTAACTGTGAGTGAACGGCTGAGATCAAGGAGAGGTGAAATCGATGGTGAGGATTAAAGATCACGGGTGAAAAGATAAGTGATTTTCATCTCAAAAGACGTGATGAATAGTCGCTGAAGATGATTTAGCTCGCGACAGTCGACTGGTAGGGAGATCAGTCGACTGAGTCGAGAAGAAAATAAAAATTTTATGTCGACTAATCAGTCGACTGGTATAGGAACCAGGCGACTGGTCAGATAAAAAACATTGCTATGTTTTTTAAAAAACCAGTACAGTCGACTTACTCAAAAGTATAGTCGACTTAACAGTAACAATTTTCAGCAAATATCAATAAAATCACAAATTCCAAGTTCTCGTCTTAAATTAATGAAAGTATCTTCTTTAAGGGGCTTGGTAAATATATCTGCTACTTGTTTATCAGTAGAGATAAAGTCTAAAGATATATCTCCTTTTAAAACATGATCACGTAGAAAATGATGTCGAATATCAATATGTTTCGTACGTGAATGTTGAATCGGATTTTTAGATAAATTAATTGCACTGGTATTATCACACATAATTGAGGGTTTCTCAAATGAAATACCATAATCTAATAAGGTTTGTTTCATCCATAAAATTTGTGCACAAGCCAAACTTGCAGCGATATACTCAACTTCTGTAGTTGATAGGGATACGGAGTTTTACTTTTTACTGCACCAAGATACTAGGGAATGTCCCAAAAAGTGACATGTACCACTAGTACTCTTGCGATCAGTTTTGCTTCCAGCAAAATCGGCATCGCTATAAGACAAAAGTTGAAAATTATCGGTGCGTGGATAAAATAAACCATATTCAGATGTGCCTTTAATATATCTTAAAATTCGTTTCACTGCTTTTAAATGAGACTCTTTAGGACTAGATTGATATCTAGCACATAAACATATGCTGAACATAATATCTGGTCTACTTGCAGTAATATATAAGAGTGAACCAATCATACCTCGATAGAGTTTTTGATCAACACTCTTACCTAATAAATCTTTGTCAAGAGTAGTAGTAGTAGCCATAGGTGTGGATTTACTACTAGTACTATCCATGTTAAAACGTTTGAGTAATTCCTTTGCATATTTGCCTTGATTGATAAATATGCCATTTGAGGACTGTTTAATTTGAAGTCCAAGGAAATAATTGAGTTCACCCATGTGACTCATCTCAAATTCATTTTTCATGGTATTAGCAAATTCTTGACATAGATTATTATTAGTAGAACCAAAAATTATATCATCAACATATATTTGTATGATTAAGATATCATTCTTAACTCTTTTGATAAACAAAGTAGTGTCTACTTTACCTATTTCAAATCCTGTTTCTAAAAGAAAAGTTTTTAAACGATCATACCAAGCACGAGGTGCTTGTTTAAGACCGTATAAAGCCTTTTTCAATTTATAAACATGATCTGGAAATTGTTCATGTTCAAAACCTGGTGGTTGTTTAACATAAACATTTTCCTTAATAAACCCATTAAGAAAAGCACTTTTCACATCCATTTGATAAAGTATAAAATTCATAAAACAAGCAAAAGATAATAAAATACGAATAGATTCTAGTCTAGCAACAGGAGCATATGTTTCATCAAAATCTATACCTTCTTCTTGATTATATCCTTGGGCAACTAATCTAGCCTTGTTCCTTACAACTTGTCCTGATTCATCTAACTTATTTTTGAATACCCATTTGGTACCAATGATAGTCTGATCAGGAGGTCTAGGAACTAAATCCCATACATCATTTCTTATAAATTGGTTTAGTTCATCTTGCATGGCATTCATTCAATATTCATTCTCACAAGCTTCTTGTATATTTTTCGGTTCAAAATCCGACAAGAATGCTGTATGAGAGATCATATTAACATGTGAACGTGTCTGAATACCATGGGAGATGTCACCAATTATTAAGTCATGAGGATGATCTTTAACTTCAACAAATGACTTTGGTAAAGTTGAAGATATCTCAATCGGATCAGTCGACTTGACTTATTCTTCAGTCGATTGCTTTACGTCAGTCGACTGGGAGACCTTATCAGTTGACTTATCAGATAGATTATTTTGCTCTAAGGATTTAATCACATTATCTAAAGGTGATAAATCAGTTTCATCATCTTTATTTAAGGTTGATGAAGGTAAGGATTCATCGAATGTAACATGCATTGATTCTTCAATAGTCATTGTAGACTTATTGAAAATTCTATATGCTTTACTCCTATTTGAGTATCCTAAAAAGATACCCTCATTAGATCTAGGATCAAATTTGTCTAAATTATCTTTTGTGTTTAGAATAAAACACTTACAACCAAAAGTCTTAAAATAAGATACTTTAGGAATTTTATTAAAAAATAACTCATAACAAGTCTTCTTTAGTTTAGGTCTTAGAAGAATTCTATTTAAAACATAACAAGCTGTAGCAACAGCTTCAGCCCAAAAATGCTTTGGTAGATTGCTTTCAACAAGCATAGTACGTGCGCATTCTTGCAAAGTCCTATTTTTCCTTTCAACCACTCCATTTTGTGGTGAAGCTCTAGGAAATGCAAATGAATGTGTTATACCATTCTTGTTGCAATATTCTGTAAATGTTTCATTTTCAAATTCTCCACCATGATCACTTCTAATAGTGACTATGGTTAGAGATCTTTGATTTTGAACACGTTTACAAAAATGTGCAAATTCCTCAAAAGCATCATTTTTATGTTTTAAAAAGAATGTCCAAGTGAATCTTGAAAAATCATCTACTAAAACAAACACATATCTACTTTTATTTAAAGAAGCAACTCTAGTAGGGCCAAATAAATCCATATGAAGTAATTCAAGTGGCCTACTAGTAGAGATTACTTTTTTGTTTTAAAAGTGGATTTGATTTGTTTTCCTAGTTGACATGCATCACATAACTTATCCTTTTTAAAAGATAGTTTTGGCAGTCCTTTAACTAGGTTATATTTAGATAATTTTGAGAGATTTTTCATGTTCACATGTCCAAATCTTCTATGCCATAACCAAGATTCATTGTTAGAGGCTATTAAACAAAAATCATTTGAGAAATCAATTGCATTCAAACACAATTCATAAATATTATTTTTACGAAAACCTTGAAAAACAACATTTTGCATAGTAGAATCATAAATCAAGCATGCATCTTTTTCAAAAACTATTTTATACCCTTTATCACACAATTGACTAATGCTTTAAAGATTATGCTTTAAACCATTAACCAATAGCACATTTTCTATAATTGGATTAGATATTTTACCGACCATGCCAATACCGATGACTTTGCCTTTGTTGTTATCTCCAAAGGTGACGGTTCCTCCATCTATACTTTGAATGGTGGATAGTAGGTTGGCATGCCCTGTCATGTATTTTGAACATCCGCTGTCTAATATCCAGCGTTCTTTCTTGGGTACCTATAAAAAGTTTAAGGTAAATATGGTACCCTTTTTATTGGGTCCAAAACACATTAGTTTGGGGAAAACCAAACCCATGAAGAGTTTGATCTTCCTCCATAAGCAGGAATATAATAAGTAGAATTACACACATTTAACATATATGAGTTAATATAAGCAATTCTATCATTCTGATTTAGATTAACTGGAACCCATACTAATTTGTTCTGTCCAGTCGACTTATCAGTATCCTTCAGTCGACTGTTGGTGTACATCAGTCGACTAGTAGATACACTAGGTCGACTTATAAGAGGTTTTGATCTCATCGAATAAGATCCATTTTCTCTGGACAGACGACTGATTGTATGGTTCAGTCGACTTAACCGAACGTTAGTTTTGCTTTTATCACTGAAATTAACAACCTTTGGCTTTGCAAAGAAATCATACAACTTGTGTGTAACACTAGAAATAGATGCTGACTTATTTTTACTAGTGTTTACTACAGGAGATTCTTTTACAGAAGATTTTTTAAAACCAAGTCTAAATTTTTGACTAGATGTAACTTGATGATGAAGCATATCATTTAAATTCTCTTTGCCTTTGTTAAACTTAGATACGTTCTTTGAAATCTCTTCATAATTCTTTTTGAGAGTTTCAAGATCAGTATCTAAACTTGCAATGCGAGAATTTAAGGATTTTACTTCCTTATCAAGGTTAAGATTTTCTTGATTAAGTGTTTGATTCACTTTCTCAAGATTCTTAACTCTAATCTTTTCTTTCTTTAACTCATGGAATATTTCATTAAAAGCATCAAGAAGATCTTCGGAATCATAATCATTACTTACATGTTCTTGTGCAGCCATAAAACACACATTTGCCACTTCGTTATTTTTATCCGTTTCTTCTTCGGAAGATGAATCACTATCATCCCATGTAGCTTGATAAGCCTTCTTATTTTTGGCAAATTTGTTCTTTGGATATTTGTCCTTCTTGAAGTTGGATGATTTTCCCTTGTTCTTTGCATTTTCTAAGGGACAATCCTTCTTCATGTGACCTATTTTATTGCACCTGAAACATGTAGGAGGGTCATTAGAATCTTTAACTTTAGAATGAAACTTACCCTTCTTTAAGAACTTCTTGAATTTCTGAGTGAACATTGCTATTTCTTCTTCATCTTCTTCCTCATCTTCTGAGTCTGTCATGGCTTTAAAAGCCAATGATTTCTTCTTTGCTTGGTGTGATTCTGTATCTTTCTTTCGATCTTCAAGTTGGACCTCATATGCCATGAGATTGCCAACAAGATTCTCGAGAGTAAGTGTTGACAAGTCATTCGCTTCCTCTATTGCTGTGGTCTTCTTCTCCCATTCTGGAGTGAGTGCACGCAAGACTTTTCTGACCAACTATGCATGAGTATAAATATTTCCAAGTGCCACTAGAGAGTTTGTGATGTCTGTGAATCTGGTAATCATCTCAGACACAGTCTCATTGTCCTTCATTCTGAACATCTCAAACCTGTGGACAAGAACAAAAATTTTAGACTCTTTTACTTTATTCGTTCCTTCATGTGTTACCTCGAGTGTATGCCAAATTTGATGTGCGGTTGTAGCATTTGATACACGGTTGAATTCTTCCTTTGTAAGTGCACAAAATAAGGCATTCATTGCTTTGGCATTGTTCATAGTCTGATTCTTTTGATCATCATTCCATTGTGCATATGGAATGGTAGGAGCAGTGTATTCCATCTCTGTTATTTGCCATATCTCATAGTTGATTGATTGGAGATAGATTCGCATTCGGCACTTCCAATAATTGTAATTCGTTCCATCAAATAGTGGTGGCCGTTGTGTAGATTGGCCTTCATGGTACTGATTTGTATTTGACGTAGTTGCCATAGCCTGTAACCTTGCTCTGATACCAAGTGTTGGATCCTGTAGGCAAGACAACAAACACTAGAGGGGGGGTGAATAGTGTTTAATAAAAACTGCGGAAATTTTTCTCGGTACAGTCGACTGAGTTATGGACCAGTCGACTGATAAGTCAAAAATAATTGAAAGTAACAACTCTGTGCAGTCGACTGATGGATGAAACAGACGACTGAAAGCACAATGAAATTACAACTACAAACGGTACTGACCAGTCGACTGATGGTGCAATGAGTCGACTGTCCAGAATCTTTTTGCAGAATTAAAATAAACAAGAATGAATGCAAACACAAGATAATCAATCACAGAGTACACAAGATATATCCTGGTTCGGTCCTCCCGACCTACATCCAGTCCCCAAGCAACCCACTTGAGATTTCCACTATTCTTGAAAAATTACAAGAATACCCTACGACATTACGACAACAACCTTGCCTAACCCGTAGTCCTTTCTCTCAACCAGAGAAAGCAGACCCACTCTACAACCAAGAGTGAAAAGACACCGACTCTACAACCAAGAGTCAAAAACACTCTCCAACCGAGAGCAAGAGTACAAGAATACTTTACAGTCAACCTATAGCCTTGTTATTGTATGTGTTGATGCACGTGGCTAAAAGAATAGGTCGACTTCTATACTCAGTCCAGAGCAAATTCAATGCTATACTGGACTGAATGTAGAGAACCAAAGTATATGAACTTGAAAGCTTTGTTTCTCACAGAAAATCACTTAGAATGTTTTTCACAAGAATGCTCGAGTGTATCAAAAATCATGTACATCTTTTCAGTGAGATCTGAAACTCTATTTAAAGAGTTTGATCTCCTGAACGTTGGGAAAAACAGTTACTCAACTGTCAACCAACGGATCTGAGCTTTTGAGTTTGAAAAAATTCGATTTTGAAAAACAGAAAACGGTCAAAAGCTTTCGAACAGTCGACTGGGTTGCCATATTAGTCGACTGATCAGAGTTTGAATAATTTTAAATAGTTTTGTACTATCAGTCGACTGGCAGAAGCTTAAGTCGACTGGTACTTAAAAGTTAAAATTCTTCAAACTGTTTTGACTTCTTTTTTGGGGTTTTTAAGAGACACACATTATGAAATTTTGAGTGTGTGTGTGTGTGTGTGTGTGACAAGGCTTTACATCAGACTAAGACTCAACAGAAAGTAAAATACAATGTTTACAAGACACAACAATATAACACATTTGAGCTTGAAGTCTTGAGTCTTGAGTCTTGAATTGAGTCTTGATCCTTGTCTTGAAGTCTTCATCTGTATCTTTTTGAGCTTGTTCATTTGTTCAGCAAGAATTGTCTTTGGTCTGTGCACTGCAATGTTAGCTGTATAACATAGACACATGTTGCACTGTGTTGTGATCATCAAAATCAAGAATCAACACTATGCTCGTTCCACGAACTTCAACCTTGCCGATTCTAATCGATTGTATACTATACTAAAATTGTTTACATGCTCCGCTGCTGAACCCGCTTTCTGAAACTTCATGTTGATCAACTTCTTCAAGAGAAGGATCTGGTTCGATGTAGACAGTTTCTCATACATATTTTTCAGGATCTCCATTGCCTCATTTGCGGTCTTTGGCTTCTCAATGCGGAATAGCATTTTCCTACTGATCGACATCTAAATTTGCCCAAGCATCTTCTTATCTACACGGTTCCAAGTTGCCAACGCAACTGCATCTACCTCAGCATCTTCTGACTTCATGCCAAACAACAGATTATCTAGATCTTTCTGTCGAAAATACGCTATCATCTGCATCTTCCACATTGTGAATTCTCTTTCATTGAATCTCTCGATTTTCCCATGGTCTCCCATATCTGCAAACCACCTGGTGCTCTGATCTGATACCACTTTGTTGAGTCTAATGCAGAAACAACTCAATAACAAAAAGCAAGCAAAGAAACTAATCAAAGAAACGAAAGCAAGTAAAAGCAAACAACACAAACACAGGAGGTTTTTTCGAGATTTACCCAATGCAATGGCTACTTTTCTGCACAAAGGCACTCTTGTGATTTTTCACTAAACATGTTAAAATAACTCAAGAACTCGCCACCAAGGTGTAAGATTTATCTTCTTCTTTCTATTTCAAGAACGGACGCTTAAGACTCTTTATTGATGATAGAATTAGTTGGAATTACTCTAATAATCATACACCATACATATATATATAGGATTACAATAGATTGGATTGAAGCGATAGATCAAATCTTCAGCTCCGATCGATTGCAAAGGAGGGCAGTCGACTGCAATGGAGGGCAGTCGACTGCAATGAGTCTAAGCAAGTCAGAGAGAAAACTTGGTCGATTGCGAGAAGAGGCAGTCGACTGTAAATCATCTCGAAAAAATAGAGAGAAATCGCGGTTGACTGTCCTCCTGGCAGTTGACTGCTTCCTGTTTCAACTACAGTTTCAGCATGACAGTCGACTGCATTTATTAGCAGTCGATTGTCAATTGTTGTTGCTATTTTCTGCTCATGCTGCTGCTGGTGCTACTGACTTGCTGCTACTAAGCTTCTCTGATCTTCTTCAAACCCTTGCCTCTTGTATTGGATCCACCAATCCCAATAAGTTGATGATACCTTTCCAGTTGCATCTCAAACAATCCGTATGTGGAGCAAATGTCTCTGTAACCATTTGTAAATCGTTAATGGTAGTTGCGTAACATATGCAAGTCGAATGCTCGTCTGAAACATGCATGAATTTGCACCGGATGATCAATCATATAGAAGAAAAAAAACTGCAGGCAAAGAGCATTCACTAAGAGTGGGAGAAAGAAGCAATCCAACAGAAAGATTGCATGCCATTCACTAATTTTTGTGGTTAATTAACATGATTTGTGACCGGTGGTTCATGTTCAGAGAATAAATAAGAGTAAAGCGAATAACACAAATCAGTTGTGATGAAAATAGGGAAGGCCTTGAACCTAGGAATCATTTTAAAGTTTAATGTGACACCATTTTATTAAGAATTGTGTTATGTACATATTTGCTAGTTCTGTCATTTTCCGCTAGAAATATCTTTCTAAGTAAAAAAACAAACACGAATCATTAGAAATTATAAATCAAGTTGGTGTTTTCATCTCTATGGCTGTATATCAGTATATGTTATCACTAAATACATATTAACTTTAGCCCACATAATCCAGATGAATACATGATAAATTATTCATTGTCCTATATGACCAAAAAAATGATAATCCCTATTGGAGTCTAGGATTTAATCTATCCCTCTAATTGATTTTTCAATGTGGGACTATTATTTAGGCCACAACCTCAACAATCTCAACCCTTGCTTGAATCCGGAAAAAGCAATCATCGAGCCAAAACTTTGGAGAACTTTAGAGATTCATAGCCTCCACCTTAGACTATATTTCATGTGCCCTTGACACAACAATGTCGATCCGCCAACCTCATGACTTGACAATGCCTCCGCCACCAATTAACTCAACAATTACTTCGCACTCAAATAATATCTCCACATCAGCCCAATATCTTCACAATGGACTCTAATACCATTTTTTATCACTAATGACCAATTTACTTTGGCACACATAACTCAGATGGATAGATGATAAATTATTCATTATCTTATATGACACAAAAGAGATAATCCCTATTGGAGTTCCAATCTAATTTAACTATCTATCCATCTAATTAATTTTTAATGTGGAACTATTATTCAAGTTACAACCTTAACAGTATATTATGAGGAAGAGGTCTATATCAACGTGAAGTTGCATCAAGCAAATGCTTATTAGGAGCACTTATAAATTATCCTACTAATTATGATGCATGATTCATCACTGATTTTATTTAATGACATTATGTTTGGTGCTCCAAAAGATCCCTCTTGGTAGGGAATTTCGTGGATCAAAATTTAGAACGAAAGGCAACAACCGATCATAATAAACAACCTAGAAAACATAAACCACACCAAGCATAAAAACAAATAATTTGTCATAATTCGGCAAACCTAATATGGGGAAGAAATAACCAAGTTAACTAGAGACGACATTGGAGTTACAATACTCTCACCAAGAATCTATATTTAAATCCTTAATAGAAGATACTCTTCTGTTTACAATGGAAAACTCTCATATAAAGTACTACCTCTTATGGAGGCCATTACAATTATTTTATTGAGATTTAGAGAAAAAAAAAATATTTGTTGTACTCTCAATATTTCTTTCCTAATAATTCAAAGGCTACATGAACCCCATGTGATATAAAAACGGTGAATAAAATATCCAATCAAGTATGTAATTGAATATTGTCCGTAATCTTATTTAATTTTGAAAATCGCCATAACCCAATCTCCCGAAACTGCTTTTTTCGTCTTTTTGGACAAATTCTGCTCCTTTTGACTCAAATTTGCACTTAGATCATTTTGACAATATATTAACTTCATACTTGAGAATATATTGACTTCAAACTCAGACACACACACAATAATTTTCACCTTGGATCGCATTCAAAAGATGTCTTACTTGTATGATTTATTGTTTTTGGACTCTTTCCTTTCCCCTCTTGCAAACAACATGATTCAGTGGCGTTGTCTGCTACTTAAATTTTCCTTTACCTGTTTTGTTTCCAATTGTATGCTCTCTGAAGGGCAAGCCTCAGTAGGTGTTAATATGGAGATGTCATTCCCTGTAAGAACTCCAACTACCTCGAGGCATTCTCCACATCTCGACGATAATTGAACGTTGTGATCTCGCTTCAGTGATTGTAGTGGCGGCAGACAAGATGCTTTAGAAATGATGGGCTTTAAAATACTCAGCCGAGTTTTCCCGTTCCCACTTGTAGAGGTTGTGCTGAACACTCGTCCTTCCCTTCATCACCATATGACAACCTTCCCAAACTCATAGAACTCCACTTCGAGCTATGTACCTGCAGCCCTGTACTTCCAACATTCCCAAGGATATTAGATTTTGTTTTAACAAAGTAACATGCATGATTTTCTCCAATGTGAACCCCTTTTATCTAGCATCTCCAACTTAACAGTCCCCTCACCCACTACATCATAATTCTCACCAGTCCCCTTCCTCATAGAACATGTTGTAGACTTGTAAGTATTTTGGAGCAAATATGAGAAGAACTAGCCGAATTAAGAAATTAGTCAGAATCCACATCATTAGAACTTGATACAATAAGACAGATTAAGTTATCACTTTATTTAGCGATGTTGACCATGTTGGCATCCTTATAATTCAAAAACATGTAACAATCCCTTTTGTAATGCTATTTTCACCTGCAGTGGTGGCAATGGATTCCAACAACACCAACGCCAACAAAGCCTTTTTCCCAACTATTTGGGGTATTCTATTTGGTTTAGCGTAATATTTTCTGTAAGGCCATAAGTCTTCATATCGTTTCTCACCGTTTCCACCCAAAAAAGTTTAAGACTTTCCCTACCCCTAACTCAACCCTCAATACTTATCAAATCACTCTTTCTAACAGAGGCACTACTAGGTCTACGTGTGACATGTCCAAATCACCTAAGACAATTCTCTCTTAATTTATCTTGGATAAGATCTACCTTTACCATGTCTCGAATATGCTCGTTTCTAATTCTATCCTTTCTGGTTTTACCGTACATCCATCTTACCATCCTCATCTCCAATACTCATTTTTTGGACATGTTTTTTTGTTGCTCAACACTCTGCTCCATACATCATTGATGATCTATGATGATCTATCAGCCATCATATAATTTTTTTTATTCAACTTCAAAGGAATACGTTTGTCACACAAAATACCATTGACACTTCTCCATTTAAGCCAACCTACTTGGATCATATTTATAACATCTTCGCAAATCTCCCCATCTCTTTCTATAATCGAGTCTAAATATCGGAAACGGTCTCTCTTAGGTATCTCTTGACCATCAAGCTTCCCTACTTCCTCATTTGTATTACGAATATCACTAAAATTATACTCCATATGCTCTATTTTAGTTCTGCTTATTCTAAAGCCTTTAGCTTTCAAAGTTTCTCTCCACAATTCTAATTTAGCATTGATTCCTGCTCTAGTCTCATTCACTAAGACAACATCATTGATAAAAAGTACCAGGGCACGCAGCATGTATTCCTCACGTCAATTCATCCATAACCAAAGGAAAGAGGTATGGGCTTAAAGCCAAACCTTGGTGTAAACCTACTGTAATAGGAAAATCACTGGTCTATTTTGTGATTGTTTTAATTGTGGTCTTTAACCCTTCATACATATCCTTAATTACCTCAATATACCGAATAGTTACTCTTTTATTTTTTAACACCCACCATACTATGTCTCTAGGGACTTTATCAATTTTTTTTCTTCTAGATCTATAAACACCATATGTAGATTTCACAACAAACGAAGCACCTATCCCGACGTTTTTTTGCCTATCCATGTATTTTTTCGCTCTGAGATAGCGCGTAGCGGCATATCCCAAACTGCCACAAATAACACCACAAGAAACTGCGTTGGGATAGACAAATGGCATATCCGGGTGTTTTATCGACACGTCGCTATAGACTATCCTATCTTGGCATTTCATTAGGGTTGGCAACCGGGCTGGGCTGACCCCAGACCCGCCCGCGATCCGCTTGCCAAAACCCAGACTGTTGATTTATGGTTTGGGTCCGGATCGAACCCGCGAAACTAAGCGGGTCGACCCGGGTCGACTAATATGGATTTCCACTGAACCCAGCCCGTCAACCCGATGAACAGTGGCCAACCTGCTCACCAACCTACAGGTCGACCCGCGAGTCTTGAACGGTTTGACCCGCATGGGCCAAACGTTCGACCCGCGGGTCCAACAACCAAAAAAGATAGCCAACGAATGTTTAGGCCATTTTTCTTTTGTTTTTGTTTTTTTGTTTTTTTTGTTTTTTTGTTTTTTTGTTTTTTTTTCTTTTCCCCTATAAATACCCCTTAAACCACTCTAAAAATTTCACACCTTAATCTCTTACTCTCTCTACTATTACTACTCAATTCAATCTCAATTGATTCAAATTTTTTCAACATAGAAGCAAAAAATTTCGATCGTATCGAATTCAACTTACAACTATGTCTACTTCAAGTCTTCAACTCCTCCAAGGCTCCAACAAAGAAGCTCTCTTCCTTTCTATATACGAGTCTGGACTTCTATTTCTACTTCTACTTTATTTTCACTCTCATTCTATATACGAGTATCCGCGAAGTACAGTATCAAAATTTCACAACCCTCTTATTGTCTTGATATTTTTTTTGTAGTTATAAATTTTTTTATCATATTTGTTTGTTGGTTTTTTTATCTTCTCTCTCACAACCCTCCTATTGTTTTCTAGATTTTTTTTTAAAAACTTATCTCACCTAGATTGTATTTACCTTTTCACATACACTACTATTTCAATATGTCTAGATCACGAAGTAGCAGCTGTAGCCAAAGTGGACAAGATTCCACCAGCACTTCTCGTAGGCCTCCTATTCTCCCACAAAATGAGCCCGCTGAAGAGTACCCTATGACCCAACACATTGGTACACACGATGTCTTTGTGGCAGACATAGACATAGAAGAAGAACCACAAACACAAGCAACCGAAACAACACAACCGAGTAGTAGTAGGAAAACTAGAGGAAAAACTAGTGATTGGCTTATATTTCGGACGAAGAAAATCTGGGTGTAGGTATAAAAATTTGTAAAATATGTTCGAGGCTATACAAATGGAAGAATGGTGAGGGGACAGGTACAATAAAATGACACATCCAAAATGTACACAAATAACTTCTTGTAGACCTACCCAGCCAACAAAAAATTCACCCTTAGACCGGTATAGTTAATAGCCACTCTTATGATCCCGAACTTGTTCGTCGGGAAATGGACCAACTAGTAATTAAGGAAGAGTTACCATTTTTCTATTCCGAGAGTAGGGACTTAGAATTTTTTAATCAAACTACCTTAAACCCGCATTTTAAAAGAATCCCTAGGAATACTTTGAAATCGGATTGTTTTAAAATGTACAACAAAATGAGAGAAGCTTTGATTACCTTTTTATGGAATTTAACTTGTAGAGTTTCTTTAACTTCCGATTGTTGGAAGGGTTGCAACAATATTCCAATGATGGGAATAACTTGTCATTGGATCGACAGTGATTGGATTCTTCAAAAAAGGATTATATCACTTGCCGCGTTGCCATATCCCCATAGTGGTAATGAAATTGCAAATCGTATTTTAGAAATTTGTGATGTTTTTCATATTGGTGATAAAATTATGTGTATAAGTTTTGATAATGCATCTAACAAAAATGCATCAATTAGTATATTACAAACCGCATTAAACCCACCAACTGACAGTATTTTTCATATTATATGTGCATGTCATATTTTAAATTTATGTGTTCAAGATGCATTAAAAATAGCCGACCGATATATAGTTAACATTAGAAATTGCGTACATTTTATTGCATTATGTGGCCCTATATTTCAAGAATTGAAATCATGGTGTAGGCTTAAAAATGTACATTTTAGAAAATTTCCAAAGGATGTTAAACACCGATGAAACTCTACTTTTGATTTGCTACATGTTGTTACTGAATATAAAAGATGTATAAATGATTTTTGTATGGCAAAAAATATGCCAAATTTTCAAATGACTCCCGAATCTTGGTTTTTTGCCGAATCTTTGTTAAAAATTTTAGAACCTTTTATAACCGCAACTTTAAAATTTTCAAAATCTTATGAATCTACTTATAGTAGTATTTTTATTTCAATAGTTACTATGATGTAAACTTTCAACGAAATGATCGATGATGCTTTTATTGGTCATATTGTGAAACTTGCATACACCAAATTTTTGAAGTATTTTAGTCCTTCTCCTATGATGTATTGTATTGCCTACTGTGATGGATCCTTGTATCAAATTAGAAGGTACGAAGAGTTTAATTGGAATATTTTTTACTTTACTAGGAGATGAATTTGAAATTGATTGCCCAAAATTTTTAGCTAGTTTTGAACCAACATTAAATAACTTGTATGATTTTTATGATAGAAGTTTTGCATCTAGTAGTACAACTAGTTTAGTTAGTTCTTCTTCTGCTACTTCTAGAGGTAAGGGTAAGAATAAATTAGATGATGCCACATTTAATTTACTTGCACAACTTCAATAAAAAAACCTAGGACTAATCAACCAAATGAATTACATTGGTATAATCAACAAGATTCTGAAAGTTTTACTTCTACTCTTGATATTTTACAATGGTGGAAAGACCATGAACATACTTATAGTATTCTTAAATATATGGCTAAAGATGTACTAACTCCTCCTGTCTCTACATTTGATTCAGAAAGTGCCTTTTCTATAAGTAGCAGAGTTCTAACCAATTATAGGAATCGCTTGAAGCTCTAATCGTTGGAGATGCTCGTCTGCATGGAAGACTGGATGAAGGCCGAAGATAGAACTCAAGGAAAAGGGTTCGACATGTCTACTAGTGGAAGCAACTTGCCGGAAGAACAACAACAACAACAATAGTAACTAATATGAAGAATTGAAGACCAACAACAACACTAATAAATTGAAGACCAACAAATTGAAGAAAATTATAAATGTATAAAAAGTTGTATAAAATCTTTATTTCTTATAAAAAGGTTGGATAATTGAAGAAAATTGGAATTGTATAGAAGATATTTGTTATTGTATAAAACAAATTTGTAGAAAATCTTTGTTTCTTATTAAAAAATGGGAAACTTGTATAAGTTAAAATCATATTAATAATATATACATTTTTTGTTGGTAATTTCACTCTTTGATACTTATTATTATTATTACATTTTTTATAATTATTAAAATTACACTTTTTTAAAGTTAATAATAATAAAAAAAGACGGGCCAACCCGTGACCCGACCCGACCCGACCTGGGTTGGACCCGAATGGGTTCGCGGGTTGGGCAGGTCGAGATTTTGCAAATCCAACCCGGCCCGGCCTGGCCCGGTTGCCACTCAGACCCGACCCGAACTCGCCCTACTTGGGTTCCAATCCGGACGGGTTCGACCCGACTCGGCCCGGTCGACCTGTTTTCCAACCATACGTTTCATCGAAAAATGCCATTATAGACAATTATTTATCCCGGAGATTTTGAAGAAATGTCGGGATAGTACCATATTGCTTTGTATTATTTAATAGCTCTATTACGATGTTTTCTTGAAAAACGCCTGGATATGGCTACCCTATCCCTTTTTATTTTTGGTAGTATCTTTCTTATTCTCCTTATATTTTTCCATAAGTCTTCTCCGTATAAAAATTGCTTCCATTGTTGACCTCTCAGGCATAAATTAAAACTGATTCTCAGACACTTCAATTTCTAATATTAGTCTATGTTCGATCACTGTCTCCCAAATTTTCAGTGTATGGCTTATTAATTTAATCTCCAGGTAGTTGGAGCAATTTTTTATATCTCCTTTATTTATATATATGGGTACTAAAATACTCTTTCTTCATTCATCAGATATCTTCTTAGTCCTCAAAATCTCATTATATAATCTTGTTAGCTAACCCACTCCTACATCCCCAAGATACTTTCAAACTTCAATGGGTATACCATCTGGTCATAATGTTTTTCCTATTTTCATCATTCCTAGAGAATTTCGAACATCTGAGGTCGTAATTCTATCGAAAACATATGTTTTTGACTCTTTCTTGAGTCCTCTATATCTAAGTTGCCCACAACCTTTTCATTTAATAACTTTCAAAGTAATTTCACCATCTTTCCTTATTTTTCTCATCTTTTACTAAGACTCTTAAATCTTCACTCTTAATACACCTAATTGCATCCAAATCTTTTATTTCCTATCCCTTTTTTAGCAAGCTTATAGATGTTATTTTCTCTTTTTTTGTCCCCAATTTTGTGTATAAATGATAATCCGATTTTTCTTTTGCATCTCTTACCGCTTTCTTAACATATTTTCTAACGGTCTTATATCTCTCCAAAATATCTTCATTTCTACACTTTTGCCATATTTTGAAAGTTGATCTTTTCTCTTTCACACTATTTGGATTTCTTCTTGCCAGCACCAAGTTCCTTTAGTTTTCAATCCTCTACTTTTAGATTCTCCAAGTACCTTCTTTCAGATTTCTTTTATGCACATAGCCATTTTAGTCCACATTATATTTGTCTTTCTTTCCAAATTTCATGTCGCTCCTTTAATGACTTTATCTCTAAAAACCTTTAATTTCTCTCCCTTCAAGTTCCACCACTTGAGAACCTAGTCTCCTTCCTCATGCATGTGTTTCCCAATCTTAACATCCAACACCATTAATTTATGTTGTGAGATTAAACACTCTTCCGGTATAACTGTAACCCACATTTCCGATTATACGGATTTGTATTTTATATCTTAATATTTTTGTATTTTATTTTCCACACGATTGTAATTCGATTTTCTACATTTTTTTCTTTCATAATTAACTTGGTTGTAAGCCCATATGAAATTCTAAGTCTCTTCTAGAATTCCTCATTCTAATTTCTAGTCCAATCTGTTTTATTGCTACTATGTTTTTCTCCTAGCCCGTTTAACAATTTGATTATGAAGCCCAACTCAATTATTTACTCTATTTCTTTTTGTGTAGCCCAAAACCCCCAAGCCCACTTCAAACTATCAAATTCATGACAATTCTCTCAAAGCTCTTCATCTTTTAACCTGCACAAACCCCCCTCTAAATGCAACCAATTATAGCCTATTAAAAACAAATCATAACCTACCCCCACTAACCCGAAATCAATTACTTACTATATACCCATTATAATATTTTATTAATTACCCCATCCCCTATCTTTCTCTCTCCCCGACCCTCTCTTCTCCCTCCTCTGTTTTCGCCAAAACCCAAAAAGAGCACCCAGCCGCTCGTCTTCTCCGCCCACTTCCTCGTCGCGCCCCTAACCTCCGCGACAGCACCATCGTCACTCGCCTCGCAATCTCGACTCTGCCACCTTCACCCACAGTCGTCGCCTGCTCTCGCTGCCGCAACTCGAGTGCCACCTCGCCACTGCCATTGTCGAGCTTCTCATCGCCCGAGAACCTACAACACCATCGTCTTCTTCCTCTGCTCTCGTCTTCGTCGCCCACCACCTCATCGTTAACCTTGCCACCACCGCATCACCTTTTCCGTCAGCGAACCGTCATCGTAGCACTCCGCCCTACTGCATCCTTACTTATCATTGCCGTCCTTGAGCATCCCTCGACCATCTTCCTCCTCATCACTCTCCACCATCGACCTCAACCCCGCAGTCGACCTCCAGTCGCAACCACCGCATCGTGACTGCCCTCATCCCCGTAGGCGACCACTCTCCCTATCCACCTCATCGCCGACCACCATCCTCTCACCGAAGTTCCACCACCTCAAACTTCGAACTCGCAAAGCACCTCCCCTTGCCTTCCTCGTCGAGCCCGCCGTCGAACCCCGCAGTCGCTGCCCACCGCACATAGCTCCTCCCTCCTTTCCTGTTGCCAGCCGTCGTCAACCAAAGCTGCTTGCTGATGCCCTCTTGCAGCTGTCTAGCTGTTGTGCCACTGTCACTTACAGTGCTTGCTGCCATGGACGATCGCCGCCGAGATTCTCTCCATCGCTGTCGCTACCATGCTCGAGCCGTGGTTGCTACTGTCGCTCTTGCCGTTGGGCATTTCTGTTCTTGCTGCGTTGTTGTTGCCTTTGCTGTTGTTGTTGTTGGCCTCGCTGCGATGTGTCGCTGCCGTCCCTCATTGTGGTGTCGCTGTCTTTTGCTATTTGTGTGGCTCTCACTGTTGGTGTTGTGTCCCTTGCTGTTCGTGTTGTTGTTGCAGAGCACATATATTGCACGTGTTGTCACCGCGTGTCGCCGTCGGAACGCTTGTTCCATTATTCTTTCATATTTGGATTCATCATCTAACATGCAAGCGTTTCTTGAACTCATTTTTATTGTTCTAGTTTAAGAAAACACTCTTTGAAATCTGCCAAGTAGTAATCGAACTGAATATTGCATCTAGTTGAATTCCATTGTTGATTCGTTGTTGTTTATTATACTATGTTTATTGATTCATAGTCTTTTTATCGTGCCATTGTTATTGATTAAATTATTGAAACATTGATTTATTGTATTATGCAACATTTAACCTTGCTGCCCTGTCAATTGCTTGACTTTGTACTGAGGTTAAGACCCGGTTCCTGACATCGAAAATTAAAATCTTGTACATAAAAATTGTAGCACACTAAGTATTGAATCCAGAACATCTTACGGATTCTCAATCCTATTTATGGATTGTAAGTTATCACTGTTTTAGTACTAGTATGTTATAATTTGCAGAATCGAGACTGTGCTGGAAACCCGTAAAGAACTAATTGATCGGCCTAGTTATCGTGAATATAATATATCATGTGTACATGCGCTGGAACCGGCAGAGAGTCTAGTTTCTAGAATCTCTGAAGAAATTGGATTTGCATTCCCGTAGCAACGGGAAAGTGAATTTGAGCACAGATAGGTGTTGCTGTCCAGAATCTGTATGGTCATGTTTTTGCATATACACCCGATATTTCTCATATTTATAAATTGAACTATGTATATTTAATGTATTGTACAACCTTGATATCTTCTTGACGCTGTGTTAATACTATCGTTCTCATTGATTATACTCGTTGCATAATTCTTGATACTACCGTTCCCTTTCATCGTATTGATTACATGCCTATAATTGATCGTAATAAAATAGTAACAAGCCGGGATAATTAGGGTCGACTTAGTAGTGGACAATATAGAATAGTGTACTCAGAAGGGAATATTGGTC
Organism: Hemerocallis citrina; assembly: GCA_017893485.1. Classification (NCBI taxonomy): domain Eukaryota; kingdom Viridiplantae; phylum Streptophyta; class Magnoliopsida; order Asparagales; family Asphodelaceae; genus Hemerocallis; species Hemerocallis citrina. The sequence continues at coordinate 82,024,091 of CM030368.1, forward strand.
ACAGCCCATATTGATCATTATTATCGGTCATATTGGTCATCGATTGATTGCGGATTACTGACTATAGTATTCCGATTCATTGAATATTGGTCATCGGTCATCGGTTATTAGTCATTAATATTGCAAGACCCGAGTATATGATTATGTAGAATTCACTACTATAGTCTAAACGTTTACTTGATTGTATGCACCCGAACCTATGGTATGGGATGCAGGATTGCGTGCATTAGTTAGGATTGATAAAAGATGGATAAACTTAAAGATTGACACTAAACATCGATTGTTGATTATTGTTATCGACTATTGTTTATTGGTTATTGATTATCGACTTTCGATTTTGTTATCATTTATCATTTATTGACTCCGATATCATTCTAATTTTTGTTATTGTTAAAAAGTCCTTTACTTCCTTCACTACTTGCTACTACTTATCACCCGAAGCTTGCTCTAATGGAAGCTTGCTCTAACGGGTACTCCCCATCTTTTTTTGAGTTATTGTTTATACAGGTACTGATGATGGGTTACTGAAGAACTTGTCGAACTGTTATTACATTGCACATTCTCTGGATATTCTGTAAGTTCTTGTACCTCAGATATTGGTTATGGTATTATATTCTTGTTCTTGTGATTATTATTGTGTGTTGAGCTTATTAGCATTGTATAGTTTATGGATGATATGAGTTGGCATAATTATATCATCATTCACTGGGCCTCAGTTATGTGCTTGTGTTCCCGTATAATAGGAAGCGGGGCGTGACAATAACTTTGTAATCTTTACAGTTAAGCGATCCACCTTTCTAGTATTGAAAATATTAATCTGGCTCTTATTTGCCCCACTTTTAATGGTTATCATTTGTTCTTTAATCTTTCTAAAATAAGTATTTGCTACTATAAAATCATAGGAAGTCGCAAAATCTAATAGAGCATCTACACCATCGTTCTCATTTCCAAATCCATGTCCTCCATGCACCCTCTCATATCCCATGTTATTTTCTCCTATATGTCCACCGAAATCACCTCTTATAAATAATTTCTCACGTAAGGGTACTCATTGAATTATCTCATCCATATCTTCCCAAAATTTATCTTTAGCTTGTGCATCTAATCCTACGTATGGTGTATAAGCACTAATGATATTAATTATGTTTCCCTCTAGTGCAAGCTTAATTTGTGTTATTCTATCTCATTTTCTATTAACACCTATTACATCTTCTTTGAATTCTTATCTACTAAAATTTCTACTCCATTTCTATTTCTAATTTTACCTGTATAACATAATTTAAAACCATTTATCTCTTTAGCTGTAACCCCTATTCCCGTATATATGTATTTTCCGTGTATTTTCTATATTTAAATTTTTTATAACTTTCTTCTCGCTTTTAAATTCTTTGTCCAGCAATTACATTTTCAATTGATCAAATTTTAACAAAATATTATTTGGATTTCTAGGAAATTATCTATTTCATTTTATTATTCAAAAATTATATTTATTTTGAATAACGGTGTATTTTAATTTTATTTTATATTCCTAATTGTTCGACTATTTACATTTTGGCCCAAACCAATTATATTTGCAATTTGGATTTTAATAAAATTATTAAACTCAAATTCCATTTTGATATATATATATATTATCATTATTGTTATTATTATTACTTTTGAATGTTTATTGAAATTACTAATTTATTTAATTGTACTACAATATTAGTATTGATTTATTTATTGACATATTACTTATTATTTTAATCTATAACCCATTTTATTATTGGATCTTTACCCAAAAACCCAAATCCTATAACTCTTATTGAATCCTATTCATACCCAATAACCCTACTACCCATTAACCCACATCATTACCCTATATAATCCCTGTTTAAACCCCCTTTAACCCTAATCTAACCTAATCTAATTAAACCCAGCTGCCTACTGTTCTTCTTCTCCCTTACCTCCCGACCTTCCATTGCTACTCCTTCATAAACCACCGCCTCTCCGTCTCCTACTCCCGACCTCCTCGTCCTCTTCCTCGACCTTCATCCCCATCGTCCTCGCCCTATCTCCCGCCTTCCTCGCCAGCCAGTCGAACTCCACCGCGACCTCCCCTGGTTCACCACAGAACCGCCGAGTCCCACTCCGAAACCCATTGCCATTGCCCCGCTCCTCTTTCCCCCTCGCCCTTGACTATCCCCGTGTCCCCGTCGCTCTACCTCCCATCTCCCCATCATGACTCCACCGTCACCACCTCTGCCATCCCCTATCTTCATCCTCTTTTCCCCTGTTTTCCTGCCGAAATAGAGCTCCGTCATCGCCTCCATGTCGTCGAGCTACCCTCGACATCACCACCTCTGATCACCTCCCTCTGTGCCCATGTGCACCACCGCAGCTCTGATGACCCCTGCAGTTGCCACCCTCGCTGCCATCGGCCTCCATCAAGGCACTATCTCCTCCATCTTCATCTTTGAACCGCAGTCGGCTGTTAGATCTTGATCATCATCACCATAAGCAATCTCAATCTTTATTTGCCGTTTGGTTGGCCCAGTTGCTGTGGTCGCTATTTATGGGCTTGATTCGCTGTTCCCCTATTTTGCAAGTAGCTCGCACGTGTTATCGTGGTTCGTTGCCCGGAATCCATTCCCATTATTCTTTGTCGGATTCATCGTCGTCCCTAAGGCAAGTAACTTGTATTATTTTTGTTGTATATACAAGTACCAAATTCTGCTTGTAGTGTCGCTTCTGTTTCTAGATTCATTCTCATGAAGAACCATTGTTAGATCTTGACTCTATTAGTTGATCCATCTCTAGTCTTGATCCATCATCATAGTTGTCACACACATAACATGAAAATAATTTAGATTTAACTAGACTCTTGATGCATGAATGTATGTTGTTTCGTGATCCATGATATGTTGTATACTTCTTGCATGCTTGATATGTTTGTTGTAGTATCTTGTAGTGGATTTGTTAAACACCCATACCATGTTGTTTTGGACATCCATTATACCAAATTTTTTATTTTGTTCTAATTTGGATTTATTGCACATGAACTATTTGATTTAACGCATGAGAAGAATTTTCATTTTGCTGCTGCCCAGTTTTGTTTTAATATTTTAGACCCTGTTAAACAGTAAATCAAACTACTTTGTGAATATAAATCGTATACCCCGTTGTCTACTTTCCATAATTTTTGAGAGATCTCAGTTTCGATTTGTGAGGTGTGAGTTATTGCTGTTTTGCCACAGATGTGCTGAAAATTCAAGATTCTGTTTTATGTGACTTCTGTATAGTTATTCATTTTAATACTAATGTTAAAGGTAAAATTTGGATTTAATATTTTTCTGGGAATGACTAGAGATGACTGGGATCGACCCCTAATTTTTATAGATATATTTAATGACTTTTATAATTTATTGCATGCTTGTGAACAAACCAATATATTTTCAAACTGCATGTTGTTCAGTAAAGAGCCATACTTCCAACCTGGTTCCAGTCCCTATTTGTTAAAACTTTGTGAATATAAAATGTAGCCTGCTGTGTCTATTTTACAACCCTTTTGACGGATTTAGATTTCGAATTATACTTTGTGATTTATCGCTATTTTAGTACTGCTGTGTCTATGGTTTTAGATTCACAAACTTGCTATAACTTACTATTTTTCAAATTTATTTGACTATGCTATATGTATTTGAATATTATGAAATTTTATTTGTTGATACTAGACATACTAAGGAATACCCCAGATTTTTCTTAGATTTATTCAGTATGTTTTTATGCTGCTTTCAGGCTTAAATAAAACTTTGTGATTTATGGCTGAACATGATTTCTGTATATAATGATGTTTTGAACCCTATTTTTGTCATTATCATATGACTTATTTATATATGTTGGATTCGGCCGAGAGTCTATTTTCTAGATTTTCTGATAGATCTAGGTTTGCATTCTTGTGGCAACAGGAATCTCAGATTTGGTGCAGTAGTGTCTTGCTGTCCAGAATTCGAAGTCTTGTTGTCCTAGCCTGTTATGAGTTGTTTGTCACCCGTGCATGTTTCTATCCGACCTGAACCTGTTTCTTGTTCTTCCCATGCTTATTTTTATCCTGTGTTGTGCACGTATATGCCTGCTTTGATAATAATAACAAGTAACTAAGCCGGGGTTAAGGGAAAGACCTTAGTAGTGGACAATATAGGTATGTGTACTCAGAAGGGGGTCGTATTTCCCATTAATTGATGCCATAATTTCATGATTACATGATTCATGCATGTTATTACTACCTGATTACATGATGCACTACAAAGAATTTGACATATAGTGACAGCAAAAATTCGTGGGCAAAAGACGGAAAACTATAGGTATGGCCCGTAAAACCTATACCGACGGACATATTTTTCCGTAGTCAATGATTCGCTATACTCATGGCAGGATGCCATCACTATAGCCTATAGAAACGGTTTTTTCACCCGTTGGACAAAACTTCGGTGTTATACATACGGTTTCGTATCCGTTTGTATAGGTTTTCACGAAACCCATCACTTTCCTAAACCTACGGTTGAAGCTCCATTGTTATAGGTTTGTGATAGTTTTCGCTTCCAAATATTGGAATATATACTCATCGCTCTATACACAATTTTTTTATTAATTACGCTTATGATAATTTAATATTTTCTTTTATAATATTAATTCAATTATAAACCAAATACACAATAAAATAAATACATGTGTTTATGAAACAAAATTAAATAAAATTAAACTTCAATCTTATTAAAAATTAATGAAGTATTACAAGCATGTCAAATTCAAATTACAAAATAGTTAAAATGTCAACCTAAGAGTACCATGCTGACATATAATAAGCATATAAAGTCTTATAACAATCTCATCCACTTAATTTCTAGGTTTGCTCCATCAACAGAAAATTAGCTTCCATTGCCAATAAATAGTGTATATCTACAACTCGCCAATAAATAACTCCGATCTACAATGCTGACTGGAAAATCATCTCAGCAAGTTCCTGTACCATCAAAAATTTAAAGAAATAGTTATTTGGCACATTCAGCGAAGGGTAATAAAGAAAACTTGTTTGACACAGGGCAAATCTCAAAACTATTTTACCATCAATCTACGAAAAAGAAAACCATGTAACATATCAGGAAATAAATCACTAATGAAAGTAAGTATAAACTCTTAAAAATAAACTTACTTCTAATGTATTAAAGATGGTTTTAGCAGCGTGGCGAAAACCATTTCAGCATAACCTCCTGAGCTTCCACAAACCCCATAAAGATGCCCTTCTTCATTAACATTAGTTAACCTACAATAAATAAAATACAATCAAGTTTTTCGTTGATGTCTACATCACCAATATAGGATGAAAGTTTACCATCTTGCTCAAAGCACATTTCCACTATAAATTGAATCTCCATATATTAAAAAAGAAAAGTTACTTGCTGTAGAAGTGAAAATGAAAGAGAGGGGAGGGGGGGTTACAAAGTACCCTCTATTACAGGCATAAGGTCACATGTAAGTGAATTAGCATTGGATACCCTTATTCAGTTTTCATAAAACATGGTTAGTTCTGCATCCACAGAGCAGCACAACTGCTTCCTGCTTTCAGTCCTAAAATCAGCAAGTCGGTCCAATTCTTCACAACTACTTTTTATATGGAGACCTAACAACATGCCAATTGCAGAGATTAGCTAACTCACACGGGTGTGAAGATCTAATTTGTAGATAGCAAGTGTTAGAAGTGCCCATGCATCCCGATAGATGGAGGGCATTTTGCAGATTATAGCAAGGTTAGAAGTATAATGGTTAAAGCACAATGGACATCATATGAAAAAAAGAAACAACAGGAAATGGCAATGCCACCATATTGTTCTCGAATACAAATGATACCATTGCAACATGCATTAAGAGTAAATATAGAAAGCATGTTAAGAGCACTCAGAAGTAGACAACAGCCTTACAATCTATCCAGAGTTGCTTCTTCCAAGCTCTTGAAATCAAACAGATTTTGACTGCATAAAAGAGAATAAGCAACATGTTTACATTGCTAATTCATCAAAAAATTGTTTACATCAATGAAAATTTTCTCATGTATATATATATCACAGAAATACCTGTATTAGGTGCTGCACAAGCTCCACAAGCTCCATTGCTCCCTTGATGTGAAGGTGCTCCACAAGCTCCACAAGCTCCATTGCTCCCTTGATGTGAATGGTGCTCCACAAGCTCCATTGCTCATATCCTCCAAAAAGCTCCATAGCTATATGTAAATTGAAAATTACATATCATCTAATTGACCAAGTTGTGGTGAAGAAGTCCATGGTAAATGCTAAAGTCACCTTTATCAAATACTTCCCATTGTATCCATGATTTTCCCCCTTCCCATTATATCCATATAGAATAGCTGCAAAACTCCTATCTCAAGCACCTTTTTATCTGTCATAATGCATGTGCATGTGTGTGTGCATGTCTATGTGCCGGCACTAGAATTAAAGTACTTACCTTGAATTAGTTTCTTCACAACTTCACGGAAACAGACCTGCAGGTAAAGAAAAAAACATAATGATTGTTTTGTCATGTCAATTACATGAAAATTTAAGTAACCATCTATTGAAAGGGAAAAGAAATATATATACAGTAAAATTTCTTTCTCAATATCCGAAACATTTGAAACAAATATGGTTAACCACTTGCTTGCATAGGTGTAAGTATACAATTCATAATAGAAAGAGATGAAGAAAACAAAACCAAGATTACATAAAGATAGAGTCTCCACATCATGTAAAATAGAATTCACAGAATTATTTATAGGTGGTGATCAAGCACCAAGTTTTCTAAAGTTCACTTTCACATGAGAAATTAAGTTTAAATAGATTACTTTACGTGCTCAGTCTCAGTAACCAAACATTTCTTACGTAAAGACAACAATAATGATAACAGTGTTTACAGGGCTGGCCCTGAGTTCCCAGGGGGCCCTAGGCGAACTTCCGAAATGGGGGCCCCTAATAGCATATATATATATTTTTTACACACAAAATACGTGCCTATATTTACAATGGAAGTTCAAATTTGGGGGCCCTTAAAATTGCGAAATCTCCGGAGGCCTAAGGCGGCTGCCTTACCCGCCTCTATGGTAGGGCCTGCCCTGAGTGTTTAGCCTACATGGATAAGAAGAGAAAGACCAATACTAATACTTACATGGAAAGGTATATAAGCATGTCTCCCATTAACTGGCCCAACAGTGAACCTTGTGTACCCTGCCATTGCACCGTGGATGGCACTATGAGCCAGCAAAGTGCTATATACGTTGTTGGATGCATTGCTTGGGATTGCAAGAATCATGTAGGTTGGATCTGCAATTTGGGTTGGCATATGTCCAAGTTAGTGTGAAGTAAAATAAAATTCAGAAAAGGAAAAAAAAAAGAAGTATTCAGTTTGAACTGCACACCTATATACTTTAGATTCAAAACCTTGTGAATTTTTACAAAATGTTCCTGTAGACGAAGAAAGGACCCACTAAGTATAGGAAAAAAAAATATAGAATAGATTTCAGCTTAAGTCTCAGCTTTATAAGATCTATAGTTATCTAGTTAATAAAGTAGACTGCAAGAATAATGAGAATGGATCATACCCTTATCTTCTGTGATAACCATAGTCCAACATCAAGGACTAGTTTATTTCCAGAAGCATCTTCATTTTGCATGGTCCGGATGCTTTCAGCAATTAGATCTTGACTTGCACCTTCAGCAACTACAATAACCATGTGTCTATTTTCTTTAAGGCGCTTCTCCACGTACTCAAGAAGACCACCACTGCCTTCTAGATAAAAGGGTAATTCAGGAATCAAGCATAAATCCTGGTGGAAGAAAAGGAAGATAAACACATTATCATAAGAAATTTAATTCCCATAAAGTTAAAAGATAACTCAAATAATGCAAGCTCGAAAAAATATACATAACCAGAAATAGAAACAGTATAGATATAGCACTAACCACATCCCGACTAGCAAGAGTTGCATACATTGCAATGAAACCTGCATAAGGAAAATTCGTTAGGTCCCAATTGTGGTATAGGTCAAATAAAAGACAAGGAACACATTGCATAGTAGTGAATAATTTCAAATCTACCAGCTCCATACAAACATATTGAATACTTCAAAATGATGACAACTTCAGTTACCATAACACAGCACGTATTTGTACCTTTGTTTCTTCCTAGGCACACAAATACAGTAAGAACTTCGTTCATGTATAAATTAGTTAGATTGAGAAAATTAACTTCTATCTTACAACCCAAGTCCTATAGATGTCATCTTTCAATAAAGATAAGGACCTCCATAAAAGTGAAGTTGCATGTTCAAGTTTAACATGAAAATTAAGTCTGACAAACTATACCTAATACTAATCAAAATAAGTTTCAAATGAGACCTTAACAAGTAAATGAAACAATTAATGTACCGACATATCTACAATTTAATAGCTCAAAACCAAATATACTATACAATGAACTACAGAATAATAAATTTCGAAATATTACAATGAATGAAGTTCATTGTAATGAAGAATAAATCAAGACAAGTTACAATATATTACAATGGAGCGAATTAATAAATAATATCATTTGAATTAATTAGAATTCACAAAAAAACACTCACTTGGGTATTCCCACAAACAAGTGTTCTGCAACAAACAAAGATTCAAATAACAATAGATGCAAAGCTATAATCCTACCACAAATTAAAATATGAATTAACCACATCAACATTAAAAATTGCAAGTTTGGTTGAAGTCCAAACTTAGTTTTGAATTGAACACTAGTTATCTAAATAAGCACCTGGGATTGAAAAATTCCAAATAATTATGCACAAAGTTATACCTTAAATAAAACTCCCCAACTATATCAATAACAATTTGATATCCAGCATCCAAAATATAACACCAATATCAAATTCCAGTGCTAAGTGAACTTAATAAGAAAATACAACATGCTAATTGGGATGAGATATTACCTTTAGGCTTGAGCTTACAAATCGAGGAGGGAAAGAAGAGGTCGGGCTCCTAATTGGGACTCAGGAAACGAAGAGAAAAGGAAAGGAGAGGAGATGGGGGCTTCGGGCAGGAGACAACGACGGCGAAAACAAGTTAGAGTTAGGGTTTTGGCGATGGGAGCGATGATGGTGATAGGGGCGCCGGGGGCTGGAGACGACGATGGCCTCGAGGATAGCAGATACGGGGGTGTTGGCGACGGGGGAGGTCGGGGTCGGCGGGGACGACAGGAGTTGATTTTCGATTTTGGATTTTGAAAGAGGGGGAGAGAGATAGGGAGAGAGAGAAAGAGAGAGGATTTTCGATTTTGTGAGAGACATGGGGGTTAGGACGGTCGGGGGAACGACGACGTGGGGGCATGGGGGTCACGGCGACGTGGGGCGGCGGTCTACGACGGCAATTGGGGGTTGGGGTTCGTGAGCGGGAAGAAAGAGATAGGGAGGGGAAATGAAAATTTCGATGGGGTTGAGGATAAGAAATTTGTTTTAAAGTGTTCAACTTATATTTTTTTAGTGGGGGGACTATACCTACAGTGTTTTACCCCATCAGTAAAACTTATAGTTACAGATTAAAAGCTCTAAAGCTATAGGATACCTATACCCACAGTTCACTACACGTCTGTAAATATATGATGCCTATACCCCACGGTTTTAGTGACCGTCACTACAGGTATCCGTTGGTATATGTCAAATTTCTTGTAGTGATGCCATGATTCATGTCGGTTACTAATATATGATTATATGATGTCATATTTTATGACTACATGATTCATGCCTATTCCTAATTACATGATGCTGCGATTTCACGATTACGTGATTCGTGTATGTTACCTATTACTTGACGCATGAGTACACGGCCCTATAGAAACCCACCACTTGATCTAAAAGTAACTTGCATGTATGTAGCAACCATGTGATAAAATTTGGGACACATGAAGTGCTACCTAGATAGGATTATATACAAGACTTGAAATAACATGATCACCTGCAAATACCTATTACCTGTACATGCTACCTGACACATGTTACATGTTTACTTGCATGCATGATACCTACTATCTGTCACATGTTACATGCACCATGTTGTCTCATCACATTACTTGACTCTGTTCCTGGTTAGTGTTAGTCATTCTATTTTAGCTGTCACCTACATTCCATGCTTATTCAGTACATGCTTCCGCTGTTACTCTATACTTGTCTATCTTTTCTGTACTTGTTGCCTGCACTTTAATCGACCCGTAACTTGCATTGACGGGCGTTTTGTTTTTTTTCCTCTTCCTGCAATTTCTTAAACTTGCAGACTTTGGTGACCAGCTGCCCGAGGGAGACAGTGACCAAGTACTCTAGCTGGCTGGAGTTTCTTGCATGGGTTTATTTCCTATTTTGAATAAATTGTATTTTGCTACTTGGATTTTGTATTGGGCAGTTTGTCCTAGAATTTATAACTTGTTTCTAGATCAGGTTGTTTGAGATTAAGTGTTCTTGTTTTCAAGTAATTCTATTGGTTATATCAATTTATTCACGCATGTGTGGTTGATTATCTCCTGTTTATTCCTTGTTTATTCCTGTGTATTGTTGTAAAGATCCTTACAGATTATGAATGGTGAAAGCCATTAGCTGAACTTAGTCGCGTATCCATGTTCCATATTCCTTTTTGGGAAGCGGAGTGTGACAGAGTTTTTAGTGGTATCAGAGCCAGGTTTGGCTAATGTATTAGTTTGACTAATATGTTAGACAAGTTTGGCTCGATCAAGGATCGGCTCATCAGTACACAGACCATGTAGTAACATAAACAAATTGATAATCAACTCGATCTGGATACTAGCCTTTTTCAATTCATTTTGATCCCTCCTTATTCGATTCCTTGATTCCTTGCTTCTTCCGTCTCTTACAATTGTCCTCATTGCGGATTCCTTATTAGGTATAGTTTCTTTCTTTTCGTACCCATGTTCTTTCAATTTTGGTGTCATCCATTCTTTTCTTTCTTGCTTGATTCGTCGATCGGCATCGCTGGATGTACTATGACTTTTCAGTGGTTTGGATCATCTCCAAGAAAGGAAGTGTCATCTTTCGCTCCAAGATACGCAGGCAGAGTCCCAGGATCTCACGAAGTGTTCAGAATCTGAGGTTGCCAGGAGTTCGAACTTCATGCTAGTGAGATGCAATTTGGACGTGTTGAGGATATGGTGAGTCACGAAGCAGATTGCTAGAGCTAATGGATGCTATTGTCAGAGTCTTCCCGATCAGAGTTGCGCAGCGAAAGCGTGGTCGGCCCATAACCCACAGGTTCCAGGATTTCCTTGTTGCTTCTTCTTCTTTGTATTGTTTGCTTCTTTCCATCCCTTGTACTCGTCCTCATCCGTTGACTCATCATTTGATTTAATTCTTCCCTGTCTATTCTCTCCTTGATTACAGTTCTACCTACTACTTATCTTGCTTTGTTGTCTTGTGTTGTTTCTTTCCTTTTGATACTGTTTGCTTCTTTTCTTGCATTCCATGTGTCATCATGCATCAATTCATTATTCAACAGTCATTCTTATCTTCTCCTTTCTTATTTTGGTGTTGCCAACATTTTATTTCTGTTTCCCTAATTCTCTGTTTTGTTATTCCCTAAGTTTGCTTTTGCCTTATCCTATATACCGCCTGAGCAAATTTCGAGGACGAAATTTTCTTTTAAGGTGGGTAGGATTATAACCCCTATTCCCGTATATATGTATTTTCAGTGTATTTTATGTATTTAAATTTTTTATAACTTTCTTCTCGCTTTTAAATTCTTTTTCCAACAATTACATTTTCAATTGATCGAATTTTAACAAAATATTACTCTGATTTCTAAGAAATTTTCTATTTCATTTTATTATTTGAAAATTATATTTATTTCGAATAATGGTGTATTTTAGTTTTATTTTATATTCCTAATTGTTCGACTATTTACATTTTGGTCCAAACCAATTATATTTGCTATTTGGATTTTAATAAAATTGTTAAACTCAAATTCTATTTTGATATCTATATATATTATCATTATTGTTATTATTATCTTTTGAATGTTTATTGAAATTACCAATTGATTTAATTGTACTACTATATGAGTATTGGTTTATTTATTGATATATTACTTATTATTTAATCTATAACCCATTTTCTTATTGGATCTTTACCCAAAAACCCAAATCCTATAACTCTTATTGGATCCAATTCATACCCAATAACCCTACTACCCATTAACCCACATCATTACCCTATATAATCCCTGTTTAAGCCCCAATTAACCCTAATCTAACCTAATCTAATTAAACCCAGCCGCCTACTATTCCTCTTCTCCCCTACCTCCCGACCCTCCATTGCTACTCGTTCACAGACCACCGCCTCTCCATTTCCTACTCTCGACCTCCTCGTCCTCTTCCCCGACCTTCATCCCCATTGGCCTCGCTCTGTCTCCCACCTTCCTCGCCAGCCAGTCGAACTCCACCGCGACCTCCCCTGGTTCACCACAGAACCGCCGAGTCCCACTCCGAAACCCATTTCCATTGCCCTACTCCTCCTTCCCCCTCGCCTTCGATTGTCCCCGTGTCCCCGTCGCTCCACCTCCCATTTCCCAACATGACTCCACCATCGCCACCTCCGCCATCCCCTATCTTCATCATCTCTTTCCCTGTTTTCCTGTCGAAACAGAGCCATGCCATCACCTCCCTGTCGTCGAGCTACCCTCGACAGCACCACCTCTTATCACCTCCCTTTGCACCCCTGTGCACCACTGAAGCTCTGACGACCCCCGCTGTCACCACCCTCGCTGCCGTCGGCCTCCATCAGTGCACTATCTCCTCCAACTTCATCTTTGAACCTCAGCCGTCTGTTAGATCTTGATCATCATTACCATCAGCGATCTCGATCTGTGTTTGCTGTTTGGTTGGTCTAGTTACTGTGGTTGCTGTTTATGGGCTTGATTCGCTGTTTGGCTATTTTGCATATAGCTCGCACGTGTTATCGTGGTCCGTTGCTCGGGATCCGTTCCCATTATTCTTCTTCGTATTCATCGTCTTCCCTAAGACAAGTAACTTGTATTATTTTTATTGTACATACAAGTACCAAATTCCATCTGTAGTGTCATTTCTGTTTCTACATTCATTCTCATGAAGAACCCTTGTTAGATCTTGAGTGTATTTGTTGATCCATCCGTAGTCTTGATCCATCATCATAGTTTTCACACACACGACATGAAAATAATTTATATTTAACTAGACTCTTGATACATGTATGTATGTTGTTTCGTGATCCATGATATGTTGTATACTTCTGGCATGCTTGATGTGTTAGTTGTAGTATCTTGTAGTGGATTTGTTAAACACTCATACCATGTTGTTTTGGACATCTATTATACCAAATTTTGTATTTTGTTCTAATTTGGATTTATTGCACATGAACTATTTGATTTAATGCATGAGAAGAGTTTTCATTTTGTTGCTGCCCTGTTTTGTTCCAGTATTTTATACCCTATTAAAGTCAGTAAATCAAACTACTCTATGAATATAAATCGTAGAACTCGTTATCTATTTTCCAGAATTTTTGACAGATTTCAGTTTCGATTTGTGAGGTGTGAGTTATTGCTGTTTTTTACGGATGTGCTGAAAATTCCAGATTCTGTTTTATGTGACTTCTGTATAGTTATTCATTTTAATACTGATGTTAAAGGTAAAATTTGGATTTAATATTTTTCTGAGTATGACTAGACATGACTGGTATCAATCCCTAATTTTTGTAGATTTATTTAATGACTTTTGTAAATTATCCTATGCATGTGAACAAACCAATATATTTCCAAACTGTATATTGTTCAGTAAAGAATTATATTTTCGAGCTGGTTCCAGTCGCTGTTGATTAAAACTATGTGAATATAAAATGTAGCTTGTTGTGTCTGTTTTACAACCCTTTGACATATTTGGATTTCGAACTATACTTTGTGATTTATCGTTGTTTTAGTACTGCTGTGTCTAAGGTTTCAGATTCACAAAATTGTTGTATCTTACTATTTTCCAAATTTATTTGACTATGCTATCTGTATTGGAATATTATGAAATTATATTTGCTGATACTAAACATAGTAGGGAATACCCCAGATATTTCTTAGATTTAATCCGTAAGTTTTTATACTTATAAATAAAATTTTACGATTTCAGGCTGAACATGATTTCTGTATATAATGCTGTTTTGAACCCTGTTTCTGTAATTATCATATGACTTATTTATATATGCTGGATTTGGCTGAGAGTCTATTTTCTATATTTTTTTACGGATCCACGTATGCATTCTTGTGGTAACGAGAATCTCAGATTTGGTGTAGTAGTGTCTTGCTGTCCAGAATGGAAGTCTCGTTGTCCTAACCTGTTATGAGTTGTTCGTCATTCGTGCATGTTTCTATCTGACCTGAACCTGTTTCTTGTTTTTGCCATGCTTATTTTTATCTTGTTTTGTGCACGTATATGCCTGCTTTGATAATAATAACAAGTAACTAAGTCGGGGTTATGGAAAAGACCTTAGTAGTGGACAATATAGGTATGTGTACTCAGAAGGGAGCCTTGTTTTCCATTACTTGATGTCCTGATTTTATGATTTCATGATTCATGCCTGTTATTATTACATGATTATATGATGCCATGATTCGTGATTACATGATTTATGTCTGTTACTGATATATGATTATATGATGTCATGTTTCATGACTACATGATTTATGCCTGTTCCTGATTATATGATGTCGTGATTTCACGATTACTTGATTCATGCCTTTTACCTGTTACATGATGCCTGAGTATACGGTCCTATAGAAACCCCCCACTAGATCTAAATGTAACTTGCATCTATGTAGCCAGCATGTGATAAAATTTGGGACGCATGAAGTTCTACATAGATAGGATTATATACAAGACTTGAAATAACATGATCACCTGCATATTCATGTTACCTGTACATGCTACCTGATACCTGTTACATATTTACTTGCATGCATGATACCTGCTACCTGTCACATGTTATATGAACCCTATTATCTCATCACATTACTTGACTCTGTTCCTAGTTAGTGTTAGTCATTCTGTTTTTGCTGTCACCTGTATTTCATGCTTATTCAGTACTTGCTTCCGCTGTTACTCTATACTTGTTTATCTTTTTTGTACTTGTTACCTGTACTACAAGCGGCCCGTAACTTGCATTGATGGGCATTTTGTTTCTTTTTCCTCTTGGAATTTTTTTGAACTTGCAGACTTTGGTGATCAGCTGCCCGAGGGAGTAAGTGACTAAGTATTCTAGCTGGCTGGAGTTTCTTGCATGAGTTTATTTCCTGTTTTGAATAAACTGTATTTTTCTACCTTGATTTTGTATTGGGCAGTTTGTCCTAGAATTTATAACTTATTTCTAGATCTGGTTATTTGAGATTAAGTGTTCTTATTTTCAAGTAATTCTATTGGTTATATCCATTTATTCATGCTTGCGTGGTTGATTATCTCATGTTTATTCCTTGTTTATTCTTGTGTATTGTTGTAAAGATCCTTACCGCTTATGAATGGTGAAAGTTATTCGCTGGACTTAGTTGCGTATCCGTATCCGTATTCCTTTTTGAAAAGCGGAGCGTGACATTTGCTTTCTCCCCTACCCAATTTGGTTAATGTAAACAAGCTATATTAATATTCCTTCTAATCATGGTATCAATTAGTTCTATATATTTTTCTGTCAATATTCATATATTCCTAGTCGCTAACCGCCTATTTTCCTAGACTAGTTTCTTCACACGCACACGTCCAGTTTGGCGCAAGAACCATTGCCAATTTTTCATAGCATCCGGGTGTCAGTGTGACACCTCTTGCATATTTTTTGAAGCACTCGGAGGCAGGCACAACGCATCGCTACCAGGGAATGTCCTAACATTTGCACGTATATTTTTTAGGATTCATGTTTATAGAATTTCACAAAGTTTTATACTGGAAGTCGACTACCTAACACAACCCCCCTCCTTATCCCGTTTGTGGCTGGATTCCTGGCTTGAGACAAACAATAGCGGAGTTGACAATGGATCCCACCAAAATATAAATCATTTTTGCTTTTCAGTACAATGCCTTTATACTTTCAATTTCTCAATAATTAACTTTTTAACTATATTACCAATTTTACCGTTGAGAACTTAATAAGTTAATTAATATGTTCAATTAAGAGATTTTTTTAATAAGATGACATATTCATAAGTATACTACTAATAAGTTATTTGATATGTTCAATTAAAATGAATATTTGTTCTCAATACACTAGCACAAATGTTTCTTCAAAAGAGTATAGAAACCTTAAACAACTTATATTTTGAAATGGAATAAGTATTAAACAACATACAATAACAAAACAGATAAAGGATAATATTTTATCTATATAGCTCAGTCAATATAAGATTATAAGATTATAACCTACAACAAGGCACTTATTCAGGGATTTATCATTAATGTAGGTTTACAATGAGCAGTTTCTAATTTTGAGTCTTTCTTTATTTTTTTTAATCTTTTTTATTACATAGTTTGCACTCAACATCAGATATTTATATGAAATATTCACAGATACCCCAATAACCCAAATTCGACGGGTTTCAACATGTTCATATCTTTCAGCTTGAGATCAATTTCTTTCTAACAACTTCATAGCAATGTTCAATGGCTCCTTATTTATCCTCTTAAAATTGTAACTACAGTTACAAACAAATTATTAAATGTAACTAATATTATATATTATTAAACTTATTGCATTTTATATATAATAATTGCTTTTAAATAACAAGTAATTAGAGTAAAATTTATTGCAAGATTCATTATGTGCTGAATTTTTATTTCACCAGTTTCTTAATAATATATGATACTCATGCCATCTTTGAGTTAGAAATATATGTTGTTGCTCTCACCGAATAAAGAATTTTTAAATCAGAACTCCAAAATTTTGGTAAGGTTTGAGAATTGTACAATTATATTCTATTACATCTTTGTAGGTTAAGGACCGTTTTCATAAATTTAGATATAGATTGTATACAAAAGTAATTTGCATTTTTTAATTTGTATTTAATAAACATAATAATATGATTCGAATCTGGGTTGTTGTGCAATAATTAGAAAATTTGTGCAACCATACCAAAACTCTAAAACCATGAAAAGTTACTAAAGTAGGAGTAGTATTAGATTAGAGCATCTGTAGTCGTTTGCCAAATATCGATAAAATGGATATTTGGCAAACGAACGTGATGCACTCGTTTGTGAAATATCAATTTTATCGATAAATCGCTACAATCGATTGCTATAAATGAGAATTGATATAGCTTTTATCGATATTTGTGGGACGGCACTTCAAGTGTCGTCGCTTGATTTTTTATAATTTTTTTCAATCAAAAAATCCCCCAAATCCCTCGGACGGCACTTCATGTGCCGTCCTTTGATTTTTAATTTTTTTTTCCAATTAAAAACATCCCAGCGCTCCCCAAATCCTCGGACGGCACTTGAAGTGCCGTCCGGAGGGTTTTGTATTTTTTAATTTTTTTTTGCATTTTGTGAAAATGTTTTTGCAATTTTTTAATTTTTTTGCAATTTCTGAATTGTTTTTGTAATTTTTTGAATTTTTTTTGTAATTAATGAAACATTTTTGTAATTTCGGAAAAAGTGGAAAATGTCAAAAAAAAAGTCCATATGGCTCTTGGACGGCGTCCGTCCATATGGCTTGAGTTCTTTAAAATTAATTATTTTTTTATTTTCGCGCTCCAACGGCACTTCAAGTGCCGTCCCACAAAATTTTTCATTTTTTAAAATTTTTTTTCCTCTCCGACGGCACTTCATGTGCCGTCGCTTAATATTTTAATATAGATAGTTAAAAAATAGCTTTGCACGAGTACAGCAAAAGTGGGATTCCTATTTCCATTTATCCATATATGGATATTTTTACGTTGCAACGACTACAACAGATGCTCTTACCCTCTGAATTAACAAGTGTTCTGTTTTCCATGGCTCGATGACTGGAGAAGTGAAAACAAGGTGGGAGGGATTTGAAAGGTCTAGTCGAAATGACATCACATGGGTTGGAAGCATGCCTGCCTTCAAATCACCGACCACCCAGTTGCTCTTTGTCCTTGTCTTCACACATTTTCTGAGAAACATTAACAATTACGAGTATTTTTGCATTCTAATTTGTACGTATTCCCCACAATCATTCATAAAGGTACTCAGTGATATAAGGATTTTGATTGATTACAGAAAGTGGCAGGTCAAACTAGCTAACTCATCATCTTTGGTTTTGCTTTTCTTGTGTCACTTGGGCATCACCCAGGTGTGAAACTTTGAAATGATATCTAACGGGAATTAAAGGGAGAAAAAATCAAGTACAGGGCCAACTAATAACATGTTGCTACTTATTTTGTGTGGGAACAAACAGATTGTAAGTTAATATTTGATGAAATCTACTAAAAAACTGATATTTGATCTTTGCCGTGAAATTATGTTAGAGCTCCTGAGATTGAATCTGGATCGTTGATTGAACATTGTGATCTGGATCCGACGGTTGCTGACGCGGCCGACGAATCTGCAAAAAAGTCTAAAACACTGGGGGTTGGCCCCGGCGAAGACCATTCGACACTCAAGTCAGAACCAGAGAGAAAAAGAGAGTTTGAGAGAGAAACTGTTGATTACCTTCTAACTGAAGAGGGAGAAGGGTATTTATAGGTCTGAGAAACAGTACAGGAGATTGATATGAATCCATTGGATCGATTATGAATTCCTTATCTTCTATCGAATCTCCCCCTCAAAAGATACGCTCTCTTGTTTGGGGATATGATATTTGAATAACTGTCTTCATGGGCTGGGTCTCTCATAGTGGGCCTAATCTGTCACTTTTTATGGAACTGAAAGAGGCTCATGTCGTGTAAAGGTGTCTAAAGAAGGTCCGGACCTGTTAAAGATGTCCGTTATGATTAATATGTCGGTATAAGCTTTGAGATCTGTGCTGAAATAGTAGGGCCCTAATTTGTTGCAATTTTTATAATTATCATAAGCCCCCCCCCCCCCCCCCCCCCCCCCCCCACTCCCAGGAGAAAATTTTATTGGCTTTCGGGGAGTAGTACGCCTTATTTTTGGATTCTGGAATACAATCTTAGCTTTCAGGGTGCTTAGAGATACCTGGAACTAATCAGTGACTTCTGAAGGCAAAAAATATTTTCCTGGAATTTTTCACAATTTTTTTGAAAATTTCAAAATTTCCGAATTTTAAATAATTTTCCCAATTTAAAAATTACTTTTTCGAATTTTATAATTAATAAACCCAATTTTAAACTATTTTTTCAGAAATTTTAATTAATTTTCCGATTTAAATAATTATTTTTTGGATTTTAAATTAATTTTCGAATTTAGAATGAATTTATGGGTTTTTTCTTGAATAATTAAGCTTCAGCACGGTTTTTAAAGCAATCTGCATCATTGATCAGGATGAGCTCACACACTGATGTGCTTGAACTGTCGTGATGAGAGGGATCTGTTGAAAGGGTGATGTAGCAACATTAGGGACGTCAATCACACCCCAGCTCTTCCGCTGAGTGGGATCAGACGGCTGTGAAAGCACTACGATGGCGATGGTGACATGGCTCGATCTGATACGTTGATCACGCCTCAGATCGTCCGCTGAGTGGGATCCAATGGAGGAGAAGCAAACGGAGAGGTGGGAAAGAAAGAGGCAACGTGGATGAACCTCGGTCGCTCATCTCGCTTGTGCTCGGATTTCAGAGCGATCCAAGGGCTGGCGATGGTTGTGGAGACACCCTAGCTCGGCCGACAATATTGCCGAGCTATGGGCATTTGATCCTGGTCGAACCATGGTTTCTTGCCCTCGTCGAGCTACCACAGTGCTGAGGTACCCACTTCGTTGTCGCCAAGCTATGAGCGACAGAGGTTCTTCGCAAAGCTATGAGTTTCTGCGAGTTGCCATTCCTTGCCGAGCTACGAACATTCGATCTTCACCGAGCTATGGTTCTTTGATCATCTCCGAGCTACAAATCTCTTTTGTGCCTTCGTCGTCGAGATCTATCCTCATTCTCGTCGAGCTATAGAGCGATGTCGCGCACTATAATCATCGTGCCGAGCTATGGAGTTTTTCTTAGCTCTGTTTTTGCCGAGCTTCGATTTCTCATTGTCGGTGAGCTATAAGCGGGGTCGAGCTGTGGGTTGGATTTTTCAACTTATGGATTTCACCGAGCTATGAAGTTCTTCTAGTTCTCTCTCCTACCTATGAATCTTCGCCAAGCTATGAAGTTTGTTGCGGTCGTTGTCGAGCTAAAACCTTCGAGCTATGAACTCCTTAGCTTTCGCTGAGGTATGACATTTGCATTGTGGTCGAGCTATGGCATTATAGCTCGTCGAGTTCCTACCGAAGCTATGGAGTTAGCTTTTGCGCAGAGCTTCGGTAGATTTTCTAAGCTTGGGTTTCAGCGAGGTGGAGTTTGGATATGGAGCTTCGGCTAAGGGAGAGTGACGGTGGGGTGGAGGAGCCCCGTTTCGATCGCTCTTGGTGAGGCATTTGGTGAGTCTGGCAACAACGAGGAGGCAGGGAAGTAGCTCGATGGTGATGGAGTCAGCCTGTTGTTGTCTTGGGTTGTGAAGAAGAAAGGGTATTCCGGGTTGTACATATCGGGCTTGGGTCTTGTACCCATTTACCCATTCTAAAGTACACCTAAGTTTATTTGGATCTTGTTTGTGGGTTTGGATTGGAAACCCGACCCAATCCCCTTACCCCTTCTCCTCCTTTAGAACCTAAGAGCCAAGGTGATTTGGTTTTTTTGCACTTTTTTGGGTTTTCACCATTGATTTTGGATTATAGGTTGAAGCTTTTATTTTGTAAGGAGCTTGCCTTGTTTGGAGATGAGTCGTCTTCGATGGAGTTCCTCTCTTATACCAAGGCAGGAGTACTAGGGTTTTTGAATTTGATCACCTCTTTGGAGTTTGAGTTGGATTTGTGCTTGATCTTGATTGGGGGTGAGATTGAATGCATTCGGTGGTGATTGGGAACCACCATGGGGCTAGTAGACTTGGTCAGGTGGAAGCTTGGTTGGTAATGGATTTCATTTTCTTGATGGTGAAACTTGTGCCCACCAAGTGTTTGTGAAATTATCTACCCCATCACTCCCACCAAGTGCTTTTTGAAGTGTTTACACCATCACACTGCTGTTTTTATCAGCCGAGCATTGTGATGTTTGCCTGTTTTGCTTGTTGACTGTCATGTTACCAAGATATTGATCTTATTGGACCTGGTATAATGTGATATAACCATTGGATCTTGTGGGGGCTTAGATCCCGCCACGTGGTGATTTGATCTCCATGGTTCTATAAATAGAAGTTGATTTCACCCCCTCCCCCTCATTTACCACATTCATTTTCTCTCTCTAGAAGTTGTGGTGTTTTTACTGGGCAGTGCTGGTGGCTCATCTGGTGTTCGAGGGTGGTGCTAGTTTTAGTTGTAGATTCTATGTTCCCATTATTTTTATTAGGTAACGGTCTTACGATCGCTACTCATTATGTCTAGCATTCCGTCGACATGTGCTTCTTCCACGCCGGTTAGTCTAGTTGTAGACGATGGTGTTGAGTTTAGCCACTTCATTGGAGGGGAGAAAGGGAGTGATGTAGCCAGTCGTTCTACTATTGTGAAGATGATCGTTGAGCCTTAGAGAGATATGGGATGCACACTTAAGACCCCGTTGTGCTTAGTCCCCAAATTGGTTAGGGAGTACGGTAGCGCCCCGAATTTCCAATAAATAAAAATTAGAAATAAGTGGCATAATTTCCATAATCAACTTCAATTGGAATCATAAACACAGTATCAAATATAAGGAAAATTAAAACTTTTTATTACATCATTTCTTCTTACAAAACATAGCTGAATAAAATACATTAATTACAAATCTTTACAACACATAGAATCTTCAATTTGCATTTATACTCCAAGCTTTATTTATATCGATGCAATCCATGACTGAAAACCCTGCAAAAGTCTATTGAAAGTGGGTACGTCAGTTAAATGCAACTGACGTCAACTATAGTAATAGTGATACTTCTAAATTTCACAATCATAAACTTGATGTACATTAATAAAACAATAATAAATGTAACATAGATCAACAAGTGAAGTTAGTCTAAGTGTCAAGTGTATGAGATGAAAACAAAAAGCAAGCATGCATAAAACAAGTCAAGAAACACAAATGCATAATGATTCCTAATGCATACTTGTCGGATTCTATGCATCCCATACTACATAAGTCCGGTGTAAGTCCTTATTGTTCTCCACTTTATAGGGTTCAATCCCTCGTTATGTAACTAACCTACTACGGTGACAAAAAATAAGATTAGACACTCCATGAATAGACCTCAACCCTGGTATGCTTCCCGCTGGGCTGTACAAGTGTAAACACGCAAGCACCCCGTAAGCATCGCTCTAACTCTGGAGAATCACCTCACTACCGTACATTCCGTAAGTAGACCTGTAGAACCCCATATTTTCAAATATTATTTTAAATATTTGAAAATGAATTAAAATGATTTTCTGGAGATTTAATAAATATTTTTCTAAAAGATTTATCTTTTTACACGTGCGAAACACGTGCATATATTTTTGGTGCAAATAACCAATTTTATATTTTTAGTAAATTCTCCTAATTGTAATGGAGTATATTCTAAAAATTTGGGATTTTTCTGAGTAGAGAAACTATTTTTATAAATACCTCGAAAGGGAGGGGCTTTTATGTAAAAAGTCGAATGGATCTTAAATAAATTATGAAAATTCGTTGTTACTGATATTTTGGTTCTCCATGGTTATCATTTGAATTTAAATATATTTAGATTTCATTTAAAAGTCGATTTGGTGAAGATTTAGTCAAAAAGGGTGTTTTTGCAAATATCGAATTCATGTAGAATTTTGTGCAAATATTTTCTGAAAAGTAAAAGTCAAATATTTTGGTTGGAAAATATAATATGTATTATTATATATTATTTCTAATTTTTCTGGATTTTATGAATATTTTATGATATGTTTGCAAATATTACAGAAGGGAGGGCTTCTGTGCAAAATCGCCACCCTGAGTTGTAAATCCGGATTTTTCTTATTTACTGGGCTGTGCTGATTGCTGGACAACTCAGTGATAAGAAGATTTGATTTGGTTTGATTTAGTTAACCTATTTTTAACTAAGAAAGGGTTATATATATGAAAGTTATATTTTGGAAGGACCATTTTGCAAATGTATTTCTAAAACTCTAATTCCTCATTTCCAGCCTGTATAAAAAGGGATGTGCAGCCGTCATTTGCTACACAACTCAAGTTTCATTATATTATTAATTTCTTGGTGATTGGAGAGGAGGATTTTGGATCTCACAAAAGAGGGGCTTCTTGTTGGATCTCTTCATTTCTAAGGTGAGTGATATTGTTTTGTTTTGTTTTGTTTTGTAAGTGATATGAACTTTGATTTGTGGTTTGAAGTGAACGATTGTTTTGTTGTTGTTTGGGATGTATGTTTATTTAGTAGTTTGCATGAAAACGATGCAATGGTTATTGTTTGTATCATGTATGTGAAATCTAAGAATGTTGAGTGGATTTTGGTTCATAAAATTGTATTTCTAGAAAGCATGTTTATGATTTGAGTATGTTTATGATCGGATGGAGGAACATCTGGATCTTGTGGATACAAATCAATTTGGTTTTGAGTTTTGGAAGATATTGAGTATTGAGAAATCCTAATGGAAGAAGTAGGAGTTGAGAACATGAGAATTGAGTTTTGAGATATTCGGTGATTTGAGTAATGTATCCAAACAGAGGATACTTTGAGATTGTTGTTTTATTTGAGTACAAATTATTTTAGTAAACAATGATTTCTTCGGAAAACCCTAATTTTGATATACAACCAAAACCTTGCAGTCTGTAGGCCGACAGTCGACTGACAGACCTTTCAGTCGACTGATACGACCCTGCTGTGTCTTTAGTTTCTTGAAAATTCGTTCTGGACAGTCGACTTAAATCTTTTACAGTCGACTGGTGTCCCCAGATTACTTTTAAAGATACTGTAGTTTTCTCTCAGGTAAGTCGACCTACGACCTTTAAGTCGACTTACAACACATAGAATATTTTCGTAAAGAAATGTTGGAATTTCCTCTGGACAGTCGACTTCCACTATACATAGACTTATTTTCTGAAAGCTACTGGATTTCTCTCTGGTCAGTCGACTGGTGAGTTTTGCAGTCGACTGTAAATACTTAGATTTTATTCTCTTAAAGATGTTAGTTTTCACTCTGGACAGTCGACTGGTGACCTTTGCAGTTGACTGGTCCTGATACTTTCCTAAGGTATTTTGATGTTCTTTAAACGACTATTTCTTTAAATGTTTTGGATCTATAACCCACCCTTATAAATATTATCCTTCTATAGAGCATACGTTTTCAATATATATTATGGTTGGATTTGGATTATGGAATTTACTAAAGACTTGAGCTTTGTTGAGTGGAGAGATTTCTCCTTTGATCGTTTGACGATGGAATAGTGAGTTATGGTCATATTGAGGTCTCTAGGAGTTGAGTGGGAGTTCTGCGAACCAGTAGGCTACACTAACTCTATAGATAAGGATTTTTAGTGTATTTGATAATAATCGACATAAGTAAAGGCTCATGATTTGTTAGTCCCACTAGAGGATATTTAGGTGTTCGCGTGTCGAGGATCTACGGGCCTATTCACGGAGCATGCAGGATGCATTTGCGTGTCGAGGGTCGGCAGACCTATTCACGAAATGTATCGGTGTATTCGCACGTCGAGGGTCTTGAAGGCCTATTCGTGGGGTACATAATATTTAGGTGTTCGCGTGTCGAGGGTCTACGGGCCTATTCACGGAGCATGCATGGTGCATTTGCGTGTCGAGGGTCGGCAGACCTATTCACGGAATGTATCGGGTGTATTCGCACGTCGAGGGTCTTGAAGGCCTATTCATAGGGTACATAATATTTAGGTGTTCACGTGTCGAGGGTCTACGGGCCTATTCACGGAGCATGCAGGGTGCATTTGCGTGTCGAGGGTCGGCAGACCTATTCATGGAATGTATCGGGTGTATCTGCACGTCGAGGGTCTTGAAGGCCTATTCGTGGGATACACAGCAGGGAGATGATTCTCCGGTTATTATTATTGAGTTATCTTACTTGATGCTTGCGCGTCGAGGGCAGTGACGCCTATTCGCGGAGTATTTTGAATCTTGTTACCCATCACCGTAGTGGGATTAGTTGCATATGGAGTTGTGTTTTCTTAACTTGGTTTTACGCATGTGTTTTCCAGTTTTCCTACACTTGACACCTAGACTAGATTCACTTGTTGTTTCATCCCATGATGTTTTCATGCTTCACATCCTTTGTTATTTCTCATTCATTTATCCTTGTTGTTAATACATGCTGTTGATTACTTTATGTTTTATGATTAAATTATGTTGTTTGTTTTTATATCACTCACACCATTTATGGCTGACCCCTTTAGTTTGGGGGTTAGGGATCATCTCTAGCCTCATGTGTTACAGGTTGTTGCTTAGAGTTTGGAGGCTTGGATGCTTGAGTTAGTTTTGAGATAAACTGATGTAATAGAGCTTTGTGTAAATTTGTGTAAAAGAAGTATTGTGAAAAGAAAGTTGTAATTCAAGTGTTTGTAATTCCGCTGTGTTTGAAAAAGATTGTTGTAATAAAAGTTTGGATTAAAATTATTTGTATTTTGAGCTATGTGTACTATTACATTGAAGTTGATGCTGGGATTGTGCCACGTATTTTCTAAGTTATTATATTAGAAATTCGGGGCGCTACAAGACCCCAGTCCCGGAATACATCCGTCCAACTGTACAGGTGTACTGCACAAACATACCGCACATTCCGCAAATAGACCCTAGTCCCGCTAGACCGTACAAGTGTACCGCACGAACATACCAAATTCGTCTCACTTCTAGACATTCCGCAAGTAGACCCTAGTCCCGGAACGCATCCCGCAAAACTTTACAAGTGTGCCGCGCAAACATATTAGAGAAACACAAAATCACACAGTCCCAGAATACATCCACCCGACTGAAACAGAGCTCATACTTACATTGCCCAAGTTCCATAATATCTCCACTAGTACCTGTCCTTATGTTTATTATTCAATTAAAATAAAATCACAGTTCCCCCCTAGAGTTGGTGTACCCTACCGGATTTAACTCTACTAAGTAAATAATAAAATGCCCCATTGGCCAAATCCCAAAAAATCTCATTTGCCGGCATGCTAGGGTCACACCCAACTTTTAGAGTCTCAAAACTCAAAATATTATCAACAATCTCTCTATGGTCCACATCATAACCCTAAGCCTTAAATCAAAATCCAATTTGGTTTAATTTTACAGAATTACTCTTCATTAATCATATTTCTTTAAATTAACTGAAACTGCCATAAAAGACTCTTTCATATATGGAAACATATCCAACTCACGAAAATAATTAAAAATCAACTTTTAAATACCACTTTCCATTCATTCATAGAGTTCAATCAATTCTACTAGAAATTCATTTAATTCAACTGAACGAGCCTCTTAATCATGTGTAGTACCCCGTATTTTAAAAATATTGTTTTGATAATATTAAATGAGTTAAGATGGTTTTTGGTGATTTAATGAAGATTTATCTAAAAATTTATCTTCTTACACGTGCAAAACACGTGCAAATATTTTCTCATGGAGTTCAAAAGCCAAAAATTATTTTGGGGAACTCATTATTTATTATTTGAGATTATTTGTGATTTTTCTAGATTTTTCTGACGATGGTTGGACCCATTTGCAAATATTTCAAAAAGAATGACTTTTGTGCAAATTTACCAAATGGAGTGAAAACTTCAGATTTTCAGATTTTTGGGCTGGATATAATGCCTGGTCAATTCAGGAGTAAAAAGTTTACCTTTTTTTAACACATTTGATATATTTTACAAGTTTTGATGAAAGAGGATCTTTTTGCAAAATTGCTATTTGAAGGGATGAAAATGCAAAATTTATTTTCTGGGTTTTCCCTACAGTGCTGCCTGATGCTAGTGGGGTCTTTTTGATTATTTTTTTTTATCTCGATTAAAATTGGTTTTAACTGATTTCCTAGTATGAGGATCTATTTATGTAAGGGTATATTTAAAAAGGAGTATTTTGCAAATGTCTTCGAAAAACCCTAGAATCTTTAATCCCGGACTATTTAAGGTGTATTATAGCCGTCGTCTTGCTGCGAAATACAGGGGATTTCTTATTTCTTATTATTTTGGAGTTCTAAAGAGAAGATCTTGGATTTCTAGCTAAGGAAGGGCTTTTCTTACTTTCTGTTTGTCTTCGTTTGATTCTTTTAACAAGGTGAGTGATATATTTGTTTTGTTTGTTCTTTGAATGTTGTATGTGGTGTTCATCTATCAAGAAGCATGCTAGGGTTTAGGTATATATATATATATATATATATATATATATATATATATATATATATATATATATATATATGAAGGATTGGATGGATTGGTGAATTAAAATGTGATCTTTTATGAACCCTAGTTACCTATGAGTAGAATTTCGTGTAGATGATTTGAGATTGTTGTTTAGCCTAATCTAAATCACGAGTAGGCTATTTCCTTTGGATTTATGCTGATTTGTTTGAGTATGGTGGATGTTATGCATAATTTGATTTAAAGATGAGATTTTTATTATTATTGAGTTTGGATGAACGCAACTTGATTATGAAAATGTTAAATTTGTTTATGTTCATGAGTTAATCATGGTGATTGAGTTTGAGAAAGTTTGAGGAGGACTAATGAAGTAAGAGATCATGTCTTGAGAATTGAAATTTGATAAATCGAATTGGGTTTGATGCAATATGACTAAATTGGGGATTTTGGGATTTTGTGAAAGATTTTTACTTGAATTGGATTTCTTGAATACGAAGATTTAAATCTGAATATGTTGTTATTTCTAATCGATGGATTTCTGAAGTTTTCTTTGGTGCACGAACATGCACAAACATTTTACATGAATATCGTATTTCATTGCTTTTGAAGAATTTGAGTCTTTATGTGTTTTCGAAGAATTTGACTATGCCTCGGCTTATTTTGGTATTGACTTGGTTGGAACAAAATACGAAGTTATTTCGATATATAATCGATTCTTAAAAACTCTACTTTTGATATATGCACAAATTTGTTTCCTATTTGAAGAAAATAAACAATTAGCTATTTTGATTAATTCAAGTGGTCTTGATTGGTTTTTACGGATCTTTGTATATCCTATAAGTTGTATTTGATCATATCATTAATACGCTTTTTACATAATTCATTTTCATAAAATAAAACCCCGTATCAGTTGAAATGTGAATAACTAAAAACTGCAGTGTGCAGGTCGAGAGTCGACCGGTAGAAACTTACAGTCGACCATCACAACATGGCTACTGTGATTTCTCGTTTTCTTGAAATTTCGTGGGGTAACAGTCGACTGACCCATTTTTGCAGTCGACTGACTCTGCCCTGTTCGACGTTTTCTTGAAGTTTTAGATTTTCACTTTGGACAGTTGACCAATGACTTTTTACAGTCGACTTTTACTACTTAGAATTATTTTCTTGAAATTTTGGATTTTTACTCTAGACAGTCGACCGATGACCTTTTACAGTCGACTTCTACTACTTAGAATTATTCTCTTAAAATTTTGGATTTTTGCTCTGGATAGTCGACCGACTCCTGTTACAGTCGATTGTTACTGATGTTCCTTGAGTTATCCTAATGTTCTTTAAACGATTGATTATTTAAATATTTTTGGGATCTATAACTTACTATTCTAAATATTATCTTTTCTACAGAACATACATTTTCAAGATGTTTTATTGTTGGGTTTGGATGGTTGAGTGTGAGTCTCTAGAGGGTTTGTGGGACCCTAGTATGCCGGTAGTTGAGTTATTGTGTTTTGGCCTATTGAGGCATATTGTAGATCAGTTATTGAGTTAAGTCCGGCAGGGTACACCATCTCTAGGAGGTTCGTAATTAAATTAATTAATTTAAAAAGATTAGGACATGCACTAGTAGTGATATAATGAATGAGGACATGGGTTATGGACCTCAGTATGGCTCCCGATGTGAGATTATCCTTGGAATTATCGAGGTGTGAGTGAAATAGTCTCCAGAATTACCTGCGGTGTGGGATTGATCTCCGGAATTATCAGGGTCGAGGCGACACTTATGTGGTATTCGTGTGATGAGATGCCATAGCTTGCAGTGTGGGGTATTCTCAAAGATTCCCAGGTGTGAGTGAAATAGTCTTCGGAATTATCTGTGGATAGAGATTGACCTCCGAAATTATCGGGGCATGGGCTAATACTCACTGTTTATCTATATCTCGTAGTAGTCATCGTGGTAGGATTAGTTGCATGGTGGGAGACTAAACCCTATAAAGTGGAGATGTTAAGGGCTTGCACCGGACCTATGTAGAGTAGGATGCATAGAATCTGACAAGTATGCATTAGAGAGACTACATATAGTATTGTGTTTTCTTGATTTGGTTTATGCATGTGTTTTCCTGTTTTTTTCTACACTTGACATGTAGTCTAGTTTCGCTCGATGTTTTCATGTTTCATTGCAATGATTTATTTCATCTATTCTTGTCATTACATGTTGTCTATGATTCCATGATTTACTTATGTTATTTTTTTTATGTCACTCATACCGTTATGGCTGACCCCTGTAGTTTTTGGAGTTAGGGTTATCTCTAGCCTTATTTTTTACAGGTGATTACTTATACCTTGGATTTTGGATGCTTGAGTTCAAGTGATTTGATGGCCTATGTAATTTGTAAAAGAAATTATTGTAAAGAAAGAAATTTGTAATTCAAGGTGTTTTGTATTTCGCTGTGCTATGTAAAGATTAATGTAATGAAAGTTGAAAATTTTTTATTGGTATTTGGACTGTGTTTAATATTGCAAATGAATTTGATGTTGGGAGTTGTGCCACGTATTTCTGAGATATCATATTGGAAATTCGGGGTGCTACAGAGATTAGTATCAGAGCATGCTTCAATAATAATATTAAACATGGTATAAAAATAAACCTTGGTGTGGATGCTAGAGCGTGAGTACTTAGGTGTGAATATTAGAGTGTGATTATCACAGAGTTAAAACATGATGTTTTGCTTTTGGGGTATGGTTGAGGTCTTGTCAGAGGGTATTGATGTGAATATGAATTGTGTTGTGATGCTCTAACTTTTTCCTCATTTTGCAGTATTCAGAAAAATTGCAGGACCCAAGACCAGGAATGGTGTTAATGGTGATGGGGTTGGACTTGATCTTGAGACTGAGATTGCCAGGGTGTATCAGACCTTGAATGCATTCATGGCCGCTAATATGGCGCAGAATCAGAATCAGAATCAGGGGGCTGGACCAGTGTTTGTTAATGCTGATCCTATCAAAAAAGTTGAGTCCTTCAAGCGTATGAAGTCGCCAGTATTTGATGGACAGTCTGATCCAAATGAGGCTGATGATTGGATTAGACAAATGGAAATGGTCTTCGAAGTCTTGGAGACCCCAGAAGTCAATAAGGTGAAATTAGCTGCTATGCAGTTAGAGAAGGATGCTGGCGTCTAGTGGCAGTCAGTGAAGCAGACTTTTGGAGATCAGCAAGTGACTTGGGAAGCTTTTATGGATGAGTTTAGGGATCGTTTCTTTCCTCTGGATTTCAGTAGAAGAAGGCAACAAAATTCTTGAATCTGTAGCAAAGCAACATGACAGTGCGGGAATATGAGACTAAGTTCGCTCGGCTATCATGCTATGCACCAGAATTGATTGCTGATGAAGCAAAGAAGGCCAAGAAATTCGAGCGGGGCTTGAGGCCAAATCTGAGGTCGATGATGATTTCTTTGGGCATAAGGAGGTTTGATAAGCTGGTCAGGAGAAAAGCTATGACAGAAGAGGATATGGATCAATTCTAGAAGAAGCAAGAAACCTGGAACAGGAACAAGATGCCAGCAGCTAGTCAGAGTGGGAAGAAGTTTCCAGTAAAGCAGGGCAAGTTCAGTAAGCCAGAGCAGAGGGCACCTGTATCTCAGGAGGTGACTTGTTACTACTGCATGGAGGCGGGTCACTACAGGTCAGCGTGTCCCAAGTTGGCAAAGCAGACTTGTTTTCAGTGTGGGCAGGTGGGGCATTCTAAGCCTTATTGTCCACAGTTGAGGAATGGTGGTTCTGGTGGAGGTAAATTTCAGAGGCAAAGGGCGAGTGTTCGCATTAACTGAGGATGCAGGCAACTCAGAGGATGTGATTCAGGGTATGCAAAAATTTTAAATTTTATTTTATTCAATGTATTAAGTAAAACTTTATTTGAGAATAAATTGGAGATTTGAGTATCATTCTTCATGTAACAGGATTTGTTTTGGTTAATGGAATTAAAGCAAAAGTTTTATTTGGTACTGGTTCTTCGCATACTTTTGTGTCGCCCAATTTTGCAAAGGTCTTAGGTGTGGAGCCTAAGTTGTTTCCAGGCAAGGTCTTGTCAGTGACAATGCTGTCGGGTGAAGAATTGATTGTTGATCGATATTACGAGGGCTGTGATATCGAGATTGGCGAGAGATTATTCGGCATTGATCTCATTGAGCCGCATGTTCTCAGTGTGGATGTGATTGTGGGCATTGATTGGATGGCAATATATGATGCCACAATTGAATGCAAGAAGAAAGAGGTGTTGGTAAGGGCACCAGGTGGTCCCACAGTGACTTTTCAGGGGAAGATGAAGGGCCCGAAGGTGGCTACAGTGGTATTTAAGTTGATGATTCCAGATAAAGTCAGAGGCATTCCAGTTGTCAGGGATTTTCCTATAGTGTTCTTGGAAGATCTACCAGGATTGCCGCCACAGCGAGATGTGGAGTTTTACATTAATGTTCAGCCGGGGAGTGCTCCGATTTCTAAGGCTCCGTACAGGATGGCACCTGTGGAGTAGGATGAAGTTAAGAGGCGGATTGAGGAGTTGTTGAGCAAGGAGTTTATCAGGCCGAGTTCTTCACCGTGGGGTGCACCAGTGTTGTTAGTCAAGAAGAAGGATGAGTCAATGAGGATGTGTGTTGACTATCGGGAGTTGAATTGGGTGACTATTCAGAACAAGTATCCACTTCCGCAGATTGATGATCTGTTCGATAGGCTTTGGAGAGCAGCTGTGTTTTCGAAGATTGATTTGAGATCAGGATATCATCAGGTTCGAGTCAAAGAGGAAGATGTGAGTAAAACAGCTTTCAGGACTCGTCATGGGCTCTATGAGTTTTTGGTAATGCCATTCAGAGTGACGAATGCATCGGCAGTATTTATGGATATGATGAATCGGATATTGCGGCCATTTATTAATTCCTTCGTAGTGGTTTTCATTGATGATATTTTGGTGTATTCGAAGTCAGAGGAGGAGCATTCTATGCACTTGACGGTGGTGTTACGGAAGTTACAGGAGCATAACTTGTATGCCAAGCTGTCGAAGTGTGAGTTTTGAAAGTTTGAGGTAGCTTTTCTTGGTCATATCCTTTCTAAGGAGGGAGTGGCCATTGATCCTCAGAAGATTGAAGCAGTAAGGGATTGGCCCAGGCCAACGTCAGTGAAGAGAGTTAGGAGTTTCTTGGGTCTGGCTGGGTACTATAGGAGATTCATTCAGGGCTATGCACAGATTGCAGTTCTTTTGACAGGATTGACTCGGAAGAATGTGGCATTCACATGGACTGATAAGTGTGAGGCGAGTTTCCTTGAGCTTAAGGAGAGGTTGACAACTGTGCCTATCTTAGCGTTACCGCATGCTGGGAAGGATTATGATATCTACAGTGATGCATCTCTCAGAGGTTTGGGGTGTGTCTTGATGTAAGAAGACAAGGTTATTGCTTATGGTTCGAGGCAATTGCGTTCGCATGAGAAGAATTACCCGATGAATGATTTGGAGTTACCAGCTATTATCTTTGTCTTGAAGTAGTGGAGGCATTATGTTTATGGTGAGAAGGTCAACATGTATACCGAACACAAGAGCCTGAAGTATATTTATCAGCAGAAGGATCTAAATCTTTGGCAGAGAAGGTGGTTGGAAGTGCTGGAAGACATTCGTCCTGAGATCAAGTATCATCCGGACCAGGCGAATGTGGTAGCTGATGGACTTAGCAGGAAGAGTAGTTTATCAAGTTTAATCACTATTCGGAGTGAGTTGGCAGCAGAGATTGATCGGGCAGGTATCGAGGTGGTACTGCAGAGGTTGGGGGCGTCTTTGGCCCAGTTGAGGCTGCAGCCTTCTTTGAGAGAGAGAATTTTGGAAGGTCAGAGATCAGATTCAGAGATTCAGAAGATGTTGCAGTAGGTTTCGGAAGGCAAGTTATCAGAGTTTCGTGTCCAAGATGGAGTTCTATGGATGGGTGAGAGGTTGTGTGTTCCGGATAATGCAGATTTGAGGGAGAGTATCTTGCAGGAGGCACGCAGAACTTTGTTATCAGTACATCTTGGAGGCACAAAGATGTACAAGGACATCAAATAGCACTTTTGGTGGTCCGGTATGAAGAGGGATGTGGCAGATTTTGTGGCGAGGTGTTTGACTTGTTAGCATATCAAGCAGAAAATCAGAGACCTGGAGGTTTGTTGCAGCCGTTGCCCATTTTGAAGTGGAAGTGGGAGAATATCAGCATGGATTTCATTACAGGTCTGCTAAGGAGTGTGAAGGGAAATGACTTGATTTGGGTTATTGTTGACCGTTTAACCAAGTCAGCTCACTTTCTTCCTATGAAGATTACTTGGTCGTTGGAGAAATTAGCAGAGCTATATGTTGATGAGATTGTGAGACTTTATGGAGTTCCTGTGTCGATTGTGTCTGACAGAGATGCGAGGTTCACTTCGAGGTTTTGAAAGAGTCTGCAGGCAGCTTTGGGTACCAGAACCGATTTCAGTACCACTTTTCATCCGCAGACTGATGGTCAGACTGAAAGGGTAAATCGGGTATTGGAAGATTTGCTGAGAGCTTGTGTTATGTATTTTGGTGGTAGTTGGGAGAGGTACTTGGCATTGATTGAGTTTGCTTATAACAACAGTTACCATGCGAGTATCGGGATGACTCCTTATGAAGCTCTGCTCGGGAGGAAGTGCAGGACGCCTGTTTGTTGGTATGTGGTTGGCGAGAAGGCAGATGTTTGGGCCCGAGATTGTGAAACAAATATCGGAGAAGATTGAGTTGATTCGCAAGAGGTTAGTTGAGGCCCAGAGTCGGTAGAAGAGTTATGCAGATACTCGGCGAAGAGACTTGGAGTATGAGGTTGGGGATGCAGTTTTCCTCAAGGTGTCTCCGACCAAAGGAGTGATCAGGTTTGGTAAGGGAGGCAAGTTGGCGCCAAGGTATATTGGGCCATACAGGATTGTGGAGCGGATTGGCAAGACAACATATAGGTTGGAGCTTCCAGAGGAGTGGGCACAGGTGCATGATGTGTTCCATGTGTCGTTATTGAGGAAGTATGTGCCAGATCAGAGTCATCTGTTGGTAGAGGTTCCTGAAGGTTTACAGGTGAACTTGAGTTACAAGGAACATCCTGTAGAGATTGTTGATCGTAGGGAGAGGGTTCTAAGGAGCAAGGTGATACCTATGGTCAAGGTGTTGTTGAGGAATCAGCAGTTCGAAGAGGCTACTTGTGAGCTGGAGGATCGCATGCAGAAGGATTTCCTGAGCTTTTTGTAAGATTGTATTCCATTTATGTGATTGTATTTCTTCTTGATGGTTGTACTTTTGAGTTGAGTTGCATTTCTTTTACTTGATTATGTTCTCAAGTGCAATTGTATTCTTTGAAGTATGTTTCCATTTATGGCATTCGCATTCCTTTTCGTTCGTATATTTGTTTGGACCCTATTAGTGGTAGTTCGGAGGACTGAACTCTTGTAAGGAGGGAGTGATGTATTACCCCGTATTTTAAAAATATTTTTTGATAATATTAAATGAGTTAAGATGGTTTTTGGTGATTTAATGAAGATTTATCTAAAAATTTATCTTCTTACACGTGCAAAACACGTGCAAATGTTTTCTCATGGAGTTCAAAAGCCAAAAATTATTTTGAGAAACTCATTATTTATTATTTGAGATTATTTTTGATTTTTCTAGATTTTTCTGACGATGGTTGGACCCATTTGCAAATATTTCAGAAAGAAGGACTTTTGTGCAAATTTACCAAATGGATTGAAAACTCCAGATTTTCGGATTTTTGGGCTGGATATAATTCCTAGTCAATTCAGGAGTAAAAAGTTTACCTTCTGTTTCAACACATTTGATATATTTTACAAGTTTTGATGAAAGATGATCTTTTTGCAAAATTGCTATTTGAAGGGATGAAAATACAAAATTTGTTTTCTAGGTTTTCCCTACAGTGCCGGCTGATGCTAGTGGGGGGCTTTTTGATTTTTATTTTGAACTCGATTAAAATTGGTTTTAACTGATTTCCTAGTATGAAAATCTATTTATGTAAAAGTATATTTAAAAAGGAGTATTTTGCAAATGTCTTCGAAAAATTCTAGAATCTTTAATCCCGGACTATATAGGGTGTAGTGCAGCCGTCGTCTTGCTGCATAACAAAGGGGATTTCTTATTTCTTATTATTTTGGAGTTCTAAAGAGAAGATCTTGGATTTCTTGCTAAAGAGGAGCTTTTCTTACTTTCTATTTGTCTTCGTTCGATTCTTTCAACAAGGTGAGTGATATATTTGTTTTGTTTGTTCTTTGAATGTTGTATGTGGTGTTCATCTATCAGGAAGCATGCTAGGGTTCGGGTATGAATATATATATATGAAGGATTGCAAGGATTGGTGAATTAAATGTGATCTTTTATGAACCCTAGTTACCTATGAGTAGAATTTCATGTAGATGATTTGAGATTGTTGTTTAGCCTAATCTAAATCACGAGTAGGCTATTTCCTTTAGATTTATGCTGATTTGTTTGAGTATGGTGGATGTTATGCATAATTTGATTTAAAGATGAGATTTTTATTATTATTGAGTTTGGATGAACGCAACTTGACTATGGAAATGTTAAATTTATTTATGTTCATGAGTTAATCATGATGATTGAGTTTGAGGAAGTTTGAGGAGGACTAATGAATTAAGAAATCATGTCTTGAGAATTGAAATTTGATAAATCGAATTGGGTTTGATGCAATATGACTAAATTGGGGATTTTGGGATTTTGTGAAAGATTTTTACTTGAATTGGATTTCTTGAATACGAAGATTTAAATCTAATATGTTGTTATTTCTAATCGATGGATTTGTGAAGTTTTCTTTGGTGCACGAACATGCACAAACATTTTACAAGAATATCGTATTTCATTGCTTTAGAAGAATTTGAGTCTTTATGTGTTTTCAATGAATTTGACTGTGCCTCGGCTTATTTTGGTATTGACCTGGTTGGAACAAAATACGAAGTTATTTCGATATATAATCGATTCTTAAAAACTCTACTTTTGATATATGCACAAATTCGTTTCCTATTTGAAGAAAATCAACAAATAGCTATTTTGATTGATTCAAGTGGTCTTGATTGGTCTTTACAGATCTTTGTATATCCTATAAGTTGTATTTGATCATATCAGAAATACAATATTTATAGAATTTTTTTTCATAAAATAAAACCCCGTATCAGTTGAAATGTGCACAACTAAAAACCTGGCTGCTGTGTTTTCTCGTTTTCTTGAAATTTCATGCGATAACAGTCGACTGTCTCATTTTTGTAGTCGAATGACTCTGCCCTGTTCGATGTTTTCTTGAAGTTGGATTTTCACTTTGGATAGTTGACCGATGACTTTTTGCAGTTGACTTCTACTACTTAGAATTATTTTCTTGAAATTTTGAATTTTAACTTTGGACAGTCGACCGATGAATTTTTACAGTCGACTTCTACTACTTAGAATTATTTTCTTGAAATTTTGGATTTTCGCTCTAGATAGTCAACCGACTCCTGTTACAGTCAACTGTTACTGATGTTCCTTGCGTTATCCTGATGTTCTTTAAACGATTGATTCTTTAAATATTTTTTGGATCTATAACTTATTATTCTAAATATTATCTTTTCTACAGAACATACGTTTTCAAGATATTTTATTGTTGGGTTTGGATGGTTGAGTGTAAGTCTTTAGAGGGTGTGTGGGACCCTAGTATGCCGGCAGTTGAGTTATTGTATTTTGGCCTGTTGAGGCATATTGTTGATCAGTGTAAGTCTTTAGAGGGTGTGTGGGACCCTAGTATGCCGGCAGTTGAGTTATTGTATTTTGGCCTGTTGTGGGACCCTAGTATGATCAGTTGTTGTCCAGTTGGATACACCATCTCTAGGAGGTTCGTAATTAAATTAATTAACTTAAAAAGATAAGGACAGACACTAGTGGTGATATGACAAATGAGAACATAGGTTATGGACCTCAGTATGGCTCGCAGTGTGAGATAATCTCCAGAATTATCGAGGTGTGAGTGAAATAGTCTCTGGAATTACCTGCGGTGTGGGATTGATCTTCGGAATTATCGGGGTCGAGGCGACACTCATGTGGTATTCGTGTGATGAGGAGCCATAGCTTGCGGTGTGGGGTATTCTCAAAGATTCCCAGGTGTGAGTGAAATAGTCTTCGAAATTATCTGTGGATAGAGATTGACCTCCGAAATTTTCGTGGCATGGGCTAATACTCACAGTTTATCTAAATCTCGTTGTAGTTATCGTGATAGGATTAGTTGCATGGAGAGGGACTAAACCCTATAAAGTGGAGACGTTAAGGCCTTGCACCGGACCTATGTAGAGTGGGATGCATAGAATCCGACGCAGTAGAGAGTCAGCATATAGTATTGTGTTTTCTTGATTTGGCTTATGCATGTGTTTTCCTTTTTTTTCTACACTTGACACTTAGTCTAGTTTCACTCGATATTTTCATGTTTTATTGCTATGTCTTATTTCATTTATTCTTGTTATTACATGTTGTCTATGATTCCATGATTTACTTATGTTGTTTTGTTTTATGTCACCACACCGTTATAGCTGACCCCTGTAGTTTTGCGGCTTAGGGTTATCTCTAGCCTCATGTTTTACAGGTGATTACTTATAGCTTGGATTTTGGATGCTTGAGTTCAAGTGATGTGATGGCTTATGTAATTTGTAAAAGAAATTGTCGTAAAGAAAGAAATTTGTAATTCAAAGTGTTTTGTATTCCGCTGTGCTATGTAAAGATTAATGTAATGAAAATTAAAAAGATTTTATTGGTATTTGGACTGTGTTTAATATTGTAATTGAAGTTGATTCTGGGAGTTTTGCCATGTATTTCTGAGATATCATATTGAAAATTCAGGGCGCTACATCATGTGGGATCTCGTTCCAAAAATCTGAAATTCTTTTATTCCAAAAATCTGAAATTTACCTCTTTTAGAAATCGAAAATACCCCCTTTAGAACTCAAGTTTTTATCTTTAAGAAAAAATGAATATATAATCCCTCAAAACTGAGAATTTAATCTTTCAAAACATAGATTTACTTCCTCAAAACGTTACTTGAATATATTAAAATCTTGCAACTAGATTTCAACAAAATCTGAAATTTAACAACCTCGAAACTTCATTAAAACTCACACAAATATTAGATTAAACACATATATATGCATATCTATATATGTACTAGGGATCCCCACCATAGCACACAAGCCATACATAAAAACCCACTCAAAATACCAAAAAATCCAACTGAAACCCCAAAAAAAAAAATTGATAGAAAACTACGGCTGTATTTACTGTTCGGGTCTGAACAGTAACCATGGGGTTACTGTTCACCCGAGACCTACACTCTTCGGGTTCTCGAGACCTACCCTAGATTTTTTTCCCCCGAAATCCTATCCCACAATAAATTTTGATTTTATTCTTTTCATATAAATTACTTTCCTAAAACACTTTGCATGCACAAGAATTTGGGTTTATCATCAAGAATTTTATTTGTATTTAAACACTGAAATAAACATTAAAAATCTCATCTTTTAATCTTTTAAAACATGCCGCTTGAATTAAACACCAAGATCCTATATCTACAATCACATATGTTCTCATTAAGTTTTATTCTTTAGACAAAATATTAATCTTTCATGCATAACAACCTATTTGTCCAAGACAAATTAATTTTGATCCAAACAACAATTATTCAACCCTATCATTAAGTTTTGATTTTAATAATTAAAATAACGAATAAACATAGGAAAATTCTCAACTTTAAATCATTCAAGCATGAGCATACCACAAGTTCTACTTATCTCTACATATCTCCATCATCTATAATTAATTCAATGGTCATCCAATCAATTTTTATAAATCCCAAATTAGATCTTTCATGCATCTTCAATATTTAACATTCAAGATTAATAAAACATTATCATCTCTCATAAAAATTACAACTTTATTTCATATAAACATCTAAAAGTTCATTCATCACGCATAGCAACCATCAACTCATTTTTTTCTAAATCATGATCAAACTATCAAAACGTTGATCTACAAATTCACAACAAGCCCTAGCATGATCTCTACTAGATTCATTATAACAATATATTAAAAACACATTAAGAGATAAGAAGTACCACCCACCTCAAAGAAGATCAATTTAAGAAAATAATAATAAGAAAGAAAGAGCTCCTCCTTCTCCTCCTTGCGAAAATCTTAGCCTCCAAAACTCCAAGAATGATAAAGAGAATAATATTTTGTGAACAAAAGAAAAGAAATGGTTGTTGTTGTCTGTTATAGGTCGGGGTTGTATTTTTTTCTAGGGTTTTATGTTGAATTTTACAAAAAGAACCCGAAGAAAAATCAAATCTTTACACACACACACACACACACACACACACACACACACACACATATATATATCTCATATACAGTAATTCTTCATTGTAAACGCTACTGTAGCGTTGCACACACACACACACACACACACACACACACACACACACACACACACACACATATATATATATATATATCATATACAGTAATTCTTCATTGTAAACGCTACTGTAGCGTTGAAAATGTTAATGCATTATAACCTAGGTTGTTGTTCCCAGCAACGGCCTAGGTGGTTTTCACGAGTTTTCACAACATTTGCGTTTTCAATGGAGCATTGCTCATATATATATATACACACACACACATATATATATATATATATATATATATATATATATATATATATATATATATATATATATATATATATATATATATAGGTCTTCCAACACCTAGTTTACCGGCCCTTCATGTGTAGCCCAGAAATCTAAGTTTTCAAAAATTTGCCTCTAAGTGGCAATTTTACACAAAAGTCATTCATTTTGAAATATTTGCAAACATAAAAATTCAGAAAAAATAGAATTATTATCTACTACATTTTTCAAATAAATTTTCTGACTTTTTATATCCAAAAAAAAATATTTGCACGTATTTTGCACGTGAAAAATGATAAATTTCAGAAAAATTCTTAATGAGTTACAAATATAGAAAATATATGGGTAGTCATAAATCCTAAGTTAATGCTCTCTTTTATGTAGTCAGGTTCTGGAAAATTAGGATTTTGATAGTAGTTTTGCAATTTAGTCCCCCAACAATCCCAAAATTGAATAATTATATATTTACTCAATAAAATCAAATAAATTTAAATTAAAGGAATAAAATATCTCCCCCCATCTCCCCATTTCCAGATCAGCCTACCAAAATAGCACAACAAAATTTTAATTCGAATTTTGCCCCCAATCGACATTTTGTACAAAAATCATTTTCTTTCAAAGTATTTACAAAAATAGTTTCTTTATTCAGAAAATTCCAAAATTTAGAATATACTCAATTATAAATAGGGGAATTTATTCATAAATTTGAAAGTGAAAATTTACAACTAAAAAATATTTGCACGTGTTTTGCACTTGTAATGACAATTTCATAAAATAGTCAAATTAATCAAAAAATTAATTTAAAATTATTTATTAATTCAAAATGATATATCATTAATAGAAATACTTTCGATTTAATTTTTAGCTCTTTTACTGCCAGAATGTAATTTTTTCATAAGAAAATCAATTATATCAACATAAAGTCCAAAAATGAGTTTCTTTAATCAAGTATTCTGAAAAATAAAATATATCATACTCAAATGAGAAACATAAATTATTGACAACCAATTTTTGAGAAATCCAAAATTTTCCAACCTTGCACGTGCTTTGCACGTGCAACAACAATTTCGAGAAAACGGTCAAAATTGTCAATTTCACTAATTCAATATTTTTAATAATTCCAAAAATATATTTTATTTACGAGGTGTTATAAGTTGCCTGTAGTTGGCCGATATTTTCTTAGGGGTGACATGGAATATGACGAGCCATAGTCTGTCTATACTACTGAGGTTGATTATGCCATCACCATCATTACACGTGAGGAGCTTGTCGTGATTAAGATGGGCTTTAGGATTCCTCACGAGTACACGTTACTCCTGCAAGGTCCCATGGTTAGGGTTAGCTACACCATGTCAGAGGAATACTGTTTCTTTCCCTGCGTTGTCTTCTTCGCAGGATTTTGTTTGCCCCTTCACTCTTTGTCAAAGAGGTGCTTAACTAGTATCGGTTGTGTTTGGTACAACTGATGCCAAAAAAGTGGAGGCACGTTATCAGATTTGTCATACAGTATCGTAGGCTTGGGGCTTAGCCTAGTCTTGTTGCGTTTAAACGACATTTCAAGCATACCCAACCTAGTAAAATGGAGGAGCCTTGGTTAGAAGTTGGAAGGAGAAATTTCTTTTTGTTCGTAGTGCTGAATCATGGGGAATTCCCACAACATGGAGGAGAACGGTTCCATCAGTGGTAAGGGCAGAGTCGGTGGTGACCTTGGAAGAGAAGAGTGTTAGTGATGCTCTTC
This sequence comes from Hemerocallis citrina, assembly GCA_017893485.1. Classification (NCBI taxonomy): domain Eukaryota; kingdom Viridiplantae; phylum Streptophyta; class Magnoliopsida; order Asparagales; family Asphodelaceae; genus Hemerocallis; species Hemerocallis citrina. The sequence continues at coordinate 82,066,103 of CM030368.1, forward strand.
TTGCATTGAAGGTGTTGACGTGGCAAGACATCACCGACGAAGTACTCTTCGAAGGTGGTCTTGGCTGGGCTATTTCCTGTATGGTTTTGCCATTGTTGTTTTCTTGTCGTTTTATTCATGCTTTTGTTGCTTTTATTTGATATCACGAGTTCTAACTTCTTTGTGTTTAAGCTTGTAGGAAAAAGCAGGCATGGATTATGAAGACATATTGGTGGACATGGATTTGCTTTGCAATAAGAGGGTGGAGGAGCTGAAGAAGCGAAAGAGGTCGGTGATGCATCCTCCTCCTTCGCAGTACCCGTTGCCCCCGGCCCCTGCTGTACAGACTGAGATAGCTTTAGAGGCGCCGCCCGCTGCTGCTGCAGGTTTCTCCCTAGCTACGATTGTGGCAAGTGACACTTAAGCTCCACTAATTACTGAGGCTACTGCGGTTCTCTCTGACGGGGGGAGAGGGTCTATACCCCTAACTGGAACATGAAGTCCTAAGAGAGCTTCTTGGAGAACTCTGCTGCTTGCCTTGACTCTAGCTGCCACATCCCTGCTCCTGCTGACAGAGAGTGGCTGAAGATGGAGCCCCCCGAGAGGTCGGTCCTGGAGATTGTGAGGGCACACATGATGGTATAATCTAGTTCTTTTTGTTTCTTAGCTTGCATTTTCCTCCCTTGCAATATAATGTTTTAACCGTTTTCTTCTTGTCTCAGGCGAAGTGTCACTTCGGGCATTCGATCGACTTCTATGCGGCTGAGGAGAAGAACTTGAGGGCCCAAATCTCTCGCACTGAGAAAGACAAGAAAAGGTCGTCAAAGAGCTAAAGTCAGAGTTGGAGAAGCTCAAGAAGAGTAAGGGGGAGGCGCACCTTGAGTTGGAGGCATTGGCGACGGGTAAGGAGAAGATGTGCCTCGAGTTGGAGGTGTCGAAGGGGAGAGAGGAGGCATTGACAAAAAGGAACGCCGATCTTTTACCGGAGTTGGAGAAGGCCCGTGCTAATGTGGACTTGGAGTTGGAGAAGGTCTGCGCTGATGCAGCTTTGGAACTGAAGGCCAAGGTGGCCAAAGTTCACGAAGAGTGTAAATCCAAGTTGCAAAGGATGGAGCTCAAGTCTTCATGTGCTTGATCCTTGTTGTGCACCTTGTTATTGAGACTGATGAGCTATCGACTGGGTTCTTTATAGCTAAATAATAGAGCCCTAAATCTATTGCGTATAGCTGACGACCTGTCGACGATGTGCGAAGGAGTTTAGAATTGATCCGCCTTGTACTCAGCTAGTTGTATGAGCAACTCTGAGGGAGACTTATTTTCCAAACTTGCTGTAGTATCTCACATCGAGTGCCTAGTTGAACTCCAAGTGTCAGTTTTGCATGTTTTATTAGAGTAAGTACAATCCACGATTTTGGACCTCTAATCCGCCTTTAAGGAATTTTAACTAGTTTTAGGAACAGATCGAACTGCGAGTTGAACTTTGAACGTGCTTAGTTGTAGGTTGCTAAAGTAACTCCAAGCCATGGGTATGGATTTTGAACTTGTTAGTTTAAGTATTAACAGGTCGCAATAGCAAATCGAAAGGCGAGTTGTACTCCGGACATGCTTTTTCACAAGTTTCTAAAGTAACATCAAGCCATGGGAATTGACTCCGAATTTGTCGTCGAGGCGCTAACAGATTGTAGGAGCAGATCGAATGGCGAAGCGAACTTTGAACTTTCTTTATTGCAAATTACTAGAGTAACTTTGAGCCATGGGTATGGACTCCAAATGCGTCTTGTATGGAGCTTTTAATGAGTTTTTGGTGTAAGTTGGGCATTTAACTTGTTGTTTGCTCTAATAAAATTGTACAAAATGTTTTAGAAAGAAACTAGCCAATTTTATTGAGAAATAAACTAAGAGACTGCTCTAATGGCTGACCTTTATTACATGCATTGACTAGTAAGGAAAGCGGTCTTTATTGAACGGAAAACTAAATAGATGCTCTAGTGGCTGACCTTTATTACAAAATAAGAAAATTCTACTACTAATAAGAGAAAACATTTTAGACGCCCTCGTTATACTTTAAGAGATACTACTCATTCCAAGTCCCTACTGTTATATCCTTACCCCCCGGGTCTTCAAGTTTGTGAGCCGGTAGGCGAACAACTTGGTAAACCTTGCATGGATTCGCTCATTTAGGGAGTAAGCCCCCCTCCCCCCCCCCCCCCCCCCCCCCCCGATTTGTGGAGAAAAGGGGAAACCTTCTAGTACGCTAATGAGATTAGGCAAGACTGTTTCTTCCCGTTGACTTAGCGAAGCGGCTGTGGGCGGGGATTTAGGTTTATTATTACGTTCTGATGAGGACGCACTAGGACCTGGGAGGATAACTTGATAGATTTGGAAGTTCTCGATAAGATTGCCTACTGTAATAGCTTCGAACCCGTCTACAGACACGGTGTTACTGTGATTGCTTTCTGGTAGTATATTTGTGGCGTTGAGGGGGAGAACTGAGCCCCCCCAGAGTAGCAGTGTAGCATGCTTGCGCTGTCTGTTGGCTTCCCATAACCTGGCTTATGCCTGCTAGTGTTGGGAATTTCATTTACATGTGAAATGCGGAAGCAACCGCATGGAAAGCTACGAGACTTAGGCGGCCAAATATGGCATTGTACATGGATTTGATGTCGATTATCAGGAAGTCTAATGCTTTCGTCCAAGTTGTTGGGGCTTTTCCTATCGTCACGTCGAGTGTGACGGTTCCCTTGACTTGGACAGGTGCGCCTGAGAAGCCGTGAAGTGTATAACGGACTGGCTTGAGTCGATCTCGTGAGAGCTTTAGAGCATCGAATGCGGCCATGAAGATGATGTTTACGGAGCTGCCGTTATCTACGACGATACATTGCACATCATTATTTGTCATGCATAAATTGATAACTAGTGCGTCTCAATGAGGCATTTTGACACCCTCGAGATTTTTATTGGAGAAGGACACAAAGAGGCCCAAACTCTTTGCGGGTGGAGTGTTATGTACTGCATTAACTTCTCTCAAGAAGACTTTACGTGAGGAGTTGGAATCTCCCCCCATGGGGTCTCCATGAATGGCATGTAGAATGACCATGTGTTCGGAGTCTTGTGATTCAGATTGTCTCTCTTGACGCTTATTAGCCCCCCATGGCAGTGGGGTTTCAGCGCTATTATTTCATTGGACAAATTGCGAGAGATAGCCCTGGAGAATTAGGTATTCAATTTCTTCTTTAAGGGCTCCACAATTGTCGGTAGTGTGTCCATGACCTCTACGAAATGTGCACCACTGATTCTTGTCTCTTCTCTTGCTAGTCATTGTCATCTTGGGAGGAGGACGGACTATCTCATCCTTTTCAACCGCTATGAGGATGGCATACACACTTGTGTTCAGGGGAGTGAACTTGTTGAATCAGGGTGTTGGAGGAGGAAGGCGTTGACCTGCACCGTCTTTCTGGAACTTCCTGGGCGCTTCTTCTCTTGTGTTCTTCCGTTTTTTCCCGAATGACGACTTTTTTTTGTCTTGTGGATTGAGAGTTTCCTCGACTCTGATGTACTTTTCACTCATTTCTAGGAGCTCAGTGAAATCTCTAGGAGGCTTTTTCACGAGAGAAGCATTTAGTTCTTTATGCATGATATTGTGGCAGAAAGTTGCAGCAGCCACTGAACAGTCTAAGGAGAAAACCGACCTTGCTTCGGCCATGAAGCGTTTGGAGAAGTCTTTCAGTAATTCTCCTTCCTTTTGCTTCAGTTCCAATAGGGAGGCACTTGTTTTTTCCAGTTTTATGGCTTGTAACGAAGTGTGCTATGAAGAGCTCCTTGAGCTGGTCAAAGGAGAATATTGACTATGGAGTGAGGCATGAGTACCATTTCCTTGCAGATCCTTTCAAAGTTATGGGGAATGTTCGACACATGAGTGCATCGGTGGCATTGTAAACCATCATGAGGGTCTTGAAACTCTCGATATGGTCGATCGGGTCTGATTTCCCATAGTATGATTCGAATTGAGGAGCTTTGAAGTCCTTTGGGATGGATGCATCGAGGATGGTTTTGCTAAAAAGAGGTCGACTAGGGCGATAGGCCCTGCTGGAGTGGTTTCCCTAATTCTTCATCTGCTCTAGACGATCTTCTACTTCTCAGATATGGCGAAGGACATGGTCGTCCTTCCCCTTAGATCCGGTTGAGTCGGCGGATCCTTCTTTGGGGAGCTCGTCCAGATCTTGACTACCTTGGATAGCCCTAAGGATGTTGAGCTTGAACTTATCCAATTCGGCCCTAGTGATTGGGGCATCTTTTTCTTTGTTCCGCTCAAGAAGCTTTCGACTTTCACGAGTCGGGCTTCTTATTGCGGTGTGACCCCTTTGAGAGGAGGTGTAACGCTCCGAGTTCCCAACACAGGAAACTCGAGACACAAGTCAGAATCTTTCATTCAAATGAGTCCAAACAGAATAAAATCACAGGAATTTAAAACTTTTATTACCACAAAATGTTATTACAAGTACAAATTTATTAATCAGAGAATTACATCATGAATTCACATAAATTACTTCCCAAAAATTTTACTGTACAACACTTTCTCACAAAGTACAACAATCAGAAAACTCTGCGACATACTCGACATCAACTTCCACTGATCGCTCCTCGCAGCTTGAGTCTCCTGCTCCAAGATCAGACATCTTTCAACTAAACAGACTGTGGGCACATTAATTGAATACAACTGACGCAATGCTGATAAATCTAGCGACTCCCCAAACTCAACAATCAAAGATTAATGCAAAAGGAAAATGTGTTGTCAAATCACAAGTGTTAGTGTATGCCATGTCCTAGAGTCTAATGCACAATTCAAAATGCACAGGATGCACTTACTCTAATGCAATTTATTTGGGAATGTAGGCATCCCATACTACATACTTTCCCAAAATCATCTTCAACAAAAATGTATGCATCCCATACTACATACTTCCCAAGGAGTTCGCTTCCTTCTGATTGTAGGGTTCGATCCCTCGCGATATACACTACTCTTGTACTCTTTTCCATTCCTGACATTCATCTAGTGACTGATGAGGTTGCAGTTGGTCGGTTTAATTCTGCCACTGTAGTCAATAGTGGTGTCCCTATTTTCCACTATACCCGATTACCGCCCATTGCGCTGGACCTCACTCAAAAGTTGCTACGAACATAAAGGTAGCCCGCAAGCTCATCAGGACATCTCAGGTTTTACACGCAATTTTGAGTCTTACCCTAGCTCCATATCCGTATTAAACAACATAGAACATGACGGAGTCTTAAGGTCCATCCCTAAATTTTCAACGGGAGAATCATAGTACGCACATCACGTTCTTATCACTAGACCCCGGAAATTAACAGACGAGATCAAGCCACCCACCCCCCTTACCAGGCGAGACGGCACCGCATGTGTCCCCTGGACAGGCGAGTACAACCATCCGAATAGAGACTATCGTATCAATACATCAAAATGATTTAAAGGATACTGCTACTAGACATCAGCCTTAACTTAGAACTGACAAAAGCAACTACTAATCTTAATTACAAAGATTATAGATTACCAGCCGATTACTTGCTAGTAAAACCAAGCATTAACCAAAATCACAAAGCCTTAGGTAAACCAAAATGGCCCCCAGACCAGGCTCAAGAGTTGGCCCAACTTGGCCTAAACTTGACCCAGTGACATTGGCGATTCGACCTCTGCTGCTCGCCAACCACCCTCTTGCTTGGATCTCGACCCCATCTCCGTCCCGTGATCAACCCTTCCATAGGTAGCAAACCGCCGTCGCACAAAAACTGTCTTCATTCACAACATCTCAAGGTGACAAGTCTAACAATTTTCAAAGGACAAATGGATCAAGAGTCTAAGGTGATAACCGTTACCCTAGACAACCAACAAGCTGATTACATTGCCAAAACACATAACAAACAGTGGACATTCACTAGTCCAATTCAACCACGTTCAATTCATGATTCACAAGTTAATTAACAACTATCTAACTCCAATTATGGCCTTAATATGATCATAACTTACATACACAAAAAATAATAAGTTATTCAATTGGAATAACGAACAAATACACCGAGGCAAGAAGATGAGATACGAGTTGTTCAAATCTTAAAACACACTAGGTGTGAACAAGCACAACTTCAACAAGATCAGACATGACTCAAAAGTCACACAAAGGACATTCAAAGTCGTAATCGGAAGCCCTAGTACGAAAAAAACTTACATTCAACCAAAATAGTGAACTAACAATTCCACCAGCCGCTGTGCTATTTTGGAAAAATCCCCATAAATAACATAAATAATGAAATTTCAAGTTTTTGGACTCATTGGAAAGATCATTGAGTCTACTTTAACTTCTTAGTTGAAAACTTTCTCAAAATAGTTCATTTAGATAAAGAAAAATAGTCAAAACTGAGTGGTATGTAAAACCTCTAGATCTGATGAAACTATCGACCCGTCACAGAATAAAACTCTTTTCAAAAATAACAAATGATCTCAAAATTTTATAATATTTTGCAGAATTGCTCTAAACACATAGGAGCAATACATATCCAAATTTTGGCTATAAACTCCAGCCACACAGACTTATGATAGTTTGAATAGGATGTAAAATTACTAACAGATTCTACCATGTTTCTTAACCACAGCTGCAAATTAAATTTAGAAGGAATTTCAAATATTGTTCAAAATTTTCGAAAATTGGTAGAGTGGTTTTAGACACAGAGAAAATCCTCACATAAAATTTTCAGCTCGTGAATCCAAATATTCTAAAAGTTATGAATTTCAAAACTAGATAAAAATATGAAGACAGAACCGAAGCTGTTCTCATACCAGCATTGGATTTGCCTATTATAAAAATATCAAACATTCTAAAAAATTATTAAATTTAGGAAAATTGATAAAGACATGTATGAGCACATACTGTAAAATTTTCAACTCTAAATGCATAGTATTCAAGGAATTATGATTTTTGCATGTCAAACATGTTAAAATTCAACATAGCAGAAATTCTTTCCCCCAAAAAGCAAAAAATGGAATTTATTAAAATATCACACCACATACCAAATTAATGAAATTTGGTGGAGTTGTTTTGAACATGTATAAGAAGCTCCCTTAAAAATCTCAGCACTAAATTCATAGTTATCATGAAGATACAGATTTTATAAGTCAACATGATAGATTCAACAAACAACGGTTTTTTCTTTCCACAACCAGCAACTTGATAGATTTTATAAATATATCAAACCACCTCCAAAACTCATGAAAGTTAGGGTGAATATTAGGGACACAATCAATATGCTACCATAAAAATTTCAACATCAAATTCTATCATAGCACAAAGTTATGAATTTTCTAATCAAACATGCTTATTTCTTCACAAGATTAAATTTCCCCCCATTATTTGGCATCCTTGGCTCTAGTACTGAATTATAAACATACACAATTTTCATTCACACACCCTTACATTCCAAATCAGCAAATTTTCATCAAAATAAACCAAAATAAAAACATGCATAGAGTTAGGAAGAAGTTACCCACTATGAAGATGTTGATTGATTCCTTCCTGCTTCTCTTTCTCCTTGTTTGGCTCCTCCACCTCCTAGCTCCTTGATCCTTGCTCCTAGCCTCCTCCTTGTATGCCTGCTCTCCAAATTTTTAAGCCAAGTTTTTAAGAAGAAGAAGTTGAAGAAATTGCAAGAAAATGAGGAAAATGAAGCTTTTTAGGAAGAAGAAAGTTTCTAGGATTAGAAATGGAGGAAAATGAGATGAGAGATGGGTTTTGGGGTTTTAAATAAAGGGAAGGGGGATGGTGGCCGCCAAAACAAATGGAAGGGGATGAGATGAGGGTGAGTGAGAGAAGGGGGTGACCACAACTCAAAACAAGCACATAGATTTAATGGTGGTTTAGGGTTTCAATAAATGGTTTTAGGGTTGTATGTATAATTATACAAAACACACACACACACACACACACACATATATATATACACATGACAAATGCATACACATTCTCAAAAGAAAACATTTGTATGTCCATATGAAAATAGTTTATTATTATAGAAAACACTATACATTCCGTCTCGATTATAATTGAAAAAAACGTAAAAAATTAATTAAGAAACCATCCTAACTCCGGTTCAAAAATTGTATGATTGTCGGGCTTGAAACATATTAAATAATATGTCCAAATACCTACTTGATTAAAAAATGAGAAAAATCCGTTAATACATGCAAATCTTAATCATGCACTGACTAATGTACAAAATAGTTATGTACTTTTTTGTGGAATCTTACAGGAGGATCGACTGGATCTCTGTCTAGGAGAGTTGCTTCTTTGGTTTCCTGACGTTCTGAGCGAGAGGCTTCAGATCGAGCACGCCTCTCGTCCAAGCGGATTCGTAGATCAGTTCCTTGTTGCCTCGTACTGATGATTTGACAGAGATCTCTAGATCCCTGGGGCCTCGCGAGGCCATTGAATCAGTTAAAGCATTACGGATTGAGACACGGTCGTACAGAGGTTGTTGTTCATGAAGACTTTGTCGGGAGCCCCACGGTGCCTCTCAGTTGACAGGAGCTTGACTAGGCTGTCGGGGCGGCTGTTGAGGAGGAATCAGATCTTCCATAGGAGGAGCTGATTGATGAATAGAGTTGGTGCGACGGCTTGAGGCCGCTGCTCAACCTCTTAGTCTTGGTGGCATGGTGGTAAATTTGTATGTTTCCTACAGACAGCGTCAATCTGTTGCTGCTTATTTTGGTGTAGGAGCAAACAGATAGTGAGTTAATATTTGATGGAAACTACTAAAAATCTGACCTTTGATCTTTGTCGTGAAATGCGGTTAGAGCTCCTGAGAATGAATTTGGATCGTAAACTGAACATTGTGATCTAGATTCGACGGTTGCTGACGTGGCCGATGGACCTACATAAAAAAGCCTAAAATGCCGAGGGTTAGCCCCGACGACAGACTCTCCGACGCTCAAGTCAGAACCAGAAAGAAAAACAAAGTTTGAGAGAGTAACTGTTGATTACCTTCAGACTTCAGAGGGGGAGGGTATTTATGGGCTTGAGATACACTACAAGAGATTGATATGAATCCATTGGATTGATTATGAATTCCTTATATTCTATTATAATCTCCCCCTCAAGAGATAAGCTCTCTTGTTTGGGGATAGGAGATTTGACTAACAGCCTTCATGGGCTGGGTCTCTCCTAGTGAGCCTAATCTGTCACTTTTTATGGACTTGAAAGAGGCCCATATCTTTGTAGAGGAGTCTGGAGATGGTCCTGACCTGTTAAAGAGGCTCGTTATGATTAATCTACCTGTAGAAGCTAACAAACAAAACTGGGGCTCCCCAAGGCGAAACACTAGGTTTGACAAAACCCAGCTCCTGAACTTGCACCTTCAGTTCCGCCATTTCAACCGACGCCATACGATACGGACTCTTGGAAATAGGGGCCATACCGAGCTGAACATCAATGCTGAACTCCACATCTTGGACTAGCAGCAGGCCGGGCAATTCCTCAGGAAACACATCAAGGAAGTCCTGCACAACCAAGGATACAACAACCCCATCAGAACCCAGTGACACAAGAGAAACAACCTTGGGGTCCATCGAGTTCATGACACGCCCTGACGGTGTCTCACCCGCATGGAAAACAAACTCTGGTTGACCAGAGAGCCTGAAAGTCACCTTCTTCTCCCGTCAATCAATCACGGCACAGGAAACACCCAACCAGTCCATGCCCAGAATGACATCGAAACCGGAGTTAGGAATCACAATCAAATCAGCCGAGAACACCACACTACCAATCAGCAACGGGCTCTGCTTGCAAACCCTAGAACAGACAACGACACCTCCACCTGTGGTGATGTCCCAAGCTACGGGCATAGCATCGCTAGCCAAACCATGCTGATCGACAAAGCAAGAAGAAATGAAAGAGTGGGTAGCACCCGAATCAAACAACACATCAGGTGGAAGAGAGAAAACTAAAATCACACCTAGAAGAAGATCAAACAAAGAATAAGGTGCTAGCAGGATATATACACGAATAATTATACAAAGGAGGAAAACAACAACATGCAGAAAACTGAAAGAAAGAAAAGAAAGTACAACTGCTGTGATATACCTGCAACCACTCCAATAGCAACTTCCGCTTCCTCGGCTATCAGGTTATAAGTCCGACCACGACCTCCAACCAGACCTCCTCTAGGAGCCACACGCCTCTGATCAAAGACTTGCCTCTACGGAGGAAGAGGCTGCCTGTCCTGACCACACGTCGGCGCTCCTAGCTGAGCAGCATCAGCAACCGGCACAGGAGCTCTGTTCCTCGGACAGTCACGAACCATATGCTCACTGCTCTCACATACTAAGTCGGTTGGCCATCCTGCAGCCTCGCTGTGAATGCCCAGTCTTATGACAGTAGCCACAAGTCTCAACATTCTTCGGGACAACAGGTACGTACGGCTGTGCTCTCGGGGGAGGGGGCGGAGCTGGCCTCCGAATAGGTCCTCCGGAAGGCCGAGCTGCAACAGGGTACGAAACAGTCCTCTAAGGAACACTAGACCTGCTGAGAGTCTGCTCTTGGATCCGAGCTACATCCAGAACATCGGAATAGGCACGAAGCCGAAGAGAAGCCAAACGGTCCTGGAGGGCAAAGCTCAAGCCCGACTGAAACCGACTAGCCCAATCCTCATCAGTGGTAACGAGGGTAGGGCAAAGCGACTGAGCCGAGTAAACTCTGCAGCATACTCGTCCACGGAACGGTTTTCCTAATTAAGATAATGCTCAAATTAATACCGTCACAAGTGAAGTAGACAACAACAAATGACATTTAAGAACATTATCTAGCTGACCTGAGTTAGGAAAACAAACTGTCGCTCCATCTTTGCCTTGGTGACACTGGGAAAGAACTTTGCCATGAAGCTCTCAGAGAAAGTGGCCCACTCAATGGGTTGCGACATCCTTTCAGATTCAACCGGCCACTAGATATGAACGAGATCCACCAACTGGATGCGAACCACATCCACACGATCCGCCTCGGCAACATGAGCGGCGACCAGCAGTTGCTCCGTCCGGATAAGCTATTGCTCGACCTCCAACAGTGACTCAGTACCCGAAAACTTATTCGGGTGCAGCCTCATGAAGTCCGCTACTGTACCAGGCCTAGGTGGCAGAGCACCAGGTGTAGGTCCATAAACATCCCATTGGCTGCCAAAATGGCTCTCATCAGTTCATTGTGCTCCTACTGAAGAGCCATCATCTGCTGGATCGTCTGGAGAATGGCAGCGTTGTCCGGCTGCCCATCCCCCAAGTGAGAAGAAGAATTCCCACAAGCCATAGCCTGAAACACGATCAAAGATAGTCAGTACCCAGATTATATGTTGGTTACTATACAAGTATTCATGTGATTATCGTGGTGTGCAAATCACTTAGTTAACCCGGCTAGAGCCAAACTCGACTAATATATCAATCAAAGACAAACCCTATAAAGATAGTCATGTTTGATTATTATAGTACTCAACCCTGGGCTCTGATACCACTAAAAATCCTGTCATGCCCCGCTTCTTAAAATGCGAAATACGAGTATGTAACGTAGGCCCAGCGAATGATGTAAACACCATCCATAAGCTGTACCAGACTAACTTAGCAATAAGAACAACAAAATACAACCACGCAAGAAATGTAACCACATGAATCAAAGATAAATTCCAATAATAAATGAAATAATCCAACAATATAAATATCTAACATCTGGGATCAAAACAAACTATGGGTCATAAAGCCCAAAAACAAAGTACAAGTCATAATAATGTTCAAGAAAATAAATCTAGCAGCAAATAAACCTATGCAGCGAAGATTGGTTCCATCTCTAGAAATGTTGCTCACCAATTCCTTCGGGAACAGATCCTTCAGTACCCATAAAATCTTGATAAAAAGAAAAGAAAAGAGTACCCTTAGAGCAAGTCGTGGGCAGCAAGTAGAGAAAACAGAGAATAATAGGAAAGCTTGAATATGAAAGGAAAGGAACATGGTCAAAGACAAAGAACAAAGCAAAGAGTAGGCAATAATATCAAGGGTTTACAATAATCATGCATGTAATGAGTGATGTCAAGACAAAATCAAGCATGAGATGCAGGTTATTAAGTATTTTATTAATCTATCTAGTGCACGTACTATTGCGTCCCATTCCACAAGTTTGGCGCAAACACAGTGATCATTTTAGACCGATGGTGAATTCACGGATCGTGTACTCGACATTGATAACAATAATTTACATGCAATAATTAGCAATTAATCACTGCAATCAATGCTCCTCCTTTTATGTCAAGTATTCGTGCGGGCGAGAAGGCCTTACCGAGTACATTTTTCGATCGTTCACTACCAAGTCTACCCATAATACCCCGACTTGTTAATAGTTTATTTTCATCCTATGTAAGCATGCAAGAGGGTGTCAATGTTGTATAATACTAAGTGTGACTAATTCTATGCGCTACAGACAAAGCATGAGGCAAACAAGTCAAATCAAGACACACCACATTACCAGGACAGCATGACCTTGTTGTACTAAAATACTGATTACATCCACTACAAAATAGAAAATTTGAATCCGCCAGATGGTCTAGAAAGTAGACTTCCACAAGGTTCTAGCAAGTATAATTAGGGCATTTAAAGGATACAGGAACTAGGGTGAAAACTCTATTCTATTCAGGTTTTATGTTCAGGCAGCATGCAGTAGGTTGTGTTCAACTAATTATTTCAGGTCAGAGAACTCATTAATAAAATCTATAAAAATTTAGGAAAGTACTTATACATGTCTAGGTCCAGCCTAATTTATTTTAGATTTTTCTTTTACTGTTAAAAGGGTCAAATAAAATATAGAATAACAAGATATGCATGAAATTATGAATCTGGAATTTCTAATATGGATGTATTAAAATGTTGATATCTAGCAAAAGACACACCGGAACTTAGATCCGTCAAAAGGATGTTAAACTAGACATCAGAGGCTAAAAATTCATGTTTGTAATGGAACTTCAAATTATGGCATTAACATGGGTGAAGACTTGATTCAAAGTGAACAACTAACATTTCAGAAAATTGTCTTAACATGAATAGGCAAACAATTAATTCATATGATCACACATAGCATGCAAATTGGCAATCAAAGTGATCCTAGGTGTCAACATGCAAATTCTAAGGTTTAAGATACAATTATCACAAGCATGGTAGTATTTCATCAATCAAATTCAATCAAGCACGTTCAATTTATCATGTCCAAGTTATCTAGTAGTTTTATGCATGAATTTAGTTATTTAAATGTGCATATGTATGAAACAATAGGGACTAGGTTTTAGATCAAAGAGATAGCACGATGTTAAGAGTATGTCGGGTTAGCTCGTGTAAACACTCGATAAACTTAACGGAATTGTCAACGCAGTTTGATAACGAAATGGACGAGATCTACTTGCAGGAGATCAAATAAACTTGAACAGAATAAAATGCTAGTTCAAGAAGAGACTTGCCTGTTATATTGCAGATTCAAATAATAAGAATAACGGGATCAGAATTCTGGACGAAAACTCCCAAAGACACGTACGAAATCTGTGCGAAGAAACCCAAGCAAACAAAGCAGCAACTCACGGCAAAAGAAAACCCCACACCGGATCTGGACGAACACGGGACAGCCAGTTAGGATCCGATGTGCCAAAACACGGGATGAAAAAATCACCCAATGGATCTCCTTCTTCAACCTCGGTAAGGAGAGAGAGAGAACACGGCAACTCGGCGGGGCGACTGCGCGGCACTGCGGCGGGGGCGAAGCAGCATCGGCACCACGGTCGGGAAGCGATGGCGACGACGCAGCCTCGACGAAACTCCGACGAGAGCAACCTCTGTTTTCGCTCGAAAATAGGGGAAGACAACGGCGGCGACTTCGGGACTTGGACGGCGACGCTAGGGGATCTGCGGTGATTTTAAGGGTGATCGGTGAGGGACGTCGACGACAATGGGGTGCACGGAGTGGAGGAATGGCAGCGGCGAACTTGGGTAATGGGTTACGGCGAGGAGAATGGGATGACGATGGGGAACCACGACAGCGATGAGGGCGAGGGGATGGAGACGATGATGATGATGGTGGTGACGGTGGTGGAAGGCGATCGGAGAACCAACGGGGATAGGGTTTTCGGTTTAGGTTTGGGGTGCAACGCAAATATAGAAGAAGAAGGGGGATCGGGGGGAGAGAATACGACGAAGAGAGAGAGGGGAATATTTTTAGGGTTTATTACAATAGGCTATATATAGGGATAAAGAATTTAGGGTTTTGGGTTGAGATTATGTGGGTTCTGGGTATCGATTTTGGCTCCAAAAATAGAAAAATGAATGCAATGAGATGAGACGAACACAAAGGAGAACAAATCAGACTCAAAATAAAAAGAGCAAAATTGCAAAGAGAACAGAATCCAACCAAAGTACACAGATCGATCAAGAGAGAACAAAAGAACCCAAGAAAAGACGAAATACACTATAACAAATGAATCTAGATACAATAATCAAAAGAAAACAAAATACAGCAAAACCAAAAATAGGGCTTACAATAAGTTGTTTGGAATCTTTACAACATTTCACAAGAATAATCAGAGTCGGAAGCAAAAGAATCAACCAAGCATGAAGAGAAACATGTTTAAAATTTTTGGGATATTGTCCTCGGGGCAGTCGACTGGTCTACTGTACAGTCGACTGGTACTGAAGGATGTTTGTAATCTTTAGTGTTATTTCGAATGATTGGTTTCAGAATAAATCAGTCTATACCTTATTCAGTTCAGTATTTGATTTTGAGATATTCAGTTCATTATTTGATCTTAAGATTTTCAGTTGAGTCACTCTTGTTAGTGGAAATTTGTTTAGACTTTTGAGTCTCTAGAGGCACGTGACCCTAGCATACCGGTGTTGAGATATTTATTAAGTTATTTTGTTGAGGCCCATTGAGGCATTTTCAGTTATTCAGTCTAATTTTTAGGTCGGTAGGGTACACTACTCTAGGAGATTTGTTCAGTAACCAAAAATAAGAAGGACAGGCACTAGTGATGATATGATGAACGGGAACATGAGTTATGCACCTCAATATGGCTTTAGATGAGAGATTTGATCTCCTGAATTATCCAAGTAACTATCTTGAGATGTGGGATTTATCTCCTGAATTATCCAGGTAATTTACCTGAGAGATGTGAGATATATCTCCTGAATTATCCAAGTGGTTTGCTTGAGATGTGGGATTGAACTCCTGAATTATCAAGGTCGAGGCGACGCACATGGGGTAATCATGTGATGATATGTCTATGTCTAGATGTGGGATGATCTCCTGAATTATCCAGGTAAAATACCTGAGATGTGGGATCCATCTCCTGAATTATCAGGCATGGGCTAATTCTCACAGTTTATCTTTATCTCGTAGTAGTCATCGTGTTAAGATTAGTTGCATAGCGGGGATTGAACCCATATGAAGTGGAGACGTTAAGGGCTTGCACCGAACCTATGTAGAATGGGATGCATAGACTTCGACAAGTATGCATTAGAGAGTCCACATATAGCAATTGTGTTTTCTTGACTTGGTTTTATGCATGTGTTTTCCAGTTTTCCTATACTTGACCTTTAGACTAGATGCACTTGTTGTTTTCATTCTATGACATTTTCATGCTTTGCATCTTTGTTATTCCTTATTCATTTATCATTGTGGTTAATACATGTTGTTGATGACCTTATGTCTTACAATTAAATTATGTTGATTATTTTATGTCACTCACACCATTTATGGCTAACCCTTTTAGTTTTGGGGGTTAGGGATCATCTCTAGCCTCACATGTTGCAGGTTGTTGCTTAGAGTTTGGAGGTGTGGATGCTTGAGGCATATTTGAGATAGATTGATTTATAATATTTTTTGTGTAAAATTGTAAAAGCAGTTTTGAGATAATTTCGAGTTGTAAATGACAGAAAATATTGTTTGAGTTGTTTTGAATTCCGCTGTGATTTGTAAAAGTTTGTTGTAATAAAAATTCAAAATTTTAGTGGTGTTGGTTGTGTATATTGTTACATTGAAGTGGATGCTGGGATTGTGCCACGTATTTTCTAAATTATTACATTAGAAATTCGGGGCGCTACATTAAATGTCAGTGACTTTTGAATCACTTTTGGAATTTTTTCCCAAACTGTCCCATTTTTTGAAAGTTTTTCCCAAACAACCCTACTTTTTTTTTTAATTCCCAAACTGCCTCACTCGGTCTTTGAAAAACCGAGTTTAGTTAAAACTAACACAGTTTTTCAAAGACCGATTGTTAGTCTTTGATTTTTCGAAGTCTAATACTCGATCTTTCGAAGACCGAGTTAGTTTTAACTACACTCGGTCTTTCAAAGACCGAGTGTATCATTTTGGTAAATACTTTCGAAAGTAGGTCAGTTTGGTAAATACTTTGAAAAAGTGGATCATTTTGGTAACAAAAATGAAAATGACTGATTGAGCATTAGAATTTAAAATTCAACCTTAGATATCATCAACGTCATGAGAATTAATAAAAAATAAATGTTCATAACTTTGTCAAACCATAAATTCAATGCTCAACATATAAATCTATTCAAAATTACATAATTTGCTATCACTTGTATAAAACTCTTAAATTTTTAAATGGAAATAGATTTTGCGGAGCATATCACATTGAACAATTGGATTTTTAGGAAAATTTTGGGTCATGATGAGGCAAGTCTGAAAGGGTTTTAAGTGAGTTATTTACTCTATATTTTTACGAGTTAGGTTCCGGCAAAATCCAACTCCCTGAATAACCTATAGCAAAATGTAAGATTCTAGTTTTTTTTTGGGTGAAAATATTAAGATTAGAGTTGCAACCTAAAGATTGCTTACAGATCTACTAATATAGCTGTCTGGGGTGTCTGGGGAGTTCAGACTGTCCTAGGTCGTGTTCAGATGTCTGGAGAGTTTACATAATAAATAAAATTAAGAAAGAGAATAGAGAATCATGGGATATTACTATAGCTGCAATCTTGTGGGGATTGTGGTTTGATCGTAATAAATTTTGCTTTGATAAGATTGATCATAGACTTCCATTTTTTATGCATATTTGATAAGATTGATCGTATGAAAGAGAATCCTAAATAATGGTTTTCCAATGTCTGATATCCAAACAATATTTTCTATCTTAAGGTTATTGTCGTGTTAACTGGATTAAAAAAAAATAAAAAGTGACAAACGCAGCTATAAATAAAAGGGAACATCCTTGAAGAATACATAGATCTCATGATAATCCCGAAGGCCATAAAGAGATTATGAGAAGCTCTGCATGCATGACCAGATTGAATGATAATGTCATATTATCATATATAATACAAAATTTAAACCGTTTCGTGGATCTGTTGACGAGCTATGATGTGACGGCTATCACTCCAAAAAAGGCAATTGCATTGGCATTGCTGAGAACGTGGATTGTTTGGTCAAGCAACGAAACATATATCCTATTCATTATATAATTATTATTTATTTATTTTTATTGTGTAAAGATAACTTCTACTTTTGTATTATTGCTTTTAACATCTATATTGTTTAGAGGCAGACCTCCACTAACAAATGGAGTAACATTATAGGGAATAAGTGAGTCATACAATCATGAATTTCAAGGAGATAATACGTGGAGGGACATTACTTGATCCTAGTTCATTGGATTATTTGTCCAACCCTAGTTTGAAATCTTTTAGGTACTCCACAGAAGGAAGAAGAGTGGCTTGCAATTGTAATTCTTGATGGGCCAAGCCATCTCAAAAGTGCTGATGTAGATGTGTTATTATTACTCTTCCTAGAACTTGTTACCAAAATGACCCACTTTTTAAAAGTAATTACCAAACTGGCTCACTTTTGAAAGTATTTATCAAAATGACCCACTCGGTCTTTGAAAGGCCGAGTTTAGTTAAAACTAACTCGATCTTTGAAAGACCGAGTGTTAGACTTCGAAAAATCCAAGACTAACACTCGGTCTTTGAAAAACCGAGTTGGTTTTAACTAAACTCGGTATTTTAAAGACCGAATGTAATTGTTTGGGAATTAAAAAAAAAAACTAGGACAGTTTGAAAAAAACTTTCAAAAAGTGGGACGGACAGGGAAAATATTCTCACTTTTGGGTCTCAAAGTTTGAACCAGACCAGCACGACTGGCCATCCCGAAAGTTGCAATGCGTAGGCTGTTTTTTTCCCCCTTTTTTTCTTTTTTATATTTTAAATTTTGGATGTGTCAATTAATCCCCTTCTTTCTTTAAATTCTTTCATATTTTTAAAATAATAATATGATCAATTATCAAGGCAAAGTGGCAGTACCCTAGATTTTGAGTTTCCTTCTTTCCTGAACAAGGAATAATAGTCCTCTGCGAACTTCAGCCAAAAAATAATAGTATAATAAAAAAAATCTAATTGAATGTTAAGTTATGAGGATAAGAATAACTTACGTTTTATACACAAAAAGTTAAAGTTATAAGGATAATTTATGTTGTAACAAATAGAAAGAGTTACTCGTAAAGTAAAAACGTTAATGAGATTATAAAATATATTATGTTTTAGTAACGACCAAAATGCTCAAATTTAGTTCATGCATGATCATTGCCAAAAATTTGATGTCCTTATTCCTTATTTTTTTAGTAGAGGTTGACTCGTACAAACTATGGTTTGTTGTTGTTCTCTTAATTAGCGATTGATTAATAAAAACTGATGACCTTTTGGATCATGTTTCAACTCAAAAAATCTATATAATAAAACACAAAGAAAGCTATCAGGTGGCTTTCCTTCAATCCCAAAAAAAATTAAAGGTCCAGATCTAACCACACAAAACATATTCTCCCC
This sequence comes from Hemerocallis citrina, assembly GCA_017893485.1. NCBI lineage: Eukaryota > Viridiplantae > Streptophyta > Magnoliopsida > Asparagales > Asphodelaceae > Hemerocallis > Hemerocallis citrina. The sequence goes on from CM030368.1 coordinate 82,084,986, forward strand.
CTCCTCCCCCCCCTCCCCCCAAAGTTTTTCTCCAAAACTCAAATTCAAATCCCCACCCAAAACAACTCCTATATTTATTTAGTTTTTCTTTTCTTTTCCTTCTCTCTCTCCCTCCCTTTTCTATTTAAAAAATTAAGAAAATAAAAATTTTAAAAATTTTTTAAAAATAAAAAATTTAAAAAATTTAAAAACTTTAAAAATAATTCAAAAAATAAAAAAAAAATCATATAATATGTTTTTTGCCTGTCCCCCAAAAGTTTCTCATATAATATGTTTGCTACTTCAATTAATTTGCTGGAACTCCAAAACTATTTTATATGAGCAAACAAGGTGCACCGTTCCGAAGACGTGCCGTAGGCACGTGTCAACGGGCAAACCTAGTACAAATACAAAATACAAATAAAATAACAAAGTAAAGATAAAATAGAATAGAAATAAAATAAGGAGAAAAAGGTGTTAGAGATTATGAGAGAAATTAGGGTTAGGGTTAATATCCCTACTGCTTGATATATTATACCATATTTATCATAGATTGGAATATCATAAGGGCACTACCTCTAGTCCAGTATATATGAGATGAAACTAGGTTTTGGGTACTACGCTTGAAGCTCCTGTCAAGCCGGTCCAACAATTAACAGATAACACGTGCAAAGCACGTGTTGCCCCATAGAACATCATATACAATAATATTTTATTATATTGAGAATATACCTATATATCCAACAAAAGGTTTGCTTACCTTTACTCTATTTAAAATATTATAAGCTTATAATTTTTATGTGTATCTCAATCAAGTCATGTATCTCAAGAAATCTCAACTTGGTTATCAAATAAATTAATAAATAATCTGAATATCTTACATATATATACAATCAAAGTTTCGAACAGAACCAAGGAAGAAGAAGAATTCATCATATATAATCTGGATATCATAAATAATCTGAATATAAAATTATCAAACAGAGTCAAGGAAAAAGAATGATTCATCATATATATACATCATATTCTTAATTAATCACTATTCATGATTGCTTCATGTTAGAAGCCTGAGACATGACTTACTAGTGTTCGAGGGCCACTCATATATGTAAAAGCTGTGTGTTGTTATCAATGACACTGTTTAACTTGCTTGAATATCTGTGTTCACTGTGTGTTCTGATCTTTTGATTTGTCCATATCAACTTGTAGGGTTCACACTAACATCAATCTCTTTAATTTGGATGAATCGACTCACATTATTCTGACATCTGATAACTATTTTTTTTTTGTAATATCCTAATTTCATTTTTAATACTCAATTGTTTTCGGGAATCTTATTTTAGAAAATTCAGAATTCTCTCTACTTAGGAAGAAAAGTGAAAACTTACCGTGGAAGACATTGATCACGATATCTACAGTAATATTACATCCCTATTCAAGAATTAATAAAGGAGACTGATTTTTATAATCTAATTGCAACCATGCATCTGTAAAATTTGTGATTGAGGAAGTATTTGATCCGGAATTGTTCAAAATGCTTTGTTCACACAAACTACAATCAGCGATTTTTTTTTTTTTTTTCCTATTAAAAGTTAGGCACTGCGGTTGTTGCAAACATTCACAGCGGTTGGATTATCTCAAAAAAGATAGTTCACCGTAAACTTTGGTGCATAGGACTTTCTGGTCTTAATTCGGTGTAGGTTGACATATAAATCAACCTTACCAAAAAATGAAAACAATTCACAGATTCAAGCCTCTACATGTACCTCCTTTTTTATGCATAAAAACAGCTTTAATGATGATGGTAATGCAAATTAGTCAAATACACAACTCTTTTCGATGTTTTAATCTCTCTCTCTCTCTCTCTCTCTCTCTCTCTCTCTCTCTAGATCTCTCTTTCTCACTACATATTTGATTGGCATTAATATCCCCACCCCCCACATGTTGTTGTGATTGTACAGCAGGAAGGAGAACAGGGGAACCCACACTCATTCATTCAATTATCACAAACCCTATTTTCACCTCTATCTTGAAATTGCTACAGGTTCCAAAATATACAAACAACAACAAAAAAAACACACTTACTAATACCTTTTAACTCTCCACTTTCCCTTCCTATCTATTATCATCATATATAGGCTAGAGAGAAAGAGAAAGAGAAAGAGAAAGAGAAAGTGAAAGCTCTTTCTATAACTTGTTCTTCCTTTCGATACTAAATAAATTTGGAGACTTAGTTATATCAATCTTTTTTCTTTCTGGATCAATAATCAAACACAACAGAGTCAGAGATGTCCACTCAACTTATTGCACCGGAGCATGTTTGCCATGTCCACTGCAACTTCTGCAACACTATCCTTGCGGTATTCTATTACTCTCTCTCTCTCTCTCTCTCTCTCTCTCTCTCTCTCTCTCTCTCTCTGAACTTTTTTTTTCTTTTCTTAGAGCAGCCAACAAGAAATTTTGAATGATTTGCAGAGAAATAATATTTACAAATATAGCAAAAAGTTGGCATTCTATAGGGTGATTTGTCCACTACTTATACATGATTTCAAAAGAAACTGTTTTGGGGTTTATAATTAAGTAAAAAAAATTCTTTATTATCACATGAAAGGTTTTGATAAATAGTGGTCTAACAATTGAAGGATATACAATTATATTTGTGATTTTAATTATAGAAGTTCAGTGTAATTGAGGTGAGGAGTACCTACACTAGAATATGTTTATATATGCATCAATTATATGTATTGATACTACCCTTTCTTAAACTATATGTATTCAAGAAAGAAATGAAAGGAAAAAAGATGAATTTATTTTTATTAAGTTATCTATGATCAATGAGTGACAGTAGATGAAAATAAAGAAAGCATGACCTACAGGATTCTCATAGTTGTCAAAAAATTACTTATTATATCAGTAATTAATTCTAGAATTAATCTTAATGAATTAATAATTTTGTCAATTGTGTGTTCAAGTCAAAAGAAAATCTATCTGCAGGAAAATGATTTTTGAATATGGGATATGGAGAAAATTATTTTAGAATGATCAGATCTATCTATTAGAAAAAACCCTTCACATGAAAATGTTTCAGGATTGTAAAAGTTTGTGTTATATCAGTAATATACTTCTTATTAATTATTTTTCTTGATTAAAGGCATACTGTAATGGAAAGAAAATAAAAAATATGGAGAGAGGAGAGAGGAGAGAGGAGAGAGCATGGACGCCTTGGAACAAGAGCAGATCTTATGCTCAGGTTCTCATGGCGGCTCCCCCCCATCATTACCCCCCTCGAATCCCATGCCCACGTCATTTACACCCAGCCCCTTCCCCTTCTCTGCCAAGAATACCACCAAAACCCTTCCCAAACCGCTTCTCCTCCAACCAATACCGCTTCACCCCTCCTTCAAAGTTCAACCAGAATCATCGCCGGAACAAGATGGAAACCAGATGCATGAGATGCGGCGATATGGGCCATCTTGCGGTGGACTGCCGGAAGAGCGGCATTCACTGCTTCAACTGCAAAAAGGTGGGCCACCGTGCTAGAGACTGTCCGCTCTTCAACAGGAGAGAAACCATGGCCGTTGAACTCCATCACAACTCTGAAATAGCTGCCGCACTCCCGGCGCTACATGCAAGCGCCTTTCTCCACCTCATCAACCCCAGATCTAAACCAGATGCGGCAACAGTCGAGAGTGCCCTGAACTTCGCCTGAAGACGGCAAGGGGGCTGGTGGGTAGTAAAGAAAGTCTCGGAGGGGGTCTTCCATGTGCAGTTCCCATCGGAAGAAGATGCTAAGCGTGCCATCTCGGAGGGGATGTTCAACTTCTCAGGGTTTAATGCGACATTCTCTCCATGGTCGATGGACTTTGGTGCGAAGATGAAGCCTAAGCCTTGCTTTATCTGGATTAATGTCCCTCTCTTGCCGTTCCACATGTGGAACCATAGTTCATTAGAGCAAATAATCCGGCCCTTTGGCAAGCTCGTCACTTTAAGCAGAGATATGAAAGCATCAGCCACGAGGGACCAGGCCCTGGTCTTAATTGAAGTTGAGGACGTCGGTCTCATTCCCAAAAACTTGATAATCCACTATCAAGTGCCTTGGACCAAGGATTTGCAGATCCATGAATATGGCAGTCCCATCCCTACCGCCGACGTGGCAAGTGGTAAGATTAAGCTCTTTTCACAACAACAGGGGTCCTCAACCAGTTTCTGGCGTCGGAGAGAATCTCCACCGGCGAGCAATCCTGTTCCACCTCCGCCGCAAATCCCGCTGCCTAATCAGGAGGTGATTGGAGATCCGAAAGGGAAAGCAAAGATCACGGAGGCAGTTGAATTAGTTCAGGATTTGGCGGCGCAAGCTCAGGCCCCACAAAATCCTTCCTTTTTTGCCAAACAATTTTTAAATATCTCAGGTATGGCTGATTCGAGCCTCAAGATTCCAAATGTGGTCCCCGATGCTAAGATTCCTGTGGAGCCGACTTTGCCAACAATTCCGCCACCTATCATTGTAGTTGACTCAGATTCACCAAAAGACAATTTGAATATACCCTCAGAAGCTTCTCAGATTCACCCCCACAGCTCTGCGAACTCCCATGAAATTGCTGCAGATGAACAGCTATGTCATCTGACCTGGAAAGGCAAGCCTGTCAGTATCCCCCAATCCTCTTTACTCAGATTAAGCCAGCAATTGAGCACGCCATTGATGCTGCAGTAGGCAATCAGAGCTCCAAGTCCGAGGGCAATCAGCAGTTACACTTCAGCTCCGGAGCAGTTGGCGCAGCAACATCTACCTTCCGTACCAGGTCACTCATTCCTCAGCGTCAAGTTCGCACCTCCTCCACAGACTCTGTTCCGCCTGTTTTCGATGAGGGTACTAGTAAGCATCGCAAATGTATCCGCTCTGCTTCTAGATTGCCAGCAACCAGGCCATTCCTCCAGCATCTGAGAGCCTCTGCCAAGAGTGCGTCCCTCCGCAAAGCATCAGGTACATCCTCTACGAAGAACACATTTAATTCTGCCTGTCAAAATCCTTTCGCTTTACTCTCAAATGATGATCTTCTTGAAGTTGCGGAATCGGTGGGAGTGGCGGCTACAGGGCCACATTCACTCACCAAGCTTAAGAAAGTTGCAGAGGTTGCAGTTGATCACCCTGATCAACAGCAACAACTCAATTAGAGCTTGAGGCTGTTGCATGTTTGTGATTTTTTTTGTGCATTTTGCTGTGCATTATATATTTCAATGAAGATAGGAAGCTGGAATGTACGGGGATTAGGCAATCCCTATAAGTGTGCCTTAGTTAAAGATGGTCTCCGCAATGCTCGTATAGATGTGGTGTGTCTTCAAGAGACCAAACTCTCTGCCCCTACCCCTAGAAAGCTGTCGTTAATTGGTGGCAATTATATTAATTCCTGGAGATCCCTCGATGCGGACGATAGTCGTGGTGGCATTCTTATAGGATGGAATGACAACCTTTTTGATTGTATTTACTGTGCTGTCGATGTTTTTTCTATATCAGTCTCCTTCCGCACCAAGGCTACAGGAGCCCAATGGTTACTCACCTCAGTTTATGCTCCTTTTGAGCTTAAAGATAGGGAACTATGTTTCCACGAAATAGCACAGCGGCGCAAACTTCTCAGTGATATATGGGCTATATGTGGCGAATTTAATGTAACCATCTCCAACCAGGAACGAAACAGAGGCTCTGGCTCTAGCAGAGACATGAAGAACTTTCGGAGTTGGATTCAACAACTTCAGCTTATTGATTTGCCACTTGCAGGGAGAAAATTTACATGGTCCAACCTTCGCCAAACTGCTTCTTGTGCACGGCTAGACAGATTTCTTATTACAAGCCAGTTTGATCAAGCATTCCCCTCATGCATCCAACATTCCCTGCCCCGTATCGCCTCGGACCACTGCCCTATCATTCTCGACTCTCAGGCGATACAACACAAAGTTCATTACTTCAGGTTTGAAAAAGCCTGGGCATCTCATGAAGACTTCAATCACAATGTTATACATTGGTGGAATAGCTTTGTTTGTACAGGCTCCAAAGTAGACATCCTTGCCAACAAACTTAACCTCCTCAAGAGGAGATTAAAACGGTGGAGGTACGAAGTCTTTGGCCATATTCCTAAGCGTAAAGCCTCTCTGCTTCAAACTATCCATAATTTAGACGTGATTGCTGATTCACAAACTCTCAACACCACCCAAGAGGCTGAACTCAACTCTGCTCGCATGGAATATCACAAACTTGTTCAAGCTGAGACTACATATTGGAGACAGCGTTCACGCATCACTTGGCTTCAGGAGGGGGACGCCAATACCAAGTTCTTCCACTCAATGGCTAATGGGCGGCGGCGAAAGAACTACATTTTCTCACTGCTTCAAGATGGAAGTCTGATCACAGATCAATCGGCCATCCGATCCTGCTTTGACGCACACTTTCATGAAATATGTGGCTCCAACTCTGACCCAGACTTCAGAATTGAGTGGTTGACCCTGTATCCTTCCGCTAATGTGGACCTCTCTGCCCTAGACGCAGATTTCAGTAGAGATGAAATCAAGAAGGCAGTATTTGGCATGAATGGGGATAAGGCACCGGGCCCCGATGGGTTTCCAATGTATTTCTATCAGCAACACTGGGATATTATCCAAGATGATCTCTGCAATATGCTCTTAGCCATACAGCATGGTGAAGCCTCGTTAGATAGGTTAAACTATTCAACAATTGTGCTCGTTCCCAAATGTGATGGAGCCTCCACTGTTTCTGATTATCGCCCGATCAGTCTGCTAAACTGTTCGATGAAGATCTTCACTAAGATCCTTGCCAATCGACTGAGCCCACTTCTTCACTCTCTTGTTTCCTCATCTTAAAGTGCTTTCCTCAGAGGCAAATCTACAGTAGACTGTTTCCTAGTCGCGCACGAAGCCATTAATTTATGTTGCTCAAAGAAATCGGACACTATTATGCTAAAGATTGACTTTCGCAAAGCCTTTGACATGCTCAATTGGGACTTCCTGGATCAGCTGATGATTGCTAGAGGGTTCGGGCCACGTTGGTGCACTTGGATAAAGGCCATGCTCCAATCCACCAAGTCTAACATCCTGGTCAATGGAGTAGGGGGGAAAACCATAAGCTCTAAGAGAGGTCTTAAGCAAGGAGACCCTCTCTCTCCGATGCTGTTTATCCTTGCTGTGGATGTCCTTGCGCAAATGCTTCGAGTTGGCAGGAATAATGACACCTTCTTAAGTTTGGACCTTAGGGGTTCGCTTGCAGATCTCTCTATATTACAATTTGCAGATGATACTTTATTATTCTCCAAGGGGAATGAGCAGGAAGTGTTGCATCTGAAGGTTCTTTTGCATCTGTTTGCAAATATCTCGGGACTTCATATCAACCTGTCCAAAACAGCCATCACCTATTTTGGGCGCTCACAAGCCAAGCTCCACGCTTTCTCTCACATCCTTGGCTGTAAGCAAGACACCTTGCCAACCAAATATCTTGGAATGCCTCTTGCGAAAGGCAGGCTCAAGAAGAGGGATTGACAACCCTTATTGCTCAAGATTGAGCGCAGGCTTTCAACTTGGAAAGGCAGACTGTTATTTCGTGGAGGAAGACTCATCCTGATTAACTCAGTGCTCAGTGCGCTTCCAACCTACTTTGCATCCTTTTTTATGTTGCCACGATGGGTAATTGCTCGCATTGATCAAATGAGAAGTAGATTCTTCTGGGTTGGTGGCGACAAGCAAATATCGGGCATCTCCTGCACTAGTTGGAATCGTATCTGCCAACCTAAGCAGCAAGGAGGGCTTGGGGTGCTTGACCTTCAGCATTTCAACCATGCACTCTTGATGAAATGGTGGTGGAAGATATACACCGATAACTCCCTTTGCACCCAAACTTTGAAATCTCTGTACTTTCATAGTGACAGCGGCAGCTTTATATGTAAGGCCAACTCTTCTGACTTTTGGAAGAACTTATACAAACTCAAAGAGCAATTTGATCAAGGGATCTCATGGGAACTTGGTGACGGAGCTTTCCTCAAGTTTTGGACATCCAAGTGGATTGACAAGAACTGCATTGCTACTCTCTATCCTAACCTTTTTGAAGCCGCTTGGAACAAGGCAGCTTCACTAAGGTCACAAGGGTGCTTTTATCAGGACAATGGACTTGGCGGCCAAGTCTACATACATCTTCTAATAGTATCATCCTAGCTGAAAAGCGACTGTTGCTTCAAACCATCTCCTCTCTTCAGCCATCTACTCTTCTGCCTGATAGAGCTATATGGAACCACGACTTCTCTGGGTGTTTCTCAGTCAAATCAGCATACCGGTTCTATACCATCTCTAGCTTACTTTCTCCTTTTTTTCGAGCATGCTGGAGTAACTGCGCGCCCCTCAAATGCAAGATTTTCACCTGGATGTTGAGTGGGGAGAAGCTCAACTCCAGAGACAGACTACATTCCAAAGGTTGGAATGGAGATATAGCTTGTAGTGAGTGTGCATTTTACACAGAGACCACCTACCATATCTTCTTTGAGTGCCCAAAGGCTACTCAGACATGGCTTCACTTCTCAAGAGCTTTTGATATATTCACACTGCCTGCATCTATTTCGGAATGTTTTTCCACATGGTGCTTTGACAACACGAAACACAAATTCACTCATGCATGGCATCTCATAACTATTGCTATATGTTGGTCAATTTGGAATGCTAGAAATGATAGAATTTTTTCCAACAAGCAAACATCGGTGGTCAAGTTGATTGCTAACACTAAGTTCTGGTTTTCTCAATGGCTAGATTCAAGTGATGCTTCAAAGAAGAAGACCAGAATCATGGAGGAGTTAAGAAGGATAGGCGACAGCGATCTAATGCGACCTGCTCATGGTGGTACCTCCGGTGGAAATGCAACATAAAGATTTCGGTTGCACTTGACTTCAGCTTTTGAGTTTCTTTATCTGTATTTTGGGACTGATCCAGTCTATAGACTTGTACTCTGTTTTGCTAGACTTGTACTCTGTTTTAGCTTTATTTCCTGCTCTGTTTTACTGCTCGGGGTTTGAATGTCTCGGATGATTGTAAGGGAGGGGAAGGGGGATGAGATCATGGTGGTGGCCCTAGTAGAGGTGTACGACAGACGTCCGCTGCCCTCTCTACGGTCCACTGCCATGCCATCTCGAACTCAACTCCTCTCATATCCTGAGCATCTCCCTCTAGCAGCTTTTGTATTATATATTTTGCTTATATATATATATTTCTTGAGGTAGGACCGTCCTACCTTTTTCCAGTCAAAAAAAAAGGCATACTGTAATGTGATTAAAAAATCAAACTCTCAACTTAAACTTCACTATTATGACTACACATCTCTAATATCTCTAATATTATAATGGGAGAGTTGAGGTTGTGTCATTTGTAGACAAATTATAGACAATCAACCATCTAATCTCAATCACTCATTTTTAAGTGGAAGTTATATTAACCATCCATTAAGTCAAATGTTGTCAATTACTATAATACCTTCAAAGTTCAAATTTATTTACGATATAATTATTTACAACAATGTCACTCATATCAAATAAAAGTTGTTGCCACTAGGGATATTGTAAAGAGTATGGTTAGGATTTGAGATGGGTAAAAGGAGTTCTCAGGTTCGATACCATATATACAACGTCATAGTCTATACTTTTAAAAAAATCTTAAGGCATGCATCGCACATGCAGATTGCTATTCTTAATTAATTATGCAGAACAAATATCACAATGACAATAATCATATATAATAATTTAATTATCTAGATATTATCTATGTTTATATATATTAAGTTGTAAAAGTGTATCTCATGACATTTTCTTCCCACTTTCTCGGAGCAATTCTTGGATTTACCTTGTATAATTAATGGACATTGTTGCTGCTTTTTGGATGGTGTGGGAGTAATCAGATGATGAGTTCGTTTTTTGGAGGAAACTTACAATCTGAATCGTCAATCAAATTTGATTTGAATTTGAACTATTGTGAGTGTATGGATCTGGATTGGATGGTTGAGATGTTGCCGACGAATTTGCACAAACTCTGAAACATCAGGGTCGACCCTGGAAAAAGACCCTCCGATGCTCATGTCAGTTACTAAGATAAAAGGCTATAGTTTTGGTGACAAAAAGATTGATTACCTGAGCATGATGGAGGTAGAGGGTATTTATAGCCTAGGACTTAGTTTCATACTTAGTTCCTAAAAGGAGACTTAGTTCGGCATCATTTAAGATTAAACTCCAGATTCCTATGGTGATGGATAGAGTTAGTTCATTACTTTATTAAGGATAGAGGAATTGGATAACAACTTTTAATTAGCTAGAACTCCTCTTATTGAGTTCTAAGACAATCCAATATTACAGGCCTGGTTGAGTTCATGGGCCTGAAAGTGGCCCATGTTCCTCTTACCAGCCTATACTGACTAAAACTGTTGTTTTGCCCTTGAGAAGCTTTAAGAGGAGTGCCGAGATCATACGACCCTGATTTTACCCATAGCAGAGGCCCCCGCTCCTAAAGGTTGGATATCACAACCGTTGAGGAGTAGTTCACTTATTTTTCGGATGATCAAGAGAACATATCGGAGCTTTGGTGATGCTTGGGATCTTGTTGAGAGCTTCTCGGGGTACCAGCAATTTTGTAGAACTTGCAGTAATTTTTCTGGATTTTTATTAAAAACTTTTAATTATTTTCCCAAAATTTTAATTAGTTTTAGGAATTTTTAACCAACTTTTCAAAATTTTAATTAATTTTTGGATACTTTAAACATTTTTTTCTAAAATCATAATTATTTTTCTAAATTATTTAATTAACTTTATGAAATTATAATTATTTTTTAGAATTTTAAATTAAAATTTCCAAATTTATAATTTATTAACTAGAAATTTTAATTAAATTCAATACCTAGCATGAAATTAGGAGCGATTGAGCGCCTAGATCCAGCGAGTGTGAATTTTGAAGAGATTGGCTACCAATCTCTTCGCAATAAGTGAGTAGCTTGGATGACAGTCTCCGAGCTACACGCTAGCTCGGCAAAGAGGCTCCGAGCTACCGCTGACGTCATTCGTGACATCAGTTGGCTTGTAGTCTTGTCGCGGAGCTACTGGGCACACTTTTCAAGGCATATCAAATGGTCATGTCACCATGGCGTGCTTGTTGGAATGATTAAAACCTTTTGTCGAAACTTGTGAGTAGCTCGGATGACAAAGGTCCGAGCTACTACTGACATCATCGATTATGTCGGTTATTTTGTTGTTTAGTAGTCGTGCTGGTGGGCACGATTCATCAGACAGTACATATTCGGTGAAACATCGATGCAACATCGATGCAACTCGAAAAAATTTTCGAGTTGCTTGCTGAGCTAGATGCCACATAGACCATGTGGTCCCGCATTTTGCTGAGTTGAGCCAAGCTGGCTACCACGTGTCGCACTAGGTTCCTCTTTTCAACCACGTGGTTTTTGACTTTGGATCGGACGGTGTGGATGTTGCCACATGTCCACGTGGTTTTCAACTGTTAGATTTCTCCGCCTATATTTTTGGCCCATGTCCTTCTCTTCTTCTCACTTTCACTAATTTTCTCAAATATCTTTCTCTCTCCTATGGCAATTTCTCCCTCTAGGATTCAACTTCAGGGGTAGTTTTTGGGCATTTGTTTTGTTGTAGTTCATCTTTATCGAACTAGGTAACTTATTGTAACTTAATAAGCTAAGTATAGGGTATCGTCGGGCGACTCATCCTCCTTCTCGGGTTGTATCGAAGAAGAGGTGGTCTCCGTCCGACCTACTAGAGAAGAAAAAGGAAAAAGAATAGTTGGGGGTTCTTTTATTGTGGAGAAGATAATTGAACCGAAGACGGACTCTACGAGAAATTTGTTTGATTAGCCTCATCCCCCTCATGTCCCCTTCCTCATTCTCTAGTATCCTGAAAACTTATGACATTTCATTCGGTATGGCATGCATCACGAGGAGCTTGACTACATTCACACCATTGAGGCTAATTTTACTAGGACCATTCTCATGAAGGAAGATCTTATGAAGATTAAGGTCGCTTTCAGAATTCCCCTTTAGTACAAGTTACTCCTTCCTGGTCCTAGAGTAAGGGCATGTTACGGGATACCTAGTGAGTTTTGTTTTCTTCCACTTTGACGCCTTCCATGTTAGTCTGCGTTTACCCCTTCATCCCTTCCTCAGAGAGATTATGAGCTGGGACAAGCTGAGTCCAATGCAGCTAATGCCGAACGTGTGGAGACATGCAATTGACTTTATTTTGCAATGTCGGAGCATTAGTGTCAAGCTGAGTCTAAACATCTGGTCATGGCACTTTAGAGTTATTCAACCAAGTAGGATGGAGGAGCAGTTATATATTCCCCCCCGACTCGATATAGGGGTGATCGAGAATCTCAACTCAACCAAATACTGGAAGAGTAAGTTCTTCATCATTCGTTGTCTAGAACCATGGGGGTTTTCCACTAAGTGGAGGGAGAGTGTATCCAAGAAGGTGATGGCCGGGCCAGAAGTAAATGAGGAGGAAAAGCGGGTGAGTGGCGCTCTCCTCGAGCGGAAGGCATTGAAGTGGAAGGATATGACCGAGGAGGTCCTCTTCGAGGGGGTAGCTTGGGTGGGCCGAGGAGTAGTTTCTTTGGTCAAGAAGTATCACCGGTGAATAGTGTCCCTTAATTGAAACATTCCCTTCTTACGAGGAAACAAAGGTGATCTTGAGGAGGACTTGTAAACTTAGTGAACTTGCGTTCGATGTGTTTAGTTGTCGAACTTGTACTAGGACTTTGATGTGAAATAAAGGTTTTGCTCATTTTTATCTCCACTTTTTTTTTCTATGTTGTGATCCATCGTTCAACACCAACGAGTCTTGTTGCTTAAGAACGAGTTTTGTGAGTATTTTCGGGGGTGACGATAAGGCATCAATGAAGCTAAGAAAGTCCCTAAAAATGAGTTTAATGTCTCAACTCCGAGTCATGAGTTTGGAATTTGAACTAGTTGTTATGAGGATTAACGAGTTGCCAATGCAATTTCGAGTGACGAGTCCGGCTCGAACTTGCTTGTTTGCGAGAACAACTCTATGGAGGAGTTGGACTTCAAAATTCGATGTTGAAAGTTTAACGAGTTGCAGGAGTAGTTCTAGTAGCTGCATATTTGTGAGCGGGAGTGGCTTCGAGCCATGATTTTGAACTACAAACTGGTATTTTAAAGAGTCGAGTTGCTAGAGCAGCTTCGAGTGACGAGCAAGGCTTCGAACTTGCTTGTTTGTGGGAGCAGCTTTAGGGAGGAGCTGGACTCTGAATTTTCCATTTGAGAGTTAGTGAATTATGGGGGAAGCTGTAAAGATTAGTCGAGCACCGAACTTGTTGGAAGTATTTTAAAGAGTCAACGAGTTGCTGGAGCAATTTTGAGTGATGAACCCAGCTCCGAACTTGTTTATTTGCAAGTTACATAAGTGTCATCTAGGTACGAGTTTAGACTCTTAACTTGTTGTTTTAGGGGTTAACAAGTTGTGGGAGCAGTTTCGAGTGGCAAGATCAGCTTCGAACTTGTTTGTTAGTGAGTTGCGGGAGAATATTCGGGCCACGAGTTTGGACTCCGAACTTATTATTTAAGGATTTAACAAGTTGTGGAAGCAACTCTATGGAAAAGTTGGACTTCTGAACATGTTATTTGAGAAATGACGACCTGTGGGAGCAACTTTAAGGAAAAGTGGGACTTAGTGATTCGTTGGTGTAACTTCAGAGAAGGAGCCGAGCACCCAACTCATTGTTCACTTCCAAACATTAGTACAAGATTTTTTGAAATAACATGCTGAGTTTGGTTGAAAAATAAACCTAAGTGGCTGCCTTGGATATTAGCCTTTTACGTGCTCTAGCCTTTGTAAGGATTAGCCTTATTATAAATCTTAAAAGATCTAAGTGGAGGGCTTTAAGCACCCTCATTGAACTTCTTCAGGTGTTCGCCATTTTAAGTCCTTGATATCTTCTTTCCCCATAGCTCTGGGGCGGACGACTTTGGAGACCTTGTATGGTCCTTCCTAGTTTGGAGCGATCTTTCCCTTCTTGAGTGGGTCGAAGACTTCGAGTTTCCGTTGGACATGGTCCTTTTCCTTGAGGTTTGTCGAGCAGACCCTTTTGTTGTAAAGCTTCACCACCCTTTGCTGATTGATGTATCTTCGTAAGGGTTGATTTCTCGCGAACTTCTTCAATGAGATCAAGGTTGCCGCTGAGGTCATTTGAGTGATGTTCTTCATTGAAGGAGAGGAGGCGAGGGGAAGGTAGTCCTACCTCTAGGGGGATCAGTGCCTCAGTGCCGAAGGTGAGATTGAATGGGGATTCTCTTATTGGTGTTATCTTTGTGGTCCTGTAAGACCAAAGCACACTTAGGAGCTCTTTGACCTATAACCCCTAGGATCTTCGTCGAGCCTCTTCTTGAAGCCATCAAGGATTTTTCGGTTTGCATTCTCGGCTTGGCCATTGGCGGTGTGAGATGGAAGAGAAATTTCGTTCGATCCCCATATCGTTGCAGAATTTGCGGAAATCCTTTGTGGCAAATTGGGTTCCTTTGTCGGTGAAGAAGATGTGGAGGCAAAAAAAATTTCTTCCCAAAGTACTCAGTCTTCTTCTTACTGATGTGGAGGCTGGCAGTTCTGCTTCGATCAACTTTGTGTCATAATTGATCGCTACAACTAGGAAGTTCCTTTGCCTAGTTCGGGGAGGGGGGGGAGTCTGAGCAAGTCCATTCCCCACATACAGAAGGGGATCAGACTCGACATAGAGCTTAGGTCGGCTTGGGGTGCTTCATTGGGGAGAAATTCTGACAAGAGGTGCACCAGCGGACATGGTCTTGGGCGTCGTCGAGGAGTGAGGGCCAATACTGCCCATGGTTGAGAATCTTCCGTGAATGGGATCTCGCACCCATGTGAATACCACATATTCCTTCATGTACTTCTCTGAGTGCATACTTAGCCTCCTCGGGGGGGAGACATCGTAGGTAAGGTCTACCATCTATGAGAGTGTAGGAGCGCTTGTACAGGACTTCGTCGACAAGTGTGTATCTTTCTGCTACTACCCAAATCTTTCTTGTTTCTTCGGGATCCACTGGGAGGATTCCCTTGCCAAGGAAGTTCATCAAGGGTTTCATCCAACAATCTTTGGGTGTCTGTGGGATGATAAACATGAGCTCCAAGGCTTCCTCTTCGATGCTAGGCTCGAGTAGGACTTCAATGAGCACTGTGTGATTGATTCATTACAAGGCCATCCACTTGCTTGTATTCTTCGCGGGGGATTCGAGTGACTTCGACCCCTTGGAATGTAGCTAAGGTCTTCTTTACGCTAGTTAAGTACTTTTCCATGCAATCATCCCTAGCCTCGTATGCTCCTAGAATCTGGTTCACCATCAGCTGTGAGTCGCTAAGCACTTTTAACTTCCGTGCCCATGCTTTTCGAGCTAAGAGGGGGGCAATTAATGCCTCATATTTGGCCTTGTTGTTAGAGGCTTAAAAGTTGAGACGGAATGAGTACTGGAGAGTGAACTGATCTGGACTGGGGGATCATTGCCATTGAAGTTGACACACCAAACTAGCGGTTCATTGCCTTCCTTAAGGGGATCAGGGATAGTGCTTTGACGATTAATTCGGCTAAGGCTCGGGCTTTGATGGCCGTCCTCGACCGGTAACCAATGTCATGCTAGATTAACTCTATGGACCACTTTATAAATCGCCTGAAGCTCTCTATCTTGTGAAGCACTTGCTTGAGGGATTGGTCGGTGATGAACAAGATAGAGTGTGCTTGAAAGTATGAGTAGAGTTTACGGGAAGCCGTGATCAGAGTGTAATTCATCTTCTCCGTCTTAGAGTGACAAATCTCTGCGTCATGAAGGACTTTGCTCACATAGTAGATCATCTTTTGAGTCATTTCTTCTTCTTTCACCAAGATGACACTGAGGGTCTGATCTGAAGTGTCCAGATAAAGGTAAAGTATTTCACCTTGGTTAGGTTTGCTTAGGATATTGACGAGATATGTTTTAGATGTTTGAAGACTTCTTGATGCACTTGTCTCCACTCAAAGCCTCTTGCTCATCGGGGAACATTGAAGAATGGGAAGACACTTCTCCTCTGACTTAGAGAGGAAGCGTCCGCTGGCAGCGAGGCGCCCTTTAAGTCTTTGGACTTCTTTGATGTTAGACACGAGGGACATGTCAAGCATATTAGCCTCATATCATGCTTCCAGAGGACATTGAAAGCTTCTTAGAGGTCGATCACATGGTCATTCTTCTTGAGGCTCTTCATAAGAAGATCGACTATGTAGACCTCCATGTTATGATCAATTTTTATTTAAAGACTTTGTTCACCAGGAGATGGTAAGTGGCTCTAACATTCTTCAGCCCAAAGGGTATAACTCGATAGTAATAGAGGCTCCCATCGGTGATGAAGGATGCCTTCAGAATGTCGGGAGGAAACATTTAGATCTGATTATATCCCAAGAAGGCATCATGAAGTTGAGGAGTTCGTGCACGGATGTTGCATCGATCAATGCATTAATAAGGGAGAGGGAAAGGATCCTTTGGACATGCTTCGTTGAGTTTGGTGAAATTGATGCAAATCCTTAACTTGCAATTTGCTTTCTTTATCATGTCTACATTGGCTAGCCACTCAGGGTAGTTGACTTCTTGAATGAAGCGGATGGCTAGGAGTTTGTCGACCTCTTCCTTGACCGCATGTTGCCTGTCGGGGGAAAACTTGTAGCGCTTTTGCTAGAGCAGCTTAACGACAAGATTAACACTGAGGCGGTGCATTGTCAAGTCTTCCGAGATGTCGGACATGTTGGTTGCTGTCTAAGCAAACAAGTATCGGTTCTTCCTAAAGCAATTGACAAGTTGTTTTTTGACTTGGTGGGAGAGAGCTTTGCTCCCTCGAAAACACTTATCATGTTCTTCTTGGGAGAAGGGCATATCTTCTAGTTCATCTATGGTCTTGGAGTCAAGACTCCTCTTGAGGGAATTCTACGGCATCAAGGGGAGCCATGGAACACGAGCAAGCCACTTCTTGGTTTCCCTTAACTTCTCCTACCTCTGCTGATGTAGGTAACTTCATCTTCTTGTGGAAGGCCAAGACAATGGCGTAAAGAGTTTGTAGGCTTGGGCGGCCAACGATGGTATTGTAGGTGGTTTTCTCGTTGCCGACCATGAAGTTCATGGTATCCGTTTGAGGAGTTGGGGCTTTTTCTGCAGTTACATCGAGGGTGACTATTCCTTCAATTTGGACCAAAGCCTCAGAGAATCTATGGAGGGTGTACTCGGCGGGTTTGAGATGGTCTCGAGAGAACTTGAGGCCAACGAAAGCTTCCAAGAAGAGGATATTCACTAAGCTATTATTGTCCACCAAGATGTTGCGCATTTCGTAGTTTGCCATGCAGAGGCTGATTACTAGCGCATCATAATGGGGAGTTTGGACGTCCTCTAGGTCTGTGTCTAAGAAAGTTACTGGAACCCCTAAGCTCTTGGTTGGAGGAAATTTTTGCACTGATTTTACCTCTCGGAAAAATGCCTTCCAGGAGGAGTTGGACTCCCCACCCATAGGCTCTCCGTGGATGTAGTGGAAACGACCATGTGCTGCAAGTCCTGAGACTCGGGATCCTTTTCCTCGCCCTTGTTTTCTCCCCGAACCTAAGGTTTAGCCTTATCCTACAAGGCATACTTGGAGAGGTAAACCCTGTGGATTAGAGCTTCAATTTCCTCTTTGAGGGCACATAGTCATTGGTGTTATGGCTATGGTCCCTGTGGAACCAGCACCATTGGCTCTTATCCCCTTCTATTACCTAGTGTGTTCATTCTAGGAGGAGAGCGAAGCAACCTATCTCCCTCGTTCTCCATAAAGACAGTTGAGATACTGGCATTGACATGAGTAAAATTGTCGACGCGAGGAGCTGGAAGAGGGTGACGCCAACTAGAGCCATCCTTCTGGGACTTCTTGAGTTCCTCTTCATTTGTGTCCTTGTGTTTGTTCCAAGAAGATGGCACCTTCTGGTCCGGGGGTTAGAGATCATCTTCAGCTCGGATATACTTATCACTCCTTTTTTGGAGTTCGAAGAAGTTCGGATGAGGCCTTTTGGCGAGAGATGTTTGAGGGCTTCGTTGTTGAAATTGTGTAGGAAGGCAACAACTACTACAATTGAATCAAGGGAGGGGATAGATCTGGCTTCAACCATGAAGCGTGTGACGAAGCCTTTGAGTGGCTCGCTTTCCCTCTGCTTTAAGTCGAGCAGGGAAGCACTTGGCGGCTGGTGACAAAATGTGTTAGGAAGAGCTCATCGAGCTGATCGAAGGAGAATATAGACCATGGAGAGAGATGGGGGTACTATCTCAAAATTTATGTATGAAATAAGTGGAATCTTTCAAAAATAAGATTAAATTTTAATCTCATTTCACTGTAAAATATTTAATAGGTATTCGTAAGAAGTTGTTCTCAATTATCAATCTAATATCATTCATATTATTGTCATGATGTATACATTAATACATTTTTCTTCTAATTTTTGTCAATTTGATATTTGTTCTTTCAGGTTAATGTCCTGGACAACAATTTGTTCAATAATAACATCGTGACAGTAAGGTGTGGGCACTGCACTAATCTTCTATCAGTCAACATGGGAGCTTTGGTGCAGACACCTCATACTAATATACAGGTTAATAATTATGTTTTTAATAAATAAGGTTAATTAATAAAATACCAGTTAATATCCATCACTCAATTCTCTCCTCTTCCTCTTCATAACTCATGGACTCTGCAGTGTTCTCATTAACTAGTGCAGGGATGAAGGTAGCAAATACTTAGTTCATGAGTATAGCTAGCTGGTCTCTGTTGATTAATTTGATCTCTGATGTAATTATAAGCCATCTAAAGCATAAGTTTCTTCCAATGGAATGGCTAATGTGGATAATTTGCAAACATTTGGTAATAAGTATTCCTCTTGTCGATGTTTATGGCAGCTTGCCTTGAATAAGAGACCTCTCCCACTGCAAGCGATGTCTAATCTACATAATGTTCTATGTTTAACTACAATATAATACAATAACCCTCTGAATACTGTGAGAAATAAGTCAAATGTAGACATCTTAGTTGTAGTTTTATTAAATGGGTGATCTATTTTTGTTTTATAAAAAATATAACTCAATCTGCAAAAGTTGAATGAAGTGCCATTCATCAGAGTATATTTATGTCTTGGCATCTTTCTTATATTTATATTTACCATTATATAGTTTTATAAAATGAACACAAAATTATAATTATCATGTAATTTTTCTTATGGTGCGAAGATACATTTTTATTGACAACTATTGCAGATCCAGAACATAGCATCCCAAGATGGCCATGGGGATTGCAGTTCAACATCCAAATGTAGTAGGGCACCAGTTGCGTATTCCTTGGAGAATGTTCAACAGCATATGCTACCCATACGTCGTAAGATCTCTATGTTCTTTGTATGATTTGGCAAAAATTATTGACTCACAAAATAGATTAAGTGCTAACCCTTTCTCTATTGTTATTTATATGACCATAGGTGAGAGACATAGTCAGATCAATGAACCTCCCATTAGACACAGTTAATAATACGTACAGGAACAAAATATAGCAAATTCATAATAAAAGGAAACACTACTCTCAAACAGCAATGTTGTTAGGTATAAATCATGGAATTAGATATTTACCAAACAACTCGTTATTTTTCCGTAGAATTCGGCAAAATAAATAGGATTTGCAACGAGTAGAAAGGTAGTAAAAGAAGAACAAAGAAAGATTTTCGGAACCAATATTCAATTAGATGGTAACAGAATTACAAGAGATGCCTCTGTAAATTACCCTAGGAGATGAATATGGTGATTGTGCGGAAATGAAAAACCTTAAAGTAAATGCGTATAATGAATGCGTAAAATAAAGAGTAGAGTTAGAGAAAGTAAGCATAACAATGAGGCATGGCACAGAGATATAAGTGGTTCGGCCCTCAGGTTTACTTCACTACCCATTACTTACAGCAATTTTCTGTCGCAAGTATTCCACTATACTTCAACCCCGTACAGTGAATTCTCGATATTTAGGCTGAGATTCTTATTACATCCAACGGGACTTCTATTACTTTATAAATTCTGAAACCCGCATATTTGTGAAGCGAAAATAAAATAAAATAAAATAAAATATCGTCTTGACTAAGAAAGTACTAAAAGCACACTTCTCTCTTGATCGTTATGAAGTTTTTGAGTTAAAAGAGATAACCAATACTCAAAAAATTCACCTCTATATATAGAGCTATGAAATTATTCATTTCTACAAATGTGAAAAGAAATTCCAAAAATGGTTTGGTGCGGGTTGCGGCCGACTGCAATTTTTGGGTGGTCAACTGTCAATTCCCCCATACCGAAGTCAGAGAGAATTGACAGTCGACTTCACCAAATACAACTAAGTATTGCAGCCGACAGCTTGGAGTAGTTGGCTGTCTTTGGTGCAGTCGAGCGTACCTGTCCCGAATCCAATTATTTGGTGAATCCACTTTATACTTTCTCTGACCGAATTATTTACCAACGATACAATTACATGTTTGAACCTCACAATAACATCAGATAATAATCTTGAATGGCTAGCTTTTTGAAGATTTAATCATGTATTTCTTTTGAGTGAATCTTTCCCGATACTTCGCAATCTTTTAGATTTTCTCAATTATTTTCTTCTGCTTTGATTCCGAACATCTTGAGACTTTATTTGAATTTAAAATATTTTATTTTTCTGTATATATATCTTGGATGAAAATATTAAATATATATGCATGGTATGCATGGTTTGTACATATCAAATTAAGGGTTAACAATCTTTCCCTTTTGGTGTGGACAAAACATGTAACATCCCGAATTCCAAAACAGACTGAATTCGAAGTTCCACAGGATCTTTACACTTCTTTCGTATAATTTTACAAGGAAATAAAAACTTTTGTTATCAAAGTTTACACTTACAATACATATTTACAGCGGAAGTAATTTACTACAATTTACATGAATTGAAATGTACAACTCTTGAATCAATCTTTAAACAGTATGCATTCTTTAGTCTTGTTAATCACTTTACCCTGCATAGAAACTGTAGGGGCATCAGTTACTTACAACCGACGAAATATTATACACGGCTATCCTCTCTATGTCGGAAAGAGTATAACGATTCTCATATACTTAAACAATCACAAACTTGATCACAAACAGAAACTACAAGGGACTCTCCTATAGATGTCGTGTTGTGCGGTGCACTTAGTCCTTAATGTAGTTGTTTATATTAGATGATACTATTGCGCACTTGTTCAGATTCTATGCATCTCATACTACATAGGTCTGAGGGTAAGCCCTTAACCATTCTTCATCTTGTATGGTTCAATCCTTCGTCATGACATAAACTACTACTGTAACTACGATAAGTATCCTAAATATTCTATGAGTTACGAGCTCATGTCCAGACAGCCTGGAGGGAAATCCCACATCATGTCACGACGCATCGTGAAGAACCTATGGACAATTCAGCCTCCGTCGTGGGACATGACACCACCCGTAGTCACCAAACACTCCACGAGCATCGCCTGCGGTACGGACTCCTGGAGACATATCCATGTCATGTCACGACGCATCGTGAAGACAACCTGTGAACTCTCACACCGTAGCTCCGAGGCCCTCATACTCGTATTTTTCTCTTATTTTCATCACATCTTCACTATATATCTAATTCTTAGTTATTTGAATCATGAACAAAATCAATTCTCTAGAGTTAGCCCTTCCACTATACCGATCTTAACCATTTATACAACATGACCCAAATCTTGGTCTTTTCATCCCAAATTTCATTTCAACACATTTCTTTTCAATGCCAGTATGAGACTTAACTACACTCTAGTTCTCAATTTCAATTCATAATCACAAAAATTGAGTCTTTATACTCATAAGTTCTTTTTTCACAATTAACATGATTTCTTTTCATTTCTATGAATCAAAACCCACATATCAAGTTCACTTTCACTTCTTATACTTCATGCTCACAAATTTTTTTTCCATAAGCACAATAAATTTTTATACTATAGTTTCTTTCCTTACTTGATTCGATACTGACAAAATAGCATTTTTCAACATTCACATTAGGCAATAAAATTCATAGATAACCCACTTAAATCTTTCTTTCAAAATTCATCTTTTATAACTTAGTGTAATCTTTCCATGAAAAATAATCACCTTTCATTTTATACAAATATCAAATTCATACAATTTTTACTTATAAACCATATTTATTTTAGTCAAATCATGTCTCAAATATTTTTCATCAAGTCCACATAATTTTAGCATAATTATAGTATTTTCCCCAAATTCTTACAAGTCAAAAAAAAAATCAATTTAAAACTCAAAAATCAAAAATCTATTTTTAATTGCCGAGACCCAGCATCGATAATTATAGTATTTTCCCCAAATTCTTACAAGTCAAAAAAAAAATCAATTTAAAACTCAAAAATCAAAAATCTATTTTTAATTGCCGAGACCCAGCATCGAACCCACAACCCAAGAGTAGCCAATTGCCACCGAAAGCCAGGAAGGCCTAGGCATCAACACATCATAGATAGGGGGTTAATTAAAGATAAGGTGTATCTCGGGTTTCGGATTTCTTTTGAAAAGAGAAACAAAATGCTCATGTCAGGTTTCGAACCCAAGACCACCCAGGTCACCCGCAAGCTACAGTAACGCCAAGCACCGACTAACCAGTATGGCCAAGTTACCAATCTGTTATGTTTTGGGCTACGGGGTTTATAACCTAGGTTTCGGTTCCCTTCGAATTTTTTTACTAAAACAATTGTTTTTGAGTTCTCTTTTTCTCAAAATTTATTCAAAAGTTCCAGATTTTATTTTTCATCTTATTACAATATTTCAGTAAAATAAAATTTGATTTTTGATACAAAACAACATAATTTGTCCCTACTTTATTTTATTCTTCAATTTCGAATTTAGGGAAAAATAAGCATAATCTCCTTATAAATTACACTTAAAATTTTCCTGTATCACTTATAATATTTTTATTAATATTGTACAATTATCTCAGTAATAAAATACATTTTTCATGTCAATTAACAACAAATTAATCAAAATCACCTATATCCATAGTTCTTTATTCAATTGTTCAACATACAAGCATGTATTTGTTTATCTAGCACATCACAACAAAATTGAGCATGGTAGCATGGTAATCATTTAACAAATCATAATTTGGCAATCAATTTAACACTCTTTTAACATATAATCAAACTAATAGCAATTTGTCTCATTCTCATAATGCATGGCTATATTAGTTAGAGTTTCTCCTTAATTTGTCAACCACATTCTAACATGATGTCTAATTAGAAGTTTAAGAGAAACACCCATCTTAAAATGGAGAGAAAAATCAAAAGAACTCCTAAAGAATTTCCTGCAACGAATGAACAAGGTCTTCTCCTCCTAGAGCAAGCCACCAAGTTGTGCCTCTCCTTGTTGCAACTTGAACCCGAGCCTCCCCTAGTGCACTTTCGGCCTCCTCTCCTTGGGTTGAAGAACACACACAACACTCACTCTTTTCAACTCACAAAACTCCTTAATTTTTGCCTTACAACTTGTATTTTTTTTTCACTCTTTCTTTTCTTTACAAAAATTTCTTAGTGCTGTATGCATACAAGTGAGGGGTATTTATACTAGTTTTAGGGTGAAATGGAGGGCTAGGATTGCATTGGAAAGTTGTAGATAAATGGCTAGGATACATTGGGAAGTTGTAGCAACCACCCATGAACAAGTAACCACCCATCCACTAAGTCATTTCCCCACTCTCCTTGACTCCATTTCCGGCCAAATGAGAAGGATGTGCAACACACACTCTTGTGCATGCACGTGCCAAAATATAGCACCCCTAACTACTAGTTGTGCATGATCATTTAATTAATTGTCTAAAAAATGATCTACACTACAAGTCATGTCATTTAAAAGAGAAAATAATTAGTGGGCTTTAATTAGTGGGCTCAAAATTCAATGGGCTAAATACAATAAATTAAATAATTAGGATGGGCTTTTAAAATAAACAATTATGCTTTCAAAAAAAAATAAAAAATAAAAGAGAGATGGAAAGATATTTACTCATACAAAACAAATAATTTTTTTTATAAAAATGAAACTGAATTAATACGTGCAATGCACGTAAAATTCACAAAATCTCATAAATGAAAACTAAGGTGTTACAAAACACACTCTGAATTTTAAGATAAATACTCCTCCTTAATCCAATACACCTCCTTAATCCTGAGTACATCAAATGTTAATATAAATGTGTGTGAGAATGATGCTTCCTATATGGGAAATACATGCACCAAACATGTACAAATAATATATAAACGAACAATCATATTTGGATTAAGAATTACTAAACTTATTTCGATCAAAAAACGTAATACATGATATATCATTTGAAATCCAAAATAATAAAGCATCAAGATCATCCACTTCAAATAAAGGATGACAGAAAAAAAATCTTCAAGCATTACATATATTGTTCCATTTCAGAGATCTATTACATGACATAATTTGAGATATTCTTTGAGATATATATACAACGAGAGATCTTCATGATACATGATTGAGATACTTTTTGAGATACAAAATACAACAACCATTTTAGCACAAAACAAAGAAACAAGATCTTCAAATTTTGTCCCTAAATTCTACCGCTTTTTGAAACACAGCAAGAGAGAGTTACTCCTCATCATCATCATCATCGGTCTCCTCTTTATTGCTGCCATTAACATTACTAGATTGACAAGTAGAAGAAGTGACGCCCATATTTCTTCCTTTTTCTTCCAAGAATTCTATAGTGTTGACCTAGTAGTGATACATGAGATTTTTGACTTCGTCAAGTTATGCATGTCACATAGGAAGGTTGGGCTTGTGCTTGCAAAGAGGAGGCGGCCTTCTTCCTAATCGATCTCCCGGCCCTAGGTATGTCAATACCCATTTGAGATGAAAGGATGGGGTTGTTGGGCTTGCTAAGGAGATATTGGCTGATGGGGATACCAGAGTCAATAGCGAGATTATGTATCAATGTGCTCAACGGTAGAGAACGAGTTCCTTTAGGGGGCAGCATTCATGGATTCAATAATAAATGAATGTATATCGAAGTTGTATTCACCAAGAATGAGAAATATGACAAAAGATTGGTCAAGGCAAATTTCAATTTTGTTGTTTCCCTTGGGCTAGATATTAGCATTGCTAATCTTATTAAGGATGCGGGAAACATAGGTGAAATCAGTGGGTTTGGGATTTTTAAGAGATCAAACTTTCGGTCTTCGGATCAAGCTAAGGATCGTGTTGCGATCATGACCGGGTTTATAATTGAGTGTGTAAAAATTGAGAGGATACACATCAAAGTCACTGAAATGATGGAGTATTTGGTTTTAAGATAGTCAGGTGTAAGTTGTACATGTATGGAGTGGATGGTCATATCATTGGGTTTGAATACAATGTTTAAATAGAATTTCCCGGTGACAAATTCAGAGTGGACACTTAGGGTCACTAGATACTCTTCCCACCCAAAACCCTTAAGAATTCTAACCATTCCATCAAATTGACCCCCAATTTTGTGAAGGTGGATAACCCGACTAGGAACGACATCTTTGTCGGCTATGGTTTTGAAATGAAGTTCTAAATATGATGTCTTCTACGGTCACAAGGTGAGAGGTAGCTGGTTTCTTACCCATGGATTTTGATTTGGCAGTCTGGGAGAACGTTGGGATATTGTGATAAGTGCGCCTAGTGTTGGAAGCCATGATAGGAGATCAATAATCCATCAAGAAATCCAACTAATTTGTGGAGAAGATGGAGAACTTTGAGAAAATTTGATCGATAGATGAGCAAAGGATGTTAGGGCTTCAATCGAGAGGAGAAGAGAAGAGAAGAATTATATAAGAAAGTGGTAGGCCCCGTGTGTCATAGACAGAGAAAAAGGAACGGTATATAACATTAGTATTTGCGATCAACTGCCCAAAAGTGCAGTCGGTCGTCTAAACTGTCTCAGTTGAGAGATGCCATTCACTATCGATTGTGTTTTTGAGACAGTCAACCGCTCAAGCTTTCTGACTTGAGAATTAGGGATTACGGGCGACTGTCAAGTTTTGCAGTTGACTGTCATATTGTGACGTTCGACTGTATTTTGGGACAATTGACCACTCAAGCTCTCTGACTTGAGAAGTACATATTGCAGTCGACTATCTACTTTTCACGATCGACTGTCGATTCCTCAACTGTGTTGCGAACTTGACAGCCAAATGTTATGTTAGCAGTCGACTATAAGTATGTGGAAAATCAATATAAATCAAGAAAATCAATGAAAGATCAGGCAGAAACATTCAATTCACATCGCAAGTAAATGAAATTTTTTTCATCTAACGGTTTTGTAAAGATATCAGCTAATTGAAATTAGTCGGAACATAGTCAACATCAATATCTTCTTTAATATCTTCTTTAAAAAAGTGATCTTTGATGAAATGATAGCGAATTTCTATATGCTTTGTGCGATTATGTTAATCATAGTTTTTGGTTATGTGAACAGTGCAAGTATTATCACATTTAATAGAGATATGGTCAAGAAATACCTTATAGCCCTCCAACGTATGTTTCATCCATAATACTTGTGAGCAACAATACAATGTCGATCCACCAATCTCATGACTTGATAAAGCCTCTGCCCCCAATTTAGTTGACACAATAACTTTGGCACACATAACGACTCAAAAATAATATCCCTACATCAGTCCAATATCTTCATCATGTGTTCTGATACCATTTGTAACAACTAGAGGTTCTTTAACTTTGATCCACATTGTCCAAATGGATAGTTGGTAAATTATCTATTGCCTTATTTGATCCAAAAGGGATAATCCCCTATTGAATTCTATGGTCTAATCTAATTTAACTGTCCATCTAATTGATTTTCCTATGCGGAACTATTATTCGAGCCACAGCCTCAATATTTATTTCTTACAAAATAATAATTAAGTAGCTCACAATTCAACCGTGGAGTGAGTTAGGAACTCCAACTCTTAGGAGTCAACTAATTTGTCACCGATGACTCATAATAATATCACCTGGTTTAACTCCTAGATATTGTTGTAACCAAATGATGCTTAAAATCTTAAGAACCTATATCATCTTTATTTTAAGGATTTTGCATTTCAATGATGTTTTACTGCATAAGAATGGATCATTTTATTCTTCTCTAATATTTGTACTGCTAAACTTTTCTACACAAATATGCATGCAGTAAAACATTTTATATATTCACGTAGCGGACCTTTTGAAATTAAATGGTGATAAAATCAATTGCTTAGACCCTATAGTATCCAAAATATTGGATATAAGAAATTATGATTGATTCACAATATTACTGCATATGCATCATTTTGTGTATGCAAACTGCAGTTTTTCAAAATAAGTTTGCGACAGTTGCCCTAAATGTTTGTATATTTCTACATGCACATCTAGCAAATACTATTCTGAATTTTATTTTATTTTCGAATATTTTATTTAGTATATTTTATTTTTACCAGCTCCGGTGAAGAGGCAGCGTGTTCCTTCGGCTTATAACAGATTCATAAAGTAAGTTATAGTGTCTCTTACAAGTTACAATGTAATAATTTTGTTATGAAATGTACTTTCAGGAGAGTCCTTAATTACAATGCATTTTATTCCACTGATTTTAGTCACACAAGATAATAATTATCAATTGTGTTGATTAAATTTTTACTTTTCCCATATAGAGAGGAGATTCAAAGGATTAAGGCCAACAATCCTGAAATTAGCCACAGGGAGGCATTCAGTGCCGCAGCAAAGAATGTAAGAAATATGGTGCTTCGAGTAATATTTAATACCACCAATTAATTTGCCAATTTGGTATAAATATTGGAAACCAGTTGATTTCCTTTCTCATTGTTGCAAAAGTTGGATTTTAGTAAATTATACTGACATATTCAAGTTACTCTTAATATGATAATTAATTTAAGAATTCATATGCTAGCAAAAAACAGCATTCATGAATATAGATGATACCCTTTATTATATATCAGTAATATTAGAATTTTCCCTACATATCCCTTAAACTCTATCCACATTTTCACCTTCACACCTGAATTTTTTTATATATCCTGATTAAAAACAGGCATATAAACGTGGCATTACTCACAAAAGGAATTAAATAACCATTGTTTCTTTTATTGTACCTTTCTTTTTCTTCTATTCTTTCTCCCTCTTCTTCTTTTCTCATCTTCCCTCAGACCTTGTCTCAATTTCTCCTAGCGGCTACAAGTCGAGGCTCCGCAATATCAAATTGATAGTGCACATCGTGATCCATATTTTATAATTTTATTTGAGGCTTTTAGTAACATTTTCTGCCTTTTAGTAACTTCTGATCCTCAAAAATTTTCTTTAGAGTTGCATGAGCAAATATCTTCAAAAATTGGAAGTCAGAAGGATTAAAAATAACAGATTCAGAGGTAACAAGATTGGTAGTATAAAGAGAAAACTCAATTAATTGTTTTGAATATTAGAGTTCACAGAATCTCCTGTTTATATAGAAGTACAATCTAAAATATAGAACTACAACGTAAAATATAGAAGTATAATCTAAACCTCTGCCTAGCCAATATGGGAATAAATAGAGTTGACCCAGTAACACTAACAAGAAGAAAATAATAAAGCATAAGATTAATTTTAGTGGCATGCCTACATAAAAGAAGAAGCAATTAGAGATATTCATTCTAAACATGCATCTGGAGAAAAGAGTGCATAACTGATTGCTTGAAAAGTAGTTATTATACTCAACTTGAAATCTCATGGGTATTACTTAAGCACCCTTTTACACAAAACTAGTTATTAAAGTCAAACATATATACAAGCAAAAATAAATTGAATTATACTAAAATAAGTCATTGATGCAACTCATTTATATATGAAGATTTGTTCTTTTTGTTGATCGTCACAGAAGTATAACTCAAAATAGTAATGCAGTTCTCTCCACCTTAGCGTAGAGGCTTCAAGAGATAACTGTCCTAGGTTATGAGTCTAATATTCTCTTATAAACCACCATTTAGGATGTACCGTTTAGTCACATTTATTCATGATAGCTTAATGAAGATATACAATTTTGCGTTCTTTCTGAGAAGGTCTCCCACAAATATGTTAATTCCAAATAATCCATCTACAAATCATTATTTTCAGGTACACCACCAATAATAATAGAGTTTATTCCAAAAAGATCACTCTGATAGTTTAACCACTAGTGCCCCCCATGTAGAATAATGTTGGGATTTGGGCGTCAACCAGTCCGTTGTCGCAGCGGAACTAAATAGAACAATGATGAGGAAGTCGAAGTAGATGAGACGAATAAATTGAGCAAGCAAATAGATCTACCAATCTAACACAAACACACTGATGACTTATCCCTGTTAGCT
This sequence comes from Hemerocallis citrina, assembly GCA_017893485.1. Lineage (NCBI taxonomy): Eukaryota > Viridiplantae > Streptophyta > Magnoliopsida > Asparagales > Asphodelaceae > Hemerocallis > Hemerocallis citrina. The sequence continues at coordinate 82,114,515 of CM030368.1, forward strand.
TTTGCTTAATCCGGGAAAAAATATAGGGAGATCTGATATTCAACTAGAATAGAATACAAGGAGTTATTGATTCACTCAATACAAGGAATTAAACTCACTCACCAAGAACTATCTCTCTCTCGACCCTCCCTTTGCAATGGAGAAAAAATAATCTATGAAGTACTCTATCTCATATTGGAGGAGTTTACAATATATATAGAAAAATAGAGAGAAAACCTAGGTTTAATCTTAATTTTCAGTCGTCCGATATAACCTGGAATAGAAGTAACTGAATAGGAGCCGTATGATCTAACTTGGAGTTGAAGATTGGGCTGAAACGACCTAACAAATCGAGGCCCAAAACGAACATAGCGCCGCGGGCCATCCACCTTTCGGCCAAACCCAGTGAAACTGTGGTCGGGGGGTGCGGTCGACCGCAACATAGGACGGTCGACCGCAACATAGCATACACCTTGCTGCTGCTGTTTTCTTCTACTCTCTTCGACGCTTCGACCTCCGTAGCTTCATCTTACCTTCTTCTAATATGAACAACGAGTATTCAAGGCACAATCCTAACAAACTCCACCTTGGATTGCATACGAGTGCTATCATATGATGTGTTATTCATCTCTAAACTCTGATAAATTCTACTTGCAAAGAAAACTTAGAACAATAGCTTCTTCTTCTAGTTGAAATGATCTCTACCCAATCGCACCAATTCCTGTATACCCCTTCAAGGGTACACCTTCGTAGGCATACTCACGAAGTTGCCAAACTCCGCACGAACTCCACCTACCCTTAGGCTTTCTCCACCTCTCGACGATATTCGAATGTCGTGGTCTCATCTCGATGAATCTAGTTGCGGCAAACTAGCTGAGTTTGTGAGAATAACGAAAAAAGAAGCAACACTTGCGTAAGTATATTGGATTACCCAAAACCTGTAAAGATTATTTTGGCTTGGCCCAACCACTCTCATACCTCTAATCACTTTATGACGACCGTGAAAAACAGACAGAACTCCATCTTAAGCTGTGTACTTACAACCCTGTGCATTAAGTGTTCCCAAAGAAATCAGATTCCGTTTCAACAGAGGAATATGCAAAACATCCCTTAAAGTGAACATATTTAGACCTGGCATTTTCAACTCAACTGTCCCCTCACCTACTACTTCACAAATCTTCCCAGTTTCCATTGTCACACAATACCCCGTAGTAGACTTATAAGTAGAAAACAACTCTTCTTGGAGTAAATATGAGAAGAATTCCCTGAATCAATAAACCAAGTAGAATCCACATCTAAAGAATTTACAACTAGAAGACACGAATCACCTGAATCAAAGGCACTAACCACATTAGCGGCTGAATTTTCATTCTTTGCACTCTCCTGATTATGCAATTTTCAACAGTCTTTCTTGATATGCTCTGGCCTCTTGCAATATCGGCAACGGATCGAATCTTTTTGCAAAACACTTAGTCTTTCCCTTGAAGGACCATCCACTGCTAGATAACTTGTGGGAATAGACGGTGATTTCTGAGTCTCCTTCATAAGTTGATTTTCCTTCAATGCTTTGATTACACCATCTACCGAAATACTCTCCTTGGAAGATCTACCGTGTAGCATGGTAGTGATCAAAGGCTCATATGAATCCGACAGTGAATATATCAGGTTGAAAGCTTTATCTTCCTCACACACATCTGCATTGATCGTCTTAAGTTCAGATAATACCTTATTGAACTCTGTAATGTGGTCTTGGAGATCGGTACCTTCCTTCATAGATAAACGAAATAAATTCATCTTCCAATGCATCCGATCTAATAATGACGAACCAGAGTAGTTAGCTATAGTTTTTTCTCACAAACTCGCCGCATCAGTTTCTTCAAGAAATCTGCACTTGACCTCGCCTGCCAAGGATAGTCGGATATGACTTATGACTCTTTCATGAATATCTTCCCAACCATCATCCTTCATATCATTTGTCTTTTCTTTCTTCTTACGGCTAACTTAGGGTTGGCATTCGGGTCGACCGGGCCGGGTCAGGGTCGGACCCGCCCAGGTTGAAGGTTGACTTGGGCAGGTTTGGGTCGGGCCGGAGGCTTAACTGGGCCGGGTCAAAGAGCTGAATTTGTGACCCGCCCAACCCGTGAACCCTTTCGGGTCCAACCCGGGTCGGTTCAGGTCGGGTCACGGGTTGGCCTGGTTAGAGAGTGAACGTTTTTTTTTTACTTAAAAATAAATAAAAAATTTAATAATAAACATTAAAAATCGTAATAATAATAATAAGATTGAAAGATTGAAATTGCCAAAATAAATAATATGTTATTCATATGATTTCAAGTTATACAAGTTTTACAATTTGTAGTAAGAAATAAAGATTTCACAAATTTGTTTTATACACTAACAAATTTCTTATATACAATTTCAATTTACTTCAATTTTCCTAATTTGAAATAACAAGCAAAGATTTAATACATTTTTTTAATCTATTTACAATTGTCTTCAATTTGATGGCCTTCAATTTGTTGTTATTGACTTGTTGTTGTTGGTCTTGAAATCCTTCATTTTGGTTGTTATTGTTGTTGTTGTTGTTCTTCCGGCGAGTTGTTTCCACTTGTGGACGTAGATAATGTTTTTCGTTGTATCCTATCTTCAGCCTTCAGCCAGTCTTTTGTGCAAACGATTATCTCTAACGATTGGGGCTTCAAGCGATTCATGTAATCAGTTAGAATCCCGCCACTTGAAGAAAATGCACTTTTAGAAGCAACTGTAGAGACAGGAGGAGTTAGTAGATCTTTAGCCATATATTTAAGAATACTATGAGTATGTTCATGGTCTTTTCACCGTTGTAAAATATCTAGTGAAGAAACAGAAGACTCAGAATCTTGTTGGTTATACTAATTTAATTCATTTGGTTGATTAGTCATAGGTTTTTTGGATTGAATTTGTGCAAGTAAATTAAATATTCTATCATCAAATTTACTTTTACCCTTACCTTTAGAAGTAGCAGAAGAAGAACTAACTACAGAAGTTGTACTACTAGAAGCAAAAGATCTATCATAATAATCATACAAGTTATTTAATGTAGATTCAAATTTAACTAAAAAAGAAGCGCAATCAATTTTAGTTTTTTCATCCCTAGGTAATGCAAAAAATATTTCAATCAAACTCTTCGTACCTTCTAATTTGATACGAGGATCCATAACGGTAGCAACACAAAACAACATAGGAGGAGGATTAAAATACTTCAAAAAAATTTTGTATGCAGGTTTGACAATATCACCAACAAAAGCATCATTTAACATTCCGTTAAAAGTTTGCATCATAGTAACTATTAAAATAAAAATGCTACTAGAAGTAGATTCATATGATTTTGAAAATTTTAAAGTTGTGGTTTTAAAAGGTTCTAAAAATTTCAACAAAGATTCAGCATAATACCAATCGGGGGTAGTCATTTCAAAATTTGACATATTTTTTGCGATGCAATAATCATTTATATATATTCAGTAACAACATGTAGTAAATCACAAGTAGAGTTCCATCGGTGTTTAACATCATTTGGAAATTTTCTAAAAGGTACATTTGAAATCCTACACCAATTTTTCCATTCTTGAAATACGGTGCCACTTAATGCAATAAAATGTACACAATTTCTAATTTTAAGTATATATGGATCGGCTATTTTTAATGCATCTTAAACACATAAATTTAAAATATGACATGCACATCTAACAGGAAAAATATTGTTCAATGAAGGGTTTAATGCGGATTTTAAAATACTAATTGATGCATTGTTGTTAGATACATTATCAAAACTAATACACATAATTTTATCGCGAATATGAAAAACATAACAAATTTTTAAAATACGATTTGCTATTTTAACGCCACTATGGAGATAGGGCAACACGGCAAGTGATATGATTCTTTTTTGAAGAATCCAATCATTGTCGATCCAATGACAGGTTACTCCCATCATTGGAATATTGTTGCAACCCGTCCAACAATCTGAAGTTAAACTAACTCTACAAGTTAAACTCCATAAAATTGCAATCAAAGCGTCCTTTATTTCATTGTACATTTTAAAACAATCCGATTTGCAAGTATTTCTCGGGATTCTTCTAAAATGAGGGTTTAAGGCCATTTGATTAAAATTTTCTAAGTCCCTACTCCCGGAATAGGAAAATGGTAACTCATCCTTTATTATTAATCGAGCCATTTTCCGACGAACAAGATCGTGATCATAAGGGTGGCTATCAACTAGACCGATCCTAAGGTGAATTTTTTGTTGGCCGGGTAAGTTAACAAGAAGATCTTTATGAACACTTAGGATGTGTCTCTTAATTGTACCCGTGCCCTCACCCCTCTTCCATTTGTATTGATTAGAACATATTTTACAAACTTTCAAACGTATACCCGGAGTTTCTTCGTCTAGGATATAATTGTAAAATTTATGTCAATCACTACTTTTCCCTCTAGTTTTCCTACCACTAGGAGGTTGTGTTGTTTCAGTTGCTTGTTGTTGTGGTTCTTCTTCTAATTGTATGTCTCCTACAAACTCATCGTGTGTACCCTATTGCTGGGTAGGAGGATCATGGTACTCTTCGGCAGGCTCATTCTGTGGTGCCTACGAGAAGTACCGGTGGAATCTTGCCCACTTTGGCTACGACCGCTATCACGTGATCTAGATATGTTTATATGTAGTAGTGTACGTAAAAAAAACTACACAATGAAGGGGTGATAATTTTTTTTAAAAAATCCAGAAAACAAGAGGGTTGTGAGAGAGAAGATCAAAAAACCAACAAACAAATAAGATACCAAAAATTATAACTACAAAAATAATAAAAATTGAAAAAGAGGGATATGAAATTTTGATACCGTTTACCGTGGATACGTGTATATAAAAAAACCTGTGAAAATAAGAATAGAAGTAGAAGTAGAAATCCGGAATTGAAGACTCGAGGAGGGCTTGAAGGAGAGTTGAAGACTTGATCACTTGGAGTTGTAGGAGAGTTGAAGACTTGAAGAACAATGTTGAATTTTGAGTTCGATACGATCAGAATTTGATCGTGTATATGTCTTATTACCTTGTTTGTTTAATTGTTCACAATTTGAAATGAATTGAGTAATAATAGTATAGAGAGTAAGAGAGTAAGGTGTGAATTTTTTGTTTGAGTTTTGGGGGTATTTAAAGGGTTAAAATAAACTTAAAAAAAAACACAAAAAACCACCAAAAATGGCAGAGCCGTTGCCAAAGGCTCTGGTGAACAGTGCCGGTTTTGCGAACGTTCGACCCACGGGTCAACGGTCGATCCGGAGCGGGTCGAACGTTTGACCCGTTCGGGTCAAACGGTTTGCAACCCGTGGGTCGACCCACGGGTTGGCGGGCGGGTTGGGATATTTTTTGCGGATTACCGGGCCGAGTTACACGGGTTGGATTCGCTAATTTATCGACCCGGGTCGACCCGTTATCGTTAACGGGTTCGACCTGAACCCGAACCGGGGTTTCATGGGCCGGGTCAAACAGGCAGGGTCGCAGGCGGTTCGCGGGTCGACCCGACCCGTTTGTCATCCCTAGGCTAACTGTCAACGTTCTTGAACAAGAACATCATACATGTCAATTTTCCAAAGATTGAAATTGATCTTTCCATCGAACTGCTTGATCTTCAAAAATTGTGGCCTGTCATCTTAACCAAGGGAATCGGCAACCTGAAGCTCTGATACCAATTGTTGGGATTGGGGCGTCAACCAACGCCCGTTGTCGCAGCAGAACTAAATAGAGCAATGAGGAAGTCAAAGTAGATGAGATGAATAAATTAAGCAAGCAAGTAGATCCACCAATCTAAAAGAAACACACCGACAACTGATCCCGATTAGCTTTTGCTTAATCTGCGGAGAAATATAGAGAGATCTGATATTCAACTAGAAGAAATCACAATGAGTTATTAATTCACTCAATACAAGGAATTAAACTCACTCACCAAGAACTATCTCTCTCTCGAGCCTCTCTTTGCAATGGAAAAAATAATCTATGAAGTACTCTATCTCATATTGGAGGAGTTTACAATCTATATAGAAGAATAGAGAGAAAACCTAGGTTTAATCTTGATTCTCAGCCGTCCGATATAACCTGGAATAGAAGTAACTGAATAGGAGCCGTACGATCTAACTTGGAGTTAAAGATTGGGCTAAAACAACCTAACAAATCGAGGCCCAAAACGAACCCAGCGCCGCGGGAGGTCGACCGTCCAACAAGACCGGTCGACCGTCCACCTCTCGGCCAAACCCAGTGAAACTGCGGTCGGGGGGTGCGGACGACCGCAACATAGGACAGTCGACCGCAACATAGCCTGCACCTTGCTGCTGCTGCTTTCTTCTACTCTCTTCGACGCTTCGACCTCCGTGCTTCATCTTACCTTTTTCTAATATGAACAACGAGTATTCAAGATACAATCCTAACAGAATAATGCACATGACTTTTTTTTGCCCTTATAAGAAAAGGAATACAAACAATAAAAATATTGAATTCAGAGTACTGTATATTAATATTTAACAATTCAAAATTATAAATCCAAAAATCTAGGCTAACAAACATAGAATTATATAAACCTACAATAATATACACTAATAATCATAGTAATAAATAAAATATCATTAACATAAACTAATAAATGTACATATAAATAGCAATCTCAATCTCACCCTTTCATTCTCTTCTCTCTTCACACAAACTTGCACGAACAAATATAAAAATAAATAAATTAATAATAGTGTATGTTAGGAGTATTAGTTGAGGGTGTTTACGTATTTTCAGAGATAAGTTTGTGTGCGCGCGCGCACGTGCACACACACACACATAAGCGGGGTTACCAAATTACTGTATATGAGTATTAGTTGAGGGTGTTTACGTCTTTTCAGAGATACGTTTGTGTGCGCGCGCGCACGTGCACACACACACACACACACACACACACATATAAGCGGGGTTACCAAATTACTGTATATATATATATATATATATATATATATATATATATATATATATATATATATATATAAGCGGGGTTACCAAATTACTGTTCTACCCTTTTATGGTCCTAATGAAAACTGAAATTCTAAGTAAACCTAATGAAATACCATATTTACCAATAGATCGAAACTCAGAAGTTGTGGTAAGAGTGAGGTTTAATACTTATATTTTAATGGACACCCGAAAATTAAGGGTGATCTTTATGGGCCAAGACCTAGACTATAGGCAGCGGTATTTTTCATTTTTTAACTCACATTTATATGGTGCAGTCAAAGGAATTCGAACTGGGTTGCTCTTATATCAAGTGAAAGACTATCGATAGACCAAAACACGAAAGTTGTGGGAAGAGTGAGGGTTTAAATTTTATATTTTAACAAACCTGACTTAAAATCTTAACTAAACCCAATCAAAAATCTTAGCTAAATCTGAAACCCTAAAACCCTTCCCTTCTCCACCCTCCCCCGACCCACCTTCACCATTAACTATCTCAGGATTCATGTATGTTGCTGCAAGGTTTGTGCTGTCTTATAGTTTGTTTGAAACAGACGGAGGTAATTTGGTCATTTGTCTCCATTTTGTTACACTTAACGGACTATCCTCATCTAATTTAGCACTAGATAACCCGAATAGCCATTTTAGAGTTAACTCAGAATTGTGAGTGGTGTATCTGGAAAGAGAAGTGCTACAGGTACCCTTAATATACAAAATAATGTAATTGATGTGTTGGATTCCTACGTGGAGTTCAATTGGCATGAACATTTAAGGTATCTATTATCATATCATCAAAGATTGGTAAAGTTAAATGTTAATTACTTTGATTATACATACCATTGCAGTCTGCACCAATTGGATTCCACGTAGGAATCCAACACATCAACTAAAACATTGGGTACAACAAAGAGTACTCATAGCATTATCATCTGAAAATAGTAATTTGTGGGTGCCTTATTTGGAATTACCATATTTGTGGATGGCCTTCTTGGAAAAAACCACAGAATTTACTGGTAGACATTATCAGTGACTACATATATAAGATTGATGAAGAAGGTATTGTAATAATGTATCCTCTCCAATAATAATGTTGTAAAATTAGCAAAGTAGAAATCTAAATAACCCAAAATATTAATAAAAGTGGAAGAGAGAATGAGTTTGAAAATTGTAAAGAAAATGCATGTGTCTATAAAAACATGTATATTACAAATTCTTTGAGGATAATGTTTATTAGAATTTTAAGCAATGAAATCTGAGGATTGACTTCCATTTTGATCTCAAACGAGCAGGTTGTCTACATTGTATTCAGAAAAATAATTTATTCTCAAATCTAGTTATGAAAATTTTGATCTCTTAAACTGGAGAAAACTATCCTATATTTTGATTCTGGTCGTTCTTAACATATATAGAGATCAAAATATTCATACCTAATTTTTTTTCCTGTTTCCATTGATTTAACATTGATGGAACATAATGGTGTTTTCTCATTTAATCTACTTGTAAAAAAAGAAGAAATTACAGAAACATATTTACACTTATTTTCCCCTTCTCAAAAGCACATACAATGGAGATCCGCAAACATTGCAAAGACCAATTCCTTATCTTGCTTGAGATTGGTTCTTTAAAAACCATGTAAAATACGTTCAAATAAGTCTAGTATCTTATAACTCATTCAATCTTGTTCAAATTTAGAATTTTTTAAAAGGCCAAATGTCACATTAATATGTAGTTTGCATGGTAATGGTATAGGAATAATTAACAGTAAAATTCTTTTTCTTTTTCTTTTTTCTGTGGAAAGGATAAACAATACTGAACTAATTATTAATTAAACAAAACCCAATAATGTTCTATATCTAACCAGTAGAATAAATTTGCAGTGGGCACATTTTCCTCACATTCATTTTGGGCTCACTCTTGATGGTAGTAAGCAACCAAATCTTGACGAGCCAATTCCAGCACAAGCAGGCGCCCAAAATTCTCAAGGTTTTTACTGAGAAGATGTATACATATTACATTAATAATACATTTATACCAGTAAATTTACATGCTGCTATATAATGTTACTATATATTTGATAATTGAACTTGTTGTATCTTTCAAGTCAAAGTACCGTTTGTTTAAGCTGTTATATCCACTCATATTATCTTGTTTTCTAGCTATATGTCCACAATGTCATTAATTTTGTTGAAATAAACTATTGATGACTTACTCAGCAGTTTAATGACTATATATATTATGTGTGCAGTAACTGTGATGTCATGCACATAGACAAAATTTTCCACTGATTGAGCTTGCATTGTCATGGTTTTGTTTTCTACTGGTTGGACAAGTCACTTATGTAAGTAATAAGACTGCAGCTAGCAACTGTACAAACCTCTATGCATGTTTGGCTAAAATGAAGTTGACATTATTCTCTACCAATGTATTACATAAGATACAGTGATTTAACTGTATTTCTCAATGAATATTTCAATCATTTAAAATAATTATGTGATGTAAGTTTTAGAGCTAAATTACAAACAAACTGCCCTATCTTTTCACTCTTTTTCAAAAAATTACCCCCAAGAGTGCTTTATTGTGTGTAATTTTTTTTCTTTCTTTTAGGAAACTACTCTGCCTGATCTGTCCGTTGACTAGACTTTTACGTAGATTGCACGTGATCATATTGAACAAAAATACCCTTTGTGCCCATTTCCCCCCCAATTTGTAACTTCTTACCCCATTTCTTAAAAAAACTTACTGAATTATCCAGTTTTCTTGACTAAATTCGGGAAAGAAGATGAAAGAGTTGAAAGAGGGTCAAGTATACCCCATTTCTTAAAAAAGTTCACTGAATTATCCGGTTTTCTTGACTAAATTCGGAAAAGAAGATGGAAGAGTTGAAAGAGGGTTAGGTTACCCCATTTCTTAAAAAAGTTTACTGAATTATCCAGTTTTCTTAACTAAATTCGGGAACGAAGATGGAGGGTTAAGAAAACTAGATAATTCAAGAAATGAGATAAAAAGTTGGAAATTCAGAGGAAAATTAGCACATGCATATTTTGGTTGAATATTACCATATGCAGTGCACGTGGCAAATGCGGCGGAGTAGTTCCCCGAAAGAAATTTTTTTTTGGTGTTACGCATATTAAAACATTGTTGGGATAGTTTTCTTTAAAAAAAGTGAAGATACAGAGTAGCTTCTTGTAATTTAGCCTAAGTTTTAGTGTCACTTCTATTTCTCCTCATGTATATGGAGGGATTGAAAGAATATTGATATACTAGATTTGCCCGTGGGCACGTGCCTACGATACGTCTTCAGAACGATACAGCATATGAAAAACCTTGTAAATAGTAAAACAAAAATTATGTAGCTCAAGTTTGAATCGTATGACAATGATTAGCTATAAATAAAAGTCCATGTTTCCATTAGTATATGTTGAAAAATAATTATAAATGGGGGTGTAAAATCTAACTTCTTGGAATTTAGAAGATGGAAAATGATGAAATTTAACTGTAGAGGAGATATTTTCAATTTTAAATGTAACATGAGCAATATAAAAAGCATAAAAAATCTGAAAATTACAAACCTGAAATCTAAAAATCTAAATTTCTGAGTAGATAGAGAGAGAAAGAGAGAAATATGAAAAAGTGAAGAGAGAAGAGAGATAGTAATAAAATAACGAGTTTTTTTAGTTTTGGGCAAAAAAAATTGGTGGGGGGGGGGACTTTTTGGGGGAAAAATAAGTTTTGGGAGGGTGAATTTGAACCGTTAATTTTATTTCAATTGAAGGGGAACCACTTGATAGCTTTTTCAAATTGTCTTGTGTTTTATTATATAGATGAATGGGGCAAAAATCAAGAAACCCACTAACATTTCTCATTTAAATCAAGAAATCCACTAAAGTTTTATTTTCGCTCATTAAACCCCATATTCCGTTGGGTTCTGAATATTTTGTTAAATGTCCATTTTGCCACTTTCTTTAATCATTAAAACCACTGCTGTTTTTCTCATCCTTCTCACTTCCTTTTCAATCTTGCAAATCCATCTTTCGCAAGTTTGAAAAGGAAGTGAGAATGATGGGAGAAGCAACAAAATTTTTTAAGATTAAATAAATTTATAAAATGGACGATTTACAATTTAGTTTTAATGTAATATTTAAAACTTAACGAAATATGGGATTTAATGAGCGAAGGGTTTCCTGATTTTTCCCCATATGAATGTACACACAAATGGCTTTTTTTATATAAAGAAAAGTCCTAGTTTGAAGATTGTAAATGATATTGCAGGGCTGAGGGATTTATAGATGGCATTTAAACATTAAGCTCGGACAATAAATTAAGATGTGTTGAGTATAGTGTCTTTTTAAAATATTCATGTCAAGTACTAAATAGTAATAAAGACTATGATAATTAAGATAATTGTTGAGCAGAAAGCGTTGAATATCATGTCCCACTTGAATGTTCCAACCAAAAAGTACTGTTATGTATGCCAGTGGTAGGTCTCTCACTCATTCACTCATGTTTTGGCAAGTTGATGAATGTCACATACGTGTAATGTTTAACTACTTAGCTATTAAGAGTCATTTAATCTCTCACAGAATAATAATGCCTGTCTAGATTCTAGTATTGCTTGAAAGAAACAAATCGTAAATAAAGAAAAATATTTATATTACATATCTATACTATTATTAAGCAAAGCCCTATTTTAGCGGCTTTTTACTATCATATCCTCATATACATAACACACCTAAAAAATAATATAGGGTTAAATATGTCAAATTTTACCTCTGAACCATACACAAAAGAAGGTCACAACCGTAATTCTCACCCAAATCTATACTATTATTAAGCAAAGTCCTATTTTAGCGGCTTTTTACTATCATGTCCTCATATACATAACACACCTAAAAAATAATATAGGGCTAAATATGTCAAATTTTACCTCTGAACCATACACAAAAGAAGGTCACAACCGTAATTCTCACCCAAATCAAACTCCCTCTATAAAAAAAAAAATCCACCCTCCTGTCGATTCCTTTCCCCCTCTCTCTCAAAATCCCCACCGCCTCTCAGCAGCAAAGGTTCGTCAAAATGAATTCAGTAATGGCGATCAGCAGCCAACAACAACAGTCCCTCCTCGAATCCGCCTCCCGCTTCCCTCTCCCTCCCGGTGAGTCACTCACTCCACCATCCCATCGCCGATTCCTAATCTAATCGCCAATTTGAGATTCTCCTACGGAACGGCATTCCTCGAATCTGTCTCTTCCTCCACCTCCTCATCCATCGAGTTCGGAAGGAACGCTTGGAATATTACAACGACGAAGAAGAACGCCGCGAACGTGCAGATCCATTGCAGGTAATCAAACTTCTTGAAATGAAAAAGATGAGATAGTCGAGATCGAAGCCAAATGGATAAAAACTCTGAACCTCTGAAGAGTGAACAACTCGAATAATCTTAGAAACCAATAAAAAAGAAGAAGGAACAAGCGAAGAGAGTCTTAAAGGGAGAAGGGAGAGAAGAAATGCCTAGATGTAAGTAACCCTCTTTTTATTTGGGTACAGCCTCCTCTTTTGTAGGGCTTCATTAAATCTATTGAAACCAAGAAAAAAATACGTTTTTTTTGCCTTAATTTTATTTATTTATAATGTTTATTTATGAATGGTGCTTTAGTACGGTTTATGGGTTCATCTTCATGGTTAAATTTATTATCTTGGTGGTGGAAATTAATGGGTTAGTAGTAAATAGAATGATATTGTTGTCGTTATGATTACAGGGTTCACAAACCCATCTTTAATATTTTTGCAAAAGGAAAGCTTTATCTTTTTCTCAGTTTGAGGAATGGTTCCAAATTGTTGTGAACTGAAAAAAAGGATCACTTTGTTCCAAATTAAAGATGGTTTCATGAAGTTTAATTTTTAGCTGTAAATTGATGATTATGTGAAAATCTTCGTTTATAGTTGAAGATGTTGTAGTTGTTGAGATACGAGGAATATTTGGAGGAAATTTCATCCCATATTTAGAGCAAAGAGGGAATGAGGTACTTTTGTTTTCGGAGAAAAAAAAATTAGTACTTTTGTAGGTTTTGCTATATATTTTGAGAAATGGATTACTCAATTTAAAGCTATTATAATGTGTAGTTTGTGTAAAACATAATAAAATGGTTTATTCATTTACTTCATTTTGTAATCTATGTACTGGTTCAGGTAATTTGGGACGAGTGATCGACCAAAAACTGATCAATTTTCATCCAGAGATAGGGAAGATAAGAAATGCTGCGTTCGTGGCAAAATGAAGTGTATCAGAAATGAAACTTTTTGTGGGTTAAGAGGAGTTCCGATGGTCCAGAGACCGACAACATATAGACGGCCATGGAGAGTGGCAAATTCGTTAGATCTCAGCAGTTGCTTATCCTTTGAAAGTATGTTGTTTTCTTGATAATGAATGCCTTATTTTCTTGATATATATATCTTGATCTACTTTTTGGGTGAATGAGTTAAGTTATAAAATTATGTAATAACTTATAGAAAATAGTATTCATACTACATTATTTTGCAATAAACCTTTGAGAGTTAAGATGAATGTTGTGGTATATCAACATGATGATCCATAAATGAACCTAAACTATCACATCTACAGACACTTAATTCCTTCTGTATTTTTGTTTGGGAATTTATAAAGACAACAATAACAAGAACTTGCATGTGTGCGATGTACGTTTTAATTAAAACATTATTAATTAATGTTATACTAATTAATAAATAAAACGTGGGGCATGACAAAAATAAAACGTGCATCGCACGTGCAGATTACTAGTATATTTTTATTGGATCTCTTAGGAGATATCGTCAAATCAACTGCATCCATCTCACTATTGAGTTGTAATTTAGAATGGTAAAAACTTGGAATAAATAAAAATGTCGGATTTCAATATTAGGGGTGCAGATATAGCACATTAATTTATATATAAAATATAGATCTAACGAGGACATCGGTTTCATTTTATTTTATTTTGAGATTTAGCCCTATGTAGTAGTTTTTGTAATTTGCACCCATTATTTTATGGATTAGAATATTTTGAAGATTTGTATTGAGATTATTTTGAGCCTATATACAGGCCAAGAGAATAATGAGAAAGTATATTATTCTTGATTTTAAAAAAAAGTATTGTGATTGAGTTTGGTCTTCATTATTTTTTTTTTGTGAGACATTGAGATACAATTTTAGGGTTTGTGATAAACTCTAAATTACACCAAATCCCCAAATTAAACATCCTAACCCTAATTAAAAAAACTCTAATATTCCCCTTCACCCCTACAGCCGCCTACCCCTCTTCCTGACCTCTTCTTCTACCTCTCTCCTGGCTCCCGATCAACCCTCGCCCCCACTTCATCTCGACTCGACCTCCTTGAATCTCCTTCTCCTCGCCTTCATCAAAACCCTAACCCCACCACCAGCGACGCAACCGCCTCATCGCCCCACTGCCGCCAGCGTCAACCTCCACCCAGCCACACCACCGACGACCCCCACTGCCCTCCAACCTCCAGACCCGAAGCACCACCACTCTGCACCCCTCGCCGCTCCAAACCAAACACGAACCCCCGATTGCCATCATCTTCCGCCGCAACAGCGACTGCGATCAATCGTCGATAGCTCCTCGTTGACGCTGCTCCCCTGTGCTGCCCTCGTCGACCACCTCCCGAGTCGACTGCGGCGTCCCCCCGTCGACTGTCACCTTGCTGCCACTACTTCTTGCTGTGTTCTCCAACCCACGTCTGCAACCCTTGGTAAACTCTTTTCACTTCTCAAATTTTGTGCTACTGTTTTATCATCTATATAATATTATTTGATTTATTTGTCGTCCACAAATAATTGAGAGTGTGCTTCTACTTACCAATTAGAGTACAAATTATTATTGCATCTTTTACTTGCTAAGAACGTTTATGTATAATTATTGATTGTTAGATTGAATATTTAATTGGGCTTGTTAAACTATTTCATATCTTGAAAATCTATCAAACCAATTAATAGTTTTAATTTCTGATGTAATCTGCATTACATGTTGGTAAATTTAATTATTTAAATTTCTTGGAAATTCTCTATTTAGGGTTAAGTTTACATCATTTTGGTATTAGAACGAAGGTTTTTTAAAAAAATCATAGTTCTTGCATCATTTAGCTATAGTTTTGCATTCATTTATGAATTATTTGCATTAAGCACCTTTAGTTCATTAAAAAAAAAAAAAACTTAGGTGCATTTAGGACACGTTTCCTCAAATTTCAGCAAACACACGTTACCGTGACCCTTAGTTTTTCACCGTTGGTGAATGCATCTTCACAGCACCATCAAAAATTTCGAAGAGCCTTTCTTGTCTCCCCCAAACCACCCAATCAGAAACCATAGAATTCAGCAAGCCCCTCCTTACACTAACATGGACAACTCTAATATTTTGACTACCCTCGCTGACATTCAAGCAACTCCTACCAATATCAATCAGAGGCTTGAAATAGTAGAATTGAATCAAAATGTTGCCCCTGAGCTTCATCGTCAGATCCCTTAAGGGGAAGATCGTGATGACCGACGTCAAGATCATGACCCTGACGAACAATACAAAAAGAAATTCAAGGCTGACGTTCCCCACTTTGAAGGCCGCTTGGAACCACAATCTTACATCGATTGGACTCGTGCCATTGACCACTACTTCGTGTGGTTTGACATGAGAGAAGCCCTCTAAGTTAAATTTGCTACTATAAAGTTGACTGGTAAAGTTCAACAACATTGGACCAATCTTGAACACGCTCGTAGAGGCCGAGGCTTGGCACCCATAGCCACTTGGGAGGCCATGAAAGAGAAGCTCACTAAGAGATATGTGCCCCTATCTTTCCACACCTGAATGCTTGATTCGTGAAATCAACTTTATCAAGGAAGCAAATCCACCCAAGAGTATTTGGATAAGTTTGACGACTTCCTCATTCGGTGCAACTCCTTAGGTAAAGAGAGCGAAGAACAAACTCTCTCTAGGTTCAGGACTGGACTATGAGCCGATCTTAGGAACGAGCTAATTCATAGAAATGAAAATTCATTGGCAGCAACTTATGCCAGTTTCCTCGATATGGATTCCCTTAAAGCAAGTTTTCATTACAAGTCCAGAGATTCGATGGGTCATTCCTTTAGAATGACCCTTCCTGATCCATTTAGACCTTAGCTCTCTTTTTTTCAGTACGCCAACAAGTCTTACCCAAGCAAGCCTACTTCAAATTCCTATTCACTTAGAAATGACAATATGGATAAGAACACTGAAAGAGACTATTCTAAGATTGATTCTCTTACTAAGTGCTGTAAATGCAAGATATACGACCATGTTGCTGGAAACTGCCCCAACCCAAGTAGGATCAATATAATAGAGGGTACCGCTATCATCGCTGATGAGCCCGACAATGAGTTTTCCTATGAACCGCATGTAAGTGAAGACTTTGATGAAGAAGATGATGACTAGCCTCTCAACTATATTCGGTAGATCCAATCACCTCCATTGAATGTACTTGAGTCACTCATTTCTTCCCAAATCACTTCGCAGCCCATATATTTTATCCATGTGTTAGAACATCCTAGAGTCATAGAGTCTACATCCATATTTGCATCCTGCATTCATGATTTGCATAGAAAAATTTCCAAAAAAATTAATGATAATAATTTTAACTACAAATTAATAGCAGATTCTAGAAGAAAATTTAAAACTCTTGATGTTAGTGACGAAGTGATGGTTCGGATTCATCCAGAACGGCTTCAAACTGGATTCGTTAAGAAATTGAACATACGTGCTGCAGGCCTATCTAAAATTCTGCATAAAATCAAAGATAATGTCACCGTCGTTGACCTTCCTGAAGGTTTTGGCATAAGTAAGACTTTCAATATTGAGGATCCAGTACTCTATGAAGGCCCAAAATTGAATCCTAGAAATTCTCTTATAGATTAGCCTACCCTGCAGCCTAATGGTGAGATTTTCATATTTTTTCCTTTACCTGATACTACTTACCCACCGACAGACAAATTGGATAATATTTTAGATGATCAGATAATATCTACTAGAGATGGTGGCATTCATAGGTATATGGTGAGATGGAATACAAGCCGAAGTCGGAGGACACTTGGATCCAGATCTTTCGGAGCACTATGACATGATCACTGGTTTTTATTCAACTGAGTCGAGCTTCCTCTCACCCGGAGAGAATGATGAGAATATCGGTTTCGTTTTATTTTATTTTGAGATTTAGCCCTATGTAGTAGTTTTACAATTTCCACCCTTTATTTTATGCATTATAATATTTTGGAGATTTGCATTGAGATTTGTTTTGAGCCTATACAGGCCATGAGAATTAAAAAAAATATGCTATTCTTGATTAAAAAAATATACTGTTATTGAGTTTTGCTCTTCATTAATTTTTTTTTTGTGAGATATTGAGATACAATTTTAGGGTTTGTGATAAACTCTAAATTTCACCAAAATCCCCAAATTAAACATCCTAACCCTAATTAAAAAAAACCAAATCTTCCCCTTCACCCCTACAACCTCCTACCCCTCTTCCTGACCTCTTCTTCTTCCTCTCTCCTAGCTCCTGATCAACCCTCGCCCCCACTTCATCTCCAATCGACCTCCCCGAATCTCCTTCTCCTCGTTATCATCGAAACCCTAGCCCCACCACCAGCGACGCAACCGCCTCATTGCCCCACTGCCGCCAGCGTCAACCTCCACCCAGCCACACCACCAACGACCCCCACCTGCCCTCCAGCCTACAGACCCGAAGCACTCCCACCCTGCACCCCTCCCTGCTTCTAACCAAACACCAACCCCCGATCGCCGTCATCTTCCGCCACAACCGCGACTGCGATCAACCGTTGACAGCCCCTCGTCGATGCTGTTCCTCTGCACTGCCCTAGCCGACCACCTCTCGGAGTCGACTGCAGTGTTCCCCCGTCGACTGTCACCTTGATGCCGCTTCTTCTTGCTGTGTTCTTCACTGCCGCCAACCCACGTCTGCAACCTCGGTAAACTCTTTTCACTTCTCAAATATTTGTGCTACTACTTTATCATCTCTATAATATTATTTGATTTATCTGTCGTCAACAAATAATTGAGAATGCGTGCTTCTACTTGCCAATTAGAGTACAAATAATTGTTGCATCTTTTACTTGCTAAGAATGTTTAGGTATAATTATTGATTGTTAGATTGAATATTTAATTGGGCTTGTTAAACTATTTCATATCTTGAAAATCCATCAAACAATTAATAGTTTTAATTTATGAAGTAATCTACATTACATGTTGGTAAATTTAATCCTTTAAATTTCTTGGAAATTCTCTATTTAGGGTTAAGTTTACATCAACATCCTTCTCAAATAAGTATAGACCTAGAATTATAGATTAATGAGACATTCATTGCATAAAGTGTTTCTTCTCTTGTTTTCCTAAAAGAAAAACAATTGAGAAAAGAAATTAATTGCATACGAAGTACATATTAAGAATGACTAGTTAAAGGGTTGAGCTTTGGTTCAGGTAACAAATTAATTCTGAAAAAAAAACACTTTTTAAAAAATTGTTCTCCCTGCTCTGTCCCTCCTCCTCCTCTTCTCTCATCTCTTCGCTGCCTCTAACCGCTGTATCCTTCACCACTGCTGCTAGCCCCATCTACTCCCTTTTCCTTTTCCACCTCCACCTTCTTCCATTCCTCCCATGGTTCTCTCGGAACTGGACATGAGTGGCTGTGGGCCCAATGAGAGGGTTCGACACCACCATCCTCCTTCTGACCCCATTGCTATCCCCTCCCTTCTGCACCTCCACCCTCTGTCCCTTCTCCCTCGCTTCCACATCCAACTATTCTCAATACTAAAGCAACCCCTGCACTGCCCCACCTCTCAATTCAAACCCCTAGAGGAGGGAAATAGGGGGCTCAGACAGTCTTTCCCCTCATGCATACACATCGAAGTAAACATCACCAACGGTATAGGAGAGAGTATGGTCATCACCGACCCCTATCACCTCTTCTCAGATGATGGGCCCAAAGAGAGGGTCCTCCAACTGACTCTTTCGGGGGTAAGAGAGACCCCCCCCCCCCCCCGAAGACCATCGTCGCTCGCTGAGACAGGGGACTATTTAGGGGAACATGGACTATCGTCAGCATAGGCCTCATAGACTGCATTCTCATCATTCGAGACCCTTACGCCATCAGAACTTGCTACAAATTCATCATCAGCACCAACCTTAACATCTGCACCAGCCTCAACAATGCTTCCAAAACCGTACCACCTACAATACAAGTTCATCACCAGCACCTATCTCAGCACCTTCACCAACCTTAAATGTACCTTCTATATCATCCCCTCTTGCACCCAACCTCCCTCTCCTGATCTCCAACTCCACTCCAACCCTTCCTCATCCACCGCAGTGGGTGGCTAAGGCTCCTCTTTTATCCATCGTCGAGCGGGCCCAAGAAGGGAGTATGCAAGACGAGCCTTGGACAGAGGTCGTCAGAAAACCAAAGACTATTCTGAGAGCACCTGTCCCCTAATTCATGTAGAGAACATGAAGAAACAAAGAAGAGGTAAACGCAAACCAGTTTCTTGCTTCAATTGTGGAGAGTTGGGGCACTTTTCACAGGATTGCACGAAAGAAGATTGATGCCTTAAATGTATGAAATTGGGTCATATGTCGTACATGTGCATGAACATCATAACAACTAACAACGATAATGCACGCCCTGTTTGTAAAGGAAAATCACCTGATAAACCTACACACATTTGACTTGTTAATTTTCTTCAGACCATCAAGCAAGAAGAGAAATGGCTCTACCAATGGTGTGCGATAGACAAAATTAGATCAGGAAGGCCATCAGAGAATCATCTCCTCGATGCTTTGAACTCTAAGTGATCGATGAGGGGTAACCAGGATTGGGTAGCAAAGAAGATGTGCCACTTACAATTCCTCATTTCTTTTCCCTCGCTAGAGAAGATGAAAGGTGTCAAAGATTTGGGGGCAATAGACTTCGGCCATTTTAAAGCGGAATTCTTCCCTTGGACTCCTAGATTTGGAGCGGAGTTGCCTCAGGGAAAATATTTTTGGATTTGGATCCATAACGTTCCTCTCCATTTCTGAAAGAAGGAAGCACTGCAAGAGATTATCTCAGAGTTTGGAACCATAAAGGATAGCGACGACAAGACGGTGAGCCGTTCTGAGATTGTTTCGGCCAGGATCAAGACCCGAAGCCCAGATATCACTTTAATGCCCCGCTTTGCAAAAGTATTCTCTTTTGAAGAATTGTATCTCATTCGATTCATTCTCGACAAGAAGGTGGCATTTGAGATAGAGCTTTCGAGAACACCCCCTTCCCCTTCACTTAGAGATGGCCAGACTTACAAGCAAGTGACCTCACCGGAGTGGGATCTAACGATTGAAGGTGCGCATGAATTCGAGAGAGCACACCGCGATCTTATCAGAGCTACGAAGGAGATGGAGGGGCACCAGGGCCGTACGACAGCGATCATAGAAATCCAAAAAACACTCAGCGAATCCCCACTACTAATCAATGGTCAAGATCAAAGTTTGACCAAATCCCCCAACGGTTAGGATTGACTGCAAAAGGTGAGGTTGAGTAACCCAGAACGACTACAACCAGTGCCAAAAAACATAGGTTCGGTGGTATCAGAACAATCTCTTGGAAAACATGGTAAAAAGAAAGCGCACAAAGGTAATCTACAAAAAGTAGGTATCAAAGAGGGAATACATGTGTAGCAGTTGGATGGGTCAGGGAGAGCTGATGCTAGAAATGGTATGATTTCTGAGAAGTCCACCGTTCAAAAGGTTTCCCTAAAAGGGTTAAAGGTGGCAACTTTGGGGCAGGAGCTCACTTTGACTAATACTAATTTGGGGAAGAAGACAAGCGGAGAATCGCTCGTAACCAGAGAGCTAGCCCGGAAAGAGAAAGATGGAGTTTTGGTGGAGGGTGAATAGGTGAGAGGAGGAGTGAATTTGGGGAAGGTTACAGGATTCGATGAAGAAACCCTATGGGTTCCCTCACTTCATCACTTGATCGCTCTGCCTCTCTCCTCGACCACTCTGCTCCCCAATAAGCAGGTGCCATGTCATCCACTTACATGCCTGGCTCGAGAGTCAATGGTGAGCAAGGCGACGGTTCGAAATGTAAAAGAACTTGGGCCCAAAGAGGGGCCCACTAACGAGATTGGCTATAATTTGGATGGTGAATTGTATAGGCCTGTGGGCCCGCACTCCTCTTTTGCAAAGTCCAAATGCTGCAGTTGATCTAGTTGCATATGATGTTCCCGCTGTAGAATCCAACCCTGAAGTGGGAATCACATTGGTTTGGAGATGGATGTAGATGATCAAGAAACTAGACTTAACCTTGATGATGATTATGTCTACTCGAAGGATGAGCGCTGTGTTCAGAGGAGTTATCAGAGGACTCACTAGATGTCCTTGCTATGAATGGTGTCCTTATACTCCAGAATTTGTTCCCTCTACTTTCCCTACTTCGTAGACGACAATGTCTACTTCTTCTTCTTATTCGACAAGGGCTTTAGAGTATAAAAAGTTGCTAAGAGGGTTACTGAGGAGTCCTTGGATTGCTGCTGCCGCCAAATTCGCTAAGACCAGCAATGGAGGTATGCATTCTTTTTTAGCTTATATTTTTAACTTCATGACTAATACTGAGATTTTTAATCTAGCCAAAACATGTGGTCTAGCGGCAGGCGATACTGAGTGTAACGCCTTTCTCCTAAATAAGATTAGGGAATGGGAGATTGGTAGAGCTAATCTTAGTGCTACCTCGGTCTCCAGCTTAAATAACGTCCCCGAACTAGGTTGTAATTAATGAGCACTTTTTTATGGAACGTTAGAGGCCTGGGTGGCCGGGGCAAGTGGGAAATGGTTAAGGATGTTATCAGTAAGTCTAAAGTTGACATCGTAGGCCTGGAGGAGACCAAATTGTCCCATATTACTAGGCTTAGAAGACTTGGGGGAAATTGAATATCTGATGGAAAATTCATCCGTCTTTTGTCGCCACTGGGGAATCATCATTGGTTTTAACTCTGAGGTATATAGACATTCGTCCATCTTTTGGCATCTTTTGCCGCCTAGACGAACTTTGTGGGCAATTCTAGTTATCATTTTCCCTCCAACGCAAGACAGATAATTGGATTCAAACTATCATGGTGGTGTATGGCCCAAACATTGCCTCTGCTAGGATGGCATTCTGCACTGAACTACGTGATATCCACTCACGGTGGCGGCAACCCTAGGTTGTGGGGGGATACTGTAATACTCCGCAAAATAGCATATGGCTATTTTTGCATAGTAGTCTGCATGTCTGAGTATTGCACACGATTACATATTTTTCTAATAGTTATCAGCTTTAATTGGGAGATTTCAGACATATGAGCTGTTCTGAACCCGATGAGATAAACTCGGGATATCTTCTCGATTAAACTGTGGTTTTGTCCCGATTGTTTCGACAAGATAATTGTAGGGAGAAAATTATAATTTCTACGAAACCTATATTTTTATAGATTTTAATTTATATATATTGGTCACTTTCTATTAAGCTAGTGCTTCAATTGAATGTGGATTGTATTTGTGCACTAGGGTTCGAATCGGGGTATGGTGACCTAGGGTTCTTTGACCTAACCTAGGGTTAGGAGCCCTAGAATCATATGATCATAGCTTGATCTTGATGAGATCCAATGGTGGAAGTATTTCCCGATGTGAAAGTTGACTCATAAGATGAGGAAACTTCCATGAAGCTTCCCATGAACTTCTAGAAAATGTGAGTTGGCTTCATCTCATCCATCCATCCACACTCACACCACTCCACCCCCATCTCCACCCTCCATCTCCATGAAGAAATTCCATCCCATTCCACCCCAAAAACCCTAGCCCCCATTTAATAAATACCCCATTCTCTTCACTTCTCATTCTCTTGATCCTCTTGTTTTATTTGTTTCAAAAAGGAAAAGAAAAGGGGAGTCCTTGAGAAGTAAGACGGAGATTAAAGGAGGAATTTTTAGTAAGTGTAGTAGAGAAGCAGAAGAGTTGTGGAAGCTCTACAAAGCAAGGAGCAAGGGAAAGCAAGCAAGCAGGCAAGCTAGGAGCAAGCTAGGAGAAAGCTAGCATGGAGATTTTGCAAACTTCATGTGGGTGATACTCTAACTCTTGTTTTGAATTCCTTTGTATATGTGAATTTTAGCATGTGAAGGTAGATGGAGAAATTTTTATTTTCATGTATGTGGATGACATGCTAAGAAGAAGATAGTGGTACGGAATGAATAACTCATTTCTATACGCTTTTGTTTATAAGTATGGTTGTGAGGGTAAGTTTGGGAATTTTCTTCTCCCAACCAGCTCGGAAACTCGGGCTCAAACTTTGGGGTTTTGTTATTCTATTTATTTAGAGTATCCATGATTTTTTTCATAATATTTGGATGTAATTTAGTAGCCCAAACAATGGGTCCAAATCAGGACAGTGAGCAGCCAGAATAGCAGCTGGCTGTGAGAATTTTTGTATGTCTTTCCGATTTTGTATCTCGGAAAATACAGGGTATTTTGAGCTAAAAAATTTTTTGGGCACTCTTGTAGGTGTCCAAAACTATATTCTAAAATTTCATAATTTTTCAAGGTCATTTGATACCTCAGAAAATTTGTGGAGTGCGACTGGTCTGGGCAGTCGTAGCTGAAGCTGATTGTGTTTTGACTAAGGTTCAAGAGGCCATAACTCCTTGTTTGTTTATGATATTGCTATAAAATTTTGGGAGTAGATTGGGGTATGAATCTATTTGATGATTCGCAAATTTTAGAATTTTTTAAAGGTCATTTGATGAGGTTTCAAAACTATTTAGTGAGGAGTAGTAAATACCCTACTGAAAGAGAACAGCTGAAAATCTTGCTATGTTTGAGAAGTCATAGATCATTGTGTGAAATGAATTTGAATGTGAGTTTTGGATACAATAAAATAGTATATGTGTATATTGAGAATCTCAAATTTCATGAGCATTGGACTTAAGGATGATTTATTATTGAATTTCAAGTGGGCTATGTTCAGCCTAGTACAAGTTGACTAGTCTGTGAAGATGGATAATCCTGGACTTATTTGTTAAGAATTTGGACAACTGGCCAACTAGAGATTTGCAGTAGGGAATCATAGCTTTCTAACCCAACTGGAATTTTGTAATTCCAGTCTGTAGGTTGGAAGTTATGATTTTCCAAAGTTGGGATAGATTCGGCCTTGTCAAGGCAATGTTTGCGAGAGAAATCAACTTTTCCCTTGTTGTGCACCCGATGGAAATTGGTAACTTTGAGGACCTTAAGGATTGAATCTAAGGAAGTGTCCAACTAGGAAGTTGTAGTAGACACTCTCACATTTCCATAGAACCTGGAATCGAGTGCTTCACATAAATGAGTAAACTTTTATGATATCAGACAGGTGCAGCGAGTGCGAAAAGAAACATACTACTAAGAATATATGAGGGTTATTGTGTGTCAAAATGATTGAATTTGAGGAAATGATCAACTGGAGAGTTGTAGACTAGGGTCTTACTTTTTCAGAATGGGAGATATCAAGCAAATCTGAGCTGTGTGCTGGAATTTATGGTTGTTGCAAGTTTAGCAACTTGTTGTTTAGTTTGACTTCGAGCTTAAGTTAACTTGGGGATTTGAGTTCTTTAAAAGAAATTAAGGGAGTCATCGACTAGGGGATGGCAGTGAATCTCCCTACCCTTTTAGGAAATTTTGAGTGTGTTGGATCCAATGAGCGTAGCTTGGGTCACAGCTGTAACACCCCGCAAAATTTAATTGACAATTTTGCCCTCGGGTGTTACGCACGTGCATTTTGTACTGTTATTGATTATATCCATAACGCATTTTGATCTGTATGTTGAATTCTGATTATCTATACAATCTCGTATTCTTAAAATCACATTTGGGACAACTCAAATGCTAAATTTCAATCTTTGAGTTTTTACGTGCTTTCTACGTATTATCAATGCACGTGTCGATTTTTGGATATTCCACCGTTACGTGCAAATTTTTCGATGAGTTTCAACTATTTATTTTTATAAACATGTTTAAATTCATTTTTGTAAATAGAATTCGATTTTTGTCTATTTTAATTAAAATAAATTTCTACGTGCAATACGCGTGTTTTCTGTATGTTTGAGTATATTATCAAATATGTATATTAAATATACTTTCTATTGCATTCTAATTGATTATAAATATTTTTCGGATCATAAAGTTAATTTTTGTATTTTTGAGATTTTACGGGCAACGCACGTGTTTTGGTGCACGTGTTGTAAGCGTATTATTCTTTCAAAATAAATTTCATGAAATTGTTTGTGTCTATTTTTATTGTGCATGAAAAGTATAATTTTAAAGTTATTTTTACATATTTATTACATATATAAATAATTATTTTAAAAGGATTAAATAAATAAATTGTTTTGTATACAAAGCACGTGCACGTGCACACGTGCGATGTGCACACAATTTGGGGACCGGGCTGCTCATGAGGAGAGGGAAATTCTGGAGTTTTGATTTTGAAAACAAGAGGGAAAGTAAGTTACAAAATTTATAATGGGTTAGTGGTGTTCATGTGGAGGTAGTTATACTAACTACCCATTAGCCTTCTTATAAAAGTGCACTCTTAGCCTCTCTTTCTCTCATCCCTTTTCTTTTCTCTCCTGCCCATGCCGAAAGAAACCCACCAAAAACCATCAAAGCTCTGTCCTTTCTCCACCTAAATAACCATTCCACTTGCCTATATACATATACTAATGTATATATATGTGCACACATAGTATATGTATATGAAAGAAGATGGGAGTTGTTCTTGATGATTGCCGAATGGAGATGGAGATGCTCATTGATGGATGCTTTCCGAAATGTGGAGCTTGGAGGCTTGCTTTGGTGCACGGATTTCGAGGAGGATTGCAATTGGAGCTTTCTTTAGGAGCTCCTAATTCTAGGAGTTCATTGGGTAACAAATCTTCATTTTTAGGTGGGTGTTTCTTAAATGCTTTCTAATTTAGGAATATAATCTGCATGATAGATGATATGTGATTTACTTGGTTGAAATTGAATTGATTGCATGAAATTGATTATGGTAAATGCAAATTGCTATGCTTGTTACGATTGCTAGTTGAATTGCTAGAATTGAAGTGATTGTATGAAATTGATCCATATTGAGACATTATTGGAATAATGCAAAGTGTGGCAAAAAGTATGATTTATAACCTCAAAATGATATTTATAAAATATAGAGATTTTTGTAAAGTGATTTTGATAAAAGAAAACAGTCTATTTTGGAAAATCGATTGAATATGTGTTTTGATGAATTTTGAGGACTTCATTTAAAAAAATAAGAAACTTGAGAATTTGATAGTATATATGATAATGTTTTAAAAGGAATATATTCTGGAAATGATTTATATTTGGTATATGGAAGTACCAATTGATTAAAAGGTCGAAAAGTGTAGGCAAAGATGCAAATTGTGGATTTAACAGTCGACTGATTACTTCCACAGTCGACTGGTAAGTGTTAAAAAGTTGGTTTTCATCAGCGGGACAGTCGACTGAATACAGTTACAGTCGACTGCTGCTATCATAAATTTGATGTTGAGTTTTCAAGATATTTGCGGGACAGTCGACTGATACTGCCACCAGTCGACTGAACCGAGCTGTTTTTCTAGTTCTTGAGTTTGAAATTGATTTTGACAAATGAAAGTTAAATAAGTTTTGAATACAAGATTTTATGATTATTAAGATTTGATTGAGTTTTATTGTGAAATGTACACGTGGTTATGAAAGATGAAATTGACAAAGAAAGTAAATTAAATTGGAACACTGCGGAACAGCCGACTGCCGTGTGCAGCAGTCGACTCTCCCGAGTGGTTATGAATGACTGGATTTGACTGGACAAGTCGACTGGTAGAGTTCCAAGTCGACTGTCCAGAGTGCTTTTTGATATATCTGAAATCTTGTGAATCGTTTGTGGTAAAGATTGTGAATCTGGATATTGGTAAACTCTATTTGTTGCTGCATAAATTTATATGAAATGAATCATAGTTGAATTGAGAATTTACATGAGATGAATCATAGATTTGAATTGAGAATTAAACGAATATGAAAGGCTAAGATCATGATGAGAAAGTCTGTGAGACTCAAAATTGAATTATGAGCTGGAAATGCTCAATTGGAAATTGTGAATGGGAAATTGAAACTAAAGAGTAGCTAAGTCTCCCCCGGCAAATGAAATGAAATGAAATGAGAATTTGAAAGACCAAGGTTGGTCAGGTATTGTAATGAATGAATAAGTCCGGTTGAGTGGAGAGGCTAACTCTAGAGCTTTGATTTTATTCATGATTCTAATAATTAAAACTTTGTAAGGCTGTGATGGAAGTAAGCAAAAAACATAAGTATAGGCGCCTCGGGTCTACGATGCGGATGTGATCCACAGAATGCATGCTTGATGAGTCAAGACATGGCGTGGGCAATATACTCCAGAATGATCGGGATCTTGGCGACGC
Source organism: Hemerocallis citrina (assembly GCA_017893485.1). Lineage (NCBI taxonomy): Eukaryota > Viridiplantae > Streptophyta > Magnoliopsida > Asparagales > Asphodelaceae > Hemerocallis > Hemerocallis citrina. Next base: position 82,142,075 of record CM030368.1, read on the forward strand.
TTGTGGGATGTTTGGTGACGGCAAGAGGATTGTGTTCAGGGAGGAGGCTGAACTATCGCAGAATGCATGATTGATGAGTCAAGACATGGCGCGAGGTTCCCCTCCAGGGTCTTGGACACGTGATTGTAATCATGGAACGTCTATGACACTTGCTGAAATTACAGGTAGATACATAGTGGTGATGTGATGAAAGTGAGAGAAAAATATGAGTATGAGAGCTAGGGTACGGTGCAGGTGTGTGAGCCGCAGAATGCATGCTTGATGAGTCAAGACATGGCGCGGGCACAACTCAGTAATGATCGGACTCTAGTCACGCTTATGGGATGCTTTGGTGACTGCAAGAGGATTGTGTTCAGGGAGGAGGCTGAATTGTCGCAGAATGCATGCTTGACGAGTCAAGACATGGCGCGAAATTCTACTCCAGGGGCCAGGATACATGCTTGTACTCATAGAATCATCTAGGATACTCATTGAATTTACAGAAGTAGAGTAAGTCATGGCGGGGGATTGAACCCTACAAAAATGAAGAACGAATAAGAGGCTTGCCCTCGGACCTATGTAGTATGGGATGCATAGAATCCGAACAAGTGCGCATTAGTGTCATGTAAATTTAGAAAATGCATTAGGGACTAAGTGCACCGCACCACACGACATCAACAGGATAGTCCCTTTGTAACTTTGTTTGTGATCAAGTTTGTGTTTGCTAAAGCATTTGAGAATCGTTATACTGTTTCCGGCATAGAGAGGATGGCCGTGTATAATATTTCGTCAGTTGTAAGCAACTGACGTGCCCACAGTTTTATATGCAGGAAATGGAGTTACATGAAGATATAAAGAGAATTGATGCTGTTGATTATTTAAATGTTAAAGTTGTAACAATTGTACATTCATTATTGTTGTATTTTATTAATTCCGCTGCTTATTAATGTAAAAGACTCTGATGTAATTATTGTTGAAATAAAAGTTTTAAATTCCTTGTAAAATTGTACGAAAGAAGTGAAAAGATCCTGTAGAACTCTCGAATTCAGTTGTTTTGGGATTCGGGGCGTTACAACAGCTACTGGTATTTCTTAAACTGTTTTATTGGATAATTGATGAGGAATCCGCTGCATACAGTAGTGTGGTGATCGTGAGCTATTGTGTTTTAAAAATGTTTTTAGCATTTTGTTTGGAACTTAGGCAAGTTCTTGTGCTTAGCGCCCATGGTAGACATGAGTGAGTTAGGACATAGCTCTGGTCGGTTGTGTTTGATGTCTCAATGCCTGAGTCTGTCAATGGTCAAGAATTGATGGTTATGTGTGTGCTGACCTTCATTTGAATTGTATTGCATTCTTGGGGCACCATTGGACTACTCGCTGAGGGTCACGGGCCGGAATTATTTGTTCGCTGACCTGTGAAGGTATTGGAAATCAGTGGATGTGATTCCCGTGATGATTGTTGTTTTGACAGACCAGACAGGCTCGATATTGTTGATCGATACCGAGTGTGATTTTGGATAACAACTTGTCTTCAGTAAACTGCATTGATTAGGTTTTCCTTTATTGTTTTGCTCGAAGACCGAATTGGTGTTAGGGGTGATTCCCTATAATCCAACTCGTTCTGAGAGTTAGCACTAGGAGGTGATACTATGGGGTTGTCCCTTCCTGTCATTAAGGATACGTGTTGCTGTGCGTATCTTGCACTGTTAATTCCTGAAGTACCATGGTAAGAATGGGACGTCGATTTCCTGACGGATAGGGGGTTTTAGACCTTCGAGGCTGTCATGTTCTATGTTAGTGGACACGAACGGATCATAATGGATCTTCTGTGCAATGGATATACTGCGGGTATATCTGTAAGTTTGTCACAGCTTTCGAGGAAAGTCCGATGCAACAATTATTGGTGACAACAGGGTAGCGCCCTGAATTATTTCTTTTTATACCTCCTCAACCATGTCATTCTATCAGGAACAGGAAGTGGACCGAATTAGAATGCATTGCATAGCAAGGGTTCAAATCCCTGAAACTGGAGAAACGGCTTGATCTGGGGCACATGTAGTATGGAATGCATGTGTGTCCAGAGTCTTGCTGACATTAGAATAAGTGCATCTGTTCTGTACTCTGTGTTTGAATAGACTTCAGGTCATGGCATACACGAATACTAGCAAAACAGGATACATGTTTATTTTCCATCCAAGATGAATTGTGAGTGAGATAGTTAGAGAATCGCTGTTTCCTTATCAGCATTGCGTCAGTAAAATTACTGATGTATCCCACCTCTTAGGTACATGGATATCAGCTCACGAGTGCAGGAGAGGCCAAGATCAGCAGGGCATCCAAGTAGGGTGGCGGTGTGCATGCCTACCTTTCGAACGGGTACAGCAATATCAGAGTTGCGCAGAAGAAGGCTCAAGCTGAGGGGCAAGTTCTAGGGAGACAGATAAACCACTCAGCGGAGATTCGACAATGACCAATCGATTGTCGATCTGGAAGACAGCTGACAACTTCGCAAGAAGAGTTTGAATATTCTTGTAATCAGTTGTAATAAGTTATGTAATTTGTATTCCTTGTTCAGGACAAAGTGATATTTGTAACTATCGATGTAATAACTCTGATGGCAATAAAAATATTTAAATTTCCATGTTATTTATTGTGTTGAGATACATTTGAAGGCAAAGATTCTGGTTGTGTCGCGAATGTCCGATAACGAGGATTCGGAGGCGTTACAGATACTTTAACATCACTAGGTTTGCCTCCGAGCACAGAGGCAAAGACTCTAGTGACTCCGATAGGGAGGCATTTAACTTGGTTATTGCGGATCTCAAACTCATTGATATTCCTATCATTGATAGACTTTTCACCTGGTCAAACATGAAATCGTCTCCTATTTTGGCTAAACTAGACAGGGTCTTCGTATCTACTAACTGGGAGAACAATTTCTCTCTCTTAGGCTAAGTCCCTACCTAGACCCACCTCGGATAATGTCCCTATTATCTTCTCAACTGGGGAATCACAACCTAGGAAACCACCCAAATTTAGGTTCAAAAGAACTTGGTTGGAAGCAGCTGCAATATGGTGTGAAAAAGTAAAAAGATTGCATTTCAAGCACAGGAAATGGAACCGAACTAGATTTGCGATGATCCGGCGATCGAAAGATTCCCTGTTGGAAGGTATCAAGGAGCTTAAGAAGATTGAAGAAACTAGAGACCTCACGCAAGATGAGCGAAATAGGCTGTTACAACTTCGAGATGACATTGCTCAACTTTATAAACTGGAAGAGCTCAAATGAAAACAAAGCTCCAAAATAAAATGATTTATTTTACATTACTAAATAATATTTTATTGGTAAAGTTGACTATTTTGACTATTTTCTTGAAATTGCAATTTTGCACGTGCAACACACGTGCAGAGATAGGAAATTTTGAATTCTTAAAATTTTATGGTTAATGATTGATTTTTCTCATTTATTTATGATATTTTAAATTTTCAGATTTATTTGAATTTATTTGACTATTTTATGAATTTCTCAATTTTACACGTGCAAAACACGTGCAAATATTTTTTTGGTGCAAATATCTAATTTAATTTCTGGATACAGTCTCCTATTTATAATTAAGTATATCCTAAATTTTGTAATTTTTCTGAGTAAAGAAAATATTTTTATAAATACTTCGAAAGAGATGGGCTTTTATGTAAAAAGTCGTTTGGATCTCAGACAAATAATGAAAATTCATTTTTAATGATTTTTGGGCTTGCCATGGTCATCATTGAAAATAAAATCTATTTAAATTTTATTTAGAGTTGATTTGATAAAGATTTAAACAAATATGGTGTTTTTGCAAATATGGAATTTAAGTGGATCTTGAGCAAATATTTTCTTGCAAAGTAAAAGTCAGAAATTTTAATTGGAAAATCTAATATGTATTAGTAGATATTATTTCTAAATTTTCTAGTCTTTTACGAATATTATTTGACTTATTTGCAAATATGATAAAAAAGCGACTTTTGTGCAAAATTACCACTTGGAGTGAAAACTCTAGATTTCCAAATTTTTTGGATGAGCATGATGCCTAGTCAACTCAGAGGTAAAGAGTTTACTTTTTGTTTTAATAAATTTGGTTTATTTTGCATGTTTTGATAAAGAATGGTCTTTTTGCAAAATTGCCACTTAGAGGGCAAAAATTACAATTTTGTTTTTTTGGGCTTTAAAACAGTGCCGACCAATATTAGGGTGGTTGTTTTGTTTTTAAATCTCAATTAAGTTGATTTTATCTAATTTCCAAGTATAAAAATTTATATATGTAAAGATATATTTAAAAGAGATAATTTGCGAATCTACTTACAAACCCTAAAAACCCTTTTTCCTGCCTATTAAAGGTGAGGTGCAGCCATCTCTTTGCTGCACAACACAAAAAGATTTCTTTATTATTATTTTCTTGGAGTTTTAAAGCGAGGATTTTGGTTTTCTTGCGAAAGGAGGGATTTTCTTATTTTCCTTATTATCTTCGTTTGATTCTTCAATAAGGTGAGTGACATATGTTTAATATTTTCTTATTGTTCTAAGTATGTTGTATGTGATGGTTGTGTATTAGAAAGCATGATTAGGGGTTGTATGATAATAATATGAAGTTTTGATGAGTTGATGAATTAAAATTGAATCTTTTCAGGAAACCTATGCTTTGATAATTAAAATTATATATAGATGGCTTGAGATTTGTTAAGAACCTAATAAAAATCATGAGTAGGATGTTTTCAATCATATTGTTGCTGATTTGAATATATATGTTGAGTTGTATAATGTTATTGCATGAAAGTAAACAGATTTGATTAAAGATGACCTTTACTGTATGTATATATTTACATATTCCGCTTTGAGTATTGATGATGGAGAACTTGATTGTTTGCATGTTGTAGTTGCATATATTCATGGATAAACTGATGTAAGTGATTGGATATGTGTATCAAGTTATGAAAGGGTTTATTGAATCAAAAGATTGTATTTTGAAGTAAAGAGGAGTTTGTTCATTTCGGGTCTGATGCTTTATGGCCGAAAAAGGGATTTTGTGATTTCTTGAAGATTCGATTGGATTTTGAGTTTTATATGATGCTGAGATGAAATACAACCCTACACTACTCCTTAACATGATTCTGCTGATCTATATATATATATATAAATACATATACACATAACTCATACATATATATGCTCTACCACTGTTAGGAAGGATTTTGTGTGGTTTTCAATTGGATTCTAATTATTTTTTATACTAAGATTGAGTCTAAACACTATACTATTCCTATTTGATGAATTTTGGTGCCATAACTAAGGTTTGAGCACTTATATATATATATATATATATATATATATATATATATATATAGGGATAGGATCGGTTGAGCACTCCTCTAGTGCTCACCGCGTGAACACTAGGCCTTCGGGCGTTCATATCGAAAATCCGAACTGTTCACATTGATCTACACATCTAAATTAGTCTAAATATGTAAAATCAAATCATTTGAAATTCATTTGCCCATCCATCATGTGACTATAAAAACAATGATTTTCAGCCATAAAATTTTGTAACACTTCAATGAATGGGCAAATGAATTTCAAATGATTTGATTTTACATATTTAGACTAATTTAGATGTGTAGATCAATGTGAACGGTTCGGATTTTCGATATGAATGCTCGAAGGCCTAGTGTTCACACAGTGAGCACTAGAGGAGTGCTCAACCGATCCTTTCCCTATATATATATATATATATATATATATATATATATATATATATATATATATATATATATATACATACACTTTTACTGATTTTGAAGAATTTTGTGAAAGATTTACTCTTTTAAGATCTTGATATATTTTGATGTGTTTTATAAACTCCTATATGTTATACAAGTTATATTTGATCATCTCAAGAAGTTTAATTTTGATTTTACAAAGTTTAATTGACGTATCAGTCGAAACGTGCACAAAAACCCTAACCTGGCTGTATAGCAGGTCACGGTCGACCGCACGGTTGATCGTCATGCTTCTATTTTGAGGATTTCTAATTGACAGTCGACTGCCCTTCTTGAGCGGTCGACCGTCAATTGCTATTTTGGCTGTATTATTGAATTTTCTTCGTTTCTTTTAAATGGTTATTTCCTCGATATTATGGACTATTACTCTACTGTTTTAGATGATGTTTTTACTACAGATTACAATATTTTACAGAGAGATTTATATTTTACTTATAATAGAATTTTAATTGTATTCTTATGACATTATTAAGTGAGTTATATGTGTTTTCAAAAGAATTGATGTTTTGGTGATATTCTACGACTTAAAAATATGATTTTCTGTTCTTTGATGGATTTAATATTTTATTTGAATTATGGAGTTTTATAAGTACATTATATAGATTTGGATTTTGTTGATTGAAGAAGTTTTCTTTATATAAACGTTTTGATGGTGGATTTATGAGTTTTATTGAAAGTTTTGGTATTGATGGTTGAGTTATGAGTCTTTAGAGATTGAGTGGGGCCCTAACTATCAGCAGTTGAGATTTTGGTTGTTGCTTCAGTTGAGTTAAGCCCGGTAGGGTACACCAACTCTAAGAGATTCACAATTTATTGAACAATTAATTAACTTAATAAGATAAGGACAGACACTAGATGGTGCATGATATGATGAAATGAGTGCAAATGTGTTATGGACTCCAGGATGATCCAGTGAGTGAGATATTCCTCAGTTTTTTGGGATGATGGACGTAAGGGACCAAAGAGTGATCCGCGGAGTGGGATAGATCTTCAGTATTCCAAGGGTGAAAACCGATACTTGTAGTATGTCTAAATATCATAGTAGTCATTATAGTAGGATTAGTTGCATAACGAGGGATTAAACCCTATCAAGTGGAGAACGTTAAGGTCTTGCACTGGACCTATGTAGAGTGGGATGCATAGAACCCAACAAGTATGCATTAGAGAGTCAGCATATAGCATTGGTGTTTCCTTGATTTGGTTTTATGCATGTTGTTTCCTGTTTTTCTACACTTGACACTTAGTCTAGTTTCACTTGATGTTTTCATGTTTCATTTATTGTTATTTCATATTCTTTTCATTTATTCTTACTATTGATACATGTTGTTTATGACTCTATGTCTTATTTTTTTATTTATGTTGCATTTATTTTTATGTCATTCACACCGTTATGGCTGACCCCTGTTGTTTTGGGGGTTGAGGTTATCTCTAGCCTCATATTTACAGGTAGGTAACATTATCTTGGGATTGGATGCATGTGGTAGAATGATAATAAGGCTGATGTAAATTGTAAAAGAATGTATTGTAAAAGAAAGAAATTGTAATTCAAGGTGTTTAATTTTCCGCTGTGCTTTGTAAACAACTGATGTTATAAAAAAGTTTTAATTTTCCCTGTATTTGGTTGCTATGTTTATGATTACATTGAAGTTGATCCTGGAAATTGTGCCACGTATTTATGAGATATTATTTTGGAAATTCGTGTGTATATATTTACATGTTCTACTTTGAGTATTGATGAAGGAGAACTTGATTGTTTGCATATTGTAGTTGCATATATTCGTGGATAAACTGATGTAAGTGATTGGGTACGTGTATGTCAAGTTTTGAAAGGTTTTATTGAATCAAAAGATTGAATTTTGAAGTAAAGAGGAGTTTGTTCTTTTCGGGTCCGATGCTTTATGGCTGAAAAGGGGATTTTGTGATTTCTTGAAGATTCGATTGGATTTTGAGTTTTATATGATGCTGAGATGAAATAAAACCCTACACTACTCCTTAGCATGATTCTGTTGATCTATATATATATATAAATACATATACACATTACTCATACATATATATGCTCTACCACTGTTAGGAAGGATTTTGTGTAGTTTTCAATTGGATTCTAATTATTTTTTATACTGAGATTGAGTCTAAACACTATACTATTCCTATTTGATGAATTATGGTGCCATAACTAAGGTTTGAGCACTTATATATATACGTATATACACTTTTACTGATTTTGAAGAATTTTGTGAAAGATTTAAGATCTTGATATGTTGATGTGTTTAATAAACTCCCTATATGTTATACAAGTTATATTTGATCATCTCGGGAAGTTTAATTTTGATTTTACAAAGTTTAATCGACGTATTAGTCGAAACGTGTACAAAAACCCTAATCTGGCTATATAGTAGGTCACTGTCAACCGTCATGCTTCTATTTTGAGGATTTCTAATTGACAGTCGACTGCCCTTCTTGAGCAGTCGACCGTCAATTGCTATTTTGGCTGTTTTATTGAATTTTCTTCATTTTATTTAAATGGTTATTTCCTCGATATTATGGATTATTGTTCTACTGTTTTAGATGGTGTTTTTACTACAGATGTAACCCCTATTCCAGTTAATACGTATTTTTTTGTATTTTTCCGTATTTCAAATTCTTAGTTTCTTGTAACTAATTCTTCTCAATTGATTATCGATTTTCAACCTGAATTGTATTTCATTCTATGATTTTTTGATATGATAGCCAAATGTTGAATCTTTTATTTTAATTATTTAAACAAATTTATTTATTTGATTACTTGTTACATTCTATAATTATATATATCATTTTATTTAATTATTGCTTGATGCCTAGGCCTAGTCTAATTATTCAAACTATTTTATGAAGCCCAAAATACAATTATTCAATTGTTTAACGATAATTTGAAGCTCAAGCCCAAATATTTATTATAAGCCCAATCCCATAACTAAATTATTAAAATATTTTAAGCCATAAACCAAGCCCAATTATAAACCCAGTACCCATATGTATTTGTACAGAATCAATCCTGTATACTTACCCGTATACAAATCTCTTCACGTTCTCTTACTTTGCACATTCCCGTAACTACACGTCCCCCACTACCTCATAACTACCCCCACATTCTCACCCCATTACTTTATTATTATTACATTATTAAATCTCCCCCGTTCACTCCTTCTCTTCCCCCGACCTCTCCTTCTCTCTCCCCTCAGTTTCCCAAACCCAACAGAGCGAACCTCTCGTCCCCGACCTCCGCCTACACCCTTAGCCTCCTTCATCGCCTTCCACCTCCTCTCCTCCGCTCGAAGCTCCACAGGGCTTCGTCAACCGCCTCGCCCATAGCCACCCTGTTGTCCCCCCAGTGCCACTCTCCTCCAAGCCGCAACCACAGTTGAGCGACCCTGCTCCTTCCTCCATCATTGCCATTGCCGCTCCAAGTTCACCTGTTTTCCCCCTCACATTGCCCACAGCCACCTTCGGCTCCGCCAGTCGCCGCCATCACTACCAGCCTGCCACCATTGCCAGTCGAACCCCACCTTCGAGCGCTTCCCGCTCGAACCACCTTCGAGCTCGTCGCCATTGCTGCACTCCACTTGAACCCATCCACGTCGCCGCATCACCGTATTTGCCTCTCCGCTGTCCCCTGTAACCACTGTTGTTCACTCATCCCCTCTTCGTCATCGTCAACGTCCAGAACCCCCGCCGTTCACCTCCTATGTTTCGGTGCGAAACAGAGCATCGAGTTTCGCTCGAACCCGGAATTCTCGTCACCGCATCGCTTCTCGACCGCCAGCGATCAGCTACCTTCGCCTCGACGCTAGTGTCGCCAGTCCCCATCGTCACAGTCGCAGCCCACTCTCCCGCTGCCTCTCTCTCTCGCTGTCGCATTTGGGAAGAATGAGAAGAACAGGGTGTGGTTTGTAGGTGTTTGGTGTTTGTGTAGGGAGATTCGATCGTGAATTGGTGTTTGGTGTTGTGAAGGGGATCCGATCTGAGCTTGGTGGTTTGCTATTTGGAGTTGGGTTGATCCGGTGTACTGTGTTTGCTGTTGCTGTTTTCACGTAGAGCGCACGTGCTTGCGTATTCCCATGTTCATGCTTCATTATCCAGGATTCTGATCTCGTTATTCTCTAGTTCATATCGGAATCGTCTAATAAGGCAAGTATCCTCTTGTAAAATTCGTTTGTTCTCGTACAAGATTCCTTTGAAAAATACTGCAAGTAAATTCATTGTCTATCCATTACAAATTCTAATTTCGTATTCATCGATCGAATTGAAATTTGTTGATATACATTATCCGTCGATCCTATATTCCTACTGACCACAGAATACTTTGTTGCCATGTGCATTACATGAACACGATTGATACACACATATGTACTCTTAGGATTATACATGATTATATGCATGATTGTTTTACCCGTGATAGTAGTTTGAATGCTGTTATGATATCTTTTATTCTTGATTAAATTTTGCATATGCTTTTGATCACAACATTGTTTTATCAACCCTGAAATGCTCCTAACCCAGACTTGTAATAGAAATTCGACCAAGTAAATGACATTACAACTGTGTGTTTTTGAATCTCATGAGTTAGAACATATTCCATGCATAATTTCTTGATATTCCCGGATAATATCTTGATATCGTTCTCATTGCATCATGATCATGGTGATTGCAATAAAAGTAACAAGCCGAGGTATAAGGGAAAAGATTTAGTAGTGGGCAATATAGAAGAGCGTACTCGGACGGGAGCTCATGGTTTTCCGATGCAAGTTGCAAGTTACAAGTTGCAAGTTTGCAAATTACAGGTTTACATGTTCACATTACAAGTTCACACTCTACATATTCCACATTGCACGTATCTCGATACAAGATATAATTTACATATTTTCTCGAGTACGTGACCTATAGAATCCACCACTAAGTCTAAATGTTTACTTGATTGCGTGTATCAAACATGTGGTATGGGATGCATGATTGCTGTACTAGTTAGGTTAGTAAAACACTTGAGATTAACACGTACACTTGCATGATCCAATTACATGTACATGTTCCTGTTGACTTGTTTACTTGCTTACATGTTTCCATGCCACTTGTTTCATGATGCCTTATTCATGATCCGGTTTACATAGTATATTTCACCTATTACATGATTCTTGATTCCTTGCTCTATTTCCTGCTTCTTGTTTCGCTTTTGTACTTGTCCCCTTAGCTTGTACTACTTGCGGCCCGTGACTTGCATTAACAGGCATATTCTTGTTTCCTTCTTTTGTGATAATGTACTTGCAGGCCTGGATGGAGAGTTACCAGAAGGTGTTGCTGATCAAGTATTTTAGTCTTGTTAATTATCATGTTACTTTAGTTCATATTTTATTCATGCTACTCTTTATTGTATTCCGGGCATGTTTGACCTGTAACTATATTTCTTTCCAGTTGTTGGTTATGAAATGTTTCTTAGTTTATTATTATTCTGTCTATGATTATACATGCTTGAGTGGTTGTTATTGTTCTGTTGTTGAGTTACCTGTAGAACTTATGAATGATGTATTCGCATAATTCACTAGGCCTCAGTCACGTTCTCGTATTCTTGTATAACGGGAAGCGAGGCATGACAACAGATTATAGTATTTTACAGAGAGAGATATATTTTATTTATAATAGAATTTTAATTGTATTCTTATGACCATATTAAGTGAGTTATATGTGTTTTCAAAAGAATTGATGTTTTCGTGATATTCTACGACTTAAAAATATGATTTTCTGTTCTTTGATGGATTTAATATTTTATTTGAATTCTGGAGTTTTATGAGTACATTATATAGATTTTGATTTTGTTGATTTAAGAAGTTTTATTTATATAAACGTTTTGATCGTAGATTTATGAGTTTTATTGAAATTTTTGGTATTGATGGTTGAGTTATGAGTCTTTGGAGATTGAGTAGGGCCCTAACTACTGGCGGTTGAGATTTTGGTTGTTGTGTCAATTGAGTTAAGCCCGGTAGGGTACACCAACTTTATGAAATTCGCAATCTATTGAACAATTAATTAACTTAATAAGATAAGGACAAGCACTAGATGTTGATATGATGAAATGAGTGAAAACGTGAGTTTTGGACTCTAGGATGATCTAAGGAATGAGATATTTCCCAGTTTTTCGGGACGATGGACGTAAGGGCCACAGAGTGATCCGCGGAGTGGGATTGATCTCCAGTATTCCAAGGGCGTGAACCGATACTTGCAGAATGTCTAAATCTCGTAGAAGTCATTGTAGTAGGATTAGTTGCATAACGAGGGATTAAACCCTATCAAGTGGAGAACGTTAAGGGCTTGCACCGGACCTATGTAGAGTGGGATGCATAGAATCCGACATGTATGCATTAGAGAGTCAACATATAGCATTGATGTTTCCTTGACTTGGTTTTATGCATGTTGTTTTCTGTTTTTCTACACTTGACACTTAGTCTAGTTTCACTTGATGTTTTCATATTTTATTTATTGTTATTTCATATTCTTTTCATTTATTCTTACTATTGATACATGTTGTTTATGTCTCTATGCCTTATGCTTTTATTTATGTTGCATTTATTTTTATGTCACTCACACCGTTGTGGCTGACTCCTGTAGTTTTGGGGGTTAGAGTTATCTCTATCCTCATGTTTTACAGGTAGGTACCATTAGCATGGGATTGGATGCATGTGGTAGAATGATAATAGGGCTTATGTAAATTGTAAAAGAATGTGTTGTAAAATAAAGAAATTGTAATTCAAGATGTTTAATTTTCCGCTGTGCTTTGTAAACAATTGATGTAATAAACAAGTTTTAATTTTCCCTGTATTTGGTTGCTATATTTATGATTACATTGAAGTTGATTCTGGAAATTATGCCACGTATTTCTGAGATATTATATTGAAAATTCGGGGTGCTACACCCTTCACGGAAAAGGAAATTTGGGTGGCAATGTCGCAACTTGGTAGGGAGAAAGCACCAGGTCCGGATGGTTTTCCAATCCTATTCAATCATACATTTTGGGAGGAAATCAATGACAATCTTGTAAATTTGTTCGCTGACTTCTATGACCATAGGCTTAAGCTAGGTAGAATCAACTACGTTGAGGCTGTATTGATCCATAAGAAAGAAGACTCCCTGAGGGTTGGAGACTTCCACCCTATTAGTCTCCTTAACTACTCTGTTAAGATTATCACCAAATAGCTCGCTAACAGATTGGGTAAGGAGATGGATAAACTTATTAGTTGCATGTCACGCCCCGCTTCCCAAAAAGGATACGGAATATGGATACACGATAAAAGCTCAGCGAATGATTTTCATCATCCATAAGCTGTTCAGAAATCTTTACAACATCGCACAAAATAATCAGAGTCGGAAGCAAGAGAATCAACCACACATGCATCATTGAATCAATATACCAACAGAATTTACATGAAACAAAATGTATTAATCTCAAATAAATTAGATCTGAACAAATCAAAAATCCTGGGTCATACTGCCTAAACACAAAGAATCCAAGTAACAGATACGTTGTTCAAAATGAGAAACAAGAAAAAAATGAAGATAGCAAAAGCTCCAGCCAACTACAACTTTAGATCACATACTCCATCGGGCAGTTGATCACCAAAATTTGCAATTTGACAAATTGCAGGAAGAAGGAAAAAGAAACAACATTCCTATTAATGCAAGTTACGGGCCGCTTGTAGTACAGGATACAAGTACATGGGATAAATAATAGATATAAAGTAATAACAGAACAACATAACATGGTATACTAACAGTTATAAGTAACATGTGTCAAGTGTCAACAGTATGCAGACAGGTATACGGATAAAAGTATCAGGCAACAGTCAGTCAGTAACAGATAACAGTGTCAGGTAACAGTCAGATGATAGCAGGTAACAGTGTTCAGTAGCATGTAACAAATAACAGTGTAATAGATTTCATGTTCTTACAGTCTTGTATTTATTACTAACTAGGTAGCACTTCATGCGCCCCAGCTTTTATCACATGGTTGTTACATTCAAACAGCTTCGTTTAGATTTCGTAGGGGATTATAGGGTAGTGTACTCAAGTATCAATATCAGTAACAGTAACAGTAACAGTAACAGTAACAGTAACAGTCAGAACCTAGTGGTCCTCCTCCGAGTACATCTTCCTATAGAGAAGTGTGCAGTCAGGTAATCAGTAACAGTAACAGTAACAGTTAGAACCTAGTGGTCCTCCTCCGAGTACACCTTCCTATAGGGAAGTGTGCAGTCAGGTTATCAGTAATAGTAAAAGTAACAGTCAGAACCTAGTGGTCCTCCTCCGAGTACGCCTTCCTATAGGGAAGTGTGCAGTCAGGTAATCAGTAACAGTAACAGTAATAGTAACAGTCAGAACCTATTGGTCCTCCTCCGAGTAGACATTTCTATAATTTTCCACTACTAGATTCTTCCTTTAAACCCTAGCTTGGTTATTTATTATTATTATCAGACAGACATGTATATGTCATAAACAGGTCAAGAATAACATGGTATAAACATGTAACAGGTTCAAGGTGACAGATAAACATGTACAGATGATAGACAGTCATATAAAAGGGTGAAACAGTGTAAGTTCTAATTCAAGACAGCAAGACAGTACAGTACTAAAACAGCGATTCTCGTTTCCACAAATATCGAGACCTAAATTCGTCAGAGAATCTGGAAAATAGACTTCTAACCGAATCCAGCGGATACATATAAGTCATATAGTATTCCACAAAATCAAGTCTCAAAACAGGTTTGAATCCAGAGAACATGTTCAGTCAGAAATCAGTATTTTGTATTCATAGTCAAGAAAGCAGCATGAAAACTCATTAATTAAATCCACGAAAAATCTGGAGTATTCCCCTATATGTCTAGTATCAGAATATAAAGTTTCATAATTTTCCAGTAAGATTAGTTTAGCCAACAAAAATCAGAAAACATCAAGAAACGATAGTTTGGCAAATCTGGAATTCCCAACACTGCTGTACGAAAACTGTAATATCTCGCAAACCGTAAAACGAAATCCAAATCTGCCAAAGGGATATGAAAATATACAAAATAATCTAACTTTAATATTTCATAAATATTTTTCATACAGGAAAAGAAATTAGGGTGAAAATATAAATCTTTTTAGAACAGCGAGCAAAATCCAGTAAGTATAGTTTTTATGAACAGGCATGAAACGGTATATAAATCTCATCAATAAAATCCACCAAAATTCTGGATAATCCCTAAATAGGTAAAGAAATACTGTGAAAAGTTTCAGATCAAAATAATATGCTTAGAACTAGTGTCAAAATAGTTTAGTCATCGAAATCATCAAGAAACGAAATCTGGAAATATAATACACCTCTGTAGTAAAATAATCATATCTCACACATATAAAAACGAAATTGATCAAGGTCAAGAAATTTGAAACGAAGAAAGGTTTCTCTAAAAATCATGTTTAATACTGAAGTTAAGATACTGGCCTTAATATGGTCTAAAATACCAATCAAAACTGATCACTGACAAAATACTAATTTTTCTTTTAATAACAAATCAACATACAATATACAAAACTCGTTCCAAACACAACCAAACATGTTATAGAGTCTAGTAAGTATCCAAACATCATAAAATATGGTATATAGTATGTCCACAACAAGTATATCACATCCATCTAAACAAACACACAAATTCTTATAATTATCTCACAAATATAATCACATCAAGAATGGTCAAAATTTAAGTTGTTTCATGTCAAATTTGTGTCGAGAGGCAACTATGGTCAAATAGCACTATAGAGAAATACTCATCAACATACATCACACACGAGTTGTCTCTAGAACCCAACTACACTACAAGCAGAATTTATAACTTGTATCATACAAAGAAATTGAGTACAAGTTACTTGCCTGAGAGACGACGACGGAAACGAAGCAAGAACAAGAATAAGGGGAATGGGTTTCAGGGCACAAACACAAACACAACTAAAGGATCACGAACCAATCACGAGCACACGATCACGAACAAGATGAAGACGATCAAGATCACGAACACAATCGGACGGCTGAGATCGAAGATCAAGATCAAGATGATCCGATCAGATCAGATGGTCAGATTTCCCTGATGATGAAGATAATGATGAAGATCAAGATCGATCGATCGAAGGATGCGATCAAAAGAAATTGATGATCATCATGGTCGTGATGATCAAGAGGAGATCGGACGGCTAGGATCTAATCGGATGATCAAGAGGAGATTGACGGCCCACATCCAATCAAGCATAATGATCAAGATCCAACGAACGGCCAGAATCAAAACCAAGGGGACATGATCATGATGATAAAGATGATTAAGACGATCGATGGCTCACATACAGCCATGATCAAGACCAATATCAACAACACACAGGGAGAGGCAGCCGGGGTCGGATGTGCACTACGAGAAGGAGACAACGACGGGAGAGGGACTACCAGTGACAGGGGGTCAGCATGGCGCACAGGAGGTGCACTTCGGCTATGCAGCAGGCGAAGGGAGCACAAGGGATGTTGCGGTTGGCACTAGAGGGGCTGGGTTGCTAGGCTGCCGCCGCTCGGATAGCTCAACAGGAGGCTGGTGAGTCGGGGCTACGGATGCAGCGTAACGGCGATGGGAGGTGCTGCATGGTGGCGCGACGTTGCTGTGGAGGGCAGGGCGGCGATGCGGAGGAGGGAGAGATCGGGAGTGCGTCGGAGGTGGGTTGAACGGGGAGAGAGAGAGAGGTGAACGGGAAGAGGGAGAGGGAGAAGTTGAAATGGCGGGGGCACATGGTAGATGAACAGGCTGATGGGTTTTATAAATAGGTGAGGGGATATATGATTAGAGTTTAGGTGGGTTTCGGGTGGGTTTAAGGCCTAACGGGTTTAAATAGTGGGTATGGGGAAAGGTTAGGTGCTGATGGGGGGTAATGGGTAGGATATATTGGGTTTGGGTTTTGGAAAACAGGGTATGGGTTAAATAAGTTAACAAGGTAGTATGGGTTATAGGGTAGGATATAATGGGTTTGGGTAAAGTCCAATGGAAAAATAGGGTTTATAAACAAAATATAATTTGCATTAAATTATAGAATTTATTTGAAATAAATAAAAATATAATTAATACATAAAACTGGGTTTTTAATAACCAATCAAAGTACTAATAATAAAAATAATAATAAAAAGATTTATAATACAATATAAGAATCATTGGAAACTAGTTACAATTATTGATTAAAAAAATATAGACTTTAAAAGAAGATCCAAGAATGCATTTTATAAAAAAAAAAGAATTTGAAAACAGAAAAATAATACATAAAATTTAAATATGTAAAATACACAGAAAATATGGATTTGGGGAAACAGGGGTTACATCGCAAGCAAACTAGATTCATTAAAGAGCAGTGTATCCAGGACTGTATTGCTACTATTGAGGAAACTATCCATCACTGCCACATATCGAATGCTAAGAGCTATCTCCTTAAACTGAATTTCGAAAAGGCTTATGACTCAGTTGATTAGGACTGTCTTTTGGAAGCTCGTGCAGGATATGGGTTTGGGGACAGGTGAATGAAATGGATCCGCAGTTGCCTCTTTTCTAGTAGGATTACCATCATAGTCAATGGGGTTTCAGGTGAACCATTTTCTTGCAAATGTGGCCTTTGTCAAGGAGGCCCCCCCCTTCTTCTCCTTTTGACCATTGTCGCAGACATCCTGAGGTCTATGATGGCTAACTGCAGACGGATTGGTTGGCACTCTCTTGTGGCTATCGGTGTAAACTGCCAGAGTTGCTCCATCCTCCAATACGCAGATGATACTCTCCTGTTCAGAAATGGCGACCTTGGGGAAACCATCACCTTTAAGGGAATTCTCTATAGTTTTGAAGCTTGGTCCGTCCTCAGGGTTAACTTCCACAAAAATTTACTAATCCCCATCTTTTATCCCCAGAGGAGGCATAAAAACATGCCACCATTCTCAATTGCACAATCGAGAATTTCTCCATTAGGTACATGGGGCTCCCGTTGAGACCAGGCAAACTCAAGAAGGATGATTAGCTACCTATCATTGATTGGGTTGAGAACCGACTCGTAGGATGGAAAGGTAAGTCTCCATCCTTGGGAGGGAGAATCACCCTTATCAACGCAGTCTTTTCTAACTTTACAACCCACTACCTATCCTTCTTCGAAATGCCACGATAGGTTATCCAGAAATTGACCGCATCTGAAAGCGATTCTTTTGGAAGGGTACAAACTCTGATAGAGGTGGCTATCACCTAATCAGATGGAAAAAGGCATGCATGAAGAAGATGCATGGAGGGTTGGGTATAATTGATCTTCGGGATATGAATCTCGCGTTATTAGGAAAGTGGTGGTGGAAAATCTTTCACCCTAACAGAGAGGGTGGCTGGATTTTGTTCAGGCTAATCTACATGAAAACAGGACACAGAATCTGGGCTTCAGGGTGGGCCTACGTGTCTCCTGGTTCTGGAGAGGAATTACTAAAGTCTATGTGCCATTCAATAGCTGTGTAGCATCGTATATCGGAAATGGTAGACTCACTAGATTTTGGTGAGATAAATGGTTTGGTGATCACACACTTAGAGATCTGTTCCCTGACTTGTATGCACAAGCAGCACAAACCACACTGCACGGTGGCCGCATCCTGGAGAAGGTCTTGGAAGCCTACCTTTAAACACCCACTGGATTCTGATTCTCATCTCAGGTTTATAGAACTTCAGGCTCTTATCGCCAACTCGGGAGTTAAATGTTCTCTAAGACCAAACAGAAAAGCCTCGGGCCCCGAAAAGAATGACACTTTCACGGTAAGATCTCTTTATAACCATATTCACTTCAGGGGATGTAGTCCGAAATGGTCGGGTATTATTTGGAAAGCTAAAACCCCGCTCAAAGTAAAAGTGTTCTTATGGCTAGTCCTTAACAATGCAATTTTGACTAGAGAAAACCTGGTCAAACACCAACCAACTATTGATGCTTCCTGTGGATTCTGCAACGCTGTATTCAAAACCTGAGATCATTTATTTTGGATTGTCATAGGAGTAAAGCAGTCCTCATTGATGTTCTCAGAGACCATGAGAACTAATGATTACCCAATGAGGTATGAGGATTTGTGGATCGGTCCAAAGTTCACTACTGAGAGACGCTCTATGAGAGAAGCTTGGTTTATCGCTATCGCTGCTACAACGTGGGTACTTTGGCTAGATAGGAATAACTATTACTTTCGTGGGACTAGTAATAGTATTTCTGGTAATTTAACTTACATTATGCATCTTATCTCATTTTGGGCTACAACTGCAGCGACAGGTGCTCAAGGAAGGATTGCTAGCATCTTCCAGGTGGAGGAATATGATGATGGTGAAGTCGAGATTGGGCCGATGCTTGACTGAGGGACGAGTCTCTTGTACTTTTGTTTGATTGATCCTCACTCCCCAGGATCTGTTGGGGGGATTTAGATGCTTTTTTGTACTTCTGCTGGATGCATGTATGTTTCTTTTATCCCACACTCCCATATTCAGGGGAGATTACATGTTTTATTTCTATACTGTAGCACTCTGTATTTTGCTGTACTGTAAGTTTGTTTTATTAAGTTCTTATTAATAAAATATGGTGGTCATGCACTAATTTTTTTAATTAAAAAACAATGATTAGTTAGCTAGTATGATAAGATCAATAAAGGGGTTGTTGGATTGAAGAAAGAAGTCCCCCTAGTAACACATGGGGAAAAGGTAGCTTTTTGCGTGTGTTAGCTTGAAAGAGACATCACACATGCACGTATAGTATAAGTAGGCTCATGCAACAGCTTGTACTTCTTCACGTAAGTGTGCTTGCCATTTAGCTAGCTAGGTAGGTCACCTCACTACCTCAGTACTCTCTCTCTCTCTCTCTCTCTCTCTCTCTATATATATATATATATATATATATATATATATATATATATATATATATATATATATATATATATATATATATATATATATATATATATATACTAGATTTGCCCGCGGGCACGTGCCTACGGCACGTCTTCGAAACGATACAGCATATAAAAGTCTTGTAAACAGTAAAACAACAATTATGTAGCTCAAGTTTGAATAGTAAAATAATATTTACTTGTAAATATAAGTCCCATTAGTATATGTTGAAAAATAATTATAAATAGTGGTGTAAAATCCAACCTCTTAGAACTTTGAGTGTGGAAAATAATAAAATTTAACTGTTGATAAAATATATGTTATTATCAATGTAACATGAGTAATAAAAAAATGCATAAAAAATCTGAAAATTTACAAACCTGAGATCTGAAAATATAAATTTCTGAGTAAATAGAGATAGAATGGGAGAGAGAAAGAGAGAAAGAAAGAAATAAGTAAATAAATAAATAAAGGAGTTGTTTTGGGGATTTGAATTTGAGTTTTGGGAGAGAACTTTTGGGCGAAAAAATATGTTTTGTGAGGTTAGATCTGAACCATTGATTTTAACCCAATTGAATGAAAGCCACCTGATAGCTTTCTTTGTGTTTTATTATATAGATACATGAATGAAAGGTATAATAAATGAATAAAAATAACAAATAATTAATTAGTTATATTTTTTAGTTTCTCACAAACATGTTAAGCATTTAGCTTAAATTTCAGAAAGTGGCTTAAAATAATTATTTCAACAATTGGATAATACTAGTTATTTTGCCAAAACTTCTTGACATTAGTATTATTATTATTGTCCTTGACACCTTTTTACTTTATGTAGTGTTGATATTGTTAGCTACAAAATGTTGAAACTGTAAGTCTTCATCTTCACCCCATTCCCAACTCACCAAACACAAATTAATCAGGACTTGAAACCTCACTCCAAGCTTGAAGAGATACGCTGTGATACGATGGTACTCTTCCTAGGATTATTTTTTTTGCTACTTATTTCGGTGTGGGAGCAAACAAATAGTGAGTTAATAATTGAAGGAAACCATTAAAAGTCAAACCTGTGACCTGGCCGTTAAAAACTGTTAGAACTCCTGAGATTGAAACTGGATTGTTGATTGACCTCCGTGATCTGAATTCGACTGTTGGTGATGCGGCTGATGGACATGCAAAATGCCTGAAACACCGGGGGTGGCACCGGCGACAGACCCTCTGAAGCTTAAGTCAGAACCAGAAAGAGAGAGAGTAATAGAGTGAAAACTAGTGAATTGTTGATTACCTGGTGACTGAAGAGGGGGAGGGGTATTTATAGGCCTGAGAGACATTTCAAGAGATCGATTCGCGACCGTTGGATCTTTCATGTCTCCCCCCTCAAGAGATAAGATATCCTTGTTAGGGGATAAGAGATTTGACTCCTAGCCAGCATGGGCTGAGTGTCTCTTGGTGGGCCTAGTCTATCACTTTTTATGGACTTGAAAGAAACTCATGTCTCGGAGTGAGCCCAGGCCTGTAAAATAGGCCTGTGATGGCTAATCTGCTTGTAAATGCTTTGAGATATGTGCAGGAATCTTATGGTTCTAATATGCTGCGATTTTTACCATCATCATAAGCCCCCCACTCCCGGAAGGCAATTTTTTTGGCTTTTGGAAAGTAGTGCATCTTATTTCTTGAATCTGGCATATAATCTTAGCAGTCGGAGTGTTCGGAGATTTCTGGAACTGATATGTGGCTTCTAAAAGCAGTCAATATTTTTCTAGATTTTGCCATATTTCTTCGAATTTTTCTGAATTTTCTGAAAATTTTTGGGATTTTCCCATAGTTCTTCGGATTTCTCTGAATTTTCTGGAATTTTCTACAATTTCAAAATCACTTTTTCGAATTTTATAATTAATAAATTCAATTTTAATTACCTTTTCTGATTTTTAAATTAATTTTCCGAATTTCAATAATTATTTTTGAATTTTTTAATTAGTTTTTCGATTTTTAAATGATTTTTAATCGATTTTTCTGATTTATCACATATGAGCTTACTTTTCGGAGCGATCTGAGGTGTGGATCAAAACTTGGCTCGCGTGCTGAGTAGATCTGATGGCTGAGCTGCAAGATCAGGGCCCAAAATTCCTTAAGGGTTGATCACAGGACTAGCACAGATTTCGAGAAGATCCGATGCCTGTCCGCTATCTTCATCGACTGTAACCCCTATTTCCCCAAAAAAGTATTTCCTGTGTATTTTCGGTATTTCAATTTTTTTTTTGTAAATTATTTTTCCATTTTTCTTTTTGGGTAAATTGTATTAAAGTCTAATTTTTAATCAATGATTTTATATTGTAATTATTACTATTCTTCCGCATTATTATCATTACGGTTATTTTATTTTTATATTTATTAGTATCATTATTAATTTTGACTGTTTATTTAAAAATCAATGTACTAACTATAATTGTAGTTATTCTAAATAAAGTCTATATTGTAATGTAAATTACATTATTTTATAAATTATAATTTATTAGTTATTTTAAGTTTTCTTATAGGATTTTTATACCCCAATAACCCAGAAGCACATTCTCTTAATCCCCAACCCGTTAACACCCAAACCCAATACCCTATATGGAACCCAAACCCGTTAAATACCCACACCCGAAACCCCTATCGGCCTAAACCCTAAAATTTTCCCTTGCCTATATATTAACCCATCCAGCCGCTTCATCTCCCCCTTCCTCTCCCGTCACCTTCAACATCCCGACTACTTCCAAACCCTGCTGTCCGCTATCTTCATCAACTGTAACCCCTATTTCCCCAAAAAAGTATTTCCTGTGTATTTTCGGTATTTCAATTTTTTTTTGTAAATTATTTTTCCATTTTTCTTTTTGGGTAAATTGTATTAAAGTCTAATTTTTAATCAATAATTTTATATTGTAATTATTACTATTCTTCCGCAATATTATCATTACGGTTATTTTATTTTTATATTTATTAGTATCATTATTAATTTTGACTGTTTATTTAAAAATCAATGTACTAACTATAATTGTAGTTATTCTAAATAAAGTCTATATTGTAATGTAAATTACATTATTTTATAAATTATAATTTATTAGTTATTTTAAGTTTTCTTATAGGATTTTTATACCCCAATAACCCAGAAGCCCATTCTCTTAATCCCCAACCCGTTAACACCCAAACCCAATACCCTATATGGAACCCAAACCCGTTAAATACCCACACCCGAAACCCCTATCATCCTAAACCCTAAAATTTTCCCTTGCCTATATATTAACCCATCCAGCCGCTTCATCTCCCCCTTCCTCTCCCGTCACCTTCAACATCCCGACTACTTCTAAACCCATCCTCCCGATCCCCTAAACCCACTGCATCAACCTCTCTCTTCATCCCCGTTCTCCTCTCGGCTCTCCTCCACCCTCGTCGACACCCATCCTCCTCGTCACGTCGCCCTAGCAGCGTCATGTCCCCTGTGCTCCTCTCGACGATGCAACCAGTCATGCCCCCTGTGCCCCTGTGTGCACCCCGTCGTCCTGCTCCCTTTCTCTCCCTGCATCCCCTACTCCTCTGTCGACTACTAACAGCAGCCGGAGTTGCCGCCTGCATTGCCTCCTCTCGATGCCCTTTTGTTGCCTTCCCTCGTGTTGTGCCTCCCCCTGTTCGCACTGCAGCAGGCCGCAGTCGCGACAGCCACAGTCGCCGCCCTGTGGCCGCCATCCAGTGTTGCCATAGCGCCGATCGTCAGTAGCTTGAGCGACAGCAGAAACGTCGCTATGTCACTGTCCTCGCCGGTGCTGCCCTGTAAGCCGTCCATCGGCCACCGCTTTGCCGCCCTGTGCCGATCACAGTGCACACCCCTTTGCCTGTTTGTTGTTTGATCATGTGAGTTGATCACTTTGAATGTGATTCGTCGATCATTGTGATCATGTCCCTTTGTTTTTGATTATGGCCGTCCGTTAGATCTTGATCATCATGCTTGATTGAATGTGGGCCGTCGATCTCCTCTTGATCATCCGATTAGATCCTAGCCGTCCGATCTCTTCTTGATTGTCACGATCATGATGATCATCAACTTTCTTTGATCGCAGCCATTTGATCGATCGATCTTGATCTTCATCATCAGGGAAATCTGATTGTCCGATTTGATCTGATCATCTTGATCTTGATCTTCGATCTTAGCCGTCCGATTGTGTTCGTGATCATCGTCTTCATCGTGCTCGCGATCGTTCATTGGTGGTGTTGTGTTCATTGTCTGAGAATCCATTCCGGTTATTCTTGCTCTTGCTTCATCATTCCCGTCGTCGTCTCTCAGGCAAGTAACTTGTGTTAAATTCCTTTGCAAATACAAGTACTAAATACCGCCTGTAGTGTAGTTGGGTTCTAGGGACAATTTGTGTGTGAATTCTCTGTTATCTATTATCTCTATTGTGATGATTTGACCATAGTTGTCTCACGACATATATGACATGAAACAACCTAGGGTTGACCACTTTTGATGCATATGTTCATGCTATATTGTGATATTCGTGCTTAATGTGTTATTCGTGATATACTTTTCGAACACTTGCAAAATACCCTATACCATGTTGTTTGGACATCTAGTACACTATGTTTCATGTTTGGATTGATTTGGATGAATTTTGTATGATCTATGTTGTTTTGTATATGAAGAATAAATCTGTATTTTTCTGTTACTCTGATGTTGTTCAGTATTTTAGACCCTATTAAGGTCAGTATTTGAAAATATTTTGTGAACATGAACTGTAGAGGATTTTGTCTATTTTCCAAACCTTTTGATGGATCTCAGTTTCGATTTACGGTTTGTGATTTATGGGGATTTTACTATAGTAGTGTCGAAAGATTTTCAGATTATGTTTTCTATGAATTCTGAAGAATAATCTATTTTAATTCTGGTGTTAAAATTATTATTTTGATCTGAAATTTTGCTCAATACTTCTAGACTTGATTGAGATTTACCCAGAATTTTGGTAGATTTATTTGAAGAGTTTTACAAACCTTTTCATGCTTGCAAATAAAGATTTTACATACAGAATTTTACTAATGTTCTTTAAAGAACTTGATTTTCGTCCAAATTCTACTTGCTGTTTCTAAAATATTTCTGAATATGAAATTTAGCCTAATGTATCTTTTTTATCACCCTTTTGGCGGATTTGGATTTCAATTTATGGTTTGTGAGATATTGTTGTTTTCGTACTGCAACGTTTGTGATTTCAGATCTACAAAACTACTGCATCTTGACATTTTCTGATTTTTGTTGACTAAACTGTTTACATTGGAAAATTATGATACTTTATATTATGATACTACACATATAGGGAAATACCCCTAGATTTTTCATGGATATAATTAATGAGTTTTCATGCTGTTTTCCTGACTGTGAATACAAAATACTGATTTCTGACTGAACACATTTTCTGGATTCAAACCTGTTTTGAGACTTGTTTTTGTGAAATACCATATAACTTATATATATTTTCTGGATCCAGCCAGAAGTCTATTTTCCAGATTCCTTGACGGATCCAGATTTGCACTTTTGTAACATCAGAAATCCCTTTTTTTAGTACAGTAGTGTCTTGCTGTCCTAAGCTAGCATTTGCATTATTCTATTCCTTTATGAACTGTCTATCATCTGTACATGTTTATCTATCACCCTGAACCTGTTACATGATTGTACCATGCTATTCTTGACCTTTTTATGACACATACATGCCTGTCTGATGATAATAATAAATAACCAAGCCGGGGTTAAGGGAAAGATCTAGTAGTGGTAAAATATAGAAATGTGTACTTGGAAGGGGGCCCGTGTTTCCCATACTGAGCATCTGTTATAATGTTATACTGATTACCTGACTACACGCTTTCCCATTGGAAGGTGTACTCAGAGGAGGACCAATAGGTTTTGACTGTCTAATTACTGTTACTGATTACCTAACTGCACACTTCCCTATAGGAAGTGATACTCGGAGGAGGACCACTAGGTTCTGACTGTTATCTATTACCGTCTGATTACTGATACCTGAGTACACGACCCTATATGTTCCCCTACGAAATCTAAACGAAACTGTTTGAATGTAGCAACCATGTGATAAAAGTTGGGGCGCATGAAGTGCTACCTAGATAGTAATAAACACAAGACTGTAAGAACTGACATCTATTACAATGTTATTTGTTACATGCTACTGAACACTGTTACCTGCTATCATCTGACTATTACCTGACATTGTTATCTGTTACTGTTTGAATGTTACCTGATACTGTTACCTGTATACCGACTGCATACTGTTGACACTTGACACATTTTTTACTTGTACTTGTTAGTATATCATGCTAATTGATTCTGTTCGCCTGATTCATGTTAGAGATTATATTCGGTTGATATGCCTATACCATGCCATGTTTGTTCTGTTATTATTTTATATTTGTTAATTATCCCATGTACTTGTATCCTGCACTACAAGCGGCCCGTAACTTGTATTGATGGGACTTTATTTTCTTTTTTCTATTCCTGTAATTGTTAAATTGTAGATTATAGAGAACAGGTACCAGATGGTGTTGGTGATATGAAATATTAGTGCTGGATATTGCTATTATTTCTTGTTTCTTGTTTTGAACAGTTGTATCTTGTACTTGGATTTATTTGTATTTGGACAATGTGACCCAGGATATTTAACTTATTCAGATATAGATTATTTGAGATTATGATATTTTGGTTTCAAGTATTCTTGTTGGTATTTTGATTCGTATGTGCATGCTTGGTTGATTCTTTTGCTTCCGACTCTGATTATTCTTGTGAAATATTGTAAAAATTCCGAACAGCTTATGGATGATAAAAATCATTCGCTGGGCTTAGTCACGTATCCGTATTCCGTATTCTCTTTTTGGGATGCGGGGCATGTCATCGACCCCTCATCTCGGCGAACCAATTCATCGAGCTACCGCTCCAGTCGTCGGGTCTTG
Source organism: Hemerocallis citrina (assembly GCA_017893485.1). Classification (NCBI taxonomy): domain Eukaryota; kingdom Viridiplantae; phylum Streptophyta; class Magnoliopsida; order Asparagales; family Asphodelaceae; genus Hemerocallis; species Hemerocallis citrina. The sequence goes on from CM030368.1 coordinate 82,168,806, forward strand.
GGTATTTCGAAGCTTCACCGAGCTATAGGCGTCTCGTTCTCGCCGAGTTGTGGTCTTCCTCTTCGCCACGGTATCGTGTTGACGATTTCGCCGAGCCACAACTTCGAGCTTTGTTCTTGTAGAGTTAAGGTGATCGAGCCATGGCAATGCTTCTTCGTCGAGTTGTTAAAGCTTCGCCGACCTATAGGACTGCCGAACTAGCTCTACTTGGTCGAGCAGCGGAGTTTGGAGGCCTCACCGAGCTATGGAAGCTTTGAATTCGTCGAGCTATGAACTCAGGGTCTCGCCGAGCTTTCGGTGGTTGTGGCCTCGCTGAGCTATGGAGATCGAGCTTGAGCTGAATTGCTGCCATCTTTGCCGAGCTACGGAGCTTTCTCACCGAGCTCTGGAATTTTTGGGTTTCGCCGAGCTATGGGTTTGAGCTATGTCAAAGCTTCGCCAAGCTATGGTGGCCTCGAAGCTTTCGCCGAGCTATGGATCTCTCTCTTGCCGAGCTATGGAGCTCTCATCGATCTATGGAGCTCTCTCACCGAGCTCTGGAATTTTTGGGTTTCGCCGAGCTATGGGTTTGAGCTCCGTCAAAGCTTCGTCGAGCTATGGGGACTGTCGACGTGCTCACCGAGCAATGGAGCTCGAGCTCTCACCGAGCTATGGTGGCCTAGATGTCGTCGAGCTATGGGGAATCGCTTTTGCTGAGCTATAGGACTTAGCATTTCTTCAAGAGTTTTTTAAGCTTCGGATGCTCCGTTTTGGGTTTCGGTGAAGTGAACGGAGCTCGGAGACTGAGCTCGATAGGGAGAGCTCGACGGTGAACCGGTGGAGTAAGGCTTTTGGCGAGGGGAGAAGTTGTTGTCAGAGTTGGAGTGAGGTGGGGAGACGAGTTGGAGTGTGTTCAAGGTCGAGAGCTTTGAAAGCGATTTTGGCTCTCAAAATCTGAAGAAGAGGAAGAAGAAGTGGAGAGAATCGGAGCGAGTTTGGTTGGTGGGTTTGGATCTGACCCGTTCCGCACCCCTTCGCTTTCTTCTCTTGGTTTTGCTCACGGGTTTGGGTTGCAGACCTGACCCGATCCGAATTTTTCTCTTCATACACTCACCGAGAGCTGTGCTTGGAGATTTTTGAAGTTTTCTAGGAAGTGGGTTTCATACAAAAATATGTATATGTTTTGTGTATAGGCAACAAATACATATACATACATCTTCATATGTGTATACCCATCTTCTAGTCGTTCAAAAAATCTTGCTTTTGCTAAGAGTTGGATCACCTCCGTTGCGGTGTCTTCTCATTTACGTAGGAGAAATATTGTGCTTGAATCGTTGTAGTTGGTCATCTCTTAGCGATCTTGGATGGTTTCAATCAAGAGATTTTTGATCAACCTTGGAGTTGTCACGGGATAGTAGGCTTTGTCTCAAGAAGAGCTTGATGAGCAATGGGTTTTCATTTGTGGTGTATGTTGCACCCACCAAGTGTTTGTGATTTTGCTTACCCCACCATTGTCAGCAAGTGTTTGTGAGATTGCCTCTTCCACGAAGTTTACCAAGTGTTTGTGAGATTGCCACTCTCACGACGTTTACCAAGTGTTTGTGAGATTGTTCATCTTACGACGCACACCAAGTATTTATGGGATTGTTCATTCCTATAAATGGGGGTTGATTCTTCCTCCCCTTCCTCATTTACCACATTTCCTTTCTCTCTCCTAATTTTTTTTTCGGAGAGCTTCTCTCTCTAGAAATCGCAGTGTTGCATTTGGTGGTGCTAGCTCCAGTTGTTGGTTTGGAGTTTCTTCCAATTTGTCTAGGTAACTTTCTTGCGATTGTTGTTTTCCATGTCTAGTATTCCGTCGGTCTGTTCCTCTACTAGATCAGTTGGTCTAGATGGAGAAGAGGGTGTTATGCTTGATCACCTTCATGGAGTGAAGGGCATTCGTGGTGAGGCTCATCGTTCCACCGTTGTGGAAACGATCGTCGAACCTAAGAGAGATAGGGGATGTAGGCTCTAGACCCCGCTGTTTCTTGTTCCGGAGTTGATTAGAGAGTACTCGTGTAACGCCGCAATTTCCATATACTGGGAAACCGTGACATAAGCAAGAATCTTTCCTTCAATTAGCCACAGTACACAGAAAAATAGGAAAATTTAAAACTTTTTATTCAACACAATGTATTACAAGTCCGAATGTTATAAAATTGCAATACATTACATCAATGTTACAATAATACCATTACAAGCCCAAATGTTACAACTTTCAACAGTTACATCAGAGTACAATGAATAAAGAACAACACTTGGTACTTCACTTGAATGCTTTCCAACAAATAAATAAATTACAATAATTGTTTTAATGGAACAATAGTAAACAACATATAATACAGCGGAAATGAAAGCGACTCTTACTTCTCTCACTTGAGTCCTCCTGAATCCTGTACCTGTACTTCTGCAATCCAGTACCTATTGAAATGGGGACGTCATTACATATACTGTTGTTTTAAGGCTGATGACTAGCAGCGATTCTCCACTTAAAGCAAACAGATTGATGAAAAGCGAAACATGTATATATAATTGATGTGTCAGTGTATGCTATGCCTTAGATTCTAATACCCGATTAGCTAATGCAATGATGCTCTTATTCTAATGCAAGCAAGACTCTGAGACAGTATGCAGCCCATACTACATACGCCCTATATCAAGCCATTTCTTCATATATAGGGATTTGAACCCTCGCCATGAATTCTACTCTTATACTTGACTTGTTTCTGAAGATACGACATGACTGAGGAGGTTGCTTTGAAATGGTCTAATCCTGCCATCTGCAGTCAGCTTATGGTGTCTATGTTTTCCACTACTACCCGGTGTACTGGACCTCACTCAAATATCTGACGAATCTTTTGGAGTTTTTGCTGGTTACCAGGTTAGCCCGAAGCATCCCCTGCCGCCCCTAGCCAGACCGTAGTCTATGACTTCTCGCCCTTAGATACAAGACAAGACGGAGTTCCGGGGGGTTCATCCCCCGAGCTCCGACAGGAATCTCTCTCTGCTTATCAAGGCACTTCAGAAATTAACAGACGAGATATAGATCTCGTGCTCTCAACTCGTGAGAAGGCATAGACCATATCCCTTTGACAAGAAGGGTACAACCCAATAACACCGCCTAGTGTCGGCCTATAGGACAGGTCGGATCATAAGGAATTACCCTTAATACCAACTCTTTCCCTTTGGCGAATAAATGATAATAAGTTAAGGTTAAGTAGTAATAGCCATAAGTTACTATCCTAACGATATCACTAAACCCAAACAATCTCACGGGATTTTCAATAAGAACTTTCTTAAGATTATTCCGGACCAACTCATGGCCTATCGATCCAAGACACCGGTGACGGGATCTCCCTCACTCATCACTAACCCTAACTCGGATCTCGTCAACATACTCGGCCCGCGATCAACCCACATCAGTTAAGATCCGTCGGCACTCGAGGTGTGATTTATCCATAGTTTCCAAGGTGGTAAGATACGAGTCTTGATGGTCGATGACCCTTAGGGTAACTATAAGACCCTAGACGAGATTTTACCAAGGTAACAATCCTAGTGACTTTCCCAACCATTATTTCCCATATATTGAAGATAAAGCATGTGCACATCATATGGTCCAATTTCAATTATGACCGCATACAACTAGGATTCATGGGTTCTTTTCCCAAATTTGAACTAGGACAACATGCGACTAGGTTCATGGGTTCTTTTTTAAGGTTAAGCTAGAACCACTTAGAACCTAAATACATGGTTTCCTTGGCAATTCGAACTAGAACTGTCATGGAGCTAGTTTCATGGGTTTCTTCTTAAAAATCGAACTAGAACAACTATGGAACATGGGTTCATTTCAATAATTTAATTAGATTAGCATGCAAGCAAAACTCATGGGTTCCTTTTTAGAATTTAACCAAAACCACTACAATCATGTGACTTAAACATGCATGGATTCTTTTGAATCTAAAACTTAATTATACATCCCAAACATGGGTTCTTTACTAGAACTACTACAATAACACAAGCAGACGGTCTTTACTTAGAACAACTACAATAACACAAGCATGCGTTCTTTACGTAGAACAACTGCAATAACACAAGCATGGGTTCTTTACTAGAACAATTACAATAACACAAGCATGGGTTCTTTACTGGAACAATTATAATGACTCAAGTATGGGTTTCTTTCTACAACAACTCAAACATGGTTTCTTTACTACATCAATCTACAACAACTCAAGCATGGTTTCTTTACTACATCTCAAGCATGGTATACAACTAAACATGAGTTTATTTACTACATAAACCTACAACAACTCAAGCATGGCATACAACTTAACATGGGTTTCTTTAATACAATAACTCAAGCATGGTGTACAACTTAACATGGGTTTCTTTACTACATCAATCTATAACAACTCAAGCATGGTTTCGTTACTAAATCTCAAGCATGATTCCGTTACTATATTAATTAGCAACTCAAGCATGGTTCCTTTACTACAACAACTCAAGCATGGTTTCTTTACTACATCTCAAGCATGGTATACAACTAAACATGGGTTTTTTTATTACATAAACCTACAACAACTCAAGCATGGTATATAACTTAAGCATGGGTTTCTTTCTACATCAATCTACAACAACTCAAGCATGGTTTCTTTACTACATCTCAAGCATGGTATACAACTAAACATGGGTTTCTTTCTACATCAATCTACAACAACTCAAGCATGGTATACTTACTATAATCAACTCAAGCATGGAATTATTACTATAATCAACCTACAACAACTCAAGCATGGTATACAACTTAACATGGGTTTCTTTACTACATCAACCTACAACAACTCAAGTGTGGCATACAACTTAATATGTGTTTCTTTACTACATCAATCTATAACAACTCAAGCATGGTTTCTTTACTACATCTCAAGCATGATTCCATTAATATATTAATTAGCAACTCAAACATGGTTCATGGGTTTTCTAGAACAATCCCACAACAATTTAAGCATGGTTTGTTTACTACAATAATTAGCAACTCAAGCATGGTAATCTTTTTGAACCTAGAATAACTATACATATAATCACAAGCATGAATGGGTTTACAAGCATGATGGGTTTCTTTACTACAACAACTCAAGCATGATGTTCTTCATGGGTTCACAAGCATGAATGGGTTCTTACTAAGTTAATTAACAACTCAAGCATGGGTCTTTAGCACATACAACTTAAGCATGGGTTCTTTAGCACATACAACTTAGCATGGGTTCTTTTTGTCATGTAACAACATAACTCAAATATAGTAATAAAGCTAAAAAACTATTAATACTTAACTACATATTACAAGGACTACCTCTTTTAGGAATTACAAGTCCTACTTATTACATAAATCTAGTTTTACCGAATTTACAAGTTCCTACATAATACAAATCTACTTTATCAAATTCACAAGTCCCACCTATTACAAGGCCTACTTTTATTTAATCTACAAGAACTAATCTTTAACAAATAGAAGCTTAATCCTCCACAACCTAGAAGCAACATAAAAGCTTAATCTCTTAAAATCTAGGAGCAACATAAAAGCTTAATCTCTTACAATCTAGGAGCAACATAAAAGCTTAATATTTCATGAACTAGAAGTAAAAATAGAAGCTTGATTTTTTACCAAGTATTATGGTAAACATACAACAGCTACTAAAGCCTTATCTTTTATGAACTAGAATTAGAAAAGACTTGATCTTTTACATGGTAGGAAAACAACATACAACAAGTCCACTTTTATGAGTTAGGGTTAGTAAAAACTTTGATTTTCAACAAGGTAGAGAGCAACATATAACAAGCACTTATCTTTTATTAGGTTAAATGAGTCCTACAACCCCCAAATGGGTAGTAAATATTTTTACTACACTTAATCTTTATATGCACATAGTTGTAGTCCAAGTGGTCATTTGTGTTAACAAAATAACCATAATAACAACAATAGTCATAACAAGGTTAAAAATCAATCTTTATGTATTTTTAACAAGTTCTTCATTCAAATCTCTTCATGTGGTCCTCTTGGATTCACACTACTTATATGCCCAAACAAATTATTCCAAGTGGTTAGTTTGTGTTAACAAGAGTAACCTCATAACAACAATAACCATACAAGGTCTTAAAATTCAAACTTTATGCCATTTAATTAGGTCTCACCATTCCATCTTTTTCATGGGATCGTTTTGATCCCTACAACCCCTTATATGCTTATCAATTAGTCCAAGTTATTTAGAAACACACACATACAACATTCACACCTCAAAAAGGTGGGTTCTCTTTATCCTACAACAATCCAAACCCATAAGATGGGTTCTTTTAGCATACCCAGTAACTCAACCCTAAAAATGGGTTCTTTTTCACATACATAATTAATAAATTCTAAAGATGTGTTATTTTTCATTCCTACAAGTAGTAGACCCTTAAAGATGGGTTCTTTCTACTCATAAATAACTAAAATGGAAAACAAGTAACTAAATTAGAAGTAGAGAATCCCCACCTTTTGATTCTTGTAGGAAGGACTAGCTAGTAACCTTCTCCTTCCTCCTTAGCTTTCTACTACAACTTGTATGAAGAACAATTATGAAAAACCCCAAATGAAGAACACTTAGGGTTTCTTCTCTTTCTTTTCCTCTCATTTTTTTCTTGTAAATGAGGCAAAGAGTGAAGGGGAGGGGTATTTATAAGACAAAAGAGAAGGGAGAGAGTGTAAATGTGCTAGGATTTTATGCACAAAGCTCCGTGGAGCATGTTGGCCGGCCAAAATGGGGTGAGGTGGAGAAGAGGGTTCTAGTAGAAAATACACATATTAACTCTTATGCGCCTCTAATTAATCTTAACCCTAGATTTAAGCCTCCAGACAAATCCTAGCCATCCAATTTTGATTAATTATGAAAAAATAAGATATTTTTGTCCAAAACACATACTACATAATTTGTACAAACGTACAAAATCAGTACAGTACGCATATGTATATATATATATATGCACACACACACACCGATAATTTCCGTTTGTAAAACCGCATAATCTGTATAAAAATAAATTAATTCCAAAAATAATAATAAAATAAATTTTATTATCAGCCCGAAAGATTCCAGTACCAATTTGATACAATACAGATGTATACAGACTGGTATATATATATACAGATAATGTTTATTAACAAAACCGGGTGATATCCAGCAAAAATATTTCAGTTCTGAAAATAAAACTAAAATAATAATAAAATAATAATTTTAAATACCTGCCCGGGATTTTCCAGAACTTTTCTCAAAAATGCGTTTTTCAAGATTTTGCACAAGTGCACAAAACTGATACAATACCTATATATACATATTAGTATATATGTCCAGGTAACTTTTTAAATGAGAAAACCAAGTAATTTCAATAAAAAATATTTTTATTTAAAAATAATAATTATTACCAATATAATATCCGTCCGGGATATTACAACTCGGTAGTAGATCAACAGTTCCTGAGGAGCGGCATGGAATACGATGAGCCGAAGCTCGTTCATACTACTGAGGCGAATCATACCACCACCATTCTTACACGCAATGAGTTGACCGTGATAAGAACATGTTTTGGCATTCCTAGTGAGTATAGTCTACTCCTGCCAGAGCCTGGTGTCAGGGTGTGTGTTATGCAATGTTGGAGGAATATTGTTTCTTTCCTTGCGACGCTTTCTTTGCGGGACTTCGTCTACCCCTCCATCCCTTCGTTAAAGAGGTGCTTAATTGGTATCGGCCGTGCCCAATGCAGCTGATGTCGAACACGTGGAGGCACGTCACCGGCTATGCCTAGCAGTGTCGCCAGCTCGGGGCCGTGCTGCGTCTCGCGGTGTTCAGAAGACACTTCAAGCTTACCCGACTCAGCCAAATGGAGGAGCCTTGGTGTCTCAGCCCTCGCAAGAATAGGGTCTGGTCGATACTCCTCGATTAGTGAGATGTTGGAAGGAGAAGTTCTTCATTGTTCGCAGTGCCGAGCCGTGGGGGATTCCCACTACTTGGAGGAAAACGGTTCCCTCGGCTGTGCGAGCGGAGCCGGTGATGAGCGTAGAGGAGAAGAGCCTTAGCAATGCACTTTTGGGACTGAAAGTGTTGTCGTGGCAAGATATTACCAACGAAGTGCTTTTTGAAGGCGGTCTTTGACTGGGCGTTCCTAGTATGCCTTTCTTATTATTGTTTTCATGCCTTGCTATCCATGCTTTTGTCGGTTTCTAGTTCTTTTATTCATGTCTCTACCACTTTAATTTGGTTTTACGATTTCTGACCATTCCGTGTTTCATCTTGCATGTAGGGCGGACATGCATTTTGAGGATATTTTTGCAGATCTGGATGTGCTACAAAATAAGACGGAGGAAGAGCCAAAGAAGCAGAAGAGGATGGCATTGCGTCCTTCTTCTTCCCCGAGCTTACTGCCCCCAGTTTCCGTTGCACAGACTAAGTCCCCTGCAGGGGCACTGCCGGCATTCAGGCGGGTCCTTCTTTAGCTGTGGTTATGGCTAGCACCGTGTCAGCCCCACTGACTGCTACGGCTGCAACGGTGCTTGCTAGCTAGGGAGATATGGTCTACACTCCCAATTGGAATGTGAAGGCCCAGGAGAACTTTTTGGAAAATTCTGCTGCTTGCCTTGAGTGTAACGCCCCGTCCCAATACTCAGACAAATTATAAATACTATGTAGTACAACTGCCCACCACAGGCTGCCTCTCAAAAGGTGGTTAACCGAATTGGTGACTCTTGATCATTGGCTAATAGTATTTATACTCAAATTATCACATCAAACCTCCCATGTGGAACTAAATTTCTCAATCTCAATCTCAATCTCAAATCCTGCGCATACCAGTCAACTGATCTACCCACCAGTCGACTGTTCGTTCGAGATCTGGGGTATTACATACACCCCCACCTTATAAATCAGCATCCTCGCTGAGTACAGGGCACACATCAAGTGTAGGACCGCCCTTTCTAGCCGATGTAGTATAGTCCTCGATCCCGGAGATCAATCATTCACCACACCGCAGATCGGATAAATCACACTCAACACCGATCCCGGAGCTTAATGACTCCCAGCACCGCAGATCATATAGACCTCTACTACATCCGGTGTCGAAAGTCGGCTCTGATACCATTTGTAACGCCCCGCCTCAATACTCAGACAAATTATAAATACTATGTAGTACAACTGCCCACCACAGGCTGCCACTCAAAAGGTGGTTAACCGAATTGGTGACTCTTGATCATTGGCTAATAGTATTTATACTCAAATTATGACATCAAACCTCCCATGTGGGACTAAATTTCTCAATCTCAATCTCAAATCCTGCGCATACCAGTCGACTGATCTACCCACCAGTCGACTATTCATTCGAGATCTGGGGTATTACAGCCTGTTGCCACATCCCTACTCCTTCTGACAAGGAGAGCTTGAAGATGGAGCCCCCCCGAGAGATCGGTCTTGGAGATAGTGAGGGCACATGTGACGGTAGGACCTAGTTTCCGTAGTATTTATGTTACGCTCCCTTTTCTTGCATCGTTATGTTTTTAACTGTTTTCTCCTCTTTTCAGGCGATGAGCCACTTTGGACACTTGGTAGACTTTTATGCGGAAGAGGAGAAGACCATGAGGGCTTGTATTTCTCGTGCCGAGAAAGACAAGAAGAAGGCCATCAGAGAGTCCAAGGCGGAGTAGGAAGGGATGAAGTAAAAGGAGTAGGAGGCACGCCTTGAGTTGGAGGCATCGACAGTGAAGGTGGAGGAAATGCGCCTTGAGCTAGAGGCATCCCAGGAGAAAGAGAAAGAGAGGGCGTTAGAGAAGGCGAACGCCGATCTTCTACTGGAGTTGGAGAAGGCCTGCGCTGACGCTGCCTCGGATGTGAAGGGAGAAGTGGCCAAGGTCCATGCAGAATGCAAATCTAAGCTACAAGGGGTGATGTTGAGGTCCTATGCTTTGGAAATCTCACATGTGGTGGAGCGCGTTCCCAGTTTTGAAGGGAAGGGCTACCACGTGACGCTCCGATCTGGTGATCCCCTGGATCCAGATAGGAAGGATGATGTTGAGGTTGTTACTCCTGCGGGTGGCACGATGAGTGTTTCTGGGAAGAAGGACAAGGGAATGGGCACGGCCGGAGGTTCCTTGTCCGAGATTGTACCGAAGCAGGTGGATGCTTGATTCACCTTGATATGCCCTTTGTTTTCCAGGCTATGGTTGGTTTGTTTTGTTTGGAACTCGTAGTTTACTCTTTGTGATACCTAATTGCGGACTGGCCAACGCATCCATGTATCTTCCTTTCAGTGTTCGAAAAACTATCTTCTAGATTGGTTATCACTTGTTGTGTTGTGTTAATGTGTTCTGGAACGATGTTTGTTCGTGACATGCAATACTTTATTCCTTTGTCTGGACTTATTGACCGACGATCGTGGGACCCGATAAACACTCTCGTAGTGACGAGGTAGAGCGTCTTCGCAGGCGACTGCGCATAACGGAGTTGGCTGTCGACCGTCTGTGTGTTCTGTCGGATGAGGAATGGTTGGAGTCCGTTCACCTTAAGTCAGTGCTCGTTGAGATTGCAAGTTAGCACTCCTATATTTCGATCGTCTGATAAACTTGCCACTACCTCCGAAAGTGACAAAAGATAGCATTAGAGAATGCGCTCAACTCAGAGAGATAGTCGTTGAGAATGATTTGGAGCTATACTGCCTCCAGGCGAGGCTTGGTGGGTTGCGGACGGTAAGCACCTCGCATGTTGTTAGCGTAAAGAAGGATCAAATGGTTGGAGTAAAAGAAGGCACCACGACTATTGCAAAGGACTGTGCGACGGTCAGAGGAGTCGGATCGACTGTTGGGGGGGCTGTGCTAACAGCGTTGGTGCTCCGTCGTCCTCCTAGCGGTGCCCTGAGCGGAGAGTCGGCTTTGTTGAGTTTGATTTTGGTTGGTGGGGAGTCATGTGCCTCGTGTGCCGGTCAGCGATCACAATCTATGAGATCGACGTTTTCTGTGAAAGATGCTAGCGGCCAAGGAAAGGAGATGACTGTCAGGCATTCCTTAAGGAGGCTAGTGTCTCTTAGGAACAACATTCCTCGCCCGCTGAGTCGCAAGGACGGCTTGTAGATCGAGTTATATGACTGATGATTCTGTACTTGTAAATATTTGTAGTACCACTGAATATGAACATGTAGGTTTATGATAATTCTATGGTTTGGTGAACTCCCTTTACATGCTTAGTCCTTGTTTTCTTGGTTGTGGTGTCATCAACACGTTCTTTGTCGCTAAATAACAGGACCTCAAGTCTATTGTGTATAGCTTAAAGAGCTGTCGACGGTGTACGACGGAGTTAGAAATTTTTCCGTCTTGTACCCAGCTAGTTATAGGGACAACTCTGAAGGAGAGTTTTTATTCAAACTTGCCATATGGGGACTCTGACAGATTGAGAGAATCACATCGAATGGAGAGTTGAACTCCAAGCATTGCTTTTTACAAGTGTTGCTAGAGTTACTACGATCCACGACATTAGACCTCTTAATCTGTTGTTGAGGGAATTTAACTAGTTGCAGGAATAGATCGAATGGTGAGTTGAACTCTGAACGTGTGTAATTACATGTTGCGAGAGTAACTCTGAACCATGAGTATGGATTCCGAACCTGTTAGTTTAAGTATTAACAGGTTGCAGGAGTAGATCGAATAGCAAAGCACACTCTGAACTTGATTCTTTGCAAATTGATAGAGTCTCTTTCAAACCATGTGTATGGACTCCGAACCGGTCATCGAGGTGCTAACGGATTGTAGGAGCAGATCGAACGGCGAAGTGCACTATGAACTTGCGTTATTGCAAATTGATAGAGTCGCTTCGAGCCATGGGTATGGATTCCGAATCCATCTTATGGGAAGACTTGTAACGAGTGTTTGGTGCTGCTTAAATGTATAAGTGTGGCACACAACTCGTTGTATATGTAACACCCCGAATTCCAAATAATTCTGAATTTGAAGTTCCATAGGATCTTTACACTTCACTTCGTAGAATTTTACAAGGAATTTAAAACTTTTGTACAACAATGATTACATCAACGCAGCTGAATAATAAATTACAACATGATACATCAAATAAATAACAACTTGAACATTACATTAAGCAGCATTCATACTTTAGTCTTGTCAATCCCTTTATCCTGCATAGAAACTTTGGGCACGTCAGTTGCATACAACCGACGCTAGGATATAATACATCAATTTCTCTTACTTAGAAAGAACACATTTGTCACAAACAAAGCTAAGGGGGACTATCCTATTGATGTCATGTGTGAATGTGCACTTTGTCCTTAATTTAGTTATTTATATTAGATGGCACTTAAGCGCACTTGTTCGGATTCTATGCATCCCATACTACATAGGTCCAAGGGCAAGCCCTTAATCGTTCTTCATCTTGTAGGGTTGATTCCCTCACCATGAATTAAACTACTACGGTAACTACGGTAAGTATCCTAGGTGTTCTATGAGTTACGAGCCCATGTCCAGACATCCTGGAGAGAATCCCACACCATGACATGACGCATCATGCAGGCATCCTATGGAAAATTTGCCCCTGTCATGGAATGATGGCACTACGTAGTCACCGAGCACCCCACAAGCGTCGCCACAGTCCCAATATCCTGGAGAAGTATCCACGCCCTGACATGACGCATCATGTGGACATCATATGAACACTCTCACACCGTAGATCCGAGGCCCTCATATTTATGTTTTTCTCTTACTTTTATCACATCTCCACTATGTGTCTAATCCTTAGATAGTTGAATCATGAATTCAATCAATGCACTAGAATTAGAGTCACCTATACATCGGTCTTAAACATCAAACCGCCCCCGCCCATGAACAGTAACCGCACTATTTCGTGCCTGAGGACCAGTAAGTCCAAGTGCGACTACTGTTATAAAGAGGAGTGAAATTATACTTAAGTTTGGGCTCTCGGTTTTGAGTAAAAATCAAATTTTAGAAAAAAGAACAGAGTCTCTTGAGAGACTCGAATCCGAGACCAAGTGCTCCGCTGAGCAACAGTAACACCCCCAAATTGCACCCACTGAACAGTAGGTCTGAGTGACTAACCAGGTATAAGAAATTATTACAACGTTTTTGTATAAGCTGCACTGAAGCTAGTTCTTCTTTTAGCAAACTCGATTTTTCTCAATTTATTTATACTTATAAAATCTAGATCTTTTCCAGAATATTATTTCTTGGAAATCAGTAACTTGCATTTTATTAGATTGTCAAAAATCTCATTTTTATACATGGTAGACTATTTTTGTTTAATTCATTTGAAAAAGTGAATCATGAAAACATTTTCGGCAAAGGAAATTTTTCTTCTTAGAATAATCTTTTATCAGCATATTCCCCCGTTCATTCATAATGAGTTCATACACTCTTCTTATTCTTTAACAAAGATCAAGCTCTTCAAATTAGTCTTATTCTTACAAAACTAATCTTTCTCTTATGTTTCAAGGAGCAACATGGGTGATAATCTAGTGACTAGAATATTACTCATATATGGCATTTAAGAACACACTTTTTACCACAATCATTTTATTTCATAATCCATAGTTTACTAGTTTGAAACCCATAACTCATTCATTGGCACAATTCTTCACATATTGCATTCTACAATTCATTCATAAGCAATTTTTTACATAATCATGTTTCATCAATTCTAGCCTGCCAATGTATTAACCAAGCGTCACAACAAGTCTTAATTAACACCTCTCAATTCATTTTTCTAATTTTTCATGTAGATAAGCCAGAGTTTCTTTTCTTACTAGTTTCTTCAAACAAGCACAAGCAAATTTTTCCTATTGTTTCTAGCATATTCACAATTTAAAATCCTAGCATGGTATCTAAGTTAGAAGCTTGAGAAATTGCCCACCTTAATGAAGAAACAAAGGAAACTCCTAAGAAACTCCTTGAACGCACGGATGGTTCCCTTCTCCTCCTAATTTGTGCCACCAAATTTGAGCCTTCTCCTCCTTGCTAGTGAACCCGAGCTCCCTCCTCCTCTTGATGTAGGCCGGCCTCCAATAATGCAAGAACACACAATCACACACAACTCTCAATCTTTTTCTCACCCTACTCTTTCTTTTCCTCACAAATTGTTTCCTTCCTTTTCTTTTCTCTTGTAAATTTCTAGTGTAAGCTATGAAGAAGATAGGGTAGAGGTATTTATACACAACTCAACTCAAATGGAGGGTTGAGATGAGTTTAGATGAGAGGCTAGGATGAATTTTGGAGGTAGAACAACTACCCATGACCACATAACCACTCTCGCCACACTCTCCATCCTCCCCACTCCATGCACAATCCAGCCACCCCCCCTTCTCATGCATTCCACGTGCTTGTGCAAAGCACGTGTCACACTAAGCACACTACAAAATTAGTTGTACATTAAATTGTTAATTAATTACTACTTGGTCAAGTCTACACTACAAGTTGTATTAATTCTTCTTAAATATAACTAATGAGCCAATTAGGTGGGCAAAAAATCCATGGGCTCTCTAATTAAATTAATTAATTAATTAAGTGGGCTAGAATAAGACTATTAGACCTAGAGATTAAAATAGGCTTTAAATTAAAAGAGAAGAAATGTTTAATCATGTTATAAGAAATATTTTTAAAACAAAAATACACATATTAAATTTGCACGTGAAAAACATGTGAAAAATAAAAGAAAAACTTTACATTAATTGAAAAATTCAGGATGTTACAACACTCCCTCCTTAGAATAGTTCCGTCCTCGGAACTACGCTTAAAGATTGAGAAAACAAAACATAAAAGAAGAAAGTAAAACAATACAATCAAACAAAGAGCTCAAGATGATCCTTCAATATCCTCTCCTCGGATTTCCAAGTAGCCTCTTCAGCCAACTGGTTTCTCCAGACTAGTTTAACCATCGGTATCGTCTTGTTTCTCAAGACTTTCTCCCGACGATCTACGATCTCAACCGGTAGCTCAATGTAGCTCAAATCTAACTGCAAACCCTCCAGCACTTCGGGCAAATCATGACTCGGATCTTGAATGTAACCTCTCAGCATAGCCACATGGAAGACATTATGCTCCTCAGACAACTCCTCCAGTAACTCCAACCGGTTAGCAGTTTTCCCAATCCTCTTCAATATGTTATATGGGCCTATGAACCTTGTGGCTAACTTCCCACCTCTGCCAAAATGAATCACACCTTTACTAGGTGATACCTTCAGAAAGACAAAGTCACCTTCCTCGAACTCAAGGTCCCCCATCCGATTGTCTACATAACTCTTTTGCCTACTCTGAGCATCCACCAACCTCTTCCTGATCAAATCGATCTTTTTCGAGGTCTGCTGCACGATCTCGGGCCCAAACATCTGTCGCTCCCCAACTTCAAACCAACAAACAGGTGTTCTGCACTTCCTGACATACAGAGCTTCATACGGCGCCATCCGGATACTAGTCTGAAAACTGTTGTTATAGGAAAACTCTACCAGAGCTAGATGCCTCTCCCAACTGCCTCCAAAATCTATAACACATCATCGAAGCATATCCTCAAGAACTCGGTTGACTCTCTCAATCTGTCCATCAATATGAGGATGGAAGGCAGTGCTGAAATCCGTCTTAGTACCCAAAGCTGTCTGAAGACTCCTCCAAAAATGAGAAGTAAACTGCGCATCTCGATTAGACACAATGGTCAACGGAACCCCATGAAGCTTGACGATCTCCCCAACATACAGCTCGGCTAATTTGTCCATGGTCGAAGTGAGTTTCACTGCCAAAAAGTGAGCTAATTTTGGTTAGTCGATCGACTATAACCCAAATCGCATCATTACCCTTCGAACTCTTGGGCAAACCCGTGATGAAATCCATGCTGATATTATCCCACTTTCACTGCGAAATGGGTAACGGTTGTAATAAACCTCCGGGCTTCTGATTCAGCTTTTACTTGCTGGCAAATCTCACATCTCGCCACAAATTCAGCCACATCTCGCTTCAAACCTGACCTCCAGAAATGTTGCTTGATGTAATATCCCGGTCGGATATTATATTTGTATTTTATTTTTTAAAAAATTAAAATGGAAATTCCTTTGCTTTACTAATAAAAACTTATCTGTATATATATACTAGTAAGTATATATATGTATTGTATTAGTTTTGTGCACCTGTACAAAATCATGTAAAATGCGTTTGTGAGAAAATGTCTGTAAAATCTCGGGCTGGTATTAAAAATTATTATTTTATTTTTATTTCGAGAATTGAAATATTTTTGGTGGATATTACCCGGTTTTACTAATAAAAATTATCTATATATACCAGTCTGTATACCTCTGTATTGTATCAAATTGGTACTAAAATCTTCCGAGCCGATAATAAAATTATTTTTATTATTATTTCTGAATTTAAATATTTTGGTAGAGATTATTCGTTTTAACGAATAAAAATTATCTGTATAGACAGATATATGTACGCATATGTACTATATCGATTTTGTACGTTTGTACGAAATTATGTAGCATGTGATTTGGGGAAAATACCTCTTATTCTTGATCAACCATGATCAAATAGAAGGTTAGGATTGGATTAGGGTGTTGATTGCAATTTAAAATTGCAAATAGATCTGAAATTGTTTTGGGCACAAAAAATGAGAACAAGTGGCTTCTCCTCACCCACAAACCCAACCCTCTCATCCTATAAAACCCCTCCCCCTACCCTTGGCCGGCCATACTCCAAAGAGGGCAAGAAAACCCTTTTGTTTCTCCATCTCTTTCACCTCATTCTCCTTCTTCTTTACTAGTTTTATTTTAGAAAAAAATTGAGAAGAAAGAAAAGAAAAGAGAGATCAAATCAATCAAATTTCATGGGTTTCATTTCATTGTGGTGTTCTTGAAGAGAAGTAAGAACAAGGAGCAGGGAAGAGAAGAGCAAGTTCTTCCTACACTAGTTTGTGTGGGGGTTCTCAACTCTTTTTGTTTGCTATTATTATTGTTATTGCTTATTATGTTAAGAGAATGGACTAATTTCTTGATGCATATGAGTAGTATAGATTGAAAGTTTTTAAATGCCAAGATTGAAGTGGTAGAACAAAAAAATAAAGCATAAAGATTCAATCTTTGCAATTCTAGGTTTAGAATTAATTTGTTATGCTAAAATTCGAATCTTGAGCCCAAATTAATTTGAGAGGTTCTTATATGTGTTATTAGCATTCTCTAATTTTTGTAGATTTTTTCGGGTTAATTTGATAGGTCAAATAGATGTTTCCCCCAAAATAGCAAGTTTTCAAGCAAAAACAGCAAACCGCGGTTTTGGGGTTAACATCGACATATGTTCAAGGGGCTGTATTTTTGATTTCTATAAGGAATTTGGAAAAGTGTTCAACTACAGAGTTGTAGTAGAGTCTCTCACCTTTCCAAAATGTCCTATTTGGTTGGATTCCAATAAGCAGAGCAAAAGTTATGACCCTTACAAAATTACAGCAGCTGGCCTTTTGGCTAAAAGCTTGCTGCTTGGATTGTTCGAAGTTTTTGCACCTCTTATGATTGAATCTGAAAAAGTGTTCAACTATAGAGTTGTAGTAGAGTCTTTCACCTTTTCAAAATGGCCTATTTGGTTAAATTCCGATAAGCGGAGTAGGAGTTATGGCTGTTACAAATCACAGCAGCTAGCTTTTGGCTGAAAGCTCGCTGTTTAGATTGTTTGGTGTTTTTGTACCTCTTACTTACTGAATTTAGAAAAGTGTTCAATTAGAGAGTTTTAGTAGATGTTCTCACATTTCTAAAATTCCCTATGTTGTTAGATTCTGATAAGCAGAGTAGGAGTTACAAGCTTTCAATGTTTCAGCTTTCTGTTAAGAAATCTGTTGTTGGTTAATTTTTGCGTGTGTTCAAGGGACGGGGAATTGAATTCCATAAGGAATCTGAAAAAGTCTTCAACTAGAGAGTTTTAGTAGATGATCTCACATTTTCAAAATGTCATATTTCGTTAAATTCCGACAATTATAGCAAAAGTTATAAGCTTGAAAAGTTTCAGCTTTTGGCTGTACTGTTATTGTTTGAAATGATGTTTAACGGACCGGATTTTGAGTTCCTAACCGAATCTGAAAAAATGTTCAACTAGAGAGTTGTGGTAGATGTTCTTACCTTTTTAAAAAGTTTAATTTTGTCGAATTCCGATAAGCACAGTACTGTTTGCTTCTAGGTTGTTAGAATGCTTTTTACATCGCTTTTGTGTACTCCTTAGTAGTATGCTTATATCAGGCTGTTAGAAGATTCTTCTGTTGCTTCTGATTATAAAAGATCAAGTTTTTGTTAGTAAGATTATACATGAAATTCCAGTTCATGTTAACTAAAGTTGTCGTAATTATTAGTAGTTTGAATCATGCACTTGATTATGAGTAACAAGTATTCCTTGTGCTCATAAGTCATGTAATAAGTATTGGTCCGTCGCATACGTAGCTCACCTAGCTCGTATGTATTCGTTTGTTCATGTGTAGCTCATTGGGCTCGTATGGATTAATTATCTTGAATAGATAGGCGATGAGTGGATCCGAGGAGATCTTGTGAAGTCTAGGTTGAGTCTTGGTAGACTGTGTCAACAATTGTTACACTCTCTTGAAGAGGGACACGTGTGGTGCTTTTTCATGATAAGTTGGAAGCACAGTGACGTGTCTCGCTTGTTTGAATCTTTTGGTGCTGTCTCATGGTAAGTTGAGAGTACGACTCTAGGTTGAAATTACCTTGTAGCTTGTACGGCCCCATTTGATTGGTTAGGGTTAGTGACATCGTTAGGATAGTAACTGTTACTTAACCATTTTTTATCTATGAATTGCCGAAGGGTGAGAGTTGGTGTTAGGGGTGATACCTTATAATCCGACTTCTCCTATAGACCGACACTAGGTGGTGTTGTTGGGATGTATTCCCCTGTCAAAGGGATACGGGCGGTACTTTTTCATGATTAGTTGGGAGCACGGGATCCGTATCTCGGCTATTAATTCCTGAAGTGCCATGATAAGAACGGGAGGTTTTCCTAGGGAAGTAGACCCTATGATTCCGTCACGTTTTATGCATTCTCATGATGAGTTGAGGGCACGGCTCAAGGTTGTTTAGTATCTTGGGGTTTGTGTTGGCTTTTGAGTGAGGTCTGATTCACCAGGTAAATAGTGGCAAACATAGACACCACTATTGTACTGCAGTGGCGGAACTAGACCGTATCTACGACCTCACCAGTCACATTGTATCTGTTAGGAACAGGAAGGGTACAAGAGTAGAATTTATGACGCTGGTTCAAATCTCTATATATGAAGAAATGACTTGATATGGGGCGTATGTAGTATGGGCTGCATACTGTTCCAGAATCTTGCTTGCATTAGAATAAGTTCATCCTTGCATTAGTTAATCCTACATTAGATTCTAAGTAATAGCACAATGACACATCAATTATATATACACATTTATCTTTTCATCAATCTGTTTGTTTAAAGTTGAGAATTGCTGCTAGTCATCAGCCTTTAAGCGTCGGTATATGTACTGACGTCCCCACTTCAATAGGTACTGGATTGTAGGTACTAGATTGCAAAGCTACAGGTACAGGATTCAGGAGGAATAATGGCAAAAGAAGCAAGTGTTGATTTATTACAATTGTAATATATATTGTAATTTATTTATTGTTGAGAAGCATCCAAGTGAAAGTACCAAGTGTTATGTATTATTCATTATACTCTGATGTAATTTTTATTGAAAGTTTGGAATACTTGGGCTTGTATGGCATTATTGTAACACTGATGTAATGTATTGTGGTTCTATAACATTCGGACTTGCAATACATTTATGTTGAATAAAAAGTTTTAAATTTTCTTGTTTATCTGTGTATTGTGGCTAATTGAAGGAAAATATTCTGGCTTAAGTCACGGTTTTCCAGTGTATAGAAATCGGGGCGTTACACTTGACGTCCTTATACATCTTGGTACTCCCAGGATGTACCGACAAAAGTGTAGCTTGTGCCTCATGAAGAATGCTCTCCCTTAAATCTGATTGATCCGAAACACATAACCTCTCTCCAAACCACAATGCTTCATCCCTGATCTGGAACTCTGACAATCTGCCCGCACCAACCTGCTGCTTCATTCTTTGAATTTCTGCATCTTCCTTCTGACTTGCTATAATCCTTTCATTCAGCGTAGGTTGAAGCCTCAGCTGAGCGAAAGATGCTTCCAAGTCTTACACAACAAACTCAATGTCAGCTTGATCCAACTCCTCTGCAAGATGCCTCTGGGTCGTAATCAAACTGACCAAACTGCTTTTACGGATAAGTGCATCAGCAACAACATTAGCCTTCCCCAGATGGTACTTAATCTCTAGACGAATTTCCTTAAGTACTTCTAGCTATCTCCGTTGCCTCAGATTCAGGTCATTCTGCTGATAGATGTACTTCAAGCTTTTATGATCCGTATACAAGTTTAATTTCTCACCGTACATATAATGTCTCCATTACTTCAAGGCGAAGATAATCGCAGCCAACTCCAGATCATGAGTCGGATAATTCTTCGCATGCTGTCTTAGTTGCCTAGACCCATAAGCGATTACTTTTCCTTCTTGCATCAAGACACAACCAAGCCCACAATGTGAAGCATCGTTGTAAACATCATACTCAACACCTACTCTAGGCAAAGCCAAAATAGGAGAAGTAGTTAACTGTTGATTCTTGAATTTGATGATCACAACACACTGCTACTTGTATCTATGCTATACTTTATAATTGCAGGTTGTATACACAAATGTTTCATTACTATACAGCTAAACAAATGAACAAGCACAAAGCTCTAGATAAAGACAATGGCAAAGCTTCACTCAAGACTCAAGACTCAAGCCAAGACTTATGCTTAAAGTGTCATTTATTGTTATGTCTTGTAAACAAATGTAATCTTTCTTTATTTGGGTCTTAGTATGATGTAAAGTCTTGTCACACACACATACACTCACTCTTTTACAAATGTGTGTTTTTCAAAACATCAAAGGGTCAAAATAGTTTGAAATAGTTTAACTGTTGAGTACCAATTGACCGATACTCATACCAGTCGACTGTCGGTACAAAACTGACTAAACTTATTCAAACTCTGACCAGTCGACTCATTATGGCAACCCAGTCGACTGTTCGAGTGCGTTTGACCGTTTTCTGTTTTTAAAAATCGTTTTTCAAATTCAAAGCTGTTTAGATCCGTTGGTTGACAGTTGGAATAACTGCTTCCCAACGTCCAGTAACTCTAACTCTATAAATAGAGTTCAGAATTCACTGTTAAAAGATCTAATTTTTCCGAGCATTCATTGTTGAGATTTTAAGTGTTACATTTTTCAAGAGACAAAGCTTTCAAATCTCTAAGTCTTGGTTCTCTACATTCAGTCCAGTATAACATCTGATTCGTTCTGGACTGAATATAGAAGTCAACCTCTTTTAGCCACGTACTATATCACTAATCACATACAAGGCTATAGGTTGATTGTAAACATTTTATTGTTTTTCTTTTCCTCTCGGTTGGAGAGTTAGACTCTAGGGTGTAGAGTCAATGGTTTCACTCTTGGTGGAAGAGTGGGTTGCTTTCTCTGGTTGAGAGAAAGGACTACGGGTTAGACAAGGTTATCTGAACGCCGTAGGGTATTCTTGTAAACTTTTTCAAGAATAGTGGAAATCTCAAGTGGATTGCTTGGGGACTGGATGTAGGTCGGAAGGACCGAACCAGGATACATCGTGTGCACTCTGTGGTGGTATCTCTTGAACTTGCATTTACATTTTTCTGTTTGTTTTACTACTGTGAAACTTGTCTGGACAGTCGACTGACTCCTTTATAAGTCGACTGGTCAGACTTGTACTCTGTTAGTTTATTGTTTAAATAAGTCGACTGTTTCTGCTTTAAGTTGACTTCACAGATTTGTTTGAATTATCTCTTATTGGGTTAACTCAGTCGACTGGTTCACTCCTAAGTCGACTGCTCCGAAGAAAAATTCTTTATTCCGCAATTTTATTTTAATAAACACTATTCACCCCCCCTCTAGTGTTTGTTGCCTCGCTTACAGGATCCATCATTAACTTCTCTTTCAACTCCTGAAAGCTCACCTCGCACTGTTCAGTCCACTTGAAATTCACATTCTTCTTGGTCAGACCAGTGAGCGGCATGGCTATCTGAGCATAGCCTTGAATAAACCTCTTGTAGTAATCCAGTTACCCCAAGAAAACTTCTGATTTCCTTTATTGTAGTAGGCTTTGCCTAATCCTTCACTGCCTCTATCTTCTGAGGATCATTTGCCACTCCCTCCTTAGAAAGGATGTGATCTAGAAATGTCACTTCAGATCTCTAGAAATCGCACTTGGATAACTTGGCATACAACTCATTCTCCTCAAGCTTCTTCAGAACTTCAGCCAGATGCTCAGTGTGCTCCTCCTCCGACTTGGAGTACACTAGAATATCATCGATAAATACCACAACGAAAGAATCAATAAACGGCCTCAGAACTCTATTCATCATGTCCATAAAGATTGCAGGTGCATTCGTCACTCCAAATGGCATAACTAAGAATTTGTAATGCCCATGTCGAGTTCTGAATGCAGTCTTATGCACATCTTCCACTTTTACTCGAACCTAATGGTATCCCGATCGAAGGTCTATTTTAGAGAAAATAGCTGCTCCTTGTAGACGATCGAACATGTCATCGATTCGTGGAATTGGATATTTATTATGAACAGTGACCTTATTCAGCTCCGTGTAATCGGTGCACATCCTCATTGACCCATCTTTCATCTTCACTAACAGTACCGGTGCTTCCTAGGGTGACACACTGCTGAATAAAGCCTTTCCCTAAAGGTTCCTCAATCTACCATTTAATCTCATCTTGCTCCACAAGAGCCATCCTATACGGTGCCTTGGAAATGGGTGCACTCTATGGCTGAATAATGATGCTGAACTCTACATCACGATGAGGGGGTAACCCAGACAAATCTTTCAACACAGTCGGGTAATCCCGAACCACTGGAACCTGCTGCACCTCTACAAGAACCTTCTTCTTACTGATAGCTGCCACCAAATTTGAACATCTCTTCTTCCCCTGGAAAGTGACTACAGGGCCCTCTGGAGCCTTCACTGTTACCTCCTTGGTCTTGCACTCGATGTTCGCACTGTACACCGACACCCAATCAATGCCAATGATAACATCGACCCCTAGGATATTCAGCTCGATCAGATCAATCCCAAAAATCCTTTCTCCAATCTCGATCTCACAGTCTGCATAATATCGATCAGTGGTCAAAGTCTCCCCTGATGGAGTAGCTACTGCTAAGATCTTGCCTGGAACAATCTTCGATTTGACTCCGAAGACTTCAGCAAATTTAGGAGATACAAAAGTATGAGAGAATCCAGTATCGAACAAAACAATAGGTTTCTTTCCATTTAATAAAAGTTCTCCTGTTACATAGCACACCCTCATTACTTAACAGTTCCTACTAATTAAAACAGGAAAAAGAACAACAGAAACTTCTAAACATCCGCCCCAATACCAGTAATGACGTGATCCACTTCATCAGTGTCAGCCTCAGTCAAGGCAAATACTCGCCCGTGCTGGTATGACCTCTTCCCAACCTACTGTGGTGGTCAATTTCGGGCGACATCTTGCGACTTGGGGCATTGAGATTTGTAGTGGCCCACCTCTCCATAGTTGAAATAGGTCACAGGAGGCTTCACCCAACCATTTTCGGGTCTTCCAGCCACATTAACAGCGTTTGCCTCCATAGATTTGAACCATTGAGCTAGCGGCTGCCCTCTAACATTCCCAGAAACTACGGGCCTCTTCCCAACATTCCAATTGTTCCTTCGGTTCTTGGCGGCATGAAACTACTCCATATCCTCCTCTGTAGCGCAGCTCGCTTGACTAACTTGTCAAACCTCCTGATAGCGAGGGGTATCATCCTCGATATCAGACTCGGCCTCAATCCGTGCTTGAACTTCTGAGCTTTCTTCGCCTCGTCCATCACAAGATGGGGTGCATACCTCGAAAGTTGAGTAAACCTTGTCTCATACACTCTGACGGACATGCCTCCCTGTTGCAGTGCCAAGAACTCCATCGCTTTCTTCTCTTGGACATCAGATGGAAAGTAGTGACCGCGGAACTCCTCCCAGCCGATAATACCATTTTCCATAGTCCGCTTCATCGATTGCCACCATACAGCTTGTAACCCTTATTTTTCCAAATCTGTATTTTCTATGTATTTTGGTATTTTAAATTTTTGTAAATTATTTTAACGCTTTCAAATTCTTTTGTCTGATTGTACTATTGGATCTCCTATTAAAAATATGTTTTTGATCAATAATGTTATTTGTAAACATTTTCTATGATTTTTATTTTTATTATTATTACTTTTAGTATTATTACTACTGTTATCATTATTACTGTTATTATTTTTATCATTTTCTTCTTCTTATTATTGTTATTAGTATTATGGTTTTTATTGATATTTTCGACTGGGTATTAAAAAAAATCCACTTTTATTTACTAACTTTATTTGTGGTATTTTAAATAAATTCTATTTTGTATTGCCAATTACATTTTTAATATAAACAATATTTTATAAGTTATTTTATTTTTAAAACTCATTACCCATTATATGAAACCCAATAGCACCAATTATACCCATCTTTCTAAACCAAACCTGATACTAAATCCCCTAACTAAAACCCATTAACTTTTATACCCAATATAAACCCCCAGTACCCATTACCCTATTACTAAACCCCAATACCCGATATCCTACTTCCCTACCCGTTAGCCCACATTCACCTCTATTCCTATATAAATATGTTGTTTATATTTTTCCCTAAACCTTAACCTATTCAGCAGCCTGTTTATAACCCAACCAGCGCCCGTCTTCCTTCTCTCTACCCCTGTGCAGTCACCTCCTCCTATTTCCCTCTTCCTGCACCTCCGCAACCCGACTATCTCTCCTTGTTCCCCTTCTTCACTGCTCCTTCCTGCCCCCCGTCGCGGCGCGGTCACAGCAGCGACGGCGACCACCGCACCACGCGAGTACAATGCCGACTGCCTAGTGCTTCCACTGCGTCGCACCCCCGCGATAGCAAGTCGCAGCCTGCCGAAGTCTCTCCCGAAGCAGTAGCATCTCCTCCTATGCGACGCACCAGTCGACCCCACAGTGCACCACCCTGTCCCCTGCCCTGCGCTCCTGTTGCGGCAGCTAGCGTCGTTCTGCTCCGCCTGAGTGCCAGCCCGTCGCTCCCCTGCCGGTCGTCGACTCCGTCGACGCCCATGGTGGAGCATCGCAGAGCCAACGTTGCTGTTTGATGTTGGTTTGATCATGGCTTGATTGGTGGCCATCCGTTTCCCCCTTGATCATCTTGATCATCATCTTTGATTATGGACCATTGAATTACTTCATCATCATCTTGATCTTGGGTTGCTATTATATTGGTTTTGATCAAGTTATCCTGGACCGTCCGATCGTTGATTTGATCCGATCATCATCATCATCAAGATAATGATCACATCTTGATCTTGATCTTGATCTTTGATCTCAGCCGTCCGATCGACCGATCACACTTGATCTCGGCCCTTGATCGTCTCGTTCGTCTTCTACTTGGTGAGTGAAACATTTGACCCACTTTTTGTTCTCATTCATTAAATTGTCAATCATGGTATATTTACTCATTTGGTACTCTTCTAATTCTTATATGTTTTATGTTAGATCTCGGCCGTCGAATTCGCTTGATCTTCACCTTGATCACCATCTTGATCAACGAAATCCGTGCACGATCGTGATCATCGTAGTCATTTGCTCGTCACCGTGTCACTGGGATTCCGATCCTGTTATTCTCAAATTATCAGATCTAAACGTCGTCCTAAAGGCAAGTATCTTCTTGTACATTTCGTTTTCTAGTACAAGCTCTTCCTTGAAAATACTGCAAATAGTTTGTGAATGTGACTCCTCTTTGTTTATCGTTGATGATCTCATGTGTCTCCTTATATATTACATGATCTAAGAGTTACAATCTTTCGTTGATACACTTGTTCACAACTAGTAAAATTTTGATTCATTTCATACAAAAAGTGTTTTAGTTGGTTTCTGTTTCTGTCTTGCCTTGCTGTTTCGACCCCGATAAAATCAGAACCTGTACTTGAGTCCTGAATATAAAATGTATCCCTAAGTGTCTAGTTGCCAATAACATCCAAAATTTTTGAATCCGAGTTACGGTCTAGGAGATATCGCAGTTTTACTGCTGCTGTGTCTGTAATCGCAGATTTACAAAAACTGCTGCACCTCTTTGGTTTACAATTATTTTAACTATGCTACCAGTAAATGACTTGAAATTTTGCATGCTGATACTATACACCCTAGAGAACTTTCCCTTATTTTTTCAGAATTAATTAATGATATTTCAACTCTGTTTCATATGTATAAACTCAGTTTACAAATTCTATCTGAACACAAATGCTGTAAAGTTTGCGGTTTTGACACATGTTACCACAACCTTTATGTATCTTAATTATATGCGTTGAAACCGGACAGGAGTCTAGTTTCTAGATCTTCTGACGGATCCACATTTGCTATCTTTTAGCAACGGAAATCGCAGTTCTGGTGCAGCAATGTCATGCTGTTCAGATTTGGAATTCTCATTGTTCTTGATACTTTGATTTGTTTTGACCCTCGAACATGTACCTTACCTAGCCTAGACTTGTTCCATGTTCTTGATTATATTTACATGACTTATTTTGCACACTTTCATGCTTGCTTGATGATAATAATAAATAACAAGCCGGGGTTTAAGGGAAAGACCATAGTAGTGGACAATATAGGTAAGTGTACTCGGAAAGGGGCCTGTATTTTTCAGTACTCGGTTCATGAACTTGTTGTATCTTGATGTATTCATGAAGCCATTACTTGGCTCATGAACTTATTGTATTCACGAACCCACTGTGTGGTTCTTGAACTTGTTAGTGGATTCACGAACTTGATTCGTGAATTGGTTACTTTATTTTCATATTCATGAACCGTGCTTGCTTGATACTTGAGGCCTGAGTACACCGCCCTATAAACTCCAACACTAGGCCTAAACGAAAATGTACTGACTATAGTAACCATGTGATAAAAGGAGGGCACATGAAGTGCTACCTAAATAGTAATAACTACAAGACTTGATATATGATACTTGAACATGATTCATGCTTACTTGATACTTGATTATATGATACATGAGACTTGATACTTGAGCCTAATACTTGACACTTGAAACTTGTTACTTGTTACTCGACACTTGTACGTGATACTTGTTACTTGATGCTTGACACACATTACATGTTCACTAGCCACTTGTTCTACTACTAGTATTTGTTATCCAATCTGGTCACTCGAGTTGTCTTTCTTACTAGCTAGTTTCTCGAATCCCACTACTTGTTGCATCCCTATTATATTATGTTATTTATTCTTGATTCTAAAGCTTGTTCCATATTTCTTGTACTTGTTTACCCTTGCTTGTACTATTTGCGATCCTAACTTGCACTAAGGGCGTGTGTCTCGTTTTCTCTATTTTTTCCTTGTATATATATATATATATATATATATATATATATATATATATAGTCCCCTTCGGTTGCACACTACTTTTGGTGAGCACTCCGTGAACACTCACGAAATAGAGCACCTATGACAAATCCGAACCGCTCATATTGTTCTATATACCTTAGATAGCCTAACAATAAAAAATGAAGTAATTTGAAGTTCATTTGCTCATCCATCGTGTTGTTAGAATTTCAGCCATACAATTTTTTGATGATGTAAATCATGGGCAAATGAACTTCAAATTACTTCATTTTTTATTGTTAGGCTATCTAAAGTATATAGAACAATATGGGCGGTTCGAATTTGTCATAGGTGCTATATTTCGTGAGTGTTCACGGAGTGCTCACCAAAGTAGTGTGCAACCGAAGATTTATATATATATATATATATATATAGACTTTGGAGATGAATTGCCTACTGGAATTGGTTAGCTGACGTTCTAGGCTTCGGTTGGAGAAAAGACTTGATGTAAATATTTTGTTTTTGAGTTATTTATTTTTGCTACTTGAATCTTGTAACGGGCTTATAGTAACGAGTTTTATCTTTTGATCCAGATTTGAAAACTATTTGGGATATTTATATTCGTTTAAAATGCTTTCCTGTTAATTAATAAATTATTCATGCCTGCATGGTTGAGTATATTCTTTTCATACTTCTTGTTATGATGCTGAGTCGATCCTACAGCTTATGGATGATGTTAAAATCATTCGCTAGGGCCATGTCACGTGCTCGTATTTCCGTGTTTTGGAAAGCAGGGCGTGACATAGCTGCATCCTTCTCAAGCTACAATGTAGCCAGTTCCACCTTGCTACCTTCTGGAGTTTCCAAGACTTCAAAGATAGTCTCAACTTGCCAAATCCAATTGTTAACTGCATCTGAGTCTGACTTCCCTTCAAACACTGGTGGCTTCATCCTCTTGAATGACTCCACGAGTTTGATCGCCTCAGGAACTGGATTCACAGGCATCCCCCAATGGTTTTGGCTCATAGCTACGGCATTTAGGGTCTGATAGACTCTAGCCAACTCTATTTCCAAGTCGAGTCCACAGCTGGGTCCTTCTCCATTCCTTGATCTTCTTCCAGCCATACTCTGAATCAAAAGATCTATTAAATTCGAAGTAGAAAACATAAATTTAAACCAACTTCTTCATTTCATTGAATTCAAACTTTAGACATTCAAATTTAAAACATCATCTGACATCAAGCAAAAAGCATTGAGAAGATACAACATTCTAATCCCTACTCGTTCTTCTTGGCTTCCCTAAGCTCTTTCCGTAGTTCTGCCACTTCTTCCTTCAGCATATCATACATGTTCCTTCTCTTCTCGAGTTCCCAAACACGATGACTGAGGGTTGCAATATTCTCCTTGCACTTCGCACACTGGGCCTGCAATAGCTCTGTTCTCTCTCTCTGAGTTTCCACCTGCCTTTGAAGAGACTCGATGGGACCTCTGGGAATTGACTCTTTCTCGTCAGATGAAATGTCTGATGAGTCCGAAGGCAGAGTGATCTCTCGGGACTCGGACCATTCCCCTTCATACATCTCGAGATCTTCTTCGTCGGAATCTTCCTGTCTAGGGTAGTAGTCCTCTTCGAATATGTGCCAATCATCATCACCTGCGGGGTCATATTGACTCGCCATCTTGGAAAAGGGAGAAGAAGAAGCATCAATCATAGAGAAACACAAATATAAGTAGCTTACTTTTAAATCTCTATACCCAACTCACACTCTAATGTCCACTCTAGGGTGTCGTTCCTTATAAATTTGTACTACTTGGAATCATGGCTCTAATACCACTCTGTAACACCCCGAATTCCAAATAAGTCTAAATTCGAAGTTCCACGGGATCTTTACACTTCACTTCGTACAATTTTACAAGGAATTCAAAACTTTTGTATAACAATGATTACATCAACGCAGCAGAATTATAAATTACAACATGATACCCGAAATAAATAACAACTTGAACATTTCTTTAAGCAGCATTCATACTTTAGTCTTGTCAATTCCTTTATCCTCCATAGAAACTGTGGGCATGTCAGTTGCATACAACTGACGCTAAGATATAATACATCAATTTCTCTTACATAGAAAGCACACACTAGTCACGAACAAAGCTAAGGGGGACTATCCTATTGATGTCGTGTGTGAATGTGCACTTAGTCCTTAATGCAGTTATTTATATTAGATGACAATAATGCGCACTTGTTCGGATTCTATGCATCCCATACAACATAGGTCCGAGGGAAAGCCCTTAATCATTCTTCATCTTATAGGGTTGATTCCCTTGCCATGAATTATACTACTACGGTAACTGTGGTAAGTATCCTAGGTGTTCTATGAGTTACGAGCCCATGTGTAGACATCCTAGAGAGAATCCCATACCATGACATGATGCATCATGCAGGCATCCTATGAAAAAATTTCCTCCGCCATGGAACGATGGCACTACATAGTCACCAAGCACCCCACAAGAGTTGCCACAGTCCCGATATCCTGGAGAAGTATCCACGCCCTGACATTACACATCATGTGGACATCTTGTGAATACTCTCATACCGTAGATTCGAGGCCCTCATACTTATGTTTTTCTCTTACTTTCATCACATTTCAACTATGTGTCTAATCCTTAGATAGTCGAATCATGAATACAATCAATACTCTAGAATTAGCTTCACCTCTACATCGGTCATAAATATCAATCATTAACCATGACCCAATCTTGGTCTTTATTTATCACATTTCTCTTTCAAAATTTCATTCATACCGATGTAAAGACTTAACTAAAACTCTAGTCTCAATTCTCTTTTCATTGTCATTAAAATGAGAGTATACATATTCACAAATTCCACATATCAACATGTTTCTTTTACTTTATTTTCCATGCACATTTGTATAATTTTAAACAACAATCTCTTATCCAGTCTTACTCAATTTTTTATATCAAAAATCTCATTTTTGAACTCTATACAAGATTTTTCTATACTCAAAAATATTTGTTGTCTTTAATTACAAAAAAATCATATTTTAAGAATCTTATTCAATTTCTTTTTCTCAAAATTGCCTCTAGTTCCTATTTAATAAGTCAAAATATTGTAGATTAATTTTCCATGAAGTCTAGGTATTTTTCTAAGATTTCTAATAATTTTTCTGAATTTTTATATAATTAGAAACTACTTAAAATTATCAAAATAGCAAAAATATCAAAAATCCCAAAAAATTGCCAAAGCCGGATTCGAACCAGTCAAACCACCCCCACCCATGAATAGTAACCGCACTGTTTCGCACCTGAGGACCAGTAAGTCCAAGAGCGACTACTGTTATAAGGAGGAGTGAAATTATACTTAAGTTTGGGCTCTCGGTTTTGAGTAAAAATCAAATTTTAGAAAAAAAAAAACAAAGTCTCTTGAGAGACTCGAACTTGAGACCAAGTGCTCCGCTGAGCTGCAGTAACGCCCTCAAATCGCACCCACTGACTAGTAGGTCTGAGTGACTAACCGGTATATGAATTGATTAAAATGTTTTTGTGTAACTTGCACTGAAGCTAGTTCTTCTTTTAGCAAACTTGATTTTTCTCAATTTATTTGTACTTACAAAATCTAGATCTTTTCTAGAATATTATTTCTTGGAAAAACAGTAACTTGCATTTTATTAGATTGTCAAAAATCTCATTTTTACACATGGTAGACTATTTTTTTTTTATTCATTTGAAAAAGTGAATCATGAATACATTTTCTACATAGGAAATTTTTCTTTTTAAAATAATCTTTTATCACCATTTTCCCCCTTTCATTCATAATGAGTTCATACACTCTTTTCATTCTTTAACAAAGATCAAGCTCTTTAAATTAGTCTTATTCTTACAAAACTAATCTTTCTCTTATGTTTCAAGGAGCAACATGGGTGATAATCTAGTGACTACAATATTACTCATATTTGGCATTTAGGAACACACTTTTTACCACAATCAATTTATTTCATAATCCATGGTTCACTAGTTTGAAATCCATAACTCATTCATAGGCACAATTCTTCACATATTGGATTCTACAACTCATTCATAAGAAATTTTTCATATAAGCATGTTTCATCAATTCTAGCATGCCAATGTATTAACCAAGCGTCACAACAAGTCTTAATTAACACATCTCAATTCATTTTACTAATTTTCCATCTAGATAAGCTAGAGTTTCTTTTCTTACTAGTGTCTTCAAACAAGCACAAGCAAAATTTTTCTATTGTTTCTAGTATATTCACAATTTAAAATCCTAGTATGGTATCTAAGTTAGAAGCTTAAGAAATTGCCCACCTTAATGAAGAAACAAATGGAAACTCCTAAGAAACTCCTTGAACGCACGAATGATTCCCTTGTCCTCCTAGTTTGTGCCACCAAATATGAGCCTTCTCCTCCTTGCTAGTGAACCCGAGCTCCCTCCTTCTTCTCTTGATGTAGGCCGACCTCCAATAGTGCAAGAACACACAATCACACACAACTCTCAATCTTTTTCTCACACTACTCTTTCTTTTCCTCACAAATTGTTTCTTTCCTTTTCTTCTCTTGTAAATTTCTAGTTTAAGCCATGAAAAAGTTAGGGTAGGGGTATTTATACACAACTAAACTCAAATGGAGGATTGAGATGAGTTTAGATGAGAGGATATGATGCATTTAGGAGTTAGAACAACTACCCATGACCACATAACCACTCTAGCCACACTCTCCATCCTCCCCACTCCATGCACAATCCGGCGCCCCCCCGCGTTCTCATGCATTCCATGTGCTTGTGCAAAGCACGTGTCACACTAAGCATACTACAAAATTAGTTGTACATTAAATTGTTAATTTAATTACTACTTGATCAAGTCTACCCTACAAGTTGTATTAATTCTTATTAAAAATAACTAATGAGCCAATTAGGTGGGCTAAAAATCTATGGGCTCTCTAATTTAATTAATTAATTAATTAAGTGGGCTAGAATAAGACTATTAGGCCTAGAGATTAAAATAGGCTTTAAGTTTAAAGAGAAGAAATGTTTATTCATGTTATAAGAAATAGTTTCAAAACTGAAATACACATTAAATTTGCACGTGCAAAACACATGAAAAATAAAAGAAAAACTGTACATTAATTGAAAAATTCAGGATGTTACAGTATATGTCTCCAAGAAAATTCAACTAGTTGCAGGAATAAATCGATCGGTGAGTTGTGTTCTAAACGTGCATGATTACAGTTTGCATACGTCCCGAGTCGTGGTTCTGGATTCCGAACTTGCATTGTAGAAAGCTTATAACGAGTGTTTAGCGCCACTTTGAGTATGAGTTGGGCATTTTTAGCTCATTGTTTGCTTTAATAGATTGACTAAGATGAAATGAAGTAAACTGGCAAACTTTATTAAATAATAAACTAAAGGGGCTACTCTAATGACTGGCCTTTATTACATGCACAACCGCTAGTAAAGGCGGTCTTTATTGAAAGAAAAACTAAACGGTTGCTCTAGTGGCTGGCCTTTATTACAAAAATTTATAAATTAAGTGGAAATTAAGAGAGCATGTTTCCGACACTCTCGTTGTACTCTGTAGGGTGTTGCTCATTCGAAGTCCCTATTGACACATCCCTAGCCCCTGGGTCTTCAAGTTGGTGAGCTATCAAGCGAACAACTTGGTAGACCTTATCTGGACTTGCCTGTTTGTAGGGAATCCACGCGTTATTCGCTTTGGTGTATTTTTCTTTCTTTTATTCTTTCTGAATCGTACGTTAGAGTTGTTTTCAATATATATTCGTTTTATTTCATTTTGAGCTCTTTGTATTGATTGGTTGTCTCTTTTGTTTCGTTTTTCTATTATTTGATCTTTCTTTCTAGTCTCGTTCTCTTTATTTTATTTTATTTTTGGGTGTTGTGGTGGTGGTTGGTTGTATCCTATTCCCAATCCTATTGTTTGATCCCTAATAAAATTACCAAAGCTAAATTAAAATCTCCAATCCTATTTGATATCCTATACAATTGTATCCTAATTAAAGCCCAATTAAACAAATCCTATTACTACTCCTTGTTACCCACAACCCAATTACTCATTAACCCTAGAACCCATTTAAACAAATCCTATTACTACTCCTAGTTACCCACAACCCAATTACCCATTAACCCTAGAACCCCATATATATATATATATATATATATATATATATATATAGGGAAAAAGGGGTATGAGCAACTTGCTCATTTAGTAAATAAGCAATTGATGATGTGGCATACATGTCATTGGAAAATCATTAAAAGGGTTAGTTGTCCAATGTATCACATGCATGCCACATAATCAATTGCTCATTTACTAAATGAGCAAGTTGCTCATATCCCTTTTACCCATATATATATATATATATATATATATATATATATATATATATATATATATATATATATATATATCCCCCCTCTCACAAACCTTAACCCTAATACCCTAACCCTCTACCTCTCTCTCCCAGCCTCTCTTTCCCTCTCCTTGCTTTCGCCGCAACCCAACGCCACACACCCCACCTACAGCCGACGCCAACCCCAGGCCGAGCCCCACTCTCCTCTGGCCTGCATCATCCCGAGCCCCATCATCCCCCAGGCCGATCCCCCTCTTGGCCATCCTGACCACCACTACTGTATAATCCCTTGCTCTCTCCCTCATTCTTTCTCTCGCCGGCATCGATCAACTGGTGGCCGCAAGCCACCATTGCCGTCATCTCTCTATTGATCATCTCTCTTTTGTGGAGTTTGTTCGTGTGGAGATTTTTGCTCAAGTTTGCTTGGATTCATTCATTCGCAAATTTTTGTTAGTGGATTTTGCTCATTACTCTTGGTTTTCGTCGTTCTTCATCTTCGGTTAAGGTAAGTAACTTGTACTCTAATTCATTTGTTTGATACAAATCAAAAATACCACCTATAGTGTAGTTGGGTGTAGAGACGATTCTTGTTTGCGTTATTCTTGATGGGTTTTGTCTCTATTGTAAAAACTTGACCATAGCTACCTCACGACACAATATGGACATGAATTAACTTAGGTTTTACCCGTTCTTGATTTGATCATGTATGTGGGACTTTTGTGAGAATTTGTAATTTGGTTGAGACCCATGTGATATATTTGGTGTGAACATGCTAGATACCCTAATTCATAAGGTTTGGACACTTGGTAGACTTGATTTCATGTTTGGTTGTGTTTTGAACAAGTTTTATATGATATATGTTGAGTTGTTGTTAAAGGAAAAAAATCTGTATTTTGTCGCTGATCTGTTTTGTTTGCTGTTTTGGACTGTCTTGAAGTCAGTATCTTAATTTCGGTATAAAACATGAGTTTTAGAGAAATTTTTCACCTCTCTGACCTTGCTTGATTTCGTTTTTGTATGTGTGAGTTATGACCATTTTACTATAGAGGTGTAGATCTTTTCCAGATTTTTTTTTCGATGAGTTTGATGACTAAATGATTTTTGATACTGATGCTACATATATTATTTTGATTCGAAATATT
This sequence comes from Hemerocallis citrina, assembly GCA_017893485.1. Classification (NCBI taxonomy): domain Eukaryota; kingdom Viridiplantae; phylum Streptophyta; class Magnoliopsida; order Asparagales; family Asphodelaceae; genus Hemerocallis; species Hemerocallis citrina. The sequence goes on from CM030368.1 coordinate 82,203,981, forward strand.
GATCAGTGTTTCTTATCCAGCTAGGGATTACCCAGAATTTTGGCGAATTTTATTGGTGAGTTTTACATGTCGTTTTATGCTCATTTATGAAAACTATACTTGCTGTATTTTACTCGCTGTTCTGTAAAGAATCGTATTTTCACCCTGATTCCTTTTACTGTATAAAAAATATTTGTGAAATATGAATGTTAGTATATATCTATTTTCATATCCCTTTGGCGGATTGAAATTTCATTTCACTTGTTGCGAGATATCAAAGTTTTCGTGCAGCATTGTTGGGAGTTCCAGATTTGCCAAACTCTTGTTTATTGATGTTTTGTCTATTTTTTATGACTCATCTAATTTTACTGGAAAATTTTGAAACTTTATATTTAGATACTGGACATATAAGGGAATACCCCAGATTTTTCGTGAATTTATTTATTGAGTTTTCATGCTATTTTCCTGCTCTTGAATTTGTTTTTCTGATTTCTGACTGAACCTATTTTCTGTATTCGAATCAGTTTTGAGCTATATTTTTGTTAGTTAATATATGACTTATTTATACTCGTTGGATTCGGTTGGGAGTCTATTTTCTAGACATTTTCGACGGAATCTGATTTGCATGCTTGTAACACTAGGAATCACTGTTTTACTATAGTATGGTCTTGCTGTCTTGAACTTGAGATTTGGCTATTTATTCTTTTATGAAATATCTTGCACTCGTACATATTCATCTTGCAACTTACACTTGTTAAATGATCATGCCATGTTATTCTTGATATATTTTGTACATATACATGCTTGTTTGACATTAATAATAAATAACCAAGTCGGGTTTAAGGGACAGATCTAATAGTGGACAATTCAGAAACGTTTACTCGGAAGGGGATCCACTGATCCTACGTGATTACTTGAAACATGATACTTGACACGTGATTACTTGATACTTGCACGCAATACATGATACTTTCCACTTGCACAACTTGACACGTGATTACATGATACATGATACTTGATACTTGGAACTTGGAGCTCGATTACTTGACTTGTCCCCGAGTATACTACCCTCTATGGTCCACTATAAAATCTAAAGCGAAATTATTTGTTATAGCAACCATGTAAGGTGAGCTGCATGAAGTGCTACCTAGATAGTAATCACTACAAGACTTGAACATGATACTTGGACATGATACCTGAACATGATACATGCTTGCTTGATATTTGATTACATGATACATGAGACTTGAAACTTAACACTTGATACATGATCACATGTTACTTGACACTTGACACATGTTTACATGATACTTGTTTACTTGACTCTTGATATATGCTACACGTACTTGATCACTTTGCCATGCTAGTTGTTTATGTTGACATCATACTTATACCATATTGTTAGTTAGTTTACCCATGTTCTTGTATCGTACATTATAAGTGGCCCGTAACTTGCAATTGACGGATACCTGTTTTTCTCTTTTCCTCTTTCCTGCATTCGTTGAATTGCAGACTTTGGAGAATAGGTTCCAGATGGTATCGGTGACATGAAGTATTAGTGCTGGATTTTATTATTATTATTTCTTGTAGCTTGCTTGAATAATATTGTATTTTGAGACTTGGATTTATTCTTGTATTTGGGCAATGTGATCCAAGATATTTGTTTTTTCAGATCATGACTATTTGAGACTTATATAATTGGTTTCAAGTATTCTTATTGGTATTTTGGTTCATATGTGCATGTGGTTGATACTTTTACTTCTGACTCTGAGGATTCTTGTGAATGTTGTAAAGATTCTTGAACGGTTTATGGATGATGAAATTATTTGCTGGGCTTTTGTCTCGTATCCGTATTCTGTATTCTTTTTGGAAAGCGGGGTGTGACAGGGTTTTTAGTGGTATCAGAGCACCAGGTTTGGCTAATGTATTAGTTACCTAATATATTAGACAAGCATGGCTCGAACTGGGATCTGCTCAACATTTCACCAACCATGCATGCATAAATGAATCAATTATTACCAACATTGATCTGGATGCTAACTGTTTTTGGTTTTGTGCAGACTATGGCTCGTAGAGGTTCTACTTCTCAGTCGCAGGATGACCCGATCGAGGTTTTCACTGCTGTGCTTGAGCGCTTGATTAATCATCAGCAGAACCACAGTGATTTGGTGATGGCTTCTTTGGAAGCCGCTCGAGTTTCTATGCCTGTTGTGCCTAGGTAGGATGTTCTTCCTCCTCGTCCAGGAACGATTACAGACTTTATGAGGTTGCATCCCGACCGATTTTCAGGAACTGAGACGCCTTTGGAGGCTGAACAGTGGTTGATTTGGACAGAGCAACTGCTTTTGGTAGCTAGAGTTGCAGATGCAGATAGTGTGGATGAGGTTACCTTCCAGTTGGTGGACTTGGCTCATATCTGGTGGAGGTCGAGTCCGAAAGGCCCGAAAGACCGATCACTTGGGCCACTTTCACTAGGAGCTTCTTGGAAAAGTTCTTTCCCAGTAGCACGAGAGTTGAGATGGAGCAACAATTCTTAGTCCTGAAACAGGTTGGTCGTTATTTCTAGTAATGAAATTTTGTTACATATTGTTCATGCAATGTTGTAACATAAGACTTTCTTGAAACAGGGCTCTAGGTCTGTGGACGAGTACGTAGCCGAATTTACTAGACTTAGCCGTTTCGCAACCGTTCTTGTGGCAAACGAAGAGGATAGGGCTCGTAGGTTTATTTTGAGGCTTGAGAGAGACATCAAGGTGCAACTTGTCTCTCTTCGCTTACATACCTATGCTGAGGCTCTTGCGGCAGCTAGGGCCCAGGAGTAGGCTCGGGGTGGATTGGCTTCTTCTCGGCAGACTATTCCGCACTTAGTTGCTAGGTCTTCTAGTGGGCCTATTCGGAGACCTGTTCTAGTCCGTCCGGTCAGGGCAGCTCCTTACTCTTTTGGGGATCCTCCGAGAGTTGGTTTCTACGACTTTTGTCGTCTTCCATGGCATGAGCGCAAGGATTGCCGACGTGCCAATCATCGCTATTTTGGATGTGGTGCTGCTGACCATTAGGTGCAGGACTGCCCGCGGTTGGCTCCTCTAGCCAGGGGTCCTGTTCAGCCAGTTACCGCAGCTCGTGGTCCAGTTAGACCACCGCTTCCCCCGCAGCATCAGATTTCGGTCAGAGGACCACTATTCCGAGGAGAGGTTAGGCTTTCAACCTGACTGCTGCAGATGTTGAGTCAACTGAGGGTGTGGTTACAAGTATCTTTTATTTTATTGTTTTATTGTTTGTTGGTTCTCTTTGTTTTTCTCCATTTCCTTTGCTTTATTTCTTTCTGCTGTCTTCTGCATTTTGTTTTTCCTCACCCCTGTTCAACCATTCTTTTCTTTGTCTCTTTTGTTTTCCATCTTAGGTGTTGTGCTTGTGTGCTCTTTCCCTGCTCATGTTCGAGCAACCCATTCTTTTGTCTCCTCTCGATTTGTCGCTTGCCATCAGTTGGAGTGTAGCAACATGTCAGAGGCTTGGAACATTGTGACAGGTGGCGGAGTTGTCATTTGTTCTCGAAAGTACAGGCAGTGTCCCTAATTATTGGTAGCGCAGAGTTCAAAGCCAATCTGATTGTAATTGGGAAATCGGGGTTCGACGTTATTCTGGGTATGGATTGGTTGGGTGAAACCCATGCCATTATTGATTGCCGTGCCAAAAAAGTTGTGTTTCGTATTTCAGATTGTGCAAAGTTTGAGTTCCACACCGGGGAGTCTTCCTTGGCTGAGCTACAGTTGATCAGGAAATTTGTGCGATGGAGTTGCATTCAGGCTGTGAGGCTGCGCCACTAGTAGTTCAGGATTTCTTGGATGTTTTTCTATATGAGTTTCCTAGCTTACCCCCTTGATAGGAAAGTGGAATTTGGTATTGATGTTTAGCCTGGAACAGCGCCGATATCAAAGAGTCCCTACAGGATGGCACCGGTTGAGCTAGCAGAGCTTAAGGTGCAGATTCAGCAGTTGCTTGATTTGGGTTTCATCAGACCTAGTGTTTTACCTTGGGGTGCTCCAGTCCTTTTTGTCGACAAGAAGGATAGTGGTCATCGACTGTGCATGGATTATCGGGAACTGAACAGAGTTACTATGAAGAATCGGTATTCGTTGCCCAGGATCGATGATTTGTTTGATCAGTTGAGTGGGGATGCTATTTTCTCGAAGTTGGATTTTCGTTCTGGGTACCATCAAGTCAAGGTGAAGGATGCAGATATACAGAAGACTACTTTCAGGACTAGATACGGGCACTATGAGTATCTTGTGATGCCGTTCGGAGTTACGAACGCGCTGGCTATATTCATGAGTCTTATGAACCGGGTCTTCTCTCAGTTCTTGGATAGATTTGTGGCGGTCTTCATTGATGATATTTTGGTGTATTCTCAGAATCGGGAAGATGATGCTGAGCATCTTAGAGTGGTTCTGCAGACTTTGAGAGAGAATCAGCTCTATAGGAAACTTAACAAGTGTGAGTTTTGGCTCAACAGGATTTCATTCTTAGGGCACATTATCTCCGGCGATGGTATTTCTGTAGATCTTGCCAAGGTTGAGGCTGTGAAGGATTGGCCTATTCCCAAGTCAGTTTCAGAAGTCAGAAGTTTTCTCAGTTTGGCTAGCTATTATCGGAAATTCATCTAAGATTTTTCGAAGATAGCAGGACCATTGACTAAATTGACTGGGAAGGATCAGAAATTCTGTTGGTCTGATGAGTGTGATGGAGCATTTGTTGAGTTGAAGAACAAATTGATGTCAGTGCCTGTGTTGACTATTCCCGATGGTTCAGGTGGATTTGTAATTCACTATGATGCTTCTGGTAAGGGTCTTGGGGTAGTTTTGATGCAGAAGGGCCGAGTCGTTGCATATGCATCGAGGCAGTTGAGGCCACATGAGAAGAACTATCCGACTCATGACTTGGAGTTAGTGGCAGTGATTTATGCTTTGAAGCTGTGGAGACATTATTTACTTGGGGACCGAGTGGAGATATTTACAAACCACAAGAGTCTCAAGTACGTCTTCACCCAAAAGGAGTTAAACATGAGGCAAAGGCATTGGTTGGAGCTTATGGCCGATTATGATATCAGTTTGCAATACCATCCTGGTAAGTAAACTTAGTGCCAGATGCTTTGAGCAGGAGACTGGAAGTTATGTTCATGACTCAGCAGAGGAAATTGATTGAGCAGATGAGGAGGTTGGAGTTGGAAGTTTTGTTGCCGATTTCTGATCGGAGTTGTTTGGTACTTCAGCTGCAGTCGTCTCGTGTTGATCAGATTAAAGAGACACAAGCTAGTGATGCACAGTTGCAGAGATTTCGAGCTGAGGTTAAGTTTGGGTCCAGGACAGACATGGTTATTCATTCAGATGTATCGCTTCGTTTTGGGTCCAGATTATGTGTCTCGGAAGGTGATGTTCGTCAGAGGTTGCTTGAGGAAACCCATCAATCCTCGTATTCTATCCATCCTGGCGGTAGTAAGATGTATCGGGATTTGAAGCTTCATTTCTAGTGGCAGGGTATGAAAAGGAATGTGGCTTAGTTTGTTGCTCAGTGTTTGATCTGCCATCAGGTTAAGGCGGAGCATCAGAGAACCTCTGGACTTCTTCAACCGCTTCCTATTCCAGAGTGGAAGTGGGAACATTTCACTATGGATTTTGTGAACGCTTTGCCGAGGAGTCCTAAGGGTCATAATGTCATTTGGGTGATTGTCGACCGTTTGACGAAGAGTGCTCACTTCATTCCTTTTCGTGTCGGGCAGTCTACTGAGAACCTAGCTGAGAGGTATATGCAAGAGATTGTTAGACTTCATGGGGTTCCAGTCAGTATTGTATCCGATAGGAATACGAGAGTCAGATCTCAGTTCTGGGAGAGTCTTCAGCCTAGTTTGGAGAGTAAATTAAAGTACAGTACAGCTTGTTATCCCCAGACTGATAGACAGTCAGAGCGGACTATTAGATTCTTGAGAACATGTTCAGGTCCTGTATGCTTCACTTTGGTGGGTCTTGGGAGGACCATTTGCATCTCGTGGAGTTCTCATACAATAACAGCTTTCAAGCCAGTATTAAAACTGCTCCGTTCGAGGCACTCTATGGGCAGAAGTGCAGATCGCCAGTGTGCTGGGATGACATTGGTGAGAGAAAGTTGTTGGATCCGGAATTGATCACCAAGATAGTTGATGCGGTGGTTTAGATCAGGAAGCATTTGTAGGCAGCTCAGGACAGGCAGAAGCGATGGGCCGATGTCTATTGGAGAGCTTTGGAGTTTGGTGTTGGTGATCCTATTTTCCTAAAGGTATCACTGCGGCGCGGTGTCATTCGGTTCGGTGGTGGGGGTAAGCTTAGCCCTAGATTTATTGGACCATTTGAGATTTTGGAGCGAGTAGGCAAGGTGGCCTATCGTCTGGCATTGCCGCCAGCTTTATCAGGAGTGCACGATATTTTTCATGTCTCACAACTCAGGGGATATATCCGAGATGAGAGCCACGTGATCGAATACTCTGAGTTGACCGTTCGGCCAGATTTGACTTGTAAGATTCCGCCAGTTGCTATTGTGGATCGGCAGGAGAAAGTGCTTAAGAACATGGTCATCAGGTTGGTTCGTGTTGCTTGGAATCCTAACTCGCCTGGTGAGTCGACTTGGGAGCTGGCAGAGGAGATTCTGCAGAAGTTTTCTCATTTGTTTGAGTAGTTTTTTTTTGTTCTTTTGGTTGTTTTGGGGTTACCCTATGTATCTTCTTTTTGAATTTTGAGGACAAAATTCTTCTTATTAAGTGGGTAGGATTGTAACCCCTATTTCTCTCTCTTGTATTCTTTCTGAACCGTATGTTGGAATTGTTTTCAATATATATTCGTTTTATTTCATTTTGAGCTTTTTGTGCTGATTGGTTGTCTCTTTTGTTTCGTTCTCCGATTATTTGAAGTTTCTTTCATTTGATCTCGTTCTCTTTATTTTATTTTATTTTTGGGTGTTGTGGTGGTGGTTGGTTGTATCCTATTCCCAATCCTATTGTTTGATCCCTAATAAGATTACCAAAGCCAAATTAAAATCCCCAATCCTATTTGATATCCTATACAATTTGTATCCTAATTAAAGCCCAATTAAACAAGTCCTATTACTACTCCTAGTTACCCACAATCAAATTACCCATTAACCCTAGAACCTCATATATATATATATATATATATATATATATATATATATATATATATCTCCCCCCTCTCACAAACCCTAACCCTAATACCCTAACCCTCTACCTCTCTCTCCCGACCTCTCTTTCCCACTCCTTGCTTGCGCTGCAACCCGACACCGCACACCCCACCTACAGCCGATGCCAACCCCAGACCGAGCCCCACTCTCCTCCGGCCTGCATCATCCGGAGCCCCATCATCCCCCAGGCCGATACCCCTCTTGGCCATCCCGACCACCTACACATCCCGACCACCACTACCATATAATCCCTTGATCTCTCCCTCATTCTCTTTCTCGCCGGCATCGATCAACTCGTGGCCGCAGGCCACCATCGCCGTCATCTCTCTCTTGATCATCTCTCTTTTGTGGAGTTTGTTCGTATGGAGATTTTTGCTCGAGTTTGTTTGGATTCATTCATTTGTGGATTTTCGTTAGTGGATTTTGCTCGTTACTCTTGGTTTTCGTCGTTCTTCATATTCGGTTAAGGTAAGTAACTTGTACTCTAATTCATTTGTTTGATACAAATCAAAAATACCACCTATAGTGTAGTTGGGTCTAGAGACGACTCTTGTTTGTGTTATTCTTGATGGGTTTTGTCTCTATTGTGAAAACTTGACCATAGCTGCCTCACGACACAATATGGACATGAATTAACTTATGTTTTACCCATTCTTGATTTGATCATGTATGTGGGACTTTTGTGAGAATTCGTGATTTGGTTGAGACCCATGTGATATACTTGGTGTGAACATGCTAGATACCCTAATTCATGAGGTTTGGACACTTGGTAGACTCGATTTCATGTTTTCTTGTGTTTTGAACAAGTTTTGTATGATATATGTTGAGTTATTGTTAAAGGGAAAAAAATCTGTATTTTGTCACTGATCTATTTTGTTTGCTGTTTTGGACTGTCTTGAAGTTCGTATCTTAATTTCAGTATAAAACATTAGTTTTAGAAAATTTCGTCTACTTTAAAACCCCTCTGACCTTGCTTGATTTCGTTTTCGTATGTGTGAGTTATGACTGTTTTACTACAGAGTTATAGATCTTTTCCAAATTTTATTTTTCGATGAGTTTGATGACTAAATGATTTTTTATACTGATGTTACATATATTATTTTGATCCAAAACATTGGTCAGTGTTTCTTTATCTAGATAGAGATTACCCAGAATTTTGGTGGATTTTATTGGTGAGTTTTACATGTCGTTTCATGCTCGTTTATGAAAACTATACTTGCTGTATTTTACTCGCTGTTCTGTAAAGAATCGTATTTTCACCCTGATTCCTTTTACTGTATGAAAAATATTTGTGAAATATAAGAGTTAATATATTTTATCTATTTTCATAACCCTTTAGCGGATTGGAATTTCGTTTCACTGGTTGCGAGATATCATAGTTTTCGTACAGCAGTGTTGGGAGTTTCAGATTTGCCAAACTCTTGTTTATTGATGTTTTCTTATTTTTTATGACTAGTCTAACTTTACTGGAAAATTTTGAAACTTTATATTTAGATACAGAACATATAGGAGAATACCCCAGATTTTTTGTAAATTTATTTATTGAGTTTTCATGCTATTTTCCTGCTCTTGAATTCGTTTTCCTGATTTCTGGCTGAACCTATTTTCTGTATTCGAATCAGTTTTGAGCTATGTTTTTGTGAGTTATTATGTGACTTATTTATACTCGCTGTATTCGTTTGGGAGTCTATTTTCTAGACGTTTCGACGGAATCAGATTTGCATGCTTATAACACTGGGAATCACTATTTTACTACAGTATGGTCTTGCTGTCCTGAACTTGAGATTTGGCTATTTTATTCTTTTATGAAATATCTTGCACTCGCACATGTTTATCTTGCAACTTACACTTGTTAAATGATCATGCCATGTTATTCTTGATATATTTTGCACATATAAATGCTTATTTGACATTAGTAATAAATAACCAAGCCGGGATTTAAGGGACAGATCTAATAGTGGACAATTCAGAAACATTTACTCGGAAGGGGATCTACTGATCATACGTGATTACTTGAGAAATGATACTTGACACGTGATTACTTGATACTTGCACGCAATACACGATACTTTCCACTTGCACCACTTGACACGTGATTACATGATACATGATACTTGATACGTGGAACTTGAAGCTCGATTACTTGACTTGTCCCTGAGTATACTGCCCTCTATGGTCCACTATGAAATTTATGGTCTGTTTGGTTCAAAGGAGGGGAGGAGTGGGGAGGGATTTTAATGGAGAGGAGGGAAGGGGAGGGAAAGGGAGGGGAGGGATTTAATGAAAACTCTATTTGGTTCAAAGGAGGGGAGGGGAGGGAAAATAATAATTTTCTTGTTTGGTTCACAAGGGGAGGGAATGGATTTTATAATAAAATTACTTTTATACCCTTTTGCATATAATAAGAAATTCATACAACCACTTCATACAATAAGAATTGAAACAACAACGAATTAGAGAAATTTTATACAGGCATTATCTTTTCAGAAGTTGCTTGAAGGTCGACTGCTTAATTTTTTTGCTTCTGCAACTTAGAAGGGATTTGTGATGGTGATGCTCTATTCTTACATATAAAACAACTATGGTTTGAACACCATCTCCACATTCATTGCTTCAGTTTTATTCTTGTTTGCTTTTGATAATGTGTGCTGTAATAGTTGCAAAAGGAACGGACGCTTTGATCCAACTACAGGCTTGATCTTGTGAGCTATCTGTCGAACTTTTAGTTAAGCATACTCAATTCATCTTGTGTAATTCAGTGCCCCGCTGTAACCTCTATTTTTGGGGGCTTTTATTCATATGAAATTTATGTTAGCTTTATGGTGCAGTTGTTTGACAACTTTCAATAAATATCGTAAGGTTTGTGTGTATATATTTTTCATCTGTATCCAGTGGAATACTTGACCTTAATTTTGTAAACAAACAGCCTAAGGTTCATATCTCATCATTGGTTTCCGTTCAAATCCTGCAGTTACTTCTCCATCGTCATAAAGGGACCAAACTTGCAACTAACCTTAAAGGGCAACTAACCTTAAAGAGAGAGGGAGCAGGAGAGAAACAGTCGGTAGGGAGAAAGAGAGAGGTTTTTTATTAGATTAGGATTTAAATTTTAAAGGACAATTTAGTCATGCCACTTTAAAAAATTAGCCCTATTTTCTCTCCCCTCCAAATCCCCCCACTTTTGGAGGGGAGCCAAAATTGGCTCAGGAGGGGTGTTGCACCCTCCCCCCCCCCCCCCCCCATTTTCCTCCCCTCCCCTCCTAAAAATTGAACCAAACAAGAAAAGTAATAAAAAATCCCTTCCCTCCCCTCCCCTTCCCTCCATTCCCCTCCAACCAAACAGACCCTTAAAGCGAAATTATTTTTTATAGCAACCATGTAAGGTGGGCTGCATGAAGTACTACCTAGATAGTAATCACTACAAGACTTGAACATGATACTTGAACATGATGCTCGAACATGATACATGCTTACTTGATACTTGATTACATGATACATGAGACTTAAAACTTGACACTTGATACATGATCACATGTTACTTGACACTTGACACATGTTTACATGATACTTGATACTTGTTTACTTGACTCTTGATATATGCTACATGTACTTGATCACTTTGCCATGCTAGTTGTTTATGTTGACATCATACTTATACCATGTTGTTAGTTAGTTTCTCCATGTGCTTGTATCCTACATTATAAGTGGCCATTAATTTGCAATTGACAGATACTTGTTTTTCTCTTTTCCACTTTTCTGCATTCGTTGAATTGCAAACTTTGGAGAACAAGTTCTAGATGGTATCGGTGACATGAAGTATTAGTGCTGGATTTTATTATTATTATTATTTCTTGTAGCTTGCTTGAACAATATTGTATTTTGAGACTTGGATTTATTCTTGTATTATGGCAATGTGACCCAAGATATTTGTTTTATTCAGATCATGACTATTTGAGATTTATATAATTGGTTTTAAGTATTCTTGTTGGTATTTTGGTTCATATGTGCATGTGGTTGATACTTTTGCTTCCGACTCTGATGATTCTTGTGAATGTTGTAAAGATTCTTGAACAGCTTATGGATGATAAAAATCATTCACTGGACTTTTTTCTCGTATCCATATTCCGTATTCTTTTTGGGATGTGGGGCATGACAAACGTGCTTAGGCAGATTGTTTGTCATTCATGACTGAGAGGAGCAGCTTTGGGTGAGGGAGTTGAGTGAATCATTGGGTTCTGGTGAGGACGTGCTTGGAGCTGGGAGGAAGTAACTTGACGAGTTTGAAAATTCCTGGTTTTGCTGCCCAGTATAGCGGCTTCGAGCTTGCTTGCTGGCTTTGTGATACAACGATTATTTTCCTGTAGTAGTTCTTCAGCATGGAGAGGGAGGATCGAGCCCCCCATGGTAGCCGTGTAGCACACCCATGCTTCCTGTTGGCTTCCTATTATTTGTCCCACGCCTACTGTTGTTGGAAATTTCATTCTCATATGGAACACGGAAGTGACGGCGTGGAAAGCGGCTAGTCCTGGGCGGCCGAATATGGCATTGTATGTGGATTTAACATCGACTACCAGGAAATCTAAGGATTCTGTCCGAGTTGCTGGTGCTTTCCCTGCTGTTACGTCGAGTGCGACAATTCCCTCGACTTGGACAGGTACACCGGAGAGGCCATGAAGTGTATAGCTGACTAGCTTGAGTCGATCTCGGGAGAGCTTCAGCACATCAAATGCGGCCATAAATAGGATGTTCACGGAACTGCCATTGTCAACAAGGATACATCGCACCTCGTGGTTTGCCATGCCCAGATTAATAAGCAGTGCATCGCAATGAGGCATTTTGACGCCCTCGAGATCCTTATCAGAGAAGGAGACTAAGAGGCCTGAACCCTTCGGGGGTGGAGTGTTATGAACCGAATTGACCTCTCTTACAAATACTTTACGAGAGGAGTTAGAATCTCCCCTATGGGCCCGCCATCGATGGTGTGCAGAATGGCCATATGCTCAGAGTCTCTGGATTTGGAAGGTCTTTCAGGATGCTTATTAGCCCCCGATGGCGGAAGGTTTTCGGCTTTGTTGTTCTGTTAGACAAACTGAGACAGTGCTAAATTAGGTCTTCGATTTCTTGTCTGAGTGCTTTGCAATTGTCGGTAGTATGTCTCTGGCCTCTATGAAAGGCTCACCATAGGCTCTTATCTCTTCTCTTGCCGGATGTTGTCATCCTGGGAGGAGGACGAATTATCCCATCTTTCTCAACTACCATGAAAATGGCAGACGTACTTGCATTTAGAGGGGTGAATTTGTCGAAGCGAGGTGTAGGAGGAGGGCAGCGTAGTCCTGCACCATTTTTCTGAAACTTTTTGGGCATTTCCTCATTTGAGCTTTTTCATTTGTTCCCGGAGAGCGAATCATTCTTGTCTTGAGGGTGGAGAGCTTCCTCGACTCTGGTGTATTTCTCACTCCGTTCCAGAATCTCTGTGAAATTGCGAGGTGGCCTCTTAGCGAGGGATGCTTTTAGCTCTTTATGCCTGACATTGTGGCGGAACGCTATAGCTGCAACTGAGGATTCTAAAGAAGGAATTGATCTCGCTTCCACCGTGAACTGCTTGAAGAAGTCCTTTAGCAGTTCTCCATCTTTTTGCTTCAGTTCTAGCAGGGAGACACTGGTCTTTTCAGCTCTCCGACTAGTAACGAAATGTGCGATTAAGAGTTCTTCAAGCTGATCGAAGAAAAATATGGATTCGGGTTTTAGACATGTACCATTCCCAAGCTGATCCGTTTAGTGTAGCGGGAAATGTCTGACACATGAGTGCATCGGTGGCGTTATAGACCATCATGAGTGTTTTAAAGCTCTTGATATGGTTTGTCGGGTCTTATTCCCTGTCGTAAGATTCGAATTGAGGAGCCTTGAACCCCCTTGGGATAGGTGCATCGAGGATGGTTCGGCTGAACGGAGGTCAGCTAGGGCGGTAGGCCCTGTTGGAGTGGCTCCTTTCATTCTTCATTTGTTCCAGACATTTCTCTACTTCTTGGATCCGGCGTAGGGCTTGATCGTCCTTCTTTTTGGATTCGGTTGAGTTGGCGAATCCTTCGTTCAAGGGAAGGCACTGAGCTTGACTCCCTTAGAGAGCATGGAGGATGTCAAGTTTGAATTGGTCAAGCTCGACCCTGGTGACTGGTGCGTTTCGGTCCCTGTTCTACACAGGTTGCCTTTGATTCTCCTACATCGGGTTTTCCCTAGCTGGTTGTCCTCTGTGAGAGAAGGATTGCCTTGATCTTTGTCCAGAAGTTTGGGCTCTCTGGCTTGCTTGATGTCCTGAACAGGGACGGCCTCAGATCGGGCACTCCTCTCATTCAACCTTATCCGCAGGTCGTCTTCTGGTTGCGCGGCATTGACGATCTGGTGGAGATTTCTAGATCCTCGTGGGCCTCGCGAAGCCGTTAAATCATTCGATGCATTATGGACCGAGATGCGGCCGTGCTGAGGATGTTGTTCAGGACGGTTCTGTCGGGAGCCCATCGGCGCCTCTCCATTGACAGGAGCGTAATTAGGCTCTAAGGGTGGCTGTTGAAGAGGGATCTGATCATCCATAGGAGGAGCCTGAGTTGGCTGACGAAGAGAGTTGGTGCGATGACTTGAGGCCACCCCTCTCATTTTAGGTGGCATGGAGAAAAGTTTGACTTGTGCAGTTCTTTCCATAGACGGCGCTTATCCGTTGCGGCTTATTTCGGTGTGGGAGCAAACAGATAGTGAGTTAATAATTGAAGGAAACCACTAAAAGTCGAACCTGTAACCTGGCCATTAAAAACTGTTAGGGCTCCTGAGATTGAATCTGGATCGTTGATTGACCTCTTGTGATATGAATTCGACGGTTGGTGATGCGGCCGATGGACCTGCAAAATGCCTGACCGGAGGGTGGCCCCAGCAACAGATCCTCCGACGCTCAAGTCAGAACCAGAAAGAAAGAGAGTAAGAGAGTGAAAACTGGTGAATTGTTGATTACTTGGAGACTGAAGAAGGGAAGGGGTATTTATAGACCTGAGAGACATTTCAAGAGATCGATTCGTGACCGTTGGATCTTTCACGTCTCTCCCCCTCAAGAGTTAAGATATCCTTGTTAGGGGATAAGAGATTTGACTTCTAGCCAGCATGGGCTGGGTGTTTCTCCTAGTGGGTCTAGTCTGTCACTTTTTATGGGCTTGAAAGAAGCCCATGTCTCGGAGTGGGCCCAGGTCTGTAAAATAGGCCTATAATGGCTAATTTGCCCGTAAATGCTTTAAGATCTGTGCAGGAATCGTACGGCTCTAATCTGCTGCGATTTTTACCATCATCAACTTTAAATTAATCATTCCACTTTTTTATACACTCAAGACAAAAAAACACACTAAATAAGGAAAATTATACGGATTAATTAATGATATAGTGGCTGCGGTCCTTTTACACACCACCACCACCACCACCACCACCACCACAACAACAACAACAACAACAACAACAATAATTAATAAGAATATTACAATTCAAAATAAAAAGCTATCTACACAAAGAAGCACAAGTATTCCACTCATTAGTTCAGAATTTAATACTGAACAAGTACATTAAGGGCCTGTTTGGTTGGAGGGGAATGGAGGGGAGGAGAGGGGAGGGGAGGGAAGGAATTTTTTAAAACATTTCTTGTTTGGTTCATTTTTTTGGAGGGGAGGGGAGAGGAATGGAGGGGTGCAGAATCCCTCCTGAGCAAATTTTGGCTCCCCTCCAATATTTGGGGGATTTGGAGGAAAGAGAAAGCAGGTCTAATTTCTTTAAAGTGATTGGACTAAACTGCCCTTTTTAGATCTATATCCCTAAAATAAAAAATATATCCTCACTCTCCCTGACTCTCTCTCTCCCATTCGCACTCTCTTTCTCCCCCTCCTCATCGCGGAGGTGAGGAGCAAATATCCTCTCTTTCTCGACTCGTCTCTCTCCCAACATTTTCAGTTTTATTTTATTTATTTATTTATTTATCTTTTTTAAGCAAAAATATTATTGTATGTTAAAGCTTTAGCATGCAATGCAAGAGTGGTTGAGTTCACCTTTATAATTTATACTTTATGTTACAGTGTATGCAATATTGGTAGTATGAAACCACCGCACATGCACACTCACAAAATGTTTGCTACACAATGTTTGCCGAAGTATTTGTCCCGTATCTGGTGTGAGTATATGGTAAGGGATTCTGAAGATTTTTCTTGTTCACTTATTGTTGAAGTGTTTGTTCCTTATCAGATTAAGTCTTAATGGGCATTGTGCAAATACTAATGCTATTATCATAAATCTCGCTTTCACTCAAACGCATGTCTGTACACAAAATATAACACATGTAAAGTTATCAACAAAATAATTTGGTGAATATGTAAGTACCCAGCTCATATACCAATCTCTCTAAGCCTAACTGTACCACTTTTTGTTTGGAGAACTGTACCCATAGTACAAACTGAACACTTTGTGCAGCATGTCTTCGATTAGTGCAACCTTAATAAAGATGCACATTATATCCCAGACTAGGTTTTTATGTGTTTTATATGAAGAATTGTTAATAGTAGTTTCCATATCAAACTACATGGTTAACTTCTGGTTTGCTACTTTCCTTAATTTACTTCATCGTATAAAAAAAGGTGCAAACCAGATCAAGAAAAACATCTAAGGGGATCTGGGTTTGTTAATTATGTAAATTCGCTCCTTGTACTTTTGGTGTGGATGCAATCAAGTGGTTAGAGACACTTGATATTTTTTTGTGGTTGAGTTTTGTTATAAAATGTAAAAGGGTATCAAAGTAATTTTATTATAAAATCCATTTCCTCCCTTGTGAACCAAACAAGAAGATAATTATTTTTCCTCTCCTCCCCTCTCCTCCCATCCCCTCCTTTGAACCAAACAGACCCTAAGAACACTTATTCACAAAACATTTACAAATGTAAAATTTAGAATACAGAATTATGTTTTGCTCAAAAACTTATTTTGTTTAGAGTATACTCTAAATATTCAAGATATCTAATACACTGCTTCCACATATATATATATATATTGCAAAATACCCATTCATAATGGACTCGTAATTTGTGATGTAGACACGTATACAATATGTAATCTTATACAAACAATACAATTATATTGGAATGTATATATAAATCTATGCATATAGCATCAAGCAACACAAAAATCATAATACTGAGACTGAGAGTTTGAGCATGAACACAAGCCAAATGTTAATTTGTTATTTTAAATAATATTCCTTTCATAAAAATTAAGTAAAGCATCCTTTCAGGTGGCGGGAATTAGAGTTGCTTTCTTTTACCTTTTTACCATGCAAGTACATACACTGGCCAGTGCACGTATACAATACGTATCTTGAAAGAATTGTAGATTTTGTTTTTTTGTTGTTGTCGGGTTTTGGTTTTGTGGAAGTGAATACAATACTTTGATTTCCACGCCTGTTTCTTGCCATTTTGTTGTTTTGGGTTGCACCTGCACTATTACATTCTGAATTTCTCTACATAATTATTTTGACCCTAAAGCTTAAACACCCATGATTATACACTGACAACCGCAAAGATATAGGATTGGGTAATCTTAATTTATATGTAATATCCAGCAAAAAGAAATCATATGTATTATGCATCTTAATTTACATGTAATATTATTATTATCACTACAAAACACAATAGCTATTTTGACTTTTTTTGCCCTATTCCGGAATTTTAAACATCGGAATAGAGCGTAGCGGAGTTTCTGAAAATGCCGCTAGAAATACCGCTCCTAACCCGACGTTTTTGGCAAAAAATGCCGGGATTGGTTACTTATTTTTAATAAAAAAATTCATATATATCCTGAGTTTTTGGCCAAAAACACCAGATTATGATATTTTTTTAAAAAAAATTAAAAAAAATCAAAAAAAAAAGAAAGAAAAATAAAACTCTATTAGTAAAATGGAGCTAATGTCATATAAAAACTAAATCAAATTGAATCTAAAATACACAAAACTGGAAACAAATTGCAACTGATATATGTTGAGAAGAATACACAGAATCTGAAACTTTGCCATTCAACCATCCTTACGCCAACCCAACACTAGGTGCAATTAACAAAAGAGATCAGAAGAAAGCTCCCGGGAATAAGAAACCTCCAGTCAAGAGCGTCCTGGAATGGACAAGGTACTTGAAGTAGATTGACGGAGAAAACTCTCTTTCCATATCTTAAAAAAGACTAAGCTCACTAGAATGGACAAGGCCGAAGCCTGAAAGAAGAAAGAGATGCACTATCAGTTCAAGAAGCTTCATGGGTATGTAACATGAAGATAACATAAATTAGCATTCAGCTATTCCTTACAAGAAATTTAATAATACTAACTATACTGAAACTAAAATGGCATTACAATTTGAATGACAGTAGATTGAGGACTAACATGGACTCTATTCAAACTATTGTTGTTGCTGGTTATTCTGGTGTGGGAGCAAACAGATAGTGAGTTTATATTTAAAGGAAACTACTAAAGATCTAACTTTTGATCGTTGCAGTAAAAAGTGGTTAGGGCTCCTGAGATTGGATCTGGATTGCTGATTGAACACTATGATCTGAATCTGACTATTACTGATGTGGCCAATAGACCTGCAAAAAAACCTGAAACACCAGGGGAGGCCCTGGTGACAAAACCTCCGACGCTCAAGTTACAACCAGAGAGAGAGAGTTTGAGAAGGAAAATATTGATTACCTTTTGACTGAGGTGGGGGAAGGGTATTTATAGGCCTGAGAAACAGTTTAGGAGATTGATATGGATCCATTAGATTGATATAAATTCCTTATCTCTTGTTGATTCTTCCCCTTAAGAGATAAGACCCTCTTATCTGGGGATAAGAGATTTAACTCACAGCCCTCATGGACTGGGTGTCTCTTCTAGTGGGCTTAATCTGTTACTTTTAATGGGACTGAAAGTGGCTAATGTATTCTTAGATGAGCCTAAAGAAGGTCTGGAACTATTAAAGATGCTCGTTATGGTTAATCAGCATGTAGAAGCTTTAGGATCTGTGCTAGAATCATACATCCCTGATTTGCTGTGGTTTTTACCATTATCATAAGCCCCCACTCCCGGAAGACAATTTTCTTGACTTTCGGGAAGTAGTTCGTCTTATTTTAGAATTCTGGAGTATAATCTTAGCATTCAGGGACGTTAAGAGATACCTGAAAATGATCAGCAACTTTTGGAGGTTGCAAATATTTTTCTGGATTTTTCTTGAATTTTCTATCATTTTTTTGGATTTTTTCGAATTTTTCTGTATTTTTAAAATAGTTTTCTCCAGTTTTAAAATCACTTATTTGAAATTTTAAATTAATTATCACAATTGTAAATTTTTTTAAAAAATTTTAATTATTTTTTTGAATTAAAATAATTATTTTTGGGATTTTTAATTAGTTTTTTGAATCTTAAAATCATTTTTGGGGGTTTTATTGAATTATCAAACTCTGGCACGAATTTTGACGCGAACGCGTGCGCCCGCTGACTTACTTGAACCGTGGAGATGGAGTTGCGATGATGTGGAGTGATCGCATGCATGGATCCCGCGCTAGCATGCATTTCGCAATGATCTGGCGGACAAGAAGTGAAGCGAAGCAGTGGGGAAGGCATGTGAAGTGGCGCAATGTTGCGCACCGATTGCATTAGAATGCGATTATTTGAGAGATCTGAAGGCCAACGACCGCTGCAGAGACCCCCTTGCTTGCCCGACGATTTCGTCGAGCTACGACCATTGCTTATTGGATTTCGGAGCTTCGCCGCCCTAGGCTTTCGTCAAGTTATGGATTTTGAGCGAGCTACCACTCCGACAACACTACTAATCGGAATGGATATAACGGTATTTTTTTTTGTCTATGGCAGCGCTTATAAACGCCGCCATAGATGATAGCGGCGATAATAATAATGCTGGGCGTAACGCCATTATATCGAGCATCGGGACAAACCATAGGTCTATCACGGCACTTTTTTAGACCACCGTTACAAGCCATAGATTTATAACGGTGCTTTTTAAAAGCGCCGTTATAGACCTACGACTTGTAACGGCGGTTTTAAAAAGTGCCATTACAAGTCTTACATCTATAACGGCACTTTTAAAAGGCACCGTTATAGACCTATGGCTTGTAACGGTGCTTTTTAAAACCGCCGTTACAAGTCGTAGGCCTATTACGGCGCTTTTAAAAAACGCCGGTATAAGTTTAATTTTTTTAAAAAAAATAATTTGCCACGTTTGGTGGATGGATATGTATCCCGGCATCGAGTTTTTTCCCACTATTTTAAAAATAGGTCACAAATTCAAAATATCTGTAGTCACATCAAATTTAAAAGTTCAAATCTTAAAATCACTAATAGCATAATAAACAACTATATAATCATGGACCACAATAAACAATAATTACTTGTCTAAAAATGGCCATACGAAGAGTTAGAAATATACATGTTATACATCAATTTCTTTAACAAAACATAAATTCAGTTTCGACAAAACATAAAAAGACTATAGTCCAAATTAAACTAAACTATGGCAAAGTCTACTGCTGTTGCTCGGCATTGCTTTCATTCCCATTGATATTTCGTCCAGATGTATGTGCGTGACTAGAAGTCGATGGAATTCGCTGGCTCTGTATAATTCACAATAGTGTCATTTATTAGTTTATTCACTACACTAGTCACCACACCAGTCAAATACAATAGTTAAATTTCATATAGATATCGTAAAATGTTGTTGAATACTTACAGTTCCATGTACTGGATTGTCAGAGCTGTGATTTTGTTAGGAGATCAAAGAAGAAATCATATCTTTCAATCCGTCAATCTCTTCCTGCATCTTGAACACGTCCGGATAAGATGTACGACTGGAGGTAGATGCACAAGAACCAAATACCTATGTCAAGGAGGTAGATCACAAAAAGCTTATAATAAAACTCGGAATTTCTAATACTTCATTTATAAAAGTAAGTGTCTAGGAAACTAGTATACTGATCAAACTAGTATACTGATCAGTATATACAACTCAAAGAATGACATTTGACGTAAGGAGGAATGAACACAATTCTATTACCGGGTGGTCCTTCCCAATGCCCACACACAAAAAAAGAATTTTCAGATTCATGATGGATATATATAGCTCAAAAACATGGACTAGGTTGAGATTTAAAGTTAACATAAGTCCAACAAAAGATGTAGAATTGATAGGAATCAAAAATTAATATCAAACTAGTATACTGATCAGTATATACAGCTCAAAGAATGACATTTGACGTATAAGAAGTACATACATCTGGGCGTATAAAACCTTTGAATTCCATGTACAAACCTTTGAATTTTCAGATTCATGATGGATATATACAGCTCAAAAACATGGACTAGGTTGAGATTTAAAGTTAACATAAGGCACTATATTTGCTGCATGTACAGTGCACTTATTCTTTAATGATAATGTAACAGAACTATGTAAATTAAGAAATTGATCAACACTTACTAATTTTCATTTGCATGCAAAAAAGGACTAAATTCATAACCACCTAAGGAATTGCCCATCAGTTTAGAGAAGTAAAACAAATAGCAGATTTATAACAAATTAAGCACCATATCCACACATACATGTGCGTAATAAAAGAAAACATGTACACCCATAGCCGTTGTCGAGCGGCTCAAATTTTCACAATCGCCACACCCCATGCACTTTGCAGGCACCTTCACATCTTTTCTTCTCTTTTTCACCTGGATTAATCAAATGTTTCAAGAAAGATAATACAAAGTTGACCACAAAAGCAATTAAAGAAAAACAAATAGAAATTATATGAGCAGGTTACAAGTATTAACCTTTTAGGTAATCATCATACTAATACACAGTATAAGTATGTCACTTCTATGAGTTGACAAGAACAAAAATATCATGTGCACGACTCGAAAGGCCAAGGAATCCACCTCCAGCAGCACTGATCTCAATTTTATAGGTTTAAAACAAATATATAAAAAAAAATTTGAAAATTTTTAGATGTGAAGTTTATCCAATTTATCAATACTAGAGCTACTGACTGCAATAACATTGCCAAGTAATGTGCATTTAAACAGGCAGAACCATGAAAAAAAAACTGGGCTGATTGGCACTTCAACTTGAATAGCCTACAGACATTATTCTGAGAAACCAAATTAATTAATATTCTCTATATGATGATATATTAATTAATCAAATTAATGTACACCAGTTGTAATTATATGCAATTTCATGAGAACCTAACAAACAAGTACGAGTGTCCTCAATGCAAAAGTGCAAAAAGCGAGTGCCTCAATAGCGTACCAAGCATCTGTCACATACACGGACCGGCTGAGCCTATTCATCAGCAGTGAGAGCAATTCTACCCTGGGTGCATTTGTCACAAAAAATATCACCACCACTACAACCGGCGATGGATTCACCGGCGCTTATTTATGGATTCACCGGCGCTTATAAGCGCCGGTGAATACCCTACCGGCGTGTCAAACAGCGCCGCACCAACCGCCGGTGTTGCGCGTGCCGGGGATTCACGGCTAGGTTTCCCCGGCGCTTGGGAAACCGCCGGTGAATGCTTTATAATGGGCGGCGCTTGTAAAAGCGCCGGTGGATAGTTTTTTTTTTTTTTAATTTATTATTTTTTGGGGGAAAAAATCTACCCCGGCGTTTTGAAAAATGCCGGGGTAGGTAGAAATATTTTTTAAAAAAATTATTTTTTTTTATTTTTTATTTTTAATGAATGAATATATAAAAAATTCATTTTCACATACATTATATAAAAAATAGTTATGCTTCATCGCATACATGATTTGTATTCAAAAAGTTAACATATACAAAATGATTTATACAAAAAGTTAACATATCAAAAAGTCAGAGTATTAGATCAAGCTTAAGTCAGAGTATTAGATCAAGCTTCAATCAACATGATTTGTATTCAAAAAGTTAAGGCCTAAAAGGGCCATACTTGCACATATACAAAATACCCAATCCAACTGGAATATGAGCCTTACTAGTTACAAATAATACTAAGAAGTCTAAAGATAAAGATTAATTCAGAGAATATCTGCAGCCATGGTGAATGATTTCAGAGCATCCTCAGTGTACTCAAGTAACCTGCAAATTAAGATGATGGAGAAATGTGTAAGTACCAAAGCCAACTTAGATTATTATGATATATAAGAAGAGATAAATCAAGTAATATTGAATTATCAAACAATTCCTAATGACTAGCTACAATCATGTCATCTACTTGCTGAGGATATGAGAAACTCCCAACCTGGATTGCTCTGAGCAGCTTGGTCACCTAATTACTTTCACCTGCTGGATTCACCCACGAGAAATCTGTTGTAAGAGATAAAAATTAAAAGAGTTAAACTTGTACGTGCTTAAAGCATCAAGTGAGAGCAATGCATAATATAACATGACGGTCTAGTATAAATGCAAAGGGATCAAAAAGTTTGTCGATTTCAGTGCAATTCACTACAGAGCAAATTAGTACGAGATACAGTGTGCAGGTCTAACATTTGCACCAAAAAATAATGCATATGCAAGGGAAAAGAGTTATTACGTGAATGCAGGTCTAACATTTGCATGATCTTAAATGTGATATTCACTCCAGCAACAGCAAATGGATATTCCCAGGTAGCTTGCTTACCCCCCTGCTTATTTATCAGCCTCTGGAAAGATGCCTGAAATAATGACATAAACCCATTACCAATCATATCAATGCAGAAATAATCAATTGAAGTGAACCATCATACAAAATCCAGGGAAAAAAGAACTTACAGAAAATGTCTTTGCAAAGAAGAGCAGATTCTCAGCTAGCATCATACAACAATGATAACTGTATAACGCAATTCGCGTGTCTGAAATTATTGAAATACAAAGCACCACAAGCATGAAATCACATCAAAGTCCAGCATTCATGATCAAAGCTGATTCCAGTCTTATATAGCTTTCTTTAAAGAAAATTTTAACCCTTAATCAATTACAAATACGTATAGACCTCTACACTAATCATCTGTTAATGCTAATAGTTATACATGCATAAGAGAGATACATTATTATTTATTTTTCAATGCTTTGCTTCCTATATATTTTGCAAAATTTCTTTACATTTGTTATCTTTATTGAGAAACTTCTGTTTGTCAATTAACCAAACATCTATAGTAGAAAATATTATATATGTTCAATATTGATAATAGCCTACCTAATTTCACTAGGTATCTAATTAAAACGTAAGTGGATCCAAAATTTTCATTATAGAATGAAGATGTGCATGCAATGAATCCTACACAAGTTAGATTGAATACAAAATCTGACAGTTCAGAATATGGTCAATTTGTGTGTGTATTATTTCAGTAATATATTCTCAAAATTGTATTAAATTACAGTTATTTAAGATGTATTTTTATGTAGGATTTTTTAATCAAAAGTAAATGGAATGAAGTTAAAAAGAGATTATTTCTTTTTGAGGAGTAAACAGCCAAATTTATGGCTTCCAGTTACTAAATAGAAATAATTTCAACATAATCTAATCTTTCAAAGATAATTTTGGTAGAGTTCGATAAGTTTCTGATGGTTTTTGTTATTTAATTTTTTTATCATTTGATTTCAGGTTTTCACAGACCAGTTTCTTCGGAAGCAGCATTGGATTTAGACTCACACAGAGTGCCTTGTGAGTATGTTTTCTCACAGAGTATTGAGATGCTTTAATAAGGTTAATTGCATAAAACAAAGATAACAGATACAAATTTTACATAAATGTAACACATGGAGGTTTCACAACTTCTATGATATTTGAGCAACAATTGATACAGCTATATATAGAATTCTTTCACACAGTCTCTGAAGCTAAAATTGATCTAGTGCGGTGTAAAATCATATAGGGCAGAACAAATGCAATTTATCTATATTAATCTTCTATACAAATCTTATGTACTGTATGATACACGAACTGATAAGAAACACTCGTAGTGTTTTCATGGAAGTGTTTGTAAGCAACATGACAGTGCCAAGTGTGTCAAGAAACTTTGATATCTTCGACATATACTTAATTATTTTCCTTCCGAGGCGGTTCTTGTACAGAACATCAACCACAAGCTTTAGAAATTTTCATAAATTACATGCAATTGTTTATTGTTCACATGTATCTTTGAATTGATCGGCGGACTGTTATATCTCCAAAGGTGTAAGGTATATATATACTGAAGTATCAACTAACAAATGAATTGATGATTTTGAAGATCTTCCTGAGAGCTAGCAAGAAACATTAAACTATTGAGTGGTTTGTTATAGTGGGACAATTGAATGACAATCAAGCATTTGACTGAATAAGTAAATTCATGTGGATATTTACAGGGAATCTAGAAAATGTTAAAACAAAATAGCTCATACAGGAAACAAAATTGATTGGAATTGGAGATTTTTCTCTCAACAATCTATTACTTTCTTATTAAGAAACAACACTCAAAATAATCAGAAACATGGAAAAAAGATGCTCTTTAGAATATTCCACTAATATTTACAATCCCAAAACCATTAATTAGTCTAAAATGTTGTATAATTTGGACTCTCATGTTCATATATACCGCAAATTAAAGAAGATTTTTTTGATGGGAGGACTCAATTAGAATAGAACCTGCTTGAGGTAACAAAAATGTTTTACACCAATTTAATCAAGGAGTCCCATTTGTATAACTGATGTTTCAGAGAGAAATATTGTAATTAGTCATTTTGTTTCCTTTGACATTTAATATTTGCAATCACAATGCAGGACAATCCATATAAATGTGTATGTACTTTAGTTTGAAAGGGAAATCAGCTAGCATCATACAACAATGATAACTGTATAACGCAATTCGCGTGTCTGAAATTATTGAAATACAAAGCAGCATCATACAACAATGATAACTGTATAACGCAATTCGCGTGTCTGAAATTATTGAAATACAAAGCACCACAAGCATGAAATCACATCAAAGTCCAGCATTCATGATCAAAGCTATGGATACAATTTATTCTATCATAATCTCTCTCCTCTTTTAGTAATAATACTAAAAACCAATTGTGTGTTTCATATGCAAAACTCAATTTACATCTGCTTTTCCTATAAACACCCGAAGCTATATTCATCATCTGCTGCTACTACTGACATGCTCATCTGTATTAACCTTTTCTAAAATTCAAAATATTCAAGCGTTTAAAATGGAAGCCATATTGGCGGTTAAAGGTACCGGGGAACAAGGATATGAAATTGTCAATCAAGACTCAAGCATGACATAAACATTAATCTTAGCAAATTCTAATACAATATTAATATATCTTCCAGATTATAGATACATATACTGTTTTAGTGAAAGGAAAATCAGCTAGCATAATCCCAAATCAAAATACCAAGAGCAGGCTTAATACCTATAATGTTTTTACTGCAATGGGCTTGTAACCCATAACTCAATGGGTACAAGGTATCATCAAGATCTATATATCAATTGTAAACAACTCAGTACATAAAAATCAAAAGATGAACAAAGTTGGAAAAAAACGAAGTTTACAGTCACTCACCAAAGAGAAGGCATTCAAATTTGTTGCTCTCACTCTGGTGATATTGATTTTCAAATTCCATTATGACCAATTCCTGCATTCAAACAAAGAAAATTCCTAATCATACAAAAAAAATAGGGATGTCAAGATGTGATTTTGACGACATGGGTCTTTAAATAGAGGAAAGTGAAGAACAAATGAAGGGAAGGGTGCTTTAAATAGAGGAAAACTGACAATTGAACAATAATTTTTCCAATCCCAAACGCTAATTATTCTTCTCACAATCTCAAATTATCAAATACACAAATTAACAAATAACACAAACCCTAATTATTCCACAACCCCAAACCCTAATTATTCAATCCCAAATTATCAAATTTACAAATGAACGAATTCTCAAATTCATACCTAGTGTTTGAGAAAGGGAGGAAGATAACAGTGATCAGAGTGATGGCGCGGAAAAGGCGATGGGTACTGCAGCAGCATCGGCAACGGCGACGGCGAGGTTGGGGGCACGGTGATCGGGGGCTAGGGTTTGTTAGAGAAGTGGGGGTGTTGGGTTCGTGAGAGAGAGGGGGAGAGAGACAGAGAGAGAGTGGGCGAGGGAGAATGGGAAAAAAAATACCACTGCGTTGAGGACTGGAGGTTGACGACGGGGAGGGGGAGAGGGGGGTGTTGGGATCGTGAGAGAGAGCCAGGGGGGGGGGGGGGGAGAGAGAGAGAGAGTGGGAGAGAATAAAAAAAAATTGGGATTGGAAAGCGAGTGGATAATTACGCCTATACCCGGCGCTTTCTTAAGAAACGCCGGGGTACATAATTAGACCCCGGCGTTGCGTTTTATATGAAACGCCGGGGTAGAAAATTCTTTTTTATTTACTTTCCAAAATAATAATCTACCCCGGCGCTTTCAGAAAGCGCCGGGGTAAAAATGCCGGTGAAGACTTCATTTGTTGTAGTGCACAGTTCCTACAGTGGTGCTGAAAATAAAATACCAGTTACCGTGTCAGAACATGAAAGTTGGGTATGTCTTAAAAAAGGAACAATATGATACTCAATTCAAAATTCCTGAGAAAAAATATTACCCTTCGGACAAATGCACCAAAATCTGTTCCACATGAGGTGCATTTAGCGACTGCTTCATCTGGAACCTGGATACAGAATTTTTACATATATATATATGGACTCAACAGTTATATCGGTTTAAAATGGAACTAAAACTTGGAAGGTTAACTGGATTGGAAAAAGCAGGAAAATGCAGGAAAAAGCTCAATGCCAACTCACACCACCAGCTCATCTACCATCTATTGGCACAAATAGCAAAAGGATTATATCTTTCAGATAGGGATATAAGGGCAAATATATCAAATAGCAAAAGGATTATGTCTTTCAGATAGGGATATGAGGGAAAATATAGGATATTGATATCCTATACCTAATTACCTAAATCATTAACAATAATAGTTGATTCCTAAATAACCACAAGTCTCCTTCCATTAGCATAATATCTTTTCCACTTCCATATAGTGTTGTTTAATCTATGTGTCTCTTCTGTTGGAGTATAGAGGCGGTGAGATCTTTCCATCTCAATAGCCAATTCTAATTCCTTGCACTAGTCCGGGCCCATTGCATAGATGACTCCAATAAATGTCAGTGTTTGAATAGGTATAATAAAAATATGGGAGCAAATACTATAGATGCAGACAACATAACTTTCGAATTAGTATATAAATTTCTTCTAGAGGATACAACATTCCAACTCTTATACAGAACTCAAGAACTGTTTAATTAAAACAGATACCACAGTTAGATAGTACCAAATGCAATATTTATTTGCAAGACTTGTTCTCACATATTTTGAATACACAATACTACATAATATGAACCTATAGTTAATAGGGATATCTATTGGGAAGCATCAGATGATTCAGAACTCTCGCTTCATATGTTGAAATTGAAACTATGATATTAATTTTCATTTTATCGAAATACTGCCAAAAATTCAGACCAACATCTCATGTAATCATTTACAACCCTATTAAAAATAATCGTAATATCATATTTAGTATTGTTCGTAGAAATTAATGTTATTAATAAACCAACAAGTGCATCAGCTATAATACCATGCTTCAGGAGTTTGATATAGGGCAGCAGAACTTCCAAAGCATGAGGCAAGCATTTCTGTGTTCACCACACCAGGACTTAGAGCAACAATTGCCAAGCCAGGAGGCAACTCCTTTGCAACAGCACGTGTCAGACCCTCAATTGCCCATTTTGAAGCACAGTAGGGTGCCACCTGCCAGTAAAGTTGACAACGGTATACACAAGTTTAAAATTCTATGAAGCACAGCTACTAAAATTTTGAAGCGACTACCTTTTCTCATCAAGATATTACATGCTGAAATTAACTACACATAATAAATAATACTAACAAAGTAATGAGCTGAATACAACATACGTAGAAACATAAGATAAACAAACAAGAGTGCTGAAATTACTTTTATTCTTCCAAAGTATAACCAATGGACACGTAAGCTACACTCCTAAAAAAACTAGATATGTTGTTCCCAATAACTTAAGACAACTTTCATAGCATAATGATAATGTTGGATATATAGGTATATTCTCACTATATGAATAATATTATGTGTAATATTATTCTATGGGTAACACGTGTGTTACACGTACTAATTGTATGGATATCGGAACGCGGGTTGAGTGGGTTGAGAACCCAGTACCCAAACCAGTATTTATCCTATAAATATTGGCTTGTGACAGTAGTCTAGGTATTTCAATTTTGATACCTAGGATAAATATCTCAAGCATCTTAGTCTAGGATATTAACAATTTCTATTGTTATGATCTCTCATAATCTCTAACAGATAAAAGGGTTAAGGGATTCGTAACAACTTTAATATTGCAGACGTAGACTTTGATAAACAAGTATCATTATAATTTTCCACATATTAGACTGCATTGTTAATCCAAATTAAGCAAATCTATTGCTGTCTTATAATATGTTGTCAATTTGTAATTCACAATTGCTTTCTAATAAAATCTAAGGTAGAAGTATCATGAACTATTAGTTCCTCAGTAATGAATGTTTCCATCTTCACAATTTTGCAATCTATTATCAATAGGACTATATAAATAAGATTAATGGAGTTTACAATGTCAAATCCTTCTTATAATGCAGGTCATACGCTTTTACCTAAACACATGATTTTAGTTTTATCTGTTCCTTAAATGCATTATAAGGTATGTTCTGTAGTTAATGAATGACAGATAATGAATAAGTGATAATAAATACCTTAGAATTGAACCTTGTAAGATCAAGAAAGCGTTCAATAGCTGGCTCTCCTTCTTTCAACTCATTATAAGCTTTTCCTGCATCCTGTAGTAACAAATTTAGGAAAAATAAGAAATGAATGCCCCATGAAGTATCTGCATAAATCACATAAAATTTTACATGAAGTGACTACCACTGTCAGACTAACTAAATTAAATCATAAAAACAAAAATGATCTCATCTATAAATTTTACACAGGAAAAATGTGATAAAAGGAAAAAGTTATCCATTTCTCCATTGGTTTTGATTCATTGAGAAGTAGGCTAATTTAAAAGAAAACAATGACAGATTTTCAATCTGACATGTTCAACATTTTCAATCTGACAGATTTGGGACAGAAATTGAGGGGATTGGGGTTTTGGATTAGTTGTGGGAGGATTGGGGTTTTGTATTTGGATGAGAAATTGGGGAGCAGTGAAAGAATAGAGATGGATTTGGATCTCTGAATACCTAGATCGGAGCTAGGGTTTGAGAGAGGGAGGAAGAATGTCAGGGACGCCGTCAGTTCCACCGTCGCCGGAGTCTACAGCCTTCTTCTCTACTCGTGTCTGTCGTTGTTGTCTGTTTGTTTGTTGTTTTGTTTGTGTCTGTTTGTTTGTTTTACGTGCATTGTGCACTTAATTGAATTTGTAGTGATAGTGTGCTTTGCACGTGTCTTGTAATTGGGATGTTCTATAAATCCCCACCAGTAATCCGTTGTTGGTATGATGAATGAAATTTCATAATCTTCTCCTCAGATTCTTTCTTCTTCAATATCTTCTTCTTCTTCCCCAATCTCAGTCCCTCTAAATCCCTAACCTCTATCTTCTCCATCCTCAACCTCTTCCTTCCCCATTAAGGTAGTCTCTCACTCAACCCCTTACTCCCTATTTTTCTCCATTACTGCCGGAATATAGCTGGTCGGAATCGAAGATCCTGACATTTGGTATCAGAGTCGTCGATCCTCCAGCGCATCCTTCGCTTCCCCTTCATTCCGCATCCGGTCCCACAACCTCCTCCGCAACCAGACCCATTACCGGAAACCCTCTTTCACAAACCCGACCCGTTCCAATTCCGCATCCGCACTCGAATCCCCGACCAAAAGTTTCGGGTGGGACGATGTCAGGAATCGATTAATCTTTCTCAAAACATCATTAATGGAGAAGCAACTTGATTCACTCCAAGAAAGATTTGAGGCGTCGGCGACCAGAGTGGAAGAGAGACTTGAGGCAATGCTAACTAGAATGGAGGTGATGTTCTCAGTGCAGCAGCCAAACTCTCAGCAAATTCAGCAGTCAATTCCTCAATCAACTCCTCATCTAATCCCATCAATCGAGGTAACTAACCCTAATCTCACCTCTACTAGTTTGAAGGGAACTCCAGTTAAGCGGAAGTTTCCAAAGTTTCCCTTTTTTAAAGAAGGTGATCCAAGGAAATGGATTTGTGAAATAGAGGAATATTTCGATTTTTATGAGATCCCTGGCGTTCATAAGATTTCTGAGTCCCAAAAACTGAACTGTGCTACGCTACATCTAAGAGGGAGAGCCTCACAATGGTTTCATAGGCACATCAAACCACGAATCCATGAAATGTCTTGGTCCCTGTTCTTAGAGAAATTGATAGATCAATTTGACTCTACTGAGTTGGAAGATTCTAACAAATCGATGGGTGTAGATGAAGTAAATGTGATTGATGTTGTTTCTTGTGAAAAGAATAGGGATGAAGTAGTTTTTGATAGTTTGGAGAATCTTGAAATTGAGAATTATAGAAGTGATAAGTCATCGAAAGTGTTTGTTGAAATGGAAAATCAAGAAGAGGAGAAATTGATTGATCAATTTGGCATTCTTGAATTTGAAATTGATGATGCTGATCTGGGAAAGGAAATTCAAGAGATCCGTGCTGAAAAAGAAGTTTAGACCAGGAAGTTGATCGAGAAGGGCTTAAAGCTCGAAACTGATCTGAGAGCTTCTGAGCCGTTAAGGAACAATTTACTAAAGCTTTGAGCAGATGTTCAGAAGCTGAATGCAGTGATGCAAGACAGTGCTCGAACAACACTTGTTGATCAGCTACCAAGTGTACGTGACAATGTTTCAAAGGTACAACTGCTTTATCTTCAGCGTCTATTGTATGTTCGACGAAATGTCAAGAAGACGAAATTGGAAGTTCTAATACCTAATCATGATAAAGTAGTGCTCAATGGATGGCCCCCTCCTATGCGAGAAAATTTTGTTCAATCATTTTTTTTTGCAGTTCTTGAAGTCTGATATACTTGTGTTTCAGAGTAACAAGTGTGAGCTTATAGAAGATGCAATTGATCATGGTAGTGTGAAGACAGTCACTATTTTGCTGGGAGGTGAACACTATCAAGTTAAACTAGCACATTTGACTTGTACATGGCATGAAAGAGTTTTGTTTTTGAGGAGGTGGTTGTTTGATGAAATGCCTGAGAGGAATGTCGCTTCTTGGAATTGTTTGATTGGTGGATTTGTGAGGTGGGGAATGGTGGAGAGTACACAGGAGGTGTTTAATTTGATGGGTTTGGTGAAGGATGGGATTACGTGGAATACGATGATTGGTGGGTATGCAGGCTGTGGGCGATTGGAAGAGGCGCGTGGGTTGTTTGGAAGAATGCCGAGGGAGATCAAGGATTTGATTACTTTTAATGCGATGATTGATGGGTATTCTCAGAGGGGAGATTCAAAAGAGGTCTTGGTGATCTTCAATGAGATGCTCGCATTGGAGATTGAACCTAATAATTTCACTCTAGTGAATGCGCTCTCTGCTTGTTCTCAACTCTTGGCATTAGAACAAGGGAAGTGGGTTCATTTATACATTGATAGATCAAGTATTAATCTGGATGCAGTGTTGGGAATGGCGTTATTAGATATGTATGCAAAATGTGGAGAGATAAGGAGAGCTATCACTGTCTTTACTGGTATAGACAGGAAAGACATTAGTGCCTGGAACTCAATGATCTCAAATCTAGGAATTCATGGCAAAGGCAGAGAAGCATTACAACTCTTCTTCAGATTGCTAGAAGCTCCATTGAAACCCGATGAGATAACCTTCTTGGGTGTTTTGAGCGCATGTCGACATTCTGGTTTAGTCAGAGAAGGACGCAAGATCTTTAACACTATGCAAGAGGTTCATGGGATAACATCAAGAGCCGAGCATTTTGGATGCATGGTAGATCTTCTTTGCAGGGCTCAATTTTTATATGAGGCAAGAGAGATAATTGATGCAAATTCAGGAATGGAGTTCAGTGTTGCCATGTGGGGTGCTTTGCTTGAGGCTTCGAGTAGGGTTGGTGATGTAGAGATGGGTGAGTATGCTGCGAAACATCTGCTTGAGCTCGATCCCAGCGATGCTCGAGGCTATGTGGCGTTGTCAAATCTGTATTCAAGAGGAGAGAAATGGGAAGATTCTCTTACAGCTCGCAGACTAATGAGAAGTAGTGGTATGGAGAAGGTTCCCGGGTGTAGTTTGATTGAGGTCAATGGTGTTGTACATGAGTTTCGAGTAGGAAGTGTCTTTAATCTTGTCGATGAATAAGAGAATGTGAACACCCAATTGAA
The DNA here is from genome assembly GCA_017893485.1 of Hemerocallis citrina. Classification (NCBI taxonomy): domain Eukaryota; kingdom Viridiplantae; phylum Streptophyta; class Magnoliopsida; order Asparagales; family Asphodelaceae; genus Hemerocallis; species Hemerocallis citrina. The sequence continues at coordinate 82,236,665 of CM030368.1, forward strand.
GGAGAAGTACAACGACAAAATTGTGAAGATGCAAAGATATGATGAAGAAGCATATGCTGTCTATGATGAACTATTTTCATATAGCTGCCCTAAATTCATTACCCCTTCATCTCCTGCTATAAAAGAACCCCTTGCAAACTACAACCCGGATGCTTACAGGCTACAGCTAAAAATTGTTCCTTTATGAAATTAAGCAACAGCAGCTACTTGCAAGTGTACACAGCTTCATGATGTGATCTATGCCATTGGAGGATTTGATGCCGGGAGGAATTTTCTGAGTGTGAGCTTGGGGACAAGCTCATTTTTAAGGGGGGTGGAGTTGTCAGGGACGCCGTCAGTTCCACCGTCGCTGGAGTCTACAGCCTTCTTCTCTACTCGTGTCTGTCGTTGTTGTCTGTTTGTTTGTTGTTTTGTTTGTGTCTGTTTGTTTGTTTTACGTGCATTGTGCACTTAATTGAATTTGTATTCATAGTGTGCTTTGCACGTGTCTTGTAATTGGGATGTTCTATAAATCCCCACCAGTAATCCGTTGTTGGTATGATGAATGAAATTTCCTAATCTTCTCCTCAGATTCTTTCTTCTTCAATATCTTCTTCTTCTTCCCCAATCTCAGTCCCTCTAAATCCCTAACCTCTATCTTCTCCATCCTCAACCTCTTCCTTCCCCATTAAGGTAGTCTCTCACTCAACCCCTTACTCCCTATTTTTCTCCATTACTGCCGGAATATAGCTGGTCGGAATCGAAGATCCTGACAAAGAAGATGGGGATCAAGCTAGGTTTTGACATATGGCTGGGGGGACGACGACGGCGAGGGGACGACGGCGGCGGGAGGAGGGGGACAACGACGGCAGCAGGGAGGGGATTTGGAGATCGGGTTTAGGGAGAGTAGGAGAGAAGTTTTAGAGGGAGGAAAGGAAATAATTAGGGCGGGGGGGCGGGGGGAATTTTTGCCGTACTAGGCCACTTTTTGATAGTATTTGCATTTTTAGGTCAGGTCCCAATCTATTAGCGTTTGTGGGCTAGCCACTGCCACGTCAGCAGCGGCCGCTATTGGGAATAGCGGCCTCTTCATATCCACCAAATTTGCACTCCCACACTTGGTAGAGTACGGAGGGATTGGGCTGAGTATGTGTAAAGAAGGTCGCTAATGCCACTAGCGACCTCCTCCAACTGAGGTCGCTATTCCCAATAGCGACCACAGTGGTAGGCTATTATGAGTCACATTCACATAAGCTGATTTGGCAAACAACATAATCGCTAATGTCAATCGCGACCTATCATACCTGTGGTCGCGATTGGCAATCGCGACCTTAGTATAAACATCACAGAGGATAAGCTGATTTGGCAAACAGCATAATCGCTAATGTCAATCGCGACCTATCATACCTGTGGTCGCGATTGGTAATTGCGACCTTAGTATAAACATCCAAGACTCATAATTAGAAGCATTCGGGGGCCCATCTGAGGTCGCGATTGCCACTAGCGACCTCAGTTAGAAGAGGTCGCTAGTGCCAATAGCGACCTCTTCATTTCCTGATCCCCTTCGTACACAGCCAAGTGTGGGGGCACAAAATTGGTATCTATGAAGATGCCACTATTCCCAATAGCGGCCGCTGCTGACGTGGCAGAGGCTAGCCCACGAACGCTAATAGTTTGGGACCTGGCCTAAAAATGCAAATACTATCAAAAAGTGGCCTAGTACGGCAAAAAATTCGGGGGGGGGGGGGGAATTTTGGCGATTTTTTTTTGGTAACTATCACGGCGTTCTCGTAAACACGCCGGTACAGACTACATATATTTCGGCATTCATTATAAACGACAGTAAAAAACGTCGGGATAGAGTAGGCTGAATATAGGACTACTCTATCCCGGTATTTCTTATAAATGCCGGGAAAAAATGCAGGGATAGACGTCGCGGTTTGTAGTGCAACCACTATTTTTGTCGAGCTCGGAGTTGGGCGTGGCACGGTGCAGGCGAGCTTCTCATCTCGTCGAACCATGGCCTCTCCATCGAGCTACCAGGGTCGTCGAGCTATAGGATTTCTTCGAGCTACAGTCTTCATCGATCCATGATTTTCTCGTCGAGCAATAACTTCATCGAGCTCTATTTTCGTTCACTATTACTTCTGTTGAGCTACTACTTCCCATCGACCTATTAACTCTCATCGTGCTATGGAGGTGTTCGTTGTGCTATGGCTTTGTCAAGCTATAGCTTCATTGAGCTACAGTGTAACACCCCGAATTCCAAAACATACTGAATTCGAAGTTCCACAGGATCTTTACACTTCTTTCGTACAATTTTATAAGGAAATAAATTTTTTTTGTTACATCAGAGTTTACACTTACATTACATATTTACAGCAGAAGCAATATACAATAAATTACATGAATTGAAAATGTACAACACTTGAATCAATCTTTAATCAGCATGCATTCTTTAGTCCTTTTAATCACATTACCCTGCATAAAAACTGTGTTCGCATCAGTTGCTTACAACCGACGAAATATTATACACGGCTATCCTCTCTATACCGAACAGTATAACGATTCTCAAATACTTAAACAAACCACAAGCTTGATCACAACCAGAACTACAATAGGACTATCCTATAGATGTCGTGTCGTGCGATGCACTTAGTCCTTAATGCAGTTATGTATATTACATGACACTAATGCGCACTTGTTCAGATTCTATGCATCTCATACTACATAGGTCTGAGGTCAAGCCCTTAACCGTTCTTCATCTTGTAGGGTTCAATCCATCTTCATGTCTTAAACTACTACTATAACTACGATAAGTATCCTAGATGTTCTATGAGTTACGAGCTCATGTCCAGACAGCCTGGAGGGAAATCCCATGTCAGGTCACGACGCATTATGAAGAACCTATGGACAATTCAGCCGCCGTCATGGGATATGACACCATCCGCAGTCACCAAACACCCCACGAGCGTCGCCTGCGGTACAGACTCCTGGAGACATATCCACATCATGTCACGACGCATCGTGAAGACAGCCTGTGAATACTCTCACACCGTAGCTCCGAAGCCCTCATACTCGTGTTTTTCTCTTATTTTCATCACATCTTCACTATGTATCTTGTCTTTAGTTATTTGAATCATGAACAAAATCAATTCTCTATAGTTAGCCCTTCCACTATACCGGTCTTAACCATTTATTCAACATGACCCAAATCTTGGTCTTTTCATTTCAAATTTTATTTTAACATATTTCTTTTTCACTGTCGGTATGAGGCTTAACTATACTCTAATTCTCAATTTCAATTCATAATCACAAACTTGAGTCTTTATACTCATAAGCTCTTTTCCACAGTAAACACGATTTCTATTTAATTCTATGAATCACAACTCACATTTCAAGTTCAATCTTAACTTCTTGTATTTCATGCTCAAAATTTCTTTCCAATAATACCTTAGATTCTCATACTATAATTTATTTCCTTTGCTCAATTCAATAGTCATAAGGTCGTATTTTTCACTTATATACAATATTCAAATTAGGCAATAACATCCATAGATAACACACTTAAATTTTCTTTCATTCAAATTCCTCTTTTGTAACTTAGCGTAATCCTCTCATAAAAAAAAATCACTTTTCATATTTACACAAATATCAACTTCATGCAATTCTACTTAATTCTTTGTTTCTAAACCATCTTTACTTTAGTTAAAATCATGCCCAGCTATTTTTCTTTAGGTCCACATAATTTTAGAATAATTGTAGTATTTTTTCCAAATTTTTAAAGTCACAAATCAATTTTAAAAAACCCAAAAGAAATCAAAAAGTTCAATTCCTGCCGAGGCCAGGAATCGAACTCACAACCACAGGGTAACCAACCGCCACCGATAGCCAGAGAAGCCTAGGCGTCACAGCGATAAGGAAAGGGAAATAATTAAGGTAAAGTGTGCCTCGATTTCGGAGATTTTGAAAAAGAAAAAAAAACAAATGCTCATGCCAGGTTTCGAACCCAAGACCACCAAACCTAGACCCACAGCTACAGTAACCAAAACCCACTGCACCGACTAACCAGTATGGCCAAGGTGCTAAACTGATATGGTTTAGATTACTGGGGTTATAAACTAGGTCTCTGTTCTTTTTGAATTTTTACAAAAATGAATGTTTTTGAGTTCTTTCCTTCTCCAAATTTATTCAAAAACTCCAGATTTTATTTTTCATCTTAGTACAGCATTTTAATAAATTAAAAATTGATTTTTGATACAAACCACATAATTTGCATCTAACTTCATTTGGTCCTTAAATTTTCGAATTTAGAAAAAATAAGCATATCCTCCCTATAATTTACTCTTAAAATTTTTCGATGTTACAAATAATATTTTTATTAATAAAGTACAATTATCTCAGCAATAAACTTTATTTTTCATGCCAATTAACAACTCAATAATCAAAGCTACATATTTCCATAGTTCTTTCTCCAGTTATTCAACAAATAGGCATGTAATCTAAATTTAGCAGAAACAAATAGAGCATGGTAGCATGGTAAACATCTACATTAACAAATCATAGTTTTGCAATCATTTTAACTCTCTTGTAACACACATTCAACTATTAGCAGTTTGTCTCATTTTCATAACGCATGGCTAGATTAGTTAAAGTTTCTCCTTAATTTATCAATCACATCCTAACATGATGTGTAATTAGAAGTTTAAGAGAACCACCCCCTTAAATGGAGAGAAAAATCAATAGAAATCCTAGAGAATCTCCTACAATGAATGAGCAAAGCCTTCTCCTCCTAGATCAAGTCACGAAAGTCACCTTCTCCTTGATCAAGCTAGAACCCGAGCCTCTCCCTTCTTGGTCCTTGAAATGCCGGCCTCCTCCTTGGATTGAAGAGCACACACAACACTCACTCTTTTCAACTCACAAAACTCCTCAATCTTTTGCCTTACTACTTGTATTTTTTTCCTCTCTTTCTATTCTTTCTTTTTCAAAATTTTTCAAGTGTGAGAATGAAGAGTGTGGGAGGGGGTATTTATACAACTTTTTAGGGTGAATGGAGGGCTAGGATTAGATCAAATGGTTAGAGATTAAGGGCCAAGATGTACTATGGAGTTATAGAAACTACCCATGATGAACAACTACCTCTCCACCACTTCCATCTCTCCCACTCTCTCTATCCTATCCGGCCTAGGTGAAAAAGAGGTGTGCAATGCACACTCCATTGCATGCACATGCCACCTAGTGTCCCCCATTTACAAAATTGTTCATGTGACAAATTTGATTATCCATAAAATGAGTCTACACTACAAGTTAGACCATTTTAAAAGAGAATTAACGTAAATAGGCTCACTAATGGGCCAATCTAATCATGGGCTTTAAATAATTAAATTAATTAATTAATGAAGTGGGCTTAAAAGCGACAATTAGGCTTAGATTTTAATTAGGCTTTTAAAGAGAATAATTTTTGGAAAATAAAGAGAACAAATACTATATAAAAATTATTTTATAAAAGAAATTATACAAAATGGAATCATACGTGCAAAACACGTAAAATAACAAAATCTACATAAATTAAAATTAGGGTGTTACATACAGTCTTTGGGCAAGCTTTGAACATGGGAGCTTCAATGAACAAGGAATCTTCGTCACTTTGAACAGGGGAGCTCGGGGTTCGGGTGATCATGGCCCCCGCTTTGGTCGAGCTATGATCATCTTCACTTTGGTTGAGCTATGACCATCTTCAGGCGGTTTTGTGCTTGGTCGAGCTATGCTTTGTTTTGGGCAATTTCGGCTGTAGGGGAGCTAGGGCTTTGTCGAGTTGCTGCTTCTCATTGAGCTACAACTTCCTCAGCATGCTATGGAGTCGTCGAACTACAATTTCGTTGAGCCATGATCGTCTCGTCGTGCTATAACATTGCCAAGCTCTGTTTTCAGCGAGCTACAGAGCTTCCTCGAGCTACGACTGTAACACCCGGTGAAATTGAGTTATGAAATTTTTGCCCACGGGTATTACACACATGTATTTTGTATTGTTACGAGTAATATCTGTAACATATTTTAATATAAATGTCCTACATATTTCCGCATTTCAATTATCTATACAATTTTCGTATTCTCAAAATTTATTTTTTATCCTATTACGAGCCAATTTAAACATTTATTTTAATATTTGTGTTTTACGTGCATTGCACGTGATTTCAATACACATGTTGATTACGTATATTCTACCGTTACGTGTAATATTATAAAATTTTCTACGTGTTCAATTATTTATTTTATAACTTGTTCAAATTCGTTTCATAAATTGAAATTCAATTTTCTCATATTTTGACTCAATATGTTTTTACACGTGCAGTGCACGTGTTTTCTGTGCACGCATCGATTATATTGTTGTATATATATATATATATATAGAATTAATGAAACATATTTTATTTATTTTGTATTTCGATTGTTATAGACATTTTTTGTTTTTTCAAATTTATTTTTTATATAAATTTTTATTAGCACGTGCTTTATACGTGTTTCTTTTTATGCACGTGCAAATTGTGCTATTTTATTACAAAGTTGTGTACTAAAAATTTCACTAGGCTAATTATACTAAATTTTATCTGAGTATTTATTAGAAAATAAGAATTTAAATTTAATAAAACAATAAAAGTGAAAATAAAATGAGAAAGTGTACAAAACACATGCACACGTGCAATGCGCACTCTTTCAAAAATGGATGCATATAGGACAGAATGAGAGTGAGTGGGTTTGTGAGTGAGTTTGTGAGTGGTGTGCGTGAGTGGGTGTGTGGGTGTGTAAGTGGGTTAGTGGCTGGTTAGTTGATAAATTTACTTCCTAATTTCCCATATAAATACCCCCTATCCTAACCCCAAATAAACACAAAAATAAATTAAACAAAAGAGAGAATTAAGATAGGGGACTTGCTGTTTTTTTTTTTTTTTTGGCTTTCGGGGTTGGCATAGAGGCTTGCGGGTTGTGCTTATGGAGTCTCTTGGAGCTTTTGCTAAGGGGTCAACCACTAGGAGGTTTTTTTGAGATGGGTGTTTCTCCAACTTTCTAATATAATATTATTAGTAAAATGCTAGATTGTAGAATATATATGTGTAACTTTTTAGATGCATGATAAATTATATAGATTTAGTATTCATGATTAGATTATGTGTAGTTGATTAAAGGTGTGAAATTATGATATGATTGATTTTGGACATTTATAAGTTTTTGTTTTAAGTTCTAATTGCACTCCAGAAAATCATATCTATTAAACTAGATGGAACCTAGAGCTAAACTTTTTATATGAGCATCTCGTATATGTCAAGAACATTTCATTAAAATTTCATAATATTTGGACGTAGTTTACTATTTTGATAAAATCCGAACTTAGAACTGGTTGGCAGTTTGCTAGTTGCTGGAAATTTGTATACATTTCGGACTTTGAACATTTCGACATCTTAGAAGAAGTATTTTGAGAAAGGTCAAAACTAAGAAGTTGAAGTAGACTCATTAATCTTACTTTAGAGTCTAAGAAATCAATTTTCAATGAAGAATAGAATTTATAATGAATTTTACAATATTGAACAAGTGGCAGTCTGTATGACATTTTCGACCCTACTGTAGATTTCGAAGAATTCTGGGTTATAGACACAATATCTTAGAGAAACATATAACTACAAAGTTATAGTAGTCATGTATACCTTAATTTGAGCTAAAGAACACAAAGTTTCATAAAGCATAAAATTTTCTGTGTTTTTTTGTAACCCCTTTTTTCCCAAAAATGTATTTTATGTATTTAAAATTTTCGCAAATTATTTTTTTTACGGTTTTCAAATTCTTTTGTCAAAATGTATTTTTTTTGGATCTTCTATTTTAAAATCTGTTTTCGATCAAATGAATTTATTTGTATCTGTTTTAAACAAATTCTATGTTTTAATGCAAACTACATTTTGTTATAAATATTATTTTTTATGTTAATGATTAGTTTATTTTTCCATTGGATTTTAAAACCCTATTTTTATTTTAATTCTAAATACCCATTTTCCTATATCCTTAATCCTATTATTTCCTATTCCTAAACCCACTTAACAAAACCCACCTATTATAAATTTACCCATCAGTAACTATCTGAACCTAATGCACCCACAACCCAATTAATTATCCCTAATGCCCAACTACATCATCCATCCGGATCATCCATCCGGATTTACACTGTGTAAATTATTCATTACCTTATACTTCCACCTCCCTAGCACCCAAACCTAATACTACCCTGTGCACCCGGCCCATCCATTTTTTTTTTCTTTTTTTCCTCCCGTAGCCGCCACCAGGACTGCTCTCTCTTTTCTTCAAACCTAGTATATATATATATATATCCTTATATATATTTTTATTTACAATCTCATACAATCTATTGTTCTTCCCTTAACCATTGTGCCGTGCTTCATCTCTCCCGCTTCCTCTCCATCCACCGTCTCGCACTCTCTTGCTCTTTGGGGTTTTTTTGCGCGTGCTCGAGTGCGTGTGTGGATCGTTCGTGAGTTCGTGGATTTTCGTTCGTGGGATTTGCGCCTACTTTTGAGTTCGTCGTTCTTTATCCCGATTTAAGGTAAGTAACTTGTACTCCAATTCATTTGTTTGATACAAGTCAAAAAGTTCACCTATAGTGTAGTTGGGTCTAGAGACAACCTTTTTGTGTTTTCCTTGATGGGTTTTGTCTCTATTGTGATATTTTGGCCATAGATTGACTCACGCCATAATTTTGACATGAATTAATCTAGGATTCGCCCGTTTTTGATTTCTAACCGTGTATATGAAAATTTGTGTGAAATTGTATTTTGATTGAGACCCATATGATATATTTGGTATGGACATGTTAATAACCCTAAATCATGATGTTTAGACACTTGGTCGGCTATATTTCAAGTTTGGACCAATATTCTTGAAGCTATGTCATTTTTGTTGTGAAGGGTGAAATCTATATTTTGGCACTGTTCTGTTTTGTTTGCTGTTTTTGTCTATGCTACAGTCAGTATCTTGATTTCGGTATAAAATATGAGTTTTAGATAATTTTTTTTATTTTCAAACTCCTCTGACCTTGCTTGATTTTGATTTCGTATGACTGAGTTATGGCTGTTTTAGTACAGAGGTGTCGATCTTTTCCAGATTCTATTTTTCAGTAATTTTGATAACAAACTATTTTCAAGAACCATGCTATACAAATTATTTTGATTTGAAACTTTGGTCAGTATTTATTTATTAAGTTAGGGATTACCTAGAATTTTGGTGAATTTTATTGATAGGTTTTATGTGATGATTCATGCTCATTTCTAAAATCTATACGTGCTGTATTTTGCTTGCTGTTCTGTAAAGAATCCTATTTTCACTCTGATTCCTTTTACTGTATGAAAAAATATTTGTGAAATGTGAAAGTTAGTATATTTTATCTATTTTCATGTATCTTTGGCGAATTTGGATTTCGTTTCACTGGTTGCGAGATAATTCAGTTTTCGTACAGCAGTGTTGGGATTTCCAGATTTGCTAAACAATGTTTTCTTGATGCTTTCGTATTTTTGATGACTGACCTATTCTTATTAGAAAATTCTGAAACTTTATATCTCGATACTAAACATATAGGGGAATACCCCAGATTTTTCTTGGATTTAATTGAGAGGTTTTGATGCTGTTTTTCTGACTGAGAATTTGTTTTCTTGATTTTTGACTGAACACGTTTTCTGTTTTTGAACCTGTTTTGAGTTATGATGTTGTGAAGTACTATGTGGCTTATTTGTATTCGCTGGATTCGTGTGGAAGTCTATCTTCCAGATCCATTGGCGGATCCAGATTTGGATGTTTGTAGTAGTGGGAATCACTAGTACTGTACTGTCATGCTGTCCTGAATATGAACATATACTGTTTTGCTCGTTTATGTGATCGTATATCACCTATGCATGTACATTTGTTTTCCTGAACTTAATAATGATTCTACCATGTTAGTTTCACAATATTTTGTACACATTCATACCTGTTTGATGACCATAATAAAAGTAACCAAGCCGGGGTTTAAGGGAAAGATCTAGTAGTGGAAAATTATTGAAATGTGTACTTGGAAGGGGGCCCGTGTTTTCCATACTGAGTATCTGTTATACTGTTATACTAATTACCTGACTGCTCACTTCCCTATAGGAAGCTGTACTCGGAGGAGGACCAATAGGTTCTGACTGTTACTGTTACTGATTACCGGGCTGCACACTTCCCTATAGGAAGGTGTACTCGGAGGAGGACCACTAGGTTCTGACTGTTACTGCTACTGCTACTGTTACTGATACCTAAGTATACTGCCCTATATGATTCCCTACGAAATCTACAAACGTCACTATTTTGAATGCAGCAACCATGCGATAAAAGGATGGCGCATGAAGTGCTACCTAGCTAGTAATACATACAAGACTATAAGAACATAAAACTGTTACTGTTGGACTGATACTGTTAGACTGTTACTGTTGGACTGATACTGTTTTACTGTTATCCTGAATCACTGATATACTGAGCTTACTATTACTAAAGACTGTTAGTTGCCATATGACACTGCCTTTGACGTAAAACTTCTGTACTGTTAGGATACCATGCTAGTTATTACTGTTGATGCATTATACCATGCTATTAGTTAGTTTTCCCATGTGCTTGTATCCTACATTATATGTGACCCGTAACTTGCAATTGACGGGTACTTATTTTCTTCTGTTCTCCTTTTCCTGCAAATTTACTAATTGCAGATCAGGATGGACGACTGCCAGACGGTATTGGTGACATGAAGTATTAGTGCTGGATCTTGTTATTATTAATTCTTGTAGTTGCTTGAACAATAATTGTATTTATGTATTTGGATTTATTCTTATATTTGGGCAATGTGACCCAGGATATTTGTGTTATTCAGATCATGACTATTTGAGATTAATATATGTTATTTCAAGTATTCTTGTTGGTATTTGATTCATATGTGCATGTGGTTGACTTTTTTGGCTTCCGACTCTGCTTATTTGTGTGAGATATTGTAAAGATTCTTGAACATCTTATGGATGATGAAAATCATTCGCTGGGCTTTTGTTATGTACTCGTATTCCGTATTTTTGGAAAGCGGGGCGTGACATTTTTGCACGCAGCATGAGTTGTAGTTTTTGGATTTTGAACCTACTGTTTTGCAAATGATTTTAGAGGAAATAATTGAGGATGAATTTAGACGATCTTAACTATAAAGTTGTATTAGACTCATTTATGTTTCCTATGAAACTATAAAATCTATTTTTGTAGTAGTATTGGAATTTATATAATTTTTACAATACTGTTGGGTTGATGTCTCAAGTTGAACATTCCGATAGTGGGTTATATATATGTTTTTACCTTGAATCGAAGTTTATAGAGAAATAGGCTAGAAGTATTGGTTAGTTCCTGTGGCTTAGGATCTTTGAGATTGTAGGTTTGAGTCTTGGTGAGCTCGAATTTGATAATATTTACTATTTTTGAGTATATTGGAAATATAAATTGATTATTTTGGGAAAATATTTTGATGGTAATTTGTACAAACTTTTTTGGGTTAATTTCCCCACTTAGATAAAGGATTAAACACGTATTTGGTGATTGGATTTGAAGAATTTGAATAGAGATGATTTTAAAAGATATTGGTATTTTAGAGAAATAATATTTGATGGAAATTAGTACAATTGCTTTGGACTAAATCCCAGTTTTGAATAAATGATTTTAGTACAGGTTTTGGAGATTTGAATTGAAATATTAGAATAAGATGATGTTGATTGAATTAAGACTGTTGAAGTCCTATTATAAAATTTTAGGAAATTTTGTCTAGTTATTTGTGGACGACTAGTTGAATGGAATTTATATTGATTGAGAAATGTGATTTAATTATTTTGAATGATGACTAATTGAATGGAATGAATAAAAGATGAATTGAGTATATGAATAAATGAAACTTGTAACCTAGAAATATTATAAAAGAGGTTATGGATAACCTGGAAATATTGTGAATATTTGGAATGTGTGGATTCTAGAGGCTAAGCAAGACCCGGGGTACCAACAAAATTGTGATTATGAAAGTTTAAGAAATTGCCATTGTAGGCATATATTCTCGTGTGTTGATTTAAGTCTGGTAGGAGGGTAAGCTAGCTCTAGGTGATATTATTTTATGTTTGAACTTAAGGACATGCACTAGAGGGGGATGTGATGAAGTATGGGCAAACATACCTCATATGATTTGCGGTGGGAGATTATCTCATGAATTATCGAGGCGTGAAGCATGATGTCCAAAATCGCTCGTGATGTGGGATTTATCTTTAGAATTATCTGGATCGAGGCGACTCTCATGGAAAATTTGCGTGATGAGGTACCAAATGACTCGCGGTGTGGGTTTCGTCTCCAGAATTATTAGGGTGTGAGGCATGATCTCCAAAAATCACTCGCGGTGGGAAAACGACTCTCATTAATTATTAGGGTTATGGTTCGCTGTGTGGGATTTGTCTCCAAAATTATCGGAGTTATGGCTCGCATTGGGAGAACGATTCTCAAGAATTATCGGTGCAGTACTAGATACTCACAGGATATCTAAAACTTATATTAGTCACCGTAGTAGGATTTCATAACGAGGGATTGAACCCTATAATAAGGAGTACGATAAGGGCTTGCCTTTTGACCTATGTAGTATGGGATGCATAGAATCCGAACAAGTGTGCATTAGTGTCATTGTAGTGTAATGTCTGCATTAGGCATTAAGTTCATATCATACACTGACATGTTTAGAATAGTCACCTTTCACATTTTGTTTCACATTCAAGTTTGTGTTTGCTAAAGTAGAAGAATCGCTGTATTATAGCATTGCATCAGTTGTATGTAACTGACGTGTCCACAATTTTCTAGTTGCAGGATTGGTTTTGGCATGGAATTGAAGTCACTGTGAAAGATGTCACAAGATTGAAGAGCTTTCATTATCATATGTTGTATTGTACTTATTTATTTTCGCTGTGCTATTCCAAAGAACGATGTTGTAAATAAAAAGTTTTAAATTCCTTGTATTTTTGTACGAAGTTGAAGTAAGAGATACACTTTTACTATGAATTACCTGTGTTTGGAATTTGGGGCATTACAACTACAGCGTCGAGCTCACTCCGTCGAGCTATCCAGCCCTTTGACCTATTGATTCTGTTGAACTATTCATCTCGTCAAGCTATGTTGTGGTTAAGCTATGGGTGTCGTCGTCGATCTACCTGATAATGGTAAAATCAGAGTAAATCAGGGTTGTACGATTCCAGCATAGATCTCAAAGCTTCTACAGGCAGATTATGTAGCGCCCCGAATTTCTAATATGATATCTCAGAAATACGTGGCACAATTTCCAACATCAACCTCAATTGTAATAGAAAACATAGCTAAAATTCAGAGAAAAATTTTCAACTTTTTTTACATTAATTCTTTACAAAGCACAATGGAAAACAAACACCTTGAATTACAAATTCTTTCTTTGACAACACAATCTTTTACAATTTACATAAGCCATAACATCAATCTAGGACAAGCATCCAAATCCCAAGCTATAAGTACCTACCTGTAAAACATGAGGCTAGAGATAACCCTAACCGCCAAAACTACAGGGGTCAGCCATAACGATGTGAGTGACATAAATATAAATGTAACATAAATAAAACATAAGGTATAGTGTCATAAACAACATGTATTAACAACAAGAATAAATGAACAAGAATTAACAATAAATGAAACATGAATACATTAAGTGAAACTAGACTAAGTGTCGAGTGTAGAAAATCAAAAAACAACATGCATGAAAATAAGTCAAGAAAACATCAATGCTATATGCTGAATCTCTAATGCCTACTTGTCGGATTCTATGCATCCCACTCTACATAGGTCCGGTGCAAGCCCTTATCGTTATCGTTCTCCACTTGTTAGGGTTTAATCCCCTACTATGCAACTAATCCTACTACGATGACTACTATGAGATATAGATACACTATGAGTATTAGCCCATGCCTCGATAATTCCGGAGGTCAATCTCTATCCACAGATAATTTCAGAGACTATTTCACTTACACCTGAGAATCTTCGAGAATACCCCACACCGCAAGCTATGACGCATCATCACACGAATACCCCATGAGTGTGGCCTCAACCCTGATAATTCAGGAGATCAATCCTACACCGTAGGTAATTTCGGAGACTATTTTCACTCACACCTGGATAATTCTGGGGATTATCTCACACCGCAAGCCAAACTGAGGTCCATGATCCATGTTCTCATTTTATCATATCACCATCTAGTGCCTGTCCTTATTTTATTAAGTTAATTAATTATTTATTAAATTTTTGTATATCTTAGAGTTGGGGTACCTTACTCGGCTTAACTTAACAGAACAATAACCAAAATCACAACTGCCGGTAGCTAAGGAACCACTTAATCTCTAAAGACTCACAACTTAACCATCAAGACCAAAACTTTCAATAAAACCTGCAAATCCATCATCAAAACGATTATATGAAGAAAACTTCTTAAATCAACAAAATCCAAATCTATATAATATACTCATAAAATTCAAGAATTCAAATAAAAATATTAAATCCATTAAATAACAGAAAACCATATTTTAAGTCGTAGAATATCACCAAAACATCAATTCTTTGAAAACACATATAACTCACTTAATAAAGTCATAAGAATACAGTTAAAATTCTATTATCAATAAAATATAACTCTCTGTAAAATACTGTAATCTGTAGTAAAAACATCATATAAAACAGTAGACTAATAATCCATAATATCGACGAAATAATAATTTAAAAGAAACGAAGAAACTCAGTAGAACAGCCAAAGCAGCAATTGACGGTCGACCGCATAAGAAGGGCAGTCGACTGTCAATCAGAAATCCCCAAAATAGAAGCGTGATGGTCGACCGTGACCTGCTACACAGCCAGTTAGTAATTGTGCATGTTTTGACTAATACTCGATTAATTCTTTGTAAAATCAAAATTAAACTTCTTGAGATGAATAATTATAACTTGCATACCTATAGGAGTTATTAAAACACATCAAAACATATCAAGATCTCAAAAGAGTATTTTTCCACAGAAAGTTCTTCCAAACAGCAACTTAAGCATATAGTTTATATAGGTGTATATTAGCACCAGTTTAAGCATCAAAACTTCATCAAATAAGAGTAGTAAAAGGTTTAAACTCATCTTAGAATCCACACACTTGAAATCCTATCAAAAACTCCATCAAAAATTCATAAAATCTTCAAACAATATGTATATAATGTGAATGAGTATATGAGTGTGTTTGTGCATCAGTTATAAAGTTCAAAACCATCTCAGTACTAAAACAATTTAAATCCAAGCGAAAACTTAACAAAAATTCACAAAACTTAGTTTGGCCATATAGCATCAGACCCGAAAACACTTTCTTAACCCCCAACCTTAAAACTTGATTCTTTTAGTTCAAAATTATTCTATAACTTGTTATACACATACCCAATTACTTACATCAGTTTACTCATGAACATATGCACTCACAACATGCAAATAATCAAGTTCTATCTGTCGAAATGTTAAGAACAAAACAACATATGCATACACACAGTAGGGTTCATCTTTAATCAATTTTGTTTACTTTCATGCAATAATATCTTACAATTCAACATGTATATTTAAATCAGCAACAATATAATTCAAAACATCCTACTCATGATTTTTATTAGGTTCTTTAACAATCTCAAGTCATTAAATTAGGGTTTCAATAATCAATAGTGTAGTTTTATGGAAAGATTCAATTTTTTATTCATCTACTCATCAAAATTCATTACCTTTTCATACTATCATCTAACAAGATTTCTAATAGATAAATCATCACACACAATCTGCTTAGAATAATAAGAAAACAAACATAGGTCACTCACCTTATTGAAGAATCAATCGAAGATAATAAAAAAAAAGAAAAATCCATCATTTCGCAAGAAAACCAAGATCCTCGCTTTAAAACTCCAAGAAAATAATAATAAGAAATCCCTTTTTGTGTTTCACAGCAAAGAGACGGCTGCACCTCACCCTTTACAGGCCGGAAATCCAAGTAATTAGGGTTTTGAATAGATTTGTAAATTACTTCTTTTAAATATACCTTTACATATATAGATCCGTATACTTTGAAGTTAAATAAAACCAACTTAATTGAGATTTAAAAACAAAAACAACTACCCTAATAGTGGCCGGCACTGTTTTGAAAACCCAGAAAAATGAAATTGCACTTTTGCCCCTTTAAGTGGCAATTTTGCAAAAAGACAATTATTTATCAAAACTTGCAAATAAACCGAATTCATTAATAAAAAAAGTAAAATCTTTACCTCTGGGTTGAATAGGCATCATGACCAGTCCAAAAATCCAAAATTCTAGAGTTTTTTCACTCCAAGTGGTAATTTTGCACAAAAGTCTCTCTTTTTGTAATATTTGCAAATACGTCAAATAATTATCAAAAAAATCCAGAAAATTCACAAATAATATCTAATAATAAATGATGGATTTCCCAAAAATAGTTTTTGACTTTGAACTTCCCAAGAAAACATTTGCATGTGTTTTGCACGTGTAAAAGGTAAATTTCAGAAAAATATTTATTAAATCATCAAAAAATTATTTTAATTCATTTATTAATCTTAAAAGCATTATTTAAAAATCTGGGGTACTACAGATAAACCATAACGGGCTCTTTAATAGGTTCGGACCTTCTCCAGGCTCCTCTACAAGACATGGGCTTTTTTCAAGCCCATAAAAAGTGACATACTAGGCCCACTAAGAGGGACACCCAGCCCATGAAGGCTAGGAGTCAAATCTCTTATCCCCTAACAAGAGAACTTATCTCTTGAGGGGGAGAAACATAACGGAGATAAGGAATTCATATCGATCCAATGGATTTAGATTGATCTCTTGATATGTTTCTCAGGCCTATAAATACCCTCCCCCCTCTACAGTCAGAAGGTAATCAACAAATCGCTAGTTTCTCTCTCAAACTCTCTTTCTATGTCTGGTTCTGACTTGAGCATCGGAGGGTCTATCGCCGGAGCCAACCCCCGGTGTTTCAGACTTTTTGCAGGTCCATCGGCCGCGTCAGCAACTGTCAGATTCAGATCACGGTGGTCAATCTACGATCCAGATTCAATCTCAGGAGCTCTAACCGCATTTCATGGTAAAAATCAAAGGTCAAATTTTTAGTAGTTTTCATTAAATAGGAACTCACTATCTGTTTGCTCCCACACCAAAATAAGTAGCAACAGATTGGCGTCGTTTGTGGGAAACTACACAAGTCAGATTAGCCGCCATGCCACCAAGACTAAGAGGTAGAGGGGAGGCCTCAAGCTGTCTCACCAACTCTCTTCTTCAACCAGCTCCTTTTGTGGAAGATCTGATTCCTCCTCAACAGTCACCCTGACAGCCTCGTCGAGCTCCTTCCAACGGAGATGCACCAGGGGGCTCCCGACAAAACCATCATGAAAAACATCCTCTGTGTGATCACGTCTCAATCCATAATGCTTCAACTGATTTAATGGCCTTGCGAGGCCCTCGGGGGTCTAGAGAATTTTGCCAGATCATCAGTGCCAGGCAACAAGGAACAAATCTGTGAATCAAATTGGATGATAGGCACACCCGAACTGAGGCCTCCCATTCGAGACATTAAGCAAACCAGAGAACCTATTTTCTTATACAGTGATCAAGGCAATCCTCCTCTTATAGGGGGTGCACCACAATAAGGAGCCTGACTCATGAGAGTCGAAAGCTTCTTGTGCTAAACAAAGGGGAAAATGCCCCAGTCACTAGGGCCGAATTGGATAAGTTCAAGCTCGACATCCTCCAGGCTATCCAAGGAAGTCAAGATATGGGCCAGCCCCCCAACGAAGGATCCGCCGATTCAACTAGGTCCCAGGGGAAGGACGACCAAGTCCTTCGCTGAATCCAAGAAGTGAAGACCGTCTAGAGTAGATGAAGATTGAGAGAAACCACTACAGCAAGGTCTACCGCCCTAGTCGACCTCCTTTCAGCAAAGCCATACTCAATACATTCATCTTGAGGGACTTCAAGGCCCCTTACTTCTAATCCTAAAATGGAGAATCAGCCCTGACCGACCATATCAAGAGCTTCAAAACTCATGATGGTCTACAATGCCATCGATGCACTCATGTGACGAACATTCCCCTGCCACACTGGAAGGATCAGCACGGGAATGGTATTCGCGTCTGACTCCAGAATCAATATTCTCTTTCGATCAGCTCAAGGAGCTTTTCATTGCGCACTTCGTTACCAGCCGCAAGGCTCAAAAAACAAGTGCCTCCCTGTTAGAACTAAAACAAAGAGATGAAGAACTTCTGAAAGACTTCGTCAAATGCTTTACGGCAGAAGCAAGGTCAATTTCCACCTTGAACTCTTCAGTGGCGGCTGCAGCTTTCCGCCACAATGTCATATATAAAGAACTGAAGGCCTCCCTCGCCAAGAAGCCTCCTCGAGATTTCACTGAGCTCTTGGAAAGGAGCGAAAAATACATCTAGATCGAGGAAGCTATCAATCCACAAGTCAAGAAAGAGTCACCTTCTGGGAACAAACAGAAGTACGCAAGCGAGGAAACACCTAAGAAGTTCCTGAAAAACAGTGCAAGCCAACGTCGTCCTCCTCCAACACCCCGCTTCGACAAGTTTACTCTCTTGAACATGCGTGTGTCTGCCATCCTTATGGAAGTTGAAAAGGATGGGATAGTTCGTCCTCCTCCTAAAATGACAACGACCAGCAAGAGAAGAGACAAGGGCTTGTGGTTTGCATTTCATAGAGGTCATGAACACACTACCGCCAATTATTGGGCCCTCAAAGAAGAAATTGAAGACCTGATTCGGCGGGGCTATCACTCTCAATTTGTTTAACGAAATAAAAACACTGAAACCCCTCCGCCATGGAGGGCTAATAAGCATCCAAAAAGGCCTTCTGAATCACGAGACACCGAATGCATGCCCATCCTACACACCATTCATCGAGGACCTATGGGGGGAGATTCTAACTCCTCTCGCAAATCCTTCGTAAGGGAAGTTAATTTAGAACATAACACTCCACCCCCAAAGGGTTCGGGACTCTCTGTGTCCTTCTCCGATAAAGATATTAAGGGCATCAAAATTCCTCATTGCAATGCACTGGTTATCAATCTAGACATGACAAATCATGAGGTGCGACGTATCCTCGTAGACAACGACTGCTCTGTAAACACCATCATCATAGCCGCATTTGATACTCTAAAGCTCTAGAGAGATCGACTCAAGCCAGTCAGCTATACACTTCACAGGCTTTTCAGGTGCACCTGTCCAAGTCGAGGGAATTTTCACACTCGACGTGACGGCAGGAAAAGCCCCAGTAACTCGGATGGAAGCATTACACTTCCTGGTAGTTGACGTCAAATCTGCGTACAATGCCATTGTAGCGCCCCGAATTTCCAATATGATATCTTAGAAATACGTGGCACAATTCCAAGCATCAACTTCAATTGCAATAGTAAACATAACCAAAAACATAGATAATTTTCTTTTTTTAAAATTTCAACTTTTATTACAACAATTGTTTACAAACACAGCGGAATAGAAAATACCTTGAATTACAAACTTTTCTTTACAACACATCCTTTTACAAATTTACACAAGCTCTATTATCTTTCAAGCACAAGCATCCAAATCCCAAGCTATAAGCACCTACCTGTAAAACATGAGGCAAGAGATAACCCTAACACCCAAAACTACAGGGGTCAGCCATAACGGTGTGAGCGACATAAAACAAGCAACATAAACAAAATATAGAGCATAGAGTCATCAATAACATGTATTAACAGCAAGAATAAATGAAATGAGAAATAACAATAAGTGAAGCATGAAAACATCAAGGAATATAAGATGGTAAATAGTAATACATGAAAACATCAAGTGAATCTAGACAAAGTGTCAAGTGTAGGAAAAACAGGAAAACACAAGCATAAAACCAAGTCAAGAAAACACAATCGCTATATGCTGACTCTCTAATGCATACTTTTCAGATTCTATGCATTCCATAGTACATAGGTCCGGTGCAAACCCTTAACGATCTCCACTGTATAGGGTTAAACCCCTTGTTATGCAACTAAACCTACTACGATAATGGAAAACAAGATTCAGAATACTCCGCGAATAGGCACCACAATCCTCGACGTGCAAGCATCATGTAAGATAGCTAAAAAATCGAAGAATCACCTCCCAATCGTGTACCCCACGAATAGGCTTGCAAGGCCCTCGATGTGCAGATACACCAGGTACATTCCGTGAATAGGCCTGCCGACCCTCGACACGCGAATGCACCCTGCATGCTCTGTAAATAGGCCAGCAGACCCTCGACACACGAACATACAAATGTCATTTCGAGACAGAACAACAAACAGTCCTAGAACGCATCCGTTGGACTCACAAAATCATGAGTCTATACTTACGTTTCCCAAGTTCCATCACATCTCCACTAGTGCCTGTCCTTAAGTTGATTATTATTAGAAACACAAAATCCCCCATCTCTAGAGTTAGTGTGTCCTGCTGGACTTAAACACTCAAATACTAAACCAAGACCCCCCAGGTCTAAATCAACAAATCTCATCTGCCGGTTCACAGGACTCCCACTCAACTCCAATAAATATCGTCGAGACCAAAACTCACAAATCCATCGTCAAAACGATCATATGAAGAAACCTCTCCAATCAACAAAACCCAAATATTTTATAAATTTCCAGAATCCAAACCCAACAATAAAATATCTTGAAAACATATGTTCTGTAGAAAGGATAATATTTAGAATAGTAAGTTATAGATCCAAAAACTTTTAAAGAATCAATCGTATAAAGAACATCAGTATAACTCAAGAAACATTAGTAATAGTCGACTATGAAAAGTCATCGGTCGATTGTCCAGAGTGAAAATCCAAAACATTGAGAAAAGGTCAAAACAGAGCAGAGTCAGTCGACTGTAAAAATTGGTCAGTCGACTGTTCCGCGCAAACTTTTCATGACTTTAAGAAAACATAAATCAGAGCAGACCAGTCGACTGTGTAAAGTGGTTAGTCGACTGTCCCGCATGAAAATCCAATACATCAAGAAAACACAAATCTGAGCAGTAAAAGTGGACTGTATAATATGGACAGTCGACTGTTTCGCAGGAAATTTCGAGACTTCAAGAAAATACTTCAGCCAGGACCCCGATATTCAACTGTCGACATTGGTCGGTTGACTGTCAGTCCTCTAAACTGCAGGTTTAATTGTGCACATTTCAACCGATATGAAGTTTTACTTTATAAAAACAAAATCTGTAAAAAAACATTTTTCTGATATGATCAAATATAACTTATAGGATATACAAAGATCCATTAAAACCAATCAAAACCACTTGAATTAAGAAAATAGCTTTTTGATGAATTTCTTCAAATAAAACATGAATGTGTGCATGTATCAAAACTAGAGTTTTTAAGAATCAATCATACATCAAAATAACTTTGTTTAATATTCCAAACCATATCGATACAAAAATAAGTTGAGATATAGTCAAATCCTTTGAAAACACATAAAAACTCAATTTCTTCTAAAACAGTGAAATACGTTATTCATGAAAAATGTTTGTGCATGTTTGTGCACCAAAAGAACTTCACAAATTCATAAATTAAAATAACAAAATTTTCAGATTAAAACTTAGTATTTGAGCAAATCTAAATTCAAGTAAAATATTTCACAAAATCACAAATCCCCAAATTTGGTCAAAATGTATCAAACCCCAAATCTAGTCATCACAACTCAAATCCTCAAGACATGGTCTTTTTAATCCGTTACTCCTTATCAAAATTCCTCAAACTCAATCTCAACTATTCTCAATAGTTAATTCATGAACAAAAACAAATTTATCATTAACATGGCCAAGTTGTATTCATCCAACTCACCAATAGTCAAAAATCTCATCTTTAATCGATTTATGCATAATATTCACCATACTCAATCAAATCAGCAATAATCCAAAAGAAATAGCCTACTCACAATTTATATTGGGTTCTCCTACAATCTAAAATCATCCACATGCAATTCTACTCACAAATAACTAGGGTTTTCCACAAAAGATCCAATTTTTAACTTACCAATTAATCCAATCCACATATGTATTCATACCAAAACCCTACCATGCTTTCTAATCTACAGATCATCACATACAAAATACATAAAACCAAAGCAAAACAAAACATGTCACTCACCTTGTTGAAGATATTAAACGAAGACAAATTAGAAAATGAGAAAAGCCTCTCCTTCGCAAGAAATCCAAGATCTCCTCCTTGAAACTTCAAGAAAATAATATTAATAAAACTTTTGTGTTGTGCAGCGAAAGACGGCTACAATCCACCCTTTTTAAATAGGCCGGAAATAAGAGAATGAGGGTTTTGAACACATTTGCAAAATAATCTTTTTTAAAATATAACTTTACATAAATAGATCTCTATACTTGGAAACTTGATAAAACTAATTTATTTGAGATTTAAAATCAAAACAACCTTCATAAAGTCCACCGGCACTGTTTAAAAAATCTAGTAAACGAATTTGCACTTTTACCCCTTAAAATGACAATTTTGCAAAAAGATTCTCTTTTATCAAAACTTGTAAAATAAACCAAATTCATTAAAACAAAAAGTAGAATTTTTAACCCTGAGTTGACTAGGCATTATACCTAGCCCGAAAATCCAAAAATCTGGAGTTTTCACCTCCATTTGGTAATTTTGCACAAAAGTCCTTCTTTTTGAAATATTTGCAAATAGGTCCAATAATTATCAGAAAAATCTAAAAAATTCACAAATAATATATAATAATAAATAATGATTTTTCATAAAAATAATTTTTGACTTGAACTTCCCAAGAAAACATTTGCACGTGTTTTGTACGTGTAAAAAGATAAATCTTCAGGAAAAATATTTTTTAAATCTCCAAAAATCATTTTAATTCATTTATATCTCTTAAAATTAATATTTAAAAATATGGGGTACTACATCACTCCCTCCTTAGAAGAGTTCTGTCCTCAGAACTACTACTAATAGGGTCCAAACAAAAATAAGCAAAGGAATTGAAATCTCATAAATGGAAACATAGCTTAAGAAATACAATCATACAAGAGAATACATTCCAACAAAAGAAATACAAATATACAGAAGGAACACAATCATACAAAGAGTTCAGAAAAACAACCTTCCACTGCGCAACTCTAATAACTTGCCATCGAGAACCAAGCTGCAACAACCTCTGAATCTCTGCATCCAACTCTGACCTTCCATAATCTGCTTCATCCTTCTAAGGATCAGTGGCCACTCCCTCCTTAGAAAGGACATGACCAAGAAAAGCTACCTCAACTTGCAGCTCACAAGAGATCAATACCAAATGATCTCCTACCACTCTCGATATCACATTCTTCGTAATATCGATCAGCAATCAATTCTTCTCCTGATGGTGTTGCCAGCGTCAAGGCCCTGCCTGGAAACAACTTAGGTACCACACCTAAGACTAGCAAAAATTGGGTGACACAAATGTATGCAAGAAAACAGTATCAAATAAAACTTTTGTTTTTAATCCATTAACCCAAACAAATTTTGTTACATGGAGAACGATACTCAAATCTCCAATTTATTCTCAAACAAAGTTTTACTTAATTCAAAATGAATGAATTCAAAATCCTTGCACACCCTGGATCACATCCTTGAGTTACCCGCATTCTCCTCAGTCAATGCGAACACTTGCCCCTGCCTCAGAACTTTGCCTCCGCCTGCACCATCTTTCTTCAGTTGCGGACAGTTTGGTCAGATATGCCCTTTACGACCACACTGATAACAAACCTGCACCTTCCGAGGCTTGGTGCATGCTGCCTGATAATGACCTGTCTCTCCACAGTTGAAGCAAGTCACACCTTGAACTGCGGGTGCCTTCTGCACTGGCCCACTGAACTTGCCCTGCTTCACTGGGAACTCCTTCCCACTCTGACTATCTCCTGGCCTCTTGTTCTTGTTCCAGGTCTCCTGCTTCTTCTGAAATTGGTCCATATCCTCTTCTGTTATAGCTGCTTCCTGACCAGCTTATCAAACCTCCTTATGCCCAAAGGAATCATCCGCGACCTCAAATTCGGCCTCAAGCCCTGCTCGAATTTCTTGGCCTTCTTCGACTCATCAACAATCAGCTCCGGTGCATACCTCGATAGCTGAGCGAACTCAGTCTCATACTCGCGCACTGTCATGCTGCCTTGCTGCAGATTCAAGAATTCCGTTGCCTTCCTCTCTTGAATATCCAAAGGTAAGAAACGATCCCTGAACTCATCCAGAAAAGCCTCCCAAGTCATTTACTGATCTTCGAATGTCCTCTTCACTGACTGCCACCAAACACCAGCATCTTTCTCTAACTGCATCGCAACCAACTTCACCTTATTAACTGTTGGAGTCTCCAAGACTTCGAAGACCATCTCCATCTGTCTAATCCAATCATCAGCCCTGTCTGGATCAGACTGCCCCTAAAACATAGGCGGCTTCAACCGCTTGAAGAACTCAACCTGCTTGATAGGATCAGCATTAACAAACAGTGGTCCATCCCCCTGATTCTGATTCTGATTCTGCGCCATATTAGCTGCCATGAATGCGTTCAAGGTCTGATACACCCTGGCAAACTCGGCCTCGAGATCAACTCCTGCCCCTTGGAAACTTCCAGTTCTCATTGTTACCATTCCTGGTTCTGGGTCCAACCATTCTGAATACTGCAAAATGAGGGAAAGGTTAGAGCATCATAACAAAATTCATATTTACATCAATACCCTATGGAAAAACATCAACCATACCCCAAACCAATACATCATGTTCTAACTCTATGTGATACTCACACTCTAATGTCCACACCTAGGTACTCACACTCTAATGTCCACACCTAGGTACTCACGCTCTAGTGTCCACACCAAGGTTTATTTTTACACCATGTTTTTTATTACTATTGAAGTATGCTCTGATACAAATCTCTGTAGCGCCCCGAATTCCCAATAAGATATCTCAGAAATACGTGGCACAATTTTCAGCATCAACTTCAATTGCAATAGTAAACATAGCCAAAAACATAGATAATTTATTTTTTATTTTATTTCAACTTTTATTACAACAATTGTTTACAAACACAGCGGAATACAAAACACTTTGAATTACAAAATTTTCTTTACAACACATCCTTTTAAAAATTTACACAAGTTCTATTATCTTTCTAGCACAAGCATCCAAATCCCAAGCTATAAGCACCTACCTGTAAAACATGAGGCTAGAGATAACCCTAACCCCCAAAACTACCGGGGTCAGCCATAACGGTGTGAGTGACATAAAACATGCAACATAAATAAAACATAGAGCATAGAGTCATCAACAACAGGTATTAACAGCAAGAATAAATGAAATGAGAAATAACAATAACTGAAACATGAAAACATCAAGGAATATGAGATGGTAAATAGTAATACATGAAAACATCAAGTGAATCTAGACTAAGTGTCAAGTGTAAGAAAAACAGGAAAACACAAGCATAAAATCAAGTCAAGAAAACACAATCGCTATATGCTGACTCTCTAATGCATACTTGTCGGATTCTATGCATTTAATAGTACATAAGTCTGGTGCAAGCCATTAACGGTCTCCACTTTATAGGGTTAAATGCAACTAAACCTACTACGGTGATGGAAAATAAGATCCAGAATACTCCTGGAACAGGCACCATAGCCCTCGACGCACAAGCATCATGTAAGATAGTTCAAAAACCGGAGAATCACCTCCCAACCGTGTACCCCACGAATAGGCTTGCAAGGCCCTCGACGTGCAGATACACCAGGTACATTCCGTGAATAGGCCTGCCGAACCTCGACACGCGAATGCACCCTGCATGCTTCGTAAATAGGCCTGCTGACCCTCGACACGCGGACATACAAATGTCCTCTCGAGACAGAACAACAAACAGTCCTGGAATGCATCCATAGGACTAAGAAAATCATGAGCCTATACTTACATTTCCTAAGTTCCATCACATCTCCACTAGTGCCTGTCCTTAAGTTGATTATCATTAGAAACACAAAATTTCCATCTCTAGAGTTAGTGTATCCTGCCGGACTTAAACACTCAACAACTAAACCAAGACCCCCCGGTCTAAATCAACAAACTCACTTGCCAGTTCACAGGACTCCCACTCAACTCCTAGATATATCATCAAGAACAAAACTCACAAATCCATCATCAAAACGATCATATGAAGAAACCTCTCCAATCAACAAAACCCAAATCTTTTATTAATTTCCAGAATCCAAAACCAACAATAAAACATCTTGAAAACATATGTTCTGTAGAAAGGATAATATTTAGAATAGTAAGTTATAGATCCAAAAACTTTTAAACAATCAATCGTTTAAAGAACATCAGGATAATTCAAGAAACATCAGTAATAGTTGACTATGAAAAGTCATCGGTCGACTTTCAAGAGTGAAAATCCAAAACTTCGAGAAAAGGTCAAAACAGAGCAGAGTCAGTTGACTGTAAAAATTGGTCAGTCAACTGTTCGGTGCGAAAATTTCAAGACTTTAAGAAAACATAAATTAGAGCAGACCAGTCGACTGTGTAAAGTGGTCAGTCGACTGTCCCGCATGAAAATCCAATACATCAAGAAAACACAAATCTGAGTAGAGACAGTCGACTGTATAATATGGACAGTCGACTGTCCCGCAGGAAATTTCGAGACTTCAAGAAAATACTTTAGCCAGGACCCCGACAGTCGACTGTTGACATTGGTCGGTCGACTGTCAGTCCTCTAGACTGCAGGTTTAGTTGTGCACATTTTAACAGTTACAGAGTTTCACTTCATGAAAACCAAATCTGTAAAAAAGTATAATTCTGATATGACCAAATACAACTTATAGGATATACAAAGATCCATAAAAACCAATCAAAACCACTTGAATTGATAAAATAGCTTTTTGATGAATTTTTTCAAATAAAACATGAATGTGTGCATATATCAAAACTAGAGTTTTTAAGAATCAATCATACATCAAAATAACTTTGTTTTATATTCCTAACCATATCGATACCAAAATAAGTTGAGATATAGTCAAATCCTTCGAAAACACATAAAAACTCAATTTCTTCTAAAACAGTGAAATACGATATTCATGAAAAATGTTTGCGCATGTATGTGCTCCAAAAGAACTTCACAAATTCATAAATTAAAATAACAAAATATTCAGATTAAAACTTAGTATTTGAGCAAATCTAAATTCAAGTAAAATATTTCACAAAATCACAAATCCCTAAATTTGGTCAAAATGTATCAAACCCCAAATCTAGTCATCACAACTCAAATCCTCAAAGACATGGTCTTTTTAATCCATTACTCCTTTTCAAAATTCCTCAAACTCAATCTCAGCTATTCTCAATAGTTAATTCATGAACAAAAACAAATTTATCATTAACATGGCCAAGTTGTATTCATCCAACTCACCAATAGTGAAAAATCTCATCTTTAATCGATTTATGCATAATATTCACCATACTCAATCAAATCAGCAATAATCCAAAAGAAATAGCCTACTCACAATTTATATTGGGTTCTCCTACAATCTAAAATCATCCACATGCAATTCTACTCACAAATAACTAGGGTTTTCACAAAAGATCCAATTTTTAACTTATCAATTTATCCAATCCATCATATGTATTCATATCAAAACCCTAGCAAGCTTTCTAATCTACAGATCATTACATACAACATACATAAAACAAAACAAAACAAAACAAAACATGTCACTCACCATGTTGAAGAGATCAAACGAAAACAAATTAGAAAATGAGAAAAGCCTCTCCTTCACAAGAAATCCAAGATCTCCACCTTGAAACTTAAAGAAAATAATAATAATAAAACCTTTGTGTTGTGCAGCGAAAGACGGCTGCACTCCACCCTTTTTAAATAGGCCAGAAATAAGAGAATTAGGGTTTTGAATACATTTGCAAAATAATCTTTTTAGAATATAACTTTACCTAAATAGATCGCTATACTTGAAAACTTGATGAAACCAATTTATATGAGATTTAAAGTCAAAAAATCCTTCATAAAGTCAGTCGGCACTGTTTAAAAAGTCCAGAAAATAAATTTGGACTTTTACCCCCTCAAAATGACAATTTTGCAAAAAGATCATCTTTTATCAAAACTTGTAAAATAAACCAAATTCATTAAAACAAAAAGTAGACTTTTTAACCCTAAGTTGAATAGGCATTATACCCATCCTGAAAATCCAAAAATCTGGAGTTTTCACCCCATTTGGTAATTTTGCACAAAAGTCTTTCTTTTTGAAATATTTGCAAATAGGCCCAATAATTATCAGAAAATTCCAGAAATTTCAAAAATAATATATAATAATAAATAATGATTTTCCATAAAATTAATTTTTGACTTGAACTTCCCAAGAAAACATTTGCACGTGTGTTGCACGTGTAAAAAGATAAATCTTTAGAAAAATATTTATTAAATCTCCAAAAATTATTTTAATTCATTTATAACTCTTTAAAATAATATTTAAAAATACGGGGTACTACAGCCATATTCGGCCGCCCAAGCCTGGCAGCTTTCCATGCTGTCACCTCGGCGTTTCACATGGAAATGAAATTCCCAACTCTAGCAGGCATAGGCCACGTTATGGGAAGCCAACAGGCAGCATGGGAATGCTACACTGCTACCATGGGGGACTCGATTCTCCCCTTCCATGCCTCAGAGCTACTACTAGAAAATAATCAAAGTAACACCGTGCTTGTAGACGGGGTCGAAGCTACTGCACTGGTTAGTCAAATCGAGAATTTTCAAATTTGTCAAGTTATCTCCTCCCAGTTATGAGTGTGTCCTTATCAGGATGCAACAATAAACCTAAATCCATCACCCGCAGCCACTCCGCTAAGCCTATAAGAAGAAACAGTCTTGCCAGTGCTCATCACTGCACCAAAAGGCCTCCCCTTCTTCCCACAGATTCAGGGGAGGCTCACTTCAAACAAACGACTCCAGGCAAGGTCTACCAAGTTGTTCGCCTTTTGGCTCACCAACTTGAAGACCTAGGTGGAAAGGATATGATATCAGTGACTCGGAATGAGCAACACCTCATGGAGTGTGATAAGAGCATCTGAAACACCCTCTTCTAATTGTAGAATTTTTAAAACTTGTAATAAAGGCCAGCCACTAGAGCAGCCATTTATTTATCCTTTCAATAAAGACCACTTTCACTAACGGTCATGCATGCAATAAGGGCCAGCAATTAAAGCAGACCCTTAGTTTATTTTTCAATAAAATTAGCTAGTTTATTGTTAAACATCTTGTTCAATTTCATTAAAGCAAACAATGAGCTAAATGCCCAACTCACACCTAGAGCGACGCTAAAAACTCGTTACAAGTTTTCCATTAGACGGATTCGGAGTCCTTACCCATTGTTCGAAGTTACTTTAGCCATTTGCAATAAAGCAAGTTCAGAGTTCGCTTCACCATTCGATCTGCTCCTGCAATCCGTTAGCGCCTCCACGACCGGTTCGGAGTCATACCCATGGCTCGAAGATACTCTAGAAATTTGCAAAGAAGCATGTTCAGAGTGCACTTCGCCATTCGATCTGCTCTCGTAACCTGTTAATACTTAAACTAACAAGTTCAGAATCCATACCCATGGCTCGAAGTTACTTTAGCAACCTACAATTAAGTATGTTTAGAGTTCAACTTGCCATTTGACCTATTCCTGAAACTAGTTTAAATTCCTTGAAGACAGATTAGGAGGTCCAAAATCGTGGATTGCAGTTACTCCAGTATCACTTGTAAAAGCAATACTTAGAGTTGAACTCACCACTCGATGACTCTCACAATTTGTCGGAGGACCCATACAGCAAGTTTGGAAAGCGACTCTCTCTCAGATTTGCTCCTACAACTAGCTAAGTTCAGTGCGGAGAAGTTCTAAACTCCGTCACACACCGTCAACGGTTCATTAGCTATACGCAATAAACCTGAGACCTAGTTATTTAGCTACAAAGAACCCAGTTGATGGCACATCGATCTTGATAGCAAGGATCAAGCATATGAAAAGAATTATTCAAATCGTAGGACTATCGAAAATCTATGCATTTAGATCCAGTGTTCCTACAAGTCTCTACAAGCCCCGAACACTTTGTTGGCTCCAAACAACGAGTTCAACGCTCCGCTCTCTGTTCAACTCCAATAATAACTCGTTAGCACCAAACAACGAGTTCAACGCTCTGATCACCACTCAAGCTCCATCAGTGACTCGTTGACTCAGAACAATGGCTTCAACATATCGCTCACTCCTTTTTGCTTAGGGTGAATCCTACCAACAACCCCATAACTTCATGCAAAATGTTTGATCCCTAACGTCAGACTCAGAGCTGACTCGCCAAACATGCTGGATCAAACGGCAAGATCTACATTCAACTCTGTTATGCACCGTCGACAGTTTGTTAGCTATACACAATAGACTTGAAGCCCTGTTATTTAGCCACAAAGAATTCAATCGATGGTTCATTAATATCGACAACAAGGTGCATCACAAGGATCAAGCACGTAAAGAGATTTCATCAAGAATCAGAGAACTATCTTAAACCCATATGTTCAGATCCAGTAGTGCTACAGATATTTACAAGTACAAAATTATGAATTATACAGTTCGATCTACAAGCCATCCCTTCGACTCCGTGGACGAGGGACGTTGTTCCTAAGAGATACGAGCCTCCCTATGGATCTTCTGAAGGCCACCACTTTTTCTTAACCGCCAACATCTTTGACAGAAAACATTGATCCCATGGATTGAGATTGCTGGTTGGCATATGAAACGCATGATTCTCCACCAACCAAAGCTAAACTCAACGAAGCATACATGCCACTCTGGGCTTTGCCAGGATGTTGAGGGAGCACCTGCGCTATCAAGGCCACTCCCCCAATGATCGACCTAACTCCTCCAACCATTGCACTCTCTTTCGCATTAGTCGTGGTACCCTTCTTCACTTCAACCATTGTTTCCTTTTTCACACCGATGACGTGCGAGATGCTTGCCGATCGTAACCCACCAAGTCTCCAAGTCTTTCTCGACAACTACTTCCCTGAGAAGAGCACACCCTACAATACCGTCTTTAGTCACTTTTGGAGGCAGGGGCAAGTTGGCAAGATGATTGACACGCAAGAGTGCTAACTCGCAATCCATCTCAATAAGTGCCGACTTAAGGCGAACAGACTCCAACCATTCTTCCTTCGACTGAACACGCAAACGGTCAACAGCCAATTCTGTTATGCACAGTCACTTGTGAAGGCACTCAACCTCGTCACTACGGGGTTTCTCACCCGTTTCCATGATCATCTATCAATAATTCAAAAAGCATGGTCAAGCAAAAAGACAAAATACTAGGTGTCAAGGTCAAGCGTCACTTCAAAGCACATCAACGCAATACGACAAACGGTAACAAATATGGAATGTAGTTTTTCAACCTCTAAAACAAAGATACAGGAATGTGGTGGCCAGTCCGCAATTAGGAATCATAGAAAGTAGCTACAAGTTTGAAACAAAGACAAATAAAGAAAGCCTGAAAGAAAAAGGGCATAACATGGTGAATCAAGTATCCACCTGATTCGGCACCACTACAGACAAGGAACCCCCAGCTGCTTCCTTCCCCTTGTTCTTCTTTCTAGAGCCGCTCCTTGTGCTACCCGCAGGAGTGCCGATCCCACCATCATCCTTCCTGCCCGTATCAAGGGACTCGCCTGGTCGAAGGGTCACATGGTAGCTTTTCCCATCAAAACTGGGAACACGCTCCGCCACGTGTGAAATTGCTGTGGCATAAGACTTGAGCATCATCCCCTTTAGTTTGGACTTACACTCAGCATTAATCTTGGCCACCTCGACCTTCAGCTCCGAGGCCGCATCAGTGCGAGCCTTCTCCAACACTAGTAGAAGGTCGGCGTTCCTCTTTTGCAATGCCTTCTCTCTCTCCTTTGATGCCTCTAGCTCAAGGCGCATCTCCTCCTTACTAGCTGCCAACGCCCCCAACTCAAGGCGCTCCTTCCTTTCCTTCTTCCTCAGCTCCTCAAACTATGCCTTTGACTCTTTAACGAATTTTTTCTTGTCCTTCTCAGCGCGAGAGATACGGGCCCTCAGGTTCTCCTCGGCCGCATAGAAGTCAACCAGATGCCCGAATTAACGTATCGCCTGAAATAAGGAGAAAATGGTTAAAATATAATGATGTAAGGGAGGAAAGTGCAAGCTAAGGAACAAAGCGAACTAAATCATACCATCATGTGTGCCATCGCAATCTCTAGGACTTATCTCTCGGGGGGTTCCATATTGAACCTCTCTCTGTCAGCTGGAGTAGGAATGTGGCGGCTGGCATCGAGGTAAGCGGTGGAGTTCCCCAAAAAGCTCTCCTGGGGTTTCACATTCTAGTCAAGAGTATAGACCATGTCTCCCTTATCAACAAGTACCATCGTAGCCGTAGGAGTCAGAGGAGCTGACATGGCACTCGCCACAATCGCAGCCAAAGAAGAACCTACATCAGCAGTAGGCGGCACCTCTGAAGGGGGCTCAGTCCGCACGGTAGGGGCCAGGGGTGGCAAGTTCCGGGAAGGAGAAGGATGCATAGCCAACCTTTTTCGCTTCTTCGGCTCGTCATTCCTCTTGTTATGTAGCGCATCCAAGTCCGCTAGAATATCATCGTAATCCATGGCTATTCTTCCTGTAAGGTGAAACACGAAGGAATTAAAACTCGTAAAACCAAATGAAAGCAACAAAGGCATGGATAAAATGACAAGAGAGCAACCACGATAAAATCGTACTAGAAACAGTCGGGCCAAGATCACCTTCGAAGAGTACTTTGTCAGTGATGTCTTGCCACGCCAACACCTTCAGTCCAAGAAAAGCATCACTAACGCTTTTCTCTTCCAAATTCATCCCCAGCTCTGCTCTCACCGCTGAGGGAATCATTATCCTCTTGTGCAATGGGGATTCCCCACGACTAACCACTGTGAACAACAATTTTTTTTCCTTCCAACATCTAATTAAGCGGGGAGCATTGACTAACCCCCAATTCCTACGAGGGCTAAGGTACCAATGCTCCTCCACTTTACTAAGTTGGATGAGATTGAAATGACATCCAAACACCACAAGGCTTGGCTCAGCTCTGAGCCAGTGACACTGTAAGAAAAATTCGACAACGTGCCTCTACGTGTTTGGCACCAGCTACACCAGACACAGCTGATACTAGTTGAGCACCTCGTTAATAAAGGGGTGAAGGGGCAAGCGAAGCCCCACGAAGAAGGCATCACACGGAAAGAAACAGTATTCCTCAGACATGGTGTAGAAGGACCTAACTCCAAGACTAGGCAGGGGTAAGGTGTACTCGCAAGAAATCCCAAAGCCATTCTATTCATGGTGAGCTTCTCCCGTGTAAGGATGGTGGCGGCAAAATTAGCTCAGTAGTGTTGATGGGCTCTGGCTCGTCATATTCCATGTCACTCCTAAGAAACTCTCGATCAACTATAGGATACTCCCTAATCAGTTCAGGGAATAAGAACAACGGGGTCTTAAGTGTGCATCCCCTATCTCTCGGGCTCGACGATCGTTTCCATAATAGTAAAATGATCGGCTAAATCACACCCACTCCCCCCTCCAGCAAAGGGGCTGAACACAATACCATCGTCTGCATCTAGACTAACCAAGCTAGGAGAAGCGCAAGGTGATGGAATGCTAGAAAAAATAAACGACGATCGTGAGAATGTTACCTAGTCAAAGTAATGGCAACGATGAATCTACAGCTAGAAACTAGCACCACCATCGAACACCAGATGAACCACCAGCCCTGCCCAGTGAAACACCACAACTTCTAGAGAGAGAAGCTCTCAAAATTTTCTAGAGAAAGAGCTAATGGGGTAAATGAGGGAGAGGGGGTGAAATCCCCTCTGATTTATAGAGTCTTCAAGACCAAATTGCCGCGTGGTGATATCCTAGCCACCCACATGATCTAACGGTCGGATCACACTCTACTAGGATCACTAAAAACAGGGTTTTGGTAACAAGATAGTCAACCGACAAAGTGGGCGAACATCACAATGCTCGGCCAAGAAAAGAAGCCATCGTGATGGGGCAAACAATTTTACAAACTCCCAATCGGCATGATGAGGTGAACAATCTCGCAAACACTTGGTAGGCGTGATGAGGTGAACAATCTCGCAAACACTTGGTGGGCGTGATGGGGTGAAAATTTTACAAATACTTGGTGTCCGCCATGTTCACCACCAATAGAAGAAAACCCATCACCAATTAAGCTTCCATCTGACTAAGTCTACTAGCCCCGTGGAGTCTGCCAAGACCGTACAAGTTCAAGCTTAAAAGATGACTCAAACTGTAATAGAGATAACCAAACCCAAGCTCCTTGTAAACACTCTAGCTCCAAAATTCCTTGAAGTTCTATATAAATAAGGAGTTAGATTTTTTTAAAATAAAGGCAAGAAGGCCCGGGTTGCGTCATAATTTGATTCGGGTCCAAATCCAAAGCCCATTTCACTCAAAATAGAGTTATAAGGTTTCGGGTCGGTTCCAATCCAAATCCGAAACCCGCAACCCTCCTTCATCACTTTTTCATCAGAACCTCAACTTTCGAAAGCAGAGCCCACCTCCGAGCTCTCGCTTCATCCAAACTCTGAGCTCCCACTTCATGAAAGATCCCTGCCAAACACTTGGTCGATGACTTCGCCAACACCCGATCACAACACAACGACAACACTCCATTACCACGGCTCGGCGAGATGGCGACTCGCTCATAGCTCGACCGCCAACACCCATTGCTCGCCAACGACCAAACACCATAGGTCGGCAATAAAGACTCATAGCTCGGCCACCATAGCTCAGCGAAATGCTCGAAGCCCTCATAGATCGGTGGCAAGCTTCATAGCTTAGCAAGCTCGGCGACGAAGAATTGTTCGGCAAAAACAGAACATCATAAACCTCCTAGCTCGGTGAGAAATTGCGAGCTCCATAGCTCGGCGAAGCGAAAGTGCTCATAGCTCGGCCGAACCTCAAGACTCACGATGGAAGAGAGAGTTCATAGCTGAGTGACCGCTCTTGCATAGCTCGATAATGTCGAAAACAATCTTGACAATGGTTCAAGTCTCCCAAACGGAGGTTGCCAAAGTCGTAACTCGCCCTAAAGCTCATAGCTCATCGCTATGGTAGCTCGACGAGGGCATGAAACCATAATTCGACTAGGATCAAAAGCCCATAGCTCGGCGAAATGGTCGGCCGAGCTAAGGGGTCTCCATAGCCATTGCCAGCCCTTGGATCACTCCAAAATCTGAGCGCAAGCGTGATGAGTGGTCCAGATCCATCCACGTCGCCACTTTCTTCCTCAGAGCTACGCTCAATTCTCCGCCGTCTAATCACACTTAGCGGGCGAGCTCTCTTGAGATCAATGCAAAGGATTTTACCATGTCACCGTCCATCACAGCGGTCGAATCACCACCGTTTGAACGCATCAGTGGGCGAGCAAGCTTGCGATCAAAGGCTCTGATCGTGCCAAAAAGCGTGCTGAGGTTTGATAATTCATAAAAAATCCCATAAAGTCTTTTTAAATTTGAAAATTTAATTAAAAATTCCAAAAATAATAATTTAAATTCAGAAAATTAATTAAAATTTCCGAAAAATAATTTAAAATTGGTTTTATTAATTATAAAATTCGAATAAGTGATTTTAAAATTGGGAAAATTATTGAAAAATTCCAGAGAAATCTAGAAAAATTGGAAAAAAAAAGAGAAAAATTCCAGGAAAATATTCACCGCCTTCAGAAGCCACTAATCAGTTCTAGGTATCTCTAAGCACCATAAAAGCTAAGATTGTATTCTAGAATCTAAAAATAAGGCATACTACTCCTCGAAAGCCAAGAAAATTATCTTCTGGGAGTGGGGGGCTAATGATAATGATAAAATCAGAGCAAATCAGGGTCGTACGATTTTGACAAAAATCTCAAAGCTTCTACAGAATGATTAACCATAACGAGCCTTTTTAATAGGTCCGGGCCTTCTCCAAGCTATTCTACAAGACATGGGTTTCCTTCAAGCCCATAAAAGGTGATAGACTAGGCCCACTAGAAGAGACACCCTAGCCCATGAAGGCTAGGAATCAAATCTCTTATCCCCTAACAAGAGACTTATTTCTTGAAGAGGAGAAACATAAAGGAGATAAGGTTCATATTGATCCAATAGATTTAGGTTGATCTCTTGATATGTTTCTCAGGCCTATAAATACCCTCCCCCTCCACATTCATAAAGTAATAAAAAATTTCCAGTTTCTCTCTCAAACTCTCTTTCTCTTTCTGG
Source organism: Hemerocallis citrina (assembly GCA_017893485.1). Lineage (NCBI taxonomy): Eukaryota > Viridiplantae > Streptophyta > Magnoliopsida > Asparagales > Asphodelaceae > Hemerocallis > Hemerocallis citrina. The sequence continues at coordinate 82,273,164 of CM030368.1, forward strand.
TTCTGACTTGAGCGTCGGAGGGTCTGTCACCGGGGCCAACCCCCTGTGTTTCAGGCTTTTTGCAGGTCCATTGGCAATGTCAGCAACCGTCGGACTCAGACCATGGTGGGCAGTAAACAATCCAGATTCAATCTCTCTTTCTCTTTCTAACCACATTTCACGGCAAAGATCGAAGGTCAGATTTTTAGTAGTTTTCCATTAAATAAGAACTCACTATCTATTTGCTCCCACACCAAAATAAGCAGCAACATTACCATTGCTCGTCGAGCGATGGGTTCCCATCGAGCTATGGGTTTGAGTGCAGTCATTGAAACTCATAACTGATCTTCAAGTTGGAGTATTGTGAGGAGCCATACTTGATCAATTTCGAGGATTTTCATTTACTTCCTCTGTAAACTCTGTGATGGAGTTCATGTTTGACTACCTTCGGAGTTGTCTTTGAGCTTCGATTTAGAGTCAGGGTTGCTGCCTTTGATTCCTTGAGTTTGGGTTGAAGTTTGAGTTTAGAAATTTTCTGAGCTCAGGTTTTGAAGAAGAGGGCTCTTAGAGTTCAGGGTGTTGGATTCGAGTCGGGTTTGCAAAATCGACTATTCAAGAGAGTATAAGGCTTGGATTTTTTGTATTTCTTTCTATCTCCTTCTTTTGCTATTGGTTTTTACAAAGCATGAGCCTTGAATGTGATCACCTTTGAAACTTGAGCCTGGAGGTGTGAAGTTGCTTCTTGGTGTATGCATGCAATTGCATATATCTATATAATAAAACACGAAGAAAGCTATCTAGTGGCTCACCTTCAATCCCCAAAAATCAAAGGCCCAGATCTAATCTCACAAAACATATTTTTCCTCCTAAAATTTCAAACCCCAAATCCAAATTCCCCCCCCCCCAAAACTAAAAAACTCATTACTTTATTACTTTCTCTCTCTTATCTTTTCACTTTTTCATATTTCTCTCTTTCTCTCTCTCCCTACCTCTCTCTCTCCCATTCTTTCTTTATTTAGTTAGAAATTTTATGATTTCAAGTTTGTAAATTTTCAGATTTTTTATGTTTTTTATTGCACATGTTATATATTAAAAATAGCAAATATATTTCTTCAAATGTTAAATTTCATCATTTTCTACACTTAAATTTTAAGAAGTTAGATTTACACCCTCATTTATAATTATTTTTCAACATATACTAATGGAAACATGGACTTTTATTTACAACTAATTATTGTCATACTAATCAAACTTGAGTTACATAATTGTTGTTTTACTGTTTATAGGGCTTTTCGTATTTTGTATCGTTCCGAAGACGTGCCGTAGGCACGTGCCCACGGGCAAATCTAGTATATATATATAACCAAAGCTCACTTTATACTCCTTGGCTTTACCTCAACAAATAGGGTTTTTTGATGGATCATGCCTTCTTGTGCTTGTTGACTCGTTCTGTTTGATAAGCGTCTTGTCGTTGTCCAAGTGTTATCTTATTCACCTATTTCGTTGAACCGCCCTTTCGTCGACCAAGTGTTATGTTGTTCGCTTGTTTTGTCGATTGAGTGTTTTGTCGGTAGACATGTGTTCTATTGGTCTGTGAGCTGAACACTTTTACCATTGAATCTGTTGCATGAGACTGACCTAGAGGAGCTAATGCAGAAGCAATCTTAAGAAGGCAGTCGGGATGCAGACTTGCTGTTTGATCCTAGCATGTTTGTTGAGATGACTCTGTGACGAAGTTGAACATCTAAAATTGCTATTTGCACCCAGTAAGTTTAGAGAAATAACTCTGTAACAAAGTTGAATGTCGTTTGATCTCGACAAGTTTGTAGAGACAACTCTGAGACGGAGTTGAACGTAGAGCTTGCCGTTTAATCCCAAAAAGTTTGTAGAGACAATTCTAAGAAAGAGTTGAACGTAGAGCTTTCCGTTTGATCTCGGCACATTTGTAGAGTCAACTCTGTGATGAAGTTGAATGTTGAGTTAGCTGTATGATCCCAGCAAGTTTATAGAGACAACTATGAGATGGAGTCGATTATAGAGCTTGTCGTTTGAACCCAGCAAGTTTATAGTAATTTCTGTGACGGAGTTGAACGTAGAGCTTGCTGTTTGATCATAGCAAGTTTGGAGAAGCACCTCTGAGACGGAGTCGAACGTTGAGCTTGTCGTTCACGCCCACCAAATGAGTAGATACAACTTTAAGATGTTGTTGGTCTTTTTGAACTCATTGTTTGTTCCCAACAAGTTTGTGGGGTCAACTCTGAGATGAGTTGATGTTGGACTTACTGTTTCGATCCCAGCAAGTTTATAGAGAACTCATTGACGAAGTTAGACATTGAACTTGCCATTTGCGCGTAGCAAGTTTTGTAGAGAAAACTCTAGGACATCGTTGAAGTAAAGCTCGCTATTTGTGCCCAACAAGTTTCTAGAGACAACTCTTGCCGTTTGTTGGACACTAAGTATATTGCATGAAGGTAAGGGGTTGTTGGAAGGACTCGAGCGAAGAGTAAGGCGTTGAACTCATTGTTTGGAGTTAACGAGTTATTGACAGAGTTCGAGAGAAGAGCAAGGCATTGAACTCATTGTATGGGAGTTAAAGAGTTGCTGATGGGGTTCAAGCACAGAGCAGAGCGATGAGCTCATTATTTGGAGTCTACGAGTTGTTGCTGGAGCTCGTGCAAAGAGTAGAGCATTGAACTCGTGGTTTAGAGTCAATGAGTTGTTGATGGAGCTCTTGCAACGAGCAGAGCATTGAACTCACTGTTTGGAGTCAACGAGTTGTTGACGGAGATTGTGCAGAGAGAAAGCTGTTAAACTCGTTGTTTGGGATCAACAGGTTGCTGATGGAGCTTTAGCGGTGAGCAAGGCATTGAACTCATTGTTTGGAGTCAACGGGTTTCTAATGGAGCTCAGGCAGAGAGCAGAGCATTGAGCTCGTTGTTTGGAGCCAACGAGTTTTTGACGAAGCCTGAAAGAAAAACAAGGCATCGAACTTGTTGTTTGGAGTCAACGAGTTGTTGATGGAGCGCAAGCAGTGAGCAAGGCATCGAACTCGTTGTTCGGAGTTAACGAGTTGTTAATAGAGCCTGACAAAAGAGCAAGGTCTAGAACTCATTGTTTGGGAATAAAAAGTTTTTGATGTAGTGTAAGCGGATAGCAGGGCACCGAACTCGTTGTTTGGAGTCAACGAGGTGTTGATGGAGCTTGGGCGGAGAGCCGGGCATTGGACTCGTAGTTTAGAGTCAATGATTTTTTGATGGAGCTTGAGCGAAGAGCAGGGTGTTGAACTCTTCGTCTGGAGTTAATGAGTTGTTGGCAGAGCCTGAGCGAAGAGTAAGGCGTTCAACTCGTTATATGGAGTTAACGAGTTGTTGGCAGAGTCTGAGCGAAGAGCAAGGTGTTGAACTCATTGTTTGGAGTCAACGAGCTGTTTGCGGAGCCTGAGCGAAGAGCATGACGTTGAACTCAATGTATGGAGTTAACAAGTTGTTAGTAGAGTCTGAGCAAAGAGCAAGGCATTAAACTCATTGTTTGGAGTCAACGAATTATTGATGTAGCGCAAGCAGGTGAGCAAGGCATCAAACTCATTGTCAAAGTCAATGAGTTGTTGACGGAGCCTATGCAGAGTGCAGGGCACCGAACTGTTGTTTGGAGTCAACTAGTTGTTGATGGAGCCTGGGCAGAGAGCCGAGCATTGAACTCATTGTTTGGAGTCAACGAGTTATTGGCGCAGCTTGAACAAAGAGCGAGGCGTTGAACTCATTGTTTGGAGTCAACGAGTTTTTGATGGAGCTTGAGCGAAGAGTAACGAGTTGTTGGCGGAGCTCATACCGAATCTTCTTGATGCCAGAGTGAAGTCTTTTGCGTTTGTTCAGCGTTGAAGTAATTCTGTTCTTCTCTGTGCTGACAAGTAGTCATGTATACCATATGAGATCTTCGGGGCGTCGAGCTTTCTTTCCTTCACAATACACTGTGCTTGACATAGTTAGGACTTGTCAGTGTGCACGACATGTCACACGAGACAGAGTTGGAGCTTGCTTCAGTGAAGGTGGTGTAAAAGACTTCAAGTTTGCCCACCTAAGGAACAAGTAACTCTCGTGTTCCACTTTGTACCTCATGAACAAGTAACTCTCATGAACTTACAAAGTGGAGCTTTAACAAGTAACTCTCATGAACCTCATGAACTTACAAAGTGGAACACCTCTAATCCGTCTTTAAGAAATTTTAACTAGTTTCAGGAACATATCGAATAGCGAGTTAAACTCTGAACGTGCTTGGTTGCTGGTTGCTAAAGTAACTCTGAGCCATGGCTATGGAATCTAAACTTGTTAATTTATGGATTTAATAGGTTGCAGGAGTAGATCGAATGGCGAGTTGAACTCTGAACTTGTTTGTTGTAGGTTTCTAAAGTAACATCAAGCCATGGGTATGGAGTCCGAACTTGTGGTTGAGGCGTTAACGGATTGCAGGAGAAGATCAAATTGCAAAGTGAACTCCCAACTTTGCTTTGTTGCAAATTTCTAAAGTAACTTTGAGCCATAGGTATGGACTCCGAACATAAGAAGTTTTTAACGAGTTTTTGGTGCCATTTTTAGGAGTAGGCTTGACATTTAACTCATTGTACACATCTGTAGAGTTGTACAATAATTCTGCAATATTAATACTAATTTTTATTCTAAAATAAAACTAAGAGGTTGCTCTAGTGGCTGACCGTTATTACATGCAATGACCGGTAGTAGAAGCAGTCTTTACTGAAAAGTAAAACTAAATGGCTGCTCTAGTGGCTGACCTTTATTTAGGAAATATTGAAATATATAGAGGACGGTGGGCATTAAGTGCCCTTGTTAAAGTTCATGAGGTGTTCCACTTTGTAAGTCCCTGCCGATGTCTCCTTGCCCCCCGGGTCATTAAATTGATGAGCTGTTAGGCGAACAACTTGGTACACCTTGCCTGGTCTTGCCTGTTTTGGAGTGAGTCTCCAATTATTTTGCATAGAGAATGAGAGGTCCTCATTCACCAATGTGTTTAAGCGGGGCTGGTTCTTTCCATTGAATGAGCAGAGCGGCTTCGAGTAAGGGGTTCAAGTTTATTACTATATTCGGATGAGAATGAATTTGGACCTGGTGGGAGATAATTTGGCAGGTTTGGAAGTTCTCGACAAGATTGTCTATGGTAGTGGCTTCAAGCTTGTTTACGATCTTTGTAATACCTCGGATTGTACAATATATATATATATATATATATATATATATATATATATATATATATATATATATATATATATATGCGTGCATATGATTGCGGTATTTTGTTTGATTGTGTGAATGTTGGGGTGCAGTTAGGTTTGCGGGGCGGTTCATGAGGGTGGTTGCGTTCTAGATGATGCATGAGAATGAGGAGGACCGATACTAATATATATACTAGTTTTTGGTACAGTACATATGCAAATATATCATTGTATGATACTACGATAGGTATATCTTGCATACACTCGATAAACCTCTCATCACTCATCCAATAACTCAAATAAGAGCTAAAAAGTTCAGCCAACCATTATACCCTCAAACCAAGGGCTAACACCATGGTTTTACACAAAATCACCTTGTCTACCCTACCCCCTACCACCCTAAAATCCCCCCCTCTCTTTCCTCACTTTTTTCCCATTAAAACCCTCTCATTTCTCCTCCCAAGTTCTTAAATTTTCAGAACACAAACCCAAGAAAGAAAGAGAAGGAGAGAAAAGAAGAAGGATTGAAGAGGACCTCTCTTGGAGTGGATTCGTGGAAGAGTAAAAGCTCAAGACCATCATCTACTCTCTAATCAATTCAGGATGGGGAGTTTCTCTAAACTTTTCTTGTTATTTCTTTTTGATTCTTGCATGCATGTGAAGTGATAGGAGTTTAGAATAGTTGTTTAAGAGATTGGAAGTGGAATCTGAAACTAGAACTTGAAATTTTGATCTGCATGTCACTTTCTAGAATTTCCCGAGAACAAACCACAAGGCATTTGATGATGAAATTTTCACAGATTGTACCCTTACATGTCTAGATGATTCATGAATTATTTTGGATTTTTCTAAGGTTGTTTGGTATTTTAATAAAATCCGTTTTTGGAATAGAGCCGTAAGGCAAAAGCAGAATTTGTTTACTGTAATACCTGAGATTGAGGGATTTCTCATAATTAATTGGAACATGATCTTATTCTAAAATTTTTACCATATTTTCTCACATGTATCTAGACTCTACAGAAAATCAAGAAATTAATTGGAGGAAGTTACATGCATGTTCAAAATTGTTCTATCAACAGTAGTTAGAACTGTGATTGAAGAACAATATGATCTTTATGCTTGTTTAGAACATGAAGAACTCGGTGTATACATGGAATTTGGACATGAGACCTTTTGCATGTTGTTCATTATGATATCTAGTTTCTTTAATGTAAATTTAGTGACTATTGGATGAGTATATAATTTATGATGGATTTTATAGCATGTACTGTGCTGGATTCAGTCAGATTAGACACCCTATAGAGATGACACAAATGAGGCTCTGTAAGAGCAAATTTTAAGGAAGTGTTTCCTTAGAGAATTGTAGTAGACATCTAGACCTTTCTAACAAGCCCTATTTGAGGTGATTCCTATGAGTGGATGATTTAATATGATGTTTACAAGACTGGACAGAGACCAGGATTTTAGCTGAGTGCTCTGTTTGAGCAAGCTTAGTGTGTAGTTTTGGTACACCTGAGAATAATGTGTATTTTAGGGTGATCGAATGCCATATTTTGGACTGGTAATCAACTAGAGAGTTGTAGAAAATACCCACACCTTTCTATAGAACCTGGATTGGTGCATTTTGATGAGTGAGCAGTGTTTTAAGCACACTACCTGGTAAGGTGCAGCCAGTGTACAGGAAATGCACAGGCTGAGGCTTGAGAGGCCATTTTGAGGACATAGATGATAGAATCTGGAAAATGATCAACTAGATAGTTGTAGCCTAGGTCATTACCTTTCCGGATTGGGCTTGAACACCCAAATCGAAGTTGTATTGTAGGAGTTATGATCTTTTTAAGTTTCGGGCAGAAACATCATAGTTGCTTAGTCTTGGGTTTTGACTAGGTATTGTGATGACCTTTCTCCTGTGTACCAATAGAGTTGATGACTCGCTATTCGGGGACGATTGATATCTATTGTTGGTTTTGTTGACTCTCATGGTGGATTTTGTGACTCAAGTTAGTCACTAGGGTAGGGTGATGCCCTACTTCTGTTGACCCTAAATTATGAACTTCCACCGAAGCGTAGGACGTCCAAGCCATGCCGTCAAGTTAAAGCTCTTTGCCAGATTAGGGCTAAACACATAAGTTTATTGCCCGGGTAGGGGTGAACACACACATTCATTACCCGGTTAGGGGTGAATGCAGGTCATGGTGCTGGACAAACTCTAAGCTAGGGGAAGTAGCGAACCGAACTGGTATCACCAGGGTCAGAGGTCCATAGGCAAGTTTTTCGAAGCAATCTTAATTTACCCGAAGTGATTAGAGTAAGACTAAGATTAGAGTGCATTAGGGGTTTGTAATTGCATTAGTACTAGCAGACCAAAGTCGGGTTTGTACTTTCCTGTCACAGGAATACGTTTCCAGTACTTATGATTGAGTTCACGGTCTCGTATCTCGATCTGTTAATTCCCAAAGAATGCTGGGATAAGGAACGGGAGGGGGACTCCTTTCGGATAGGGGGATTTGACCCTCGAGTCTGTCATGTTCCTATGCTCGTGGTTTACTTTACACATAAGTTCATTGCCCGAGTAGGAGTGAATGCACAAATTACACGATCTTGCTACCAAATTTAACGCGACTTTCTGAGTGAGGTCCGTGCACAGGTACTGAGTGGAAAATGCGACAACCATTTGGGCACTACAGTGGCGGAACTAGACTGACCAACTGCAACCTCCTTGGGCACGGATAATCTATTGCGAATAGGTTGAGTACAAGAGTAGGATGCATGGCAAGGGTTCGAATCCCTAAACTGTGGAGAAAGTCGGCTAGATTTTAGGGGTGTATGTAGTATGGGATGCATTCGTTCTCCAAAGTCTTGCTTGCATTAGAGTCAGGCATGTGATTTGTTGCATCTAGTCATCGGATCATGGCATACCACTGCACTAGAATCCTGAATCCATTAAACCATTGTTTGGCACATCACTTTTCTCTTTTGCATAAAATTATGGTTGTGATTATAGTTTAGAGGATTGCTGTTATTATCAACTTTGCATCAGTCAAAGTACAGACGTTCCCTACCTTTTAGGTATCGATTCCTACCATTCAAATAGGTGCTGAAATGTCAGAGTCGTGCAGCAGAAGCCTCAAGCCGAGGAGCAAGTCCCGGGGAAGCCGGTGGGTCACTCAGCGGAGTTCGGCAGTGATCAGTCGATTACCATTTCGGGAGGCAGCTGATAGCTATACATGTAAAGTCTGTAAATATTTGTAATAAGTTGTAATGAGTGGATGTAATCTGTACTCCTTGTCCAAGAACAAGATATCGGTTGTAATTAGTGATGTAATGACTCATTGGCAATAAAAAGTTTTTTAAAAAATTTCTGTGTTATTACTGTGTTGAGATGCATTTGAAGGCAAAGATTCTGGTTAGTGTCACGGATGTCTGGTAATGGGGATCTGGGGAGCTACAGTCTTATAGTTATTGTGATGGCTTTCCAGCGGTAGCACTATGGCATCGAGGGGGAGAACCAAGTCCCCCCATCATTGATGCTGTAGCATGCTCGTGATGCCTGTAGGCTCCCTACAACTTGGCTTATGTCTGTTGTTGTTGGGAACTTCATTTTCATGTGGTAGGCGGAAGCAACTACATGAAAAGCTATTAGGCCTGGACGATAGAATATTGCATTGTATGTGGCTTTGACATCTACTACCATGAAGTCTAGTGCTTTTGTTCGAGTAATGGAAGCTTTTCCTGTAGTCAATCGAGTGTGACGATTCCTTCTATTTGATCAGGTACATTGGAGAATCTGTGGGTGCATAACCGGCTGGTCATTCTCAAGAGAGCTTCAGGCCGTTGAAATTATTCATGAAAAGGATGTTAACTGAGCTGCCATTGTCTACTAGGATGCGGTGTAGCTCATGATTCACCATGCAAAGGTTTATGACTAGTGTGTTGCAATGAGGTGTTCAGACACCTTCTAAGTCTTTGTCGGAAAAATATATCGGGACCCCAATACTTTTGGCAGGCAGAATGTTATGTACTGAGTTGACATTCCTGACAAATACTTTGTGGGAGGAGTTGGAATCTCCTCTCATTGGGCCTCCGTGAATGGAGTGGAGAATGCCCATATGTTCTGAGTCTTGTGATTCGGATGACCTCTCTTGACACTTATTAGGCCCCCGTGCTGGAGGGTTTTCAGCGTCGTTGTTTTGTTGGATAAATTGAGAGAGATAGCCCCAGCAAATTAGGCCTTCAAGTTCACCTTTGAGGGCTCGACAGTTATCGGTAGAATGTCCATGGTCTCTATAAATGGGCACTTGCTCATGTTTCTTCTTTAGCTACTTGTGGACATCTTGGGGGAAGGGCGGATTATTCTGTCCTTCTCAACTTCTATGAGGATGGCTGATATGCTTGCGTTGAGAGGAGTGAACTTGTCGAAGCGTGGTGCTAGAGGAGGACGACATTGACCTGCTCCATCTTTTTGAAACTTCCTGGGTCCTTCATCGCTTTCATTCTTCCGTTTGTTACCAGAAGGTAAATCGTTCTTGCCTTGAGGATAAACGGTTTGCCTCGACTCTGATATATTTTTCCCTACTATCTAGGAGCTCATTAAAATCTTTAGGAGGCTTCTTCGCGAGGAAGACTTTCAGGTCTTTGTTAGTGACGTTGTGCAGAAGAAGGCAGCCACCAATGATGAATATAGGGAGGAGATGGACCTTGCTTTGGCTGTGAAGCACTTGACAAAGTCTTTCAGCTTTCTCTGTCTCTTTGCTTTAATTTCAATAGGGAAGCACTTAATTTTTTAGCCTCACGGCTAGTAATGAAGTGCATTATGAAGAGCTCCTTGAGCTGGTCGAATGAGAATATTGACTCAGGAGTAAGGTGGGAGTACCATTCCCTTGTTGATCCTTTCAAAGTTGGGGGAATGTTCGACACATGAGTGCATCGGTGGCGTTGCAGTCCATCATGAGAGTTTTAAAACACTCAATATGGTAAGCCAGGTAAGATTCACCATCGTATGACTCGCATTGAGGAGCTTTGAAGTTCTTCGAATGGGTGCATCTAGAATTGTTTTGCTAAAAGAAGGTCGACTGGGGCGGTAAGCCCTGCTGGAGCGGTTCCCCTTATCCTTTATTTGTTCCAGATGATCTTCTACTTTTCGGATGCGGTGAAGAACTTGTTCGTCCTTCCTCTTGGATCTAGTTGAGTCTTTGGATTCTTCTTCTTTTGGAGGAGTAGAGTGGCGGCTCTGTGATCGTCAACCCTGATCTTGATTGCCCTGGATGGCTAAAAGGATGTCAAGCTTGAAGTTTTCCAATTCGGCTCTAGTCACTGGGCCACTTTCTCTTTTTTCTCTCAAGATGCTATCGAATTTCGTGAGTTGGGTTTCTTTCTGCAGTGCGTCCCTTGTGAGAGGAGGAGTATATTGATCTCGACCTTTGGGGAGAGTTGCTTCTTCGGTTCACTTGACATTCTGAGCGGAAGGCCTCGATTCGGGCATGCCTCTCATCCAAAAGGATCCGTAGATCGGTTCCTTGTTGCGTGGCGTTAATGATTTAACGGAGATCTCTTGATCCCCTGGGGCCTCGCTAGGCCATCGAATCGTTGGAAGGATTATGGACTGAGATATGGTCGTGTAGAGGGTATTGTACATGATGACTTTGTTGGGAGCCCCATGGTGCCTCTCCATTGACAGGAGCTTGATTAGGGCTATTGTGGCTGATCTAGCTGATGAAGAAGAATGAGTTCCTCCACTGGAGGAGCTGGTTGAAAAAGAGAGTTGGTGCGACGGCTTGAGGCTACCACTCTGCCTCTTAATCTTGGTGGCATGACGGTAAGTCTGGTCTGTGTAGTTTTCCACAGACAGTGCCAATCTGTTGATCATGGGATCTTTAGTATGTGGTTGACCTAGGTGAGCTGTTGTTGAGGCAATTCTTGTGATGGAGTTGAGCGGTCGAACTTGATGTTTGCACCCAGTATGTTTGTAGAGGCAACTCTGAGCAGAGTTGACGTTTGAGCTCGCTGTTTGATCCCAACAAGTTTGGTATGGGCAACTCTGTGATCGAGTTGGACTTGAACTCAATGTTTGTGCCCAATAAGTTTTGTAGTAACAACTCAGAGATAGAGTTAAACATTGAACTTGTCATTTGATCCTGAAAAGTTTGAAGAGCAAACTTTGAGATGGAGTTAGAAGTTTTGAACTTACTGTTTGTGCCCAGCAAGTTTTGTAGAGACAACTCTAGGACAGAGTTGACACTGAGCTTGTTGTTTGCACCCAGCAAGTTTAGAGAAAACTCTATGACAGAGATGATATTGGACTTGGTATTTGCACCAGTAAGTTAATAATGAACATTGTGATGGAGTTGGATGTTTGAAATTATCGTTTGCGCCCAGCAAGTTTGTGGAGAGCAGGGCATCGAACTTGTTTGTTTGGATCCAACGAGTAGTTGATGGAGCTCGAGCAGGAGGGTAAAGCATTGAACTCGTTGTTTGGAGCCAATGAGTTACTGATGGAGCTCGTTCGGTGAGTGGAGGGTAGAATATTGAACTTGTTGTTTGGAGTCAATGAGTTGTTGATGGAGCTCGAGCGAAGAGCAGAGCATTGGACTCGTTGTTTGGAGGTAATGAGTTGCTGATGGAGCTCGTTCGGTGAGCTGAGCATTGAACTCGTTATTTGGAGCCAACGATTTTTTGATGGAGCTCGCTTGGGGAACGAAGCGATGAACTCGTTGTTTGGGGCCAGCGAGTTTTTGAAAGAGCTCGAGCGAAGAACAAGGTGTTGAACATGTTGTTTGTAGTCAACGAGTCGTTGACAGAGCTCGCACTGTAAGCGGAGAGTTGAACTCGTTGTTTGGAGTCAACAAATTGTTGATGGAGCTCGAGCAAAGAACAAGGCATTGAACATGCTATTTGGAGTCAACGAGTCGTTGATGAAGCTTACGCGGTGAGCGGAATGTTGAACTCGTTGTTTGGAGCCAACGAGTTTTTGATGAAACTTGAGCAAAAGGCAAGGCGTTGAACTTGTTGTTTGGAGATACCGAGCTATTGGCGGAGTTTTTGTAGATAACAAGGCATTGAACTTGTTGTTTGGAGTCAAAGAGTCGTTGACGGAGTTTGTACAGTGAGCGGAGCGTTGAACTCATTATTTAGAGTCAACGAGTTGTTGACGGAGCTCGAGCGAAGAATAAGGCGTTGAACACGTTGTTTTGAGTCAATAAGTCATTGACGGAGCTCGCACGGTGAGTAGAGTTTTGAACTCGCTGTTTGTAGCCGATGAGTTGTTGATGGAGCTCGAGCGGAGAGTGGAGCATCAAAGTCATTGTTTGCAGCCAATGAGTTGTTGATGGAGCTCGAGCGGAGAGCGGAAGTGTTGAACTCGTTTGGATCCAACAAGTTGTTGATGGAGCTCGAGCGTTGAGCACAGCGTTGAACTCGATGTTTGGGGCCAACGAGTTGTTGATGGAGCTCATGCGGAGAGCAGAGCGCTGAACTTGTTCTTTGGAATGAACGAGTTGTTTGATGGAGCTCGAGCAGAGTGCAGAGCATTGAACTCGTTATTTTGAAGCCAACGAGTTGCTGATGGAGCTCGAGCAGTGAGCAAGGCATTAAACTTGTTGTTTGGAGTCAACAAGTTGTTGATGGAGATCAAGCGATGATCGGAGCGTTGAACTCATTTTTTGGAGTCAATGAGTTGTTGATGGAGCCTGAGCGATGCGCAAGGCATTGAACTCGTTGTTCAGAGTTGACAAGTTGTTGGCCAGAGGAACTCAAGTGGCGTGCGGAGCGCTGAACTCATTTTTAGTGCAAATGAGTTGTTGGTGTTCTGAATCTTCTTAATATCGAAGTGAAGTCACTTGTGTTTGTTCAACATTGAGGTGATTTCATTTTTCTCTTTGTTGACAAGTAGTTGTGTATATCGAATGAGGTCCTCGGGACATTAAGCTTGCTTTCCTTCGCGATATGCGGTGCTTGACGGAGTTGGGAATCGTCCGTTTGCACGGAGCTTTATGTAGGGATAATATTGAAGCTTTCTCAGGTGAAGATGGTAGGGAAGACTTGGAGCTTGCACGCCTAAGGGAGGTATTTCTTGAATTTTATTGTCAAGAGTTGAGGCGACCCTGGAAGCTGCTAACTAGCGGGAGGCCTGTGAAGAGGTTTGTGTCTCGTAGGCGGAGCATCCCCCTGTTGTGTAGGTGGAAAGATGACTTGCAGGATAGTTTGTTTTACAGTGTTTGCAAGACTTTTGTAGCAACTCTTAAGCATGAAACGTAGACTCATTGTAATTCTACGGTTGTAATGAGATTTGTAGTGACACTGTATCTAACTGCATAGATTTGCGATTGTTCTATGATTTGAAGAATTCTTTTCGTATGCTTGATCCTTGTTGTGCAACTTTTCATTGAGATTGATGGGTTGTCAACTGTGTTATTTGTAGCTAAATAACATGGCCTTAAGTCTGTTGTGTATAACTAACGAACTATCGACGATGTGTGCAATATTTGACGAAGTTGAGAACTTATCCATCTTGTATCTAGCTAGTTGTTGGAGCAACTATGAGGAAGAGTTGTTTTCCAAACTTGCTGTACGGGTCCTCCAACAAATTGTGAGAGTCACATCGAGTGGTGAGTTGAACTCCAAATGTAGCATCTGTTAGTTTTATTAGAGTAACTATAATCGATGATTTTGGACATCTAATCTATATTCAAGGGATTTTAACTAGTTTCAGGAACTGGTTGAATGGCAAGTTGAACTTAGTACGTGCTTTATCGCAGGTTGCTAAAGTAACTCTGAACCATGGATATGGATTCTGAACTTGTTAGTTTAGGTATTAACAGGTTGCAGGAGCAGATCGAATGACGAGTTGAGCTCCGGATTGCTTTGTCGCAAGTTGCTAAAGTATCATCGAGCCATGCGTATGGACTCCGAACCTATCGTCGAGGCGCTAACAAATTGCAGGATCGGATCGAATGGCGAAGCGAACTCTGAACTTGGTTTGTTGCAAATTGCTAGAGTAACTTCCATTCATGGGTACGGACTCCGAACCCGTCTTATAGGGAGCTTTTAACGAGTTTTTGATGCCATTTTTGTGGATAAGTTTGGCACTCAACTCGTTGTATGCATCCGTAGAGTCGTACAATAATTTTGCAAAGATTAATACCAAATTTTATTGAAAAATAAAACTAAGGGGCTGCTCTAGTGGCTGACTGTTATTACATGCCGTGAACAGTAGTGAAAGTGGTCTTTATTGAAAAGTAAAACTAAATGGCTGATCTAGTGGCTGACCTTTATTACAAATTGAGAAAATTTGCTACTACTACTAAGACAGGATATTTCAGACGCCCTCGTTCAACTTCATAAGGTCGTCTAGTTTCTAAGTCCCTGTTGATATCTCCTTGCCCCCCAGGTCTTCAAGTTGAAGATCCGTTAGGCGAACAACTTGGTAGACCTTGCCTAGACATGCTTGTTTCTGAACGAGCCTCCCATTGTTTTGTAGAGAGAATGGGAGACCTTTAGATTTGTCAATATTTTTTTGGCAGGATTATTTCTTTTCGTTGAATGAGCGAAGTGGCTTCGGGCGGGGATTTAGGTTTATTAATGTGTTATGATGAGACTTAGTTTGGCCCTGGCGAGAGATGATTTGGCATGTTTGGAAGTTTCTTGAGATTGTCTAGTGCAGTAACTCCAAACTTGTTTACAATCATAGAATTGTGACTGCATTCTGGCAGTAACTCTATGGCATCGAGGGGGAGAACCGAGGTACCCATTGTAGTAGTGTAGCATGCTCGTGCTGTAAGTTGGCACCCTACAACTTGGCATAGGCTTACTGTTGTTGTGAACTTCATTTTCGTATGGTAGGCGGAAGCAATTGCATAGAAGGCCGCTAGGCCTGGATAGCCAAATATTGCATTATACGCAGCTTTGACGTCGACTATCATAAAGTCCAGTGCTTCCGTTCAAGTTGTAGGAGCTTTTCCTACTTTCATATCAAGTGTGACAATTCCTTTTATTTGAACGGGTATACCAGAGAATTCGTGGAGTGTATAACCAGCTGGCTTGAGTTGGTCTCGGGAGAGCTTGAGGCCATTGTAAGTGTTCATGAAAAGAATGTTTACTGAGCTGCCGTTGTCCACCAGGATTTGGCGTACCTCATGATTCACCATGCAAAGGATTATGATCAATGTGTCGTAGTGAGGCATTCAGACACCTTCTAAGTTTTTGTCAGAGAAATATATCGGGACCCCGGTGCTCTTGGCAGGCAAGATGTTATCTATGGAGTTGACTTTCCTGACGAAAGATTTATAGGATGAGTTGGAATCTCCCCCATTGGGCCTCCATGAATGAAGTGGAGAACGGTCATGTGTTCAGAGTCTTGCAATTCGGATGGCCTCTGTTGACACTTATTAGCCCCCCAGGGTGGAGGATTTTTGGCGTTGTTATCTTTCTGAACGAATTTGGAAAGATAGCCATGCGAATCACTGCTTCCAGTTCTTCTTTAAGGGCTCGAAAGTTGTCAGTAATGTTTCCATGATCTCTGTGAAATGCACACCACTTATTTTTGTTTCTTCTCTTGCTAGACCTTGACATCTTGGGTAGAGGGTGGATTATTTCGTCCTTCTTAATTTCCATGAGGATGGCTGATACGCTTGCGTTGAGAGGATTAAACTTGTCGAAGCATGGTCTAGAGGTGGACGATGTTTATCTGCGCTGTCTTTCTAAAGCTTCTTGGGTTTTTCCTCGCTTGTATTCGTCCGTTTGTTTCCGGAAGATGAATTGTTCTTGCTTTGAGGATAGAAAGATTCCTCGACTCTGATATACTTGTTATTCCTTTTCAAGTGCTCAGTGTCATTTTTGGGTGGCTTTTTGGCAAGGGAGTCTTTCAGGTCTTTGCAAGTGACATTGTGGCAGAAGGTGGCTGCTGCCACTGACGAATTAAAGGAGATAGACCTTTCTTCGGCTGGAAAGCGCTTGACAAAGTTTTTCAGCAGTTCTCCGTCTCTTTGCTTCAATTCCAATAGAGAAGCACTTATTTTTTCAGCCTTGTGGCTAGTAACAAAGTGCGCTATGAAGAGTTCCTCGAGCTGGTCAATGGAGAATAGTGACTCTGGAGTTAGGCACGAGTACCATTCCCTTGCTAATTCATTCAAAGTAGCGGGGAACATTCAGCACATGAGCGCATCAGTGGCGTTGTAGACCATCATGAGGGTTTTAGAACTTTCAATATGGTCCACCAGGTCTGATTCTCCATTGTAGGATTCAAATTAAGAAGATTTGAAGTACTTTTGGATGGGTGCATCGAGGATGGTTTTGCTAAAAGGATGTCGACTAGGATGGTAGGCCCTGCTAGAGGGATTTCCCTCATTCTTCATATGCTCTAGATGATTTTTTAACTTCTCGAATACGGTGAATGACTTGGTCGTCCTTCCCCTTGGATCCAGTTGAGTCACCAAATTCTTCTTCGGATGGCTGACCCATTTCCTGACTACCGCGGATAGCTCGGAGGATGTCAAACTTGAACTTTTACAATTCGGCCCTAGTGACTGGGGCATCTTTATCTTTGTTCCGCTCAAGAAGCTTTTGACTCTTGTCAGTCGGGCTTCTTATTGCGGTGCGCCCCCTGTGAGAGGAGGATTGCCTTGATCTTTGTCTAGGAGAGTTGCTTCTTCGATTTGCCTGACATTCTGAATGGGAGGCCTCTGTTCAGGTACGCCTCTCGTCCAAGCAGATTCGTAGACCAGTTCCTTGTTGCCTGGCACTGATAATTTGGCGGAGATCTCTAGATCCCTGGGGGCCTCGCGAGGCCATTGAATCGGTTGAAGTATTATGGACTAAGACACGGTTGTACATAGGATGTTGGTCATGACGACTTTGTCGAGAGCTCCCTTGTGCCTCTCTATTGATAGGAGCTTGACTAGGATGTCGGGGCGGCTGTTGAGGAGGAATCGGATCTTCCACATGAGGAGCTGCTTGACTAAGAGAGTTGGTACGGTTGCTTAAGGCTGCCACTCTGCCTCTTAGTCTTGGTGGCATGGTGGTCAGTCTTATTTGTGTAGTTTTCCACAGACGATGCCAATCTATTGCTGCTTATTTTGGTGGGGGGGTAAACAGAAGTGAGTTAATATTTGGTGGAAACAACTAAAAACCTGACATTTGATCTTTGTCGTGAAATGCAGTTAGAGCTCCTGAGATTTAATCTGGATTGTTGATTGAACACCATGACCTGGATCCAACTATTGCTGACGCAACCAATGGATCTGTAAAAAGTCTGAAACACCGGGGGTTGGCCCCGGCAACAGACCTTCCGACGCTCAAGTCAAAACCAGAGAGAGAAACTGTTGATTACCTTCTGACTGTGGAGGGGAGAGGGTATTTATAGGCCTGGGAAACAGTAAAGGAGATTGATATGAATCCATTAGATCGACTATGAATTCCTAATCCTATTCGAATCTCCCCCTTAAGAGATAAGCTCTCTTGTTTGGGGATAAAATATTTGACTAATAACCTTCATGGGCTGGTTTTCTCTTAGTGGGCATAATTTGTCACCTTTTATGAGCTTGTAAAAGGCCCATATCTTGTAGAGGACACTGAGAAGCCCCGGACCTTTTAAAGTGGCCCGTTATGATTAATCTATTTGTAAAAGCTTTGAAATCTGTGCTGGAATCATACAGTGTTGCTTGCTTCTTCTTGGTGTCCACTAACGTTTAAACTATACCCTATACCCCTAATCCCGTTACCATTTTTCAATTCATTGCATAAACCCAACATCAGTCCCTTAAAAGAGAATAAAAGGGAAACTGAAAGATGACTGATAAAGAAGTACCATGTGTACAATCCCTTTAACATTGACTAACCTCACTAACATTTAAAAATTAGATGTTTATAAATTTTGTTTGATGGTCACAATTGATTAGAGATTTTATATTGAAAAGAAATATATTTATATTGGATAATAGTTTTAATTTCACGATATATTACCTCTAATCCAGCATAAACAACAAAAAATAAAGCATATCCTGCAAGACCATAACCTATATAAAGCCTTATAATATACTTGCATTAAATTGATTACATGGATCTATTTCCAGCAAAATAAAGTTTAAAATACATGTAAAGTTGGAAGAAGACAAACATAATCTACTGATAGAGAATACAAACATAAAAAACATGATAGATCAAGCAAAAAGAGGAATTCTAATTTAGAAAGAGATACCAAGTTAGGGTTTGAGGGAGAGAGAGAGAGAGAGAGAGAGAGAGAGAGAGACCTAGATCAGAGGTAGGGTTTGAGAGAGGGAGGAAGACGATGGGGATCAAGTTAGGGTTTAAGATATGGTTGGGGGGGGGGGGCAAAGCAGCAGGAGGAGGGGGACGACGACGGTAGGAGGAGGGGGATTTGGAGATTGGGTTCGATGAGAGAAGGGGGATTGATGAGTTTTAGAGGGAGAAATCAAAAAAATTGGTGAGAGAGGGAAATGAAATATTGGGGGAAGGGGGGATTGGGAATTTGGGGTCCTATACCGGCGTTTTTATAAACGCCAGTAAAAAATGCTGGGATAGCGTGGGCTAAAATAGGGCTAATCTATTCCTCTGTTTCGTATAAACACCAGGACAGACGTATTTTGTAGTGTATGATTAATAAAAGGACAAAGACAATCATGCCACAACATCACAGATTCTGTTCATGATGTTTGTGTTATCATGTAATCTGTCTGCTTATTTAGATTATTTTATTGTTTAGTGTTGTACTGTTGTTTTCTTTTATCATTTCATTGCCAGTTTATTAGAAAAACAAAATGATCGGTTAGGCCATTTTAAAGTCAAATAGAAATAGAAAAACATCATATTTATACAAAGACAACATATTAGATACTCAAGCTATTAATATTGCACCTCACGAAGCATCTTCCAAATATAAAAAAAAACATCCCTCCTCCCCCTACCTGTCTTCGGCTACTTTCTCCATCCAGATCTCGCTCCACTTCCATCCATTTCTCATTCTTCTTGTTTTAATGTTGTGTATCTTTTCTTCCTCTGCAAGCCAATCTTTTCTTTTATCCTAATCACCCCCCTTCCCCTCCCCCGCCATTTACCCATCTCATCTGATCCTTCCTGAACTCCATATCTCCCCTCCATATCTCCCCTTTTATCTCATCCATGCTCTTCCATATTCATTCTTCTCCTCCTCTGCTATCCACCTAGTGATCCTTCCCTTTTCTTTACCTTTGCCCTCTCTTCTAGTTGCTCTTCCCTCTTCGTTATTGCTCCTAGTCCTCTGGATCATGTTCCATCTGGTCCTAGATCTGTGCTTTTCCTCTTCAGATCCTAGATCTGGTCCTAGATCTGTGGGATCTAATTCTTTCTCTATTGTTCTAACTTTGTGGTTGTGTGGGTTTGATGCCCTGGGTCCTGTTGGTGAGGGATCAATAGATTACCGCCGCTTTAATACCTCGTCGTCCTGTTTCATTTGATTTATTCTCTATAAGTTCCCATTCTTTTTGGGAGTTTTATGTTGTTGTTGTTCATGTTTGCTTTTATTCCCTAACTTTTGAGGGTTCTATTTGTGTGGTCCCGCTTTTGAGAGACCAGTTGATTATTGCTTCTTCTTTTCCTTCTTTTATGCTTTTCTAGATCCTTTGAGCCTAGGCCTTATTTACTTGGTTATTGGCAATCATCATTCTTAATTGTGTGGTTTGTTTGATGCTATTCTTCTCCTTCTGTAACGCCCGGAATTTCATTTACATGTAATTCGTAGCACAACATGACCTTTTACTTCAATTTGTACAATTTTATAAGGAATTTAAATTTTTTTCATTACAACTTGTTCTTTTACATCAACGCAGCGGAATTTATATGAATACAACATGATAAATACTACTTTAGCATTTAACAACTAGAAATAATCATCAGCATCAATTCATCTTTATGCCCCTTTTGCTAATCCAAATCCTGCACTTGAAAACTGTGGGCACATCGGTTGCATAAAACTGACACAATGCAATAAAATAGCGATTTCCCTTACTTTAGCAAACATAAACATGAATGCACAATAAAGTGTAAAAAGTGACTATCATAAATATATCAATGTATGATATGTCATAGATGCCTAATGTAGATTTACACTACGATGCACTAATGCATACTTGTTCGGATTATGCATCCCATTCTACATTGGTCCGACAGAAAGCTCTTATCGTACTCCTCATTATAGGGTTTAATCCATCACTATGAATATTATACTACGGTAACAAAAGCAAGTTTTAGTCATTTCAAGAGTACGGACACCAGCCCTGGAATCCATCATCAAGCTATACGGAAATCCTCGTCATGCGAACATCCCGCAAGTGCCGCTCCAGCATCGGTAGATACATATGTAATGGTGAACTACCTCCCATCCGCCCGACTATTCATGATCCTGGAATCCACCGTCAAATCAATCATAGTCCCGGATTTAATTGAGGATTGTCTCACCTGCAAGCAACCACAGTCCAGGAATCCACCGTCAGACAATATAGAGGCGCCCCACTTATGTTTGCCAAGTTTTATTACATCTTCTCTTAGTTCCTATTCTTAATTTGAAATATGAATAAATAATACCACCTAGAGCTAGCTTACCCTCCTACCGGACATAAACAATATACCGATAACGATAGCCTATATTGGTCACTTCTCAAAATCAATTAATCACTTTCATCACTTACCGGTACCTGGGTCTCACTTAGCCTCTATGATCAACATCTTTTCATGTTCAACATCAAGGGTCATTCATAATCTCATTATTCATATTTTCATTTTCATTCATTCACATCTCATTCAATTTTCCTCATCCATTCTCTTATTTATCAATCATGAAGTAAGCACTTCTTGGTTAATCACATGACTATATATTCACAATGTTCCTTTGATTAATAAAATCCCTTGTTCACATTCATCTATACTTCAAGTATCATTCTCATTACAAAAGTTATCTAAGATTTAAACCACAATCTCTTAAGGATTTATCACTAGAAATCTCTGATTTTAATCTCTTAATCATGGGTTTGATTTTATTATCAACCAACTCTTAAAATCTTTGATCATATATTTTTCTTTAAATCAAATCTCATCTAACACATGAATATGACTTTCGAATTCTCAAAATATCTCTTAAAAAATAATATGAAATAATTCTCAAGTGTTCAAACAATGTTCTATATTTTTCTATGAAAATTTCCCATTTTTAGACTTGAAAAAGAACAAAAAATAAAATAAAACTCAAAAGTGGTCACCCGGATTTGAACCCGAGACCAACAGAGACCCCAAAGTCGCCCAACCAGTGAGCATATCTTCACATTTGATAAAAAGCTCTTCTGAGTTATTTTTATAACCCAGAGAGCCAAATGCATTAATTTCCCAAAAAAATCAAAAAGGCAGAGCCAACTCTGGGCTCGATTATGTATACATATATACAATTCATATAATCTAATCATCGCATACTATTTGTGCCTAACCACATTCCAACATGCTTTTAAATAGAAATTTAATTTACAATCTATCGATTCTATGTCGAAACTTTCAATTAGCATACAATAATTTTCATAATTCATTACTACTAACAATTCTAACAACACAACATGCATCACAAAAGTAATTGAAGAACTCATACTAATTAACAATTTCAAGCATAATCTAGCTACACATGTATACTACATTAATTTAGAAAGTAAAAGAGAGGCCCACCTTGTTTTGATGCAAATTGAAATTTGAACTCCTAGAAAAATTGCTCTAAGCTCCAACACAACAAGCCCTTCTCCTCCTCCTTGCAAAACCGAAGCCTCTAGCCTTCACTCAAAAACCGAACTCCTCTTTTTTCTTTTCTCTCTTTTGTTTTCTTTTGATTCTTGTGTTTATTCATACAATGAGGGGGTATTTATAGGAGTATTGTGTAGTTGAGAAAACTCCCACTACTCAAATAACTACCCACTCTCACAGATTCAATCTCCCACTCTCCCTCTTCTCTTAATGTGGCCGGCCAACTCTTTGGGTGCACAACACGTGCACGTGCACCCAATGTGGACATAGTTTTCAATCTTTTATTAATTGTTATTTATTTATTTGTAGATGTTTGTTACATGACAAGTGTGGTAACTTTTTAAATGTGTATTTAAATATAGAATTTAATTATGGGCTTCTCTTTTTTTAATTAATTTTCTAGTGGGCTTTAAAATAGATTTTAGGCCTAATGAGTTTTAATTAAACATAAACAATACAAATGTGACAAATAAAATGAGAAGAAAAATGTGCATGACTCTTAAGAAAATTTTAGGAATTAAAATACATAAATTTTAGGTACAATGCACGTACAAAAATATTTTTTTTGATGAGAACGGATAGAGTCTCTCGACTCCAGCCACACCAAAAGACATATATTATAATCAAAAGTAATGTACAGATCAAAGCTTTACAAGAGGTAAAACCCGAACAAAATGCATAGATACAGCCAGAAACAAACAATAAACTACAAAGAAAGAAGACCCCTGCCATCCGATCAGCACCAACCAACGCTCCTTGCCTCTCTGAACTGGGCCGCCCCGAAGGAACCGAAGCATCAGCTAAACTCAACGCAAAGAAGACCAACTAAAGTCGAAGACACAATCTTTAGTCAGCAATAGTGAAAAGCCGCGAACCACTAGCCCAGAGAAGAGCCAAAACCTGAATAGGCCAGAACTTAACCAATAGTAAGAAAACTGATACACTACCAGGATGCCACAACCAGAGAAATAAGTAGTTAAGTAAACAACAAGGGAGAAAAAATTAAGAGAATACCGAATTAAAAGCACCCAAAGTAATGCCTCAGCCAAAACATGCCTCTGAGGGGACAAACTAACAGGTAATGTGAAGAACATCACACAAAGAAAGGCTAAAAGTAAACAATAATCATCAGATCCACAGAACCCCAATAAACAAAGTTCATAGCTTCAGCATAAACATTGATTGCCCAAACAAAAGCAGGATAAATCCAAGAGAGGGATTTAAACATCTGATTACAAATCTACCCAGCATATAAGAAGCTAAAATACTGGAAGATCAAGGTAAGAAACCTAATATGCAGATGCTAGGAGGCATCGGCGGCAAAAGAGAAAGCTACTAATCATAGTTGAAGAACAATCAATTATAACCGCTGCCAGAATGATCAAAATAACCAACCAAAACTCCAAATCAAGTTCCCTAGTTAAGTAAGAACACCGGGAATAGCAAGACACTGAAGTGGCCGTCGCAAGCAACCAAAAGAGTCAAACCTGCAAAGGCAATTAAGAAGAATAATGAGAGAGATAATGAAGCAACCATCCAACGCAGACAGTTATAAGCTTTGAAGGGTGCGAAGACAAAGAAAAGCATCAACTAGTTTATGGTTAGCAGCAGAGACTAATTCAGTGGGGTTCAACTCCGATGACCAGAGTTTGAAGAGGAATAAAAACTCGTCTAAAATTAATTTTCTGAAAAGTTACACCTTCGATCTCTATCGTAGCGGTTATTGGTTGACTTAGTCCATCTCGTCTCTGGGACTATTCATTCCATTGTACTATCCTTTTCTTGCCATTCTTTGGGCCGTGCGCTTTTCAATAGCTACATGTTGGGTTGAAGTGGTTTTGAAAAAATAGAAGGGCTTTCCAATCTATTGTCGATGAAGACAAGCCCATTTCCGCTATTTGGCCCACATTCGAGAAGGCTCCATCGTTTCCAACTGGTAGGATCTCCCGCCGATTCAGTTCTCTTTCACGCGCCCCTTCAACTTCTTCCCCAAACCATTTTCTCAACCTTACTGCGCTGCTTACTACCTGGTCATTTCAAACTGCTTTTGTGTAAACAAGATGAAGTCTCTTTTGTGAAAAGATAGGTCACTCCCGGAAAAGATGCTTCTGAAATCTTATAAGTACTCAATCTACGTATTTAAATTGTAGACTACCAAATATGGAAATCAATATCTTTCAATCATCCTATATGCTTTCTCAGAGTCAACAAATTAGATAATAGTACAAAATGTTATGCTTACCATATTCGGTCAGCTAATTAATCATCCACAGCTACTGTAAAATAAGATGATGTTAAAGCCAATATACAAGTCAAGGCTGAATCTAGTAGTTATATATTTTTGGCCTTAGATTCAAACAAATAAATAATGAATAACCAGCAGCTCATTAATTTTGTTTCCTTGAAGGAAAAATATTAAGGTTTCTGTTTTTAATAAAAGTAGATATCAAATAACCATTGATCATTCAGTTCTGGAAGAAGATAAAGGAATTTCTTGATTAAACCTGGAGGAAGATACCAATCTCGTAATGCCTCAAGTCGACTAAAATAGTCCGTCGCGTCCTCAGTAGAAATCTATGTGCTTCCTAATATTATCTTTTGGGCAGTCAAGTTCGGCTCGAAGGTCTTTATGCAATGAAGCAGGTCTTGTCAAACACCAGGGCCGGCCCTATCCTAGAGGCGGGTAAGGCGGCCGCCTTGAGCCCCGGAGATTTCGCGATTTTAGGGGCCCCAAATTTGAACTTCCTTATAAATATAGGCACGTATTTTGCGCGTAAAAAAAATATATGCTATTAGAGGTCCCATTTCGGAAGTTCGCCTAGGGCCTCCGGGAACTCAGGGCCGGCCCTATCGAACACAACTATCCTCGGAATAACTTGAACTATGATAAATTGACGGGTTAAAAACAGAAACACCGAGGGTAGAGATCTCATTCACCGTGCTATAACTGAGTCTGTGACAAATTTTTTAACACTAGACAACATGATATCACTAAAAGACTAGTTCACTGACACTCTATCCTCGCATAGAGTGCCAGTGAACATCAGATGAAGAGAGGTTTTAGAGATATCATGATGTCTATAGTCTAATGTAAAATTTTTTTGGTTACAACTCGGTCATACCACGGTGAATGATATCTCTACCCTCAGTGTTTTTCTTCATGAAATTCAAAAACCATGCATGATGTATCGTTTGTATAAGCTGGCAGATTCTCTTTGCCTTTCCAAAAGCCTCTTTCACTTCAACTAATTCACTTTATTCTTTGAGCATTGACTCAATACTATCAGATACACAAGCACTCCAGAAAAAGGTTATATACTTATCCTCGAACGCCTTACCTGCTGCTTTACAAGAAGAGGTAGAATCCGTTATAAAATTAAAAATGGTACTAGGGCCAACCTCTTGAACGACATTGTTGAACAAATTAACTTAAAAGACCTTATCGACAGTAGTCGAGATATGCCATGCATCTATTGATTTCAGAAGCATTATTCTGTCCCCGCAATATATGAATAAATTTATTACAGTTTGATCAGTCCCAACCATCTGCCTGTCAACCATGACGGTACAATCTATACTTTCCCATGACTTTCAATCGAATCTCTTCAAAAACTTCGATATCAGTTTGATCTATACATTCTTTCGACTGTAGACTGAGATCTTCGTGAAACGTGAGGAGCAGGAAGGTTCCCAGTTCTTCATTTGAGGAAGGTTTCGTTGTCTATTTTTCTTCTCTTAGCGAAACTTCCTCTTGTAGCAGGTGCATTAGGGCGAATTTTTTTCCGTACTGACCCACCTCTTGAAAATATTGAACGAGCTGACCCACTTTTGAAAATATTTAACCAACTGACATAGTTTTGGACACATCAGCATTAACCGTTAGTGAATATAATGACATAGTTAATACTATGTCATTATTTTCAATAGCGGGATCTCTAAATTTCTTTTTTTTGCGTGCCACTATTTGTAGTACCGGCAATAGTTAACTTATTTTCAATCATGTACTCTATGTGACTTGAAAAAAATGCAAGTGTGAAAAAAACTTATAGATGATGCCGCTATTCCCAACAACAGCATTCTCATTACAGATGTCGTTGTTAGGGATAACAACATCAGTTACAGGATTTTTTGCATATAAATAGTGGCCCCTCTTTCTCCTTTCCTTTTCACTTTAGATCTATTTCCCCTCTCTCTCTCACTCCCGAAACCCAAAAACCGTAGATGCCTAAAACCTTAAATCCCACAATTGTTTCCTTTCAAACTTCATATCTCCTACCTTCCCCCTCTCCCCCCTAAATTCAACTCTTTCATTCTCAAAATCTCCAACGTTGTATTGGTTCATCTCATTGGGCCAAGATTGTATCTCGATGAAGAATGAGTCGGCCGTCCATGCAGCCAAGATTGTGTCCAGTCCAGCCCAAGAAACATTTTAGGAGGTCTTTTGGGCATTCCAACTTCAATTTGGATCAAGTGTCCTAGCAATCATGGACCTCAAAGAATTATCATTATCTACGGAAACCTCCATGAAATATTTCACTTCTCCTTTACCTGCAACATAACGGACTTTAATTTTGACACTCAATTCACCTCTATCTCAATTCGCAACTTCAAATATTTTATCTACTAATTGTGAGTATGTAAAGTTACTGGGAGCTCAAATAACAACCGGTTCAACATTGCTATAACAATATCCAATTTTTGATCTTGAATTATTTCACCCCCAAAATATAACCAAATAGGTATATCAGATTCCATACCTAAATATAAAAAATTACACATATTCAAGTCATTGACTACTCATAAGCATAACCTATGCATACATATAAAACATATGGTTGTAATAATACATTCAAATTAGAACGTGCTTTGGATAGCTTGAAAATATGCCGTGGATGAAGAATGAGATCACAAAATACAATGTTGGAGATTTTGAGAATGGGGGAGTTGAATTTGGGTGGGAGAAGGAGAGGGAGAGTGAGAAGGTAGGAGATATGAAGTTTGAAAGGAAACAATTGTAGAATTTTGGGTTTTAGGCATCTAGATTTTTCAGGTTTCGGGAGAAAAAGAGAGGGGGGAAACAGATCTAAAGTGAAAGGGGAAGGAGAAGAGGGGGGCACTATTTATATGCAAAAAGTTCTATAACTGGTGCCGCTATCCCTAACAACAACATCTGTAATGAGAATGCCATTGTTGGGGATAGCGACATCATCTATAGGGTTTTTTCATACTTGCATTTTTTCAAGTCTCATATAGTATATGATTGAGAATGAGTTAAATGATGATGTCGCTACTCCAAATAGCGGCATACATTTTTTTTTTAAAGATGCCGCTATTGAAACAACGACATAGAATTAACCTATGCCGTTATTTTCAATAACGATTAATGCTGACGTGTCCAAAATTGGGTCAGTTGGGTAAATATTTTTGAAAGTGGGTCAGATCGCTCAATATATTTAAAAAGTAGGTCAATAAAAAAATAATTCCATTAGGGCTTGGAATGGCTCAGTTTTTCGGTCTTTTTTTGTATCTCGAGAACTTTAAATCGAAGATGTTGTTTGATCTCTGATTTGATATTCTCGGGCCACTTCCTTGCAAGGGGCGATATTTCCCTTTTTTTCCAGCTAAATGTTGTTTGAGGCGATAAACACCACCTCCCTTCATTATTTTAGAACAATATCGGCATTTTACCATTATTCGATGAACGTTCACCATAGTACCATGTGCCATCCTATATCGGTTTCTTTTGGGGGGTGCCAATCCCTTTGAAGTATAAAGAAAAAAAAATTAAAATCTCTACTATTTTAATGAGATAGTTTGCCACCAAACAGATTCTATTTATAATCAAACAAACATGTGAAATGTACATGTATAACTAATACAAAGGAGGTCTTATAATCAATGCCAGACAACATCATATTTTTTATATAAAAAAATACATATTTAAAAAGATATGCAACACACGTGTAAATTACTAGTTAGAATTAGTTAAAAGGCATTTAGAAAACACTTATGCTCAATAAACCACAGTGACTACAGCACACTTGACCTTGCTTTTACAATACTTTGAACCAATGAATATATCTGATGCTGTTTGTTTTTGGGGTGTGGGGCAGCAGGTGTGAGTTCTTGTAATTTGTGAAGAGAAAACGGTGGTACTGGCATCGTCCCGACCCAGGGGAGTAGGACTGGCTCGGGGGTAGCAGCAGAGAGGTAGAGGCCGGGTGCTCGGTTCGGATCTTTGATGCTCGGCTAGGTCTTATGTACCTTGCACACTACCTAGAAACACGGGAGATGCCCCGGCGACAGGCCCTCCGACGATCTAGTCAGTCACTGAGAAAGCAACAGTAACTAGGGTTCAGGTGGGAAAAGATTGATTACCTTTTAAGTGAGGGGGGGTCTGTTATTTATAGGCAGGGATAAACGGGTCTGGAACCCTAACGGGCCGGGTCGGACCCGTTTTCCTATGGGTCTGACCTGGTTGTGGCCCGTTGGACTTTAGTTGACCTGATGATCACAGGGGGGAGGGTCCAGAGGAGATCAGAGGGTCCTGATTGTGCCACGTCATATATTCCACATCAGTAGCCCCCACTCCTGCAGGGTTGTATAAAACCAGTTGTGGAGGAGTAGTCTGGATCTATGGAGAGGAGTTTCTTTGGCGGGGGTTTTTTTGGTCGACGCCGAGCCAGACCGAGTCCTGGTGACCGAGGACGGGGTTCTATTGCCGAGCATCAACAACCGAGCCCTGGTGATTCCCTCAGGCATCAACGAAAAAAGGGGGGTCGGCTCGGAGTGTCGAGGATGGGAGGGATCACCGAACTCGGTTTGTCATGGCTATGAGGAAGTTATCCCTGTGTTCGAGGTAACAGCCGAGCATTGAGCTTAGGAGGTCAGGACGGAGCGTCGAGCCTAAGAGACTCAGTCTTGTGGGATCTACCCCTGTGCTCGATATAACTGTCGAGTGTCGAGGCATAGGGGAGTCGGTTGGGAGCAACGAGCCCTAGAGACTTGGCTTGTGAAAGCTATCCCTTGTGCTCAAGATCAAGGTCGAGCGCCGAGGCTTAGGGGTCGGTAAGGAGAGGGGAGCCTAAGAGACTTGGCTTGTGAAAGCTACCCCTGTGCTTGAGATAGCTATCAAGCATCGAGGCTCAAGGGGGTCAGCAAGGAGAGGCGATCCCAAGACACTTGGCTTGTGAAAGCTACCCCTGTGCTCGAGATCAAGGTCGAGCGTCGAGGCTTAGGGGAGTCGGCAAGGAGAGGCAAGCCACTGAGACTTGGCTTGTGAAAGCTACCCCTGCGCGTCGAGATCAAGGTCGAGCGTGGAGGCTTAGGGGGTCGATAAGGAGAGGTGAGCCCAAAATACTTGGCTTGTGAAAACTACCCCTATGCTCGAGATCAAGGTCGAGCACCGAGGCTAAGGGGTCGACAAGGAGAGGGGAGCCTAAGAGACTTAGCTTGTGAAAGCTAGCCCTGTGCTCGAGATAGCTCTCGAGCGTCGAGGCTCAAGGGGGGTGGCAAGGAGAGGCAAGCCCAATACACTTGGCCTGTGAAAGCTACCCCTGTGCTCGAGATCGAGGTCGAGTGTCGAGGCTTAGGGGGCCGGCAAGGAGAGGCGAGCCCAAGAGACTTGGTTTGGGAAAGCTACCCCAGTGCTCGAGATCTAGGTCAAGCATCGAGGCTTAGGGGGTCGGCAGGGAGAGGCAAGCCCAAGAGACTTGGCTTGTTAAAGCTACCCCTGTACTCGAGATAGCTGTCGACCGTCGAGGCTCAGTGGGTCGGCAAGGAGAGGTGAGGCCAAGACACTTGGCTTGTGAAAAGCTATCCCTGTGCTCGAGATTGAGGTAGAGTGTCGAGGCTTATGGGGTCGGCAAGGAGAGGGGAGCCAAAGAGACTTGGCTTGTGAAAGGTACCCCTGTGCTCGATATAGCTATCGAGTATCGAGGCTTAGGGGGTCGGCAAGGAGAGGCGAGCCCAAGACACTTGGCCTGTGAAAGCTACCCCTGTGCTCAAGATGGAGGTCAAGCATCGTGGCTTAGAGGGTCAGCAAGGAGAGGCTAGCCTAAGAGACTTGGCTTGTGAAAGCTACCCCTGTGCTCAAGATCAAGGTCGAGCGTCAAGGCTTTGGGGGTCGGCAAGGAGTGGCGAGCCCAAGATACTTGGCTTGTGAAAGCTACCCCTGTGGAATTCAATCTGAAACTTAGAGAGCTTGTAACTTTTGCTCTACTTGACAGAATCTAACCAAATCATACAATTTAGAAAGGTGGGAATATATACTACAACTCTCTAGTTAACCACATTTCCAGATTCCTTACGGAATTCATTATACCGTCCCTTAAACACACGCAAAAACTAACAAAAGACAGCCCAAGATAAAGCAAAGCTGAAATTTTGAGACATCGTAACTTTTGCTCTACTTGGCAGAATCTAACCAAATCATACAATTTAAGAAGGTGGGAACATATAATACAACTCTCTAGTTGATGACCTTTCAATTTTTTATGGAACTCAATCCACCGTCTTTTGAACATACGCAAAAGTTAACAGAAACAGCAGGTTTTGACAAAAAGCTGAAACTTGCAAAGGTTGTAACTTTTGCTACGCTTGTCAGAATTAACCAAATCATACTTTCTGGAAGGGTGGCAACATATACTACAACTCTCTAGTTGAACACTTTTCCAGATTCTTTATGGAATTCAATCCACCGTCCTCTGAACACATGCAAAATTTAAGCAAAATAGCAGAATTCCACAACAAGGCTGAAACTTCTAAGGATTGTAATTTTTGCTCTATTTGTCTGAATCTAACAAAACTAGAAAATTTGGAAAGGTGGGAACATCTACTACAACTCTCTAGTTGACCACTTTCTCAGATTCCGTAAGGAATTCTAAATTCCTGGCCCTCGAACATACGCAAATAGTTAACCAAACTACAGAATTTCAACAAAAAGCTGAAACTTCTATAGCTTGTAACTTTTGCTCTACTTGTCAAAATCTAACGAAACTGGAAAATTTGGAAAGATGGGAACATCTACTACAACTCTCTAGTTGATGACTTTTTCAGATTCCTTATTGAATTCAATCTACCGTCCCTCGAACCGACGCAAAAACTAACAAAGGACAGCCGTAGCTACAGCAAAGCTGAAACATTCAAAGCCCATAACTTCTACTCCGCTTATCGGAATCTAACCAAATATGGCAATTTGGAAAGGTGAGAGACTCTACTACAATGCTCTAGTTGAACACTTTCCCAAATATATTAAGTGAAAGACTTAAAAACAATAAACAATTAAAACAACGAGCACATCAGCCCAAGCTGGCTGCTGTGTTTTGTAAAGGCCAAAACTTCTACTCCGCTTATCGAAATCTAACTAAACAGGGCAATTTGGAAAGGTGAGAACGTCTACTACAACTTTCTAGTTAGTCACTTCCTCTGATTTTGAAAGTAAGAGGCTCAAAAACAACAAACAAGCAAGACAGCAAGCACTCTCAGCCAAGCTGGCTGCTCTGTTTTGTAACAGCCATAACTTTTGCACCTCTTAACTGAATCTAACCAAATATGACATTTTGAAAAGGTGAGAATGTCTACTACAACTTCCTAGTTGATCACTTTTCCAAATTCTATAAGGAACACCAAGTTCCAGCCCCTCAAACCGAGGCCGTTGTTCATCCCCAAAACAGCAAGTTGTTGTCTTTTGCCCTACGCTCACTGTTTTGGGTGAAACGGTCGTTTCACCCATCAAACCAACTCAGAAAAATCCCCAAAAATTAGAGCATGGTAATAACACCTATAAAAACCTCCAAAATAAATTTGGGGTCAAAATTTCACCTTTTGCATAGGTAATTGAATCTAACCCTAGAACTACAAAAATCGAATCTTTATGCCTTATTTTTGTGTTTTACCACTTCAACTTTGCATGCTCTTTATTCTAGTCCATATGCACACGAAATTAGTTTAATACAACAACATACAACAATAAAACAAATAAAACAAAGCATAAAGTTAGAGAAACCCCCACCCTATAAGTGTAGGAAGAACTTGCTTTCTTCTTCTCCTCCTTGCTCCTTGTTCTTGATCTTCCTCAAGAACACCATGAAAAAGAACCCATGAAACCCTAACCCCTCTTTTGATTTGATTTTTGATCTCTCTTTCTTTTCTTTCTTCTCAATCCCCTTTTTTGTCTAAAAAAAAATAATTAAGAAGAAGGATGAGAATGAGATGAGATGAGAA
Source organism: Hemerocallis citrina (assembly GCA_017893485.1). Classification (NCBI taxonomy): domain Eukaryota; kingdom Viridiplantae; phylum Streptophyta; class Magnoliopsida; order Asparagales; family Asphodelaceae; genus Hemerocallis; species Hemerocallis citrina. Next base: position 82,305,355 of record CM030368.1, read on the forward strand.
GGGGAAACAAAATGAAATAGGGCTTTTGCCCTCTTGGGAGTGGCCGGCCAATAAGTAGAGGGAGAGAGAGAGAGAGATTGTGGTAGAGAGAGAGCCACTTGTCTCTCTCTCTTTGTGGTTCAAATTAATTGAAAATTAATTTGCAATTTTAAATTGCAATCAACACCCAAAATCCTCTCTAACCCTTCATTTTGATCATGATTGATCAAAATAAGAGGTATTTTTCCAAATCACATACTACATTATTTCGTACAAACGTACGAAATCGATACTATTCAAATACGTACATATATTTGATTATACAGATAATTTTTATTAGTTAAAACGAATAATCTCTACCGAAAATATTTTAATTCAGAAATAATAATAAAATAATTTTATTTCCAGGTTCGGAAGATTTCAGTATCAATTTGATACAAAACAGTCATATACTGACAAGTATATATACATAGATAATGTTTATTAACAAAACCGGGTGATGTCCACCAAAAATATTTCATTTCTGAAATAAAAATAAAAATAAAATAATAATAAAATAATTTTTTTTTATTTGCCAGGGATTTTCCAGACCTTTTAATCAAAAATGCATTTTTCAAGATTTTGTACAAGTGCACAAAACTGATACAATACATATATATACTTACTAGTATATATATTCAGATAACATTTTATTAGTAAAACCAAGTAATTTCTGTAAAAGTATTTTAACTTTAAAAATAATAATTATATAAATATAATATTCGTCCGGGATATTACAGCCTTAGCTTGAGAAAGCAACCCATGTACTCGAGATCACCGCCGGGTGTCGAAGCATTACGGTCGGAAAGGAGCGACGAGCTCCGCTGCCTTAGCTTGAGAAATCTACCCATGTGCTTGAGATCACCATCGGGTGTCGAGACATGGTGGTCGGCACAGAGTGACGAGCTCCGTTGCCTTAGCTTGAGAAAGCTACCCATGTGCTCGAGATCACTGTCGGGTGTCGAGGCTTGGGGATCCGCAAGGAGAAATGAGCTCCACTGCCTTAACATGAGAAAGCTACCTATGTGCTTGAGATCACAGTTGGGTGTCGAGGCTTGGGGGTCGGCACAGAGCGACGAGCTCCGCTGCCTTAGCTTGAGAAAGCTACCCATGTGCTCGAAATCACCGTTGGATGTCAAGGCTTGGGGGTTGGCATAGAGCGACAAGCTCCGTTGCCTTAGCTTGATAAAGCTACCCATGTGCTAGAGATCACCGTCCGGTGTTAAGGCTTGGGTGTCGGCACAAAGAGACGAGCTCCGCTATCTTAGCTTGAGAAAGCTACCTATGTGCTCGAGATCATCGACGGGTGTCGAGGCTTGGGGGCCTGGCACAGGGCAACGAGCTCCGCTGCTTTAGTTTGAGAAAGCTACCCATGTGCTCAAGATTACTGTCCGGTGTTGAGGCTTGGGGGTCGGCACAGAGCAATGAGCTCTGCTGCCTTAGCTTAAGAAAGCTGCCCATGTGCTCTAGATCACCGTCGGGTGTTGAGGCTTGGGGGTTGGCACAGAGCAACGAGGTCCGCTACCTTAGCTTGAGAAAGCTACCCATGTGCTCGAGATCAACACCGAGTGTCGAGGCTTAGGGGTCGACACAGAGCGACGAGCTCTACCTTAGCTTGAGAAAGCTACCCATGTACTCGAGATCACCGCCGGGTGTCGAGACTTGGGGGTCGGCACAGTGCGACAAGCTTCGTTGCCTTAGCTTGAGAAAGCTACCCTTGTGCTCGAGATCACCGTCCGGTGTCGAGGCTTGGAGGTCGGCACAGAGCGACAAGCTCCGCTACCTTAGCTTGAGAAAGCTACCCATATGCTCGAGATCACCGTCAGGTGTCGAGACTTGGGGTTCGGCACAGAGCGACGAGCTCTGTTGCCTTAGCTTGAGAAAGCTACCCTTGTGCTCGAGATCACCGTCCTGTGTCGGGGCTTGGGGGTCGGCACAAAGTGACGAGCTCAGCTGCCTTAGCTTGAAAAAGCTATCCATGTGCTCGAGATCACTGCCGGGTGTCGAGGCTTGGGGGTCGGCACAGAGCGACGAGCTTCGCTACCTTAGCTTGAGAAAGCTACCCATGTGCTCGAGATCACCGCCGGGTGTCGAGTCTTGATGGTCGGCACAGAGCAACGAGCTCTGCTGCCTTAGCATTGGAAAGCTATCCATGTGCTCGAGATCACCGTCTGATGTCGAGACTTGGGGGTTGGCACAGAGCGACGAGCTCCGTTGCCTTAGCCTGAGAAAGCTACCGATGTGCTCGAGATCACCACCGGGTGTCGAGGCTTGGGGGTCGACACAGAGCGACGAGCTCCGCTTTCTTAGCATGAGAAAGCTACCTATGTACTTGAGATCATCGCTGGGTGTCGAGGCTTGGGGGTCGGCACAGAGCGACGAGCTCCACTGCCTTAGCTTGAGAAAGCTACCCATGTGCTCAAGATCACCGTCTAGTGTCGAGGCTTGGGGGTCGGCACAGAGCGACAAGCTCCGTTGCCTTAGCTTGAGAAAGCTACCCATGTACTCGAGATCACGGCCGGGTGTCGAGGCTTGGGGGTCGGCAAGGGGCAACGAGCTCCGCTGCCTTAGTTTGAGAAAGCTACCCATGTGCTCGAGATCACCATCGGTTGTGGAGGCTTGGAGGTCGGCACAGAGCGACGAGCTTCGTTGCCTTAGCTTGAGAACGCTACCCATGTGCTCGGGATCACCACCGGGTTTCGAGGCTTGGTGGTCGGCAAGGAGCGACGAGCTCTGCTCCTTTAGCTTGAGAAAGCTACCCATGTGCTTGAGATCACCTGTCTCGGTGAAGGTGAGAAGTGGAGTCCTGAGGGAGCAGAATGCGAATAGGCCAGGGTGCTTGAGGATGTCGAAGCAGAGAGGGAGAGTCGCAAGGAGGCGATGCAGGAGGGCAAAGAAGAATTGGAGGGGAGCGAAGAGGAAGTGGAAGGGAGTCCCCAGGTCCTGGGAAGTGGGGACCTTGTCCCTTGATAGCTTCGTGGCCATCCCCCCTCCTCATGTCCGTCGACCTATGAGGAAGAAGAAGATGCTCCTTCCCCTTGACGCAAAATGTATCCATCTTTCGATGAAAAGCTATCCGGATGTATCCGATTGATCTAAAGGACACTGTTCGTTTTGGTGTGCAACCGTCGTCGCCGAACAAACCGAAGATAGAGGTGGACAAAACACAAAATATTCTGGTGGCGAGTGACCTCGCCAACATCCAGGAGGATTTTCACATTCCCCAAATGTTCAAGCTGCTACTTCCGAGTGCTAGTATTCGTGTAGCGCCCCAAATTCCTAACATAGGAACTCGTGACACACTCCAGGATCTTCCTTCAAATGAGTCACAATACAAAAAATTCGAAAGAAATTAAAAACTTTTATTACATCAAATTGTTATTACAATGTCCAATGATTACAACAATTATAATTAATTGTTACAACAAGAATGTACAATAAAGTTTGGACAGTAACTTTCACTTGGATGCTTTCCCCTGCTAGAGCTTTCCCGCGCTCCCAAGTCGGCACTAATAATTGTGGGCACGTCAGTTGATTACAACTGACGAAATACTATAGTCGGCCATCCTCTCTGCGCCATAACATAGCAATTCCAACCTCAACAATCACAAATAATATTTGATGCAAAGAAAAAGGGTGATGCCAAACAAGTGTCGGTATATGCCATGGCCTAAACTAATGCACACTCTATGCACACATGCTCCTAAGGCTAATGCACGCTTAGTTGAAAGATATGCATTCCATTCTACACACCCCCCAACCAAACGACGTTCTTCAGTTTAATGGGGCTCGATCCCCCGCTATGCATCCTACTCTTGTGCTATCTCCTGTTTCTGATTCCAGTGATGGTGAGGTCGCAAGCTTACCCTGCTAGTCACTAGTGGTGTCCAATCTTTATAGTTTTACCCACTACGCCTGGGACTCCAGTCCGCAGGCTTACCTTGCGTGGCTGGTCAGTCGCAGGCTTACCCTATGTGACTGAAACCATAGTTAGTTGCAGGCTTACCCTGCGTATCTGTAATTAAATCGGCTTACCCGATATGTTGACTGTAATCTAATCGGTTTACCCGATATGTTGACTGTAATCCAATCAGGCTTACCCGATATGTTGTCTCCCCAGACCTCACCAAAAGCTGATATACGGGCACCAGGGCTCCCCGCAGGAGGATTTAGGATCTTCCCGTAGAGTCTTGCTCTGTGGGGACTTCCTCTAAAAACCTCCTTCCCGCATCGGTCAACAAAGGACATGACGGATATAAGGTTTCCCCAACTCTGCTATACTCGTCCTTACACTAGAGCAGAACTTACAGTCGAGACAACGTTCCCCTGACAGGCGAACACCCTCGCTAGTGCCTGTCCTTACAAACAACCAAGACTTGATCTTGCCTTACCAAAGTATTCATGCTACACCTCTCCCTTAGTTAGACGATCTATCTGCCATAACCAATCCATAACTTGGTAATCAACTTGCTTGCCAGGATCAACTAGTTCAATTCCATTAGTAGACTCTCCCTAGTTTGTCACCATTATCAAAAATAGATCTCAACCCATTTCACACTAGGACTCAGCTAGCCCTCCGGTCCGGCCCAAGAGTTGGCCCGCCTCGGCCCACACTTGGCACGAACCCCCGGCGAATCGTCCCCATCAATTGCTGCAACCACATCGACGCTTGAAGTTTGATTGCAACCTCGGCCCGACCAACAAATAGCTTCCTACTAAACTTAACGCTCCAAAGTCCTCGACAAGTGGTAGCTCCAAACACAACCCATGGAATCCATCCATGTACGGCAAAATACGTCGGTGCACGAGTCAACTCCTCCAATGCGTTTGATGTACATTCTACCCGTTTAGATTTGTCAACAAGAGTAAATCTTCAAGTCTCTACTTAACCAATGTATCCCAACAAGGTACACTACACTAGGAGTAAGTCTTAACCCACAAGTACTCAAAAAGAGGCTCTAAGAGTCCCAAAAACAACAATTTAAGTTTCCAAACAGCAAGCACACACTTGGTATTTATGCCAAAACAGAGTCATTCCTGGTCCCGTTCCCTTGAGGAATTGCGATCGGATTCTCCCCATGCTTCTACTCAAGGTAGACAGCAAGTACAAACACATAATGGGCATGAATTTTATCCCAAAGTGGTCTACAACAATACGCCCAACATCCATTACAATTTCACTTTGAAACATTTGAACAATGTTGTCTATAATGAGTCTACAAGCAACTATGGGCTACTCTTAGCAAGAAACTTTAGATCACTTGAGTCCTTACCCAAGTAAACATCTTTAACATGAGTCTTGACCTCAAACAACAATTCTAAGCCAACAAGATACAAGTTTAGACTCATCTCAATGATCATGGTGCAAAATAGTAAGCTCTAAGATTTACTGTGTTTCTGTCTTCACTTGTAAAAATCATATAAAATTGCACACTTATCCAAATCATAGTTTATTGGTCATTCCAGAAAGGTCTAAGTGTCTACTAAAAGTTCCTAGTTATAAGGCTCTTCAGATAGGGTCGTTTATACACTCTAACGGGTCCATCTTTAAAAAGTATACAGACTTCCAGAACAACAGATCAGATCAACATAGTCATGGGATAAAATCTATTTAAAATATCATATGGTGTCAGATCATCATGAAATTTTATAATTTAGTTTCTGACACATGATGTGACAGCACTTCCAAAAATCAAGTGATTATACCAAGTAAATATTCATTTATGTCCTTTTTAATATCATCCAAAAATAAGGCAGTCACAATAGCAGATCTGTTCACTAAAATATCTAGCTCAGTTTGCATGATTTTATTGACATAGCTACAGTGGCCCAAATCTCATGAAATTTGAAACATAGGTCTTCGATACACTTAAAAAGACATACTAAAATTTCACATCATTTCCACAAGCATGCAGTGAGATACAAGTCATTCTTTCCACAATAGTAACAATAAAAACTGTTCTTTCTATTCTGACCAGCATGCAAGTTTGTAATTTATTTTAATAACAGGAAAAATCATAAAAATCCATAAAAGTTAGTGAAGGTGTATGGCACCTATAGGATCATCCTCTAAAAATTTCAGATCAAAATTCCAAGTGGTTTTCATGCAATGAGCTATGGACTGACAACAAAAATTCAGTCTTTTTAACAAGATTTTCTGTTTGACTACTTAACACAAAACGGGTTGTTTAAGTTCATTCATAGGGCATGCATGTCACTTTTTTAGTCATCAAATACCATTCAACCATCCAAAAACAAAACAAGAGATTGGAAACACCTGTTAGTATCTTGTTCTTACTTGAAGGCCCTCCTTCTTGACTCTTCTAGCTCCTTGCTTCTTCTCCATTGCTTTGGCTCTTTGTTCTTTTTCTCCTTGGCTTCCTTTCTTCTTCTCTCCCCAAATCAGTAACTAATTGTATTAGGAATGGGGTTTGGAGGTATAGGAAGAGAGTAAGAGTAGTAGGAGAGAGTTGTAGAAGGGATGGGGTCTTAAAACAAAATGAGGAGAGGAAGAGAGGGGGTGGCCGGATTTCATGGGCATGGGGAAGAAGGAGAACATCCCATCATGCAAGGGGTTAGCTTGTTTGGGTGGTGATGTGATGTGCTCTTACAAAAACTCATCATGGTATTTTTGGTGTTCAAAACCCTAACCTCTCTCTTGTTTCCCTCCATAAAGTGGCCGGTGATCCTATGGTTGGGCTTGACCCACTTGATTGTGTTCAAGTGTGGTGGGTTTGTCTTGTTTCATTTGGGCTCACAAGTCCAACTCAACATGTACATACATTCATATATACATATACACGTATATTCGTATGCACCATGTAGGCTATTGTGAGAAAAATAATTTCTTTAACCAAAAATATAGTTTCCATAACTAGTAGTACTCAGTTCGTTTACAAGACGCATTCATAAAAAAATCAGGGTTGTTACAATTCGACCGACCGATAACCTCTCGGTGTGGTTTTGTATGTCCCCCCCGGATGCGTTTACTTCAGAACTACATCTCCCATGCACCCATTCATCTAGGAGGTCTTAAATTGGGCGGGGATGAGCCCTATGTAGTTTGAGCCTAACTTGTGGAAGCGGCTGACTAGCTCCATCATGATGTGCAAGGAGAAGAATGTGCCCCTGAAGCTCAAGTACTTCCGCATGTGCTTGGGACTAAGCATTTCTCCAGGGTACCGAACCTTGGGATATTCCTACCATGTGGTCATATGAGTTCCCGCAGAGGAAGGGTCTAAGGCTCTCAAAATTCACATTGGCAGAGGAGGGTGAATTTAAGGCCGTTCGAGGGTGGCAATAGCATTGGTTGGGCAAGGATGAGGCAAAGCTAGTTGCATGTGGCCTGAGCCCTTACATTCCCCGTATGTTCTTAGTTTCTTTTTATGGTACTCTTTTGCCTTCTTTTAATGTATTTGTTCTCTCTTGCAGCCATGGTAGACAATGCTATTGCTGCCTTGTGGGATGAGCGGGCGGAGAAGAGGGCTACTGAGGACCCTGAAGGGAAGAAAAGTGTGTCAACTTTGACCTGCGGCATATCTCCGAGGAGATAGTTTGATGGGGCAAAGAGACTGAAGGCTTTGGTAACCATGACCAGGAGGAGGAGTCTCTGAGGGCTCAACTAAGTGAGAGAACGATCAGAGCCCCTGAACTGGTGAGCCACCTCATCACCTGTTCCACTTGATGCTGAAGACCCTCCTTGGCGATAAGGTCGATGAGACATTCAGGCCTGATTAGACCGTGAAGGTAGCTGATTCCATAAAGGAGTCCCGTGTGGCTCTCGAGGTGGTGAACAACATAGCCCCTCTGGGGGACCGGAAGGATCTCAACTTGGAGACTACTGGCTTGAGCTATTTCAAGTTCGCCCAAGCTTCTGTAATGGTAGAGACTTAGTCTTGAATAGATGTTTTTCCCTGCTTTCTCACTAGGTATTTTTTCTAAAGTGCTTCTTTCTTTCTGTAGACTATGCTTCAGGGGGCGGAGATGAAGATGCAGTACGGATAAGAGCTTAAGTGCGCTGCCCAGAAGTCACAGTGACTTGGAAAGGAATGTCAGGAGAAGAAGCTTTGTGCCGTGAGCTTCAAAAAAAGGTGAAGGAGTTGGAGAAGGTGCTCACGGTTGGGGCCTTGGACCAGGAAATTCTAATGAAGGAGAAAGAAGTCTGGGAGGAGGAGCTCGAAAGCATGATGGACATGGTCATCTCAGGGCAGGACGAAGCCTAAGATCGGGCCCTCGAGCATGTCTGGGTACCCTGGCCTTGATCTTGATGGCCTTTGCTTCGAGCCGTTGCTTGACAGTAACCCTCTGAATCTCGTAGAGCTACCTTCGGGTGATAAGGAGGTTCCTACTGAGCGTGAGATGGTCGGGAATGAGGGTCCCTACTCTTCATTCCGGGAGATGCCCCTTTCACTTAAGTATAAAGTTTCCTAATTTTTTATATTTGGGCTGATGCCAACCACAGACTGGCCATTGTCCCTTTTAACTTTTTTGTTTAATGAGAATTCATCTGATTTTTGACATCTTTTGTGCTTCGCACATTTGTTCGAGTTTTAAGATGGTTGATATGTTGGTCAGATAGTGAGGTACGAGGCTCAGGAAAGTGGATATCAAGAAGAGATCCGAACCTTCCGAGGTCAATTGCGTTAGGCCGAGCACATTATCATTCATCTTTGGAAGGAAGCGATTGACAAAAAAGGAGCGTTCAGCTATCACATTCGATTGTCGCAAGAGGTGGCGCAGGTGCTTGCTCGCTTAGTGACATCTATCCCCGATTGCATCTTGGCTCTCATTCGAGCCGGGGAGGACACAGCCTCCTACTCGATCGGAGGGCATTCCAAAGATTTTGTTCTCAAGAAGATGCTCGTGGAGAGGGACTTAGAGATTTATCAGCTGAGGGTCAAATTCGGAGAGGCGGGCCCGACGTCCTCTTTTTGGAGTCCATTTTCGAGGCAAGATCCTTACCCGAGGGCCCATTCGGAATCGGAGTGCCTGGGGATGCCCAAATTGGAGTGGCTAGATCTTCTAGCATTGCTAGTGTTCGAGGGGGTCTTGATTCACCCCGGTTAGGTACCCGTCCCACGGAGACTAACATCGTAAACAAGGGGTTAGTGTTTGATGAAGGAGACTCCTGGGGTAAGGCTCTTAGGCCTTGAGTTTGTAATATCCTACGTAGCGTTGTGAATGCAACTCTTGTTTCTTGATAATAAAAGCATTTTCCAGGTCTTGGTTCTTTAGTGATCCTAGTGGCTCGGAGTCGCAGTGCCATGCCGAGGGGCGAGGCACGAGGAGGGAGCCTTGTTGCGGTAAAACCCGATAGTGGCCCGAAGTTGGGGTGACATGCCAAGGGACAAGGCACGAGGCGGGAGCCTGATTGCAGAGAAATTCGCGAGTGGCTCAGAGTCGGGATGCCATGCCGGGGGGAGGGGACGGGTGTAGCGCCCCGATTTCCATACTGGGAAACCGTGACACGAGCCAAGATCTTTTCTTCAATTAGTCACAATACACAGAAAAACAGGAGAATTTAAAACTTTTATTCAACACCCAATACATTACAAGTCTGAACATTATACAACTGTAATGCCTTACAATAGAGTTACAATATTACCTTTACATTTCCAAGTATTACAACCTTCAATATCTTACATCAGAGTACAAGGAATGAAGAACAACACTTGGTAACTCTCACTTGAGTACTTCTCAACTAATAGATAATCAATACATATACTGCAGCGGAACTAAACATAACACTGACTCCTTTCTTTCCTTGCCTTGAGTCCTCCTGAATCTCGCCTTTGTACTTCGGCGATCCAGTACCTATGGAAGTGGGGACGTCAGTATTCACTGACGCTTAAAGGCTGATCATATAGCAGCGAATCTCCCAAACAACATACAAAAACATAGCAATTGTGTCGGTGTAGTTTAAGTGTTCGTGAGTGCAAAAACATAGGGATTTGAACCCGCGTTATGAATTCTAATTGTACACGACCTGTTCCTGACAATACTCCATGACTCTGTGAGGTTGCAGAAAGGATCAAATCCCTCTATGCAGTCTGCTTATGGTGTCTCCGTTTTTCACTACTACCCGGCAAGCCGGACCTCACTCGATCCCAGTGTATCGGGCATCGTTCCAAAATCAAACCATAGGGTTTCGCAAGCGCAGGGTAGCGTGAAGCCTACCCTGTGGCACCCTCTGGGGTTTCGCAAGCGCAGGACTACACAATGCATCCTGTGGCACCCCAGCCACGGTATTTCAGGAATGATGTTCCTATCCTGATGTTAGCAAGTCTCCGAAAGCAACATGCAGCACATACTACATGCGACTCCATCTCAAGTCGTTTCTCCATATATAGGGATTTGAACCCGCGTTACGCATTCTAATTGTACACAACCTGTTCCTAACAATACTCCATGACTCTGTGAGGTTGCAAAAAGGGGTCAAGTCCCCCCTATGCAGTCTGCTTATGGTGTCTCCATTTTCCACTACTACCCGGCACGCCGGACCTCACTCGATCCCAATGTATTGGGCCTCGTTCCAAAATCAAACTATAGGGTTTCGCAAGCGCAGGGCAGCGCGAAGCCTACCCTGTGGCACCCTCTGGGGTCTTGTGAGTACAGGACTGCACCATGCATCCTGTGGCACCCCAGCCACGGTATTTCAGGAATTAACAGAGCGAGATACGCAATCCGTGCTCCCAACTTGTGAGACGCCACCGTACGTATCCCTTTGACGGGAAGGTACAACCCAATGTCACCACCTAAGGCCTCCCTCAAGGGACAAGTTGGTCGTAAGGTGCCCCCTACAACCAACTCCTCTCTCTTCGGCAAGGGTCTGAGCAAAATGACCTTTATAAGTCACTACCCTAATGATGTCCCTGACTCGACGATCCTAGAGACGATAATATTATAACATAACATGCTAGGCCTTAAATTAGGCTTCGCAAGACAACTCTACTAGGCTGCTCAACCTAGACTTACCTGAACCCCTCAGGATCCGGTTCGTGGCTCATCGATCCAAGACTTCGACCGTGTGAATATACATGCAAGTCGCTACCCTAAGTCTTGATGGTCGATAGCCCTTAGGGTGGTAATATCACCCTAGACGAGCACAACGAACTGTGTACTAGCTAACAAGCTATACACGAGTGACAACCACATATGAGCCAATAAGCTATGTATGAAACAATAACTACCTACGAGCCAGGCGGGCCTCGTAGGAGACAACAACGTACATACTAGCCAAATAAGCCGCGTATGAGACCAACCGCTACGCACGGGCCGGTCGAGCCACGTACGAGACAACAACCTTCATACGAGCCAAATAAGCTACGTATGAGACTAACAGCTACGCACGGGCCGGTCGAGCCGCGTACGAGACAACAACCTACATACGAGCCAAGTAAGCTACGTATGAGACCCACAGCTGCGTACGGGCCAGTCGAGCCACGTACGAGCACAACCATATGCAAACAACCATACAGGTAATCAATCTTAGAAGCAACCAAACGTGCTTACTAGCAAACTTAATCTTCTATTATTAGAAGCAACAAAAGAATCTACTAGTAGTCTATGATCGGTATTCTACTAAGGAAGAACCGAAGGCGACAAAACAGCCTTTATCAACTAACTATTGCTAGTGGTCTTCCCAATCCTTATTACTTCAACCTATAGCGCCTTAAGTATGGCATACAATTGCAAGCATCTTCCTACGACAATCTAATCATATAACACAACCACTCACCATGATACTCCTAAGTATGAATATGATTAATGCTTGTGCTTACATCGAGCTTAAGCACGAAAATCACTACGACCTAGACATGAAGTCCACTATAGTCAAGCATAGGTTATAATTTGAGCATGAAAGCTTACTACTTATCATCACTAATCACCACAACTCAAACTAGTATGAACAAGCAACATTCCGAGGCATAGTAGGTATTCTAACACTAACCCCACAACATTCTAAGCATGTATTTGAACTTTAGCATGGTATAGAACACAACATGAAATCACTACAACTAACCATGGGTAGTTTCTTTAATCTAAGCATGACTATCATAGCATGGATATCTCTAACTTAACATGACCAATAATTAGCATGATACCTACTTACTTAGCATGTATAATGATTAAGCACGATCATCTACTAACATGGCATGAACAAATACCTATCTAAGCATGAGTATTCATTTAATCTAGCATGGTATACAACTTACTTACAATTTAAACTAGCATGGCATACAACTTACTTGCGATTAAGCTTACTTACAATTAAAGCTAGCATGGTATACCACTTACCTACAATTAAACTAGCATGGTATACAACTTTTCTACCACTTATCTAGCATGGCATATGACTTCCCTACAATTAAACTAACATGGCATACAACTTTTCTACTATTCTCCAAGCATGAATCTTTATTAAGCAAGAATAACTACTAAACATGAATGTCTTACTAAGCATGGGTAGCTACTAGTATGAACATACAACATTCCTAAGTATATATGTATATATATATATACTTCTAATCATGGTAAGTAATTTTATCATGGATCCTACAACATTCTAGGTATAATTGAATTAATCTAAACATGGTAGGAAACTCTTAGATTGAGTCCTACAACATTCTAAGTATAAATGAGTTGATCTAAACATGGTAGGAAACTCTTAGATCGAATCCTACAACATTCTAAGCATAAATAGACTAATCTAATCATGGTAGGAATTTTAGAATTAATCCTACAACATTCTAGGTATAATTGAATTAATCTAAACATGGTAAGAAACTCTTAGATTGAGTCCTACAACATTCTAAGCATAAATGAGTTGATCTAAACATGGTAGGAAACTCTTAGATCGAATCCTACAACATTCTAAGCATAAATAGACTAATCTAATCATGGTAGGAATTTTAGAATTAATCCTACAACATTCTAAGCATGAAATAGCATTCCTAAAACATGACAAGTAATTTTAGAAAGCATACTACAACATTCTAAGCATAAAAATATGATAGGTAATCTTAGAAAGAAACCTACAACATATATGTCATTCCTACACATGGTAGGCAATTTTAGAATTAATCCTACAACATCCTAAACATGAAATAGTATTCCCAAAACATGATAGGAAATTTTAGAGAGCATCCTACAATATTCTAGCATGGAAACATGATAGGTAAGTTTTTAGAAAGCATCCTACCACATTCTAGCATGAACACATGATGGGTAAATTTTTAGAAAGCATCCTACCACATTCTAGCATGAAAACATGATAGGTAAATTTTTAGAAAGAATCCTACAACATTCTAAACATGATAGGATATTTTTAGAAGAAATCCTACAACTATCTAAGCATAAAAACATGATAGGATATTTTTAGAAGACATCCTACAACTATCTATGCATAAAAACATGATAGGATATTTTCAAAAAACATCCTACAACTATCTAAGCATGAAAACATGATAGGATATTTTTAGAAAACATCCTACAACTATCTACTACTACTACTACTCTATTTTTATCAAGAACAAAACATACAACTTACTACATAAAACATATATAATTACTTACTACTACTCCTTTATTTTACAACATACCACTACTACTTTATTTAATCCACATACTACTACTACTTCATTTAATCAACATACTACTACTTTTTATTTTAGCATGCTACTACTTAGTTGTCCATTAGTCTTTATTATCACTAGTGAGAAAAGAAAAGATCCTTTTTATTTATTCTACAACTAGTGATTAATAAAGAAAAGATCTTTTTATTATTTCTACAACTAGTGATTAACAAAGAAAAGATCTTTTTATTATTTCTACAACTAGTGATTAACAAAGAAAATATCTTTTTATTATTTCTACAACTAGTGATTAACAAAGAAAAGATCTTTTTATTATTTCTACAACTAGTGATTAACAAAAAAAAGATCTTTTTATTAAGGAAGAAAATTACAATAAAACATATGCTTATTATTATTGTCCAAGTTCAATCAAGTCCTACAACCAAAATGGTTGTATAAGAATGTGCATATGCTTATGTATACTAAGTCCTACAAGTCCTACAATCCTCAATCGGTTGTATGTTCAAGCTCATATGCATTATGTCATTTTTAGTCCAACAACATACATAAACAACAACTACAATCTTAAAGATGTGATCTTTATATGTTTATTAGTAGATACTACTACTACTTTCTTTCTTTTATTCATTACCACATTCACCATAACAACAACACACCATCACAAGAACATCCCAAAAATAAAAGAAAACAAAACAAGAGGGTAGGAGAAGAAGTCAAACAACAAAACAAACAAACAAACAGGCAAACAAACAACCAAATAAAAATATGAAGAACCCCCCACCTTGGTTCACTTGTAGGAAGAACTAGATTACTCTCCTCCTTAGCTCCTAGAATCTCCTACTAACCCTACAAATCAAAACTCTCAAGTTAGCATGGTGATCTCTCTTTCTTTTCCTTTCTTTCTTTCTTTCTTTTTGATCTTTCTAAAATGAGACTAAGGTGAAGGAAGGGGGTATTTATAGGTGGAGAGAAGGGTGGAAAATGCAAATGGGCACACACATATTTGCAAAAACCCCCTCCCATGAATTGTGGGCCGGCCATACTCTTGGGGAGGTGAGAATTGGTGGAGGTAGGATGTGGTGGAGGCATTATGTGAGTATGGTGTTATGTGAAGGTTTCTAGAAGGGTTTTCTTAACATTCTCATGCATACTTAACCTAGGTTAAACACTTATAAACCCTAACAATCTAATAGGTTTTGTCATAACAAAACAAGTGTTGTCCAAAAATACACAACACACAATTTGTATAACGTACTAATCGACATACTACACGTATGTGCGCATATATGTCTGTATACTGAAAATCTTCGCATAATCCGTATAAAAATAATTTAATCTCAGAAATAATAATAAAATAAATTCTATTATTAGTTCGGAAGATCAAGGTATTAATTTGGTATAATACGGATGTATACTGACCGATATCTGGGTACAGATAATGTCTATGAATAAACCGGGTGAAAATCACCAAAATATTCTAATTTTGGAATAATAATAAAATAATAATAAAATAATAATAAAATATCAATTTATACAGGGTAATATCCGTCCGGGATATTACAACGAGGGAAGAGGCACAAGGAGGTAGTCTTGTTAGTAAGAAATTGCATGCGTGCTTCACGTGCGTTCCCGTGTGATGTGATATCACGTGATTAGCACAATGATCGATGTGTCATTTCTCTTATATACACTTTCTCATACCTTCATTTCTATTTAATTACTTTACTTTTGCTTTTGCTTCCCCTTACTTTCGTCTCCTTCGTTTCGTCTCTTTTTGACAACAAACATGGTGTCTGACTAGATGTTGAAGGTGAGACGTGCAACCTTGAAGGCGCAAGCGTAGGCGCAGGTGCAGGTGCAGAAGCGTCCACCTCTTTCGGTGCTGGAGGAGCACTCAAACAGGAAGAAGTCTAATACCGTTGAGCCTCCAAAGGGAAAGGCGATCGAGGTTGTCATGAAGAAGAAGATCCTGAAGCCTTTGGCCACATCCTCGAAGAACGCCGTGGTGATTTCAAAACCACCCTCGCCGGTGAAGGTGTGGGCTCCTTTGCCGTTCGTGACCAAAGCAGACTTGTTGTCGGAGTGCCCCAACGCTTTACAGGTGGTTGACCACCTTGCTACTCCCCGCGATAGGACGACTCTGAAGAAAGAGTAGGAGGAGGAGGTTTACGGTCGTTGGGCGCAAGCTTTCATTCTGGTGAGGGCCTTTGTTCATTGTTGATACCTCGTGATCTATTTTTCCTCCATTTCAATTTTCTAAGTATACTACGAGGTTCTTGCAGGCGGCCATCAATGGGCCGAATTGAGGCGGAGGTGTAACACCCCGGAATTCGAAATAAGCCTGAATTCGAAGTTCCACAGGATCTTTACACTTCACTTCGTACAATTTTACAAGGAATTAAAAACTTTTATACAACAATGTTTACATCAACGTAGTGGAAGTAAAATACAACATAATACACAAATAAAATAATAGTTGAAACATTTCTTTAAGAAGCATTCTTTCTTTAGTCCTTTCATTCATTTTATTCTGCATAGAAACTGTGGGCACGTCAGTTGCATACAACTGACGCAAGGATATGATACATCAATTTCTCTTAATTGGAAAACACAAACTTGATTACAAACAAAGCTAAGGAGGGACTATCCTATTGATGTCGTGTGTGCTAGTGAACTTAGCCTTAATGCAGTTATTTATATTTCATGATACTAATGCACACTTGTTCGAACATATGCACCCCATTCTACATAGATCCGAGGGCAAGCCCTTCACCGTACTTCATCTTGTAGGGTTGGATCCCTCGTTATGAGTTTAACTACTACGGTAATTACAGTAAGTTTTTAGATGTTTTATGGGTTACGAGCCCATGTCCAGACAGCCTGGAAGGGAATCCCATGTCAGGATATGACACATCATGTAGACAGTATATGGACAATTCGCCTCCGTCATGGGACGATGGCACTACCTAGTCACCAAGCACCCCACGAGCGTCGCCACGATCCCGATAATTTCGGAGACGAATTCACGTCATGACATGACGCATTATGTAGACAGCCTGTGAAAACTCTCACATCGTGAATTCGAGGCCCTCATACTTGTATTTTTCTCTTACTTTCATCACATCTTCACTATAGTGTTGTCCTCAGGTATTTGAATCATGAGTAAATTAACACCCTAGAGTTAGCATTTTCTCTACATTGATCTTAAATATCAATTAATGATAACGATCCTTTCTTGGCCTTTTTCTACAATATTTATCTTCAAGAATTCATTCACGCCGGTGCAAGGATTTAGCTAAGCTCTAGATTTTAACCTCTTTTCATGTTCACCAAAATTTGGATGTTTATACTCATAAATTTCATATTCTATCATGATCTTTTTATTTCATTTTTCATGCACACTTGTTTATATTAAAAACACTAATTTCATTTACTGACTTACTTCAATCTTCTGCGTCGAAATCTCATAATTTGATCTCTACACAACTTTTTACATTCAAAATTTCATCTTTCTTTAATTATACAAGAGTCATATTTTAAGAAGAATTATCAAGTTCTTCATCCCATTGTTTTAATATAAAAACCACTTCCAATTCTCACAAAAATATGTCAAAACATTGTGGAAATATATTTTTTTTATAAAGTTTAGATAATTTTAGAGGAATAATAGAATTTTTTTCCAATTTAATACTCTTAAAAACAAAAAAAACCTAAAAAATAATTAAAAGTGGGCTGGCAGATTCGAACTCGAGACCTCCGCCCAGCGATAGTGACCAACTCAAAGCGCACCCGAAGACCAGAAAGCCCAAAGGCGGCTAGCGATAGAAGTGTGTTTAATAACTTTATGTATGAGCTGCACTGTACTCTGGGGAAAATCAAAATTTAATAAAACAGATCCTCTTCAAGACTCGAACCCAAGATTACCTGCACTGTTCACAGCGCTCTACACCCTCACCGAAACCAGTATTCCCAAACCCATTCTCTGTTATAATTATAAGTTAAAATTTCTTTATTCTATTGGTCTGTTTATAACTCTTTCTTTAACAATTTTGATTTCCCAATAAATTTGTACCATTAAAAAATCTAATTCTTTCCCAGGGTGTTTTCTTTCAAAAATACAGTATAGTACATGTATTTAAATTTACAAAATTCTTATTTTCACCAATATAATAAAAATTATTCCTTTTATCTCTTTCTAGAAATGAACAATTAATGCATTTACTAACATTGGAGTTTCTTTTCTTAATAAATCCTTTAGCAACTTGTTCCCCACATTTATTCACATAGTTTTTGCACAATTTTTCGTTCTTAACATAAATATTTCTCTTAGATCAAATTTATCCTTTACATGAGACTAATTCTTCTCTTATCGTTCCAAATGCAACAAATTTGGACAATAAGGTGGATATAGAACTATTCATACAATGTAAATAAAATTCGATATCTATTACAAGTTTCTATACTAATCATTTGATTCAACAATTCATGGGGTCATTTTACATTCTACACAATTCTTTACACAAGTCATTCACTAAGCAAAATTATCATATTAGCATGGTTCATTAAAATAGACTAGTAATTTACACGTGCGATGCACATTTTAATAATTTCAAAAAAAAAAAAAAAACTTTGACGTATGGAGGGTTTGAACCAGAAACCTACTTTATATTAGTTATGTACGTGCGTTGCACATGTTGGTAGAATGACCAAATGACTAATGACACTAAGGCCTTCTCCCATTATAATATTAAAGATATTTTATCATGAAATATATTGATATGGCACAATGATAAGTTTTAATTCACTAATCTCAAACCCATTCTACAAATTTTTCTTATATTGACCATCAAGATTTTCTCCTTTTCCCTACTAGCCTCTTTAAACAATCACATGGCAAATTTTATCATTCACTCTAAAATATTCGTAAACTTAGCCTACTAACATGATATCTAGACTAGAAGTAGAGAAATTGCCGACCTCTTGAAGAACGAATTGAGAATTCATAAAGAAAAACTCCTCGAAAGCACGATTGCCTTCCCTTCTCCTTGATCCTAGCTGCGAGCCTTCTCCTCCAAGCTTGTGCAAAACCGAGCTTCTCTCCTCCTTGGATTAGCCGGCCTCCAATGAAAGAACACACATACTCAATCTTTTTCTCACACAATCTCTTCTCTTTCTCTCTAAAAATCTTAGATGTTAAGGATAAAGAATGACAAAGGGGCCTATTTATACACAATTCATGGTCAAATGAAAGGTTGAGATGTGTTTTGGATGAATGGCTAAGATGCATTTGGGAGTTAGAAAAACCACCCACTAGCATACAACCACCTTCCCACTCTCTCCACTCTTCCAAACTTGGTCGGCCTCTCCTTCTTCATCTTGCACGTGCATGTGCAATGCACGTGCTCCCACATGCACACTTGTAAATAATTGTTCATTAATTTGCTATACTAATTTGTTACATGACAATGTTTACCATACAAGTTGTTTAATTAACAAATGAATTAACTAGTGAGCTAGCTAGGTGGGCTAATTCTATGGGCTTTTAATTAATTAATTAAATTTATTTTGGGTGGGCTAGGATTAAGTTATTAGGCCTAGGACTCTATAATAATTAATAAGATGCTTTTAAAAGAGAAATGAAATATTTGTTCATGACATTAAAAATAAATAGTTTTAAGGCCAATGCACACATTAATTTGCATGTGCGAAACATGTGAAATCAAATGAAAATTTTATATTTAATTATATAAAAATTCAGGATGTTACAACACTCCCTCCATAGAATAGTTTAGTCCCCAGTACTACGCTTAAAGAGTGAGAAACAAAACATGAAAGAAGAAAGAAAGGAAAAAAATATAATTCAAACAAAGAGTTCGGGATGATCCTTCAGCATCCTCTCCTCGGATTCCCAAGTAGCCTCTTCAACCAACTGGATTCTCCAGACAACTTTGACCATCGGTATCGTCTTGTTTCTCAAGACCTTCTGCCGACGATCCACACTCTCAACCGGCCGCTCAGTGTAGCTCAGATCTAACTGTAAACCCTCCGGCACTTCGGGCAAATGGTGACTTGGATCTGGAATGTAACCTCTCAACATAGATACATGGAAGACATTATGCACCTGAAACAACTCTTCGGGTAACTCCAACCTATAAGCAGTCTTCCCAATTCTCTTCAATATCTTATAAGGGCCTATGTACCTTGGGGCTAATTTCCCACCTCTGCCAAAACGAATCACACCTTTACTAGGAGACACCTCCAGGAAGACAAAGTCACCTTCTTCGAACTCAAGGTCCCCCCCTCCGGTTGTCGGCATAACTCTTCTGCCTACTCTGAGCATCTACTAACCTCTTCCTAATCAAATCAATCTTTTCTGATGTCTGCTGCATGATCTCGGACCCAAACATCTGCCTCTTCCCCACTTCATACCAGCATACAGGCATTCTGCACTTTCTGCCATACAGAGTTTAATACGAAGTTATTCTGATACTAGTCTGAAAACTGTTGTTGTGGGCAAACTCTACCAGAGCTAGATGCCTCTCCTAACTGCCTCCAAAATCTAGAACAAGACACCGAAGCATATCTTCAAGAACTCGATTGACCCTCTCAGTCTGCCCATGAGTTTGAGGATGGAAGGTGGTGCTGAAACCCGTCTTAGTACCCAAAGCTGCCTTGAGACTCCTCAAGAAATGCAAAGTAAATCGTGCATCTCAATCAGACACAGTGGTCAACGGAACACCATGAAGCATGACGATCTCCCCAACATACAGCTCGACTTACTTATCCACAGACGAAGTGAGTTTCATTGCCAAAAAGTGAGCCGATTTGGTTAGTCGATCGACTATGACCCAAATCGCATCATTACCCTTCGAACTCTTGGGCAAGCCCATGATCAAATCCATGCTGATGTTATCCCACTTCCACTCCGGAATGGGTAACAGTTGCAACAAACCTACGGGCTTCTGATTGTCGGCTTTCACTTACTGATAAATCTCGCACCTCACCACAAACTCAGCCACATCACGCTTCAAACCTGACCACCAGAAATGCTTGTTGATGTCCTTGTACTTCTTCGTGCTCCCAGGATATACAGACAAAAGAGTGGCATGTGCCTCCTGAAGAATACTCTCCCTCAATTCTGATTGATCCATAACACGTAACCTTTATCCAAACCACAACACATCATCCCTTATCTGAAACTCTGATAATCTGCCTGTGCCAACCTGTTCCTTCATCTATAGAATCTCTGCATCCCTCTGACCTTCTATAATTCTTTCATTTAGTGTGGACTGAAGCTTCAACTGAGCCAAAGGTGCTCCCAAACCTTGCAAAATGACCTCAATTCCAGCCTGATCCATCTCCTCTGCAATGCCTCTGGGTCGTGATCAAACGGGCTAAACTGCTTTTACGGCTAAGTGCATCAGCAACAACATTAGCCCTACTCGGATGGTATTTAATCTCAGGATGCATGTCCTCAAGTACTTCCAGCCATCTCCATTGCCTCAAATCTAGGTCCTTTTGCTGATAGATATACTTCAAACTTTTGTGGTCCGTGTACATGCTTAACTTCTCACCATACACGTAATGCCTCCATTGCTCCAAAGCAAAAATAATCACAGCCAACTCCAGATCATGAGTCGGATAATTCTTCTTATGCGGTCTTAGTTGCCTAGACCCATAAGTGATTACCTTTTCCTCTTGCATCAAGATATACCCAAGCCCACCATCTTTGTAGACATCATAATCAACACCTGCTCTAGGCAAAGCCAAAATGGGAGCAGTAGTCAATCTCTCTTTCAACTCCTGAAAGCTTGCCTCGCACTGCTCGGTCAACTTGAAATTTACATTCTTCTTGGTCAGACTAGTGAGTAGCACGACTATCTGAGTATAGCCTTGAATAAACCTCTTGTAGTAGCCAGTTAACCAAAGGAAACTTTTGAATTCTTTCACTGTAGTAGGCCTTGCCCAATCTTTCACTGCCTCTTTATTTTGAGGATCAGTAGCCACTCCCTTCTTAGAAAGGATGTGACCCAGGAATGCCACTTCAGATTTCTAGAAATCGGACTTGGATAACTTGGCATACAACTCATGCTCTTGAAGCTTCTTCAGAACCTTAGCCAGATGCTCAGTGTGCTCCTCCTCCGACATGGAGTACACAAGAATATCGTCGATGAAAACCACGACGAAAGAATCAATAAACGGTCTCAGAACCCTGTTCATCGTGTCCATAAAGATTGCAGGTGCATTCATCACTCTAAATGACATAACTAAGAATTTGTAATGCCCATGCCGAGTCCTGAATGCAGTCTTATGTGCATATTCTACTTTCACTTGAACCAGATGGTATCCTGACCGAAGGTCTATTTTAGAGAAGACAGTTGTCCCTTGTAGACGATCAAACTGGTCATCGATTCATTAAATTAGATATTTATTCTGAACAGTTACCTTATTCAGCTCTCGGTAATCGATGTACATCCTCATCGACCCATCCTTCTTCTTCACCAACAATACCGGTGCTCCCCAAGGTGACGCACTCGGCCGAATAAAACCTTTTCCCGAAAGCTCCTCAATCTGCCGCTTAACTTCATCCTGCTCCACAAGCACCATCCTATACGGTGCCTTAGAAATAGGTGCACTCCCTAGCTGGATAGTGATGCTGAACTCTACATCACGATGCGGGGGTAGTCCGGGCAAATCCTCCAAGAACACAGTCGGGTAATCCCGAAACACTGGAATCTGCTGCACCTCTACCGGAACCTTGTTCTTGCTAATAGCTGCCACTAAACCTGAACATCTCTTCTTTCCCTAGAAAGTGACTGCAGGTCCCCCTTGGAGCCTTCACTGTTCCCTCCTTGGTTTTACACTCGATGTTTGCACTATACACCGACATCCAATCAATGCCAATGACAACATCGACCCCTAGGATATTCAGCTCGATCAGGTCAATCCTGAAGGTTCTGTCTCCATTCTCGATCTCGCAGTCTGCATAATACCGATCAATGGTTAAATTCTCTCCTGATGGAGTAGCTAGTGCTAGGACCTTGCTTGGAAAGACCTTCGGTTCGACCCCCAAGACTTTAGCAAATTTAGGCGATACAAAAGTATGAGAGGATCCAGTATCGAATAGAATATCAGATTTCTTTCCATTTAATAAAATTTCTCCAGTAATGACGTGATCCACTTCAGCAGCGTCGCCCTCAGTCAAAGAGAATACTCACCCCTGCTAGTTCGGCCTCTTCCCCACCTGCTGCGTTGGTGCCTTTCGGGTGACATTTCGCTGCTTGGGGCAGTGAGATCTGTACTGACACGTCTCTCCACAACTGAAACAAGTCAACACGTGAGGTCTCACCCAACCATTTTCGGGCCCTCTAGCCGCATTGGCAGCGTTCGCTCCTGTAGGTTTGAACCTTTGAGCTGGGGGCTGCCCCCTGACATTCCTAGATACTGCGGGCCTCTTCCCGACATTCCAATTGTTCCTCCTGTTCTGGGCTGCATGAAACTGCTCCATATCCTCCTCTGTGGCTGCATCCGTTTGACTAGCTTGTCAAACCTCCTCATACCAAGGGTTATCATCCTTGATCTCAGACTCGGCCTCAATTCGTGCTCAAACTTTTGAGCCTTCTTTGCCTCGTCCATCACAAGTTCGGGTGCATACCTCGAAAGTTGAGTAAACTTTGTCTTACACTCTCTGACGGACATGCT
This sequence comes from Hemerocallis citrina, assembly GCA_017893485.1. Lineage (NCBI taxonomy): Eukaryota > Viridiplantae > Streptophyta > Magnoliopsida > Asparagales > Asphodelaceae > Hemerocallis > Hemerocallis citrina. The sequence goes on from CM030368.1 coordinate 82,328,670, forward strand.
TTCCTGCTGCAGGGCTAGGAACACCATCGCTTTCTTCTCTTTGATGTCGGATGGAAAGTAGTGACCGCGGAACTCTTCCAAGAATTCCTCCCTAGCCGATATCCCCCATTCCCATAGTCCTCTTCATTGACTGCCAACATACACCTGCGTCCTTCTCGAGCTGCAATGTAGCAAGCTTCACCTTGCTACCTTCTGGAGTTTTTAAGACCTTAAAAATAGTCTCGACTTGCCTAATCCAACTGTCAGCAGCATCTGGGTCTGACTTCCTTTCAAACACCGGTGGCTTCATCCGCTTGAATGAGTCTACAAGTTTGATCGCCTCAGGGACTGGTATTGCAGGAATTCCCCTAGGATTTTGGTTCATGGCGACGATGTTAATGGTCTGATAGACTCTAGCCAACTCCGTTTCTAGGTCGAGTCCACAACTTGGCCCTTCTCCATTCTTTGCTCTTCTTCCATCCATACTCTGATTCATAAGGTCCATTAAATTTGAAGCAGAAACATGAATTTAACTTAACCTTTTTTTTCCTCCATTTCATTGAATTCAAACTTTGTACATTCAAATTTAAAACATCATTTGACATTGATGCAAAGAACATTAAGATAATATAGCATTCTAATCCCTACGGTTCCTCTTAGCTTTCCTAAACTCTTCCCGTAGTTCTGATACCTCTTCCTTCAGCACATCATACATTTTCTTTCTCTTCTCAAGTTCCTAAACTCGATGGATGAGGGTTGCAATATTCTCCTTGAACTTTGCACACTGGGCCTACAATTGGCCTGCTCTCTCCTTCTGAGTCTCCATCTGCCTCTGAAGAGATTCGATGAGGGGACTGCGATCTTTTGGAACTGGTTCTTTCTCGTTGGATGAGTCATCTGATGAGTCCGGAGGCGGGGTGGTCTCTCGGGACTCGAGCCATTCAGCTTCATATTCCTCAGGGATCTTCTTCCTCTTCGTCGGAATCTTCTTGTCCGGGGTAGTAGTCCTCTTCAATTATGTGCCATTCATCATCGTCTGCTGGGTCGTGGTGGTTCGCCATCTTTTTGGAAGGAAGAAGAAGAAGCATCAATCACAGAGCAACACAAATGTAAGCAGCTTACATTTATATCTCTATACCCAACTCACACTCTAATATCCGCTCTAGGGTGTCGTTCCTTATAAATTCGTACTACTTGGAAGCGCGACTCTGATACCACTCTGTAACACCTCGAATTCCAAATAAGTCTGAATTCGAAGTTCCACTGGATCTTTACACTTTACTTCGTACAATTTTACAAGGAATTAAAATTTTTATACAACAATGTTTACATCAACGTAGCGGAAGTAAAATACATCATAATACACGAATAAAATAACAGTTGAAACATTTCTTTAAGCAGTATTCTTTTTTTAGTCCTTCCATTTATTTTATCCTGCATAGAAACTGTGGGCACGTCAGTTGCATACAACTGACGCTATTCTTACTTGGAAAATACAAACTTGATCACAAACAATGCTATGGAGGGACTGTCCTATTGATGTCGTGTGTGCTAATGCACTTAGCCTTAATACAGTTATTTATATTTCATGACACTAATGCACACTTGTTCGAACCTATGCATTCCATTCTACATAGATCCGAGGGCAAGCCCTTAACCGTACTTCATCTTGTAGTGTTGGATCCGTCGTTATGAGTTTAACTACTACGGTAATTACGGAAAGTTCTTAGATGTTTTATGAGTTACGAGCCCATATCCAGATAGTCTAGAGGGGAATTCCACGTCATGACATGAAACATCATGTAGACAGTATATGGACAATTCACCTTCGTCATGGGACGATGGCACTACCTAGTCACCAAGCACCCCATAAGCGTCGCCACGATCCCTAATAATTTCGGAGATGAATTCACGTCATGACATGACACATCATGTAGACAGCCTGTGAAGACTCTCACACCGTGAATTCGAGGTCCTCATACTTGTGTTTTTCTCTTACTTTCATCACATCTTCACTATAGTGTTATCCTCAGATATTTGAATCATCAGTAAATTAATACCCTAGAGTTAGCATTTCCTCTACACCAATCTTAAACATCAATTAATGACAACGACCCTTTCGTAGCCTTTTTCTACAACATTTATCTTCAAGAATTCATTCACGCTGGTGCAAGGATTTAGCTATGCTTCAGATTTTAACCTCTTTTCATGTTCACCAAAATTTGGATGTTTATACTCATAAATTTCATATTCCATCATGATCTTTTTATTTCATTTTCCATGCACACTTGTGTATATTAAAAACACTAATTTCATTTATTGACTTACTCCTATCTTCCGCGTTGAAATCTCATAATTTGATCTCTACACAAAATTTTTTACATGCAAAATTTCATCTTTCTTTAATTATACAAGTGTCATATTTTAAGAAGAATTATCAAGTTCTTTATCCCATTGTTTTAATATAAAAATCACTTCCAATTCTCACAAAAATATGTCAGATATTGTGGAAATATTTTTTTATAAAGTCTATATAATTTTAGAGGAATAATAGAATATTTTTCTAAATTAATACTCTTAAAAACTACATAAAAAAAAATTAAAAGTGGGATGGCAGATTCGAACCTTGAGACCTCCGCCCAGCTACAGTGACTAACTCAAAGCGCACCCGAAGACTAGAAAGCCCAAAGGCGGTTGGCAATAGAAGTGTGTTTATGTAATACCCAAGATAATATAATGATTTTGTAAATATATATATATGTTGTCTGTATGTCTGTATATATTGCAGCGTTGTTTGATTATATGTTTGAATGATGGAGTGCGTTTAGGTTTGTGGGCCGGTTCGTGTGGGTGGTTGCGTTCTTGACAATGCGCGAGAATGAGACTGACCGATACTAGTACAAACACTAGTTTTGAGTGTGGTATCTATGCAAATATGCAATTGTAGAATACTACAATGGGTATACTTTGCATGCACTCAAATCTAATCTCTCATCTCTCATTTAGAGCTTGATCAAGACCAAACAATTTCAGCCTAAGCTCCAACTCAAAACCAAAAGCTAGACCATGGTTTTGTAGAAAACCACCTAGCTTACCCCCCAACCCCTTCGGCCGGCCTACCCCCCCCCCCCCCTCCTCCTCTTTCCTCACCCCCCTCTCATTAAAAAACCCCCTTCTTCCCCCTCCCAAGCTCTAGAAATTTTAGAAGAAAAAAAGAAAGGAAAAAGAGAAAGAGAAGGAGAGGAATAAAGGAGCCAATTTGAAGAGGAGTTCTCAAGCTTGGAGTAGGATCCTCGGAGGAGCAAGCTCAAGATAACCACATCTTCTCAAACCAACTAAGGGTGGAGAGTTCTCTAATCTTGTCTTGTTCATTCTTGTTCAAATTTCTTGCATGCATGAGTAATAGTAGTTGTGGATGGTTGATTTTAAGAGTAGATTGTTAGAAATCTGGAACTAAAACCTGAAAACATGATCTGCATGTGATTTTCCCGAATTTCCAGAGAACAAACTACTTGGAATTTGATGATGAAACTTTCACAAATTCATCTCATACTTGTCTAGTAGATGCATGATTTATTTCGGAATTTTTCGATGATGTTCGATATTTTAATAAAATTCATTTTGTGGACTTAGCCGTAAGGTAGGAACATGATCTGTTTATTGTGATAACTGAGATTGTAGGAATTCTTATAATTAATTAACACATAATCTATGGCTGAAATGTTTACCATGATTTCTTGCATGCATCTAGACTCTACGGAAAAATCATGAAAATATTTGGATGAAGTTTCATGCATGTTCAAAATTAATCAATCAACAGTAGTCAAGACTGCAACTGAAGAACAACAGGATTTTTATGCATGTTTAAAACAGATAGAACTCAGTGAATACTTGGAATTTGGATATGAATCTTTCTGCATGTTGTTCATAATAATGTATAGTTTCTGTAATGGAAATTTGGTAACCATTTGATCAGTATGTGAATTATGATGGATATTTTTGCATGTATTGTGCTTAACTCAGTCAGAATGGATACTTTGATAAGATGGTACTTTTTAGGCTCTGTAAGAGGAGAATTTGAGAAAATGTTCTACGAAAAGTTTATAGTAAACATCTAGATAGTTTCCAACAAGCCTTATTTGGAGAAACTCATGTTAGTAGATTATTAAATATGCTTTTTGCAAGATTGGACAGAAACCAGGTTTTGAGCTGAGGGCTCTGTTTGAGTAAGGCTTAGTGTGTGGTTCTGTACACTTGAGAGTAATGTCTGTTTTGGGGTGATCAAATGATATAATTTGGATTGGTGATCAACTAGGAAGTTGTAGAGGATATTCACAATTTTCCACAGAACCTGGATTGGTATCATTCCGATGAGTAGGTAGTGTTTTATGCAATCGGTAAGGACAGCCAGTGTACAGGAAGTACACAGGCTAAGGCTTGTGAAGCCATTTTGAGGATTTAGATGACTGAATCTGAGGTGATGATCAACTAGAGAGTTGTATCTTAGGTCTTTACCTTTTCGAATTGGGCTTGAACACCCAAATCTGAGTTGTATTGTGGGAGTTATGATCTTTTTAAGTTTCGGATTGAGCACTATTAGTTTGGTTTAGTCAAGGTTTTGGCGAAGTGTTGAAGGAACCGCTTCCCTTGTGTACCTAAAAGTTGATAACTCATTGTTGGGGATGAATGGTGTCCTTGCTGGTCTTGTTGGTGTGACTTCCGTTGAGGATTGTTATGACTTGATTTAGTCACTAGGGTAGTGTGATACCCTGCGTCAATCAACCTTACTATGAACTTCCACCGAGGCGTTGGACGTCCAGTTTGGCGCCGTTGAATTATATACATGCCAGTTAAGGATGAACGCGGGCCACGGTGAGGGACGATTCCAAGCTAGGGGAAGTGGCAAGCGGGACTTGTGTCGCCAGGGCCAGTAGTCGATGGGCAGAATTTTGGAAGCAATCATCTTTTACCTGAATGGTTAGAGTGGGTCTTTGTTTAGAGGGATGTATTAGGGGTTTGTACATTGTATTAGTACTAGCAGACCATAGTCGGGTGTTGTACTTTTCCTATCCTAGGGATATAGATTTGGTTATCAGGTTTGAGTTCGCGGTCTCGTATCTCGATCTGTTAATTCCTAAAGAGCTGGAGTAAGGAACGGGAGGTGCTCCTGTCGGATAGGGGAATTTGACCCTCGAAGCCGTCATGTTACTATGTGCATGGGTTTGTTCTATATATGAATCGTTGACGTGATTGGGTGCTTAGCCTGTACCGGAAGGTTATTGGGTACATGGTTTCCTACCGGAAGGTTTAACACGGCTTTTTGAGTGAGGTCCATACGCGGGTTCTAAGTGGAAAACACAACCACACTTTTAGGAACTGTAGTGCGAAACTACATCGCATGACTGCAACCTCTTTAGACACGGAAATCTATTGGGAACAGGTTGAGTACAAGAGTATGATGCATGGCGAGAGTTTGAATCCCTGAAATGTGGAGGAAGACAACTAGATTTGGGGGCGTATGTAGTATGGAATGCATTCGTTTCCAAAGTCTTACTTGCATTAGCAGTAGGCATGTGTTTGGTGCATCTAGCTGTAGAATCATGGCATACAACAACACTTTAACCCGAATCCATTAACCCCTAGTTATCACATTACTTTTCTTTTTTGCATAAAATTATGGTTGTGATTGTTAGCTTTGAGATCTCTGTTATTATTAGCATTACTTCAGTAGAAGTACTGACATTTCCCACCTTGTAGGTATCCAGAGCCGGTTCACATGTACGGCAGAGCTCGAGTTGGTCCAAGCATCTAAGGGACATATTCAAGTGTTATTATATTGTTGTAATCTTGTAATTTTATTTGGATATTGTAACACTTGTAAATGTAACATTTATATGGAATAAAAGTTTTAACTTTCCTGTACTTTTCTTTGATTGTGGCTATTTTGAAGTTTGACTCTGGAGTAGGGTCTCAGATTTCCCGTATGGCGATTTGGAGCGCTACAGAGTTTGGTATCAGAGTGGACTTCAAATATTAGTCCAACACAGCAGGAAAATTAGACTTGGATGTGTTGCGAGAGTTGGGTTTAGTCAGATAGTTGATGATTATAAAGCATGTTTTATCTAGACTGAAGCCATTATAATTTTTTCTGTATCTGGACTGATTCCCATATTTTTTCTTGCAGATGCCGGGCATGGATAATGGACACTCGAACGGTTGGACCGATGGACATGGTCAGGCACCCCCACTCCCACTTCCACCCCCACCCCTACAGCCCACGGCCGTAGTGCAGGCTATCACCATGTTATTCCAAGAGCTGGCTGCCTATAAATGGAGCCACGGGCAGTTGCGGGATCGTTTTGAGAACCTCGCACAGGCATTGATAACCGCCGAAAGGAGGGTGGCCAAGCTGAAGAGGGCCAAGCAGAAGTGGAAGACGAGGGTGATACTGTTGAAGCACCGGTATGAGGAGTGGTTGGGAATATTGCAGAGCCGATATCTGGCGTTGTCACGCCCCGCTTTCCAAAAGAATACGGAATACGGATACGTAACAAAATCCCAGTGAATGATTTTCATCATCTATAAGCTGTTAAGAATCTTAACAACATATCACAATAAAATAAGAGTCGGAAGCCAGAAAAGTCAACCACATGCACATATGAACCACATACCAACAAGAATACTTGAAATAAAATATATTAATCTCAAATAGTCATGATCTGAAATACACAAATAATCCTGGGTTACATTGTCCAAATAAAATAAATATCCAGTAATCAAAATACATCTTATTCAATTTCAAGCAACAAATAGTAATAATAAAAATACAAAGCAGAAACTCCAGTACTAATACATCATCTCGCCAATACCATATGGCAGTCGTCCATCCTGATCTGCAATTAGTAAATTTGCAGGAGAAGGAGAAAAGAAGAAAATAAGTACCTGTCAATTGCAAGTTACGGGTCACATATAATGTAGGATACAAGTACATGGAAATGGGTTAATCTAAGTAACAAACCTAGCATGGTATAATCATGATGTCCAAAACAAACAACTAGCATAGCAAAAGTGAACAAGTGTAAATGGCTTAAATCAAGTGTCAAGAAATGAAGTATTATGTAAACATACATCAAGTGTCAAGTGTCATGTAATCAAGTCTCATGTATCAAATAGTCAAGTATCAATTAAGCATGTATTAGGTTCAAGTATCATGTTCAAGTAGCATGTATCATGTCTTGTGTGATTTACTATCTAGGTACCCAATTTTTCACTACATGGTTGCTACAACAACCAGTTTCGCTTTAGATTTTGTAGGGGACCATACAGGGCAGTGTACTCAGGGACAAGCTCCAAGTATCATGTAATATGTAAACAAGCTCCAAAATCCAAACAAGCTCCAGTGTCATGTGTGTACGTGTCATGTATAGCGTGTCAAGCTCCACATGTAAACAAGCTCCAATAACCACTAGGTTCTTCCGAGTACACGTTTCTGCATTATCCACTACTAGATCTTACCCTTAACCCCGGCTTGGTTAATTTTATTATTAATGTCAACAAGCATATAAATGTGCGAAACATATCAAGAACAACATGGCATGATCTTGTGACAAGTTCAAGTAGCAAACTAAACATGTACGTGTGCAAGATATCTCATAAAAGAACAAAATAAACACATCTCAAGTTCAGGACAGCAAGACCATGCTGTAGTAAAACAGTGATTCCAAGAGTTACAAATAAGCAAATATAGATCCATCGAAGGATCTAGAAAATAGACATCCATACGAATCCAGCAAGTATAATTAAGTCATATACTAGTTAACAACAACACAACTCAAAACTGATTCGAATACAGAATTTAGGTTCAGGCAGAAATCAAGAAAACGAATTCAAGAGCATGAAAACACATTAAATAATTCCACAAAAAATTTAGGGTATTCCCCTATATGTCCAGAATCAAAATATCAAGTTTCAGAATTTTTCAGTAAAAATAGATCAGTCATCAAAAATACGAAAGCATCAAGAAAATATAGTTTAGCGAATCTGGAAATCCCAACACTGTTGTACGAAAACTAAGATATCTCGCAATCAGTGAAACAAAATTCGATTCTGCCAAAGGGGTATGAATATATATATAATTTACTAACTTTCAAATTTCATAAACATTTTTCATAAGTAAAAGGAATCATAGTGAAAATAGGGTTCTTTACAGAACAGCGAGCAAAATACAGCATGTATAGATTTTAGAAACGAGCATGAAACATCACATAAAACTCATCAATAAAATTCACCAAAATTCTGGGTAATCCCTAACTCAATAAAGAAATACTGACCAAAGTTTCAAATCAAATAATATGTATAGCATAGTTCTTGAAAATAGTTTGTTATCAAAATTACCTAAAAAAAGAATCTGGAAAAGATCGAAACCTCTGTACTAAAACAGTCATAACTCAGTCATACGTTTGAAAATAGATGGAATCATCTACAACTTTCGTTTTATACCGAAATTAAGATACTGACTATAACCCAGTGGAAAACAACAAACAAAACAGAACAATGCCAAATTACAGATTTTTCCCTTAGAAACAAAATCAACATAGATTCAAGAAAGTTGCTCCAAACACATCCAAACTTGAAATAAAGTCTACCAAGTATCTAAACATCATGAATTAGCTAGGGTTATTAACATGTCCACACCAAATATATCATATGGGTCTCAATCAAAACTCAAATTTGCACACAAGTCTCACATACATGTTCAAAAATCAAGAATTGGGCGAATCCTAGGTTAATCATGTCCATATTGTGTCGTGAGTCATCTATGGCTAAATTATCACAATAGAGACAAAATCCATCAAGGAAAACACAATCGAGAGTTTTCTCTAGACCCAACTACACTATAGGTGAACTTTGGGACTTGTATCAAACAAATGAATTGGAGTACAAGTTACTTGACTTAATTCGAAGATGAAGAACGATACAAATCAGAAGTGAGAGCAAATCCCACGAACGAAAAATCCACGGAGTCACGAACGATCCACACGCGCACTCGAGCACGCGCAATAAAAACCCCACGAGCAAGAGGACGCGAGACGGCGGATGGAGAGAAAATGGGAGAGATGAAGCACGGCGCAATGGTAAGGGAAAAATATAGCATGCAACAAGGTTGTAATATATATAGGGATGCATATGTATTAGGGTTTGAAGCACACAAACTTACGGCTACAAAAAGGAAAAAAAAGAAGTGGTTCGGTTTGGTTTTTGGTGCAAACCGGGTTGGGGAGATAGCAGCAGCTCACGGAAGGGATGCCAAGGTAAGTATGGGTAGGATTTTTGTTTATTAGGAAGGTATAAAAGGTAATAGGTAAGATTCAGAGTAATAGGTAATAATGGTAGGAATGGTATAGGATGTAATAGGAAATGAATAGGTTAGGCTAATATACCGATGAGTTAATGGTAGGTGCATAGAAATGGGTATGGGTTAAAGTATAATGGGTTTGGGTATTAGGGATTAAATGGGTATTGGGTATTAGGGTATTTCGAAAAATCCAATAAAGAAAAAAATGGGTATATAAAATTAATAACAAATAAAAATATTGTCTCTAATAAAATGTAATTTGCATCACAAAAATATAATTTATTTAAAATACTACAAATACAATTCGTACATAGAAGTAGGTCGTTAGCAACCAGTCAAAACTAATAACAATAATAACAATAATATAAATGAGATTTTTATTGCAATATAAAATCACAGAAAATAGTTACAGATAAATTCATTTGATCGAAAACAGATTTTAAAATAGAAGATTAAAAAAAAAATACATTTGGACAAAAGAATTTGAAAACGGAAAAATAATTTGCAATTTTTTTTTAAAATATAGAAAATACACAAAAATACATTTTTCAGAAAACAGGGGTTACAATCCTACCTACCTTACAAAAAAATTTCGTTCTCGAAATTTGCTTAGGCAGTACATAGGACAAGGCAAAAACAAACTCAGGGGAAGGGCAACATAGCTGAGGGCTAATGAGCAAGGAACAAAGCAGGGGCAAAACCAGAAATAGAAGGAAGGGGATAACAATGTGATCAAATGGAACGCAGAAAGAGAATAAACAGTATCAAAAGGAAAGAATTAACACCAGATAATAAAGAAATAAGGGAGTCGGCAGAACTGAAATCAACGAGAGAAAAGACAGGGAAGAATTGAATCAAACAATAAGTCAACGAATGAGAATAATTGCAAAAGATAAGGGAAACCAAAACAATGCAAGGAAGGAGAAGCAACAATATGATTCTGGGACCTGTGGGTTATGGGCCCACCACGCTTCCGCTGCGCCACTCTGATGGTGACGTTTCAAGCTGCAGACATGTAGTTGTAGACCACGTGACACCAAGCGACGATCCGAGCAGGAAGAAAAGAATGAGATACCAGATGAAATTGGGCTTTAGAGGAGGGCTTTAATTTAAATAATTAGGTCAAAACCAATGGGCATTAACAAAAATAATATTAGAAATACAAAAATCAAGACATAATAATAATAAAATAATAACGACAAAAATAATAAAAATAATAATAACAATGATAATCATCATAAACATACTGGTAAAAATAATACTAATAATAAAATATTAACAATACTGGTAAGGATAATAATACAAGACAGAAACTAATTTGGGGTTCATCATTTTGGTGAAAGTAATTCAATATCAACATCAAAAATAAAATAGTAAGAAAAATACAATAATAATAATAGTAATAGTAATAACAATAATAATAATAATACTAATAATAATAAAGAAAACAATAATAATAGTAGTAGTAGAAATTTTTTGATGTGGGTTCGCCTCATTTATATCTATCTATAGACTTGCCTTCTCGACATTAAGTTGCAGGTTTGCCTCCACGACAACAGGTTGCAAGTTACCATCTGGATATTCGGTTGCACATTTTGCCTCACCGATATTCAGTTGCAATTTGCCTCCATTGACGTCTAGTTGCATGTTTGCCATCTCGACATCCAGAACGATGAACGAAATGATGCGATCTTCCACGCGTACTTAGATATTGATTGCTCAATTTATGTACGAAGTAGAAATTTGTGATATTAAAATACACAGTTATTCGAAATACAAAATTTTCGTTTTAGAAAACAATTTTATAGAAGATCCAAAATATAACAAATAATAATCGAAATACACTAATTATTCGAAAACATATATATAATATGAAGAAAATATAGGAAAGATAAGAATGAATTTTATACTCAATAAAGAGTCAATAAGGGAGGACGACTACAAGGGACGAAAGGAAATAAGAAATCAAAGAACTGAATATGAGGGAAAAAGGAATGAGGAGGCACAAATAGAATTTCAAGGGAATATGGCAGAAAAGAATAACTAGCATGATACACAAAATGAATCAACAAATGAAGATGAATCAAAGAAATATGGGTACGGAAAGAACAAAACTATACCCAATAAGGAATTAACAAATGAAAACAACTAAAAGAGACGGAAGAAACAAGGAATCAAGGGATTGAAAAAGAAGGGATAAAAAAGAAAGGAATAAGACTTGTATCCGGATCAATGTTGATAATAGTTCATTTATGCATGCATGGTTGGTGAAATGTTGAGCAGATCCCAGTTCGAGCCAAGCTTATCTAATATATTAGGCAACTGACACATTAGCCAAACCTGGTGCTCTAATACCACTAAAAATCCTGTCACGCCCCGCTTCCCAAAAGAATACGGAATACGGATACGTAACAAAAGTTCAGCGAATGATTTTTATCATCCATAAGCCGTTCAAGAATCTTTACAACATATCACAATAAAATCAGAGTCGGAAGCCAGAAAAGTCAACCATATGCACATATGAACCAAATACCAACAAGAATACTTGAAATAAAATATATTAATCTCAAATAGTCATGATTTGAAATACACAAATAATCCTGGATCACATTGCCCAAATACAAATAAATATCCAGTAATCAAAATACATCTTATTCAAGTTCAAGCAACAAATAGTAATAATAAAAACATAAAGCAGAAACTCCAGCACTAATACATCATCTCGCCAATCCCATCTGGCAGTCGTCTATCCTGATCTGCAATTAGTAAATTCGCAGGAGAAGAAGAAAAGAAGAAAACAAGTACCCGTCAATTGCAAGTTACGGGTCACATATAATGTAGGATACAAGTACATAGAAATGGGTGAATCTAAGTAACAAACCTAGCATGGTATAATCATGATGTCCAAAATAAATAACTAGCATAGCAAAAGTGAACAAGTGTAAATGGCTTAAATCAAGTGTCAAGAAATCAAGTATTATGTAAACATGCATCAAGTGTCAAGTGTCATGTAATCAAGTCTCATGTATCATGTAGTCAAGTATCAATCAAGCATGTATTAGGTTCAAGTATCATGTTCAAGTAGTATGTATCAAGTCTTGTGTGATTTAATATCTAGGTTGAACTTCATGCATTCCGGTTTTTTACTAAAAGGTTGCTACAACAACCAGTTTCGCTTTAGATTTTGTAGGAGACCATACAGGGCAGTGTACTCAAGGACAAGCTCCAAGTATCATGTAATCATGTATCATGTAAACAAGCTCCAAAATCCAAACAAGCTCCAGTTTCATGTGTGCATGTGTCATGTGTATCGTGTCAAGTTCCACATGTAAACAAGCTCCAATAACCACTCGGTTCTTTCGAGTACACGTTTCTGCACTATACACTACTAGATCTTACCCTTAACCCCGGCTTGGTTAATTTTATTATTAATGTCAACAAGCATATAAATGTGCGAAATATATCAAGAACAATATGGCATGATCATGTGACAAGTTCAAGAAGCAAACTAAACATGTACTCGTGCAAGATATCTGATAAAAGAACAAAATAAACACATCTCAAGTTCAGGACAGAAAGACCATACTGTAGTAAAACAGTGATTTCAAGAGTTACAAATAAGCAAATATAGGTCCGTTGAAGGATCTGGAAAATAGACATCCACAGAAATCCAGCGAGTATAATTAAGTCATATACTAGTTCACAACAACACATCTCAAAACTGATTCGAATACAGAATTTAGGTTCAGCCAGAAATTAAGAAAACGAATTCAAGAGCATGAAAGCAGCATGAAAACACATTAAATAATTCCACGAAAAATCTGGGATATTCCTCTATATGTCCAAAATCAAAATATCAAGTTTTAAAATTTTTCAGTAAAAATAGATCAGTCATCAAAAATACGAAAGCATCAAGAAAACATAGTTTAGCAAATCTGGAAATCCCAACACTGTTGTACGAAAACTAAGATATCTTGCAACCAGTGAAACGAAATCCAATTCCGCCAAAGGTATATGAAAATAGATATAATTTACTAACTTTCACATTTCACAAATATTTTTTATACAGTAAAAGAAATTATGGTGAAAATATGGTTCTTTACAGAACAGCGAGCAAAATACAGCATGTATAGATTTTAGAAACGAGTATGAAACATCACATAAAACTCACCAATAAAATTCACCAAAATTCTGCGTAATCCCTAACTCAATAAAGAAACACTGACCAAAGTTTCAAATCAAAATAATATGTATATCATAGTTCTTGAAAATAGTTTGTTATCAAAATTACCCAAAAACAGAATCTGGAAAAGATCGACATATCTGTACTAAAATAGTCATAACTCAGTCATAAGAAATCAAAATCAAGCAAGGTCAGTGGGTTTTGAAAATAGATGGAATCATCTACAACTCTCGTTTTATATCAAAATTAAGATACTGACTGTAACCCATTCGAAAATAGCAAACAAAACAGAACAGTGCCAAATTACAGATTTTTTCCTTAGAAACAAAATCAACATATATTCAAGAAAATTGCTCAAAACACATCCAAACTTGAGATAAAGTCTACCAGGTGTCTTAACATCATGAATTAGGGTTATTAACATGTCCATACCAAATATATCATATGGGTCTCAATCAAAATACAAATTTGCACACAAGTTTACATACATGTTCAAAAAATCAAGAATTGGGCGAATTCTAGGTTAATCATGTCCATATGGTGTCGTGAGTCATCTATGACCAAATTATCACAATAGAGACAAAACCCATCAAGGAAAACACAATCAAGAGTTTTCTCTTGACCCAACTACACTATAGGTAAACTTTGGGACTTGTATCAAACAAATAAATTGGAGTACAAGTTACTTGCCTTAATTTGGAGATGAAGAACGATACAAATCAAAAGTGAGAGCAAATCCCACGAACAAAAATCCACGGACTTACGAACGATCCACACGCGCACTCGAGCACGCGCAATAAAAACCCCACGAGCAAGAGAGCGCGAGACGGCGGATGAAGAGAAAACGGAAGAGATGAAGCACGACGCAATGGTAAGGGAAAAATATAGCATGCAACAAGGTTGTAATATATATAGGGATGCATGTGTATTAGGATTTGAAGCACACAAACTTACGGCTACAAGAAGGGAAAAAAAGAAGTGGGTCGGTTTGGTTTTTGGGTGCAAACCGGGTTGGGGAGATAGCAGCTCACGGAAGGGATACCAAGGTAAGTATGGGTAGGATTTTTGTTTATTATGTTATAAAAGGTAATAGGTAAGATTCAGAGTAATAGGTAATAATGGTAGGAATGGGATACGATGTAATAGGAAATGAATAGGTTAGGCTAATATACCGATGGGTTAATGGTAGGTGCATAGAAATGGGTATGGGTTAAAGTATAACGGGTTTGGGTATTAGGGATTAAATGGGTATTGGGTATTAGGGTATTTCGAAAAATCCAATAAAGAAAAAAATGGGTATATAAAATTAATATTGTCTCTAATAAAATGTAATTTGCATCAAAAAAATATAATTTATTTAAAATACTACAAATACAATTCGTACATAGAAGTAGGTCGTTAGCAACCATTCAAAACTAATAACAATAATAACAATAATAAAAATGAGAATTTTATTGCAATATAAAATCACAGAAAATAGTTACAGATAAATTCATTTGATCGAAAACAGATTTTAAAATAGAAGATTCAAAAAAAAAAACATTTGGACAAAAGAATTTGAAAACTGAAAAATAATTTGCAAAAAGAATTTTTTTAAAAAAATATAGAAAATACACAAAAATACATTTTTGAGAAAACAGGGGTTACAGGTGTTGAGGTCGCAAGTCTGCGATATGCAGGATCTGCTGGACAGGTTGACCGCCGAGGATAGCTCTGAGACTGGAGACTCGCTAGGGGAGGGAGAGCAGTGATCTCTCTTAGTGCTATGGGATTTTTTTTTGATGTGTATAGATGACAATCTTTTTGAATAGCTAGGCTGACTTGCTATTTTTTTTATGGGTGTAGTATGAACCCATTGGATGATGACATGATTGTATTGATGGCAATACCATTGTAAACCCTTTACGAATGAATGAAACTAGTTTGTTTTCTGGCCAATGCTAGTGTGTTATGGGTTTTGCATTACTATTACTGTTTGATGATGTCGGTATTGCTTTCAGATGGTAGGAAGGACCAACAGAAACCGGAGCGACCAGACTGAAACCGAAGGCAGTAGAGCCAACGGTATTGGCCTTGATGTGAGGGAAGAATTCGCTCGGGTATATTAGATGAATGGAGCTTTCGTGGAGGCTAGCAGGAACTAAGCGCCGCCACAAGGAGCACCAGGAGTTGTTGTTAATGCTAATGTGGTGAAGATGGTGGAATCATTCAAGAGGATGAAATCGCCGGTCTTCGAAGGACAAGCCGACCCCACAGATGCTGACGAATGGATACGTCAGGTGGAGACGGTATTTGAGGTGTTGGTGACTCCAGAGGACATCAAGGTTCGTCTAGCCACAATCTTGTCGGAGAAGGATGCTGGAGTTTGGTGGCAGTTCGTGAAGCGTGGTCTTGGAGAAGGTCAGATCACTTGGAAAGATTTCCTTGAGGAATTCCGACAGCACTATTTTCCCATGGATGTGCAAGAAGAGAAGGCAATGGAGTTCTACAATTTGATGCAGGAAAATATGTCTGTTAGGGAATATGAGACGAAGTTTTCTCACCTGTTGCGGTATGCACTAGAGATGGTCCAGGAGGAAGCAAAGAAGGCCCAGAGGTTTGAGCAAGGGCTTAGGCCTGGACTAAGGTCGAGGATGGTCCCATTGGGCATTCGCCGATTCGACAAGCTGGTGAGACGAGCTGCGGTGACAGAGGCAGACATGAACCAGAGTCAAGCAAGGACAGAGTTTTGGAACAAAGGGAAGAGATCCACTCCAGCATTAAAATTCAAGAAGCATGGCAAGAGTCAGAAATTTCATAAAATGAGTTCCAAAACGGGAGGATACAAGCCCGGAGGTTGCTTCCAATGTGGAGAGCAGGGACACTTCAAAGATCAATGCCCCATGAGGAGTGCACGGAGATGTTTCTAGTGTGGGCTAGAAGGGCACATTAAGCTGAATTGTCCCCAAAATTCAAGGAACAGCAACAGGGCTAGGTTGGGAGCAACCGACAAAGGAAAGAAGCCTATGCGTCAAGGGAGGGTGTTCGCCTTGACCAAGAAGGATGCTGAAGAAGATGAAGGAGTAATTACAGGACATATATATATATATATATATATATATATATGGAATTTTTGCTACAGTCTTGTTCGATAGTAGATCGACTCATTCTTTTGTGTCAAAATCATTTTCGAGAAAATTAAGATGCACACAAGAGGAAATTCCAGATTTAGTCATGATGGTGGCTACGCCATCAGGGGTAACCCTCACTACAGATCTGTGCTATAGGGGATGTAAATTCCAGATTAACGGGGAAACCTTAAGAATCGATTTATTAGAAATGAGCTTTGTCAGAACAGATGTCATTATTTGTAACCCCTGTTTTCCTAAATACGTATTTTCCGTATTTAAAATTTTTGTAAATTATTTTTCCGCTTTCAAATACTTTTATTAAAATGTATTGTTAGATCTTCTATTAAAGTCTATTTTTAATCAATAATTTTAATCGTAGTTATTTTTCCAATGATTTTTATATTGTAATACAAACCCTATTATTCTTGTTATTATTACTATTATTGTTTCTGCTATTATTATTATTGTTGTTGTTGTTTTTTACTACTATTAGTATTATTATTTTTATTTTTATTACATTTTGATTGTATATTAAGAATCCTATTTTTATTTATATATATACATATATATATATTTTCCCTATCTCTTATTGGATCTTTTATTAAACCCATTAAATCCAAATAAAAACCTAAAACCCTATTACACTTTAACCAATACTCGTTTACCTATACCCACACCCATTACAATCCCCTATACCGATAACCCTATCCCCTCCTATATATTCCTGCTGTGTCCCCCCCTATCCTCTAAACCCTAACACCTTAGCCGCTTTTCAATACAGCCGTTCACCTTCTCCTTCCACCATCTTCCACTGTAGCCAAAACCCATATCCCAAGACCTCATCTCGTCGACGGCCATCCCGCATTCCGTCTGTCGTCGACCTCCCCCGTTCACCCCATCGTCTTCATCTCTCCCTCATCCTCCCCTGCTTCCTATCACGCTGCCAGCAGTCGCGATGCCAGCATCAGCCCCACCACCAGGCGACCTCCCCCCTGTGCGTGCCCTGCCTCCTGACACTATGGAAGCGACAGCCTGTGCACCCATCCCTTGTGAACCCTCTTCATCGCCTCGACTTCCCTCCTGCTTGTGCCGTCATCGACAGCCAGCCATCGCCTCACCCCCGACGACCTTCCCTGTGCTGCTCCTCCCGAGCACCGCACGACTACAGTGCCAGCACCAACATCGCCCTCTCCCGAAGCCGCACCAACAGCAACAGCCGACGCCTCACCGCAACCCCGGTGCTCCTCGCCGCACCACCTGTCCACCACTGTCCCTACCGCTATCAGAACTGAAGACCTGGAGCTGCTATTGATCTGGGTTTTGATCTTTTGAATCCTGGCCCTTCGATATCCTCTTGATCATCATGTCCCCTTGGTTTTGATCTTGTCCTTTTGTTGATCTGATTTTTATCATCGTGATCATGATGATCATGTCTTGATCAAGTCCGTCTGATCTTCATCACCTTGATCTTGATCTTCGATCTGATCCGTCCGATCTCTTCTTGATCGTCACGATCATGATGATCATCAACTTCCTTTGATCACAGCTGTTCAATCGATCCATCTTGATCATCATGATCATCTTCATTATCAGGGATATCTGGACAGTCTGAAGCTCTTGGATCTAGCCGTTCGATCATCTTGATCATCCTCTTGATCATCAAGATCCGTGCTTTAGGTTCGTGATTGCGATTGTGATTGTGTGTTCGTGATTAGTTCGTGATTCGTTCGCTCGTGTTTGTGCCCGGGAACCCGTTTCCATTATTCTCACCCTTTGCATCGTTCCGTCATTCAGGCAAGTAACTTGTATTCTTTTCTTTGTGTAATACATGTGTCAAATACTGCCTGTAATGTAGTTGTGTTCTAGAGACAATTCTTGTGCAAGACCCCCTTTAATATGTTGTCTTTATTCTGTTGACCAGCCCGTAGTTGCCTCATTACACACATGACATGAAATAACTTAGAGATGACTACTTCTTGATGTATACATGCATGTTGTTCGGATGATGTCGTATGCTTGCTTGTGTTAGTCATAGTATAACTTGTTGTAGACTTGCAAAATACCCTATACCATGTTTCTTGGACATCTAGTACATCATATTTCATGTTGGTTATGTTTTGGATGAGTTTCATAGGAACTAGTTGATTTTGTACATGAAGGATATTTTCTGTTTTGCCGGTTTTCTATTTTTCATTAGTATTTTAGATTCTATTAAGGTCAGTATATGAAAATTATTTGTGAATATAAACTATAGAGAATTCTTTCTACTTTCCAGATTTTGTGACAGATTTCAGTTTCGACTTATGAGTTTCGAGTTATGACTATTTTACTACAGATGTGTTTAAAATTTCAAATCCAGTTTTATATGAATTCTTTATGACTATTTATTTTTCTACTGATGCGAAAGATAATATTTTGATCGAATATTTTTATGAGGACAACTAGACTTTATTGGGATTAACCCCTAATTTTTGTGGATTTAATTGATGACTTTATAAACTATTCTAGACTTGCAAACAACTACTATACATGCAGAATTTTTGTACTGTTAAGTAAAGATACATAATTTTGACCTAATTCTAGTTGTTGTATTTAAAAACTTTGTGAATAAGAAATATAGCCTACTATATCTATTTTATCACCCTCTTGATGGAGCTGGATTTTGATTTACATTTTGTGAGATATTGCTGTTTTAGTACTGCTGTGTTTATGATTCCAGATTTACAAAACTACTGTATTTTGCTGCTTTATGATTTTACTTGACTATTCTCTCTATATTGGAAAATTATCAAACTTTATTTTCTGTTACTAAACATAATAGGGAATACCCCAAATTTTTCTTGGATTTAATCCGTAAGTTTTTATGCTGTTTTCCTATTCTTGAATACACAATTCTGATTTCTGGCTGAACATGTTTTTTGGATTCAAAATCTGTTTTGAGACTTGTTTTTGTCAAATACCATATGAATTATATATATTTGCTGAATTCGGACGGAAGTCTACTTTCCAGATTCTTTGACGGATCCAGGTTTGCATGTTTGTGGCAACGGAAATTCCAGATTTGGTGCAGTACTGTCTTATTGTCCTGAACTAGAATTTTTGTTGTCCTGATCTTTTATGAGTTATTCTTCACCTGTACATGTTTGTCTTCCAACCTGAACCTGGTACTTGCTCATACCATGTTATTCTTGCCCTGTTTTGTACAAGTATATGCCCGTTTGATAATAATAACAAATAACCAAGCCAGGATTAAGGGAAAGATCTAGTAGTGGACAATATTAAAAGAGTTGTACTCGGAAGAGAGCTCGTGTTTCCCTCATTTGGTTATAGGATATGATTTGGATGATTTGGATGATTTGGATTACCTATGGATAATTTGAAATTTGGTATATGATTTAGTTAATATGATTTGGTTAATATGATTTGGATTACTTGATACCTGAGTACACAGCCCTATAGAATCCACTACGAAATCTAAACGTAACTTGTTTGAATGTAGCAACCATGTGACAAATGTTTGGGACGCATGAAGTGCTACCTAGATAGTAATAATACAAGACTAGGCATAACATGATATCTATTTCATGATTACCTGTACATGCTATCTGTATACCTGTTTAGCTGTTTACCTGATTACCTGTTTACATGCTTGCTTGAGACTTGATACTTGTACCCTGTTAGTATATCATGTTACTTGATTTTATCTCCTGATTCATGTTAATTATCCTGCTCTGTTGATATGCCTATTCCATGCTATGTTTGTTTATGTTGTTACTCTCTGTTTGGTTATCCTTTCCTGTACTTGTTGCCTGCACTACAAGCAACCTGTAACTTGCATTGACGGGTATTTTGTTTCTTTTTCATCTTCCTGCAATTTGTTAAATTGCAAACTTTGGTGACCACCTGCTCGATGGAGTAAGTGATCTGAGATTCTAGTTGGCTGGAGTTCTTGCCATATCTATTTATTTCTTATTGCTTATCTTGAATAATTGTACTTGGTTACCTGGATTATTTTGTGTTGGGCAGTTTGTCCCAGAATTTATGACTTGTTCCAGATCTGGTTTATTTGAAATTATTAAATTTTGTTTCCAGTAAATTCCTATTGTATATTGATTCATATATGCATGAGTGGTTGACTTTTCTTGCTTCCTACTCTGATATTCCTGTGAAATGTTGTAAAGATCCTGAATTTAAGGCAGAGGAGATGGTTGGAAGTCCTGGAAGACATCAGACCAGAAATCATATATCATCCAGGAAAGGACAATATGGTAGCAAATGCGCTCAGCAGGAAGAGAAGTGTGGCTACACTGGTAGTGAACCGAAAGGAGCTAGATGAGGAGATCAGGCAAGCAAGCATTGAAGTTTTCGCTCAGCACTTAAGTGTAGTTTTGGCGTAGTTGGTATTACAGCCAAGCTTGAATGAGCAGGTGAAGAAGGCTTAGACTGAAGAACCGGAGATAGAAGCCATGAAGAAGTAAGTGCATGAAGGAGAACTGTCCGAATTCAGTATAAGAGAAGGTTTACTATGGTTTGGCAACAGGCTGTGTGTACGAAAGGACAAGGAGTTGAGAGAAGACATCATAAAGGAAAGTCACTCCACATTGCATGTGATTCACCCCAGGAGCACCAAGATGTATCATGATATAATACAGTACTATTGGTGGTCAGGAATGAAGCGAGACATAGCAGAGTTCGTGGGCAAATATCTGATGTGCCAACAGGTTAAAGCCAAGAATCAGAAACGAGGAGGATTGCTACAGCCTCTACCCATTCCAAAGTGGAAATGGGAGAACATCAGTATGGATTTTATCACTGGAGTACCCAGGAGCCGTAAAGGAAATGACTCGATATGGGTGATTGTGGATCGATTGAGAAAGTCAGCACATTTTCTATCAGTAAGGACAACCTGGTCGGTCGAGAAGCTGGCCGAAATCTACATCGAGAACATAGTGAAGCTACATAAAGTGCTAGTGTCAATAGTATCTGATCGAGATGCAATATTTACATCTCAATTCTGGCAGAGTCTACAGTTAGCTTTGGGGACCAGAACAGACTTCAGCACAACTTTTTATCCACAGACTGATGGACAGATAGAGAGGGTCAACAGGATTCTTGAAGACATGTTCAGGGCATGCATTTTGGACTTCGAAGGAAGTTGGGAGAAATACCTAGCCTTTGTAGAATTTGCCTACAATAATAGTTATCAGGCAAGTATTGGCATGGCCCCATATGAAGCTTTGTATGGCAGAAGATGCAAAACAACCCTGTGTTGGTGCGAGGTAGGAGAGCAGCAGATGTATGGGCCAGAGATCATACAGCAAACATCGAAAAGATCGAGCTTATTCAAAAGAGCTTCAAGGAGCACAGAGTAGGCAGAAAAGCTATGCCGACAACCGCCGAAGAGAGCTGGAATTTGAGGAAGGCAATTCCGTATTTCTCAAGGTGTCGCCGACAGAAGGAGTTATCAGATTTAGGAAGGGCGGCAAGTTAGCTCCGATATACATTGGACCATACAAGATTCTGAAGAGGCTTGGCAGGATGGCTTATAAGTTGGAGCTACCGGCTGAGTTTTCTCAAGTGCATGACGTGTTCCACGTCTCTATGGTACAAAAGTATGTGCCAGATTCGAGCCATCAGTTGCCAGAGGTTTCAGAAGATTTGCAGATTAATCTTTCCTACAAGGAGCAACCAGTCAGGATACTTGATCATCAGGACAAGGTACTAAGGAACAAGGTCATCCCGATGGTCAAGGTTCTCTGGAAGAACCAGTTCGTGGAAGAAGCCACCGGGAGTCGGAGAGCCGTATGAAGGTTTTGTATCTAGATTTGTTTTAGTGTTGTTTGTCTTTTCTTTTCTTTTCTCCTACTAGTGTCATTCTGGGGACAGAATGATTCTAAGGAGGGAGTAATGTGATACCCCGGATAATATAATCCTTTTGTATATATATATATATATTCTGTATGCATGTATATAATGCAGTGTTGTTTAATTATATGTTTGAATGATGGAGTGCGTTTAGGTTTACGGGGCGGTTCGTGTGGGTGGTTGAGTTCTTGACAATGTACAAGAATGAGACAGACCGATACTAGTACATACACTAGTTTTGAGTGCGGTATCTATGCAAATATGCAATTGTATGATATTACAATGGATATGCTTTGCATGCACTCAAATCTAACCTCTCATCTCTCATTTAGAGCTTGATCAAGACCAAACAATTTTAGCCCAAGCTCCAACTCAAAACCAAGAGCTAGACCATGGTTTTGTAGAAAACCACCTAGCTAACCCCCCTATCCCTTGGGCCAGCCTACCCCCCCTCTTTCCTCACTCCCCTATCATTAAAAACCCCCCTTCTTCCCCCTCCCTAGCTCAGGAAATTTTAGAAGAAAAAAAGAAAGGAAAAAGAGAAAGAGAAGGAAAGGAAGAAATGAGCCAATTTCAAGAGCAGTTCTAAAGCTTGGAGTAGGATCCTTGGAAGAGCAAGCTCAAGACAACCACATTTTCTCAAACCAACTCACGGTGGGAAGTTCTCTAATCTTGTCTTGTTCATTCTTATTCAAATTTGTTGCATGCATGAGTAATAGTAGTTGTGTATGGTTGATTTAAGAGTAGATTGTTAGAAATCTGGAACTAGAACCTGAAAACATGATCTGCATGTTTTTTTTCCAAATTTTCAGAGAACAAACTACTTGGAATTTGCTGATGAAACTTTCACAGATTGATATCATACATATCTAGTAGATACATGATTTATTTCGGAATTTTCTAATGATATTTGATATTTTAATAAAATCTATTTTGTGGACTGAGCCGTAAGGCAGGAACATGATCTGTTTATTGTGATAACTGAGGTTGTGGGAATTCTTATAATTAATTGACACATGCTCTATGGCTAAAATTCTTACCATGATTTCTTGCATGCATCTAGACTCTACAGAAAAATCATGAAATTATTTGGTTGAAGTTTCATGCATGTTCAAAATTAATCAATCAACAGTAGTCAAGACTGCAACAGAAGAACAGCAGGATTTTTATGCATGTTTAAAATAGATAGAACTCAGTGAATACTTAGAATTTGGATATGATTCTTTTTGCATGTTATTCATAATGATGTCTAGTTTCTGTAATGCAAATTTGGTGACCATTATGCAAAGTTGGTGTGACTCCCATTGAGGATTGTTGTGACTCGAGTTAGTCACTAGGGTTAGGGTGATACCCTGCGCCAATCGACCTTACAAATGAACTTCCACAGAGACGTTAGACGTCCAGTTTGGCACCGTCGAGATATATTCATGCCGGTTAAGGATGAACGCGGGCCACGGTGAGGGACGATTCCAAGCTAGGGTAAGTGGCAAGCAGGACTTCTGTCGCCGGGGCCAGTAGTCGATGGGCAGAGTTTTGGAAGCAATCATCTTTTACCTGAATGGTTAGAGTGGGTCTTAGTTTAGAGAGATGCACTAGGAGTTTGTACATTGTATTAGTACTAGCAGACATAGTCGGGTGTTGTACTTTTCCTATCGTAGGGATACATATTTGGTTCTCAGGTTTGAGTTCGCGGTCTCGTATCTCGATCTGTTAATTCCCAAAGAGCCGGAGTAAGGAACGGGAGGTGGCTCCTGTCGGATAGGGTGATTTGACTCTCGAAGTCGTCATGTTCCTATGCACGTGGGTTTGTTCTATATATGAATCATTAAGGTCATTGGGTGCATAGCCTGTACCGGAAGGTTATTGGATACATGGTTTCGTACCATCAGGTTTAACACGACTTTTTGAGTTAGGTCCGTAAGCGGGTACTATGTGGAAAACACGACCACCACTTTTAGGGACTGCAGTGAGGAACTACACCGAATGACTGCAACCTCCTCAGACACAGAAATTTATTGGGAACAGGTTGAGTACAAGAGTAGGATGCATGTCGAGGGTTTGAATCCCTGAAATGTGGAGGAATACGGCTAGATTTGGGGGCGTATGTAGTACGGGATGCATTCGTTTCCAAAGTCTTGCTTGCATTAGCAGTAGGCATGTGTTTGGTGCATCTAGCTATAGAATCATGGCATACAACAACACTTTAACCCGAATCCATTAACCTCTGATTGTCACATCACTTTTCTCTTTTGCATAAAATTATGGTTATGATTGTTAGCTTGGAGATTGCTGTTATTATCAGCATTGCGTCAGTCGAAGTACTAACGTTCCCCACCTTGTAGGTATCCGAAGCCGATTCATAGGTACGGCAGAGCTCGAGTTGGTCTAAGCATCCAAGGGACATATTCAAGTGTTATTATATTGTTGTAATCTTGTAATTTTATTCAGATATTGTAACACTTGTAAATATAACATTTATATGGAATAAAAATTTTATTTTTCCTGTACTTTTCTATGATTGTGGCTATTTTGAAGTACGACTCCTTGAATAGGGTCTCAGATTTCCAGTATGGGGATTTGGGGCGCTACAGTTTAATTACTTTATATATGAGCCGCACTGTATTGTGGGAAAAATCAAAATTTAATAAAACAGAGCCTCTTCAAGACTCGAACCCAAGACTACCTGCACTGTTCACAGCGCTCTACACCCTCACCGAAAACCATTATTCCTAAACCCCTTCTCTGTTATAATTATAAATTAAAATTTCTTTATTCTACTGGTATGTTTATAACTCTTTATTTAACAATTTCGATTTCCCAATAAATTTGTACCATTCAAAAATCTAATTCTTTTCCAGAATGTTTTCTTCCAAAAATACTATACAGTACATGTATTTAAATTTACAAAATTCCTATTTTCAACAATATAATAAAAATTATTCATTTTATCTCTTTTGAGAAATGAACAATTAATGCATTTACTGACATTGGAGTTTCTTTTCTTAATAAATCCTTTTGGTGCTTGTTCCCTACATTTATTCACATAGTTTTTGCACAATTTTCGTTCCTAACAAAAATATTTCTCTTAGATCAATTTTATCCTTTAGATGAGACTTATTCTTCTCTTATAGTTCCGAATGCAACATATTTCGACAATAAGGTGGATATAGAACTATTCATACAATGTAAATAAAGTTCGACATGTATTGCAACTTTCTATACTAATCATTTGATTCAACAATTCATGGGTTATTTTATATCCTACACAATTCTTTACACAAGCCATTCACTAAGCAAAATTATCATATTAGCATGGTTCACTAAAATAGATATTCTATCATGAATTATATTGATATGGCACAATGGTAAGTTTTAATTCACTAATCTTAAATCCATTCTACAAATTTTCTTATATTGACCATCAAGACTTTCTCTTTTTCCCTACTAGCCTCTTTAAACAATCATATTGCAAATTTTATCATTTACTCAAGCATATTCATAAACTTAGCCTACTAACATGATATCTAGACTAGAAGTAGAGAAATTGCCCACCTCTTGAAGAACGAATTGAGAATTCTTAAAGAAAAACTCATCGAAAGCACGATTGCCTTCCCTTCTCCTTGATCCTAGCCGCGAGCCTTCTCCTCCAAGCTTGTGCAAAACTGAGCTTCTCTCCTCCTTGGACTAGCCAGCCTCCAATGAAAGGACACACACACTCAATCTTTTTCTCACACAATCTCTTCTCTTTCTCTCTAAAAATCTTAGGTGTTAAGAATAAAGAATGACAAAGGGGCCTATTTATACACAATTCATGGTCAAATGAAAGGTTGGGATGTGTTTGGATGAATGGCTAAGATGCATTTGGGAGTTAGAAAAACCACCCACTAGCATACAACCACCTTCCCACTCTCTCAACTCTTCCATACTTTGCTGGCCTCTCCTTCTTCATCTTGCACGTGCCCCCACATGCACACATATAAATAATTGTTCATTAATTTGCTATACTAATTTGTTATATAACAGTGTCTACCATACAAGTTGTTTAATTAACAAATGAATTAACTAGTGGGCTAGCTAGGTGGGCTAATTCTATAGGCTTTTAATTAGTTTATTTAATTTATTTTGGGTGGGATAGGATTAAGTTATTAGGCCTAGGACTTTATAATAATTAATAAGAGGCTTTTAAAAGAGAAATGAAATATTTGTTCATGACATTAAAAATAAATAGTTTTAAGGCCAATGCACACATTAATTTGCACGTGCGAAACACGTGAAATCAAATGAAAAATTTATATTTAATTATATGAAAATTCAGGATGTTACAAGAGGCTTGAGATGCTCCTTCAGCGGACCCAGCAGGCTGAGGCAAGTCAGAAAGAGTTTATGGATCAGAACGATGATCTCCTCAAACAATAAAAAAGTTAAAGGCAGACCTGGCGAAGGAGAAGAAGTCTCAGGAAGAGCTATCGAAAGAGAAAGAGGAACTGGCCAAACAAAGGCTGGCGTGGCTGTCGAAGGAGAGGAAGTTGACGACGAGTATGACGACGCTCTGGATCGTATCATTCGTGGCCAAGATGAAGGGTATAACCATGCCCTTGAGGACATCTAAGCCAAATACCCGAATCTCGACCTATGGGGCTTCTCCTTAGAGAAGAGGGCATATGAGCCCGCCCAGCCTTCTGGTGGAGCACCTTCAGGAGGAGAGAGTTTGGCGACCCATGAGCCGGTCGGACCCTGCCGCCCAGGTTGATGAGCCTTGTTCTGCTCCCATCTTCAATAAAGGGTCTTCTTTCAAGTTGTAGGTTCTAGATTTTTCATCTCTATGAACGCCTTCTCGTGGACTGGCCACCGCTCTTGTAATTTTTTTTTTGAAATGAATAAAAATGAATTTTAGAGGAACTCCCTTCCTTCGATCTTCTTTTACTTGTGTCGGTATGTCATAGCTTGGACTACCTAGTCCAAGAGTGGGTGGCTGAGGTCTTTCCTTAGGCATTGGGGGGGGGGGGCCTTGCATCCTTGGGTATTTCTTTTTGGTCAAGTCATTCTGTGAGATATTACATGGGTTGCCCTACATCACTCTTTGTGAGAATTGAGGCATCCTTCGTCCTTATTATTGAAACATTTACTTTCCTTGGGATTTGAAATGATGTTTCATCCTTATTATTGAATGAATATGGAGGGCTCAGATCTCATCATGGGGGCTTCGCAATGATTGAGATGCATCTCACCATAGGTCTATAAACTCTCCCGTTCTCAAGTGCTTGGCCCACAAATTTCATGGTTTTCCTTTGCTGAATGACTGTTCTCATGGAGAGCATTTTGGTGAGTGGCTCGAAGCAATCCGATGGTCGAGGAAGTTGAGCGTAGATGCCTCGGGGTCGGGATGATGGAGATTCATCCTGTGGTCTGAGGGTTCAACCTAGAGGGGATCGGGTCTCGGCGTGGAGCTTGGTGGGAATTATCCTGGGTTCCGAGATCTAAAATTTTACTCGAACCCTGAGGTCCGAGGTCAGAATGGACTATTTCTCTCTCAAGGAGTCTTAGGTCCATTCTACTTCCAAGGAGTTTAGCATACTGGTGTGGAACTTGGAGAGATTTATCTCAGGTCCTAAGATCTGAGATTTTTCTCTGAGTTCTGAGGTCAGAGGCTAAATGGACTATTTATCTTGCAGAGATCATTGGTCTAATTAGCTCGGCTGGTGCTTCTCGTTAGCTCGGCTGGTGCTTCTCGTGCATGCAAAGTTTTTTTAGCTTTCTTCTAGAATCAGCAGGCCTTCATCTTGTCGCCGATGCTCAACAACACCTCTACCACACGTCAGTGGTTGAGGAGAATTGGTGGTTCGTGATACGAGTGGCTAGTTCCACTTAGGAGTATTAAGGCGTAGTTCCTTGTTTGTTCGATTCGTGTTTGACTTGCCAACTACG
Source organism: Hemerocallis citrina (assembly GCA_017893485.1). Classification (NCBI taxonomy): domain Eukaryota; kingdom Viridiplantae; phylum Streptophyta; class Magnoliopsida; order Asparagales; family Asphodelaceae; genus Hemerocallis; species Hemerocallis citrina. Next base: position 82,357,087 of record CM030368.1, read on the forward strand.
GACTGGCCAGCCTCCTTGTAATTACTTTTTATTTAATAAAAGATCTGTTTTATATCTCGTTTGAATAGGATTTTCTTGAATGAGTTGATTGAGCCTCGTAGGAGTAATGAGTAATTGGCTTAATGACTTACCGAGAAAATCTCACCAGTGGCCCGGAATTGGAGTGCCATGCGGAGGGGGGAGGCACGAGCCGTGAGCCTAATTGCAGAGAAATTGGCGAGTGGCTTGGAGTCGGAGTGTCATGCCGAGGGGGGAGGCACGAGGCACGAGCCTCATTGCAGTGAAATCCGTGAGTGGCTCGAATTCAGAGTGTCATGCCGAGGGGCGAGGCACGTGGCTTGATAACAGCGAGAGTTTGAAAACCTTTTTGAACCAAAATGAAATTTTATTCATTTGTTGCCAACAGGCGAGCGCTTATTACAATTCATTGGCCACTAATAGGCAAGCACTTATTACATTAGTCGGCTTTTTAAGGCCTTGTTAAAAGTATAAACTGCTATGGGCCTTCATGGAGCTTCATCAAATGTTACACATTCCAATTTCTCTTGATCACCCTACCTGCCGGGTCTTTAAGTCGGTAAGTCCCGGTGCGTACCACTGTGGAGACCCTGTATGGGCCTTCCCAGTTGGGAGCCAGCTTTCCCCTCTTGCTCGGTTCAGAGATGTCCAGCCTTCTTAGCACCAGCTCACCTTTTTTGATATTGTCCGACCATACCTTTTAATTTTAGAATCACTCTATCCATTGCGGGTAGACTTTCCTCCTGATGGTTGACCTTTTGCGAGCTTCATCAAGGAGATCCAGGTTGACCCTGAGGTGGTAGGAATTCAAGTCCTCGTCGAAGCTCATAATCCAAGATGAAGACAGTCCAAACTCTTTGGGAAAGAAAGCTTCGGTTCAGAATGAGGTTAAAGGATGATTCGCCCATCAGAATCCTCTTGGTCATTCGGTATGATCAAAGCACGCTAGGTAGCTCATCGACCCACAATCCCTTGGGTGATTTTTCCAATTGCTTCTTGAGGCCTTCCAGGATTTGGCGATTGGCTTTCTTCTCTTGCCCATTAGATTGGGGGTGGAAAATAGAAGAGAACCTATGTTGGATCCCCAGATCCTCTTAGAACTTGCGGATCCCTTTGCCCTCGAACTGAGTGCCATTGTCGGCGATCAGGATCCGAGGGATCCCAAACCGGTAAATGATGTGCTTCCAGAAGAACTGTTGGGCCTGATGTTCGGTGATGGTGGTTAAAGGCTTTGCCTTGACCCACTTTGTGAAGTAATTGATGCCAACAATCAAGAAGCGCTATTGACCCGTTGCTTTAGTAAATGGGCTGACCAGATCAATCCCCAATATGGCGTAGGAAGCTGGGCTCGCTAGTGTTTTGAGTTCAGCTTGGGGGACGTGCTTGATCGAGCAGAACCTTTGACATGGGCCACATTTTCGGATGAGGTCCTGAGCATCCTATAACAAGGTTGGCCAGTAATATCCATGGTTGAGGGCCTTTTTCGTGAGTGACCTGTGGCCCATGTGGCAACTTCCGATTCCCTTTTGCAGTTCTTCAAGTGTGTACTTGGATTCTTTGGGGGTCAGGCATCAGAGGTATGGTCACCCGTCAACCTTCATTTATGAGCACTTGAATAGTAACCCCTCAATTAGCACAAATCCCTCAGCCCTGACTCGGATCTTTCAGCTTCAGAAGGTTCTTATGGGAGTTCACCATTTTTCAGAAAATTCATTATCGGTTCCATCCATGATGCTGACTGCGTCGTTGGTCTGAGGCAAGACTTCCATGTTTTTCCCATTGATGGTGGATTTAATGAGTACCTCCACCAGCACTGTTCGATTGAAACCCTCAAAGGAAGAGGATGCCAACTTGGATAGTGCGTCATGTAAGATCTCGCAAAATAGTATACAACTATTTTGTATATTAATCCGTGCACGTTTGGGAGTCGCATGTATTAATAAAATTTTCCTCAATTTTAATTGAGTAAATAATGAAACATATTATTCCAATATGTTTCGAACTCAAGAAGGTGCATTTGTGAACCAGAATTGGGGTATTTCTCAATTGAATTGTGTACTTGTCTCAACTATAATTGAGACAAAACATATAATACTTCTATGATAACTACAAATTATTTTGTATGATAATATTTGACAATTGAGTGTGATTGCAAGTGTTAGTGATATTATCTTAATTGTTTGTGTGTTGTATCATTTGTATACAAAATATTATTTGTACAATACATATATGTATAATTGTATACTATGTGTATACTACAAATAACCTATCTTATTAAACCCTACATTAAACCATTGATTAATACCATGGGATTTAGTCTAAGTTTCAAAATAAATCATGATGAAATCAAGTTCCCAAATTAGATCAAGTTTCAATATTTAGGTTAGGTTGAACACTTGGCACCACCCCTCCATTCCATCTCACTCTCCTCCATAAGCCATTGCCGGCCATGAGAGAAAGAGAGGAGTTTGAGTCATTTAAAACTCAAATTTTGTTCCATTTGTTTCACTTTACTTCATTATCAAATCAAATACCTATTTTCTAAACTTCATTCCAAGCTTTCCCTACACCCTCAATTTTCTTAAAATCAAACCTAGTAACTAATTTGGTGAAGAAGGGGTTAAGAAGAGAGTAAGGAGCTAGGAGGAGGAGGCCAAGCAAGGAGGAGGAGATCTTGAAGGAAAAGAAGTTAGAAGAGATGATCATTGTGGGTGTCTTTCTAAACTCTTTGCATGCTTGTTTTGTTTCAAATTGAGATGAAATGTATCGATTTGGCCTACATGATGGTGTGAATTGAGATTATATGTGTGTCTATAATTAACAAGAGCACTAGGTGTACAATTGCTAGGAAAAGACTTAATCTTATAGTAGTTTTGCAAAGATTAGTTAAGAAATTCATATCTATCTATCAGAATTTGGGGTTGAAATTTTTACAGTAGCATCTCACTATAACCCCACAAAATTTCGTAATTTTTAGATATGATTTAATATTTAATAAAATCCAAATATGTTGCGGGAAAATAATTAATTTTCTATTCTACTATGTTGTTCTTGTTAGTTTCTAAAAATCATAGCTCCATAATCATTTGGGTTTTAGAACTGAAATTTGTACAATAGCATCCCACATATATCCTTGATAATCCCACAAAAATTTCGAATTTTTTGAATATGGTTTGATATTTTAATAAAATCCCAAATGTTACTGGAACAAACCTAATTTATATTCTGCCTTGATTTTGTATGCTTGATTTCTAAAAATCATATCTCCATGATTATTGTGAATTTAGAATTATAATTTTTACAGTAGCATCCCACATATGTCCTTGATAATTCCACAAAAAGTAGCGATTTTTTAATATTGTTTGATATTTAAATAAAATCCCAAATTTTGCTTGAACAAACCTAATTTCTGTTCTACTTTGATTTTGTATGCTTGATTTCTAAAAATCATATCTCCATGATCATTGTGAATTTAGAACTGAAAATTTTAAAGTTGCTTCTCTCATACATGTGTACAGTAATTACACCAATTTTCATAATGTTTGGATGAATTTTGTAAGTGTTGCTGGAACAGATTTATTTCCTGATTCTGTTTGTTATTTCACACCTAGATACTGAATGCTACATATCCACGATCAGAAGAAATTTATGACTAAAATTTTTACAGTAGTATCTCAGGTAAGTATAGAACATCTCCACTATTTTTTATGATTTCTAAGTATTAACTGATATTTTATAAAATACAATTTGCTGCTGTTGTTAAGAAACAATATGTATGCTGTCTTGTAAACTATACTCAATTTAAAATATCATATCTTTCTAAATACTTGGAATTATTATCTAAAATTTGGATATGTGATGATTATTTGTGTCTAGAACATTCCTACCAAATTTTAAAAATAATGGATATCATTGTTATTTTTAAATGAGTTTGATGAGAAATTGGTCGATAGTTTTGCCAGTTGTGGAATTTTTACGTAAATATCAGTTTGAGGCCATTTCCAACTCTGAAATGAAGTTTTTTGAGAAAATGTCCAACTAAGAAATTAATGTAGCCACAGTGATTGTCACGCCCCGTTTTTCAAAAATACGGAATACAAGCACGTGACATTGGCCCAACGAATGACTTGCGTCATCCATAAGCTGTTTACCCATTCAACTCAACAATATAAACAACACAAAACAATTGTGCAGGCAATAATATCAACCACATGAACAATAATACTTGGAGTAAACAATATAAAATAACCGAATATGATAATCTAACATCTAGAAACAAATAATATCCGGATCATAAGCCCAATACAATAATAATCTAATCAGAAATAATGAATAAGTCTCAATACATTAAGTTCAATAAAACAATAAGCAATTAGAAAGTATGAAATCTTCATAATGTTTGTTCTCCAATTCCAGTGGGCAATTCTCCTTCACTACCTGTGAACACTTCATCTAAAAAGAGGAGAAAAATTATCCTTAGAGCAAGTCATGGAAAGCAAGTAGAAAAAGCAAAGAACAATGGAATAACGATATAACAATAAATTCAACGGATCAATAGGAATCAATAACATGGGACAATAGCAATAATCAATATCAATAGTAATCGATGTAATGGTTATAAACAATGATTCAATGTTCGATGAAAATGTTCAATAGTATCAATAACACTTAGACAATATTCGATATCAATAATAACAATGATGTACAATATGCAATGTCAATGTGGTGTCAATTCTTAAGTCTATTAATCATTTTAATCCTAAATAATGCACATACTACTGCATCCCATTCTACAGGTTTGATGCATACAAACACTTCCGTTTAGACTCTAGTGGTAGACTCTATAGTTCATGTACTCAGGAAACCATATAAAAGATTCTCTTCACTATTTAGTCATTCAGTTATTCAGTATCAATGTCCATGAAATAATATGCAGTTATTCAGTGATTCAGTGATTCAGTGATTCAGTGATTCAGTGATTCAGTTATTGTAGGAAAACCATGAGCTCCCTTCCGAGTACAATCTCCTATATTGTCCACTACTAGGTCACCCTTAAACTCCGGCTTGATTAGCAATTCTTTATTCAATTATTATGCAATAACGGTTGGCAATATACGATATTAATAGAAAAACAATAGGGACAATAATATCAATAGGAAACGATAGGATGATCAATAAGGAACACTAGGATGATGACAATGCAACACTGAGATCATGCAATGCAATATATACACTTCAATTCATACAATACAATGATATAGGAATAATTAATTTAGTAAAAACTAGAAAATCCAAATCTGGACAACAAGAGTTATCTGTACTAAAATTGAATATTCCGCTGCTTCAAAGAACAAAAAAATGAAACCGTTAGAAAATATAAAAACTAGATTTCCACATGGTTCCAATGCATATTTACAATACAAATTCTGAATATAGTAGCTAGGCCAAACACACCATTCTTTACAGATTACATGTTGAGGTAGAAATTCGACATAAAGTTGTTAAATCTTTAGAATCAGCGAAACCTAAATTATAAATTCATTAAAAATATTCTTTAGACTCCTAAATATGTTAACTAACATTTTGGAAATTATTAAAGCATTATTTTAATATTAAATCAACCTTTTAATAGATTGAATATGAAAGTACACATGAAATCTGAAATCTTGAAATAAAAACACAGCAGTAGTAAAATCATCATAACTTTTGCAGTACAACTCGGAATTCAGCGATTCAAGATGTTCTAGAAACTAGAGACATAGGACTACAACTCTTATTCATAATGTTATTAATTTTGAGATCGAATATTAGGTCAAAATCATCATGCAAAATACAGACAGCAAGCAACATATAGTTTTTTCGATATTTTTCTTAAAATAAAGTGATTAAACATGATGGATATCAATTTTTTCATCAATAAATATCACAATCATCATGATGGGTGTAATAGCATGGTAGATACAATTAAAAACACACCTATACACTTTTTTAACAACAACCAAACATCAATCGATCATTCAAACATACAACCTGACAATAAAAACTGCAGTAGATTATTTGTGCGATGATTATATGCATAACCCAATTAACGATACTATATGAGTGCATGAAAGATTCAATCTTTGGATTCAAAAGTGACATGAAGTCAAGAATATTGGGGTTAGCTCGTATAAACCCTCAATAGACTCAACGGAAGATAATCAATACAACGATACGACAAACGATCAAGATCTACTTGCGGAATTTCATTAAAATTTGAATTTGATTCAATAAAAATTTAAGAGGAAAGTGACTTGCCTGTTAGATGGGTGAAATTGAATACCAAGAATAACAGGATAAGAATCCCGAAGCAACGAACCCATGAACACACGAATTAACACATGTATACAACGTGCAAAAGATAACAAAGCAATAACAGCAAAAGTAAAACAACAACATGGGCACACAGCAATAGGGGGAAGCTCAATGGCGGCGTCGCTGGCATCGGCAGCGATGGTGGCTGGCGTGAACGGGGACGGCGTCGACTAGACTGAGGGTGTCGGGATCGAGCGAGAGGGAGCAAGGGCTGCAGATCTGGGTGACATGGTCGAGGCTGGGGGCATTGGGGTTGGGGAAGTCGATGGGGAGGTAGGCCACGATGGGAAAGGGGGCTCACCGGAGGGAGGTCGGGGCAGATGGGTTTGAGCGGGAACAGTGAGGTCGGGGAGAGAGAGAGGAGGGAGGACAGAGAAATAACGGATATCAAATTGTATTTTGTGTTTTTAGGGTTTATAATAGGGTTATATTTATAGAATACAGGTAGATTGTTGGGTTAATGACTTAGGATCCAATAAACTGGGGTTGGTTCAAGAAATAATTGCAATTGGATTTTGGGTTCAACAAGAGATGGGTCTGAAGAAAATAGAGTTCAAACAAAATACTCACAATAAATTAATAAAATGGGATCAACAAGAAAATAGCCTAACAAGAAGAAAGAGAGTAGTTTGTGAACGAAAACTTAAATCCATTTAAATAAATAAATAATTCAAATGAACAGAATATCGATTGAGCTTGAAAATAAATTGGAATTTGCCAAGAAAATCAGATCAGGTACAATAATAAAATATTTTGATAGGTGAATTTTAAATAGATAATCAAGGAATAACAATTAATAATTTTTTATCATCATAAAAATAAAATTATATAGCATATTAGTATCGGGTTTAATAATTTATTAAAATAATCCAATAATAATAATATATTTGATTTAGGCTCAAATACAAATATCCGATGAATAAGATATAAAGTAAGATTAATATACACCGTTATTCGAAATAAATAAAATTTCGATTAGAAAACACTTTAATAAAATATTCGAAATGAAGTTAGCACAAAATAAATTTATAAAAATTAATTTATAGAAAATACACGAAAAATACTTATTAGCGGAAATGGGGGTTACAATCCTACCCACCTTACAACAAAATTTCGTTCTCGAAATCTGCTTAGGCGGTATATAGGACAAACCAAAAACAAACTAATGAAATAACAAAATTGGGAATTTAAGGGAAAGACAGAATGGTGGCAACACTAGAATTAGAAAGGATATGGATGAGAATGGAGCGATCTAGAAAGATGTCGAATAAAGATTTAATGACTGATGATAATGCAAATGAATGAATAAGGAAGTAAACAATGCAAAGAAGGAGAAATAAAATCCCGAGACCTGTGGGTTATGGGCCCACCACGCTTCCATTGCGCCACTCTAATGGTTAAGCTCCAAGCCGTTGACATGACGTAGTAGATCAAGTGATGCCGATCGACAGACTAAGAAGAAATGAAAAGAAATGATAGCACCAGAATGAAAAAAATATGAGTACGAAAAGAATGAAATTATACCCAATAAGGAATCAATCAATGAGGACGACTGTAAGAGACGAAAGGAGACAAGGAATCAAAGAATTGAATACGAAGGGATCAAAAAGGAAGACTAGTATCCAGATTGTTGGTTATCAATTATTCATGGGATTCATGTATTGCACATACTATTGAGTCAAATCGATTAAACTCAAATCTGACCAATATATCAGTCAAAGCCAAACGTCCTTACGTTAGTCACGATTGACTGATACATTATCCAAACCAGTGCTCTGATACCACTAAAAACCTTGTCACGTCCCGCTTTCCAAAAATATGGAATACAAGCACGTGACATTGGCCCCGCGAATGACTTGCGTCATCCATAAGCTGTTTACTCATTCAACTCAACAATATAAATAACACAAAACAATTGCGCAACCAATAATATCAACCACATGAACAGTAATACTTGGAGTAAATAATATGAAATAACCAAATATGATAATCCAATATCTGGAAACAAATAGTAATATCTGGGTCATAAGCCCAATACAATAATAATCCAATCACAAATAATTAATAAGTCTCAATACATTAAGTTCAACAAAATGTTTTTTCTCCAGTTCGGGAAATTCTCCTCACTACCTGTGAACACTTCATCTAAAAAGAGGAAAAAATTTATTCTTAGAGCAACTCATGGACAGCAAGTAGAGAAAGCAAGGAACAATGGAATAAAGATATAACAATGAATTCAAAGGATCAATAGGAATCAATAACATGGGACGATAGCAATAATCAATATCAATAGTAATCGATGCAATGGTTATAAACAATGATTCAATATTCGATGAAAATGTTCATTAGTATCAATGACACTTAGACAATATTCGGTATTAATAGAAACAATGATATACAATATACAATGTCTAATGTGATGTCAATTATTAAGTCTATTAATCATTTTAATCCTAGATAATGCACATACAACTGCATCCCATTCTACAGGTTCGATGCATACAAACACTTCTGTTTAGACTCTAGTGGTAGACTCTATAGGTTCATGTACTCGGGAAACCATCTAAACAATTCTCTGTAGTATTCAGTCATTCAGTTATTCAGTATCAATGTCCATGGAATAATATGCAGTTATCCATTTATTCAGTCATTCAGTCATTTAGTAATTGTAGGAAAACCACGAGCTTCCTTCCAAGTACAATCTCCTTTATTGTCCACTACTAGGTCACCCTTAAACCCCGGCTTGATTAACAATTCTTTATTCAATCATTATGCAATAATGGTTGACAATATATGATACTAATAGGAAAACAATAGGGACAATAATATCAATAGAAAACGATAGGAAGATCAATAAGGAACACTAGGATGATGACAACGCAACACTACGATCATGCAATGCAATATATACACTTCAATTCATACAATACAATAATATATGAATAATTAATTTAGTAAAAACTAGAAAATTCAATTCTAGACAGCAAGAGTTATCTATACTCAAATTGAATTTCCCGCTGCTATAGAAATCAAAAACTGAAACCATCAGAAATTCTGAAAACTAGACTTCCACACTGTTCCAAAGCATATTTACCATACAAAATCCGAAAATAGTAGCTAGGTCAAACACATCATTCTTTACAGATTACATGCTCAGACAGAAATTTGACACCAAGTTGTTATATCTTTAGAATCAGCGAAAACTCAATTATAAATTCATTAAAAATATTCTTTATACTCCTAAACATGTTAACTAATATTCTGGAAATTATCACAGCATTAATTTAATATTAAATCAGTCTTTTAATAGATTGAACATGAAAGTAAATCTGAAATCTGAAATCTGGAAATAAAAACACAGCAGTAGTAAATCATCATAACTTTTGCAATACAACTCAAAATTTAGGGATTCAAGATGTTCTAGAAACTAAAGACATAGGGATACAACTCGTATTCAGAAAGTTATTTATTTTGAGAACGAATACTGGGTCGAAATCGTCATGCAAATACAAATAGCAAGCAACATATAGATTTTTCGATATTTTTTCTTGAAATAAAGTGATTAAACATGATGGATATAATTTCTTTCATCAATAAATCTCACAATCAGCATGATGGGTGTAATAGCATGGTAGATACAATTAAAAACCCATATATATACTATTTTTACAACAACCAAACATCAATCGATCATTCAAACATACAACCTAACAATAAAAACTACGGTAGATTATTTGTGTAATGATTATATGCATAACCCTATTAACGATACTATATGAGTGTATGAAAGATTCAATCTTTGGAGTCAAAAGTGGCACGAAGTCAAGAATATTAGGGTTAGCTGGTGTAAACTCTCAATAGACTCAACAGAAGATAATTAATACAACGATACGATAAACGATCAAGATATACTTGTGAAATTTGAATAAAACTTGAATTTGATTCAATAACAATTCAAGAGGAAAGTGACTTTCCTTTTAGATGGTGAAATTGAATACCAAGAATAATGGGATGAGAATTCCGAAGCAACGAACCCACGAACACACGAATTAACACGTGTATACAACATGCAAAAGATAACAAAGCAATACCAGCAAAAGTACACCAGCAATAAGGGCACACAGCAACAGGGGGAGGCTCGACGGTGGCGTCTCTGGCATCGACGGCAATGGTGGGCAGCGTGAACGGGGATGGCGTCGACTGGACTGAGGGTGTCGGGATCGAGCGGGTGGGAGGAGCAAGGGCGATGGATCTGGGCAACATGGTCGAGGCTGGGGGCGTCGGGGTTAGGGAAGTCGACGGAGAGGTGGGCGTCGATGGGAAGCGGGGCTCGCCAGAGGGAGGTCGGGGCAGATGGGTTTGAGCGGGAACAGTGAGGTCGGGGAGAGAGAGAAGAGAGAGGAGGAGAGAAATGACGGCTATCAAATTGCATTTTGTGTTTTTAGGATTTGTATTAGGGTTGTATTTATAAAGTACAAGTAAATTTTGGGTTAATGGGTTAGGATCCATTAATAATGGGTTTGGGTCAATAAATAATTGCAATTGGATTTTGGGTTCAACAAGAGATGGGTTTGAAGACAATAGGGTTCAAATAAAATACTCACAATAAATTAATAAAATAGGATCAACAAGAAAATAGCCCAACAAGAAGAATGAGAGTAGTTCGTGAACGAAAGTTTATATCCATTTAAATAAATAAATAACAGAAATGAACAGAATATCGATTGACCTTAAAAATAAATTGGAAATTGCCAAGAAAATCAAATCTGGTACAATAATAAAATATTTAGATAGGTGAATTTTAAATAGATAATCAAGGAATAACAATTAATAATTTTAATCAATAAAAAATAAAATTATATAACAAATTAGTATTCGGGTTTAATAATTTATTAAAATAATCCAATAATAATAATATATTTGATTTAGGCTCAAATACAAATATCCGATCAATAAGATATGGATAGTAAGATTAATATACACCATTATTCGAAATAAATAAAATTTCAATTAGAAAACACTTTAATAAAATATTCGAAACGAATTTAGCACAAAATAAATTTATAAAAATAAAATTATAGAAAATACAAGAAAAATACTTATTAGCGGAAATGGGAGTTACAGTGATGTTTATGTAGAATCTAAAATCTTGAAATTTGGTTGAAGATGTAATAAATGATGATTTTTGTAATGAACACAAGCTGTAGGTTGAATAGTTAGCTCGCTGTTTTGAATGAATGTATATGTTAGGACTTTAGAATGGACTTAGAATGATGTTTATCTAACTCTTGAATAATGTTTGACCATGTTAGAGTTGTACTTGTATGCACCAAATGAGTTTAAGATCAGAATAAGTTGTTTACCTCATTCTTGCTAATTGGTGCAACTTGCTTGTTATTCTAAATTTTCTAGCTTGCTTAAGGTTAGAATAACCTGGTTTAAATTGATGATTGGGGATGATTCTACTACCCAAGAGTGCTATTAACTTGCTGATGGTTAGGGCTATGAAATTGTACCCTAGGACCTATTAATACTACATAATTACTTCGGTAGATAGGAGCCCATGTCACCTTGGGTGCAATGGATGAAGAAAGTTTTTGTGCACCGACGAGATTGCTATCCGAGGAGGAATTGATTGTTTGCTAAAAACTTGGTCAAAATCCAAGCAAGAAGGAGAATGGCGATTGATGAAGGTCAAGTTGCTGATGTCACTGGGTCAAGTTGGGGCCAAGTCGGGCTAACTCTTGGGCCTAGTTTGGAGGACAAGTTGGATTCCACTCGGGACAATTTGAGTTTGGATAAAAGGACAAGGTTGATTAACTAGGACGGAACCGTCTGGTATTCACCAAAGCATTTCTCTAACAAAAGATATTTAGTTACTTAAACTAAGACTAGTGTATAACTTCTATGTTAGGACCTTCAAACTAGTTGGTTGATCATCTAACTAATAAATTAATAAGGATGGTTAAAATCTAACCGAAGCCAATAGAATCAGGTAGCTAGATAATGGAAGATCCGGACTAGAACTCTAGAAATTACTATAATCTATAGCCTTGATGATCTTAATAGTTGGACTCTTGTGATAGTTAAGTTTTTAATCAGTAGGTTAATGTTGTGAGTTATAGGTGAGTTTTTCTTGAGGCTAAGTGGGACCCAAATCGTCAGCATTGCGATATGTTGTGCCTTTCGGGGAAGAGAGGATGCATTTATTAGCAAGATTTATTATTTGTGATGTGAGGCCGGTAGGGTACGTTAGCTCTAGGCCTCGTTATTATTGTTTGCTAGGACAGACACTAGTGAGTGTTGTACTCTCCTGTCAAGGGGATACGGGCGACGTTGCCTCGACTGTTAATTTTTGGGATCTAGTTGAAAGAATGGGTAGCGAGTGCTATCTCCGGTCGGAAACTAGGGGAATAGACCCCTATGTGACTGTCTATGTTCTAAGTTATCAAAGGAGAATATTCTATGCTAGCAAAACAACGAGGAGCAAGTGTTCAACACTAAGTCTCCTGCCAGAGTAAGGATAGACCCCGCGGATTCACCTTATAATAATAATAACTTTTGGTGGGGGCAAAAGTGGCTCTATCCGCAGATTCCGACAGAGCGGCGGCAAAGCCAATGATCACGGAAGTGGAGAGAGACTACGGATCCTAGCGGGGTGGAAAGATTTCTTCACGGATCTGAGCGAATAGAGTGATCGCTGATGTTCAGAGTGGAGAAACCACCAGACCGATTGCTGTAACGGAAATGGACTGCATAACTGCATACTCTACCAGTCACTAGATAAATGTCAGGATCATGAAAGAGTATAAGAGTAGGTTGCATGACGAGGGATCAAAACCTATCATCTGAATAACGTGAGCTTGATTTGGGGAGTATGTAGTATGTGATGCATACATCTCCAATCAAGTGTGCATTAGAGCAGAAGCATCGTGTGCATTTGAGTGTGCATTAGATTCTAGGTCATGGTATACACATACACTTGTGAATTGACTGCACATTTTTCCTTTGCATGATATATTGGTTGTTGAGTTTTGGAGAATCGCTGGTTTTATCAGCATTGCGTCAGTTATATTTAACTGGTGTACCCACATTCTGATTTTTTGCAAGACTACTTGATCGTGGAAGCAGGAGACTCGAGCTGCGTGGAGCATCTGAGTGGATATTGTAATTTTGTATAGTAAATTTTATTGATGTAATTCATAATTTAAAATTTATGTAAGATTGCATTGTATAATATAACATTCTGAGATGCAATAAGATTAATTTCCTGTCAATTTTCTATGTTAAGCACTAAGTAAGATCCTGGCTTGTATCTCGAGTTTCCTGTGTACGGAATTCGGGGCGCTACATGCACACCTAGTTGTTCTGTTCTTGGGGGATTCAGATGAACGAAGACTTTTCAAATTCTGCCAAGAGTAGCCTGACGAGTGCCAAGTACGGAATCATTTGGGTTTAGTGGGCCTCGTATTCCATGCCGAATTGATTGATTACAAGTTGGGAATCACTGAAGGCTTTGATCCCTTTTAACTCCAGCTTTGCAGGCTAGAAGGAGTCTGGCGGTTAGTGCCTCATACTCAACTTCGTTGTTGGATTCCAAAAGTTGAGGCACAAGGAATACTGGAGGATGAAGTTGTACGGGCATTCAGTATCACGCCCTCTCTGCTTCCTTCTTCGTAGGAGGAACCATCAGCATAGATCTCCTAAACTGGCTCATCTTCATGGGCATCAAATGTTTTGGGGATAGTGCACTCGGTGATAAACTCGGTGAGCGCCTAACCCTTGATCGTGGTCATCGGCTTATAATTGATATCTTGCTAGCTGAGCTAGATGGACCACTTGATTATCGGTCGAAGTTCTCTAGCTTGTTAAGGACATGCTTTAGAGGCTGGTCCATGAGAACTTGGATATAATCGGCCGTGAAGTATAGGCAGAGTTTTTGTGCAGCCATGACCAGGGCGTCAGCTACCTTCTCCATTTTGGCATAACGTAGCTCGGTATCGTGAAGAACTTTTCTTACATAATAAATGGGTTTCTGCATCCCATCATCTTCTCGGATCAGGACCGCACTAAGGTCATTCTCGAACGCTGCCAAGTAGAGGTAGAGGACTTCACCTTGCTCGGGTTTGCTAAGCAGAGGGGGGTTGGTGAGATACTCCTTCAATTGGTTAAAGGCCTGCTGCTGGGGTTCTCCCCCCTCAAAACATCTTTGCCCCCTGGAGGGCCTTGACGAATGGAAAGGATTTTCCCCGGGTTCCAAGAGGAATCACCTGATGGCCGCAAGTTGGCCAGTGAGTCTCTGAACCTCTTTGACATTCTTAGGAGGGGCATTGTCCAGGATGGCCTGAATCTTTTTGGGTTTGCTTCAGTTCCTCGAAGTCACGCCGAAGGCTTACTTAGACGGATTGAGCCTCATGTTATGCTTTCTTAAGAATTTCGAACGCCTCCTTTAGGTCATTCACATGGTCTCCTCCTCTGAGGCTCTTGACGAGCATGTCGTCTACGTATACTTCCATATTTCAACCTATTTTTCCCTTGAAAACCCGGTTCTCCAACCTCTGATAGGTGACAACCAATGCTCTTAAGGTCGAAGGGCATGACCCGGTAACAGTGGAGCCCTTGGTCTCTCACGAAAGCTATTTTTGAAATATCCAGAGGGAACATCTAGATCTAGTTGTACCCGGAGAAGGCATCCATGAAGCTCAGAAATTCTTGTTCGAATGTCTTATCGATGAGGGCGTCAATGCTCGGAAAGGGGGAAGGGGTCTTTCAGACACACCTTGCTGAGATCTGTGAAGTCGATGTAGATCCTCCATTTACCGTTTTCACCATCACGACACTGGCCAACAACTTCGGGTAGTTGACCTCCTGGATAAAGTGCGCAAAGAGGAGATCATCGACTTCCTCCTTTACTGCTTATTGCCTCTCGAGCACAAATTTTGGTGCCTATATTGTACAGGCTTAGAATCTGGATTGACGCTCAACTTATGCATGATCAGGTCTTTGGAGATGCCTGGCATGTCCGAAGGGGTCCGGGCGAACCATTCCTGGTCCTGTCGAACACAGCTGATGATTTCCTCTTTAAGGCTAGATGGCAGGGCCTTGCTCACTTAGAACCATTTGGTCTTGTTTGCTTCAGAGAAGGGGGACTCCTCCAACTCGTCAACTGGCTCAGAGCCCATTGAACTCCTATCACAGGTGACTTTGACCACGTCAAGAGGGAGGACCACGCCCCCCACTGTGGCGATATAGAAAGCCCCGATGGCCTGCTGATTACCCTTCCCGACTCCGACCCTAGCCTTCGTGGGGAACTTCATTCTCATATGGTAGGCCGAGGGTACTGCCTGAAGAGATGCTAGATCGGGGTGCTCGAGTATGGCATTATATGCCGCTTTGATATTGACCACCATGAAGTTCATAGGATGGGTTCGGGTGGTTGGATATTTTCAAGCAGTAACATCCAGAGTGACGATCCCTTCGATCTAGACTAGAGCACCAGAGAAACTGTGATGGGTGTAGCCCATGGGCTTTAACATTTCTTGGGAGAGATTCAATCCTTCGAAGGCTGTGAGGAACAAGATATTGACTGGGATACCATTATCCACAAGGATACGTTGGACTTCGTGGTTCACCAGACCGAGGTTGATGACTAAGGTGTCACAGCAGGGGATCTATATGCCTTCAGGGTCTTCATCTGAAAAAGAGACAGAGAGGCCGTGCCCTGGGGAAGGGGGACAGTTGTAGACTGAGTTCACCTCTCGAATGAACGCCTTGCGAAAGGAGTTGGACACTTCCCCATCGGTCCTCCATGTATAGAGTGCAGGATGGCCATTTTCATGGAACCTTGGGGATCGGAGTCTGTTTCTGAACGCTTGTTAGACCCGCTAGGAGAAAGAGAAGTTCTTGGGTCATTCCAGGTGAACTTGGAAAGGTATCCCCATTAGGTTACAAGGGCAGTCACAGGTTAAATACTGTAACATCCTGAATTTCATTTATAATTAAATATAAGTTTTGTTTGATTTCACGTGTTTTGCACGTGCAAATTTATGTACATTTACCCTTAAAAATTATTTATTTTTATGTCATGAACAAGTATTTTATTTCCTCTCTTTTAAAAAGGTTATTAGTATCTATTATTAATTCTTAAAGGCCTAATTATTTAATTCTAGCCCACACTAATTAAATTAATTAAATAAATTAAGAGCCAATGGATTTTTTGCCCACTAAAATAAGCCCATTAGTTTATTCTCATTTAAATGAGACAACTTGTCGGGTAGACTTTTTTTTGTAACAAATTAATTAATAACACATGAACATTTAGTAACTAGGCGTGCATGGAGAGGCACGTGCATTGCACATACACGTGCAATTGTGCATGAAGGGGTGACTGGATTGTTCAAGAGGAGGTGAGAGAGATGGAGAGAGTGGTGAGGTGGTTGTGTGATCATGGGTAGTTGTTCTAACTCCCTAGTACATCCTAGCCCTTCATCTAAATGCATCTCCACCCTTCATTTTGCCTTAAGTAGTGTATAAATAGCCCCCCCCTGTAGCGCCCTAAATTTCTAATATAATATCCTAGAAAATACGTGGCACAATTCTCGGCATCAATTTTAATGTAATATTAAACAAAGTCAACACCAGTAAAGATTTAAATTTTCATTTCAATAATCATTTACATAGCACAGCGGAATACAATTCACCTTAAATTAAAATCTTTTTTCTTACAACAATTTCTTTTACAATTACGTAAGTCATTAAATCACTTGAACTCAAGCATCCAAATCAGAGCCTTAAGAAATCACCTGTAAAATATGAGGCTGGAGATAACCCTAACCCCAAAACTAAAGGGGTCAGCCATAAAGGTGTGAGTGATATAAACAAGCAACATAAGTAAAGCATGGATTTATCAACAACAGAACATAACAAGAGTAAATGAATATAGGAAATCACAAACGCGAAAAACACAACGAGTGAAGCTAGACTAAGTGTCAAGTGTAGAAAACAGAAAAACCACATGCGTGAAACCAAATCAAGAAAGCACAATTCTATATGCTGACTCTCTAATGCGTACTTGTCGGAGTCTATGCATCCCACTCTACATAGGTCCGGTGCAAGCCCTTAACGTCTCCACATTATAGGATTTAATCCCCCCGCTATGCAACTAATCCTAACGATGACTACTACGAGATAAAGATATACTGTGAGTATTAGCCCATGGCCCGATAATTCCAGAGGTCAAACTCTATCCACAGATAATTCCGGAGACTATTTCACTCACACCTGGGAATCTTCGAGAATACCCCACACCGCAAGCAATGGCACCTCATCATACGAATACCACATGTGTGTCGCCTCGATCCCGATAATTCCGGAGATCAATCCCACACCACAGATAATTCCAGAGACTATTTCACTCACACCTGGATAATTTCGAGGATTATCTCACACTGCAAGCCATACTGAGGTCCATAACCCATGTTCTCGTTCATCATATCACCACTAGTGCCTGTCCTTATCATTTAGGTTGTTTTATTACTTTACGAATCTCCTAGAGTTGGTGTACCCTACCAGACTTAACTCAACAACTGATCAACTAAAATTTCCTCAACAGGCCCAAACATGAATATCTCAACTGTTGGTATACTAGGGTCACACACACCCTCTAGAGAGTCACACTCAAATAACCAAACCAATCCTCCAACGTAAATTGTTCAGTTAAACCACTTGAAAACATATGTTCAGTAGAAGATAAAGTATAGAATAATAAGTTGTAGATTAGAACATTTAGAGAATAAATCATTTGAAGGAACATTCAGAAATATAAAGATACATCAGTACCAGTCGACTAATAACAAGCGTAAGTTGACTATCCAGAAAGAGAATTTTAGGGTTTTAAGAAAATAATCTAAGTGTTATAAGTCGACTATCTATGGTCATAAGTCGACTGTCCAGAGAGAAAAATCCAATAATCTTTAAGAAAATAATTCTAAGTATAGAAGTCGACTGTAAAGGGTATAGGTTGACTGTCCAGAGAGAAAAATTACAATAACTTCGAGAAAATAATTTTAGGTGGTACCAGTCGACTGTAAACGTCATCAGTCGACTGTCCAGAACAAGATTTCAAGAAAAACTAGAGAACATTGCAGCTGGGTCGTGTCGGTCGACTGAGAAGTCATACCAGTCGACTGTCGACCTACAGACTGCATACTTTTGGTTGTACACATTTCAACCGATACGTAGTTTTACCTTATGAAAACGATTTCTACGAAACGCTTATTTCTTATATGATCAAATACAACTTGTAGGACATATAATAGTCCATAAAAACTAAATCAAAACTACGTGAATTTATAAAAATAGAGATTTTTGTTGATTTCTTTCGATTAAAACATGAATTGTGCATATAGTCAAATATAGAGTTTTCTTAAAATTTCACTGATCACCAAAATAGTTTCGTATTCAGATCCAAACCATATAAAAACCAAATCTCAAAGAAAAACCCTAATTTGGATTCATTTCTACAAACTCACTAAATTATCAATTTCGATTTTCAAGACATGATCTCTTGATTCATAAATTGTTTCTCCAAATTTCTCAGAACTGAATTACTACTACAACTCACAACCATAATCAATTGGTAACATCACCATATCAAGTTTCATTCAACCAATACTCAAAAGTGATAAAAATCTCATCTTCATTAGATTCATGCATAAAATCTACCATATTAGGTCAATCCAACATTAATCCAAAAGAAATAGCATACCCATGATCTCTAATAGGACATTCATCAATCTCAAATTACCCACATACAATTTTATTCACAAACAACTAAGTGTTTCACAAGATCTAATTTTTCATCCATCCATCCAACTCATCATGTACATATTCATACTCAAAACCCTACACATGCTTTCTAGTAGATGAAATTCAACATCCAAGATCAATCAAAACATTCATATCATTCGCATACAACATACAAAAAAGAAAACAAATCACTCACCTCGAATGAAGAAATCTGATAAGAAAATCTTTCTTTGGCGAAATCCAAGATCCTCTCCTTCAATCTCCAAGAATAATAAAATCTTTGTGTTGTGCAGCGAAAGACAGCTGCACTCCACCTCTTTTAAATACCCGGGATAGGAGAATTAGGATTTTTAAACACATTTGCAAAATAACCCCTTGAAAATATAACTTTACATAAATAGATCCCTATATTTGGAAACTTAATAAAACCAATTAAATTAATATTTAAAAGAAAAATAAACTCCTTATTTCCAGTCGGCACTGTTTGGAAAGTCCAGAAAATAGTTTTGCACTTTCATCACTCAAAATGACAATTTTGCAAAAAGATCCTTCTTTTTGTGATATTTGCAAATAGATCCAATTAATATCAGAAAAATATAGAAAAATTATAAATAAATCCCAAATAATAAATGATGATTTTACATGAAGAAATTTTGGCTTTTGAACTTCTCAAGAAAATATTTGCACGTATTTTGCACGTGTAAAAAGATAGATTTTCAGAAATATATTTATTAAATCTCCCAAAATCCATTTTAATTCATTTATAAACCTTTTAAAATAATATTTAAAAATACGGGGTACTACATCACTCCCTCCTTAGAAGAGTTCTGTCCTCAGAACTATTACTAATGAGGTCCAAAATAAGAATGATCAAAGAAATTGAAATCTCATAAATGAACCATAATTCGAAATATTCACATAGAAGGACATGTCAAACAAAAGAAATACTACTCAATCCAATAGTACAATCATCCAAAGAATTACCATCACATAAATAAGATACAATCATATAAAAAGCTCAGGAAAATCCTTCTGCATGCGATCCTCTGGCTCCCAAGTAGCCTCCTCGAACTGCTGATTCCTCCACAGCACCTTGAACATAGGTATCACTTTGCTCCTAAGAACTTTCTCCCTACAGTCGATGATCTCCACAGGCAGTTCTTTGTAACTCAAGTTCACCTGTAGACCTTCAGGAATCTCTACCAACTGATGATTCTGATCTGGCACATACTTCCTCAACAATGACACATGAAACACATCATGCACCTGTGCCAACTCCTCTGGAAGCTCCAATCTATATGCTGTCTTGCCAATCCGCTCCACGATCGTGTATGGCCCAATATACCTTGGTCCCAACTTGCCTCCCTTACCAAACCTGATCACTCCTTTGGTCTGAGACACCTTGAGGAAAACTACATCTCCAACCTCAAACTCCAAGTCCCTTCGTCGAGTATCAGCATAACTCTTCTGCTGACTCTGAGCTTCAACCAACCTCTTGCGAATCAGCTCAATCTTCTCTGACGTCTGCTGCACAATCTCAGGACCAAATATCTGCCTCTCACCAACCTCGTACCAACAAACAGGTGTCCTGCACCTCCGCCCGTACAAAGCCTCATACGGCGCCATCCCGATACTCGCATGGTAACTATTGTTATAAGCAAACTCAACCAATGCCAAGTATCTCTCCCAACTACCACCAAAATCCATAACACAAGCCCTCAGCATATCTTCAAGCACTCGATTCACCCTCTCCGTCTGACCATCAGTCTGTGGATGAAATGCAGTACTGAAATCAGTTCCGGTGCTCAAAGCTGCCTGTAGGCTCTTCCAAAACCTTGAAGTGAACCTTGCTCCCTGTCGGAAACAATCGACACAGGAACTCCATGAAGCCTCACAATCTCACCAATGTACAACTCAGCCAATTTCTCCAACGACCAAGTAATCTTCATGGCTAGAAAGTGAGCCGACTTAGTTAAACGGTCCACAATAACCCAAATTGAGTCATTGCCCTTCGAACTCCTCAGCAAACCTGAGATGAAATTCATACTGATATTCTCCCATTTCCACTCCGGAATGGGCAACGACTGTAACAAACCTCCAGGTCTTTGATTTTCTGCTTTGATCTACTGACAAGTCAGACACCTTGCCACAAAATCTGCCACATCCCTTTTCATACCAGGCCACCAAAAGTGCTGTTTGATGTCCTTGTACATCTTCGTGCATCCCGGATGTACTGACAACAAGGTACCGTGTGCTTCCTGCAAGATACTCTCTCTCAAATCTGCATTATTCGAAACACACAACCTCTCACTCATCCAAAGAACTCCATCTTGGACACGAAACTCTGATAGCTTGCCTTCTGAAACCTGTTGCAGCATCATCTGAATCTCTGAATCTGATCTCTGACCTTCCACAATCCTTTCTCTCAAGGAAGGCTGCAGCCTCAACTGAGCAAAAGACGCCCCTAGACCCTGCAGCACCACCTCGATACCTGCCTGATCAAACTCTGCTGCCAACTCGTTTCGAGTAGTGATCAAACTTGATAAACTACTCTTCCTGCTAAGTCCATCAGCTACCACATTCGCCTTACCCAGATGATACTTGATCTCAGGACGAATGTCTTCCAATACTTCCAACCACCTTCTCTGCCGAAGATTAAGATCCTTCTGTTGATAAATGTACTTCAGGCTCTTGTGGTCGATGTACTTATTGACCTTCTCACCATAAACATAATGCCTCCACTTCTTCAAGGCAAAGATAATAGCTGCTAGCTCCAAATAATGTGTCGGATAATTCTTCTCATGCGGATGCAATTGCCTCGAATCGTAAGGAATAACCTTGCCTTCTTGCATCAAGAAACAACCCAAACCTCGGAGAGATGCATCATTGAAGATATCATAATCCTTTCCCGCTTGTGGCAAAGCTAAGATAGGTGCAGTAGTCAACCTCTCCTTTAACTCAAGGAAGCTCGCCTCACACTTATCAGTCCATGAAAATGCCACATTCTTCCGGGTCAAACCTGTCAAAGGAACAGCAATCTGAGAATACCCTTGGATGAATCTCCTGTAGTAACCAGCCAAACCCAAGAAACTTCTGACTTCCTTCACAGACGTTGGTCTGGGCCAATCCTTTACTGCTTCAACCTTCTGAGGATCAGTGGCCACTCCCTCCTTAGAAAGGATATGACCAAGGAAAGCTACCTCAAATTTCCAAAACTCATACTTCGACAACTTGGCATACAAACTATGCTCCTGCAATTTCTGTAATACCGCTGTCAAGTGCATAGAATGCTCCTCCTCCGACTTCGAATACACCAAAATATTGTCGATGAAAATCACCACGAAGGAGTCAATAAATAGCCTTAAAACCCGATTCATCATATCCATGAACACTGCTGGCACATTCGTCAACCCAAATGGCATCACCAAAAACTCATAGAGCCCATGACGAGTCCTGAAAGCTGTCTTACTCACATCTTCCTCCATGACTCGAACCTGATGATACCCTAATCTCAAATCAATCTTCGAAAACACAGCTGCTCCTCGAAGCCTGTCGAACAAATCATCAATCCGCAGAAGTGGATACTTGTTCTGTATAGTCACCCTATTCAACTCCCAGTAGTCAATGCACATCCTCATTGACCCATCTTTCTTCTTGACTAACAGTACTGGCTCACCCCACAGTGAGGAACTCGGCCTAACAAGCCCCTTGCTCAACAGCTCCTCAATCTGCTTCTTCACTTCGTCTTGCTCTACAGGTGCCTTCCTGTACGGAGCCTTAGAAATCGGAGCACTCCCCGGCTGAACATTGATGCAAAACTCCACATCTCTCTGTGGCGGTAATCCTGGAAAATCTTCCAAGAACACCTTAGGAAAATCTCTGACAACCAGAATGCCTTTGACTTCATCTGGAATCACCATCTTGGATACCATTGCAGCCACCTTCGAAACTTTCTTCTTCCCTTGGAAAGTCACTGCGGGACCACCTGGTGCTTTCACTAACACCTCTTTCTGCTTGCATTCAATTTTGGCATCATATATTGCCATCCAATCAATGCCCACGATCACATCACCTCCTAAGACTTGCAGCTCAATCAGATCAATGCCGAATAATCTCCCGCCAATCTCGATATCACAGCCCTCGTAATATCGTTTAGCGATCAATTCTTCACCTGACGGAGTTGCCACTGACAAAACCTTGCCTGGAAATAACTTAGGCTCCACACCTAAGACCTTTGAAAAATTGGGCGACACAAAACTATATGAAGAACCAGTATCAAATAAAACCTTTGTCTTTATTCCATTAACCAAAACAATCCCTGTTACATGAAGAATGATACTCAATCTCCAATTATTCTCAAATAAAATTTTTACTTATTACATTGATTAAAAATAAAATCAAAACTCTTGCATACCCTGGATCACATCTTCCGAGTTACCCGCATCCTCCTCGGTTAATGCGAACACTCGCCCTTGCCTCTGGAATTTACTTCCATCTGGACCATCCTTCCTCAACTGTGGACAATGAGGCTTAGAATGTCCCTGCCTGCTCACACTGGAAACAAGTCTTCTTTGCCAACTTAGGACACGCTGACCTGTAATGACCTGTCTCCTTGTAGTAATAACAAGTCACTTCCTGAGTTGTAGGTGCCTTCTGCACTGAACCACTGAACTTGAATTGCTTCACTGGGAATCCCTTTCCACTCTGACCTGATGCTGGCATCTTGTTCCTGTTCCAGGTCTCTTGCTTCTTCTAGAACTGGTCCATGTCTTCCTCTATCATAGCTGCTCTCCTGACTAGCTTGTCGAAGCTCCTTATTCCCAACAGAATCATTCTCGACCTCAAGTTTGGCCTCAAGCCCTGCTCAAACTTCTTGGCCTTCTTCGCCTCGTCAACTATCAACTCTGGTGCATACCTCGACAGCTGAGCGAACTTGGTCTCATACCCTTGCACGGTCATGCTGCCCTGCTGTAGATTCAGGAATTCGGTCGCCTTCTTCTCCTGAATATCCAGGGGAAAAGAAACGATCCCTGAATTCTTCCAGAAAAGCCTCCCAAGTCATCTACTGGTTTCCCCAACGTCCTCTTTACTGTTTGCCACCAAACACCAGCGTCCTTTTCCAGTTGCATAGTGGCCAACTTCACCTTATTGGCTGCCGGAGTTTCTGAGACCTCGAAGATTGTCTCCATCTGTCGAATCCAATCATCAGCCTCGTTTGGATTAGATTGCCCCTCAAACACGAGCGGCCTCATCCTCTTGAAGGACTCGATCTGCTTGATCGGATCGGCATTAACCAATCCTGGTCCAGCCCCACGAATCTGATTTTGGTTCTAATTTTGAGCCGAAATAGCTGCCATTAGTGCATTCAAAGTCTGATACACCCTGGCAAATTCAGGCCTCGAGATCAATTCCAGCTCCTTGGGAACTTCCAGCTCCATCACCATTGTTACCAACCCTGTATCTGGGTCCAACCATTCTGAATACTGCAAAATGAGGGAAAAATTAGAGCACCACAACACAATTCACATCAATACCATTTGGCAAAACCTCAACTGTACCCCAAAGTAAAACATCATGTTTCAGTTCTATATGATACTCACTCTCTAATGTCCACACCTAGGTACTCACACTCTAGTGTCCACACCTAGGTTACTTTTTTATACCATGTTTATTATTACTAGTGAAGCATGCTCTAATACCAATCTCTGTAGCGCCCCAAATTTCTAATATAATATCTTAGAAAATACGTGGCACAATTCCCAGCATCAACTTCAATACAATATTAAACAAAGTCAACACCTGTAAAGATTTAAATTTTCATTTCAATAATCATTTACATAGCACAGCGGAATACAATACACCTTAAATCAAAATCTCTTTTCTTACAACAATTTCTTTTACAGTTACATAAGTCATTACATCACTTGAACTCAAGCATCCAAATCTGAGCCATAAGAAATTACCTGTAAAATATGAGGCTAGAGATAACCCTAACCCCAAAACTAAAGGGCTCAGCCATTAAGGTGTGAGTGATATAAACAAGCAACATAAGTAAAGCATGGATTTATCAACAACAGAACATAACAAGAGTAAATGAATATAGAAAATCACAAATGCGAAAAACACAACGAGTGAAGCTATACTAAGTGTCAAGTGTAGAAAACAGGAAAACCACATGCATGAAACCAAATCAAGAAAACACAATTCTTTATACTGACTCTCTAATGCGTACTTGTCGGAGTCTATGCATCCCACTCTACATAGGTCCGGTGCAAGCCCTTAACGTCTCCACATTATAGGGTTTAATCCCCCGCTATGCAACTAATCCTAATACGATGACTACTACGAGATAAAGAAAAACTGTGAGTATTAGCCCATGCTCCGATAATTCCGGAGGTCAAACTCTATCCACAGATAATTCCGGAGACTATTTCACTCACACCTGGGAATCTTCGAGAATACCCCACACCGCAAGACAATGGCACCTCATCACACGAATACCACATGTGCGTCACCTCGATCCCGATAATTCTGGAGATCAATCACACACCACAGGTAATTCCGGAGACTATTTCACTCACACATGGATAATTTCGGGGATTATCTCACACCGCAAGCCATACTGAGATCCATAACCCATGTTCTTGTTCATCATATCACCACTAGTGCCTGTCCTTATCATTTAGGTTGTTTTATTACTTTACGAATCTCCTAGAGTTGGTGTACCCTACCGGACTTAACTCAACAACTGATCAACTAAAATTGCCTCAACAGGCCCAAACATGAATATCTCAACTGCTGGTATACTAGGGTCACACACACCCTCTAGAGAGTCACTCAAATATCCAAACCAATCCTCCAACGTAAATTGTTCAGTTAAACCACTTGAAAACATATGTTCAGTAGAAGATAAAGTATAGAATAATAAGTTGTAGATTAGAACATTTAGAGAATAAATCATTTGAAGGAACATTCAGAAATATAAAGATACATCAGTACCAGTCGACTAATAACAAGCGTAAGTCGACTATCCAGAAAGAAAATTTCATGGTTTTAAGAAAATAATCTAAGTGTTATAAGTCGACTATCTAGGGTCATAGGTCGACTCTCCAGAGAGAAAAATCCAATAATCTTTAAGAAAATAATTCTAAGTATAGAAGTCGACTGTAAAGGGTATAGGTCGACGGTCGAGAGAGAAAAATTACAATAACTTCGAGAAAATAATTTTAGGTGGTACCAGTCGACTGTAAAGGTCATCAGTCGACTGTCCAGAACAAGATTTCAAGAAAAACTAGAGAACATTGCAGCTGGGTCGTGTCGGCCGACTGAGAAGTCATACCAGTCGACTGTCGACCTACAGACTGCATACTTTTGGTTGTGCACATTTCAACCGATACGTAGTTTTATCTTATGAAAACGATTTCTACGAAACGCTTATTTCTTATATGATCAAATGCAACTTGTAGGACATATAATAGTCCATAAAAACTAAATCAAAACTACTTGAATTTATAAAAATAGAGATTTTTGTTGATTTCTTTCGATTAAAACATGAATTGTGCATATAGTCAAATATAGAGTTTTCTTAAATTTTCACTGATCACCAAAATAGTTTCGTATTCAGATCCAAACCATATAAAAACCAAATCTCAAAGAAAATCCCTAATTTGGATTCATTTCTACAAACTCACTAAATTATCAATTTCGATTTTCAAGACATGATCTCTTGATTCATAAATTCTTTCTCCAAATTTCTCAAAATTGAATTATCAATTTCGATTTTCAGGACATTCATCAATCTCAAATTACCCATATACAATTTTATTCACAAACAACTAGGGTTTTCACAAGATCCAATTTTTCATCCATCCATCCAACTCATCATGTACATATTCATACTCAAAACCATAAACATGCTTTCTAGTAGATGAAATTCAACATCTAAGATCAATCAAAACATTCATATCATTCACATACAACATACAAAAAAGAAAACAAATCACTCACCTCGAATGAAGAAATCTGATAAGAAAACCTTTCTTTGGCGAAATCCAAGATCCTCTCCTTCAATCTCCAAGAATAATAAAATCTTTGTGTTGTGCAGCGAAAGACAGCTGCACTCCACCTCTTTTAAATACCCGGGATAGGAGAATTAGGATTTTTAAGCACATTTGTAAAATAACCCCTTGAAAATATAACTTTACATAAATAGATCCCTATACTTGGAAACTTAATAAAACCAATTAAATTGAGATTTAAAAGCAAAATAAACTCCATATTTCTAGTCGGCACTGTCTGAAAAGTCCAGAAAATAGTTTTGCACTTTCATCCCTCAAAATGACAATTTTGCAAAAATATCTTCTTTTTCGTGATATTTGCAAATAGATCCAATTAATATCAGAAAAATCTAGAAAAATTCTAAATAAATCCCAAATAATAAATGATGATTTTCCATGAAGAAATTTGGCTTTTGAACTTTTCAGGAAAATATTTGCACGTGTTTTGCACGTGTAAAAAGATAGATTTTCATAAATATATTTATTAAATCTCCCAAAATCCATTTTAATTCATTTATAAACCTTTTAAAATAATATTTAAAAATAAGGGGTACTACACCCTCCCCCCTCCCCCCCCCTTCCCAGCCATTCATGTCTTTGCACCATTAGAAATTTGTAAATAGTGAGAAGAAAAGTAAGAGTTGTAGAAATTTGTGTGTGAGAAAAGATCGAGAGTTGTGCTTTTTGTGCGTTCTCTTTCACCATTGGAGGCCAGCCTGCATCAAGCGGTGAAGGAAGGAGCTCGGGCTCATTCTAAGCAAGGAGGAGAAGGCTCTTGGTGTGGACAAGCAGGGAGGAGAAGGCTCACAACTAGGAGAGGATCGTGTGTTCAAGGAGTTTCTCTAGGAGTTTTCTTTGTTTCTTCAATTTAGGCCGGTGATTTCTCTACTTATAATGTAGATACCATGCTAGGAACTGAATTGATGAATATGCTAAGAGAAACTAGTTAAATTGGCCAAATGATTGTTAAAAAGAGACTAATTAGAAATGAGATGAATTCTTGATAAATTGGTTGATAATTGAAATGATTGTGACTATTAAAATAGAAATTGTCATGTTGCTATGGAATATGTATTTTTGAACAATGCTAGATTAAGAAATTTCCTTGTGATTGACTAGTTTGTTAATTAAACTATTGATATGTGTTTTCTAAGTAGTGCAACATTAATGTGAAAATAAAAGGAAATATGTTCTAGAATTTTTTTTAGAAAAGAAAGTAAGAAAACATCCTTTTGTGGAAATTGTATTGCAAAATTGTGGAGAAATCATGGTTGCATTTCAAAGTCGAAAATGTAGACTTAAATATAAATTGGGAAGAGAATTCACTTTAAATGTCAAAATAATGATTTTTTAAATTACTGTTATGCTGCAAATTTCTAAGATTGAGAATCTGAAATTTTTTATGATACAAAAATAAAGGAGAAGAAAATTAAAAAGATTTAGAATTGTGAAAATTTATTAATAAAAACAGTGAGTTGAGTTCTCAGTACATATCGGTTAGGCACTCAGGCCTTAGTGGTCAGTGGGTGCGGTTTAGTACTGTTACTGTAGCTAAGCGGAGACTTGGTCTTGGGTTCGAGTCTCTCCAGAGACTTTGTTTTTATGAAATCCGATTTTTACTCAAACCCGAAACCCAAAACTTAAGTATAATTTAAGTTCTGTATAAAACAGTTAGTCGTCTTGGACTTTTTGGTTCTCAGGTGCAACTTAAGATAGTCACTGTGCACAGGCGGGGGTTTGTGCGTGGGTTCGAATCCGGCCTTGCCCACTTTTGGAAAATTTGATTTTTTTTTTTTCTATTTTGTTATTTTAAAACGGTTTTTAAGTGTATAAAAAATCGAGAAAAATTACTAGAAATCTTAGAAAAATACCTAGACTTCATGGAAAATTTTTCTACAATATTTTGACTTATTATAATGAGAATTTGAGGCAATTTTTGGGAAAAAAGAGATTAATAAAATTTCTTAGGATATGATTTTTTTTTGTGATTAAAGATGATAAACATTTTTGAATATAGAGAAATTTGATGTAGAGTTTCAAAATGAGATTTTGATATGGGAAATTGAGTAAGACTAGATAAGAGATTGTTGATTAAAATTATGCAATTGTGCAAGGAAAAATAAAGTAAAAGAAACATGATGAAATGTGAAAATTGTGAATATGTATACTCTCATTTTAATGAGCATGAAAAGAGAATTGAGACTAGAGTTTTAGCTGAGTCCTCACATCGGCATAAATTAAATTTTGAAAAGAGAAATGTGATAAATAAAGACCAAGTTTGGGTCATGGTTAATGATCGATGTTTAAGACTGATGTAGAGGTAATGCTAATTCTAGAGTATTCATTTTAATTCATGATTCAATTATCTATGGATTTGACACATAGTGGAGATGTGATGAAAGTAAGTGAAAAATATAAGTATGAGGGCCCCGGATCTACGGTGTGAGAGTATTCACAGGATGTTCACATGATGCGTCATGTCAGGGGGTGGATACTTCTTCAGGATATCGTACCGTTGGCGACGCTTGTGGGGTGCTCGGTGACTACGTAGTGCCTTCGTTCCATGGCAGAGGCGAATTGTCCATAGGATGCCTGCGTGATGCATCATGTCAGTGCGTGGGATTCTCTCTAGGATGTCTGGATATGGGCTCATAACTCATAGAACACCTAGAAACTTACCGTAGTTACCGTATTAACTCATAGGCGAGGGAACCAACCCTACAAGATGATGAACGATTAAGGGCTTGCCCTCGGACCTATGTAGTATGTGATACATAGAATCTGAACAAGTGCGCATTAATGTCAACTAATATAAATGAATGCATTAAGGACTAAGTGCACATTTCACAAATGAAATCAACAGGATAGTCCCTTTAGCTTTTTTTGTGACAAGTGTGTGCTTTCTAATTAAGAGAAATTGATATATTATATCGTAGCGTCAGTTGTATGCAACTGACGTGCCCATAGTTTCTATGCAGGATAAAGTGATTAACAAGACTAAAGAATGAATGCTGCTTAAAGAAATATTCAAGTTCTTTTTTGTTTCATGTACCATGTTGTAATTTATATTTCTACTGTGTTGATGTAATCATTGTTGTAATAAAAGTTTTAAATTCCTTGTAAAATTGTACGAAGCGAAGTGTAAAGATCCTGTGGAACTTCGAATTTAGTCTTATTTGGAATCGGGGTGTTACAAATATATTGCGGAAAAAAATCACATAAATATCGAAACCTAGCAATGATCCAAGCGAAAAACCACAAATCGTGTTTAGGAGTTATACCTTAAAGATGGATCTGGTGTCTTCAAAATATGCCAATCACAGCACTGCAAATGTTACGGTGCCTCTACTGTATACACATGAATGGATCAAATCAAGCTCTCTCTTACGCCACGGTGCTAGCTGTGGAAAGGGGATGTTCATTACGATCTCTCTCTCTCTCACAGTTTCTGTGATGGCTAGGATTTTCTCATGTATCTTTTCCATAGAAATATATCGTATTTATAGGTGCAGAAAAACAACCCTAAGATAGTAGTGAGGCGATTGGACTCATAATCTTACCGGGGTCAGGTTCGTGTGTGGACCTTCTAACTTTAGTTGTCCCATTTAATCTAATTAATTACCGAACCATGTCAGAAGTCCAAGTCTTTCTAGGATTCCCAATTAAATTCATCTCATGAATTTAAATCTCAACTTC
Organism: Hemerocallis citrina; assembly: GCA_017893485.1. NCBI lineage: Eukaryota > Viridiplantae > Streptophyta > Magnoliopsida > Asparagales > Asphodelaceae > Hemerocallis > Hemerocallis citrina. The sequence goes on from CM030368.1 coordinate 82,388,019, forward strand.
GATCCATTCTAAATGTGTGACCTTGTAGGTTCCCATTACTTTGACAGTAATACTAAAATCCTATTCTATTGTTACGAACAGTCAGCGGTATCTAGCAATACATCACTGCTACTCATGTAATAAGATTGTCAGTGATTTGACATAACCTATATGTGACCAATGTTACTATGTAGACTAGTCGTTTTGTCCAAATATCTTAATTGATCATAATGCATATAGTGTGTCACCCTTGTATAGTTCAATCTTTGGTATCTTGATGTCCAGGTAGTCTTACTAAAATAAATGAGCTCAATATCTGGCAATGACTCATTTGAGCACGACCATGCATTTTGCAGTCTCACTCAATCAGGAACCCATAGATATCGCTCATGTTATGTAGGAGGGAAAAATCCCATCTAAGTGACTCACATCCTTCCACATGATTTGTAGTATATCCAATAGTCGACTTTATAATCACCTAACTACAGGCAAAGTTTGAAGGCATTAAAACATATAACTTCTTATGTAGGGAACCACAATGACTTAAAGTCAAAGGACTACGTAAACCGTGGTTACTGCGAGAACCGCTTACGACACTCACGTAATGATACATATAGCGCTTTCATGGTGGGTCAGTCCAGTATATTATTATTCTAATATGTATCCATGTGAAGACTTGATATCTCATATCCATGACCCGTGAGAATGGTCATCAGTATGCGCACAAACTAGTCCCTATGTATTATCGTTGTCCTAATTCACAATAATATTTGACTAGGGTCATTTAAGAATATTGTTCTGATTTCAGCCAATAGGATATCACAATCAAGTAATGCACTTGATATCCCATGGCATTGAACTAACTATTCTAAGGACTTTATTATGTTCATTGAATTCACAATAAATAAAATACCTCAATAGGATAAATAAATTTCATGATACAATATAAACTAATAATGTCAGTACACAACTGGCTTCTAGGGCATACACTAACTATCCCCTGGGGATTAGGGCCTCGATTTTGTCTTTCAGCGCCCGACAGTTGTTGGTCTCTTGACCGTGGTCTCGATGGAACCGACAGTAGAACTTTATGTCCCTCATCTTATTCCCATTATTGGGGGGGGGGGGGGGGGGTTGGTCAACCCCTTTTCTTCCATTTACGCTTGCATTAATCTGTGTGAACTTCTAAAATTGGGGAACTGGGGGAGGAAGCTTCTGCACAGAGGCATCCTTTTGGGCCTATTTTGATACCTCAGAACCATCCAACTTCCTTTTCCCCTTGGCAGGGGATTCATTCTGGCCTCCCGGATGTAAGGCTTCTTTGAACCTAATGTATTTCTCACTTTGGAGAAGGAGGTCAGAGAAATCTAAGGGAGATTTTTCAGTCAGGGAGATTTTCAAGAGGTCGTGTTGGACGTTGTTCCTGAAGGCAGCTGCATTGATGGAGGAGATGGACCTAGCCTCCGTTGTAATCCTCTGAATGAAGTATTGGTGATACTCCCCATCTTTCTACTTCAGATCGAACAAGGAGATGCTGGTCTTCTCAGCCTTGCGGCTGATCATGAACTGGGCAAGGAAGCCTTCCTCGAGCTGGTCGAATGGGAAGATCGAATTCGGGGCAAGTCTATCGTACCACTCTCACGCACATCATTGCAGCATGGTGGGGAACGCACGACAGAGGATGACATCTAAGTCACTGTGAGTCATCATGAGAGTTTTGAACCCCTCAATGTGATTAGCTGGATCTGACTCCCTATTATAGGTCTCGAATGCGGGAGGCTTGAACCTCCTCGGGACCGGGGCATCAAGGATGTAGGAGGAGAAGGGAGGCCGAAGTGGGTGGTACCCCCTGTTTGACTGCCTCTTACCTTCTCCTATTCGGGAGAGTCGGTCTTCCAACCCTTGTAGTCACTGAAAGACTACATCTTCTCATCCTTTGGATTAGGTCGACCCGTATGACTCTTCATTCTCCGTCCATCGGATATGGGGGTTGTTCGTGTGATGATCGCTCTTAGCTCTGCCTCGGTGAGATTTGAGGACCTCGTTCCGAAACACTCAGAACTCATATATCATCACATGGCACCCTTCTCCATGGCCATTTGGGGGTCAGCGATCCCTCAGGGAGAGACTACACTCCTTTTCCCGGTCATGGGAGGAGTGACGACTACGACTCAGAAGGTGATCTGTGGGTCCTTTCACCGTTTCTAGAGCGGTTCATATGATGGTGAAGGTCCTTTTCATTCTGCCGGCTGTTGATAAAATTGGAGGTCTGACTCCACCGGGTGTTCAGGTCTTCGTGCGACAGAATGGGAGGCTCTCTGAGTTGGGCATTGGTGACGTTCGTCTCGCTGTTGTTATGACCCCCTGAGTGGCCGCGCGGCTATGGGATGGACATGGAGGAGGAGGAGGAGGAGGAGGATGAGGGTCAACATGACAACCCATGGTGGCGGTCTTCTTGTCCTTGGAGGCCATGGCAGAAGTTGACATATGCGAAGTAGGATATGGGTAAGAGGCTGGATCTAATTTTTCCATAGAGACGGCCAATCTGATGCTGCTAATTTCTGTGTGGGAGCAACAGATGATGAGTTCTTTTGTTAGATGAAAATTGCAGATCTTAGCCGTAGATCTGATCCTGATGAGAGGCTAGTATGTGATTGGAATATGTGGATCTGGTGGTTAATACCTGCAAAAAAGCTTGAAACACAGAAAGTATTCTCGGCGATAGGCCGTCCGACGATCAATTCAGCAACCTAGGGTGTAAGTATAGGGTTTGGTGGTAAAAGGTTGATTACCTTGTAACTGAGGATGGTGTCCTGTATTTATAGGCCCGTAGAGAATTAGTTAGGGAAAGATTTTCCAACTGCCTAATTAAATCTCGTGGATTAGGGATGTGATGGCGCCACAAATTCCCTGATTATAGGATATTTAATCACCAGCCATAAATGGGTGGTCCACTTTTTCTTGGCGGTCTGACCTTGGATAGAAGGCCTGTGAACAGCCCGTGTGCTGGCGCCGGGCCTGTAGCTGCTTACGGAATCAATATCTTGACCTTAGAAACCTCGAGATCTATGTAATGATCGTGCGGTGCTGATTAGCCGCGATTTTCACCCTTATCGGTAACCATTGATGGAGTCATAATGTGAATGATTTATTGGAGTTGATCACCTTTTCTTTTTAGGGTTTCAAGATATATCGATCAATAATTGATCGATTAATTGCCTCCCCCCTCCTCTTTATGTGTGTTGCTCTTTGAATTTCTATATTTTTGATTGTCATCATAGATATATATACTAAAGGTGGTGAACACAACATGCATAATGTATCATGAACGTTGAACAGGAAGAGTCGTGAAAACAGGAGAGAAGAAAGGAGAAAAGAGAGACTACCGTTTATTTAGTGGGTATTCAGGTAATTTTACGGTGTCATGTGTGACGCACTTGAGTTCACTTAATGGAGATTTTAACGGTTCTCACTTAATGGAGATTTTAATGGTTCCTTCAAAACTGACGATATTTCGTAGTTTCATAAAATAGTTCGGGTATATGTTAGTTTTCACATTTTGAATGGTGACATTTGCTCAAATATTCCTTTTTATTTTATATGAGTGATATTTTTGTAAATATTTATGTCATAAATAAATTTGAACATTGAGGGTATTATGGTAACTGACAACATCTGAGTGAATGGATGGTTAATATAATTTTCACTTAAAAATGAGTGGTTGAGATTAAATAGTTAGTTATCTACAAATTGTACAACCTAACTCGCGCATTATAGTATTAGAGATTTTTCATAAAATGTATTGACGGTTTAATTCCCTAGGTCGTTAACTGATGGAAAGGTTTGCAAATGATATCATTCGTTTTTTTGGGTAAATACATGGTCTTGTTTAAAAAATACAAAATACAAGGTCAAACAAATAATTTTGGAAAATTACAAGTGGATACACAATAAAAGGTCAAATAAATAATAAATAATTGTATGCAGAAGAAAGTAAAAGTATTATTATTATTTTTAATATTAATTTTCTTTTAAAAGAGAAATGTGGAGTATAACCAACCTGTTTCATTAACGAGACTAATAAAACAAACACAGAGTATCGGGAGAAACAATGAACTAAAATGCAGAAAATAAAACATAAACCCTCTAACAAATCCCTGGACGGTGGGATCAATCAACTATTAAAATCAACATAAAAGCAACAGAAAGGAATACAAACGACCGGGGGTCCCTCCAACACAACCCTGGAGGGTGGGACTGCATTGCATGGTCAATCAATAGTAGGGCCAATCTTGACGTCCTCCTCGTCGTACTCCTCCACTTGGAAAGCGCTAGCGGTCCTACCCCTAGGACTTGATGCCATAGCTGAGGCCCAAAAAGAACTAAGATGCATAATATGAGTAAGATTACCAGAAATACTGTTACATGTTCCACAAATTAAAAGTTATTACTGTTTAGCTATAAAACCGAGGTTGTTGAAGCGATGGCAATGTACCATGCATCTTTCATATCCTTTCTCTCGGAAACAAATTTGGGGCATACCCACAACTCCTCATAAGTATGGGGGTAAGCCATAGTGCCAAGGGCTCTGAGTACAACACTGAGAACTGATCGACTCTGTTGACACTCTAAGAGCAGGTGATTTCTCATTTCAAGGGTCACATTGCAAAAACAACAATTTGTCACACTTTGTTGTTGTCTTTTCACCATATTTTCTCTAGTTAAAATAACGTCATTGAGAACCAGCCACTGGGATACTCTGACTTTCAGAGGGGATTTAGCCTACCATAAAACTGACGACTAGCGCGGTATACAACCCCTAAAGTGTATACAGTTATAGAGTGACCGACCGTAAATGAACCCAATTTAATCATATCCCATGTTTTATAGTCTGGGCCATACAAGCATTTCACTCCCGACAGATTGATGTATTCTTGCAAGTTAGCTAAGCGTAATTGGAAATCTTGTGTCAGAAGCGTTTTGAAAGACTGTAACCATGTGCCTCTTTTACATGTTTTGGTCATAGATATATGGGGCCGAGAAGCCCTCTTATAAAGGTCCGGGCAAAGGTCACGTAGAGCGCAAGCAGCACACTATTTATCCCCCCCAGAACTTGGTCATCCTGCCATTTCCAATGAAGGTTGAAACCCCGGAACTGAACGAGTCATGCACATTTGACACGCCACTCCAAAACTATGAGACCCTATGGCTTACCCTGAAGCTCTTACTGCGGGAACCTTTACCTTGAAAATAGGATTCGACGAAATCTTGCCAGCCTTCGCCTTTCGGGTGATAAGCTTTCCACCACTATTTATCAAGGAGGCTTTGGTTCATATCTCTCAAGTCGATAACCCCTAATCGACCATGAGCCTTCTTCACATAGACCTTCTCCTACCTAATAAGATTGTATCCCCCTCTATCATTATCAGCACATTTCCAAAGGAATCTCTTCCGAACTTGGTCGATCCTCTGGATGAACCATTTTGGCAATTCAAAGAAGAACATGTAATAAGTTGGGAGGTTGGATAGGACCGCATTGATGAGAGTGACTCTCCCACCAAAAGAAATGGATTTGCCTTTCCAACCCGAAAGTTTAGACTCAACTCTTTCAATGATTGGTAACCAATCCAATTTTTTTAACTTACCTCGGCGAATTGGTAACCCCCAGATATTTGAATGGGAACCTATCAAGATAGTAGTTCAGAATTGAAGCATGATATTGCTCATCATCTTCAGACATGACAATAGGGATAAGAGCACTCTTATGAAAGTTCACCGGTAGCCTGAACCATGCCTCAAAGCAATATAAGGCTCCTTTTAAAGGCAATGGTTTCCCATAACTCCCCGTTAGCAAAGAGTGGGGGTGTCGTCAGCGTATTGAACGATAGAACAGCCAAGTCGGTTACGCCCGTAGGCTACCAGGGGGATCCACCCTGAAAACCTACAGTTATCTATCATTCCTTTAAGGACATCTGCCACAATAATGAAAAATAGTGGGGAGTGGGGGTCCTTTTGCTACAGACATCTTCAACAAGAAAATGGAGAACCCGTCAAGGCGTTGACAATGATCGAAGTCCTACTCGTGGTCAGACAATGGAGAACCCATCTATCCCCAAAACCTCTGCCCCTGAAAGCTTCCAGTAGGCAATCCCAGTCAACGGAGTTATAAGCTTTTTCGAAGTCCAGCTTAAGAAGATCGCTCTTGCTATTAGCAATATGGCACTGATGAATAACTTCCTCTATAGTAGCCACACAGTCCAAGATACACCGTCCTTTGATAAATTCGGACTGCTTGCGATTGATCAAGCCATCCATTACCTTTGCTAATCTATTCGCAAGGATTTTGGTGATGATCTTTAACGAACTGTTGAGACGGCTGGTAGGACGAAAGTCTATAACTAGATGAGAACTACCTCTGCAAAGTTGAGCCTACCAAGTTTCAGGCTGTGGTCATAGAAAGCTGACATAACTGCAATGACATTGTCTTTGATTTCTTCCCAGAAAGTGTCGTAGAAGAGATTCGAAAATCCGTCAGGACCAAGTGCTTTTTTGCGATCCATTTGGGAGATCACCTCTTTGACTTCCTCCTCAAAGAACCGAATTTCCACAGCCGTCAGAGCATGTACCATATTTGGGGAACCGACTTGCCATAAATTAGCATTAAAGGCAGTTCTAAACTCAGATTTGCACCCAAAGAGATTTTTAAAATGAGACTGAAACACCTGTTTGGTCAGGTGTTCTCTTGAACTCTCCATTATCCATCTTGATCGATGGGATGAGGTTGGACCTACATCGAGCACTAGTGACATGGTGGAAGAAGGCAGTATTCGCATCTCCTTCTTTGATCCATGAAATATAAGATCTCTGTTGCCATTTAATCTCATCCATCATATAAATTTGCCCAATGTTCTCCCAAAGACTAAGAATACAGTACATTCATCTTGATTGAGATCTCGAGTTTCTTCCAATCTTTCCAGGCCATCAATGTCCTCTAGAATGGCTTCTTTCGCACGCCAGATGAGAGAGAACCTGGTGCAGTTCTACTTTCTGAGTTTAGATTGGAGTTTGCAGATCTTTTCGCACCAGATACTCGCCGCTTCTGAACTCCGAGTAGGGAAAGCCCAACTGTCCATGACCATGTGTGAAATCCTTGGATTTCTAGGTAAGCTTTCTCAAACCTGAATTTAGGTTTGTCCCAGGAGTTAGGTTCTCTTGAAGATAGAACAATATGTACATGGTCAGATGTTGGTTTAAGAATTGATTTGGCATAGGTTAGCGGGAACCTTGCCTCCCAGTCCAACGAAATCAAGATTCTGTCAAACTTGGCCAGGATCGGGGACACTTGCATATTATACCAAGTGAACAATCTATTCGAGATAGGGATATCAACTAGTTCTAGGTTAGTAATAAATCTATTGAAATTTTCCCTATCCAAGTCCTGGACCCTTGCCATGGTGTTCAAAAGCAAATCTAGTGATGTTAATGTTGCCCCCCCATCACCCACGGATCCTTCCAGCGAGCACTATCACAATTTGATTCCAATTATCAATCCGGCATTGAAGCCGAATAGACAAGGAGAAAACCCCTATAAATTCATCTAGGCATGAGAAGAGATTAGTCTTAAAACCAATGGCAATACTCCCAGATGCCCCAACAGACGGCCGAGATTTCCATTCCTGGATCTTAGTACCCCCGATTCTCCCAAAACAAGAGTATGAGAAAGTTAGGCCTTTGAGTTAGAAATAACGTCCTTAACCATCTCCCGCTTCCCGCGACCACCTAGGCCCTTAACGTTCCAAAACAGGATTATCATTACAAACAAATAGGGCAATATGTGAGGCGGTGGGTGGAGGGGAAACCGCATGGGCTTCCTTAACCAATTCCCACCCCCTAATCATGTTAAGAAGCAAGGCAATATGATCAACATCGCTAAATGGTGAGATATGGGTAAGTGTTTCGCAGATTTCCAGACCACAGGTTTTGGGTAGGCAGAAAATATCAGCATCTTACATATAATTAAAAATAGATGTAAACTAATTCCGCGCACCTGCACCGTCAGTTTTTGAAGCTAGACATAGCAATAATGTCAAGGAAGTCATCCAAAGACTCTATATGATCTCTCTAAAGAACTAAGTGAATATTCAGCCCTTTAGCAAGCCCTAGTCTCTTAGGATATGGCTGAGAATCAGGGAAAGTAGATGGCACCATCTCTGGGGATAGATTGAGAGCCAAATCTTATTCCCTGGCAAAAATCCGCTGAGTATCTTTAATCATCTCCTCCTCAAAATTCAAATCATCCTCCATGTATGGGTCATTATCATCAAGATCAAGACACGACCTTAAGTCATCAACACTAAGAGGAGATACAACACTAGACCCCATCTTGGGCCTAGAATTAGAAATAGTAACCCCCTCACAAGTAAAAACATTCATAACAGAGACGGGTTGCCCAACGGAGGAAATAGAATTGTTGTTGTTATTGGACTTGGACCCGAAGCCGACATCCAGAGCAGCTACAGTAGATGTAGTGTCCTTGGACACCATCATGGGTCCAGGCCCACTCACAGAGATCGAGTAGGAATCCCGTGCAATGCGCGTGAGCGCCTCAGCTATCTTAGGCAGGGAAAATGGTGGAAAAACTGGTGGAGAGAATGAGGCATGGACATGACACTTGGCTGCACAGAGACATCGCCACGAGTCTCGAGTGCGAGAATTAAAGGGGCGATAGGGCATAATGGTAAAACCCTTCTCCCCTCTCCCTTATCTTCACCCCTTTCCTCGTTCACCGTTAGTAAAAGCTAAGTTGCAAAACATTATAAAACAGTATAAACTAGACTAGAAAAATTATATAAGTGAATAGTGGTAAGTAATATATATAGAAATAGAAGTAGGGGTTATTAACTTAGAAAATCTTCTTTTGATGTGGGTTCTCCTCGTTGGTGTCCAACTGCAGGCATGGCTCCTTGATATTGAGTTGCAGAATTGCCTTTATGACATCCGGTTACAGTTTGCCTTCTGAACATTCGGTTGCAGATTTTGCCTCCCCGCCATCCAGTTGCAGTTTGCCTCCACTGACGTCTAGTTGCATATTTACCCCCTCGACATCAGGTTGCACCGAAATAGTGAATGAAAAGATGTAATCTTCCATATGGACTTGGATATTGGATGTTCAACTTTTAAGTATGATGTTATGTTTTTGAAATTTGTAATATAAAAATAGGAGTAAAAGTAGGCTACGAAGTAGGAAATTACAACGATAAAAAGTATAGATTTTAAATATCGAACATATAAAATTAGTAGTAACGAAAAGGATTTATAACATTGAGACAAAAATAAAATAAAATATATGCATGATCTTAAATACAAATGCAAATGAGAACAATAGTTATGTAGTGTAGTAAACATAAATAATTATATATAAAAATATATAGTAGTGTAGTAATTGGATAAATATAAAATGATATGTATATAAGTATGTTGAAATATATGATATATACATGGAAATCAGTGGAAAGTATATGTAGTAAGCAAGAATGGAAAAATAACAAAATTTGAAATAAGTTAATAATATAAGTAGTGAGTGTTTATAGTGTGTCGGAGGACTATAAAGCGACAAAATTAATAAGTAGCTATTAATAGTAAAAGTACATCTAACAAAAGTTGTAGAACCCCGTATTTTCAAATATTATTTTAATTATTTGAAAATGAATTTAAATAATTTTTGAGGATTTAAATAAATATTTTCTAAGAAATTTATCTTTTGTACACGTGCAAAACACGTGCAAATGACTTTTCAGAAGTTTGAAAAATTAAGTTTTCTTTATGAAAAATCATTATTTATTATTTGAAGATTATTTAGTATTTTTCCAGATTTTTCTGAAATTAATTAGTACTATTTGCAATTTTTGAGAAAAGAAGGACTTATTTGCAAAAGTGACATTTTTGAGGGTTGAAGTGCAAAATGCATTTGCTGGGCATTCCGATCAGTAATTGTTGAGGTTTGGAAATATATTTTTCTATTAGATCCTAATTTAAATGATATTTGGTTTAATTTTCAAGAAAAGGATTATATATGTGAGATGTACTTTTGGAAAGGATTATTTTGTAAAGTGGGAATAAAACCCTAATATTCTATCCGGCATATATAAGAGAAATTCTCTTTCAGCCGTCATTGTAAAAGAATACAGATTTTTGGTGATTTGGATTTTGAAGAACAAAGGAGGATTCTTGGATCTAGCGAGGAGGAGCTTTTGTGGATCTTTTCTTCAAATCAAGGTGAGTGGTTTGTTTTGTTTTGCTTTGCTTTGTTGTTTTGATTGATGAATGACGTGAGACCTTCGTTATGCTTATTCGTGATCATTATGCCATTACTTTGTTAGTCTCGTTGTATGTATGATATGGATCTTTAATTTGGATATGGATGATGAGAACTCTTAGTGTTATTTGGATCATGATGATAGAAATATTAAGATTTGTTGAGGATATGTTGATTGTGAGATCGTATTGTTGGGAGACATATTAAGAATTGATTGTGTTATGATCAGATGATAAACATCTAGATCCGATGGTAGTAGTTCAGATTTTGATTAAGTTATGAAAGAAGTTTTGTTGAGAAAAACCCTAATCCAAGGATTAAGAGTTTAGATCATGAGGATATGAGATTTGAGTATTTGATTGATTGAGAAATGTATCCTTGATGGTGATTATTGAGAGTCGTTTATTAGCCTGGATACAATTGATTTTATGTTCAGTGAATCTTTAGAAAACTCCAGTTTGATTTTGTGTTCAGACCTATTGTTGGAAACCTGTAGCCGACAGTCGACTGGACTATAAAGCAGTCGACTGGCACGAGCCTGTTGTGTATTTTAGTCTTTGAGATTTGTTCGGCCTATGACTCCTCTCAGTCGACTGATATACTTAGAATATTTTTGATGAGAATTATTTGTTTTGTCTCGGGGCAGTCGACCGACTTCTTGGTGAGTCAACTGGTCATGCCTTAGATTATTTTTTGTAAAATGTTGGGATATGTCCTCTGGACAGTCGACTGGTCCTTTATGCAGTCGACTGGTCCTGAAGGATCTTGTATTTGATTATGAGATATTTTGTTTAGTGTTGAATTTAAGATGTTCAGTTAAGAACATGATTTTGAGTTATTCAGTTGAGCCACTTGTTCAGTGGGAATTTGTTCAGATATTTGTTTTTGAGTCTCTAGAGGTATGTGACCCTAGTATACCGGTGTTGAGATATTTGTTCAGTTATTTGTTGAGGCCCTTTGAGGCACATTTTCAGTATTCAGATTTTTAGTCCGGTAGGGTACACTACTCTAGGAGATTTGTTCAGTAACCCAAACTAATAAGGATAGGCATTAGTAGTGTCATGACGAATGAGAACATGAGTTATGCACCTCAGTATGGCTTTTGATGTAGGATTTTAATCTCCTGAATTATCCAAGTAGTTAACTTGTGATGTGTGATTTATCTCCGGAATTATCCAGGTAGTTAACCTGAGATGTGAGGTATTTCTCCTGAATTATCCAAGTAATTATCTTGAGATGTGGGATTGAACTACGGAATGATCGGAGTCGAGGCGACACTTTTGGGGTATTATTGTGATGATGAGTCTATGTTTAGATGTGGGATGATCTCCTGAATTATCCAGGGAAAATACCTGTGATGTGGGATCAATCTCCGGAATGATCAAGCATGGGCAAATTATCATAGTTTATCTTCATCTCTTAGTAGTCATCGTTGTCAGCATGTAGTCATGATGTTTTCTTGAATCACTTTTATGCATTTGGATTTCCTGTTTTTGCACACACTTGGCTTTTGGTTTTGGTATCACCCATTACTCTTTTATTGTTACTTCATACATTAGTGCTTGATTATTATTTGTTGGACATTATGCTTCAGATTCATTTATGTTATTTGTTTGATTAGTTGCCACTCACACCATTTTTATGGCTGACCCCTTTAGTTTGGGGGTTAGGGTTCAACTCTAGCCTCACATGTTGCAGGTTATTGCTTAGATTGGAGGTTGGATGCTTAAGTGGGCAGGTTGAGATAATTGGATTATTTAGTGATTGATGTAAAAGAATTGTAAAGACATATTGTGTTGTTATTGAGCTGTTAATGAAAGATTAAATTGAGTTGAGATGATTAGACTTCCGCTGTGATTTGTAATAATTGTTGTAATAAAGAAGAAAAATTTTAGTGGTGTTGTTGGTGTCTATTGTTCTATTGAAGTGGATTACTGGGATTTCGCCACTTATTTTCTAAGCTCTCATATTAGAAATTTGGGGCGCTACAAAAGTAGTAAATAATAAGAATATAACAATAGCATTGATTGTAAGATGTAAAAATAAAATTGGTAATAAAAGAAAATCTTAATATGTAGAGGTATATTGTATTTATGTAAGTAAGAAATATTACAATCATGTTGAAATATACTGAAATAAATAAGACAATATAAAATAATGAAAAAATATATTATCGCAAAATCAAAGTATTTGTAAAGTGAATGTAAACATACAAAAATCAAAATTCACAATAGAAATAATAACAAAGGAAGATGATAGTCTTAATAATAATTTAATAAGTAGTAATTCAAAACTTAATAGAATACTAATAGCAAAAATAAATAACGTAATAGTGCATAAAAGTAAGTAGGATAAAACATCAAGAAAGAAAAGAGTAAGTCAAACTTAAAAGATTAAGACTAAGAGTTGTAGATATAATAATAAATATCAAAGTGAATGAATAGTATAAGAAAATAATTATTTGAAAAGAAATATATATATATATATATATATATATATATATATATATATATATATATATATTAAAGGTTAAAGATGAGAAGTACTACGAGAAAAATACACGAAGAAAACAAAAGTGAAAAGTTAGTCTACGTGTAAGGTATCATGAATGTAGGTTCAAAACAACCATAACACTTGTGACACCAAGGGAAAACATGCTCGCATACAATATCACATCAATGTATACGAGGATAGTATCATGAATGCAAGTTCAATAACTTCATCATTCATGACCCCAAATTGACACTCACACTCTAATGTCCACCCTAATGTGTTTTCCTTAAAATTCTACTTATTGAAGTCGGCTATGATACCTAACACATGTAATTCGTAGCACAACATGATTTTTTACTTCAAATTTGTACAAATTTACTAGGAATTAAAAACTTTTATTTACAATATGTTATTTACAACAGCGCGACGGAATTAAATGAATACAATATAATCTACAATAATGAAAATCCTTCAATCTTGTAACAACTCATCATAGTGACTTCAAGTCCATGCCAAATTCAATCCTGCAACTGGAAAACTGTGGACACGTCAGTTGTATACAACTGACAAAATACTATAATATAACGATTCTTCTAATTTGGCAAACACAAATTTGAATGCAAACAGGAAAAGTGACTATCCTAGTCGTGTTAGTGTATGATATGACTTAATTCTTAGTGCAGATATTGACACTACGATGACACTAATGCATACTTGTTCGGATTCTATGCATCCCATACTACATAGGTCGGAGGGCAAGCCCTCAACGTACTCCTCATTATAGGGTTTCCATCCCACGTCATTCAACCTAACCCAAAGAATATACTCCAATGCGTAGTCACCGAGGAGTCGCACCCCAAGGATATTGGACCTTACCGGCCTACCTCTAGCCCACATATAGTGAATTTACCGGGTGTATCCTAAGCCACGAACCCTAGCAAGTTAATCTACCACAGCTACTGACCATACCGACATACCCCTAGCCCACACACCGTGCATTTATTGGGTGTATCCTCATCTCGACAATTCCTAGGAACTGTAGACTCTTTACTGGCCTTTTCGATGATAGACAGACATACCCCTAGCCTACACATGTAGATTTGCAGGGCGTATCCTCAGTCGTGAACATTCCTAGGGACCGCAGTTCCTTTACCGGCCATTTCATTGACCTCACCGGCCTACCCTAGGCCACACATGTAGATTTACCGGGCGTACCCCTCAATCTCGAACCCCTTGGAGCTACACATTCTTTACCGGACATGTTTGCTATTGTTTCTATCATATCTTCTTCTAGTGCCTATCCTTAAGTTCAAACATGAATAATATTACCACCTCGAGCTAGCTTACCCTCCTACCGGTCTTAAACAATATACCGAGAATGATAACCCCTATTGGCCACTTCTCAAATTTCAATAATCTCTTTCATCACATTGCCGGTACCTTGGGTCTCACTTAGCCTCTAGAATCAACACATTTCATGTTCAATATCATGGGTTATTCATACCCTCATTATTCACATTTTAGAGTGTCATCCATTCATATGTTTAATTATGCTCTTGCTCACACTGTAATACCCCGAATTCCAAAACACGGTAATTCGTAGCACAACAGAATCTTTTACTTCAAATTCGTACAATTTTACAAGGAATTTAAAACTTTTGCATACAACACTGTTATTTTACATTAACGCAGCAGAAAAATAAATACACTGTTATTTCATACAACACTGTTATTACACAAGAAAAATACAACTTGAATGATAACAACAAAAATCTGCAAGCAATCTTTAGCACCAAATCAATCTTTGCGTTCTTTTTGCAAATCCCAATCCTGCACTGAAAACTGTGGGCACGTCAGTTGCATACAACCGACGCAATATTATAAAACAGCGATCCTCACTATGCCGTAATATAACGATTCAAAATACTTTACAACCACAAACTTTAATGTAAACAAAGTGTGAAAACTGACTATCCTAAACATGTCAGTGTATGTAATGACTTAATGCCTAATGCAGGTTTTTACGCTATGATAACACTAATGCATACCTGTTCGGATTTTATGCATCCCATTCTACATAGGTCCGAGGGCAAGCAACTACGTACTCCATATTATAGTTTTGAATCTCTCACCATGCAACCTACTATTATGACTACAACAATATTTAGACACTTTACAAGTATTGGCTCTCGCCCTTGGAATACTGGAGACCAATCCCTCTCCGTGGATCATCCTGTGGCCCTTACGTCCATCTTCCTGGAATATTGGGGATTGTCTCACTCCGCAGGTCATCCTGGAGCCCTCATTGTACAAATGTCCCATGAGCGTCACTCTTGTTCCGGAATACTGGAGATCATTCCCACTCTGTGGATCATCCTGTGGCCCTTACGTCTATCGTCTCGAATTACTGAGGACTGTCTCTCTCCAAGGATCATCCTGGAGTCCATTATGTCTCCAACTAGTGCCTGGTCCTTAAGTTTAGTTAAAATTATCACAACCAAGAGCTAGCTCACCCTACCAAACTTAAACCAACACAAGAGAAAGTCAGCCCACACTGGCTACTTCTCAAGAGAGTCAACCCTGGTTACTCCTCAAATCTCATTAATAAATATTGTCAGTCACTAGGGTCTCCCCTAGCCTCTAGATTCCAATAACATTCTCATTCGAGATCACAATAGGTTATACCCAACCTCAACTAAATATTTCAACTTTTAAAATTAACAATTTTCTTCATTCCCAAAGTATTCATCTTCTCACAGTTACTCAACCATAACTTCCAAATCCAAAATTTCTCATTAACCACTTTTAATTAGTAACATAAACTAGTCACTTTTAACATTTCTTCAAAAGCTCTTTTCTTCAACAATTTAATCGTTTCCAAGCAAATAATCTGTAATTTAATCAAACGCTTCCTTTCTTTAATTTACATCGTTTAATTTAAATATCAAAACTCTTTTAAAAATCAACGCGAAAATTTCTCGATCTTCCAATTCAATATTTTTTTTAAAAAAATTTCGAAAAGACTAATTTCTATATTTTCAATCACATTCGTTTTATACTTGAACTCCAACAAAACCATGCTTTTGAAATATTCACAAACATATATATGTATTCTCTTTTCTTCTTAAACAGTGTGAAATTTACCCAAAGAAATTCTAATATATATATATATATATATATATATATATATATATATATATATATTCAATTATGTGAAGTCACACGTCAAAATAAACTCCAAAACCCCCCAAAAAAAACAAAATTTCCAAAAGTGCCAGCCCCCTGGCTCAAACCCGTACCCCCACCCTGGCGCCAGAGCGTCTACCCACTGAGCCAGCGCTCAGATCCACACCATACATAGCAGTAAATTCGTTAACTATCTGCCAACTCTATTATCTGATTTTTTCAACAAAAAAAAAATTCTCTTACACAACAAACACAGGGGCAACACAAGGCTCAAACCGGCGCCAATAGCGAGGCAAACGCACGCCTACCCACTGAGCCAAGCTCAGATCCACAACAACTATAGGGTTTTAATTCTTAAGTATTTATTTTCTGTCTAATTCACTATTTTAAATAAATAGACTTTCAACTTCTACGACTCCTCACATCGATTTAATGTATTCATCCTACACAATTTAGGGAGTCTAACAACTAAAAACTACTGATTATTCATATGTCATACAATTCTACAAAATTTAAAATCTTTCTCAAGTTAAAAATATCTCAAACATCACATTAAGATATTATTATTTCACATCACACTTATGGATTTCTTTCAATATCAATTAACAAGATAGGGAATCCCCCCCCCCCCCCCCCCCCCCCAATTCAATATCAATTAATTTCCTTCACAAAAACTCTATTTATAGAAAGAAAATTTTAAAGTTTTCATGACATTCATTCAATAATGTGCAAATCTGAATTTCTAATCTCACACACTTTATGAATTTAAAATTAACCATGCATTTCATCTAATAGTTATTTAAAATTGTATAATTCTCTACCATATTCATCGTATCAAGAATTTGAGCATAAACTAAATAATATGTCATCTACAATTGCACAATAAATTATCTAAGCATGCATTAATCAAACAAATTAGAAGTAGTTTGAAAACACCCACCTCTTAGTAGAAAAATCCCTACACAAGAAATCCAAAATGTCAAAAGCAATCAAGGAAAATCCACGAAATCCTAGCGAGAAAGCACAACAAGAAATCCGAGAACCTCCTCTGTTCTCACTTGTTTTTTTTTCTGATTTAAGTTAGATTAGAATATGGCTAAGATTAATTAGGCTCTAGTTATAGGAACTTTAGGTAGTTAGTGAAACTAATTGCTCCCACTAACCTAATCTCTCTCCACACACCCCACTCTCATTTTACCAAGTCAAACGTAACTACAACGTTTTCAAATCCAGCCAAATAGTTGTGCACAATGCACGCGTGCACTTGCTTGTGTACACCAACCCATTTTAATTATTTTATTTTTAAATTAAAACATATGTTAATATACATGATATATATATATAAATAAAATTAGCTTAATTTAATTAAAAGTTAGAGTTTTCATGCATGAATAAAATAGACACACACATACTTTATAATTTTTATTTTGAAAGAGAATCAACTAACACGCGCACTGCAAACACGTGCATCGCACATAAGAATTTTAAAATACGAAATAGATTTTATCGATGGGAAAATTTTATAAATAAGCGAAATATACATACGGAAAAGATACTTCATTATACATATACCATAAGGTACTCAATACGTACATGAAAAACATGTGCACCGCACGTATAAAACTATTTTAATCAAAATACGAGAAAAATGAATTTCCGTTTATAAAACGAATTCGAACAAGAAAAATAAATAATTAATTGAAACACAAAGAATATATTACACGTACGAAAAAATATACGTAATCGACGTGTGTATTGAAAGCACGTGCAATATACGTAAAAACACAAAGATAGAAAATTAATATTTGAGTTGGCTTAAAATAGGATAAGAGTGAAGTTTGAGAGAATGAAAAACATGTTGATTCTTGATTTTGATGATCACAACACACTGCAACATGTATCTGTGCTATACTTTATAGTTGCAGGTTGCATACACAAAGGTCTCATTACTATACAGCTGAACAAATGAACAAGCAAAAGCTCCAGATAAAGACAATGACTAAAGCTTCACTCAAGACTCAAGTCAAGACCTATGCTTTAAGTGTCATATATTGTTATGTCTTGTAAACAAATGTAATCTTTTATATTTCTTGAGTCTTATTATGATGTAAAGCCTTGTCACACACACATACACTCACTCTTTTACAAATGTGTGTCTATCAAACTTCAAACAAAGTCAAAACAGTTTGAAATAGTTTAGCCGTTGAGTACCAGTCGACCGATATTTATACCAGTCGACTGAGTCGGTACAAAACTGACTAAACTTATTCAAACTCTGACCAGTCGACTCATCATGGCAATCCAGTCGACTGTTCAAGTGTGTTTGACAGTTTTGTGTTTTTAAAATTGTTTTTAAAATTTAAATGTTTTTAGATCCGTTGGTTGACAGTTGAACAACTGATTCACCAACATCCAGTGAATCTATCTCTATAAATAGAGATTAGAATCCACTGTTAAAAGGTCTAATACTCCAAGCATTTTCTTTGAGATCTTAAGTGTTACATTTTCCAAGAGACAAAAGCTTTCAAATCATTGAGTCTTGGTTCTCTGTTTTCAGTCCAGTATAACATCTGATTTCGTTCTGCACTGAAGATAGAAGTCAACCTATTGTAGCCACGCACTATATCACAAAATCACAAACAAGGCTATAGGTTGATTGTAAAACAAATTTATTGTTTTTCTTTTCCTCTCGGTTGGAGAGTAGGACTCTAGGTTGTAAAGTCAGTTGTGTCACTCTTGGTGGAAGAGTGGGTTGCTTTCTCTGGTTGAGAGAAAGGACTACGGGTTAGACGAGGTTGTTGTCTGAACGCCGTAGGGTATTCTTGTAAAATTTTTTAAGAATATTGGAAATCTCAAGTGGGTTGCTTGGGGACTGGATGTAGGTCGGGAGGACTGAACCAGGATACATCGTGTGCACTCTTTGGTTGTATTTCTCTTACTTGCATTTATATTTTCTCTGTTGTATTAGTACTGTAAAACTTGTCTGGACAGTCGACTCAGTACATTATCAGTCGACTGGTCAGACTCGTATACTCTGAAAATTAACTGTTCATAAGTCGTCTGTTTCTACTTTAAGTCGACTTCACAAAGTTGTTTGAATTATCTTTTAATTGGTTAGTTCAGTCGACTGGTTCACTCCTAAGTCGAATGTACCGAAGAAAAATTCTTATTCCGCAATTTTATTTTAATAAACACTATTCACCCCCCTCTAGTGTTTGTTGCCTCGCCTACAGGATCCAACACTTGGTATCAAAGCAAGGTTAAAGGCTATGGCAACTCCTTGAAATACAAATCAGTACCATGAAGGCCAATCTACACAAAGGCCACCTCTCTTCGATGGAACAAATTACAACTATTGAAAGTGCAGAATGAACATCTACCTCCAATCTATCAATTATGAAATATGGAACATGACTGAAACAGAATACACTGCTCCTACTATTCCATATGCACAATGGAATGATGACATGAAGAACCAAACAATGAATAATGCAAAAGCAATGAATGCATTATTCTGTGCTCTTACAAAAGAAGAATTCAACCGTGTGTCAAATTCAACAACCGCACATCAAATCTGGCATACACTCGAGGTAACTCATGAAGGAACAAACAAAGTGAAAGAATCTAAAATATCTGTTTTTGTTCACAGGTTTGAAATGTTCCGCATGAAGGAAAATGAAAATGTGTCCGAAATGATTACCAGATTTACTGACATTACAAACTCACTTGTGGCTCTTGTAACGATATACACTCAAGCAGAAATGGTGAGAAAGGTCCTTCGTGCACTCACTCCTGAATGGGAAAAAAAGACCACTACAATAGAAGAAGCAAATGATTTATCACAACTTTCTCTTGAGAATCTTGTGGGAAATTTAATGGCTTATGAGGTTCAACTTGAAGAACGGAAAAAGGATGCAGAACCACAACAGGAAAAGAAGAAATCATTAGCGTTTAAAGCCATGACAGACTCAGAAAATGAAGAAGAAGATGAAGAGGAGATAGCCATGTTCACAAGGAGATTCAAAAAATTTCTAAAGAAAGGTAAGTTCAACTCCAAATTTAGAGATTCTAATGATCCTCCAACTTGTTTCAGGTGTAATAAAACAGGTCACATGAAGAAGGATTGTCCCCTAGAAAATACAAAGAATAAAGGAAAGACATCCAACATTAAGAAGGACAAGTACACAAAGATCAAGTTTGCCAAAAATAAAAAGGCTTATCAAGCAACTTGGGATGACAGCGATTCTTCCTCAGAAGAAGAAACTGATGAAACCAACGAAGTTGCAAACATGTGTTTTATGGCTTCACAAGATCATGTAAGTAATGATTATAATTCAGAAGATTTACTTAATGCTTTTAATGAAATCTTTCAAGAGTTGAAAAAGGAAAAGATTAGAGTTAAGAATCTAGAGAAAGTTAATCAAACACTTTCTCAAGAAAATCTTAACCTTGATAAGGAAGTGAAATCTTTAAATTCTCGTATTTCAAGTTTAGATACGGATCTTGAATCTTTAAAAAAGAATTATGAAGAGATATCCAAGAACGTATCTAAATTCAATAAAGGAAAAGAGAATTTAAATGATGTTCTTCATAATCAAGTGAAATCTAGTCAAAAATATGGTCTTGGTTTCAAAAACTCTCTTATAAAAGAATATTCTTCTAAAAACACTAGTAGAAATAAACCTGAATCTATTTCTAGTGTTACACATAAACTGTATGAATTTTTTGAAAAGCCTAAGGTTATATATTTTAGTGATAAAAGCAAGTCTAAAGTTCGATCAAGTCGACTAAGTCCATCCACCA
Source organism: Hemerocallis citrina (assembly GCA_017893485.1). Lineage (NCBI taxonomy): Eukaryota > Viridiplantae > Streptophyta > Magnoliopsida > Asparagales > Asphodelaceae > Hemerocallis > Hemerocallis citrina. The sequence continues at coordinate 82,408,795 of CM030368.1, forward strand.
GTCGTCTGTTCAGAGGAACTGAATCTTATTTAACAAGATCAAAACCTCATATAAGTCGACCTATCGTATCATCTAGTCGACTGACTTACAGTAGAAGTTGACTGAAGGATGTTGTAAAGTCGACTGGACAGAACAAACTAGTATGGGTTCCAGTTAACTTAAATTTGAATGATAGAACTGTATATATCAATTCATATATGTTAAATGTATGTAATTCTGTTAATTTTATTCCTGCTTATGGAGGAAAATCAAACTCAGTATGGGTTTGGTTTCCTCCTAACTAATATGTTTTGGATCCAATGAAAAGGGTACCATATTCACATTGAATATTTTATAGGTACCAAAGAAAAATCGTTGGATACTTGACAGTGAGTGTTCAAAACATATGACTGGTCATGCCAATCTCTTATCCACCATACAATGCATCAATGGAGGAACAGTTACCTTTGGTGATAACAACAAAAGAAAAATCATAGGAATCGGCATGGTTGGTAAAAATTCTAACCCCACTATAGAAAATGTGTTATTAGTAAGTGGATTAAAACATAATTTGTTGAGTATTAGTCAATTGTGTGATAAAGGTTATAAAATTGTATTTGAAAAAGATGCTTGCTTAATTTATGATTCTACTATGGAAAACATTATTTTTCAAGGTTTTCGCAAAAACAATATTTATGAATTATGTTTGAATACAAATGAGTTTTCAAATGATTTTTGTTTAATAGCTTCTAATAATGATTCTTGGCTTTGGCATAGAAGATTTGGTCATGTGAATATGAAAAATCTCTCTAAGATATCTAAGTATAACCTAGTTAAAGGACTGCCAAAACTATCCTTTAAAAAGGATAAGTTATGTGATGCATGTCAACTAGGAAAACAAATCAAATCCACTTTTAAAACAAAAGAAGTGATCTCTACTATTAGGCCACTTGAGTTAATTCATATGGATTTATTTGGCCCTACTAGAGTTGCTTCTTTAAATAAAAGTAGATATGTATTTGTTTTAGTAGATAATTTTTCACGATTCACTTGGACATTCTTTTTAAAATATAAAAATGATGCTTATGATGAATTTGCAAATTTTTGTAAACGAATTCAAAATCAAAGATCTTTAACCATAGTCACTATTATAAGTGATCATGGTGGAGAATTTGAAAATGAAACGTTTACAGAATATTGCAACAAGAATGGTATAACACATTCATTTGCATTTCCTAGAGCTTCACCACAAAATGGAGTGGTTGAAAGGAAAAATAGGACTTTGCAAGAATGTGCATGTACCATGCTTGTTGAAAGCAATTTACCTAAGTATTTTTGGGCTGAAGCCGTTGCTACAGCTTGTTATGTTTTAAACAGGATTCTAATAAGACCTGAGCTAAAGAAGACTTGTTATGAGTTATTTTTTAACAAAATTCCCAAAGTCTCTTATTTTAAGACATTTGGTTGTAAATGTTTTATTCTGAACACTAAAGATAATTTGGATAAATTTGATCCTAGATCTAATGAGGGTATTTTTATAGGATACTCAAATAGGAGTAAAGCATATAGAATTTTCAACAAGTCAACAATGACTATTGAAGAATCAATGCATGTTACATTCGATGAATCTCTGTCTTCATCAAATTTAATTAAAGATGATGAAACTGATTCATCACCTTTAAATAAAGTAATTACATCTTTAGAACAAACTAGTCTCGCAGATAAGTCGACTGAGAAGGAAATCAAGTCGACTGATGTAAACCAGTCAACTGAGGAACTTGTCAAGTCGACTGATCCTATTGTGATATCTCCAACTTTACCAAAATCATTTGTTGAAGTTAGAGATCATCCTCATGACTTAATAATTGGTACATCTCCCATGGTATTCAGACACGATCACATATTAATATGATATCTCATACAACATTCTTGTCGGATTTTGAACCGAAAAATATACAAGAAGCATGCGAGAATGAATTTTAGATGAATGCCATGCAAGATGAGTTAAACCAATTCATAAGGAATGATGTATGGGATTTAGTTCCGCGACCTCCTGATCATACTATTATTGGTACCAAATGGGTATTTAAAAATAAGTTAGATGAATCAGGACAAGTTGTTAGGAACAAAGCTAGACTAGTTGCTCAAGGATATAATCAAGAAGAAGGCATAGATTTTGATGAAACATATGCTCCTGTTGCTAGATTAGAATCAATTCGTATCTTATTATTTTTTGCTTGTTTCATGAATTTTATACTTTATCAAATGGATGTTAAAAGTGCTTTTCTTAACGGGTTTATTAAAGAGAATGTTTATGTTAAACAACCACCAGGTTTTGAACATGAACAATTCCCAAACCATGTTTATAAATTGAAAAAGGCTTTATACGGTCTTAAACAAGCACTACGTGCTTGGTATGATCGCTTAAAAACTTTTCTTTTAGAAACAGGGTTTGAGATAGGTAAAGTAGATACTACCTTGTTTATCAAGAGAATTATGAATGATATTTTAATCATACAAATATATGTTGATGATATAATTTTTGGTTCTACTAATAATAATCTATGTCAAGAGTTTGCTAACACCATGAAAAACGAGTTTGAGATGAGTCACATGGGTGAACTCAATTACTTCCTTGGACTACAAATTAAACAGTCTTCAAATGGCATATTTATTAATCAAGAAAAATATGCAAAGGAATTACTCAAACGGTTTAACATGGATAGTACAAGTAGTAAATCCACACCTATGGCTATTACTACTACCCTTGACAAAGATATATTAGGTAAGAGTGTCGATCAGAAACTCTATCGAGCTATGATTGGTTCACTCTTATATATTACCGCTAGTAGACCAGATATTATGTTTAGTGTATGTTTGTGTGCTAGATATCAGTCTAGTCCTAAAGAGTCTCATTTAAAAGCAGTGAAACGAATTTTAAGATATATTAAAGGCACATCTGATTATGGCTTATTTTATCCACGCACCGATAATTTCCAACTTTTGTCGTATAGTGATGCTGATTTTGCTGGTAGTAAAACTGATCGCAAGAGCACTAGTGGAACATGTCATTTTTTGGGACATTCCCTGGTTTCTTGGTGCAGTAAAAAGCAAAATTCAGTGTCCCTATCTACTACAGAAGCTGAATATATCGCTGCAAGTTTGGCATGTGCACAAATTTTGTGGATGAAATAAAGCTTATTAGATTATGGTATTTCTTTTGAAAAACCTTCAATAATGTGTGATAATACCAGTGCAATTAATTTATCTAAAAATCCGGTTCAACATTCATGTACGAAACATATTGATATTCGACATCATTTTCTACGTGATCATGTTTTAAAAGGAGACATATCTTTAGACTTTATCTCTACTGATAAACAAGTAGCTGATATCTTTACAAAACCCCTTAAAGAAGACATTTTTATAACTTTAAGAAGAGAACTAGGGATATGTAATTTTCTTGATATTTGTTGAAAATATTTCTGTTAAGTCGACTGAGATTTCCTTAAGTCGACTGTCCCGTATTTTCTATATATACTATCTTTTTTCTATGACCAGTCGACTGAAATTTTACTAAGTCGACTGATCAATTGTTATAAATACTTATTTTTTTTCTCGACTAAGTCGACTGTCTCCTAAAACCAGTCGATTGTCGCGAGTCAGTCTGTCTTCATCATCGACTCATCACACAATTCTTGAGACAAATTGTTATCTTTTTACTCGCCCGTGAATCCTGTGTGAGCCGTTGATCTCATTCCTATTCAATCCCAGCCATCTGTTTTCTGTTAAAAACCCTCTCTCAGCCCCAATTTTTCACTTTTACTTTTCTCCAATCTAAAACCCTAAGGAGAAGGAGATCGATCCGGAAGTCGACTGCCGCATCTGTTTGGAGCTGCTATCTTCCAATCTCTTTGCTGCTATTTAATTCCATTCTCCTTGTTGTTATAATCCTTTTAAATCTCACTTCTCTTTGTTTGATTCACTTATATCTCTTAATGGCTCCGAAAAGAACTAAGAGATCCCATGTTGATGATAGTTCTTCATCAAAGGATTATTCTCAATATCTTAGGAGTCCTGAACTCTTAGAAAAGTGGTATCTTATTTGTAACATTGTGATCTTTCTGGGTAGATTTGTCAATTTCAATGATTTAGATAGGTTCAATCTCATTTCTCTTTTTCAACATTGTAGTCTATATGAGTTTTTATCCTTAGAAAATCAACACGACTATTACCCACAACTCATCTATCTATTTTATACCAATATGAGAGTAGTTCAAACGGATGATGGAGAAATTGATGTCTATTCTTCAGTCAAAAATAAGAAGATTAAACTCACATCCGAGAGAATTAATCTTATAATGGGTATAGATGATGAGGGACTTGATTTAGGGGAGATCATTTTAGATGATGCATCTATCCTATCAAAAATCTTTTTGCCCAATCATGGACCCCCCATGACTAGTCGATCTATCACACCAATTGCAAAACTAGTTGCCAGAATACTCGCTTATAATATTCTTTCCAAAAGAGGGAGTTATGATCAGTATTCTATGGAATTGCAACAAGCAGTATATGCAATTTTTGGAAGAATTAATATCAATTGGGGTCGTGTCATTTTTTCGAGACTCCATCAGTCTCATACCCACTTTTTACCATTTGGTGGTCTCCTCACTCGTGTCTTCCTTGCTTATGATATTGATCTCGACTCCGAGACCAATGTTATTAAGCATTATGAGTGCTTCGATCGTGCTAGTTTAGCCCGTGTGAAGCTTGTTGACCCTCCATCTAGAACTTCCCATAGGTCTCCTCCTCCAACCCAAGTTCCTCTCGCAACTTCTGCTAGACCTTTTTCAGCCTCCAGTTCTTCTCGTCCTCGTGCTGATTTTGATGATCCACGTTCTCTATATCATTGTGTTAACTATCTAATGGATCGTCAAGACACTCTTGATTCTCATATTAACTCCCTTGACTCCAAAATCTCCATCTGACTCATCTTTTTACTACTCAATTTCCACCACCGTCTCAAGCCGTTGATGAAGACACAGAAGACGAAGATTGATGACTTTTTAATTTTATTTTCTATGTATTTTTCCTTCTTTTTATCTGCTGTTAGTTTTACAAAGACTTTGTTATTTCTGTAAGAGAACATTATTTTCATTGTTATCTTATGTTTTTTTGTTGATGACAAAAGGGGGAGAAATACCACTGTGCTTATTTTTTTCTCTGTTAAGTCGACTGATCACATTATAAGTCGACTGATCACATTATAAGTCGACTGATATTGCTGTGTTTACTGTGTTTATGATACATCTTTATGTATTCATGTTGTGCTTTTAATAGGGGGAGCATATCACTTCTATGCTTGTATTCTTTATGTTATTATAATCAGCTATTGTGTTGTCATCATCAAAAAGGGGGAGAATGTTGATTCTTGATTTTGATGATCACAACACACTGCAACATGTATCTGTGCTATACTTTATAATTGCAGGTTGTATACACAAAGGTCTCATTACTATACAGCTGAACAAATGAACAAGCAAAAGCTCCAGATAAAGACAATGACTAAAGCTTCACTCAAGACTCAAGTCAAGACCTATGCTTTAAGTGTCATATATTGTTATGTCTTGTAAACAAATGTAATATTTTATATTTCTTGAGTCTTAGTATGATGTAAAGCCTTGTCACACACACATACACTCACTCTTTTACAAATGTGTGTCTTTCAAACTTCAAACAAGGTCAAAATAGTTTGAAATAGTTTAGCTGTTGAGTACCAGTCGACCGATATTTATACCAGTCGACTGAGTCGGTACAAAACTGACTAAACTTATTCAAACTCTGACCAGTCGACTCATCATGGCAACCTAGTCGACTGTTCAAGTGCGTTTGATAGTTTTGTGTTTTTAAAATTGTTTTTCAAATTCAAATATTTTTAGATCCGTTGGTTGACAGTTGAACAACTGATTCACCAACGTCCAGTGAATCTATCTCTATAAATAGAGATTAGAATCCACTGTTAAAAGGTCTAATACTCCAAGCATTTTCTTTAAGATCTTAAGTGTTACATTTTCCAAGAGACAAAAGCTTTCAAATCATTGAGTCTTGGTTCTCTGTTTTCAGTCCAGTATAACATCTGATTTCGTTTTGCACTAAAGATAGAAGTCAACCTATTGTAGCCACGCACTATATCACAAAATCACAAACAAGGCTGTAGGTTGATTGTAAAACAAATTTATTGTTTTTCTTTTCCTCTCGGTTGGAAAGTAGGACTCTAGGTTGTAGAGTCAGTTGTGTCACTTTTGGTGGAAGAGTGGGTTGCTTTCTCTGGTTGAGAGAAAGGACTACGGGTTAGACGAGGTTGTTGTCTGAACGCCGTAGGGTATTCTTGTAAACTTTTTCAAGAATAGTGGAAATCTCAAGTGGGTTGCTTGGAGACTGGATGTGGGTCGGGAGGACTGAACCAGGATACATCGTGTGCACTCTTTAGTTGTATTTCTCTTACTTGCATTTACATTTTCTCTGTTGTATTAGTACTGTAAAACTTGTCTGGACAGTCGACTCAGTACATTATCAGTCGACTGGTCAGACTCGTATACTCTGAAAATTAACTGTTCATAAGTCGTCTGTTTCTACTTTAAGTCGACTTCACAGAGTTGTTTGAATTATCTTTTATTTGGTTAGTTCAGTCGACTGGTTCACTCCTAAGTCGACTGTACCGAAGAAAAATTCTTATTCCCTAATTTTATTTTAATAAACACTATTCACCCCCCCCCCCCCCTCTAGTGTTTGTTGCCTCGCCTGCAGGATCCAACAAAACATATAAATAATCGGAATATAAAATACGTATGACATTTATATAATATATGTTACGAATATTACTTATAACCGTACAAAATACATGTGCGTAAGCCCCGTGAGCAAATTGTCATAACTCAATTTTGCGGGGTGTTAAGCACACAACCCAATTATTCGAACAATTAGTTTCATACTCTTAATCAACATTTCAAATCAACATTCTCTATGAAAAATAGATGGTTTATTCACCCCCTTCTGATAGAATTCTCAGTAAGTTGGAAACTACATTCAATAGATTTTTTTTCTACACAACATGATATTCACTTCCAATTTTATTTTTTGACACTCTCAAAATAACTCTAGATCAAGTTTAACCCAAATGATATAATTTTTAGACTACCTCTAGTCAAAACAATCAAAAATTTCTTCTTAATCAAAAGTAAATTGGTATTTATTTAGTTCCCAACTCCATTTTTATATTAACTCAATCCCCACATTTTCTCATTAATTCACATATTAAGCTCAAAATACAACCCTTGACAAGATAATTAAATATCTCTTAATTCCTCATAAGGTACATCTTACTAACAGTCGAATTTTAAATTCAATTTTATACGTTATAAAAGTTTTGGGACAACTAGATAAAGGACATCAACCCAATGGTATTAAATGATCATATAAATTTCAATACTACTAAAAAATAGATTTATTAGGTCATAAGAATAATAAATGAGTCTACTACAACTTTGTAGTTAAGATCATCTAAAGCCATCCTCAATTACTTCGTCTAAATTCATTTGCAAAACAGTAAGTTCAAAATATGAAAGCTGCAGTTCATGCTACTTGTAAAAATCATAGAAAATTATATAATTTATGAAAATTTGTGTTCTTTAGATCAAATTAAAGGTATACAAGTTTACTATAATTTTTTCAGTTATAAGTTTTCCCAATATATTGCATCTATAAATTTGAATTCTTCGAAATCACCAGTAGGGTCGAAATGTTATACAGACTGACACTGATCAAACTTGTAAAATGCATTATAAATTCAATTACTCATGAAAATTTGATTTCTTAGACTCTAAAGAAAGGTTAACGAGTCTACCTCATATTCTTAGTTTTGACTTTTCTCAAAATACTGCATCCAAGATGCTGAAATATTCAAAATACGAAATGTATAAAAATTTCTAGCAACTAGCCAACTTCCAACCAGTCCTAAGTTTTGATTTTATTAAAATAGTAAACGACATCCAAATATTATGAAATGTTAAGGATATGTTCTTGGAATATACGAGATGCTCCTATAAAAATTTAGCTCTAGATTCCATCTAATTTAATAGTTATGATTTTTCAAGTGCAACTAGAACTCAAAACAGAACCTTATGAAAATGCCCCAAATTAAATATATCATAATTTCACACATTCAATCAACAACAATTAATCTAAACATGAATATTCAATCCATATAAGTTATCATGCACTTAACAATTCATACATGTCAAGCTTTCTATTAATAAAACTATATTTGAAAGTTGAAGAAACACCCACCTCAAATGTATAATCCATAGTATTAGAACTCCTAGAAAATAATGCTTCAAAGCTCCAAGCTCCCTAAAACATGGCCGCCATCTTCCTAGCACAACCTGCAAGCTCTTCTCCCTATTTCACTCTTTTATTTTTGTTTTGAGTTGTTTTGTTCAAGACAAAAGTAGGGACTACTTATACAAAAATTGTGTGGTCAAAATAGCTCCCCACATCCCAAAATAACTCCCCACTTTCTACTAACTCACACCACTTACCCTCATTCTCAAGCATGGTGAGAAACACATGCACATGTAGTTAATGTGTGTGCACACTCTTCATACAAATTTTGTTATTAATTTTTATTAGGTTAGATGTGTGTGTTACACATGGCAAAGTGTACCAAACTAACTATAATTTAAAGGCTAAATTTGAAAAGAAAAAAACCATGAACTATGACCTTTAAGCATAAAACCCCCCTGAACTATTGTTGCAAAAAACTCACCCCCCCCAACGTGAGACTTCTGCTAAAATTGAGGGAGGTTTTTGACAATAATGCGAAAGATACATGATGTTTTTTGAAATAACTTACAAAGATGAATGAGGTTATCTGACAAGTAGAAAAGTTAGATGTGGTTTTTAAAAATACTTCAGTGGGGTTTTTGCAACAACCATACTTAGGGGGTGTTTCGACATAAAAAAAAAGGTCAGGGAGGTTTTCTGCATAAAGGCCATAGTTCAAGGGTTTTATTTTTTATTTTATTTTATTTTATTTTATTTTTCTCCTCAAATTAAGCATATTTTAAATGTATACTTTAGTGCACACAAAATTAATCATGTGCTTTAAATTAATTTGTAATTAATTTTAGTGAGCTACAAAAATGGATTTAGGCCTAATTGATTTTAATTAAAATAAATCACACAATTGTGACCAGAGAAATAAGAGAAAAATTGTCCATGACTCAAGAAAATTTTAGGAACCAACACATGCAATGCAAACACGTGTGTTGCATGTATCAATACAAAATAAATTTGAGAGAACCAAAAACAGTCAAAATATAAAATATGTAGAACATGTATATTAATAATGTTACGGATATTTCAGGTAACGGTAAAATATAGGTAATGTACACGTGTATTGAAAACATGTGCAATACACGTAAAAATACAAAAATTAAAATTAATATTTGATTTGACTCAAAATAGGATAAAAATGAATTTTGAAAGAACGGAAAACATATAAATAATTGGAATATAAAATACATATGACATTTATATAAAAATACGTTACGAATATTATTCGTAACAGTGTAAAATACATGAACGTAATACACGTAAGACACGAGAGGCAAAATTGTCATCACTCAATTTTGCGGAGTGTTACAATAACAATGATGAAAGACATTTCACGGACTATAGAGTAATCCAACTGAATTACTAATTTAGTAAATATCGAGCAAAATCCATATATTGCTTCAGACAAAGTACATGTATGTCTTATCAAGTATCAAAGAAACTAGAATATATCATTCCTGAATTCTGAAGAAAAAAAAAAGAGCACCATGAAATCTCATGGCACAACTAATTAATCGAAATAGCACAGAAAAATCAGAATTTGACAGTTTGTTTACCATGATCATCCTTAATCTCTTTTCACTTAACATTCGCTGCGTATCATCTAATGAACATAAACAATGCTACAAAGGTTACATACATGAAATATTCTGATTGCAACACGTCCTATATGGCCTTACTGAAATGTTATAAAAGAGAAAGCTGCTTCCTCGTTCATGCATCCTAACATCTTCAATCAGAACATCTACATACATCATTTAAGAACAGACCTAGTAAAGGATGCACGATATGATACTATTATACCCAAAAAAATTAATCATTGGGTTAGATATATAATAAATTAGGAGAGCTTCTTTGTTAGAAACACAACTTTTAACTTAAAATAAAATGGAGAAAAGTGCATCAAGTAAGATAACACCTCTTTCAACTTAAAATAAAAGGGCAAAAAAAGTTTAAGAACGCAGCAAAGACAGTCATAAGATTGGGTTCCCCTGAAGTAAATGATGCTGCTATTTTTTCGGGTGTGGGAGTAACAAATAATGAGTTCTTTGGATGAGAGCACATATCACAAACGCCGATCTGGTCCTGATGAGAGGCTAATATGTTGTTGGATGTTGTGGATATGGTGGTGGTTGATTGTAGCTGAACGCTTACAAATAGCCTGAAACACCAGGAGTATTCCTGGCGATAGGCCCTCCGATGATCAAGTTAGTAAACCGGTGTTTAAAGCAGGATTTGGTGGTAAAATTGTGATTAGTACCTGGTAACGGTGGATGTAATATCCCCAAAAAAAATACTAATTATTATTATTTTTGAATAAGAAAATATTTTTTATATGCAAGTACTCTTCTCGAAATGTAGTATGAATTGTCTTTTATACGTTTGATACATGCATATGTATATGTATGTGTGTTAGTGTATTTGTACAACTAATGATACAAACCAGACCATAAACAACTTAAGTAAACCCTAACCCTAATTAAAATTCTTATTATGGGCTTGCCCATGGTTTTTGGGGTTCTAGTTACCCCCCACCTCCACTCACCCCCCTCCCCAATTTAAAACCCTAGTTTTATTAAGAAGCCATTTTTTCTCTTCCATTTTTCTAGACAATACAATCAACCTCATATCTTCAAATTCCTCCATTTCCATTTTCTAAGTTCGTACACTCCCAAAACATTTTCTCAAGCTTGGTTTAGGTTGGAGAGCAAGCATACAAGGAGGAGAGCAAGGAGCTTGGAGGAGAAGGTTTGAAGAAGGAGAAGCAAGAGGATCAATTTATCTAGTGGGTGTCTCTCCTAAACTTGTGTTCGATTAATTTTTGGTTAAATTTGCTGTTATAGAAGTGATATTGTGATGGATGTAGGCATGATATACTCATAAGTTATAAATTAGAACTAGGAATGCTTGTGATGAACAAAAGATGTGAATTTTGAAATGTCTTAGCAAGACAAGTTAGAAAATCATAGCTTCTTATTATGATGGAATTTAGACTTGAAACCTTTTCAATAGTATCTTGATTATGTCCCATGAGCTCCACCAAATATCGTAAATTTTGCGTATAGTTTGATATTTTAATTAATTCTAACATGTTGATGGTGTGAGATAATTTTTTTGCACTAATTGAATCTAACATACTTGACTTTTAAAAAATCATATATCCATGATTATCATGAATTTAGAGTTAAAATTTTTACTGTAGGTTATCTTACATGTCTATATAAATTCCACAAAATTTCATAATTTTTGAATTATGTATGATATATTTAGAAATTACTACATCTATACTGGGTAAGAAAAGATATTGAACTGTCTTCATGTGCTGCCTCAACAATCTATGTTCAGTTTGGAAATTTATGCATTCAATAATATCAAGATTCTTAAGCTGAAAATTTTATGAATGGTTCTTATACGTGTCTAGAACAATCCTACCAGTTTTAGTAATTTTTGGAGACAATTTGATATTTATTAAAAATCATGTTTCTGTACTAGGATAAAATTGTTTCAGATTTATTTTTGTTATACATGCTTGTTACCCTGAAAAGCATAACTATTTGATAAAAAGGAATTTGAACTTGAAATTTTTACAGATTATCCTAAGTCAACGTGTAACACTTCTACAATGTTTCATAATTTTTGAATGCAAATTGTTATCTCTTTAAATTACTATTTTCTGCTCTATATGGGAAGCAATATCCAGACAGTCTTAAATTTATATCTTACTTCAATTTGTCATAACTTTGTGTACACTTGGAATTTTAAGCTATAATTTGGATATATACTGACTATATATGTCTATATCATGTTTACCAAATTTCATTAGATTTTGTGATATTTGTGAGTTTTGAAGAAGTTTTTAGTACACACTGGTTAACAATCCTATAAATTTTGAGTTTCTGAATGCTTCTTAGTATGAGGCATTTTTCATCGCTAAGTTGGCTTATTTTGAGAATGTTTCCAACTGAAGAAGCAAAGTAGATTTCAAGACCTTTCTATAGAATATAAAATCATGAATTTTCAGTAAGTAGGTCATTAATTATGATTTTTGTAAGTTACACCAGTGATATGTTGAAAGGATTAGCTTACTGTTTTGAGTTTGTTAAGCTATCCTCAAACTAAGGACTTTATCATGGACTTAGAAGGTAGTTTAATTTACTTTGTGACTCATGTTGATCATGCTTAAAGTTGAACTTGTTAGCGTCTATTCAGTTGAAGTGTGAATAGCTATATACATTAGCTTGGTTAGGGTGGTGGTTATCACCCTAGGACTATCAATTCATTTGACCCTTGCGAATTAGTAACCTTGTCACTTAGAGATGCTTTGGATGAGGCATTTTCGTGCACCGTCAGATTTTAACCAAGCTAGTTTGATCACGGGCCTGGAAACATGGTCGAAAGCTAGAGGTGATGGTGATCGAGGAAGATCGAGTCGCCACTGTCATATGAATTGTTGGGTCAAGATGTGTTCCACTGAGAACATTACGAAAGGCTAGGGTAATTCACTGGTAAGTAGCTGACCCAATTTCACTAAACCCATGTCCATAATAGATGTTACTTGTTGTCACTTAAACCTGGATAGGATTCGTGCACTATGTAATAATATCATGTAAATTAGTAATAAACTTATGTATTGTTAGGACAAGCACTAGTCGGGTGGTTGTACTCGCATGTCAAGAGGACACGTGCGGTCCTTCTCTCTTGATTGGGATCTCGGGTTGCGTGATATCTTTTTTTAATTCCCGAACTGCGGTGATAAGAACAGGATTTTAATGGTAGGTTCTCATGTCTGACGTAGGCAATGGACCCTATAAATCCGTCAAGTTCTATGTTGTTGGGTGTGAACGAAGAACTATTGTGCGGCTCTACATGTCTCAGGTGCCACTTGGTGAGCTTGCGGCTACCTTGATATTTGTAGCAACTTTTGAGTGAGGTCTGGGTGTCGGGGAATAGTGGAAAACTTGGATACCACCATTGACTGCAGTAGAAGAATTAGACCGAACACCTATAACCTCATCAGTCATTAGTTAACTATCAGGAACTGGTATGAGTACAAGAGTAGGATGCATAGCTAGGGATCGAACTCCGTGATTTGGAGACTACGAACTCCTTGGAAAGTATGCAGTATGTGATGCATATGTTTCCAAATCAATTGAATAAGTGGACTACGTGCATTTAAAATTGTGCATTAGACTCTAGGGCATGTCATACACTAACACTTGTGATTTGAGTACACATTTTTTTTGCATCAATTATTGATTGTTGAGTTTAGGAAGTCACTAGTTTTATCAACATTGCGTTAGTTGCATTCAACTAACGTGACCATAGTCTGTTTAGTTACAGGACTACTGGATTGTGGAAGTAGGAGACTCGAGCTGCGTAGAGCGTCCAAGTGGAGATTGTAAATTTGTATAGTAAATATTATTGATGTAATTCATGATGTAAAATTTATGTAAAATTGGATTGTACAATGTAACATTCTGGGATGTAATGAATGTTTTTAATGTCCTGTATATTCTGTGCGAGACTCTTTGAAATAAAGATTCTGGCTTGTGTCTCCAGTTCTTGGTATTGGAGAGTCGAGGTGCTAATGTGCAGGTGGGCCTATATTTATAGGCTGGTAAGGGTTTGTTATGGAAAGATGCCCTACTGCTTAATTAGATTCCGCTAATTAGGGATATGATGGAGCATTAAATCCATGATCTTAAGTGATTTGACGAATCCATAATTGAGAAACCCTCCTTGGCTGGCCGAACTTAGTTGGTGGGCCTGTAGGAGGCCCACCAATTATATTCGGGCATTAGGTTTTCATGAAATTGTCATCTTGACCCTGTCTGCCTCGTGATCCATGTTGGGATCTAACGATGGAGCATAGCCACAATTATTGCCCTGTATCACAAGCCCCCCACTCTCATAGGCAGCTCTCGTTTGTCTTCGAGGAGTAGCTAACTTGTGCGAAAAAAGTGCTGGCATAAGAACTAGTCGATTGCAACGACGTTGGGCTCCTTCCGTGCTGCCGGGTCCGAGGTTCGAGAACGACCCCCATGGGGAAAAATAGCTAGCGTATGCCTCGTGATTGGAGCATCATGCTGAGGTGCCTCGTCTGAGGCATGAGCCTTGTTAGCAGAGAATTTCGCGGCGATCTTGGATTCGGAGCACCATTTTGGTGTGCTAGATCCAAGGCTTGAGCTGTGTTAATAGAGAAATCCACGACCAGCTTGGAGTCGGAGCACCATTTCGGGGTGTACGATCTGAGGCATGATCCATGTTAGCGAAGAATTACGCGATGAGCTCAGAGTCGGAGTGCCATTTTGCAGCACTAAATATAAGGCGTGAGCCTTATTAGAGTAGAATTCTGCTACGATCTTGGAGTTGGAGCGTCATTTCGAGGTGCTAGATCTAAGGTCTGAGCCTTATTAGCGGAGAATTCTCCCATTAGCTCGGAGTCGGAGGGCCATTTCGAGGCTTTAGATTCGAGACTTAAAGCCATGTGAACAGAGAAATCTGCGACGAGCTCGGAGTCGAAGTGCCATTTCGAGGTGCTAGATCCAAGGCATGAGCCTTGTTAGCAGAGAATTACGTGAAAAGCTTGGAGTAGGAGCACCATTTCGTGGTGTGAGCCATGTCAGCAGAGAATTTTGTGATGAGCTCGGAGTCAGAGTGCCATTTCGAGGCTCAAGATCCGAGGTGTGAGCATTGTTAGTGGAGAATTTTGTGACGAGCTCGAAGTCAGAGCACCATTCCGAGGGGATAGATCAGAGGCATGAGCCTTGTTAGCGGGGAATTCTGCGATGAGCTCATAGTCAGAGCACCATTTTTAGGCGCTAGATCTGAGGCGTGAGCCCTATTAGCGGAGAATTCCGTGACAAGCTCGGAGTCGGAGCAACATTTGGAGGCACTAGATACGAGGCGTGAACCTTGTTAGCGAGGAATTCTACGATGAGCTCAGAGTTGGAGTGCAGTTCTTTCGAGGGGATAGATCCGAGCTATGAGCCTTGTTAGTGGAGAATTCTGTGACAAGCTCAGAGTCGGAGTGCTATTCCGAGGCGCTAGATTCGAGGCGTGAGCCTATTTATGGTGAATTCTGCGACGAGCTCAGAGTCGGAGCGTCATTTCGAGACACTAGATTTGAGGTGTGAGCCTTGTTAGCAGAGAATTCTGGGACAAGCTTGGAATGGGAGCACCATTGAGGGGATACATCCGTGGAAACAGGACGAGTGACGATGAACCATTGCGCATGTGACTTCACGCGATCTTCGAATAGCGAGTTCATGATTTTGAACAAATCGAGGAGGCGACACGTGACAGTGGTCATTCGGAAAGTTGCTCCCATTTCTATAAATCCCCCTTCCTCTCTCATTTTCTCAAGTTCCTTTCTTTTTCTACGTCCAGAGGTTCTCTTTCTAGAAACTAATTCTTTTCTTCAAACATGTCTGGAGCTCAGCCCATCGATTGGTCTTCATCTTCTGACTAGGTCTGGTCATCCTTGGATTCCTCTCGCTTGCCCTCATTGAGGGGCAAGCCCGAGAGGGAGTGACCTGGGCACGTGCCTTCTTCGTCTGATTAGGATGAGGACGTAAGATTGAAGCACTTTTGGACCCGGAAGGGACAGAGCCTAATCATCCCGAGGGTATGACTGGGTCCAACAAAGAGAGTAGAGACCCCAGAGCAGAGGAGGAGACGGAGGAGATTGTTGAGGAGGAGGCAGAGGTAGATAAGGGTAGTCGAGGGGAGCGAGAGAGGAAGATCCGAAGGGTAGTCCCAAGTTCCAAGATGCGACTTCTTCATCCCTTGACCGTATAGTTGCCGTTGCCCCTCCTCACATTCTCCGTTCGGTGAGGAAGATGTGGAAGATCCTTTCGCCCGATCGGGAATATGAGCCGATGGATTACAAGCCTGAGGATGGCATATTCTGACCGATGCTCATCAAGTCTATTCGGATGTACCCAGAAGATTTGAAAGACATTGTTCATTTTGGCGTTCAGCGGTCGACCTCGAACAAACCAAAGATTCAGGCGAATAAGACCCAGAACACTCAGGTAGGGGGCGACCTTGATGTCATCCGAGAGGCATTCCATATCTCCTAAAAGTACGTGTTAATGCTTCTGAGACCTGGGTATGGACATCTGATAACCTCTCAGAGTGGTTTTCCATGTTCCCACAGGATGCGTTTGCTTCGATCTTTCACCTCCCCATACATCCTTTCATCAAGGAGGTTCTAATTTGGTTAGGGATGAGCCCTATGCAAGACAGGCCCAATTCCTGGTAGCAGCTAACGAGCTTCATATTGTTGTGCTCGATGAAGAACATTCCCTTGAAGCTGAAGTACTTCCAAATGTGTCTGGGGCTAAGCATTCTTCCATAGAATCGGTGGTACCGCTCCCCTCGTAACAAGTATCGGGTGGTGCATAATTATCCCAACTCTATAATGGAGTGGAAGTCGAAGTACTTCATTGTCTACAACCCTGACCCTTGGGATATCCCTCCTAGGTGGTCGTATGACATCCTGAATAGGAAGTCTCTGCCGGCAAGATTCACTAAGGAGGAGGAGGAGGAATATCAACGGCTATTCGACGGTAGCAACAACATAAATTAGGTGAAGATGACGGAGTCGAAGCTATCTACCTGCGGCGTGAGTCCTTATGTTCCTCGTAAGCTTTCTTTAGCCTTAGGCTCCCTTGATTACACTTTGATAATGTCATAATGCTTCAACTTCCTTACAGTTGTGGACAACATCGGTGCTGCCATCATACATGCAGAACGGGAAGAGAAGAGAGCAGTGGAGAAATCGCTATTAGCTTACGTCCAAGCGATCAATCACTCCGAGCTGCCGAGCTGGCTGGGTCACCTCTTCCCTCGTTCCACCACATGTTGACGACCCTCATCCCTGACAAGCTCAAAGCAACCAATCAGCCAGATTGGGTAGCGGAAGTGGTTGACTCAATGATGGAGTCCCTTGTTACCATCGAGGTGGTGGATTACTTAGCCCAGCCAAGCGAAAGGAGGGCTCTCGCTCAGGAGACCACTAAATTTAGCTACTTCCGGTACGCCCAAGGCATACGCCTTGGTAAGGGTTTGGTCTTGCAAATGTCTAGTCTTTTTTGCACTTGTAACTTCCTTAATGAGCTTCATCCTTTCCGCAGGCCATACCCCAAGGAGCAGGAGATGAAGCGTTAGTATGAGCATCTTCTCAAGTGCACGAACTGGAGGGCCGAACAGCTTGATTGGAAGTGGCAGGAGGAGAAGAGTCGTGCTGAGGCACTGAAAAGAGGGTGAAGGAGATAGAGGGCGACATTGTAACACCCGACAAAATTGTGTTACGGCAAAAAAATTGAGTTACGACAATTTTGCCTACGGGTGTTACGCACGTGTATTTTGTACTGTTACGAGCAAAATCCGTAACGTATTTTAATCTAAATTTATTACGTATTTTTGCATTTCAATTATCCGTCTTCTCAAAATTCATTTTTATCTTATTCTGAGCCAACTTAAATATTTATTTTAATCTTTGTGTTTTTACGTACATTGCACGTGTTTTCAATACACGTGTCGATTTCATATATTTTACCGTTACGGGAAATATACGAAACTTTATCAATAAAAATATTTTTACATAAGTTTATTTCAATTTCTCCATTGCTCAAATCCATTTTTGTTTTTAAACACTTATTGATACATGCGATGCACGTGCTTGCAGTGCATGTATCTGTTATATGCTTTTTCAAAATAAAATTTATGAAGGGTGCATATTTAAATTTCCTTGGATTAATTTTAACATAAGGAATAATAGATTTTTAGAATTTTTGAATATTTTGGCTACACATGCCTTGCACGTGTTTCACTTCTATGCACGTGCTAACTATGGTATTTTAATTTACAAAATTTTGTGCACTAAATGTTTTCTAGGATTAACTTAAGCTAACTATACAAAATTTACTTATACAAGTATTTATTAAAAAGAAAAGAAAAGAAAATAAAATAAAATAATAAAATGAAAATAGAATAAGTGGTGTACAAAGCACGTGCACACGTGCGTACATGCATTGCACACCAAACAAAGAACCAGCTGCACCTTTTGGAGATGAGAGAGTGGGGTGTGTAAGTAGGAGGTTAGTGGTGTTAGTGGTTAGTTAAATTAACCACCACCACACACCCCCCCTCCCTCCCCCCCCACCCCCCCTCTCTCTCCTAGCTTCTAACGGCAAAGAAGAAAAAATTATTACATTGGTGCTCGTGCTGTGAATTGCTTTCAGGAATTTGGGAGCTCAATTTTTTAGGGAGAGATTGGGGCTTCTTGGTGTTTGTTTGCTAGGAATTTTCCTTTTGATGTGGGTGTCTCTTTAATTTCTAAATTTTGTTATATGATGCATGATATTGATTAGATATTTGTCTTGTGTAATCTAGAATATTAGTGGTAAATCACATGGAATTAATGCATGTTAGATTAAGTAGATGAATAGATGAAATTACAATACGGGAATTGATTTTTCATGCATTCAATTATAAATTTGCATAAAATTTCTTGTGTGTTAATATCATGTATGCGGGTTCATGTATTTTGGTTCATGTTAGATTCTAGTACATCATGATTAAATTGTATATGTATAGAAATGGTTATATTGAGTGAGGAATTCATGTAGAATTGTAAGTAGATTGGGGGTATGGGTATTTTCCGAAATTCATATCAATTGATAGAAACATTCATGCTAATTTTATAGATCAATAACCAATTGTAGTCTAATTTGTTAATAAGGTACATGAATGTAAAAGTCAAAATTTTCCTATTCACATTTATTTGTATAAGATTCCAAGTTAAAATGCCTTAAATTAAAGAGAATTTCATTTCTAAAAATTTAGAGATGTATCTAGTAGCAACAATTATGGAAGTATTTAAAGAAAAAGAAAGTTAGAAGTTATATGACTAATGGGAAATATGTGAGAAGTAGAGAGTTGAAACAAAAAGATTTTAAGAACATCATATCCAAAGAGTGATGTTTGGAATACTTGGTCTTGGCATTTGGGGTTAGAGCACTGTGTACAGTACCGGGGTTGTGTGTTCGACTCTTGGGAGACTGTATTCTTTTCCGTAATTTTCATTATTATAAAATAACAGAAGATGAGATGTATAACTATGGAATGGGGTTTTCTTCACCAACTGAGAGTGGCCTAGTTGTTGTTGGATGCATTTGGGTTGCGGTTGGGTGTTGTGCGCCTGGGTTTGATCCTGAGTGCACACATTTTATAGTTTTATTTTATTTTAATGGCTTTTTCATGTTTAAAAAATTGGGGAATATTGTAGAAATGTTTTAGAATATTATCACAACTTTGCGAAACAATTCTACACTATTATAAGATGTATTCTCGGGATTTAAAAAAATTATATTAGACAATTTATTAGATGAATCTAGTTTCTAGTCAGATTTTGAGGGTATTTGCTTATGTAAAAACGATTTTAAAATTTGGGGAATTGAATGCAAGTTTAGGAACTCATGAAAAGGGTTCTATATGAGCAATTAGAAGATAATAAAAGCAAAGAATATGAAATAACAATCCTACAATGTTTTGCAAAGGGTTTATTAATTAAAAGTTGTTCAATATTGTTAAGTGATAATAAACATAAAGAGAAGGGATAAAGAAGAAATGATGAATAATGAATGCGATTTTTATGATGAGGTTAGATGTAACCTATGTGATCTCCTTTTGAGATGGTTGTTTGTTCTAGAGTGAGCAGGACCCGGAATACCGGCAGCTGTGATAAATGGAATTTGAGAAGTAACCAGTGTGGGTTAACTTTCTCTTTAAGAAGTAGCCAGTATGGACTAACATTCTTAGTGTTTTGGTTTAAGTCAGGTGGGCAAAGCTAAACTCTAGGTCCTAATAACTGTAACTTAAACTTAAGGTCAGACATTAGTTGGAGATATGATGAAACAAGAGCAAACGTGAGTTATGGACTCCAGGATGACTCGCGGAGTGAGACAATCCGTAGTATTCCGGGACAAGGGATGAAATAAGCCCCAGGATGATCCGCGGAGTTGGATTGATCTCCAGTATTCTAGGGCGAGAGCGACGCTCACGGGGTATTTATGCAATGAGGGTTCCACGATGACTCGCGGAGTGAGACAAGGCCCAGTATTTCGGGACGATGGATGAAATACTTCGTTTCTTCCATTTGGTGCTTTACTCACTCACGTCTTCTATGCTTATGATGTTGATCTCGAATCTGAGACGGATTTTGTAAAACACTTTGATTCGTTTGATCGTACTAGTTTAGCACGTATGAAGTTGCTAAATTCTCCACCTAGGTCTCCTTCTAGGAATGTACCTCCTATCGCCTTAGCCACTTCAGCTCGTTGGTCTTCTGCTTCACGTTCATCTCGTCCTCGTGCTGATTTTGATGATCCAAGAAGACTTTACACTTCTGTTAATTATATTATGGATCGTCAAGACGCTCTTATGGATCGTCAAGATGCTCTTGAAGCAAGTATTTCTCATCTCACTCAGTTGTTCATCTCAGTTTCCTCCTCCCTCTCAAGATGCTCAAGATGAAGATGACGAAGACTGATTAGCGATATTTTTATTTTTTATGTATTTTTTACTTATTTTTTATTTTGTCTTTATGTAGCTCGTTTGAACTATGTATTTTTCACCTTCTATGTATTACTTTGCTTTTGCTTCTTTGTGCTTCCTATGCTTGTCCCTCTTATTTTTGTTTTTGTTGATGACAAGGGGAGAGAAAATTGTGCATTTTATTGTTGTGCATGTTTTTTCATCATTTCGTGCATGTTTTATTGTTGTACATGTTGTGCATGTTTTCAATATATGCATATGCACATTGTACATTTGTTAGGGGGAGCATTGAACATTGAGCATATGCAATATTTTTGTAATATTCCTATTATTGTAAGCTATTGTATTGTCATCATCAAAAAGAGGGAGAATGTTGATTCTTGATTTTGATTATTACAACACAATGTAAAGTTGTTGTGCTACTTCTTATATATTACAGGATGTACACAAAGGCAAAATGTTCAAACAAGCTCAAAGCAAATTGATCAAGCTCCACATGGTTCTAAAGCTCAAGTGTGATCAAGCATTCAAAGTCAAAAACAAAGACTAAAGCCTCGTCTCAAGACTCAAGACTCAAGACAAGACTTATGTTTCAATGTGTTGTATTAAGTATCTTGTAACAATTGCAACTTTTTCCTTTCTTTGAGTCTTAGATTGATGTAACAGCCTTGTCACACACACACACTCACACATATTTTATAACTGAGTGTTGCTTTTTCAAAAGATTAAAAGGTCGAAATAGTTTGATTTAGATCAGATGTTGAGTACCAGTCGACTGTTCAAGCTGTTTTGACAGTTTTTTGTTTTTAAACTTGTTTTCTCAAAATCAAATCTTTACTGCCATTTTATGGCAGTTGCGACTTAAACTTTCAATGGTAAAACGTCTCCAACTCTATAAAAAGAGTACAGAGGTCATTTGACAAAGGTTAACAACTTTTTCCAAGCATTTTGTTTCTCAAGTTCTCAAGCTTTTGGTTTTGACCAGAAAAACCATTCTACAAGCATTCACTTTCTAAGTCTTGGTTCTCTGAAATTAGTCTAGCATAACAGTGATTTCGTTTTAGACTGATTTTGGAAGTTGACCTAATAGCCACGTACAAAATCACATTCACAACAAGGCTATAGGTTGATTGTAAACATTTTATTGTTTGCTTTTCACTCTCGGATGTGAGAGTGGTCCTCTCGGTTGGAGAGTAGGACTCTAGGTTATAGAGTCAGGTTTTTCACTCTTGGTGGAAGAGTGGGTTGCTCTCTCTAGTTGTGAGAGAGGACTATGGGTTGGACAAGGTTGTTGTCTAACACCATAGGGTATTCTTGTACTTTTTCAAGAATAGTGGAAAATCTCAAGTGGGTTGCTTGGGGACTGGACGTAGGCCGAAAGAACGAATCAGGATACATCGTGTGTACTCTGTGGTTGTATTTCTCTGAACTTGCATTTCATTTACTTGCTTTTTAAGTTCTCTATGAAACTTGCCAGGACAGTCGACTACGTCTCCTTTTAAGTCGACTGGTCAGACTTGTACTACATACTCTCCGAAAACTTGCCTGGTAAGTCGACTGGTTCTTCTATAAGTCGACTGATTAGACTCGTCTTAAAATACTCTTCTTAACTGTCGCCCCAGTCGACTGATTTCTCTTTTTAAGTCGACTGGACAGAAGAAAAAGTTCAATTCTGCAATTATTTTTTATAAAACACTATTCACCCCACCTCTAGTGTTTCTTGCCTTGCCTACAAGATCCAACATGGTTTTCCTCACCATTACGATGTTGGCCAACCACTCCAGGTAGCTAACCCTTTGAATGAAGCGAGCGGATAGGAGTTTCTCCACCTCTTTCTTCACCGCTTATTGCCTCTATGGGGTGAATTTCTGGCTCCTCTACTATACCAGCTTGGAGTTTGGATGAATGCTCACCTTGTACATAATGAGGTCCTCCGAGATCCCAGTCATTTCCTGTTTGGTTTCGAGGGTAATCTCAAATTAAATACACAGCGAAAAAATTACAAAAAAATATCGAAACCTAGCCATGGATCCATGCGAAAACCATTAATCGTGTTTAGAAGTTATACCTTAAAGATGAATCTGCTGTCTCTACAGTATGCCGATCATAGCACTGCAATATTGTGGCGCATCTCTGGTATCCACACGAATGGATCAAATCAAGCTTTCTCTCACGCCGCGGTGCTAGCTGCACGAAGGGGATGTTCCCCACGATCTCTCTCTTTCTCACAATTTCTGTGACAGGCTAGGGTTTTTTCTCAACTATTTATTTTCCACAGATACATATCATATATATAGATGCAGAAAATCAACCCTAAGAGAGTAATGAGGCTGTTGGGCTCATAATCTGACCTGGGTCAGATTCGTGTGTAAGCATTTAAACTTTAGTTGGCCCATTTAATCTAATTAATTACCCAACCATGTTAGGAGTCCAAGTCTTACTAGGATTCCCAATTAAATTCATCTCATGAATTTAAATCCGATTTTGATCCATTCTAAGTGTGTGACCCTGTAGGTTCCAATTACGTTGACAGTAGTACTAAAATTATATTCTAGTGTTACCAACAGTGAGCGGTATCTAGCAATACATCACTGCTACTCAAGTAACGGGAATACCAGTGATTTGACATAACATTTCCGTAGCCAATGTTACTATGTAGTATAGTCCTTTTGTCCAGATATCTAATTGACCACAAGGCATAAGGCGTGTCACCCTTGTATAGTTCAATCCTTGGTTTTGTGATGTTCGAGTAGACTTACTAAAACAAATGAGTTCAATATCTCATATTGACTTATTTGAGCACGACCATGCATTTTGCAGTCTCACTCAATCAAGGGGCCCGTAGATAACTCTCATGTTATGTAAGAGAGACAAATCCTATCTAAGTCACTCACATCCCTCCGTATGATTTGTAATATATCCAATAGTTGACTTTATAATCACCTTATTACAGGCAACGTTTGACGACATTAAAACATATAAATTCTCATGTAGGGAACTGTAGTGAGTTCAAGTCAAAGGACTACGTACACCATTGTCATTGTGAGAACCGCTTATGACACTCACGTAAGGATCCATGCACTATTCTCATGGTTGATTAGTCCAGTACATTATTACTCTAATATGTACCCATGTGAAGACTTGATATCTCATATTCATGACTCGTGAGATATGGTCATCAGTCGACGCACATACTAATCTCTATGTATTATAGTCTTCCTAATTCACAATAATACTTGATAATGGACATTTAAGAATAGTGTTCTGATTACAACCAAAAGGATCTCAATCAAATCTTGCACTTGATATCCCATGGTATTGAACCTACTATTCTAAGGTCTTTATTATGTTCATTTAATCACAATAAAAAATAAAATAAATGGAATACCTTATATATAAAATAAATATCATGATACAATGTAAACTAATAATGTTAATACACAACTGGCCTCTGGGGCATACACCAACAATCTCCCACTTGCACTAGAGCCAATCAGACATACATCTAATGCCTATAGATCTAGTGTGACGCTTATGCTTTCGCTCTTCAAGAGGCTTTTTCAATGGGTCCAGCGATGTTATCATCTGTCGGTACTCTGCATACCTTCACATCTACTCAATCGATGATCTCTCGAATGAGATGGAAGAGCATAAGTATATGTTTGGATCGCTGGTGATATCTAGGCTCCTTAGCTTGTGCAATGGTCCCATTGTTATCGCAATAGAGGTCCACCGGGCCCATAATGCTAGGAACCATGCCAAGTTCAGTGATGAATTTTCTGATCCAAATAGCCTCCTTTGATGCATTGGAGGGAGCAATATACTCAGCCTCTGTGGTAGAATCAGCTATTGCCTCTTGCTTCGAACTCTTCCAGCTCACAACTCCACCATTTAGGCAAAACACAAAACCCGATTGCAATTTGAAGTCATCCTTATCAGAATGGAAGCTAGTATCAGTGTAACCCTTTACAACAATCTCTTCCTCGACTCCATATACCAAGAACGAATCTTTTGTCCTTCTTAAGTACTTAAGGATGTTCTTGACAGTAGTCCAGTGACTCTCACCGTGATCTGACTGGTACCTGGTCGTCATGCTCAAAGCATATAAGACATCTGGACGAGTACATAACATGACATACATGATAGATCCAATTGCAGATGCATATAGAATTTTAGTCATGCGGTCTCTTTCATCTTGAGTGGGAGGACGTTGAGCCTTAGACAGGCTTACACCATGCGACATAGGAAGAAATTCTTTCTTGGACTCTTGCATATTGAAGCGTTTTAATACTTTGTCTATATATGTACTCTGACTCAGGCCAAGCAGTCTCCTTGATCTATCTCTATAGATCTTGATGCCTAATACATAGTTAGCTTCGCCCAAGTCCTTCATAGAAAAGCATTTCCCTAGCCAAGTCTTCACAGACTATAAGGTATGTATGTCATTCCCGATGAGTAGTATGTCATCTACATAGAACACCAGAAATACAACTGTGCTCCCACTAACCTTCTTATAGACACAAGATCCATCTTCGTTCTTGATGAAACCAAACTCTTTTATTGCATCATCGAAACGAAGATTCCATCTTCTAGAAGCTTGCTTTAATTCATAAATGGATTGTTGCAGTTTACACACCTTTCCAGCATCCTTTGGAGTGACAAAATCCTCAGGTTGTGTCATGTACACATCCTCGAGAAGATTTCTATATAGGAAAGCAGTTTTGATATCCATCTATCAGATTTCATAATCATGATATGCTGCAACAACAAGTAAGGTCCGAATGGATTTAAGGATGGCAAGTGGGGAAAAAGTCTCATTGTAGTCTACACCATGAACTTACTTGAAACCTTTAGCCACCAACCGCCCGTTAAAGGTATGCACGTTACCATCCATGTCTGTTTTTTTTTTAGAACCCATTTCACCCAATAGGTGTTACCCCTTCAGGTTGGTCTACCAAGGTCCATACTTGGTTGGTATACATGGATTCCATCTCAGATATCTTGGCCTCAAGCCATTTCTCAGAATCTGAGTCTTTTATAGCTTCCTCATTAGTCATAGGCTCATCCAAGTCAATGAGTAATATATGACCATGTTGAGTCATGAGAAATCCATATCTCTCGGGTTGATGAGGAGTCCTACTAGACTTACGTAGGCCTTGTGTTACTTGAGCAGGTGGTTGTTCCACAATAATTTATGGAGTCTGTTCCCTTTCTACCATTGGTTTGCTGCTACTTTGAAAAGTTTGAATTTCTTCAAGTTCTATTGTTCTCCCACTAGTTCTTTTGGAGATGAATTCTTTCTCTCGGAACATAGCACTCTGTGCAACAAACACTTTGCTTTCGGTCGGATTATAGAAACAATATCCACTGGTTTCCTTGAAATATCCTATAAAAAAGCACTTATCAAATTTGGGACAAAGTTTATCAGTGTAACACCCCGCAAAATTGAGTTATGACAATTTTTCTCCACATGTGTTACGCACGTGTATTTCGTACTTTTACGAGTAATAGTCGTAACGTATTTTCCAACGTATTTCTTTATTTCAATTATTTATACATTTTTCGTCTTCTCAAAACACATTTTAATCCTATTTTAGTCAACTCAAACATTTATTTAATCTGTGTGTTTTATGTACATTGCACGTGCTTTCAAAACACGTGTCGATTAAGAATATTCTACCGTTACGTGTAATATTTTCTGTGTGTTTCAATTATTTATTTTATGACTTGTTCGAATTCATTTTATAAATTGAAATTCAATTTTCTTCTAGTTTAATTAAAATATTTTTATACGTGCGGTGCACGCGTTTTCTATGTACGTATTGATTACATTATGGTATATGTATAATGAAATATACTTTTTTGTATGTTGTATTTTAATTATTTATAAATATTTTCCCGTTGATAAAATCAATTTCGTATTTGAATATTTATTTTTACGTGCGACGCACGTGTTTGCAGTGCACGTGTCGGGTGTATCCTCTTTCAAAATAAAAATTATAAACTGAGTGTGTGTTTATTTTTATTTGTGTATGAGAACTCTAATTTTAATTAAATTAAACTAGTTTTTTTTATTAAATATGTATTACACATTTTTTCATATGTAATTAATAAAACATTAGTGATTGGTTTGCACATAGCACGCACATGCACGTGTTTGTGCACTATAAGAATTGGCCAGCTGTTCATGGGGGGTGGAGAGAGAGTAGTGGGGTAGTGGTAATTAGTGGATAATTAGTTAATATAACCCCTCCTAATTAACCGTATAAATACCCTACACCTAGGCCATTTCTAAACACAAAAAATTAATCAAAAAACCTAAGGTATTAGGTTGAGCATTTCGGGTGTGAGATGCTGTGGATTTCGGTGGGGTTTTTGTTTGGCTTTGTGGGATTTTTGGAGCTTTTTTAAGGGACTTGCTACAAGGATGTTCTTATAATAGGTGGGTGTCTCATCTTGCGTTCTAATTGTGTATAGAATGCATGCTTAGGAAATTCATGTTATAGTTGTACAGGTAGCATGAGTTATTTAACTTCTATTACTTTTGTGTGATGCATATTGTATTAACATCTAGAAATTTAGTAGTTGATAAATGTGAAAAAAATAATTGTTAATGGAAATTTACAATGTAGAATTACTTTGCAGTCAAGCTATAATTTATATTGGAATATCTTATATGATTTTCATGCAAATTGTAGCATATCATGATTGGGTTTTGTAGATAAACTAGGTTTGCCCGTTTACACGTGCCTACGGCACGTCTTCGGAACGGTGTACCTTATTTGATCATATAAAATAATTTTGGAGGTCGAGCAAATTAATTGAAGTAGCAAACATATTATATGAGAAACTTTTGGGGTCCAGCAAAAAATATATTATATGATTTTTTTAATTTTTTAAAACTATTTTTAAAGCTTCTAAATTTTTAATTTTTTTGGTTTTTAATTTTTTTATTTTTAAAAAATTTTAAAAAAATTATTTTCTTAATTTTTTGAATAGAAGAGGTAAGAGAGAGAGAGAGAAAATAAATAAATAAATAAATATAGGAGTTGTTTTTGGGTGGGAGATTTGAATTTGAGTTTTAGGAGGGAACTTTTGGGGGGAAAATATGTTTTGTGAGATTAGATCTGAGCCTTTAATTTTTGCAGAGATTGAAGGAGAACCACTTGATAGCTTTCTTTGTGTTTTATTATATAGATTGTAAGTGTATGTGAAGGGGGTTCAAGTTGTTCTTTAATTGGAGTAGATTATAATTTCATTGAGAGATTTTTTCCCATCATTTCAAATAACGTTAAAAAGAAAAATATATATATATGCTAGTAGAGTAGTAGTGGTAATTTATAAAGGCATGTGTATGAAAGTTCTCAAAATTGCTATCTACATTTATGATGGATAAAATCACTCTATTATAAATAAAATTAATATAAAATCGTTGCTAAAATTTTCGAGATCAGTTTTATGAACAATTAAATTGAGAAAAGAGACTATAAATCGAGCATTGTTGAAAGAATAAAACTGAGTTATAAACCGAGAGTAAAGTTATAAAGTTTTAAACCCATATAATATTGATTAGGCTCCTGGCCTTGGTGGCTAGCGCGTGCGCCAACGCGCAGCGCGCGCCACGTGGTGATTTGGGGGCTCTGTGGTAGCGGGTTCGCGCCTGGGGTTGGCTTTGTTTATTTCCACAAAAAATTGAATAATAGAATCATGGAAATTTGGGTGTCTAAAGAAATCAGAGAGTTTATATGCACTACTGTGAGTTGGCAGAGTGATTTGGGCGTTGTCTTGGGGTGTTGTTTGGCTCTGTTTCGAGCCTGGGGGTGCACTTTTAGATTTTTTTAAATTTCTCTTTATAATTCAAGTTTTAAAAGGGAGAAAAACTTCATGGAAAATTATTATAATATTATTAGAACAATTTGGGAGTTACTTCATGGTATTCCAAAAATATTTTGAGAAATTTAAAGGGCATATTTATATGGTAGTAGAGTTGGAGTTCAATTTAAAATAAAGAAGACATATAGGAGTAAACATATTAAGAGTTGGTTTATAATGAAATTAAATCTAAATTTGAATTGGAAATGAAGAATTTCTAATGATAATCTTTAAAGAAGATTTGTATTGAAAATAGGGATCTAATTAAAGAAAGAAGTTTTGTATTAATATACGTGAAGTATGGATAAATATGAGAAAGGTTATATTAATCGAGAGAACTTTGAGAACTTTGAAAGAGATTAGTTTCGGTTGGCTAACTAAGAAGTCATTTATAAGAAAATTTGATTTGGGAAATTGTTATTGAATGTGTTATAAAATTGATTACTCCGTGATTTATAAACATAAAGTGGATAGAGAGAATTGTTGAATAAAAGACGAAATGTTTATGTTGAGGTTGGATATAACCTATTTGATCTCTAATGAGACGGTTGTTAGACTCTAGAGGCTAGGCGAGACTCTTGGTAACCGGCATTTGTGAATGATGAAAATTTGAGAACTAATTAGTGTGGGTTGAGTTTCTCTTGAGAAGTAGTAAGTTTGGGCTAACTTTCTCTTGTGTTGATTTAAGTCCGGTAGGGTAAGCTAGCGCTAGGTATGATGATTAAAAATTAAACTTAAGGATATGCACTAGTTGGAGGCATGATGAAACAAGGGCAAACGTGAGTATGAGAGTCTCAGGATGATCTGCGGTGTGAGATAATCCCCGGAATTATCGAGGTGTGAGTGAAATAGGTCTTCGGAATTATCGGGATCGAGGCGACGCTAATGGGATGTCTGTGTGTAGTGAGGCACCATTGCTTGCGGTGTGGGGTATTCTTTAAAATTCCCAGGTGTGAGTGAAATAGTCTCCGGAATAATCTGTGGATAGAGATTGACCTCTGAAATTATCGCGGCATGGGCTAGGTACATGCAGAATGCCTAAATATTGTAGTAGTCATAGTTGTAGTTTACATGGCGAGGGATCTAACCCTATAATGTGGAGTACATAGATGCTTTCCCTCGGACCTATGTAGTATGGGATGCATAGAATCTGAACAAGTATACATTAGTGTCATCATAGTGTAAATCTGCATTAGGAATTATGTCATATCATATACTGAAATGTTTAGGCTAGTCACTTTTACACTTTATTGTGCATTCATGTTTGTGTTTGTTAAAGTAAGAGAATCGTTGTTTTATAGTATTGTGTCACTTGTATGCAACTTACGTGCCCACAGTTTTCCAGTGCACGGCTTGGGTTGACAAAAAGACATAAAGATGAATTGATGCTAAAGATTATTTTTTAGATTTAAGTTGTTGATTTTAAAGTGTATATATCATGTTGTATTCATTTTAAATTCCGCTGCGTTGATGTAAAGAACAACATTGTATAATGAAAAGTTTTAATTTCCTTGTAAAATTGTACGAATTTGAAGTAAATGATCTTGTTTTTCTACAAATTACATGTAAATGGAATTTTGTGCGTTACAGAGAGGTATCAGAGCCAACTTTAATAAGTAGTAAAAAATTACAAGGATGACACATTAGGGTGGACATTAGAGTGTGAGTGTCAGTTTGGAGTCATGAATGATATAGTTTTTGAACTTGCATTCATGATACTCTCCTCGTATACATTGATGTGATATTTTATGCGAGCATATTTTCCCTTGGTATCAGAGTGGCACAGCGAAAGCATGATGGGTTTGAACCTACATTCATGATACCTTACAGGTAGACTAACTTTTCACTTTTATATTTTTTTGTGTATTTTCTCATAGTACTTTTCATCTTTAACATTTAATATTTGTTCAAATAATTATTTTCTTATACTTTTAATTCACTTTGATGTTTATTATTTTATTTACTAACCTTAATCTTAATTTTTTAAGTTTGACTTACTTGTTTTCTTTCATGATGTTTTATCCCCCTCACTAGTATGCGCTTTTACGTTGCCTATTTATTTTTACTATTAATTTTACGTATTCTATTAAGTTCTGAATTATTACTTATTTAATTATTTTCAACACTATCATTTTCCTTGATTATTATTTCCATTGTATTTTTGAATTTTAATTTTTGTATGTTTACATTCACTTTACAAATACTTGATTTTTACGATGCTATAATTTTTCAAAGATTGGAATATTCTACTCATATAAATATGACATACCATTTTGTTTTATAGCCTATATTCGATACTATTGTTATTAAATATTATTCGCTAATTTGTTTTGTTATATTCACTTTTCACTATTAATTGCTAATTTATGATGTTATAGCTTTACACTTCTCTAGTATGATACATACACTCACCATTTATATTTTTATTTTATTTCGATTTTTTATTATTATTTTTACATCCTTGGTTACTACATATCGTGTATTTCAACATACTTACTAGACATATCATTTTACACTTATATAACTATTTATGTTTATTATCTTAATTTACTAAACTACTTAATTATTGTTCTCATTTGTATTTTCAGCCCATGCATATATTTTATACTATTTCATCTTAATGTTGTACATCCTTTTCATTACTACTAATTTTATATATTCTATATTTAAAATATATACATTTATTTTAATATTTTGATGTTGTAATTTCATTAGTAACATTACATCAATTTTTATATCCCAAATTTCAAAATGGGACACCATACTTTATTAAACATCTAACATCCAAGTACATATGAAAAATTACATCTTTCCATCTCCTGTTTTGGTGCAACCTTGGTGTCGAGAGGGGCAAATCCACAACTAGACATCAATGGAGGCAAATTGCAACTGGATGTCGGGGAGGCAAAGTCTGCAACCGAACGTCCAGAGGGCAAACTGCAATTGGATGTCGTAGAGGCAATTCTGCAACTTGATATCAAGGAGGCAAGCCTGCAGTTGGACACCAACGAGACTAACCCACAATAGAAGAAGATTTTCTACCTTAATAACCCTCACTATTATTTCTATATATATTACTTGCCACTATTCTACTTTTGTACTATTTTATACCAATTTATGATATTTTACAACTTAGCATTAAATTAATTACCTTATTAATTATATTGGTTTCTATACCTATCCTACTTGCGTATTTACGACTTAATATCAACTATCTTCTTCTTATTACTTTGAATCTTTACATAAGTCAGCATTTCATACCGCTTCATCGTATTTTATTTTGCTGCAAACTTATCTTTGATTTGGTGATTAAAAAAATTTTTAAAAATTCTTACTATTTATACTTTTGTTTACGATTCATAATTTATTTCTATATATTTAGTTTTTGTATTGTTTCAATAATATGTTATTACTTGTTCTACTATGATGTCTTGTTTTACTCCTACAAATCCTTTATAATTTTCATATTATAATATTGTCTGTTTCACCCTATAATTTTTTACGCCCATGTACGTATATAATTTTGTATGTTGGTTTTTCTTCCTCTATGTGACAATTTGAAAGTATTACGATATATGCCAACTAGTATTCTATATATTTAATTTCTAAATCGTATCTATAATTAATGTATTTACTTTACAAATTATTTTATGATATTAACTTGTTATACAAAATTTTTTTATATTGTCTATACTTGTAACTAAATTTCATGCTCGTATATTTCTCAAACTTTTATCCAATAGTATTCTCTTAAAGTGCTAATTTAATTTTTATCATATAGTACTGCTTCATTTCACGATTTTAATCATTATACCACTTATTATTTTGATAAAATTTTGATTACTAAGCCTATTAATAATTTATTAAAGTATCTGTTTACTATGCTTCTCTTATTCTTCCCAATTGCTTTGTTTTCCAAACTTTTTCACAATTAAGTTATTAACGATTTAATTTATGTTTTCCTTTTATCAAATACTTTACATATTATTATTTTGTACGAAAATTTCTCTCAATCTATCCTATCTTTTATGGTCACATTTTTTTTTCTTCTTATGCTATTTTTCTAGTTTTCTTGTTCCGTTCTTATAAATTTTGATACTCATAGTTTTCTTATATAAGTTTGCCTTATTTTTCCACATTGCATATTTTTATACTACATTTGTTTTCTTAATGTTTGCAATTTTATATGTACAAAGATGATATTTTTTCTTAGTGTGTACGAAATACAACCTTTACCCTAGTAAGTTCTGAGGACAGAACTATTCTAAGGGGGAAGAATGTAACACCACACAAAATTGAGTTATGACAATTTGGCTCCATATGTATTATGCACGTGTATTTCGTACTATTACTAGTAATAGTCGTAAGCTATTTTCCTTCGTATTTCTGTATTTTAACTATTTAATACATTTTTCATCGATCTTCTCTAAAACTCATTTTTATCCTATTTTTAGCCAACTCAAACATTTACTTTAATCTTTGTGTTTTACGTACATTGCACGTGCTTTCAATACACTTCTCAAATTACGTATATTCTACCGTTACGTGTAATATTTTCTATTTGTTTCAATTATTTATTTTATGACGTATTCAAATTCGTTTTATAAATTAAAATTCATTTTCTCCTATTTTTATTAAAATATTTTTATACGTGCGGTGCACGTGTTTTCTATGTATGTGTTCATTACATTATGGTATATGTATAATGAATTTTTTTTTCTTATGTTGTATTTCGATTATTTATAAACAATTTTCCATTGATAAAATTGATTTCTTATTTGAATATTTATTTTACTTGCAACGCTCGTATTTGCAGTGCACGTGTCACGTGTATTCTCTTGCAAAATAAAATTTATAATGTGTGTGTTCGTATTTATTTTTATTTGTACATGAAAACTCTAATTTTTAATTAAATTAAAATATTTTTTTTTAATAAATATGTATTACACATTTTTTCATATGTAATTAATAAAAACTATTAGTGATTAGTGTGCATGTAGCACGCACGTGCACGTGTTTGTGCACTATATGAATTGGCTGGCTGTTCATGGAGGGTTGAGAGAGAGTAGTGGGGGTAGTGGATTAATTAGTGGGTAATTAGTTAATATAACTACTCCTAATTAACCCTATAAATACCCTGCACCTAGGCCATTTCTAAACATAAAAAAGTAATAAAAAAACCAAAGGTATTAGGCTGAGCATTTCGGATGTGACCTGCTGTGGATTTTGGTGGGGTTTTTGTTTGGCTTTGTGGGATTTTTGGAGCTCTTTTTTTTAATTGACTTGCTACTAGGATATTCTTCTAATAGGTGCATGTCTCTTCTTGCTTTCTAATTGTGTATAGAATGCATGCTTAGTAAATTCATGTTAGAGTTGTAGATGTAGCATGACTTATTTGACTTCTATTACCTTCGTGTGATGCATATTGTATTAACATCTAGAAATTTAGTAGTTGATAAATGTGGAAAAAATGCATGTTAATGGAAACTTACAATGTAGAATTACTGTGAAGTCAAACTATAATTTATATTGGAATATCTTATATGATTGTCATGAAAATTGTAGTATATTATGTTGGTTTTGTAGATAAATAGTAAGTTTATGTGAAGGGGGTTTAAGTTGTGCTTTGATTGGAGTAGATATAATTTCATTGAGAGATTTTTCCCCATCATTTCAAATAACATTAAAAAGAAAAATATATACATGCTAGTAGAGTAGTAGTGGTAATTTATAAAGGCATGTATGTATGAAAGTTCCCAAAATTGCTATCTACATTTATGGTGTATAAAATTACTTTATTATAAATAAAATCAATATGAAATCGTTGCTGGAATTTTAGAGATGTATATTATTAGCAATTAAATTGAGAAAAGAGATTAGAAATCGAACATTGTTGAAAGAATAAAACTGAGTTATAAGCCGAGAGTAAAGTTATAAACTTTTGAACCCATATAATATCGATTAGGCGCGTGTCCTTGGTGGCACAGCGCGCTCCACGTGGCGATTTGGGGACTTTGTGGTAGCGGGTTCGAGCCTGGGCTTAGCTCTGTTTATTTCCAAATTTTTTTGAATAATAGAATCATGGCAATTTGAGCATTTAATGAACTCAAAGAGTTTATATGCACTATTGTGAGTTGGCACACTAGTTTGGGCGTTGGCTTGGGGTGTTGTTTGGCTCTGGTTCGAGCTTAAGGGTGCACTTTTGGATATTTTTAATTCTTTTGATAATTCATGTTCTAAAAAGGAGGGAAAACTTCATGGAAAATTATTATAATATTATTAGAATAATTTGGGAGTTACTTCATGCTATTCTAAAAATATTTTAAGAAATTTAAACTGCATATTTATATGTTAGTTGAGTTGGAGTTCAATTTAAAATAAAGAAGACATATAGGATTAAAAATATTAAGAGTTTGTTTATAATGAAATTAAAGCTAAATTTTGAATTGGAAATGAAGAATTTCTAATGATAATCTTTAACGAAGATTTGTATTGAAAATAATGATCTAATTAAAGAAAGGAGTTTTGTATTAATATACGTGAAGTATGGATAAATATGAGAAATGTTGTATTAATCGAGAGAACTTTGGGAAATTTGAAAGGGATTAGGTTCGTTTGGCTAACTAAGAAGTCGTTTATAAGAAAATTTCATTGGGGAAATTGTTATGAATGTGTTATAAAATTGAATACTCCGGGATAGAGAGAATTGTTGAATAAAAGGTGAAATGTTTATGTTGAGGTTGGATATAACCAGTTTGATCTCTAATGAGACAGGTTGTTGGAATCTAGAGGCTAGGTTAGACCCTTGGTATCCGGCATTTGTGAATGATGAAAACTTGATAACTAACCAGTGTGGGTTGATTTTCTCTTGAGAAGTAGCAAGTTTGGGATAACTTTCTCTTGTGTTGATTTAAGTCCAATAGGGTAAGCTAACTCTAGGCTATGATGATTAAAAATTAAACTTAAGGATAGGAACTAGTTGGAAGCATGATGAAACAAGGAAAAACATGAGTATAAGGGCCTCAGGATGATCTGCGGTGTGAGATAATCCCCATAATTATCGAGGTGTGTGTGAAAT
Source organism: Hemerocallis citrina (assembly GCA_017893485.1). NCBI lineage: Eukaryota > Viridiplantae > Streptophyta > Magnoliopsida > Asparagales > Asphodelaceae > Hemerocallis > Hemerocallis citrina. Next base: position 82,444,685 of record CM030368.1, read on the forward strand.
AGTCTCCGGAATTACCTGCGGTGTAGGATTGATCTCCAGAATTATCGGGATCGAGGCGACGCTCATGGAATATCTGTGTGTAGTGAGGCGCCATTGCTTGCGGTGTGGGGTATTCTTTAAGATTACCAGGTGTGAGTGAAATAGTCTCCGGAATTATCTGTGGATAGAGATTGACCTCCGGACTTATCGGGGCATGGGCTAGGTACACTCAGAATTTCTAAATCTTGTAGTAGTCATAGTAGTAGTTTACATGGAGAGGTATCTAACCCTATAATGTGGAGTACGTAGGTGCTTGCCTTCGGACCTATGTAGTTTGGGATGCATAGAATCCGAACAAGTATGCAATAGTGTCAACGTAGTGTAAATCTGCATTAGGCATTAAGTCATATCATACACTGACATGTTTAGGCTAGTCACTTTTACACATTATTATGCATTCAAGTTTGTGTTTGTTAAAGTAAGAGAGTCGCTGTTTTATTGTGTGAGTTATATGCAACTGACGTGCCTACAGTTTTCCAGTGCAGGGCCAGGATTGACAAAAAGACATAAAGATGAATTGATGCTAAAGATTATTTTTCAGATTTAAGTTGTTGATGTTAAAGTTGTATATATCATGTTGTATTCATTTTAAATTCCGATGCGTTGATGAAAAGAACAACATTGTACAATGAAAATTTTTAATTTCCTTGTAAAATTGTACGAATTTGGAGTAAAAGATCCTGTTGTGCTACAAATTACAAGTAAATGAATTCAGGGCATTACAATCAGAGACATGGTGCCTTACATAGGCTTTGCAACCCCAAATCTTTATAAAAGACAAACTAGGACGCCTCCCTATCCATATCTCATATGGTGTCTCTTTAACCATTTTAGATGGAACACGGTTAAGTATGAAAGCAGCTGTTAATAGAACATGTCCCGCCCCCGCTTCCCAAAATACTGAAATATGAGCACGTAACAAAGACCAAGCGAATGATAGGAACATCATCCATAGCTGTAACAGATTAACTCAACAATATGCAAAAGATCGCAATCACGAAATAAAAAACCACATAAACAATGAATAAACTCCAAAATAATCTTGAAATAAATTCACAAAATAATATCCAACATCTGAGAGAAAAGTAAACTTCAGTTCATACAAGCCCAGAATACAAAGTACGAAGAAAAAAATAATATAAAAAATAACATAAAATAACTATAGCAGTCTAATGGTTCAACTCCATTCTTCAGAAAGTTTGGTCACAGAAAGTTTGCACACCAAGTCCTTTTGTCAAATTTCTTCCGGTACCTATAAACTCATCAATTAGAGGTGGGGGGAAATTGTCCGTTAAAGCAAGTTAAGGACAGCTAGTTGTAGAAGCAAAGAAGCAAGGATAATATAGATATCAAGAAATAATGAACTATAACAGAATTCAAGTAACAATAACATGGTTGATACTAAAATCAAGGGTCTAGAATTAACGATGCAATAAACAATTACTGTAATCAATGATTCAAGGCCAATAACAATAATCTTGATCAAGAATGCAAGTGTCAATCTTATGTTTATTAGTCTTTTATTATCCTATCTAATGCGTGTAATATTGTATCCCATACCATAGGTTCGGTGCATACAAACAGTGATCGTTTAGACTATAGTAGTGAAAGATCATGTACTCGGTACAATAATCAATAATTAATAATCAATAATCGACCATCAATAATACACCATCAATAACAATAATCAATCAAGAACAAGGTGCCCATCCCGAGTATAGTCTACGATTGTTCACTACTAAGTTGACCCTTAATACCCCGGCTTGTGAATATTCTATTACACACAAATGTGGACATGCAATGGGCACAAAAGTTTCGAAGTGATGTTAAGCAGATGGCATGGCTGTGCAATGCATGGTATAACTAATTCTATTCACTATATGTAAAATCAAACATAGATATACTTAAAAACACAAAACACACATTCTGTACAGCAAGACGTTGTACAAAAACCAACTTTGCCGTTGCTACAGGAAAGCAAATCAGGTTCCATCAGATTCTAGAAAATAAACTCTCTACCAGTTCCAATGCATATTTACATGACATATAATAACTACAGATCTAGGTGAATAATCTCATTCTTTGTTGATTTCGTGCTTAGGCAGCATCTTAGGGTCAAATCCTTATATACAAAAGTTATTTGTATAATCATTTGAAAATCTCATAATAATCATATTTTAATTCCTAACAGCATTTAGTAACAACACGATTAATCCCAGATTTTAATTCTTAATTTAATCTAATGTTTCAATTAGTTAAACATGATAATGTATTTTCAAACTGCATTCTGGAATTCAAATGTCACTGTTCGAAAATATGAATATCTTGCAATCTGTAGGTCTGATTGCAAAACCGTCAGACAATCTGGATTTCAGACATACAGGGCCACAACTCTTTTTTAATAAATTTTAATTAATATTATCTGTAGTTAGGTCAAAAATATGGTTCTTTACCGAACTAATGTTTTGGAAGCATCCTAGGCTCAAGTTTTGATACATATAATAGTTCTGAAAAATCATCAAATAATCATACAGAAAACTTAATAAGGTGACTCATAGTCATGTTTAGTAACAATATATAAATTTTTAAGTTGTAATTCTACTGTTAATAATTTATTTTAATTCGAAAATCATGTCGGTGTATCTCTAAACAGTAATCTGAAAATTGAACACCTAAAATTATTAAAAATATGATAACTTTTAGTTTATAAATCAGAATTTAGATCTGTAAAAAGTTCTAAAAAATAGATTGAAAGGAATACAAATGTTGATTACAAAGTTCTACTAAATTATAACAGCAACCGGGTCATAAACTCAAAACTACATGGAAGAAATAGCAGGCAAGCAAGTTGATTAATTTTTAATTAGCAACAACGATATACACAGGCATAGTACTTCTTAACAATAATTAATAGGAATTTTTATAGTGTATGCATATGATGATATATAACAAGGCTTGGGTTCGAATCAAGAGAATGACACAAAAAGAAAACTACTACTTGGTTTCGTTGATGAATCCGCAGTAGTCTCTTTGAAGGGTATCAAGCAAATAAGATATGATAACGAAATAGGAACTACTTGTGGGGATCAAAAAAAAAATATTGAACAAGAATAATAAACTAGTTCAAGGGAAACTTTCCTTATAGATGATGACTCTGAATACGAAAGAATAACTGGATGAGAGTCTTGACGGCAACGCCCGTGGCTATAACAATGACAGCACGGGCAACACAAGAGATAGCAGCAATCAAAGCAAGAGACACAACAACAACAGAAAAGGTGATAGCGGCAGCGAAGAGAAACAGCAAGAAGAAGCGGCAGCAAGAGTGGTGGTCGCTGGCGTTGCGATGGAGGCAGGCAGCGACGAGTGGCATTCCTTGGGGAGTCAACGTCAGATCTGGAGGCGAAGTGGAGTGACTGCGGGTTCGACAGCAATGGTGAGGTCGTTGGCGGAGTGCGGTGGTGGGTGTTATGGCTGATGAAGGTGGTGGTGAGGTGCGCTCGGGGGTCGGCTATGGGATGCAGGCGATGGAGGAGGATTGCGGAGTCAAGGAGTGGCCAGGGGTCAATGAGGTGGAAGTAGTCGATGAAGGGCTTCAATGGGGTGAGGGTGGAGTTAAGGACAGAGGAGCTGCTGAGGAGGAGTGCGGGAGCCACGGTGGCGACGCTAGCTACGGCAGACGACGGGGCGGCGTGGGGGATGAGGGTTTAATGATGATTAGTATATATAGGGAAAATTAGGATTTGGGTTTAGGGTAACGGGTTAATGGGTTTGTGGGTTAGGATCCAATAAGAGATGGGTTTGGGTTTAAATTTAAATAATTAAATAGAAATGAAATATTGGGTTGGGCTCATAGTCAAATCAATTAGAGGCTAATAAAATATCCAAGACACAAAAATGAAATAGAGTGCACATGAATCTCAGAGTTCAACAAATGAAATTAAAATTAATTGAAAGAATTCAATTTCGTTGAAGATGAATATCAAAGTTTATTATTAAAAATAAACAGATTACCCAAAATGAGAAGAGGAAAAAATTACAAAAGAAAATCAGAAAAATCGGAAATAGGGGTTACTCTACCCACCTTAAAAGAAGAATTTCTTCATCGAAATTCATCCAAGTGGTGCATAGGGCAACCCCGTGAAAACAAAAAGGACATAATACTCAAAGAGATGAGCGAACTTTTTCTGAATCTCCTCCTCAAGTTCCCAAGTCGACTCACCGGGCAAGTGAGGATTTCAAGAGACAAGAACAAGCTTGATGACTTTATTCTTCGAGACTTTCTAATGCTTGTCCAAGATAGAGATTGGTTGGACTTCACATAATAAGTTTGGTCTCATGGACAACTCTGAGTAGTCAAACACATGACTGTCATCCATGATGTACTTCCTAAGCTGAGAGACATGGAATACATCATGTACACCCTATAAAGCTGGTGGCAGAGCGAGCTTGTAGGCTACCTTGCCCACTTATTCCACAATATCGAATGGACCGATGAATCGGGGACTCAACTTGCCCCTACCTCCAAAACGGATAACACCTCTCCTTGGTGATACCTTGAGGAAAATATGAACGCCTGCCACAAACTCCAAAGGCCTTCGACGACAGTCAGCCCACTTCTTCTGCCTGTCCTAAGCTACTTACAAGTGCTTCCTAAACTAAGCCACTGCGTTGATAGTCTTTGTGATCAAATCAGGCCCCATGAGCCTCCTCACGCCAATGTCATCCCAACAGACTGGTGATCTACACTTCCGACCATAGAGTGCCTCGTATGGAGCTGCCTTGAGACTCACCTAGTAGCATTCATTGTACGCGAATCAACCAAGTGTACATGATCTTCCCAAGAACATCCAAACTGAAGAACACAAAACCTCAACATGTCCTCCAGTGTTTGAAAAGTAGTGACGAAGCTCAACTGACTCCCCAAGCTCCTCTGAAGACTCTCCCAAATTGAGATATGAATTTCTCTATCTGATACAATGCTGACGGGAACTCAATGCAGTCTCACAACTTCCTGCAAGTACTTCTCAATCAAGCTCTCTGTGGACTGCCCCACATGGAAAGGGATGAGATGGGCACCCATCGTCAAACAGTCCACTATTACCCAAATAGCATTATGAACTTTTGGACTCTTTGGCAGTGCCGTCACGAAATCCATAGTGATGTTCTCCCATTTCAATTCCGGGATTGGAAGAGGTTTAAGAAGTCCAGCGGTCCTTTGATGCTCTACCTTCACTTCCTGACAGATCAAACATTGCGACACAAATCTCGCCACTGCTCTTTTCATACCCTACCACCAAAAATGTTTCTTCAGATCCTTGTACATCTTCGTGCCTCCAGGATGAATAGAATAGGTAATCGATGGGCTTCTGCAAGTAGTTTCTGCCTGACTTCTCCTCTAGGTACACACAACCTAGCTCCAAAGCAAAGTGACCCGTCTGAATGAATGACCATGTCCGTTCTCAAGCCTACTTCCACTTCGCTTCGGAATTTCTACAACTGCTGATCACTAGCCTAGGCTTCCTTAATCTGCTTTACCAGTGAAGATTGTAACTGCAACATTATACACTGCTGTGCTGAACCAGGAACAATTACATCCAATTTTAGCATCCTCATATCCTCCAACATTTCCTTCTGTTTGGTGAGGAATATAGCAGCAGGTCTCCTGCTCAAGGCATCAAGCACCAAGTTTACTCTATCGAGATGATACTACAAGTTGATGCCATAGTCTGCCATCAGTTCCAACCCATCTTCTCTGCCTCATATTCAATTCCTTCTGAGTGAACACATACTTGAGACTCTTTTGATCAGTGAAAATCTCGACTCTATCCCCAAGAGGATAATGCCTCTATACCATCAAGGTGAAGATTACGGCTTCAAGTTCAAGATCATGCATGGATAGTTCTTCTCATGAGGCCTTAACTACCTGAATGCTTAAGCGATAACGCTGCCTCACTGCATCAGCACTGCTCCCAAACCTCTTCCAGAAGCATCACAATGAATCACAAAGCTTCATGAACTTTCTGGGATTGTCAACACGGGGGCTGACATCAACAGGTTCTTCAACTCCATGAAGGCTTCCTCATAGGCTCCATCCCAAACAAACTTTTGTTCTTTCCTTGTAAAATTCTTTAGGGGTCCAGCAATCTTCGAGAAGACTTGAACGAACTTTCGATAATACCCTGCCATTCTGAGAAAACTTCGCACTTCTGATGTTGACTTCAGTATTGGCCAATCCTCGACTGCAGTAATCTTCGACGGATCAATAGAAACACCATCGCCAGAGATAATATGGCCCAGAAATGCAACATGGTCGAGCCAGAACTCGCACTTACTGAGCTTCCCATAGAGTTGATTCTCCCTCAAGGTCTACAAGACAGCCTTCAAATGCTCAGCATGATTTTCCTTGTTCCGAGAATACACCAGAATTTCATCGATGAACACCACCATGAAATTGTCCAAGATCAGCGAGAATACCCTATTCATCAGACTCATGAATACGAATGATGTATTAGTCACTCCAAATGACATTACTAAGAACTCGTAATGTCCATATCTTGTGTGGAACGCCATCTACTGAATATCTTCAGTCTTCACCTTAACTTGATGATAACCAGAACGAAGATCCAACTTCGAGAAAATTAAAGCATGACCAAGCTTGTCAAACAGGTCGTTGATCCTTGGCAGAGGGTATCAGGTTCTTCACAATGACATTGTTCAGCTCTCGGTAGTCAATGTAGAGTCTGAGACTACCATCCTTCTTATTGATGAACAACACTGGACACCCCAAGGCAAAACACTTGGCCTGACACTCTGTCCAACAACTCCTAGACTTGCACCTTCAGTTCTACCAACAAAACTAGTGCCATCCTGTACGGACTCTTTGAGATTAGTGTCGTTTCTGGTTGAACTTCGATACCGAATTCCACATCTCGGTCTGGCGGCAATCCAGGCAATTCTCCTGGAAAGACATCGATGAAATCCTGCACAACCACAGGGTGCAACTTCACCATCAGTGCACAACGAATCTAGAGCACGAGCCTCCTAGTTCATCGAGTTTTTGACACGCCCAGACGGTGGCTCACCAGCATGAAACTCGAACTCCTGGTGACTTGGGAGCCTAAATATTACCTTCTACTCCCGGCAATCAATCACGGCAGGGGTAAATCCCAACCAATCCATCTCAAGGATAACATCAAAGTCGGAGTTGGAGATCACAATCAGATCAGCCTTGAACTCCACACCCCCAATCAACAAAGGGCTCTGCTAACACACCTTAGAACAGATGATGACGTCTCCTGCCTGTGGTAATATTCCAAGCAGCTGGCGAGATGTCGCAAGCCAAATGATGTCGATCCACAAAGAGGGAAGAAACAAAGGAGTGGGTGGCACCGGAATTAAACAGGACATGAGTACAAAAAGAATGAATTTATACCCAATAAGGAATCAATGAATGTAGATGAATGGAAGGGATGAAGAAAAATAAGAAATGAAGGAACTAAATATTAAGGGATCAAAAAGTTGATCGAAAAAGATTGATACCCAGATATAAGTTGGTTATTACATGTTCATGTGATCAACGTGGTGCACACATTTTTGAGTTTATCTGGCTAGAGCCTAACCTGGGCTCTGATACCACTAAAAACCTATTACGCCACGCTTCCAAAAATACAAAAATATGAGCATGTAATAAAGGCCCAGTGAATGATAAGAACATCATCCATAGCTGTAACAGATTAACTCAACAATATGCAAAAGATCACAACCACGCAGAAATAGACAACCACATAAACAATGAATAAACTCCAAAATAATCATGAAATAAATTCACAAAATAATATCCAACATCTGGGAGAAAAGTAAACTTCGGGTCATACAAGCCCGAAACACAAAGTATGACAAAAATAATAAAATAAACAAAAACATGAAATAACTATAGCATTCTAATGGTTCAGCTCCATTCTTCAGAAAGTTTGCTCACCAAGTCCTTGGGTCAAATTTCCACCAATACTTGTAAACTCATCAACTAGATGAGGGGGAAATATTGTCTGTTAGAACAAGTTACAGACAACCAGTGGTAGATGAAAAGAAGCAAGGATAATATGGTATATCAAGAAATAATGAACTCAAACAGAACTTAAGTATCAGTAACTGGGTTGATACTAAAAGCAAGGGTCTAGAATTAACGATGCAATAAACAATCAATGTAATCAATGATTCAAGGCCAATAACAATAATCATGATCAAGAATGCAAGTGTCAATCCTAGGTTTATTAGTCTTTTATTATCCTATCTAATGCACGTAATACCGTGTCTCGTACCACAAGTTCGGTGCATATAAACAGTGATCGTTTAGACTATAGTGCTGAACTCTACAAATTGTGTACTCGGCACAATAACCAATAATTAACAATCAATAATCCACCATCAATAACAATAATCAATCAAGAACAAGGGGCCCATCCCGAGTATAGTCTCTGATTGTTCACTACTAAGTTGATCCTTAATACCCCGGCTTGTTAATATTTTATTGCACACAAATGTGGACATGCTATGGGTACAAAAGTTTCGAAGTGATGTCAAGGAGATGGCAAGGCTATGCAATGCATGATATAACTAATTCTACTTACTAGATGCAAAATCAAACTTATACTTAAAAACACAAAAACACATTCTGGATAGCAAGATGTTGCTGTACAAAAACCAACTTTTCCATTGCTACAGAAAGCGAATCAGGTTCCATCAGATTCTAGAAAATAGACTCTATACCGGTTCCAATGCATATTCACACGACATATAATAACTACAGATCTAGGCGAATAATCTCATTTTTTACTGATTCCATGCTTAGGAATCATGTTAGGGTCAAATCCTAATATACAAAAGTTGTTTGTAAAATCATTTGAAAATCTCATAATAATGATATTTTAATTTCTAACAGCATTTAGTAACAACACGATTAATCCCAGATTTTAATTCTTAATTTAATCTACTGTTTCAGTTAGTTAAACATGGTAATGTATTTTCAAACTGCATTCTGGAATTCAGATGTCACTGTATGAAAATATGAATATCTTGCAATCTGTAGGTCAGATTGCAAAATCGTTTGATAATCTGGATTCCAGACACACATGGATAAAACTCTTATTTAATAAGTTTTAATTAATATTATCTGTAGTTACGTCAAAAATCTAGTTCTTTACTGAACTAATGTTTTGGTAGCAACCTAATGTCGAGTTTTGATACATATAATAGGTCTATAAAAATTCATCAAATAATCTTACAAAAAAATAATAAGGTGGCTCCTAGTCATGTCTAGTAACAAAATTTAAAATTTCAGGTTCTAATTCTACTGTTAACAATTTATTTTAATCAGAAAATCATGTCGGTGTTTCTCTAAACAAGTAATCTGGAAATTGAAAACCTAATTGTGTTAAAAATATGATAACTTTCAGTTTGTAAATCGGAATTTAGATCCGTAAAAAGTTATGACAAATAGATTCAAAGGGCTACAAATATTGTTTACAAAGTTCTATTAAATTATAACATCAACCAGGTCAAAAACTCACAACAATATGGAATAAATAGTAGGGTAGCAAGTTGATTAATTTTTAATTAGCAACAAACGATATACACATGCATAGAACTTCATAGCAATAACTAACAGGAATTTGTACTCAATCATAAGGGTGGAATTCTAATGTTAATGAGACAAACCATTATTATTAACATATCACGAACATCATATCCAGTCGAGCAGCATTCAATCATCATCTATATAATAAAACACAAAGAAAGCTATCAACTGGCTCGTATTTATTTGGAAGAAAATCAATGGTCTAAATTTTTGCTCTCAAAAGACATTTTTCCTCCCAAATGTTTCCCCCCCAAAATTCAAATTTTTCACCCAAAACAAAACAACTCCTTCATTTATTACTCTCTCTCTCTCTTCCCCGTCTTTTCACCTTTTTCATAATTCATTCTTTTCTTTTTTTTTTGTTTTTTTTAACTCAGGTGTTTCAAAAAAAAACATTGAATGTTATTTTTTTGTTATGCAATTTTGGATTATGCTTCGTTTTATTATTTCAAAACTTTAATTATGTTTTTTTTTCGGATTATGCTTTCATAACTCAATAACATTCACTTCCATTTAATAGCTTTTGAATTACCATATTTGAACTGATTGTATTATACTTCCCTGAGTAATTGTTTTAGATTAGAATGCTTCACTGAGTTAATTTTGATTAGAAGGTTTTTTTTTATTATGCAATTTCGGATTATGCTTTTTTTTTGTATTTGGGCATTTGCTGCTTTGAAAGATCGTTGCAAATTCTTTAATTGACTCGCTTGATCGTACTTTTATGCACAAATCAATGCTTAATCCCTGTATTTCGGGTTTTTGTAGCTGCAAAATTGTATCTTGATCTGCTTTGCTACAATTTCACTTCACGTATACATCACAACAATTTTTTTCTTTTAAATTTATACATGGTTAACTACATAAAAAACGAATAAGGGGTAACTAACTCATGCAGTTTGAGGCGTTAACCGTAACTTGCAGTTAGAAAATGAATTGCTACTTATGTTAGACTCAAAATCAAAAAAGAATTCTCTTATGCTCAATTCACACATAGCAAGGAATTTCCGATTCACTACTGTTATAGGGTAACAATACTATTTTTGAATTCTGGGCTGCTGACAAATAATCTTGCAAATCCTAGTTCAAAGTACATCAATACATCAACATCTACTAGCAAATAAACATCAATATAAATCATCCCTTATTGTTTACATGATTTTTCATATGTTGTATCGTTCCGAATACATGCCGTAGGCACGTGGCCACGGGAATACCTAGTTAAACTAATAACATGTCTATAATCTATGTATTCGTTTAGTGTATGCATATACAATATATAACAATGCTTGGGTTTGAATCAAGGGAATGACACGAAAAGAAAACTACTAGTTGGTTTCGCCAATGAATCCACAATAGTCTCTTTGAAGGGTATCAAACAAATTAGATATGATAATGAAATAGGAACTACTTACGGAGATCAAAAGAAATTCTTGAACAAGAATAATAAACTAGTTCAAGGGAAACTTGCCTTGTAGATGATGACTCTGAATACGAAAGAATAACATGACGAGAGTCCCAATGGCAATGCACGCGGCAACAACGACGATGGCTCGGGCAACGCAAGAGACAACATAAATCACAGCAACAACACCAAAGGCGACAACGGCAGCGAAGAAAAATAGCAAGAAGAGTAACAGCAAGAGTGGTGGTCACTAGCGCTGCGATGGAGGCAGGCAGCCAAGCACGACAGTTGACGGGGAGCCGACGGCAAAGTAGGAGGCAAGGTGGAGTGACTGCAGGTTGAAAGCAATGTCGAGGTCGATGGCGGAGTGCGGTGGTGGTTGTTATGGCTGATGAGGCGATGGTGAGGTGTGCTCGGGGGTCGGCTGTGGGATGTAGGCAACATAGGAGGGTTGTGGAGTCAAGGAGGGGTGAGGGATCAGTGAGGTGGCAGTAGTCGAGGGAGGCCTTCGATAGGGTGAGGGTGTAGGTCGAAGATGGAGGAGCTGCCGAGGAGGAGTGCGGGGGTTGCGGTGGTGGCGATGGCGATGGCTGATGACAGGGTGGCGTGGAGGATGAGGGTGCTGCAGGGGGTTGGGTTTTGAAGTGGAATAGGGGAAAAAGAGATAGCGGTGGGGAGAAGAAGAATTTGATGATAATTAGGGTTTAATGATGATTTGTATATATAGGGAAAATTAGGATGTGGGTATAGGGTAACGGGTTAATCGGTTTGCGGGTTAGAATCCAATAGGAGATGGGTTTGGGTTTAAATTTAAATAATTAAATAGGAATGGAATATTGGGTTGGGATCAAAGTCAAATCAATTAGAGGCTAATAAAATTCCCATGACACAAAATGAAATACAGTGCACAGGAATCTCAGGGTCAACAATTGAAATTAAAATTGAATGAAAGAATACAATTGGGGTTGAAGATGAAAAATCAAAATTTACTATTAAAAATAAACAGATTACAGGAATGAGAAGAGGAAAGAATTACAAAAAAAATCCGAAAAATCGGAAATGGGGATTAAAGAGCATGTCTCCAGAAAGAGCTTGGAAAGTTTGCATGACTCATCGTAGATCGAACCATGTCAAACAAGGTTCGGTTTCTCCTCTCAGTGACACCATTCCATTGCGGTGTTCTAAGGGGGGAGTGAGTTGAGATATTAGCCCACACTCCTTTAGATGGTCATCAAATACTTGGCTTAAGTACTCACCACCTCCATTCTATCGAAGAGCTTTAATACTTTTATACCTCATTCTTGAATTCTTTGAACTTTTCAAATAATTTTTATTTATTTTTCATCAGATACACATACACATCTACTGAAATCATCAGTGATTGTAATAAACTATTGAAAACCTCCTTTAGCCATTGTGTTGAAAGGTTTGCAGACATCACTATGTATGAGACCTAAAAGATCACTTGCCCTTTCACCTCTTCCAGTGAATGGAGCTCTTGTCATCTTACCCAACAAACATGGTTCACATACCTCATATGATTCAAATCAAATGAGTCCAAGAATCCATCTTTATGGAGTTTGTATATGTGGTTCTCATTTATGTGACTCAAACGACAATGCTAGAGGTAAGTTGGGTTCGTATCATTTGATTTGAACCTCTTAGTATTTATATTATAGACGGGTATTTCGAGGTCGAGAATATGAATTCCATTACTAAATTCTGCACTACCTTAACAGATATTATTCAAATAAATAAAATAACTTTTGTCCTTTATTGTAAATGAAAACCCTTATTGTCCAAACAAGAAATAAAAATAATATTCTTACTAATAGTAGGCACAAAATAACAGTTCTCTAACTCAGTGATAAGCCCAGTGGGCAATGATAACTGACAAGTCCCTACAGCTAAAGCAGCAACTTTTGCTCTATTTCCAACTCGTATGTTAACTAAACCCTTAGCCAATGGTCTACTCCCTTTGAGCTCCTACACATTTACACAAATGTGAGACCCACATCTAGTATCTAATACCCAAGATGCAGAAGTAGATAAATCAACTTCTATAACAAAAATATCTGTAATGAAGTCTCACTTCCTTTCTTCTTCTTAAGCTCCTTCAGGTACTTATGGCAGTTTCTCTTCCAATGTCCGGCCTCATCACAGTGGAAGCATGTGCCCTCCTTGGCCACCCAACCCTTAGGTTTCAAGGAAGAAGTGTTGGGCTTGAAATTCCCCTTGCCCTTCCCCTTGCCATGGGTTTCTTAATCTGCTATTTGCCCTTGCCCTTACCTTTTGTCCTGTTGGACCATCAAAATTATCTTTCCCTTACTAATGTCCAGTTCAGCAGTTCTCAACATACTTAGCAGTTCTTGCAAAGGTTTCTCAATTTCATTCCTGTTTTAGTTCATGACGAATTGACTATAACTTTCCAGCAAGATTGCAAGGACCAAGTCAGTGGCCAACTCTTGACCCAAAGGGAAACCAAGCCTTTCAAGGTTCTCTATGTACCCAATCATCTTGAGCACATGAGTTCCAACAGGGCTTCCTTCTACCAGTTTATACCGAAACAATGCTTTTAAGACTTCAATCCTCTCTTGCCTAGCCTGCTCTTGATAGAGCCTCTTGAGGTGTACAATCAGATCGTAGGCATCCATGTTCTCATGTTGCTTCTGAAGCTCAGAGTTCGTGGTGGCTAGCATGAGACAACCAACGTCCAAGGCATCATCTTGATGCTTCTTATTAGCATCATTTTCGGTGCGAGGGGCACTTACAATAGGTGGGTCAAGAATAGGCTGCTCTAGAACATACAACTTTTTCTCATGCTTGAGGACTATCCTCAGATTCCTGTACCAGTCTAGAAAATTTGTCCAAGGAGGTTTGTTTTTCTCAAGGACTGATCGCAGTGATAGGTTATTTGATGTGTTGGATGCCATGGTAATCTACCAACAGAAATATGCAAAGTAAATATCATTTCACAGAAATTTGCAAAGAAAAGAATATTTAACCATCAACAAAAATATGTAGACTATGTATCATGATATTGAAATATTTAATAAGTTCATTTATTAAATGTACCTCCTAGTATTTTTATTCAAATCAATGACCCTCATCATTGACTCGAAAAATCTCATTGTAAGATTTTCTAGTAAGCCAAGATCCATATTTCACCTAGTTTTGTGTGAGCTTTGGCTGATCACCCAAAATTCAGTTATTTAGGTAGGGAACATTTTCCAATTACATTATATGAAACTATTGGATAGTTGGGTGAGTAACACTTACTCTAATCTATCTCATAGACTAAAGCCCAACTCTATGCCTCTAAATCTTCAATCCTATTGAAATAGTCTATTTAAGTCAGACCCAATGGTTGGCAATTGAATATTACTTTTATCCCATCGCGTCTCACTAGGACTGATAAAGGCACCTGGCTTTGGCAGACCTACACTTCACTGATTATAGCCTAGACGAGTGCTACGCATTGGAAGGCATCTTATTGCAACTTAATATTTACATTGAGGGATTTTGTTATTTTATTAATTGATCTCTCCATTCATCATCTGTTAGCATACAACAATGCATCTCATACAATATTAAAAGCATAAAATTTATGTGACATGGTTGTGACCCTAACACAATGATTCTCTCAAGCCAATGATAGTATCAAAAACTGAACAAAGGGATTATGCCGTCTTCTCCAAGCAGCTTCCCAATCTTGTCCATGTATGGTTGCCAATTTCTTACCTCCTTAGTGAAATTACATTTATACATAAAGAAAGAATGTAAAACTGGAGTTTAGAGAGAAAGTATTACAGTAAGAATGTAGAAAGAAAGGCACGACAGACAGGCCGTATTCAAAATACGAAAATATAAACAATACATCAGAGAATATAAACCATGCATCACAGAACTAAACCAAGCATCACATAACTAATGCCACAACCATGCACCATGCATCGGAGAACATAATAATCAAAGAATATGTTTTTTATGATTTTATTTAGTTTATTTTAAAAAAGATTGGTTTATGGGGAATCATTATTGCCCTGCGCAGAGCTGGCACGAGGGTCCCGTTGCCCAGTCAGCAGGTGGGGGTCAAGGGGAGGCAGCCCCTTATGGGTTGCGGGGCAGCGCCCCGGCCAAAAAAATTTGCCTCATCATCCTTTACCACCGTTAGACATGAACCCTTCATGTTTTAAGAAACCCTAACGCCACTGCAAACGATACAGGTGCATGAACTATTCATGCTTTAAGAAACCCCAATGTCAATGTAAATCACATCTGGTCAGGATTTTCAATGGATCCAAACTGAGGGCTAGCCTAGTGTGGCATTTGTGTTAAAAACCAACACATAAACGAATCCTTATATTGCAACTGTTGAAAAAATTATATCACATATGAATCTTTCTACCAAAAGTGTGAACATATCATGAATAATCACATATTATACATAACCAAATTATGGTTTCACATGTGGCTCTGATACCATAACCAGGTTTGAGTGTAATCTCAGATTAAATACACAACAGAAAAATTACAAAAAATTATCGAAACCTAGCCATGGATCAATGCAAAAATCATAAATCGTGTTTAGAAGTTATACCTGAAAGTTGGATCAGTTGTCTCCATAGTTTGCCGATCAACGCACTGCAATATTGCGGTGCCTCTACGATATCCACACGAATGGGTCAAATCAAGCTTTTCCTAGCTGCAGGAATGGGATGTTTATCACGATCTCTCTCTCACAATTTCTGTGACGCCTAGGGTTTTTCTCAACTATTTCTTTTCCACATATACTATATAGATGTAGAAATTCAACCCTAAAAGAGTAATGAGACTGTTGGGATCATAACTTTAGTTGGCCCATTTAATCTAATTAATTACCCAATCATGTCAGGAGTCCAAGTATTACTAGGATTCTCATTTAAATTCATCTACTGAATTTCAATCCAATTTTGATCCATTCTAAGTGTGTGACCCTGTAGGTTCCCATTACGTGACAGTGATACTAAAATCATATTCTAGCATTACAAGCAGTGAGCAATATCTACCAATACATCACTGCTACTCAAGTAACGGGAATGCCAGTAATTTGACATAACCTATCCCTGACTAATGTTACCATGTAGTTTAGTCATTTTGTCTAGATATCTAATTGACCACAAGGCATAGAGCGTGTCACCCTTGTATAGTTCAATCCTTGGTTTCTTGATGTTTGAGTAGACTTACTAAAACAAATGAGTTCAATATCTCATATTGACTCATTTGAGCACGGCCATACATTTTGCAGTCTCACTCAATCAAGGGGCCCGTAGATATTACTCCTGTTATGTAAGAGGGACAAATCCCTCCGCATGATTTGTAGTATATCCAATAGTTGACTTTATAATCACCTTATTATAGGAAACGTTTGACGACATTAAAATATACAACTTCTCATGTAGGGAACCATAGTGACTTCAAGTCAAAGGACTACGTACACCATGGTCATGGTGAGAACCGCTTATGACACTCACGTAACGATCCTTACAACGTTCTCATGGTGGGTCAGTCCAGTACATTATTACTCTAACATATACGCATGTGAAGACTTGATATCTCATATCCATGACCTGTGAGATATGGTCATCAGTCTATGCATGTACTAGCTTCTATGTATTATTGTTGTCCTAATTCACAATAATACTTTACTAGGAACATTTAATAATAGTATTCTGATTACAACCAATAGGATCTCACAATCAAGTCATGCACTTGCTATCATATTGTATTGAACCTACTATTCTAAGGACTTTATTATGTTCATTTAATCACAATAAAAAACACAATAAATAAAATGCATCATATATTAAATAAATATCATGATACAATGTAAACTAGTAATGTCAATACACAACTGGCCTCTAGGGCATGCACCAACATATCCGAGGGGGTCCAAGCGAATAGATTTCAGTTCCGTCGGACACAGCTGATGATGTCCTCTTTGAGGCCAGGGGGGAGGGACTTGCTCACTTGGAACCATTTAGCTGTGTCTGCTTCAGAGAAGGGAACCTCATCCAACTCGTCAATTGGCTCGGAGCCGATGGAACTCTGATCAGAGAGGCATTTGAATGTATCCACAGGGAGGATCGAGCCCCCCACTATGGCCGTGTAGCAACCCCTAGCGGCCTCTTGGTTGCTCTTGATGACCCCAACCCAGACTCAGAGCAGAACTTCATTTTCATGTAGTAGGCTAGGGCACTGCCTGGGGGAAGCGAGGCCGGGACCACCGAGGATGTCATTGTAAGTAGAATTGACATTGACTACCATGAAATTCATCACCGAAGATCGGGATGTCGGGGATTTCTCGACAATGACATTCAAGGTGATGATCCCATTGATCTGAACTGGGGCGCCAGAGAAGTCATGAAGGTGGTAGCCCGCCGGGTTTAACTGTAATACCCCAGAAATTTAAATGCATTATTTTGAATTATTAAATAATTTTAATTTGATTTATTTGACTACTTTGACTATTTTGTAAAATTATTGTTTTACACGTGCAAAACACGTGCAAATATTATAAAATGCAAATCCTAAAATTTTGTGTCAATAAATTAGTTTCTCTTGTTTAATTGATATGTTTTTTATTTGTAAAATTTTTTGAAATAAGAAAAAACTACCTTTGAAACTATTTTAGAAGGGGGGACTTTTATAAAAGAAATCATTTTGGGCTATGAAAAGAGCCCAAAATTTGAATTTAAAATTTGAATTCCCTGATGTGGAGGACGGTAAGCCATGATAAATTTATGGGATAAGTCATATCCTAATTGATTGAGTTATATGTGGATCCTAACTTAATTGATTTCCGAAATATCTAAATATGTAAATTAGGGGATTCCAGGGAGATTTGTTTGCAGAAAATCCCATGAAACCCTAACAATTAATCCCGACCATATATATGAGAGGGTAGGGCTTCAGCCTCCTCTCTTTTGATTTATTTTTTGTTGAATTTTTGTGACTTGGAGTAGAGAGCAAGTTCTTGAGAAGGACGCGGACTTTCTTGGCTTTCATATTCAAATCTTCAAGAGGTGGGCATCTCTCTAACTCTTTTCATGTTGATTTCTTTCACGAATGATGTAGTATCATGCTAGTGATTGATTTTGTGAATCTATGTTGTATGTTAGCATAAATATGATATTTGCCATGAGATAAATACTTGAGGTGACTAATATGCGATGTTAGATTGTTTTCATGAAGTGAAAAGTCAATTTTTATATGTGTGGGATATAGATAATTGAGTTTGAATATTATACCATGTTAGGGTATGAAAAGACTGAATTTTTGACCCCTATGAATTGATTGTATGATCATGCATATTGTCGTAATTGATTATAACTTGATATGGATCTACAAATTCATTTTGTTGGATCTAAAGATGAACTCTTGAGATTTAATTTACTGTTTTTGTTGAATAAAAATTTTATATTTTGAATCCTAGTTGTTATACATGGATTGAAGTGTATTGGAGGGTTAAAGAATCGAGTTTGAAATACACTAGGGCTTCAGGTTTGAGGTTTGAACAGTGGGGAGGAGGGTTTCAGCTGCACTATGCAACCCTCATGTTTGCACAGTGCTGACTTTCGGTGTGCATGTAGTGGGGGCTCGAGTGTGAGCATGGTGAGGGACTTTTGTGGTGTTAGGGTTTGAGAACCCTAGTGCATGTATGGCTATGTATGTACATGTATGAATCTAGAAAGTGTGTGATGTTTAATTGATTTAAAAGATCAAGTTTTGAATGTACAAGTTCAGATATTATGAAAATATAGTTTTCAGATTTTGGTAAAATAGAGCTTCAAAACTTTGTGTAATTAGATTACAAATTGTGAGATTATGATCTATGTTTACAGATTGATTATAAACATAAATATTTGGAATATATGTTTCAGTTTTGTGTGGTTTGTTTTTAAGAATGAGAACACATGAATTTCATATTTGTGGAGAAATGAGATTCAAATTTTGTGATTTTGAGTGAGTGAATCTATGTTTTACATGGATAAAATTCTCAGTTTTGAGGAGGTATATGCTGCAGTTTTGATCGATGAAATCATTGGATTTTAATGGGCTTGTTTTAAGTTTTTAAAGAGATAAGAGTTTCAGTCTCTGGAACTATAAAGTTCATATATTGAGGGATAAATTGCCGAGTTTATATAGGATTATTGTTCAGTTTTGATTGATTTAATTTTCAGAAAATTTATTGTTTTTTCAATTATGGGAAGGAGGACTTTTTTAATTTGGAAATAGAGATGTTTAGAAAATTTGTTTTGTTTCTGTAAAGGAAAGATTCCTTTATGGAAGTGGTTGTTATTAAATGAGAAGTAAGATGCTTTGTGGATGATAAAATGTTTTATAATTGGTAAGAGAGAGTCGTGATTGAGGTAATGAATCGCGATCGTGTTTTCATGGAAAATCAATCTTCAGAAAAGAGTATGCAAAGATTTATTTTGAAAATGAACCATGTGGTGGTTTTGTTTTGAAATTGGGGTTATCGTGAGAACCCTGGATGGATGCTTGAGGCATTGATTTATGAGCACTAGAGGCTGAGCGAAACCCTCGGATACCGGCAGTGGTTATTTGATTGTAGGAATTAGCTAGAGGGGCTAGTGTTCCTAGTATTGGTGAGTGATGTCCGGTGGGGTGAGCTAGCTCTAGATGGTTGTGGTTACCTATGTTTGATCCTAAGGACATGCACTAGATTGGGATTTGTGACAGAACTGGTGCAATGTATGTATGGGCTTTGTACAGTCAGACGGATGTATTTTCGAGACTGTGGGATTTATGTCTCTCTAGTATGTTTGCGTGGTACGCTTGTATAGTCTGGCAAATGTATGTCGGTACTGGGGCCTATTCTTGGAATGTCTAGAAGTGAGATGGATTTAGTATGTTCGTGCAGTATGCTTGTACAGTCAGACGGATGTATTCCGGGACTGGGGCCTAATTACAAAATGTATGTATGTCCGCATGGTACGCTTGTACAGTCGAACGGATTTATTCTGGGATGGGGCCTATTTGTAGAATGTATGGCAAGGAGGTAATTCTCCAGAGTTAGAGTGATGCTTATGGGATGTTTGGGCATTTATGCTTGTTCAGTCGGGCGGATGTATTCCGGGACTGGGGCCTATTCGTGGTGTATAATCTTGCTTCTGTCACCAATATAGGATTGCATAGCGGGGGATTGAACTGTAAATGAGGTGAACACTAAGGGCTTGACCTCAGACCTATGTTGTATGGGAGGCATAGAATCCGAACAAGTATGCATTAGTGCGCATCGTGTTCATTGTGATTTCTTGAACATTGTTTTATGTATTTTTGCTTATTTTTCCTGACTCACATTTATTCTTTCAGTTTCAATATTTATTGTCGATTTATGATTCTTTTATTTTTGTTTATTCTTTTGCATCAAGTGTGTGGTTGTGAGACTTTGAAGATTACTGTTTTTATCAGTATTGCGTCAATTGCATTCAACTTACGTACCCACAGTTTTAACAGATTTGCAGGATTGTAAGGTGAGTGTCTTGAACAAGGGTTAAATTTTGGATTTCGGTGAAGACTGGAGTTTGAATGTTCAAATGAGTTGTATTAAATGTGTATTAATTTCCCTGTATTTTATGTTGTGTTTGGTTTACAATGAAGTAAAGATTCTGGATTTGTGTTTCACATTTCTTATTATGAAATTCAGGACGCTACATTAACCTCTCATCGGATAGTTTCAACCCCTTGAAGGCAACAAGAAATATGATATTAACTGAAATTCCACTGTCCACTAGAATATGGCGGACCTCGTGGTTGGCTAGACCGAGGCTAATGAACAAGGTGTCGCAATAAGGAACCCGAACACGTTTGAGATCCTCGTCCGAGAATGAGACAGATAGTCCGTGACTTT
Organism: Hemerocallis citrina; assembly: GCA_017893485.1. Taxonomy (NCBI): domain Eukaryota; kingdom Viridiplantae; phylum Streptophyta; class Magnoliopsida; order Asparagales; family Asphodelaceae; genus Hemerocallis; species Hemerocallis citrina. Next base: position 82,465,682 of record CM030368.1, read on the forward strand.
GAGGAGGAGGGCAGTTATGGAGACTTCCCAGAAGAAAACCTTGAAGGAGGAGTTTAAGTGCCTCCCCCTGGGCCCATCGTGAACGCAGTGGAGGATGATCATCCTTTCAGTGTCCAGAGGTTTAGACCACTTCTAGGCGCTTGTTCGCTCCACGGGGAGGAGAGGCCGTTTGGTTGTCCCGAGTGAATTAGGACAAGTACCCTCTCTGGATGAGGTCCTCGATTTTTTCTTTAAGAGCCCGATAATTGTAGGTCTCGTGACCATGATCCCGATGGAACTGGAAGTAGAACCTCATGTACCTTTTACTATTATTTTTCTTAGATCGAGGGGTGTCGGATCAACCCCTCTTTCTCCACCTCCATGAGGATAACGGAGACACCCGCATTAAGCGAAGTGAACTTCTCAAAATGAGGGATCGGAGGGGGTCCCTTCTGCCCGAAGGCATCATTCTAGGTCTTCTTTGGAGCCTTAGAATTTTCCATCTTCCTCTTCCCCTTCGCCGGGGACTCTTTCTAGCCTTCTGGGTGCAAGGCTTCTTCGGCTCTGATATAATTCTCTCTCTGGAGAAGAAGTTCGGAAAAGTCGGTGGGTGGCTTCTTAGCCAAGGAGGCCTTCATCAGATCATGTCAGAAAGTAGCAACCACGACCCCAATGTCTAGGGTGGAGATTTATTAGGCCTCAGTTGTAAATCTTCGAACAAAGTCCCAAAAGGACTCCCAGTCCTTCTGCTTGAGGTCTAGCAGGGAAGCACTCTTTTTCTCATCCTTGCTGGCCACGGAGTGAGTGAGGAAAGTCTCTTCGAGACAATCGAAAGAGCCAATCGATTTGGGGAGAGCTTGATGTAACATTCTCGCACAGGCCCCACAGTGTGACCAGGAAGGCACGACAGAGAAGGAAATATAAGGTGTTGTGAATCATAATGAGGGTTTTGAACCCCGTAATGTTATCAGCGAGATCTGACTCTCCTTTCTATGTCTCAAATGCAGGAGGCTTGAAGCTCCTCGGGATAGGGGCCTTAAGGATGTAGGATGATAAGGGTGGTTGGACCAGCCAATGCCCTCGGTTAGACTACCTCCCATCTTTGTTGATCTGGGCAAGGCAGTCTTCCATCTACCGAAGATGTTTAAGGATGTCATCCTCTTGTCCCTCGGATCTGGTCGACCCGTAGGACTCCTCGTTCCTGGTCCTCCGAGTGTGGGTGTTGCCGGTGTGGTGGTCGTTCCGAGCCCTACCTCGGATGGTCTAGAGGACTTCATTCTGAAACTCTAAAACTCTGCCCTTGTCACATGTTCCCCTTCTCCATGGGCATTTGGAGGTCAACGGTCCTTCTCCCGACCCTTGGAAGAGTGACAGCTTCGGCTGAGAGAGTGTTTCAAGGGTCCCTCATTCCTGGAGCAGTTGACCTAGAGGCAAAGGTCCTCCACGTTTTGCAGATTGTTGAGGACGTTTCGGAGCTCCGACATAGCAGGATGTTCGGCCCGTCACGAGACTGACCGGGAGGTGCTTGGAGCGGGCCTTGACTGATGTTCATCCTGCTATTGCGGCAACCCCTATGTGGCTGGTCTGCTGCGGGTTGGACGAGGAGAAGGTAATGGGCGGTCAGCTTGACGGCCTGCGGTTGCAGTTTTCTTGGCCGTGGGGGGCCATGGAGGAAGAAGTTGAAGACATAAGACTCGGGTTTGAGGATGGATCTACACGGTTTTCCACGAGCAACGCCAATCTGATGTTGCTACTTTCGAGTGTGAGAGAAACATATGACGAGTTCTTTGAATAAGAGGGAAGCACAGGTCACAGCTGTCGATCTGGTCCTGATGAGAGGCTATTATTTAGTTGGATGTTGTGGATCTTGTGGTACCATTGTTGGACACCTTCAAAAAGCCTAAAATACCGAAAGTATTCCTGGTGACAGGCCCTCCAATGACCAAGTCAGTAAACCAGAGTTTAATGTGGTAATAGGTGGTAAAATTGTGATTACCCAGTAATAGTAGAGGTGGGCCTGTATTTATTGGCTGGTGAGAATCTGTTATGGAGAGATTCCCTACTGCCTAATTGGATTCAGCTGATTAGGGATTTGATGGAGCAGTTAATCCCCTGATCTTAAAGGATTTGATTATTTCATTATTGAGCAACCCACCTTGGTGGGTCGAACTGAGTTGGTGGGCCTGTGGGAGGCCCACGAACAATATCCGGGCTTTAGGTTTTCATGAAATTTTCATCCGTGCTAGGATCAAATGGTGGAGCTTAGTCATGATTTTTGCCCGTATAGTAAATATTTGTAAAGTTAGTTTACTTGCTGAACACAATTATATGTAGTGTTTACAGAGTTCCCATGATCTTTCCCAATTTTTAATCAAAATGTCATAAACTAACAATATAAATAATAAATAACAACATAAAAACAATATAAACACGGTACAAGAAAAAAAAGATAAATATTATGTGGTATTTCATTAATTTGGTATTAGTTCAATACTTACTTCAACCTTGGAAGAAAATATAAATTAGCTCAAGTTTACTCATTGAGATTCTTACACCACAATATAGTAGTGATAATTAGATTTCCACATAAGGAAATAAAAAAGAAATAGGAAAATATAGGACATACTGTATTGAGAATCTCTTTCATGAATAGTAAACACTTCATGTTCAACATTCATCTCATAAGCGTTCCTGAGAGCAAACATATAGTGAGTTTATGTAAGAAGGAAACCACTAAAAATCTATCATTTGATCATCACCATAAAAAGTAGTTAGACCTTTCGAGAGTAGATCTGGATTGTTGATTGAACACCGTGATCTGAATCCGACGGTTGCTAACGCAGCCGATGGACTTGCAAAATACATGAAACACCGGGGATGGCCCCGGCGATAGACCCTCCGACACTCAAGTCAAAACTAGAGAGAAAAAGAGAGTTAGAGAGAGAAATTGCATATTTACTGATTACCTTCTAACTAAGGATGGGGGAGGGTATTTATTGGCCTGAGAAAAAGTTTAGGAGATTGAAATGGATCCATTAGAATGATATGAATCCCTTATCTGTTGTTTAATCTCCCCCTTAAGAGATAAGACTCTCTTGTCTGGTGATAAAAGATTTGACTTACAACCCTCATTGGATGGTTGTTTCTTCTAGTAGGCATAGTCGCTTTTGATGGGCTTGAGAACGGCTCATGTCTTCTAGATGAGCCTGAAGAAGGCCCGTACCTGTTAAAGAGGCTCGTTATGACTAATCTGCATGTACAAGCTTTAGAGATCTGTGCTGGAATCGTACGGCTCTGATCTGCTATGATTTTTACCTTTATCATAATCCCCCCACTCCCGGAAGACAATTTTCTTAATTTTTAAGAAGTAGTTCTTCTTATTTTAGAATTCTGGGGTACAATCTTAACATTCAGGGATGACCAAAGATACCTGGAACTGATCAGAAGCTTCTGGAGGCAGCGAGTATTTTCCTGGAATTTGTTTTGGAATTTTCCATAATTTTTAAGATCTTGATAATTTCCCCTAATTTAAAATGGCTTTTTCGTATTTTTTAACTAATTATTCCAATTTTAATTAATTTTTGAAAATTTTAATTACTTTCACAATTTAAATAATTATTTGTTGAGTTTCCTATTAAACTTTTTAACTTCAAATGTTTTTATGGGACTTCTCGTAATTAATTAGACTGGCAGGCTTTTTGGAGTGTTCTGGCATGTTGATCGCCACTTGGCTCACTCACTGAGTGGATTGGGTGGCTGTAATGGAGATTAGCGATATGGTACATCCAGGTATGTCGATCGCGATGGAGCTCAAGGTTCTATGTGATGGAGCGGTTGGAATTCGGAGCGGAAGGGAAAGATGACGTGGCTTTATTTGGGTCGTGGATCAGGTGCTCCACGCATTTCTGGGCGTTCCCACGGTCGATGTTGATCGCAAGCACCCCTCAGCCCGGCCAACCATTTGCTGAGCTCTTCTTCTTCATCTCCACTTTGCCCTTCTTCATCATGGACTGAGGGCAAGTTGTGAGCTCTGCGGCATTATTTTTTAGGTGCTACGAGCTCGGAAAGGTGATGGACCTCAGCTTATGGGAGCTTGGTGGAGGAGTGGTGTTATTTGGCAGTGGAGACGAGCACGGTGAATGCAAAGAAGGCGCTCAGGAAAGCTTTTGGAGGTAAGTTTCGAGGTCTGCAAGCCTCATTTTGGTGGGCTAGGAGCTCAGCGACGTGAAGGAGGAGCTCAGCAAAGTGAAGGAGGAGCTCGATGATGCAGAGTAGGAGCTAGGCGGAGCTTTTTTCGGTGTGCTTGAACTCGGCAAGCACTGTGCGTGCTCAGAAAAGTGTCTTTGGGGTGCACTCAAGCTCGGCGAGCACTGTGTGAGCTCAGCGGTGTCTCTTTGAGGCGAGCTTGAGCTCGGAGGAGTTGTTTTGAGTTCTTATGAGCTCGGCGAAGTTGGAGCATGGAGCTTAGAGGAAGAGTTTGGCGAAGGAGTTTGGCAGCGAGCTTGGCAAAGTTCTTTGAGCTCGGCGAAGTTGTTGCTTGGAGCTTGGAGCTCAATGGAGGGTTTTGGCTACTTTGGAGCTCTTCGAGGACCTTGCTTGCAGTCGTCGGGCTCGTAAATGATCTTGGTGCTTGCGTCGAAGCTTGTGGAGCGCTAGGTCGGAGCCAAAAACTAAGTTTTTTGGAGTCGGGTTGAAACTCGAGGGTTTAAATTTGGTTTTGAACTAGCTTTAGAAGTCTGGCCGGGTTCGAGAACCTGGCTATCCACCTGTTATAACCAAGGAATTTTTTCCCAAAACGACCCCTTTTTGCAAAGTTTTTCCCAAACCGCGCTACTTTTTTTTTATTTCCCAAAGCGCCCTACTCGGTCTTTCAAAGACCGAGTCTAGTGCAAATAGACTCGGTCTTTCAAAGACCGACTCTATTTGCACTAACTCTTGCGTTTTTAACAACGCAGATCCCCTTTCTTCTTCTTCTCGACTATTGAGAGTTTTTTTTCTTCTTCGCTCTGTCCCTCAACGAATCCATCGTACTCGACAATTTTTTGTTCGATTACTCCCTTAATCGATCGTTAAACTTCCCAAAACCAATTACACCCTAATCCAATTTCGATTTTCCCCAATCCTATTCCCCAAAATTGATTATTTCTTAAAACCCTAAACCCCGAATACCCAATTTCGTAGACCTTGCCAATTTCGTCTTCGTCTTTGAAAGATTTCGGTTGTAGGATCTTGCTCTTCTCGCCAATTTCGTCTTCGTCTTTGGATTCTCTTACTTGTAAGGTATATTTCTTAAGCTTTGGATTGGTCTTCGTCTTTGGAAATTTTGTGTTACTGTTGATGCTATTGTGAAGTTGATGAGTTGAATTTGACTTATTGTTGACAATGTAGAGTAGTTATTGTTGTTATTTTTAGTATTAATTTTGTTCAAAAAGAAAGAGTTGAAAGAGTTGAAGTTGGTGCTATCAACGGCATTGTTATATAGTATTTGTTGAATTCTATATAGTTTTTTGCTAAAATTAAGAAAGAGTTAGAAATTTTAGAATTTGTTGAAGTTGAATTTGTTATATAGAATTCCATATAGAATTTTGTACAAGATCTAGGTTATGTATAGAATTTTGTTGTTTTGAAAGATCGAGTCTAGTTTTTTAATTAGGCGTTGCACCAATAACCTTGTTGAATAGAATTTTGTTGTTGAATCAATGTTGTACTTAGGCGTTTTTTAATTTTGTATAGAATTCCATATAGTATTTGTTGAATCTAGTTTTTTTAGAATTTTATAGAATCTAGGTTATGTATAGAATTTGTTGAATTTGTTATACTCTAGTTTTTTGCTAAAATTAGAGAATCAACGGCATTGTTATATAGAATTTGTTTTTATATCTAGGTTATGTATAGTTAATAACATTTTTGTTGATGTTGTAGGATTTGTAGTCTATTGTAAATGGCACGCACAAGGGGTAACATGGAGGTAGGAGAAAGTAGTAGACCTCCACGTGGCGATAGAGCACGTACTCGCGGTGGACATGATCGTGGTCGTGGTCGTGGTCGTGCTCCTACCGAGGCTACTAATGTAAGTAATTAAATGTTGATTCTAATAGAATTTTATTACATTTCGGTCTATTGATGTAAATGTTATTGTTATGTAGGTTGAATTCAATACAAATGAGGCGGGCACTTCCTCTTCAGTTCCTTCGTCGTCATATATCCCTTCTGGAGGCCCCGGACCACTCGACCCTTCAATCCTCACTCTCCAGCCGATGCATCGATCGCAGAATGTTTGGAACGGTGAGGCTACGGAGTGCCGCTTTAGGACTGGTCATCTGCTACCTGTGCACCCACGTATAGAGGAGATACTAAGAGATTGTGGGTTCTATGGTATTGCCAGGATGACATCCATCAAGTGCGATCGTCCACTTTTGGAAGCACTGCTTGAAAGATGGAGGCCCGAGACACACTCATTTCACCTGCCAGTCGGGGAGATGACGGTGACTCTACAAGACGTTGCTATACTAACCGAGCTTCCAATCGATGGAGAGGTAGTCACAGAATCGATGGACTTCGACCCAGTGTATATAGTGGAGGAGTACTTAGGGGTTGAAGTGGAAGCCCGTGCGATAAATGGGAAATTTATCCGTTTAAAGTGGTTGAAGGACACCTTTAAAGATAGATTGAATGACGGTTCATCTGCAGCGGAGGTGGAGTGCTACTGTAGGGCGTATATTCTAACGCTATTCGGCACGGTCTTGTTTCCAAATTCGACCGGGAATACCGTAGCACTGATGTTCTTGTCCTTAATCGCCGATCTAGGTAGGGTCAACCGTTACAATTGGAGCAGTGCAATACTATCATCACTGTATCGGAGTCTGTGTCTGTGCAGTATAGGTTCGAACCAGATGAATATACCTCTAATTTTACTGCAGATATGGAGTTGGGAGCGGATTCACGTAGGTCGGCCCGTAGTACGGATCCAATCTCAACATTGGAGGGTTCTTCCTGATGATATTGACATGCTACCTCCTATCGGTGTGTACTGGACAGGAAAACTGACATGGACAGCCAACCCCAACAGGTGATTGACATACTACCGCGATGAGCTCGATAGGTTGGTCGCTGACTGTGTGGTGTGGACCCCTTACATAGAGGAGCGACTGATTCGACTGCCACCTATCTGCACGTTCAGGCGTAATTTGTGGCTCACGAAAGCACCGCTAATCAACTTTGGGGTTGTTGAGTTTTACTACCCCGATAGGGTGTTACGCCAGTTTGGTCTTCACCAGGGGATTCCAGTTGCCGCGCCATTCAATGCCGAGATGCATAACATCACTAGAGTGGGCCGTACACCCGAACACAATTGGGCTACTTGCATCTTCGATTCCGTTCAGAGATGGAATGTTCACCGTTTCGAAGAAATCATCGGTGACATTCCACCCTTCGACCTCTCGTTGCATGGGGTGTACATGTCTTGGTACGAGAGAGTCACTAGACGGTTTATTTCCCCACCGTTGCAGACTCCTGCTGGAGTCGTTGTACCGATCCGTCAACCAGGGACCAAACCAGCAGATGAACATTCCGTGAGGTTGCCGATGTACCAACCAAAGGGATCCACTATTCGTGGCTTTGTAAGTTTTAATGTTTCGTTTTAAATTTTCAAAGTTTATATATCAATATGTTTTTATATATGTATGTGCATCTAATTCAACTTTTCATGTTTCTCAGTTGATCCAGACTTGGTCCCTTGCCAAGAAATGTGTTTCTATGTTGAATAGCAACATCGCCGATCAGGCGAAGGATACAGTACGGGAGATGTTATCGTGTTGCCGTGCACAAGCTGATCTTGTGGGGGAGGATGCAACATTAGATGCAATACTGAGGACCCCCACACATCGAACGAGCGGTCGTACTGGTCATCGACGAAAGAGAGTTGTTCATAGGCCTCCACCTCAACCTCAAAGCGATTCAGAACACGAAGAACAAGCAGAGCATGAGATTGAAGGGGATGATGAACAACAAGACGTTGGGGATGAGATTCAAGAAGAGAAGATCCCGTTGTCCGCACTCACACAGGCTACTCCACAACATCGTAGACGACAACGAAGACCCCCCGACTTCTTCACACCGGACCCTTGACTTATGATGTTTTGTATATGTTAGTTTGTTGTAATATTTTTTTAATTTGGTAGTTGTTGTAATATTTTTAATTATTTTGATTTTGTAGTTTTTTTTTTAAAATGTTCTTCTGTTTGTCATGAAGTTATTAATATTGTTGATGTGGTCGTGAAGATGATATTAACAACATTGTTGATGTAGTTGAGATGTGGTTGTGAAGTAGATGTGGTTGTGAAGATGTTGTGTTTGTGGTTGTGAAGATAATATTGTTGAATAAGATATAGATGGAGGTAGAGAGTTGTGGTTGGTTATGGTGGAGTCCAGGTTTGCTGTTGAGTAAAGTAAGAGTTGTGAAGATTGTTTCAAAGTGGTTTGTTGTGAAGAAAGAAAGAAAGTGGTTTGTTGTTGTGGTTTGTTGTTGAGAAAGAAAGAAAGTTATTAATATCGTTGCGAAGATTGTTTCAAAGATTATTGTAGTGTTTGTTGCCCCGATTAATATCGTTGCCCCGATTTCCTACACTGGAAAACCGTGACACGAGCCAAGACCTTTTCTTCAATTAGTCACAATACACAGAAAAACAGGAGAATTTAAAACTTTTTATTCAATACACAAAGTGTTACAAGTCTGAATATTGTACAACTGTAATACCTTACAATAGAGTTACAATATTACCTTTACATTTCTAAGTATTACAACCTTCAACATCTTACAACAGAGTACTTCTCTACTAATGCATAATCAATACATATACTGCAGCGGAATTAAACATAACACTGACTCCTTGCTTTCCTTGCCTTGAGTCCTCCTGAATTTCGCCTTTGTACTTCGGCGATCCAGTACCTATGGAAGTGGGGACGTCAGTATTCACTGACGCTTAAAGGCTGATCATATAGCAGCGAATCTCCCCAAACAATATACAAAATATAGCAATGGTGTTGGTGTAGTTTAAGTGTTTGTGAGTGCTATGACTAGACTCTAATGCGATATTTAAATAGAACTAGGACGCTTCCTATTCTAATGTCAGCAAGTCTCTGAAAGCAACATGCAGCCCATACTACATGCGACTCCATCTCAAGCCGTTTCTCCATATATAGGGATTGAACCCGCGTTACACATTCTAATTGTACTCAACCTGTTCCCGACACCTACATGTGGCTAATGAGGTTGCAGACGTGGTCAAGTCCCACTATTGCATTTCGCCAGTGGTGTCTATGTTCGCCACTGCGACCCGGCCAACCGGACCTCTCTCAAAATAGATGAACCCAATGTATCGGGCGTCACAACAAAATCAAACTATAAGGTTTCGCAAGCGCAGGGTAGCACGAAGCCTACCCTGTGGCACCATCTGGGGTATCGCAAGCGCAGGACTGCACAATGCATCCTGTGGCACCCCCAGCCACGGTACCTCAGGAATTAACAGCGCGAGATACGCAACCCGTGTCCTCAACTTGTGAGACGGCACCGTACGTATCCCTTTGACGGGAAGGTACAACCCAGTACACCACCTATGATCTGCCTCAAGGGACGAGTTAGTGTAAGGAGCCCCCTACAACTGACTCCTCTCTCCCGGCAAAGGGTTAAAATGATCCTTGTAAGTCACTACCCTAATGATGTCCCTGACTCGAACAATCCTAGGGATGACAATATTATAAACACAACATGCTAGGCCTTAAATTAGGCTTCGCAAGACACCTCCACTAGGCTGCTCAACCTAGACTTACCAGAATCCCTCAGGATCCGGTTCGTGGCTCATCGATCCAAGACTTTGGCCGTGCGAATATACATGCATGCCGTTACCCTAGACTTGGATTTCGTCTATACTCCGGTCCTCGATCAACCTACTCTGGTTAAGATTCGACAGTACACAAGGAGTGACTCCTCCACAGTTCCTTAGGGTAAGAAAACATATGTCTTGATGGTCGATAGCCCTTAGGGTGGTAATATCACCCTAGACGAGCACAACGAACTGTGTACTAGCTAATAAGCTATACACGAGTAACAACCACATACGAGCCAAATAAGCTACGTATGAAACAATAACTACCTACGAGCCAGGCGGGCCTCGTAGGAGATAACCACGTACATACCAGCCAAATAAGCCGCGTATGAGACCAACAGCTACGCACGGGCCGGTCGAGCCGCGTACGAGACAACAACCTACATACGAGCCAACTAAGCTACGTATGAGACCCACGGCTACGTACGGGCCAGTCGAGCCACGTACGAGCACAACCATGTGCAAACAACCATACAGGTAATCAATCTTAAAAGCAACCAAACGTGCTTACTAGCAAACTTAATCTTCTATTATTAGAAGCAACAGAAGAATCTACTAGTAGTCTATGATCGGCACTCTACTAAGGACGAATCCGAAGGCGACATAACAGCCTTTATCGAACTAACTATCACTAGTGGTCTTCCCGATCTTATTACTTCGACCTATAATGCCTTAGGCATGACATACACTCGTAAGAATCTTCCTACGGTAATCCAATTACAAAACAGAACTACTCACCATCACACTCCTAAGTATGAATGTGATTTCGCTTGTGCTTACATCGAGCTTAAGCATAAAATCACTACGACCTAGACATAGAGTCTACTATAGTCAAGCGAGCGTGAAAGCTTACTACTTATCTTGACTAATCACCATAACACAAGCATGGATAGATAACTAATATAACATACAACATTCCAAGGCATGGTAGGTAGTCTAACATTACTCCTACAACGTTCTAAACATGCATTTGAACTTTAGCATGGTATAGAACACAACATAAAATCACTACAACTAACCATGGGTAGTTCCTTTACTCTAAGCATGAATATCATAGTATGGATGTCATTAACTTAACATGATCAATAATTAGCATGATACCTACTTACTTAGCATGAATCATGATCATCTACTAACATAGCATGAACAAACACTTATCTAAGCATGGATACCATGTAAACATGAGTATTCATATAACCTAGCATGGTATACGACTTACTCACAATCTAAACTAGCATGACATACAACTTACTTACAATTAAGCTAGCATGGCATACAACTTACTTGTAGTTAAACTAGCATGGCATATCTATAATTAAACTAACATGGTATATCACATACCTACAATCAAACTAGCATGGTATGCAACTTACTTGTAATTAAGCTAGCATGGCATAGATAAAACTAGCATGGTATATCACTTACCTACAATTTAAGCTAACATGGTATATCACATACCTACAATCAAACTAGCATGGTAAGTAATTTTATTATGGATCTTACAACATCCTAACATAATGAAATTAATCCAAGCATGGTAGGAAACTCTTAGATTGCATCCTACAACATTCTAAGCATAAATAGATTAATCTAAGCATGGTAGGAATTTTAGAATTAATCCTACAACATTCTAAGCATAATGAAATTAATCCAAGCATGGTAGGAAACTCTTAGATTGAATCCTACAACATTCTAAACATGAAGCATGATAGGATATTTTTATAAAACATCCTACAACTAATTAAGCATAAAAACATGGTAGGATATTTTTATTAGGCATCCTACAACCTTTGAAGCATGGGTATTGCTTCTAAACATTTTTAGAAGTGATCCTACAACATTTGAAGCATGAATATTACTTCTAAATATTTTTAGAAGTGATCCTACAACATTTGAAGCATGAATATTACTTCTAAATATTTTTAGAAGTGATCCTACAATATTTTACTACTACTACTATTCCTATTTTAATCAAAACATAACACACAATTGTCTACTTCTACTCCTACTTCATTCTTTTCAAGAACATAACATACAACTTACTACTACTACTTTATGGACATAAACATCTATACTACGTACTACCACTTCTTCCTTTAATCAACATACTACTACTTTATATCAACCATACTACTACTTTATTTAATCACCCATACTACTACTACCTTATTAATCAACATACATGCTACTACTACCTCATTTAATCACATACTACTACTTTATATTTTAGCATGCTACTACTTAGTTGCTTACTAATCTTTATTATTACTAGTGATAAAAGAAAGGATCATTTTTATTTTATTTTACTTTACAACTAGTAAATATGAAAGAAAAGATCTCTTTTTATTATTTCTACAACTAGTGATTTAAAAAGAAAAGATCTTTTTAATTGCTACAACTAGTGATTAATAAGAAGGAAAAGATCTTTTTAATCTACAACTAGTGATTAATAAAAAAGAGAAGATCTTTTTAATCTTCAACTAGTGATTATTAAAAAGAAAAGATCTTTTTAATATTTCTTTAACTAGTGATTAATAAAAAGGAAAAGATCTTTTTAATCTACAACTAGTGATTAATAAAAAGAAAAGATCTTTTTGTTATTTCTACAACTAGTGTTTAATAAAAAGAAAGGTCTTTTTAATCAATAAAGAAAATTTCAACACACATATGCTTATTATTTTTAGTCCAAGTTCCATAAAGTCCTACAACCCACAATGGTTGTAAAAGTGTTCATATGCCAATTCCTACAAGTCCTACAACCCTCAATCAGTTGTATGTTCAAGATTATATGCAATGTGTGAATCTTTTGTCCAATAACAACATAAACAACACCACAATAATAAAGATGTGATCTTTATGTGTTTTAGTAGGTTCTACTACTACTTTCTTACTTTCATTTATCATTCATAACCACCACAACACACCCATCACAAAACTTACCCAAAAACAAAAGAAAACAAAACAAGAAGGTAGGAGAAGAAGTCAAACAACAAAACAAACAAACAAACAAACAAACAAACAAACAAACAAAGAAGTGTGAAGAAACCCCCACCTTAGCCTTTTTTTTTGGAAGGACTAGCTTGCTAACCTTCTCCTTCCCCTAGCTTTTTAGAAAGCTTCTATCAACCTACAAAACAAAACTCTCAAGTTAATTCTTTGTTCTCTCTTTCTTTTCCTTTCTTTCTTTCTTTCTTTCTTTCTTTCTTTTGTTTTCTAAAATGAGAGAAGGAGGAGAATGAGGGGGTGTTTATAGGAGAGACTAGGAGATGGTAAGTGCACCACATTGGCACAAAATACCCCAAGGAGGAGTGGCCGGCCATGCTTCTAGGGGGGGAGGGGTATGGTGTAGGGTGGTGAGGTGGAGGGATAAGGTTTCTAGAAGGGTGTTAACACTTCTCATACATACAAAACCTATATTAAACCACCTAATCAAAACCCTAACCTTCTAATTAAGTTGCCATGACAAGAGTAAGTACATTGTTCTTTGAGTACATACTACATACTAGGTATAATGCACTAAGTACCATACAATTGTATGTATGTGTACATGTATGTGTATACAAAATTTTCTTAGAAAATCCTCATAAAATTCCCATAAAAATAGTTTAATTTAGAAAATAATAGTAAAATAAATTTTATTATTAATTCGGAGGATCGCGCTATCAATTTGATGCGCTTCGGATGCACACCGACCGATAGATGTGCGTAGACACTGTTTGTGGGCAACCCGGCGAAAAATCACCAAAATAATCTGATTTTAGAATTAAAATAAAATAATAATAAAATAATAATAAAATAGTAATTTCTATGAGTTAATATCCGTCCGGGATATTACACTTGTACCCCTGCTAGAACTATCTCTCACATCCATATCGTTGCGTATTCTCGTGGATTTAGGCCGGCCTTTCCATGAACGTCGCAAACTAGAATCTGGTACAAGTCGTGGACCGTCGATAGTAGGCCAATATGCTTCATCTAGAATAGGACTGAACACAGCAGCCCAAGTTTGTGCTAATGACGTGATAAGGTAAAATTTATCAACATAAGGCTTGTGATCGATTGCACGATATGCACAAGCTGCTAATACATGAGAACAGGGAATATGATATAGATGAAACTTCATACATGTGCATGTTTTCGTACCCAAATTCACGGTGTGCAAGTTCCCACCCTTCCGTTCTCCATTTACCATGCGTATACTCGTTTTGACGGAAAAAACTTCAGGCTGATGATGAAACATTGTAACCACATGTTGATTTGCTCTTTCACGGCGACTATCAATCAAATCATGTACACTTTTAGCAAAAATCTTCCCTTCACATAAAAGCTTACTAGCTTCCTGTCGACGAGTAGTAAAGTAAGAGTTGAGACGTAAAAAAATCGTCTCAACAATCGCAGTTACTGGTAAACTACGGACTCCTTTCAATACTGAATTGAAGCATTCTGACAGGTTCGTAGTCATCATTCCATATCGTCGACCTTGATCTGTATAAAGTGCCCATTTCTCAACCGGCTTCTCTTTCAACCAATTAGCCGCCTCGACATTGACGGTTTCAAGTTCAGCGAGTTTGGCCATGAACTTTTTGGGTTGGTTTTGACAAGCTATAATTTTGGCCTTCTTGCGCAATGCCTTGCTACAAAATTTACTAAAAAAATTTGTGGCAAAATGACGCATGCAATATCGATGAAATCCATTCGGTTCGTTCCAAGCTCCGTTTTGCAAATCCATAGCAGACAATATACCAGCATGAGGATCCGAGATAACACACAACTCAGTGCGATCGGTGACATAATACCGGATGCAAGTCATAAACCATGTCCACGTATTTATACTCTCTCCATCAACCAATACAAATGCAAAAGGAAATAAGCAACCATTCGCATCCGGGGAAACAGCAATTAGCAAACAACCCTTGTACTTACCGTACAAGTGAGTTCCATCTACACTAATAACCGGTCTGCAAGACTTAAAACATTCAATCGAAGGACCAAATACCCAAAATACTCCCTTAAATGTTTCCTCGCTGGGGCTAGACTCATATTTATCCTATTGGACAACGGTCCCTGGATTTGCTGCTTGAATTGCTGTTAGTAGAAAAGGCAACTTCGTGTATGCTTCTTCGAAGGTACCGTACAACCTCTCAATTGCCTTTAGTTTTGCTTTCCAAGCTTTCTTATATGAAATCTGATAATTATATTCTATTTTCACAATCTCAATAATTGCCCCCGGTGATAAAGCAATATCCTTCTTCACCACACCCACAATCAAATTACTAACAAGGTTAGCATCAATTTTACAGTGGTCTTGATTCAACGTGGGATTCGTACAAGTATGAGGGTCAACTATCTTCTTCACCACAAAATTTATCCCCCCTTTTGGAACAATAGCTCCTAATCTCCAAGGGCATCCACCATCACTTACTCCTGGGGGACCTTGTATGATCTCCTCTATTGTACGTTTTCTAGGTGCCATTTTATATTTAACAGTGTATAGTGACGGTGTTGTTTTCAATGTGACAAATTCACGATGTTTCTTGATAGAATACACCTTCACAGCATGCTGAATGGACTCTTTACTTACAAACTCCTGTCCAACGTAAAATTTGTCTACATTGGAAGAACCAGAAGACTCTTGTGGAAATGGGGGTACTCTAGCAGCTTGAGCCATCTCCTCCGTAACATGAGCGTTAACATTAGAATACCTATCAGTAGCTCTCACTTCATTAGAACTGTTGTTCGAAGGATTTACATTTGCTACATCATCATCTTCTTCTCCATCATCACTTTCTACACTTTTATCATCGTCTGTTTCTTCCTCTTCTTCATCATCATCTAATAAGCTGTTGTTAATCACTGCATTGTGAAAGAGTTCAAATACACTGTCATTTGGAACATAGTCAGGAACCGGTGTAGGTTTGGGGGGGGGACTCAACATCTGTAGAATCAGCATTTCTTGTATTTGTGAAGGTGTTTTCTTGTGAGGACAGTGGATTTGGTTGTGAAGATTGAGCGGGGTTAGACCTCGTCTGCTGTGTAGGTACTACCCTTATGAAGCTTGCACTTGGAATATCATGTGGCTGAGCATTCAAATTTTGAATTTGCTGAATATATAACTCTAATGCAGACCAAGCACAATTGAGATCAAATGTCCTAGTAATCAATGACTTCAACGCATTATCAGTAGGTACGGGTACTGTCATAAAATACTGACCACCTCCTCTTCCTGCTGCGTATCGAGCTAAAATCTTCACATTCCATTGATTCCTATCCTAATTAGTAACTTCATATATTTTCTCAACTAGTTTTTCCAATGTAATGGTACGGGGTACCCAAACTATTTCCGGATCCAACAAACTATAGCAACTACCAATCTTTGGATCACGAATTATTTCACCACCAAAGTATAACCAAATAGGAATCTCAAGATCCATACCTACGTATATTTATTAAAATATGCGAGTTATTATCTAACCACAAACAAAATCTATACCAAAATTCAGAAAATTAAAGGCCAATATTCATCATACCTTCACAAGCGTCAAGGATAGAGCCGTAGATATTTGGGTAAAAGAGTTGAAGTTGCTATCCGCTTCAAATTTAGCAAAAATAAAAGATATGGATCTTTCAAGAGAAGGGTTTTGGGTTTTTATAGTGGAGATGGTTAGAGGGTTAGGAAGATATTGGTAAATATATTTAGATTAAGATTAGATTTTGTGGGTAGGAGGTCGCCCTAGATTTAGGAAGATGGGTTAGAGAAATAGAATAGGTTAAAGTAGAGAGAGAGAAGAAGAAGAAAGGTGATCTTCGTTGTTAAAAACGCAAGAGTCCAAGACTCGGTCTTTCAAAGACCGAGTCTAGTGCAAATAGAGTCGGTCTTTCAAAGACCGAGTCTTGCTCTTTGATTTTTCAAAGCGCAAGTCTATTTGCACTAGACTCGGTCTTTGAAAGACCGAGTAGGGCGCTTTGGGAAATAAAAAAAAGTAGGGCAGTTTGGGAAAACTTTGCAAAAAAGGGTCGTTTTAGGAAAAAATTCATAACCAAGCGGGCAACTGACCATGGCTCCTTCTGTGTCGGTTTTTAAGGCTGTTGGAGTTTGGGTGAGACTTGGTTTGGGTTATAACTCGATCGTTCTTCTGTGTTCTTCTCCATAACCGAGGTAGGAGTGGTTTTGCTTGGATGTGCAAGAGTTTTGACTTGATCACCTCTATTGAAAGTTCAAGTTGGTGTTTTGAGCTTGACTTTGGTTGAGATTGCTTCTTAGGAAAGATTTTATCTTGAGAAGCTAGGGTTCAATGTTGGAATAAAGGCTTTGTCGATCCTGTTTATTTGGAAGATTGATGTTGCTTGGAAGTGGAACTTTGCTTCAAAGTTGTAATTCACTCTTTTATGCATGCATGCATGGAATTATATATTCATATACATACACCCAAGGTTTATTTTATAAATCTCGATTTATAGATCAATGGAGTAGAATCTTCTTTGGTGAACATAGCTTCATGTGTATGTCGACTCCTTTTTTCGGATGAGCATCTCGTCGTTGTCCAAGTGTTGTCTTGTTCACTTATTTTGTCAATCAAGTGTTTGTCTCTCGTTTTGTTGAGCTGCTCTTTTGTCGGCCAAGCATTTTTTTATTAGCTTGTTTTGTCGATCGAGTCTTTCGTTGTTGGACGAGCGTTTCGTTGCTCTGGAAGCTGAGTGTTTTAACCATTGGATCTTGTGCATGTTGTAACGCCCGGGATTCCAAACACAGGTAATTCGTAGCACAACCAGGATCATTTTTACTTCAATTTCGTACAAAGTACATGGAATTTAAAACTTTTTCATTATAACATTATTCTTTACAATGCAAAACAGAAATACACTTATATAATACATCTTACATCATCATCAATCTTCAATCTTGCAACATCCCTCGTCACTAGCTTGCACCCACGCCACTCGCTTATCCGAGTCCTGCAAAACTTGGGAACCTGTGGACACGATGCTATTATAAAAGTGATCCTCAACTTTACAAACACAAACTTGAATGCAGAAAAAAAATTGTGATATGTGACTATCCTAAGTATGTCAGTATATGTCATGAACCTAGTGATAAAATAAAAAAGAGTGACGGAGGCTCGAGTGTGGGAGAAGATAAGAGGAGACGACAGTGAAGAATGAAGAGGAAAATGAGTTGGGGAGATGAAGTGTATATATATATATATATATATATATATATATATAAAGAGAGAGAGATAGAGGGTTAGGATTGAGAGTGAAGGCAGTGAGAAGTGGTGGAGAAGTTAGTGAGGAGATTAAGGGGGTGGTTGCTATTGGGTAGTGGAGTAGGATTAAGTGGGTTAGCGGAGAAGATAGTGAGGAGATTAAGAGGATGGTTGCTATTGGGTAGTGGAGTAGGATTAAGTGGGTTAGCTTAGGGGGTTAGGAAGTGTAAGACCCCGCAAAATAGTATATATCTATTTTGTATTTTTAATCTGTGCACGGTTAAGAGTTGCACGTATTAATGGATTTTTCTCGATTTTAATTGAGTAGGTATTAAAACATTTTAGTGTTTGATATGTTTTGAACTCAACGAATGTGGAATTGTAGAATCGGAGTTGAGATATCTTCTCAATTAAGTCGTATATTAGTCTTAACTATAATTGAGTTAGGACGTATAATACTAAATTACTAGATTTGCACATGGGCACGTGCCTACGGCATGTCTTTGGAACAATACAACATATGAAATGCCTTGTAAACAGTAAAACAACAATTATGTAGCTCAAGTTTGAATAGTATGACCATAATTAGTTGTAAATAAAAGTTCATGTTTCCATTAATATATGTTGAAAAATAATTATAAATGAGGGTGTAAAATCTAACTTCTTAGAACTTTGAGGATAGAAAATGATGAAATTTAATTGTTGATGAGATATTTGTTATTTTCAATGTAACATGAGTAATAAAAAAAAGCATAAAAATCTGAAAAAATCTAAAAATCTAAATTTCTAAGTAAATAGAAAGAGAATAAGAGAGGGGGGGAGAGAATATGAAAAAGTGAAGAGAGAAGAGAGAGATAGTAATAAAGTAATGAGTTTTTTAAGTTATGGGGGAAATTTTTGGTTTTGTGGGAAAAACTTTTTGGAGGAAAAATATGTTTTGGGAGAGTGAATCTGAACCGTTCATTTTGTTTCAATTGAAGGCGAACCACTTGATAGCTTTTTTTCAAATAGTCTTGTGTTTTATTATATAGATTATTTTGTATGGTGATATACGATTTCATGTGTGTTATAACAAATTATGTACAAATTGTATTGACATTATTTGTATGTATTTCAATTTCTATTTGACTAAAATTGTGTGTGAGATTGTTGTAATCATCTAATTAAACCCAATATGACTCAACTAGACCCAAACAAATACACTCTAGCTTGAACCCAAGTTGACCCAACCAAACTTAACTTGTTTTGTGCATGGCATGAACAAAATGTTTTGCACATGCACTAGTTTTGGCCAGCCATATGTTGGAGGGAAAGAGAGAGATGAATACAATTGTTTTGGATTTAAATGGCAATAAATCTGGGGATAAAGGGTTCTACTTTGGAAATTTGAAAAGATTCATCTTGATGCCTTTTTGCAAGACCAAGGCACATCATGTCCACCTCCACAATCCTCCAATCCCCTCCATGATTCCCACCAGCCCAAAATCCTCTAAATCTCTCTCCCTCTCATTCTGTTTATCTCACATCAAGAGTAACTAACTTCTCATTTGTTCTACCTTCAAGAAAACCCCTCCTACACTTCTAGTACCACATTCTTAGGACTAATTTGCTGTTTTGGGAGCAAGGAGAGAAAGAAAGGGTCCGAGTGGAGCCAAGGAGAAGGAGAGTAAGAGCAAGAAGTGTTAGCAAGAAGGCCAACTTGGAGAGTACATTTCATCTACAAACAAAAGGTGGGTGTTTATAAACCTATGTGGTGTTTCAATTTTTGGGGTGAAATCTTGATGTGGTCTTGACAGCATGAGTGGGTAATCAAGTGTGTGATTAAGTGTTAAAATTTGTTGCATGCTAGTTTTATTAGTAGAAGACTATATAAAAACTCAGTAAAACGCTGAACAGAAAAGTGTGTTAGGTCTGGATGCTATAACTCAAAAATAACTTTGATTTTCATAATCCATGAAAGTGTTCTATATAAGATATGTAGATCCATGGATCCATACATCTCTATCGGAAAAGAAAGTATTGGAATTGATCGACATCTTTCTCAAAACATGCGCATTCTCATTAAATTGTTTATTTCTTCGAATTTTACATTTTTAGGAAAAACATGTTCAATTTCCATATCTAATGCAATACTTTTTGCAGAAATCATGGCAGAAGTAAACCCATTCTCTCTATAATTTTCAAAAAAAGAAATCAGCTTATTCAAGTGTTGTATGGCAAAATCGATATGCATATCTTTAGATCGCAATAATTTGCTAACCATGTTAACACTAAACAAAACATCATGCCATATAATCATGCCTAATACAAACTCAAAATTTTGAAGTTCATTTATTAAACTTTCGACTTCACTTTTTGTTTTAGCATCATCAATACTTTCAAGTAATTCTAACAAAGCTTCTTTTATTTGGGGAGCTTGATATCTGATGGCTTTCACACTTTCAACACGGCTCTCCCATCGGGTGTTAGATAATGGTTTAAAAGTTAGACCATGTATATTATCTTGCAAGATTTTCATCTTTTTGTAGAACCACAAAACAGTGAATATATGCATTGACGAACTCCAAAGAAAGATATTGCTTTAACACAAGAGTGTGTCATATCATAAATAGTAAGATTAAGACTGTGACAAGCACATGACACATACAGTGCTATAGGATTTATTTCAAGTAACCTTTTTGCAGACCTTGGTGTTTACCTTTCATGTTAGATCCATTATCATAACCTTGTTCCCCTACATTATCAATATTATGATCAAGAGATGTTAATGTAGATTGCAATTCATTAAAAAGCTCATATCCAGATGTATCATGCTCATTTAAAAACTCTAAAAAATATTCTTCTATTTTTATTGGAGTAGCTGACATGTCTACACATTGAAATATCAATGTCATTTGCTCTTGGTGACTTACATCTGGAGTACAATCAAGTATTACAGAATAATATTTAGCCTCTTTAATTTTTGAAATTATTGCACTTTTAATCTTACATGCTAACTTAGAAATTAACTCATTTTGAATTTCATGACCAAAATAATGATAATGAATCTCATTATTTTCGATGCGTCGGACATGATCTTGCATTACTAAATCAAACTCTGCAATCATTTCAACTAAATCCAAAAAATTACCATTATTGTCTTGATAAATTCTCTCATTGGATCCACGAAAGGTCATATTATGCTTAGCAAGATGTTACACTACAGCAATAATTATCACAAGAACTTGTTTCCAATGATTTTTCTCTTTGGAAATTTGTTCTTGTACATGCTTATCAATTGTTTCACTCATTTGTAATCTAATTTGTAACTCTATCCAAGTATTCATATTAGTGATATGATGAGTACTGTTTTCATATAATATAAGCCTTTCACTAACATGTTTCCAATCATTATATCCTTCATTTGCTAAAACAGTATTAATATGCCCTGATTTAAACAGTTTACAACAAAAACAATATACTTTGTCCTCCTTCTTTGAGTATACTAGCCATTTCCTATCTAGATTCTCACAATTTGGTACTTTTTGAGTATAATGTGCACATGAAAAATGTCTACATTTACCATCAAATGGAAAGCTCAAAATAGATTCTCTTGTAAGCCCTCTTTCCACTAATAAATCTTTTGTTTTCTTATCAAGATTATCCCAACTTCTTGTATCATAAATATTGTTGCTCTTCATTCAAATCATACACATCAAGAAGATTTGATTCATTTTTATCATATTCATTTTCATTCACTTCATTTTTATCATGTTCATTTTCGCTTAAAATCTTCTACTTGACTTGATTGTCCTGATTTTTTAGCAAAAATTTTATCTAATGCTCCTTTTTGTGATAAAGTTAATTGTTCTAATCTTTTTCTTTGTTGTCTTTTCTCATATCCAGATTCATGCTTTCTAGGCAACATGACAAACAAAAGTTTCAGCACAATGATATAAAATAAGAAAATATGAATACAACTGATAAAAGTGGATCATGAAGGCTGTTAGAGCAATGTGAAAGGTTGTCCACCGCATCGATGAGAAAGAGAAAAAAATGGTAATAACACATCTGCGATTGTGTTGCAAATTAGAGACAGTGAGACACTTTATAAAATAATGAGATATAAAGCAAATGAAATGAAGGGTAAAATCTTCCCAATGGAAGGGATTATAAGATACTAAGTTAGCTTAATAATAGTCATCAATTAAGATCTTAAATCAAAGCCTCAAAGGAAACTAAATAAAGATCTTAACTAATTCGCCTACAATGAGATCAAACCTGCAGTTGACAATGCACTTGAAAACTGCGTAACCAAGCGAGTCGGGAAAGCTGAGGCATCCACCTCCATGATATTTAGTGCCGGCATTAAGGGCAAGGAAACATCCAGCTTCCGTACCAAGTCCCTCATCCCCAGATATCGACGTCTTCTAGCCTCCTCTGTCTCTGGCTCTGTCCCCCCTGGATTTGATGACTCTTGTAACAAACGGCGGAAGAGGAGCCGCTCTGCTTCCAAGATTCCTTCCACTAGGCCGTTCATGCAACATCTCCGTGCTTCCGCCAAGTCTGCCTCCCTACGCTCCAGTGAAGGTACTTCCTCATCATTTTATTCGGTCAATAATGCATGCATGAATCCCTTTTCTCTTTTATCATGCGACGAAATTATTGAGGTTGCGGAAATTATTGGAGCGGAGGCCTTAGGGCCACACTCTGCTGTCCAAATCAAGCAGGTTGCGACAGCTAATGCTGATCCCCCGGATCAGCAGCAACAGCTCAATTAACTGCTCTTCCCTTTTCTTGACTCTTGATCTGTATCTTCTTTTCGTTGTGAGTTTTATGTTTCAAATGAATATCGGAAGTTGGAACGTTAGGGGGTTAGGTAACCCCAATAAATGTGCCCTTATCAAAGACGGTATTCTTAGCGCAAAGACTACGATCGCGTGCCAACAAAGAATCCAAGTTGTCTTTGCCTTCGGACCGTAAACTTGCTACTATTGGAGGTTCTGTTTTAACTAAATGGAAATCTCTTGATGCCATTGAGAGTTGTGGTGGCATCCTTGTGGGCTGGAACGACAACATCCTCGATTGCTTTTATTGTGCCATTGACATCGTTTCCCTCTCCCTCTCTTTTTGCAATCGAGTTATTGGCACTGAGTGGTCTCTTACCTCCGTATACGCTCCTTTTGAACTAGAAGACAGAGTGCTCTGCTTCCATGAAATTTCCCAGCACAGACAATTCTTATGCGACGCCTGGGTTATATGCGGCGACTTCAATACCACCATCTCAAACTCCGAGCAAAATGGTGGCGCTAGTTCAGCCAGAGATATGAAAGATTTTAGGAGCTGGATCCAGCACCTTCAGCTTATTGACCTCCCCTTAGCTGGCAGAAAATATACGTGGTCCAATCTAAGAGCCAACCCTTCACTTGCTAGACTGGATCGCTTCCTCATCTCCAGTAATTTTGAACAGTTATTCCCTAACTGTCTTCAGCTATCCCTCCCCCATATTGCATCGGACCACTGTCCCCTCCTGCTTGACTGTCAAGCCATTGGCCCTAGAACCCATTATTTTAAATTTGAAAAGGCTTAGACTACGCATCCAAACTTCCTCTCAGACATCAGAGATTGATGGCACTCGTTTAATTGCTCAGGCTCTTTAGTTGACATCTTTGCTGCCAAGTTAACTCTGCTCAAGAGGAGAATCAAGAGGTGGCGAAACGAAGTTTTTGGCCACATTCCTTCTCACAAGGAGAGCCTCCTCGATCGCATCAACAGTTTGGACATTCTAGCTGACACCCAAACCCTTGATGATTCTCAAGTGGCTGAACTAGATGCTGCACACAAGGAATATCAATCCCTGATTAAGGCTGAAGCTATCTATTGGAGGCAAAGAGATAGAGTGACCTGGATCAAAGAAGGGGATGCTAACACAAAGTTTTTTCATGCTATCGCCAACGGCAGAAGGAGGAGAAACTACATATTTTCTATTGTCTACAATGGTGATCTTATTACGGACCAACCCTCTATCCATACCTACTTTGAGAAACATTTCTCGGATATTTGTGGTTCAACTTCCCTCCCTGATTTCAAAATAGATTGGGCAGCTCTTTACCCTTCCCCTGCCAACAATCTTTTAGAACTTGACGCACCCTTCACTAAGGAGGAGATTCACCAGGCTGTATTTGGTATGAGTGGCGATAAGGCCCCTGGCCCTGATGGGTTTTCTATGCACTTCTATCAGCAACATTGGGATGTTATCCAAGATGATTTGTGTCGCATGCTCTTTGATATTCAGGATGGGCGGGCTCTTATTAACAGAGTTAACTACTCTAATATAGTTCTTATCCCTAAATGCGACGGTGCCAGTGCTGTATCTGACTTTCGCCCTATTAGCCTGCTTAATTGCTCTGTTAAAATCTTCACCAAAATTCTGACAAACCGTCTCAGTCCAATCCTCCATACTCTAGTGTCTTCGTCTCAGAGTGCCTTTCTTAAGGGGAAGTCGACGGTAGACTATTTCCTTACCGCTCACGAAGCTATTAACCTGTGTTGCTCTAGAAAATCTGACACCATCATGCTCAAGATTGATTTCCGTAAAGCTTTTGATACCCTCAGTTGGGGGTTTATTGAAGAGATGCTTATTGTTCGAGGGTTGCTCGAGGGTTTGGACCCAGATGGTGAAGCTGGATTAAAAGAATCCTCTACTCTACCAAATCCTCTGTTCTTCTTAATGGTGTGGCGGGTAGGACAATTTGCTCCAAGAGGGGCCTCAAGCAAGGGGACCCCCTATCCCCCATGCTCTTCATTCTGGGAGTGGATGTCCTAGCTCAAATGTTGAAACTTGGACGAGATCATGGCACTTTTTCAAATCTCAATCTTCGGGGATCACTAGCGGAACTATCTATCCTCCAATTTGCAGATGACACTCTTATATTTTGCAAAGGGGATGAGCAGGAGATTTTACACCTCAAGCTACTACTTCATATCTTTGCTAACGTCTCTGGTCTTCATATTAACCTCTCCAAATCTTCCTTAGTCTACTTCGGTAACTCTAAAGCAAAACTGCAAGCTTTCGCTCATATTCTTGGTTGCAAACAAGATACTCTTCCCACTAAGTATCTAGGCATGCCGTTGTCCAAAGGTAAACTCAAGAGGCGGGATTGGCAACCTATGATCCTTAAGATAGAGAGACGTCTGGCAACACGGAAGGGGCGACTCCTATCCAGAGGTGGGAGACTTATTCTAATCAATTCGGTCAGTATTGCACTTCCTACATACTTTCGCATCATTCTTTAAACTCCCCCAATGGATCCTAGCCAGGATTGACCAAATTAGGAGCAGATTCTTCTGGACCGGAGGGGACTCAAAGTCATCTGGGGCCTGTTGTTCTTGGAAGCGCATGTGTCAACCCAAGAGGCAGGGTGGCCTAGGGATTCTGAATCTGAGCCAATTCAATAATGCTCTTCTCTTGAAGTGGTGGTGGAAAATTCACACAGAGCAATCACTTTGCACGCAAGTCATCAAGTCACTATATTTCCAGCCATCACAAAACTCTTTCATTTGCCCGGCCAAAGCCTCTGATTTTTGGAAGAGCATCTACAGACTCAAGGAACAGTTTGATCTTAGTATTTCCTGGACACTCAGCAATGGCCAGTTTATCAAGTTCTGGACTTCAAGATGGATTGAAGGGCACAGTATAGCCTCGCTATTCCCTTGTAACGCCCCGCCCCAATACTCAGACAATTTTATTATTTTTAGAAGACAAATTAGATACTATGTAGTACAACTGCCCACCACAGGCTGCCTCTCAAAAGGTGGTTAACCAATTAGGTGACTCTTGATCATAGGCAATTATATTTATACTCAAACTATTTTTGTATATTTCCAATATGGGACTATATTCTCAATATTCCTTCACAATTACCGTGCACTCATGTACACTACATAGCCAAACCGGGGCCCCTACAAATCCCTTCCGCGTCATCGTGTATGGGAAACAAATCTCAACAATCCAACAACAACAGTAGCATTGAAGCCATTTCAAACCGTGGGCCCCATTCTCTTAACAACCGGATTTTTCAAACAATCCTTCCCATAGAATAATTCTATAGGACAACCCCAAATTCATTATACTTTCAAATCATATATATATATATTTCAGAAATACAGGGTATTACATACACCCCACCTTAGAAATCAGCGTCCTCGCTGAGTACGGAACACACATCTAGTGCAGGATCCGCCTTTCTAGCCGATGTGGCGTCGTCCTCGATCCCGGAGATTAATCACTCTCAACACCGCAGATCGGATACCC
The DNA here is from genome assembly GCA_017893485.1 of Hemerocallis citrina. Lineage (NCBI taxonomy): Eukaryota > Viridiplantae > Streptophyta > Magnoliopsida > Asparagales > Asphodelaceae > Hemerocallis > Hemerocallis citrina. The sequence continues at coordinate 82,492,042 of CM030368.1, forward strand.
GACTATCAATCACTCTCAACACCGCAGATCATACCCGATCCTAGAGATCAGTGACTCTCAATACCGCAGAATATACCCGACCTTGGAGATCAATGACTCTCAATACTGCAGAATATACCCGACCTCGGAGATCAATGACTCTCAACACCGCAGATCATACTGAGGCCCTCTTCCACACCCAGTGTCGAAAGTCGGCTCTGATACCATTTGTAACGCCCCGCCCCAATACTCAGACTAGTTTTATTATTTTTAGAAGACAAATTAGATACTATGTAGTACAACTGCCCACCACAGGCTGCCTCTCAAAAGGTGGTTAACCAATTAGGTGACTTTTGATCATAGGCAATTATATTTATACTCAAACTATTTTTGTATATTTCCATTATGGGACTATATTCTCAATATTCCTTCACAATTACCGTGCACTCATGTACACTACATAGCCAAACCGGGGCCCCACAAATCCATTCCACGTCATCGTGTATGGGAAACAAATCTCAACAATCCAACAACAACAGCAGCATTCAAGCCATTTCAAACCATGGGCCCCATTCTCTTAACAACCGGATTTTTCAAACAATCCTTCCCATAGAATAATTCTATAGGACAACCCCAAATTCATTATACTTTCAAATCATATATATATATTTCAGAAATACGGGGTATTACATCCCTGCCTTATTCAATGCCGCTTGGAACACGAATGCTTGCTTGAATACCCAGGGTTTTAGGCAACAGGGTAGGTGGATCTGGAAGCCAGGCTTACACACTTCTACCTCCACCAATATCATCGAAGATAAAGGGTGTCTTCTCAATCTTCTTCAAGGCATTCAACCCACCTCTACACCAGACTGCATCTCTTGGCGTCACTCAACATCTGGCGTCTTCTCGGTCAAGTCTGCTTACCAATTTTTCAGCATCTCAGGTCTGATTACTCCCTTCTATATGGCGTGTTTGGGTTCTATGGCGCCACTCAAGTGTAAAATCTTCATTTGGATGTTGAGTTCGGAAGCACTCAACTCTAAAGCTCGCCTCATCTCCAAAGGTTGGGACGGTGATCCGGCATGCACATCTTGCGCATGTCCGATAGAAACCACCTACCATATATTCTTTGAATGCCCTATGGCATATCAATTATGGCACTATTTCATGCAGCGTTTTGACATTACACATCTCCCCTCCTCTATCAAGGAATGCTTCTCACAGTGGTGCTTCGATCACCACAAGCACAAATTCACATCGTCTTGGCACTTGATTACTATTGCATCTTGTTGGAGTATTTGGAAGGCTAGAAATGAATCTGTTTTTCATAGCAAAACTATTACAGTGGAAAAGCTCATTGCTAATACTAAATTTTGGATATCTCATTGGCTAGATGCAAGCGGGGAATCAAAGACGAAGCGCAAGATCATTCAAGAACTCCAAGCCACCGGGGACATTGACCTTATGAAGCCTGCAGCAGCATTCTCTCAAGCCAGTGATGAGGACTCTCCAGTGTGATTTTATCTCTGTAACTGAAATTGAAGGTGTATGTTTTGGAGGCTTGTCTATTGCCTCGGTTTTGTGTTTTTTATTCTGGTTGATTTGGCATTTTTGTGCTACCGATGGTATGTGAGACAACTAAGCGATAGGATCATAGGTTTGGGCTAGTTGAGGTGCAAGACAGAAGTTCGCTGCCCTCTCTACGTCCCAGCCCTATGCAATCCCGACCTTAATTGTTCCATAAACCAATCGTTCTCGGCCATGAGATCAACACCTGTTTGTAAACTTCAGACTCTGATCCTATTTTAATATACTTTTTGTGAGGTAGGCTAATCCTACCTTTTGCGAGTCAAAAAAAAAAAAGTGAAACTAAATAAAGATCCTAATTAGTATATATAATTATCTTATACTATGTATGTATAGTTAAGCACATGCATTAGATTTGGAAAATCATTTAACAAGGGCTGCAGGGCGTTTGCCTTAATTAACCTAACATGATTGATTATTTTAGTAATGTAGAGATCCATCATAAAATTTATGTCATCACTATTTCTAGGAAATTATTAACAGATGTGTATCATGTGGTGTAATTTGATAATGTTGAAACCAAATTTTGCTATGGTTTAGTAGATCAATTCCTAGTCTTCAAGCTTCAATAGAATCCAAAGTGAGGTCAAATCCTAGTCTTCAAGCTTACAACCTGCCACACTTCAAAATTGTATCATGATGCCACGATGGTATAAACATTTGTTACAGGTTATTAATTCAATTCACAAAAACTAATCTCTTACTCTTAGTTTATTTCTACGTGCATTCCTTTATATAATTAAGCACTTTAAAACCCCATGATTTGATATGCTTCCTATACATGTCTTTCGAAGAATCAAATCCCACAACATGACAAAGAGGAACCCCCATAGATTCTTCATTCTTATGCCTGATGCTTGATTGTTTGGTTGACTTACTAATAGTCATCAATTAAGATCCCAAATCAAAGCCTCAAAGGAAACTAAATAAAGATCATAACTAATTCTATGGGATTACAAATCATCTAAATATAAGGAAAGAATATATCAGTTACTAAGATTAAGCTAATAAAATCTTAACAAAAGGAATCACAAGAATCAATTTTCAAAGAATTATATAATAAAAATTAAAATAGTAACAATAAAGAATGCCTGGTAAGCACATACTAGATTACACTTCCTTCAAGCCAAGATCCTCAGTCCTCAACTATTCAAGTTAGATTTAAAATAAATTTCTTTTTTTTGAAAAGAAAGTTGAAAATAAAAAAATAACTCAAGAACCAAGAACCATAATTACCAAATACCAACTACCAAGTTACAACCTGTCATTATGTCAACCCAATTACTGTTGAATTTGGAGACTCTTGGAGCCTCTTCACATTTTTTTTATAACTTAAACTGATTTTTTTTTTTTTGAAAAGTAATAAAAAAATGGGCCCCAAATTTTGGGGGCCTGGGGTGGTCGCCTTTTAGGCCCTGCCCCAGGGCCAGCCCTAGTTATCGATTACATTGGTTAGGATGTATAAATTAAGGGGAAAAAAAGAAGTAAATACAGTAATGTAGAAGCTCGACATTGAAGATCTATTTAATTGAGATGCGTGATTGGGGAAGAATGCACGAAGAAGTTGGAAGCTTAAATTTGAAATGGGTTGTTGTGATTTAACAAATTGATGGATATGTTTTTTTATTTATTTATTTAAGGAACGAGTAGTAACCTCCATGTTTCATTAATAAGTCATTAATAAAACAACTCATAGTACTCGGTAATGTGCAACAAGCAATACTAAAAAGACATGTATAAAATATAGTACCTCCAACTAACATAGGATGGTGAGACTAATAACAAAAGAGTATAAAGTAAAAGGGGTACAAACATAACATATGAGGTCCCTCCAACAATTTCCTGGAGTGTGGGATCTTCGATCAGTGTCTGGATGGATCTCACACTAAAGTCAGTTCAATTACTACCTCTTCATCATCGTACTCCTTCACTTGGAATGCTCGGGCAATCATTCCTCTCGGTCCCGATGCTGCTATTGTGGCCTAAAAGAAAATGGATGCATAATATGAATTAAATTGCCATAAATAATATTACTAGTTTCACGAAAGTAAAAGTTATTTCTATTGAGCCAAATGACCCAGGTTGTGGTAGCCATAGCGATATACCAAGCTTCCCTCATCTCCTTCCTCTCAACAATGAACCATAGGTCCTCGTATACTAGGGGATACACACTAGTGTTTAGCGCTCTTAAAACCTCGACTATGTTAGCTTTGTGTTGCTGCTTTTTTTTGGTATGGGAGTAACCAGATGATGTGGATTCTTTGAAGGAACATTCAAGGACTTGACCTTTTGACTTTCAACAGGTGTTAACTGCCTTTGACTGCGATTGATTTGACGATCTGACTCGCTTGCGCCGTAGGATTGGATTCGTGTGGAGACGATCACCTCCGATGACTTGCAAAAAGTCTGAGACACCGAGGTTGATCCCGGTGATAGACCCTTCGATGCTCAAGTCAGAAATGAAGAAGACTTTAAAAGAGCTTTTGTGGAGAAAATACTGATTACCTGTTTCTGGTGGAGGTAGGGGGTATTTATAGCTACTTTGGTCAGTTTCAAGATAATGATTTATCTCTACTTCTCGGTATTTTTTGGATTGAATCAGTTATCTCTTCTTCATGAAGAGATAATAGTGGTTGATGAGATTTTAAACTTCCTTCAAGATAAGAGATATAGTTTTTGAACCACCTCTTATGGATAATCTTGGGATTAAATCATATTTAAACAACCTGGACTCATTCTCATTGTGCTGGTAGGACAACTCAGTTAAACAGACCTGTTTTGGGTTGTTGGGTTTGAAAGAGGCCCAATTTCCATTCATGGACCCGTTTATAGGTGAAATTACCATTTTACCCTTGAGAGCTTTAAGATTTGTGCCCGATTTGAATGGTCCCGAATACAATTTGAACCTATATCACAAGCCCCTACTCCTGAAGATTTATCTACCTTTGACAAGTAGTTCACCTATTTTCAAGGGTTTACGGAACTTATCACAGTTCTCGAAGAAATCTGGATCTTGCTCAAGGTGTAACGGCGTTATTCAGAGTTTGTAAGATACCAAAAATTAATTTTGGACTTTTTTGGAATTTTTGAGATTTTTTCTAGATTTTTTGACTTTTTTTCCAATTTTTAATCATTTTTAAAAAAATTATTCAATTTTCGAGATTTAATAATTAATTATCGAAAATTTTAATTAAATAATGAATTAATAATTATTTTTTGGAATTTTAAAAATATTTTTTCCGAATTAATAATTAATTTTCCAAAAATTTTAATTACTTTTTAAGGTTTTTAATTATTTTTTCTTCTGAATTATTAAATAATTAATTCGATTTAATAATTAAATAAAGGATTTAATGATTACCTGATGATGTGGCGTGATCTGAAGCATTGACGCGACTGGCACAAGAATCGTGGAGATCGAACGGTCTGGAGGCATTGACCGGTCAATTCAAAGTGCCCATTTTTAGCTCGGGGGCACGTTTGCTCGGCTCGCTGTGCCGAACGATGGGAATGGTTCGGCCAAGCAACATGTGGCATTGACCGTTGACCAGTCAATGACATTTTGTGCCTATTTCGACCTGGGGGCACGTTTGTTCGGCGCGAGCCACCGAACGCTGGAGGTGATTTGGCTGCGCAACACGTGTTCCCCGTTGACCGTTGACCATTGATCGATGACTAGCCAACAGTTTTTGGTAAATTTTCGATCTGGGACATGTTTGTTCGGTGCAAGCCACCGGATGCTGGAGGTGATTTGGCTGCGCGACACGTGCCCCTGTTGACCAGTCAACGATTATGGGTGATTTTTTGATCCGGGGCACATTTGTTCGGTGCATGCCACCAAACGATGGAGGTAGTTCGGCTGCACGACACGTGTCCCCGTTGACCAGTCAACGATTTTTTGTGATTTTCGATCGGGGGCACGTTTGTTTAGTGCAAGCCACCGAACGCTGGAGGAACTTCGGCTGCGCGACACGTATCCCCGTTGATCGTTGATTATTGACCAGTCAAAAATTTTTGGTGATTTTTTTATCGGAGGTACGTTTGTTCGGTGCAAGCCACCGAACGCTAGAGGTGGTTCGGCTGCGTGACACGTGTCCTCATTGACCGTTGATCAGCCAATGATTTTTGGTGATTTTTCTATTAGGGGAACGTTGTTCGGCGCAAGCCACCGAACTCTGGATGTCATTCGGCTGAGCGACACATGTCCCGTTGACCTTTGACCGTTGATTAGTTAGCTGTTTTGGTGAATTTTTTTATCAGGGGCACGTTTGTTCGGCACAAGCCACCAAGCACTGAAGGTGGTTCGACTGCACGACACATGTCCCCGTTCCCCGTTGACCGTTGACCATTGACCATTCAACGGTTTGTTGTTCGATCTTTCTTCTTTTGTCGTTTTGCCTTCATGACCGTTAGGCTTCCCTCGCTCTTGGGCTTTCCCAACAGTTTAGGGCCCATGAGCTTGGGGAGCCCAAGCATCGCCTCCCATTTTCTATAAACCCCCCCATTCCCTCCCTCATTCTCTTTTTTATCCTCCTCAAAATCTTTTCCTCTCCGTTGAACTTACCAGTAGTTGCGGCAGGTTTTCATTTTTCCCGGCGAGCTTTCCGATCGTAGCTATCACATCTAAGGTATATCTATATAATAAAACACAAGGAAAGATATCAAGTGGCTCTCATTCAATAGGGTTGAAATCAATGGTCAGATCTAACCTTACAAAACATATTTTCCCGCCCAAAAGTTTTTCCCAAAACTCTAATTCAAATCCCCCCAAAACAACTCTTTTATTTATTTATTTCTCTCTCTCTCTCTCTCTCTCTCTCTCTATCACTCTCTCTCTCTCTTTCTCTCTTTTTCTCTCTATTTACTCAGAAATTTGTATTTTCATATTTTAGGTTTGTAAATTTTCAGATTTTTTATGCATTTTTTATTGCTCATGGTACATTGAAAATAATAAATATCTCATCAAGAGTTAAATTTCATCATTTTCCACACTCAAAGTTCTAAGAAGTTGGATTTTACACCCTCATTTATAATTATTTTTCAGCATATACTAATGGAAAACATGAACTTTTATTTACAACTAATTATTGTTTTACTATTCAAACTTGAGCTACATAATTGTTGTTTTACTGTTTACAAGACTTTCATATGCTTGTAACGTTCTGAAGACGTGCCATAGGCACGTGCCCATGGAAAAATCTAGTATATATATATATATTCACATGTACATATATTATCAAAGATGTCTAGGGTATCTTCAGGAGATGATACCTCCCCATCGAGCCATGGTGGAGAAAAGATGTCTAGGGTATCTTCAGGAGATGATACCTCCCCATCGAGCCATGGTGGAGAAAAGATGTCTAGGGTATCTTCAGGAGATGAAACCTCCCCATCGAGCCATGATGGAGATGGGAAACTGGTTCCGTCTTCAAGGGTAGATAAAGGGAAGAGAGTGACGGAGTCGGTTGTAGTCAAGACAGTGGTGGAGAGAATGAGAGAAGTGGGGGAGTTGGGTAGGCTTCCTAGGCCCTATGTCGCACCTCGGCGGTGTTCGAGATTATTCTGCCAATATTTTGTTAAGAGTGGAGCACGAATGTCGCCTTTGTATGAGGAGAACGAGCCTCTGTGAGCACTCTGAGGTGGATGACATATCATCAATGCTTACAAAGAAGGATTTGAGTAGCATTCGAGAGTGTTTCATGATCCTGAGGGAGTTTAATCTTATATTGACAGGCCCTAGCATTAGAGCCTGTACACCTAGTTCTCCTGATACGTGCTTCTTTCCGTTCGATACTTTTCTTGCAGGGCCTTTGCCTCCCCTACCCCCGTTTGCAACCGAAGTTCTCTGATGGTATTTTTTGAGTCCTATCCAGTATATGTCAAACATGTGGAGACATGTGAACGACTTTGTGCTGCACTTCCAAGCGGCGGGGATTGAGTCTCGATTGAATGTTTTGAGGAGGCTCTACAAAATCTGTCAAAAAAATAGGTCGAGGTTTAGATACTATCTCACTGTTCGTTGGGGGGTGAAGTTGATTGACAACCCCAACTCAGTCAAACACTGGAGGGACAAGTACTTTCTTGTTCAGATCATGAGCCATGGGTGATGCCCACAAGGTGGAGAGAGGAAATGCCGAAGAAAGCGAAGGCCGACCCCATCTTAAGTACAAAGGAGGACGATATGGTTAAAATACTTTTAGATCGGCCAACTATGACTTGGAGGGAAGTAACAGAGGAGTTTCTCTTCAGGGGGGGTCTCAGTCCGATCAACCCTAGAATGCATCTTTGATTTTCCTTTGAACCTTACTTTCGCTTTCGTAGTTATTTCTTCTCTTCCTTTATTTTTTTGTTTTAATCACTTTGTGTCTTCTTTCGTAGGAGCTGCTGGCATGGACTTTGATGCGATTATCTCTCAGCGTGTGGGGTTAAGCGGCAAAGCCCCCAACAAGAAGAATAGGAAGAGGACGTCTACAAAACCTTTGATGGCGAAGGTTGCGAGGGTCCCGTGATCGCCTTCCTGGTGGTGAACTTAAGTCTCCACCTTCTGCTTCACCTGCCCCATCCACCAAGGGATTCACTGTGGGTGCTACTCTTGCTGTGGCAGCGGAGGTGATTCTCACCGAGGAGCATAAGAAGCTATTCTTCCCAGACTGGCAAGTGATGAAGCACAATGGGTTCCTTGGGGACTCAGCTACTTGTATGTAGGCAGTCCATCACCTTGTGACCCCGAAGGATAGAGCGGCGATGGATGCGGGGTCTATGGGTGACGACGTCTTGGAGATGGCCAAGGCTAACATGGCAGTAAGCTTTCAATATTTTATTTCGGCACTTGACTCTTTACGAAGTAATAATGTTGGTTTCCCCTTTATAACTTTGAATCTTTTTCCTTTTGTAGATCACTTGCCACTTCGGCCACTTGTTGAAGCGATTAGCAGAGCAGGTGTAACATCCTGAATTTTCAAGTATTAATTAAATAAGAGTTTGTTTATTTTTACGTGTTGTACACGTGTAAATTCATGCACTTATTTCTCTAAAATATTCTCATGAATATTTTGATCCTATTTTTCTCTTCTAATCTAGAAAGCCTAATTAAAATCCTAGTCCTAATTGTCTCTTTCTAGCCCACTTTAATTAATTAAATTAATTAATTTATTAGAGCCCATGGTTTATTTGCCCATTGGTGAGTCCATTAACTAAATTCCCCCTTTAATTAACTTAACTTGTAGTGTAGACAAGTTTAATAGACAATTAATTAATCCACATGAACAAACTAACAACTAGGGGTACTGGTATTGCATGTGCATTGCACTAGCACGTGCTTAGTGCACCAGAGTGGGTGGCCAGATTTCACAAAGAGAGAGGGAGAGATGGGTGTAGTGGTGAGTTGGTTATCTCATCATGGGTAGTTGCTACAACTCCCTATTTCATCAAAGCCCCTTGATCCCTAACCAATTGGACTCATCCTAGCCTTCCATTTGCACTCAAAATTTGTATAAATACCCCCCCTTACACTCTTCATGCTTACACCTAAAAGATTCAAAGAAAGAAAGAAAAGAAGAGATAAATTAGTAAGTTAAAAGATTGAGAAAGAGTGAGAAAAAAAAGTTTGAGTTGTGTGCTTTTGTGTGTGTGTCCATCCCCAGTTGAGGCCGGCAATTCATCAAGAACAAGGGAGGCTCGGGTTCATCAAGTTTAGGAGGAGAAGGCGCATTCTTGGTGGCACGACCTAGGAGGAGAAGGCTTCATTTGTTCATTCTAAGAGTCTTTAGGAGTTCTCATTGTTTTTCTCTCCTAATAAGGTGAGCAATTTTCTCAAGCTTCTAATTAGTTACCATTCTAGGTTTGTGTTTGTGATTATGTTAGAATAAATAAGAGAACATCGCTTTATGATTAGTTACCATGATTAAGGATAAAGTGAACCCATGTGGAATTGCATGAAATCATTAGAAAAATTGATTAAATGAGGTGAATAGAAATGTTGTTGTGATAACTTGATAATGCATTAGTATGTTAATTAAGAAAGTATGAATCTCTATATTAAGATGTTCATGTATGTAGGAAAAATGCAATGTGAAGAAATGTGTTTATGAATGAATTGTGAATTATGGGAAACCTGCATGCTATGAAAGTCGAACTGATTAATAAATTATACATGTTTATTGTTATTGAGATTAGTACTAAAAATCCCAAATTTGCATGTTGTTTTGTTGGAAAAAGAGAAACGAACATTTTGTGAATTAGGACTAATTTATTTAAAAGAATAGATTTTTATTAATAAAGCGAATAAGTAATTTTGTGGAAACTTTGATTATGAATAAAGCGAAAATTGTGATTTTGTTCTCAAATATCAAAAATATATCCATGATCTACTTTAAATTGCAACCTGGTGCAATCGACAGTCGACAGTCGACTGTCAGGTAATAAATTTCGAATTTTAGTTACAGAACAGTCGACCTACTATATTTTGACAGTCGACTTCCCTGACTATTTGGTTTCAGAGTTTTAAATCCTCGCAGAACAGTTGACCGGCTATGCTTTAACAGTCGACTGCCCTGACTATTTGGTTTTCGAGTTTCAAATCCTCGCAGAACAGTCGACTGCCCTGACTATAGGTTTTCAAGTTTTATATGTCTTTAGATAAAGAAAAATAAATGTATTGTCTAAAAGAGTTTTGAAAAGAGATTTGATAATGGAAAAATTAAAAGTGTGAATTTTAGAGTTAGTATTGATAAAGTGAGAATAAGAGAATTATGTGGAAAGAATGAATTATGAATGTGACAAATAAATTTATTCTATGCATGAAATTGTACATGAAAGTGAAATCAAACATCAAGATGAATTATAAAAGATCTTATGAATATGAATAAACAAATGTTATGAGCATAAAATTGAATTGAAAGCTAGAGGGTAGCTAAGCCTTATACCGGCATTGAATGAATATTTTTGAGATGAGATATTGAAAAGAAAAGACCAAGTTTGGGTCATATTGTTGAATTAATGGTTAACACCGGTATAAAGGAAGTTCTAACTCCAGGGGATTGATTTTATTCATGATTCAAATAAATTAAGAACTAGATACATAATGGAGATGTGACGAAAGTAAGAGAAAAACACGAGTATGAAGGCCATCGGATTGGCGGTGTGAGAGTGATTTACAGACTGCCTGCTTGATGCGTCATGTCATGGCGTGAGCACTACTCCGGAATTATCATCCCGGTGACGACACTTGTGGGGTGTTTGGTGACTACGGGTGATGCCATCGTTCCATGACGGAGGTTGAATTGTCCATAGTCTGCCTGCATGATGCGTCATGTCAGTGCGTGGGATTCTCTTCCTGGCTGTCTGGACATGGGCTCGTAACTTATAGAACATCTAGGATACTTACCATAGTTACCGTAGTAGTTTAAGTCATGGCGAGCGATTGAACCCTACAAGATGAAGTACGATTAAGGGCTTGCCCTCAGACCTATATAGTATGGGATGCATAGAATCCGAACAAGTGCACATTAGCGTCATATAATATAAATAACTGCATTAAGAACTAAGTGCACCGCACAACACGACATCAATAGGATATTTCCCGTAGTTTTGTTTTGTGACAAGTGTGTGCTTTCTAAGTAAGAGAAAATTGATGTATTATATTCTTGCGTCAATTGAATGAACTGATGAGCCCACAGTTTCCATGCAAGACAAAGCAAATGAAAAAGACTAAGGAGGAATTGATGCTTAAAGAATTGTTCAAGTGTTGTTCCATTTCATTAATGTAATTGATGTAAATTTGCTTCCACTGTTTAAATGTAACTTGATGTAATAAAGTTTTAATTCCTTGTAAAATTGTACGAAGAGAAGTATAAAGATCCTGTGGAACTTCAAATTTGGTGTTATCTGAAATTCGGGGTGTTACAGCAGGAGAATGAGCTGAAGGCGGCGAGTGATAGGGACCAAGCGGAGAGAGCAAAGACCGCTAAGGAGTTGGAGGAAGCGAAGCGCCTATCGGAGACCCAGGCGACACAGATCGAATTGCTAGAGTCGACCTTGGTGAAGGAAAATGATTAGGCGGCTCAAGAGAAGGAGCGGGCGGACCGAGGGAGGGATCTTACAGCTAGGGAGAGGGAGAGTGCTACGAAGGAGAGAGAGGATGCAGTGAAGGCGGCGAAGGACCAAGCCAAGGGGTATTTGGCCTTGAACATGGATAAAGCATACGCCAGGCCTCTTCGGCACGTTGGAGAGTGGGTTCTAGGGTTCGACCGTTTAGGGTACTCTCTGTATGATCCCGTTCCTGACGAAGATGAGGAAGAGGACAAAGGAGAAGCGGGGAGGAGGAGGAGAGGAGCAGGAGCAAAATGTTGTAGCGGATCCCATGTCCGCTATAGTAGTGGCTCCGGGGGTGGTTGAGGGAAGCGGTCGCGAATCTAGTCCTCCTATAGATCAGTTGACTGAGGTTGACCATTGACTTCTCTCTTAGCTAATTGGCTTTATTTTACTTTTTGCTCTTGTATTGATGTCTAATAACGGACTGGCCACAACTTGTTGTATCTTTACATTGCAATGTTTCTTTTAGTCGTTCACATCTTGTGTGGCATTTGAGCTTCTTGAGTTTTTGTGTATACTGTGACTTTGGTTATTTCCATTAGAGGGATCTATCATTCTTTTCGCAAGTAGGTTGTTGTGCACAACACACATGATCTTTATGATAGTGAGGTTGCCTACTTCTGTACCAAGCTCCAGGTGACTGGGTTTGGACTTGCTTGTTCATGGGAGAGGCTTTCACAAGCTGAAGCGAAGCTTGGCCATATGAGAAGAGTGTTATCCCGAAGGGATATAGAAGCGAGACATAATGATGAGATCCTACGAGAGGTGCCTCAAGTAGGTGTAGAAGATCACCCTTCGGGAGAAGCGACCCCTGGAGAATCCTCGAGTCTCAAAGTCCTTCGTCGCTCTTTGCTCGCGGCTACCACCGAAAGAGACGAACTAAAGAACATAGTGCTGGAGAGGAGTTTAGAAGCGGCTCATCTTAGGAGAATAATCCTAGAATTTTATGTGGGAACTAGTCCAGGTGGTTCGACGTATGGTAGTGTGCCTCATTTGAAATTTAAAGTGAGGGATGATTCTCTCAAAGAGAGGCTCGTTGAACAAGATGTGGAAATTCATCGGTTAAAATGACTTCTCGAGGGTAGTAATGTTAGCAGCACTTCTTGTTCGCGTGAAGAGCACGCTCAGGGGAGATCATTTCATGAGATGACCTTACGTTTTCCTGGAGTTCCACGAACTCCGGGAGACGCTCAAAGCGGAGTGGCCGGTTCGTCTAATGGGGCATCAGCTAGAGGGGTGGCAAGAGCAGTGGGTCCCAAAGGTACTACCCGACTCGCGGGTCGGGATATCCCCTCGAATAGTTCGAAAGAACGAAATAGTGCTCGAGTGTCTACTGGAAGCTACAGACCACGTGTGTCCCTCAAGAGGAGCATCACTTTATCAAGAAAGAGTTAAGATGGTGTTGTATGAGATTTTGTAACCTGTAGAGGCTTGTCACTAATAAAACTTGTAACCAAGTTCTTCTTTTGAAATAAGATTCCCATAAGTGTTTTGAGCAAATGTACACATGAAATGTGTTCTTTTTAGTTTGTGTTTGTTTAAGGAGCATTCGAACGAAGAGCCGAACTTTATGTACTTGCTCTGGGGCAAGTGTCTAAAGCAGCTCTATGAACCATGAATGGACTTCGAACAATAGTGATGACGAGTTTTGGGAGCACTTGAATGGTAAACCAAGCCCCGTATGCTTGCTCGGGGGCATGTAGCTAGGGCAGTTCTATGAACCACGAATGGACTTCGCACCTGTCCGAGTTGTTTTAGGAGAACTCGAATGGCGAACCAAATCCTACCTTCTTACTCGGGGGCCAGTGGCTAAAGTGGTCCTATGAATTGCGAGTGGACTCCGAACAGTAATGAAGACGAGTTTTGAGAGCACTCAAATGGCGAACCGAACCCCGTACACTTGCTCGGGGGCATGTGTCTAGGGCAGTTCTATAAATCACGGATGGACTCCTCACTCGTCCAGGGTTGGGCACTCGTATGGCAAGATATACCCCGCACAATTGCTCAGGGGCAAGCGTGCCCGTGCAACTTTATGAATTCTGAATGGATCTCGCAATTGTCCGTTGGAGTGCTTGACGAATGGATGGTGTTTGCTTGGGCACGTACCATGTGTCTATCTTATTGCTTCCTTAGGCAAAAGAAAAGACTAATTTTATTGAAAAATTCAAACTTAAGCGTCTTCTAGATACTTTCTTCTTGTTCTCAATTGGGTTGTTCTGTTGTTATTCTGTCTATTTTGTTTGCTCCTCGCATACTGGTTGTTTGCCTTGTATTTAGGCTGATGTATTTTGTGGGCTGATTGATGTGCTTTGTTTTTTCTATGGGGGCTAGTGTTGTTGTGTCAGTTGTTCGTAGCTAACCCTTGTTTTTTGAATCTGAACTATATATATAACCATTGCAAACAAGTTTGTTTGCACAGACCCGTTGCAACCCCCCCCCCCCCCCCGGCTGTTGGATCAAGTTGACCATGACTCAATGACCAAGATCTCCCCCGCCCATCACCCCCTCCTCTTCACTTAAAGCCCAATGGTATTTTGGGGATTATGACGGGGTTTCCATTGCAAACGGGACTGTATATATATATATATATGTGTGTGTGTGTGTGTGTGTGTGTGTGTGTGTGTGTGTGTGTGTGTTGATTCTTGGTTTTGATGACTACAACACAATGCAAAGTTGTGCTACCACATATATATATTGCAGGATGTATCAAAGACAAATACCATGGTGCAATACACAAAGGCAAAGTTGATCCAATGAAGCTTTCAAAAGAATTGATCTGACTACAAAGACCTAAGTTCAAGTCACATTTGATCATGCAAGCTTCAAGTCATAAAGACAATGGCTCAAGCTCAAGTCAAAGACTTAAGTTCAAGACAAGACTCAAGTGCTTCAAATGTTTTGTATTAAGTGTCTTGTAACAATTGTAATTTTTATTCTTTGAGTCTTAGAATGTTGTAATAGCCTTATCACACACACAATCACACATATCTTTTAATAATTGAGTGTTTTACAAAAGTTAAAAGGTCGAAACAAGCTTTTCGACCATTCTTCGGAACCAGTCGACTGTCTTAGTAAGAAACTGTCTGAATTCATACAAGCTCTGACTAGTCGACTCATTATGGCAACCCAGTCGACTGTTCAAGCCGTTTCGACAGTTTTCTGTTTTTAAAACTTGTTTTTCAAATTCAAAACCTTTATTTCCGTCGGTTGACAGTTGGTGCAACTGTTTCTCAACATCCAGTGATTCTAACTCTATAAATAGAGTGTAGAAATCACTTGGTAAAGGTTACTCATCTTCAACAAGCTTTCAAGTCTTTATTTTTCAAAAAGAGAACAGAAGTTTCAAAGCATAAAATCTCTCTAAGTCTTGGTTCTCTGAAAATCAGTCTATTATAACATCGAATTTGTTTTAGTCTGATTTCAGAAGTTGACCTATTAGCCACTATACAAAATCAAAAATAAAAAACAAGGCTATAGGTTATTGTAACTCTTTTTGTTGTTGTTTTCACTCTCGGGTTATGAGAGTGGTCCTCTCGGTTGGAGAGTAGGGCTCTTGGTTGTAGAGTCGGTTTTTCACTCTAGGGTGTAGAGTGGTTTTGTTCTCTCTAGTTGTGAGAGAGCTCTACGAGTTTGACATAGTTGTTGCCAAAAGTCGTAGGGTATTCTTGTACTTTTTTCAAGAATAGTGGAAAATCTCAAGTGTGTTGCTTGGGGACTGGATGTAGGTCGGGAGGACCGAACCAGAACACATCGCTGTGTTCTCTGTGGTTGGCTCTCTCTGTGGTTGTATTTTCTTCACTTGCAATCTCAATTTGTTAAGTTTTAGTTCAAAAACTTGTCTGGCAAGTCGACTGGTTTTCGCTATAAGTCGACTGGTCAGACTCGTAACTCTCAGTAAAATACTCTTCTAATTTGACGCTTCAGTCGACTGGATATCTCTTTTCAGTCGACTTAACAGAACTAAAAGTTCAATTTCGTAATTAATTTTCATACAATACTATTCACCCCCCCTCTAGTGTTATTTGCCTTGCCTACAGGATCCAACACTTGGTATCAGATCCTGGTTAAGTGCAATGGCAACTACTTCTAATGTAAGCCAATACCATGAAGGCCAATCTACACAAAGGCCACCCCTATTCGATGGAACCAATTACAACTATTGGAAGTGTAGAATGAAGATCTACCTTCAATCCATCAACTATGAGATTTGAAACATTACAGAGACAGAGTACACCACTCCTACAATTCCTTATGCACAATGGAACGATGAAATGAAGGGCAACACAATGAACAATGCAAAGGAAATGAATGCTCTATTCTGTGCTCTTACTAAAGAGGAGTTTAATCATGTGTCTAATGCAACAATGGCGTATCAAATTTGGCACACACTCGAGGTAACTCATGATCGTACTAATAAAGTTAAAGAATCTAAGATATATGTTCTTGTTCACAGGTTTGAGATGTTCCGCATGAAGGAAAACGAGAATGTGTCAGATATGATCACACGGTTCACGGATATTACAAATTCTCTTGTGGCTCTTGGAAAGACGTACACTCAAGCCGAAATGATGAGAAAAGTTCTTCGTGCCTTAACCTTCAAATGGGAGAAGAAGACCACCGCCATAGAAGAGGCCAACGATTTAACACAACTCTCTCTTGAGAATCTTGTGGGAAATCTTATGGCATATGAAGTTCAACTTGAAGAACGCAAGAAGGATCTAGAACCTCAACAATCAAAGAAAAAGACACTCGCTTTCAAGGCCATGTCGGACTCCGAAGATGAAGAAGAAGATGAATAAGAAATAGTCATGTTAACTAGAAAGTTCAAGAAGTTTCTAAGCAAAGGTAAATTTAATTCCAAATTTAAAGATACTAATGAACTTCCCACTTGTTTCAAGTGTAACAAAATCGGTTATATAAAAAGGATTGCCCGTTAGAAAATGTGAAATCCAAAGGAAAGGCTCCTAACTTCAAGAAGGACAAGTACGCAAAGAACAAGTACATAAAAAACAAAAAGGCATATCAAGCAACTTGGGACGATAGCGACTCTTCATCGGAAGAAGAGAATGAAGAGACAAACGCAGTTGTGAATGTATGCTTCATGGCTACACAAAACGAAGTAAATGACAACTTTGATTCAAATGACTTATTAGATACTTTTAATGAGATTTTTCAAAAACTTAATAAGGATAAAATTAGAATTAAAAACTTAGAGAAAGTAAATCAAACACTTTCTCAAGAGAAACTTGACTTAAATGTTGAAGTCAAGTCTTTAAATTCTCGACTTTATGATTTGGATATAGATCTTGTATCTCTTAAAAAGAATTATGAAGAGATATCCAAGAATATATCTAAATTTAACAAAGAAAAGGAGAATTTAAATGAAGTTCTCCAAAATCAAGTTCAAACTAATAAGAGATTTGGACTTGGTTTTCAAAAATCTCTTGAAAAACATAATGTCTCTAAGAACACTAGTAGTAATATGTCTGAATCTATCTCTAGTGTTAAGAATAAATTATATGAATTTTTGAAAAACCACAAATTGTTGTTTTCCATGAAAAGAGTAGTTCTGTAGTTCAGACCAGTCGACCGAACCCAAATTGCAATCGCCTGTCCAAAGGTTCTGAGTCTTATTCAAAGAAACGTAAACCTCAAATAAGTCGACCTATTTCACCTCCCAGTCGACTGGCTTCTAGTAACAGTCGACTCAAAGGTTCGATAAAGTCGACTGGACAGAGCAAAAACATTTGGGTTCCAGTCAACCTGAGTCTAAATGATAGAATTACTTATATAAATTCATATGTTCTTAATGTATGTAATTCTGTAGATTATATTCGTGCTTTTGGTGGGAAATCAAACTCACTTTGGGTTTGGTTTCCCAAGAACTAATCCCTTTCGGACCCAATGAAAAGGGTACCATATTCACAATAATTTTTTTATAGGTACCTAAAAGAGAATGTTGGATACTTGACAGCGGATGCTCCAAGTATATGACTGGTCATGCTAACCTTCTTTCTTCCATACAAGAGATTGATGGAGGAACAGTCACATTTGGTGACAACAACAAAGGGAAGGTTATTGGTATAGGCATGGTCGGTAAGAACACTACCCCTTCTTAGAAGAAGTTTTTCTTGTTAGTGGGTTAAAGTATAATCTGTTAAGTATTAGCCAATTGTGTGATAAGGGATACACAATTGTTTTTAAAAAAGATGCATGTTTAATTTATGATTCTACCATGCAAAATGTAATTTTTCAAGGCTTTAGGAAAAATAATATTTATGAGTTATGTTTAAAATCAAATGATTTTTCGAATGATTTTTTCTTAGTAGCTTCTAACAATGATTCTTGGCTTTGGCATAAGAAATTTGGCCATGTGAATATGAAAAATATTGCTAAATTGTCTAAGTACAACCTAGTTAAAGGACTGTCAAGACTATCCTATAAAAAGAATATGTTATGTGATGCATGTCAACTAGGTAAACAAGTCGAATCTACTTTTAAGACAAAAGAAATAATTTCTACTAGTAGGCCTCTCGAATTAATCCATATAGATTTATTTGGTCCTACTAGAGTCGCTTCTTTAAATAAAAGTAGCTATGTATTTGTTTTAGTAGATGATTTCTCAAGATTCACATGGGTTTTCTTTTTAAAACATAAGACTGATGCCTTTGAAGTATTTGAAAATTTTTGTAAACGGATTCAAAATCAAAAATCTCTAACCATAGTCACTATTTGAAGTGATCATGGTGGAGAATTTGAGAATGAAACATTTTCAGAATATTGCAATAAGAATGGTATAACACATTCATTTGCATTTTGATGTGTCTAATTTATATACAAATATTTGTACTCATTTACCTATTAATGACTTGTTTCGCTGATATTGTCTATAATTCATCATATTTCTATAAGATTTCATTTAACTAATTATTTTTGAAGAAATAATATTTTTGATGCAAAAAGTAAAGAATTGTGGAAAAAATCAACAAACAAAGTAAAATAATTGATTTATAAATTTTTATTGTTTTGTTGACTTAAAAGTGCGACAAATAAATTTTAAAAGGATTTTTATACGCTAATATGATTTATAGTTAGTTTAATTAATTTTAAACTAATTAAATTTATTTTATTTAAAAATCCTAATTTCAGGTATTATTTTATATATGCAGCAGCACGTGGTTGGCAGAAAAGGAAAGAAAAGAAGAAAGAGAAATAAATAAATTCTGAATTTAAAAAAGAAGGAAATAAGAGAAAGAGAGTGGACTATTATGCAAAAAGTGCAAACCCTAAACTCCTATTCCGTTCTCTATAAATACAAACTAATGGAGAGAGAATAAAGGTAGGAGGTGACGGCTGACCAAATAAAAAAAAAAAAAAAAAAAAATTTAAAAAGAAAAGAAAGTCAGAGAGAGAGAGACAGATTCGAACTTTCCCTCTGTCTCCTGACTCTCCTGGCGTACAGTTCGAAAAGATAAAAGAAAGAGAAGCAGCAGTGATTCAAGAAGCAAGAGAGAGAGGCGGCACGTGATAGCAGCTGACGTGGCGAAGCCTTCTTTCATCTCACGTGTGGGAGAAATCGAACAGGACCAGCTGACAGCGGGCCCCCATGTGACAGGTGGCGGCTCAGAGACAGCTGGACCCGTTTCTTTGAAGCTGACGTGGCTGCGGCTCAGAGACAGCGGTTGATCTGACGGGCGGCTCGGATTACGAAGCGACAGCCTCTGGATTTGGGACACGCGGCCTGACAACGGCAGTGTGACAGACTGATACGTTGATTGACGGCGCGTGACAGCAACACTTTTAGCTCCGACTTTTGAGACAGAAAAGGGGTTTGAATTAATTTTTGTATTTCTTTTTGTACCTTTTCTTCTCTATATTTTTTGATGCAATCCCAAACAAATATGAACTGAATTTATTGTTCTAGAGGCTAAGGTGTAGCCAAGTTTTGTAGAACACAAATTTTAATTCCTTATTATCACTCTATTTTGGTTGTGTTTTAATTTTTATTATTTATGCGTACAACATGGTGGATAGACATTTGTATGATTTTTCAAATCATAAAGAGACCGAACAGGTGATTTGTGATTAATAAAAATTAAGACCGTATATTGGAGGACGTGCCCGTTAAGAGATCCAATTTCTCAATTAATAATTTGGTGGATAGACGAATGATTAACTGAGAATAATTTTTAAACTACGTTGATAGAGTGGTTAATATCTTTAGGATTTTGGTCGACAATTGGGAAAGATAATATTTTTATTTATAAGGAATTATAATTTGTGTGTGTGATAAACGAGGTGAACCAAGAGCCCTAGAACTAATTTTATCATTAAATTAAGTACAAGAGCTTCATAGTTTAACAGCCCTCTCCCTCTTCACCAATTTAGTTAGATTTAGTTAGATTAATTTAATTTAGTTATTTTATCCATATAAAATTCGATCTTCCAAATAGTGATTAATCTAGCGATATCGGTACTCAGTAAAATATCTAGTCCCTGTGGGTTGGACACTCTACTCATCTATCTATATTACTTGTGCGATTTTGTACACTTGCAAATATCAACATCAAGTTTTTGGCGCCGTTGCCGGGGACTAGTTATTCTTTTATTGATATTGAAAATTGCTAGATTATTGCTAATTTGGATTCTTTGTAATTATTTTTATTTTATTATTATTTTACATCTTTTGTTTTCTTTTGACTAACTTTTATTTTTTCTATTTTTCTTATTTTAGTTTTTTTTTAGTTTTTCTATTTTTTTTTCTTTTCTTTTTTTTTCTTTTTCGATACTTATATTTCAGGACATATACATACATTATCATGGCAAACGATGAGAATAGGCCTTTGAGAGACTATGCTATGCCCTCAATTTATGAGTCAAGCATAAAGAATCCGATTATTGAAGCTAACGATTTTGAAATTAAACCGGCGATGATTCTAATGATTCAACAGACTGTTCAATTTTGGGGACTACCACATGAAGATCCTTATGCTCACATTGCAGATTTTTTAGAAATTTGTGACACTTTCAAGTACAACGGTGTATCAGACGATGCAATTAGACTGAGACTCTTTTCTTTTTCCCTACGTGATAAGGCGAAGGCTTGGCTACATTATCTACCACCCGGTAGTATTACTACTTGGGAGGGACTTGCACAAAAGTTTCTAGCCAAGTATTTTCCTCCAGCAAAGACAGCAAAGCTAAGAAATGATATTTACACATTTACTCAATTTGAGACCGAGTCTTTGTATGATGCATGGGAAAGGTTTAAAGAGTTATTGAGAAAGTGTCCTAATCATGAACTACCGAAATGGCTGCAAATGCAAACATTTTATAATGGTTTGGGAGTTACACATAGATCTATGGTTGACGCAGCAGCTGGTGGTGCACTGATGAGCAAAACTTACCAAGCAGCCTATGATCTTTTAGAGGAGATGGCATCAAATCATTACCAGTGGTCTTCAGAGAGAACGATGCCAAGAAAAGTGGCTGGAGTTTTTGAACTTGATCCTTTTTCTACTTTAAATGCAAAAAATGATATTTTATATAAACAAGTAGAAAATATAAATTTTAATGTTATGCAATCTAATATGATTTGTGATCTTTGTGCAGGAAATCATGCAAGTTCAGATTGTCAAGTGGGGAACCCTTTTGCTCCATCAAATGCCGAACATGAAAATTTTGTATCAAACTTTCAAATGCAAAACAATCATTATGCAAACACATACAATTCAGGATGGAAAAACACCCCCAATTTTTCGTGGAACAACAATCAAGAAGCAGTTATACACCCTCAAAATTTTTCACAGCAAGAAAAGAAGCCGACGCTTGAAGATATGTTTGAGCACTACATACAAAAGACAGATTTGGCAATTCAAAATGTTGCAAATTCAACCTCTGCTTCCATCCAAAATCTTGAGGTACAAATTAGTCAAATTTCAAATATTCTTAATGAAAAAACTGCAGGAACATTGCAAAGCAACACAGTTGTCAATCCCAAGGAGCATGTCGAGGCTATAACACTAGGAAGCGGGAGGACAATTGAGCAACCACAAGAAGAAATTGTCAAACAAAAGGTGGTTGAAAAGCAAAGTGAGATTGAACAAATTGTGGAGAAACAAATTCAGAATGAACAAGTAATGTATGATGTTTTTAATTCTATAAATTTTCCTCCTGAAGAACAGTCATCTTTCCAAGTAAGTAAAATTGATTTAATTGTGGGCGAGAAACATAAGGCAAAATTTGAAAAATCATCAATCGAAGTATGTCCAACAAATTCAACAATTTTTGAAACCGTTAAAGAAAATATTTTTGAACATGTAATGTATTTGGATGCTGAACCTTCTATTTATTCATTTTTGCAGCATAAATTCAAAGAGGTGGGGGAATCAAAGACATCATCATCTAGAAGGAAACGCCTCAAATTGGAACTTGAACCTGATCCACATCAAAAGAGAAAAATTAGAAAGGATGTGTTAATGTTGTTGGATCTTGGCGTTACTTAACTATTTCACCCCCATGTCTGGCTGAAGACTTAAAACTTAGCGCTTCTTGGGAGGCAACCCATGTTTTCTTTTATTGCATTCAGTTTTCATTTATCTTTTAGTTTATTTTATTTTAATTTTTGATTTTATTTTGTAGGATTGCATCAATTTTGAAAGTTGCCGGGCGGAGCTGTTTTGAACACCTGCATTGATGGCTGTTTTCGAGCAGTTTGGAGTCAAAATCTGGAAAACTGATTCAAAGAGAAGTTGTAGACAATTGTCTTAGCTTTCCAGCAAAAAAAAATTCAGCCCATTTCGACATCTACAGCTCCAGATATCGCCAAAATACTGAAGGCTGCGCGTGCAGAAATTTAAAGACGAATCAGGGGAGATATTCTAAACTTTTTGTATTCTTTTTGTTTTTCTTTTTCTTTCCCATTGAGGACAATGTGACATTTAAGTTTGGGGGGAAGGTTTACAAATTTATTTTTATTTTTATTATTTTTGAAAAGAAAAACAAAACAAAAGGATTATAATTGGGCTCACCATTACACTTTTGAGTTCTTTATTGTGATAAGCATTGAAACAATTTTTTGGAATAACAATTTTTTTTATAAAGCAATATTAAGCATACTTATTTACTTTAGGATTATTGAGTTTCAAAATTCCTTACAAAATTGTGTGGGTCATGCTATTATACATAAAAGACAAATGTGATGCTTTTTCTTGTGATTATCCCCTTTAATCTAGTCCTAAACAGGGTTTAAGTAAATAGAGTAATAATGAAAAATAAAAAAAATTTGTGAATAAAGTCAATCTACTCCAATGTTTTGAGTTGCTTAGTAACTAGGGGTATTCATCACAAATGTCTACACTTACGTAGAACAGCAACTTGAAATATGAGTATGCAAAGCACTTTAAGTTTGTGACTTGTTGAGTAACCGGGTGAATTCATCACAAATGTTTTGCATTCGCGTCAAAAGGCAAGTGACAACTTAAAGAAGAGACTAAAAAAAAAAAAAAAAAAAAAAAAAAACCTCTAGTTTGCTACTCGGTTTGTAGTAGAGAGAAGGGATAATCACAGATTGAGTTGTTGCATAATATAATTACATTAATTGCATGACAAATGCAATTGGGTTGGGAGTTATGAATAAATAATTGCACTGGAGAAAGTGGGTATGCTTAGGTTGACTTTATTTGCAATTGTTTATATTTTTAATTGCAATTTTGATGCTTGCATGATAAGATCTCTTGGTGTGATGGGTTGAGCCTGCTATTATTATTCCCTTGTTAATGATTCTACTTTTTGCTCGAGGACAAGCAAAATCTTAAGTTTGGGGGTATTTGATGTGTCTAATTTATATACAAATATTTGTACTCATTTACCTATTAAAATGACTTGTTTTCGCTGATATTGTCTATAATTCATCATATTTCTATAAGATTTCATTTAATTAATTATTTTTGAAGAAATAATATTTTTGATGCAAAAAGTAAAGAATTGTGGAAAAAATCAACAAACAAAGTAAAATAATTGATTTATAAATTTTTATTGTTTTGTTGACTTAAAAGTGCGACAAATAAATTTTAAAAGGATTTTTATACGCTAATATGATTTATAGTTAGTTTAATTAATTTTAAACTAATTAAATTTATTTTATTTAAAAATTCTAATTTCAGGTATTATTTTATATATGCAGCAGCACGTGGTTGGCAGAAAAGGAAAGAAAAGAAGAAAGAGAAATAAATAAATTCTGAATTTAATAAAGAAGGAAATAAGAGAAAGAGAGTGGACTATTATGCAAAAAGTGCAAACCCTAAACTCCTATTCCGTTCTCTATAAATACAAACTAATGGAGAGAGAATAAAGGTAAGAGGTGACGGCTGACCAAATAAAAATAAAAAAAAGAAAGAAAAATTAAAAAAAAAAGAAAGTCAGAGAGAGAGAGAGACAGATTCGAACTCTCCCTCTGTCTCCTGACTCTCCTGGCGTACAGTTCGAAAAGATAAAAGAAAGAGAAGCAGCAGTGATTCAAGAAGCAAGAGAGAGAGGCGGCACGTGATAGCAGCTGACGTGGCGAAGCCTTCTTTCATCTCACGTGTGGGAGAAATCGAACAGGACCAGCTGACAGCGGGCCCCCATGTGACAGGTGGCGGCTCAGAGACATCTGGACCCGTTTCTTTGAAGCTGATGTGGCTGCGGCTCAGAGACAGCGGTTGATCTGACGGGCGGCTCGGATTACGAAGCGACAACCTCTGGATTTGGGACACGCGGCCCGACAACGGCAGTGTGACAGACTGATACGTTGATTGACGGCGCGTGACAGCAACACTTTTAGCTCCGACTTTTGAGACAGAAAAGGGGTTTGAATTAATTTTTGTATTTCTTTTTGTACCTTTTCTTCTCTATATTTTTTGATGCAATCCCAAACAAATATGAACTGAATTTATTGTTCTAGAGGCTAATGTGTAGCCAAGTTTTGTAGAACACAAATTTTAATTCCTTATTATCACTCTATTTTTCCTGGTTGTGTTTTAATTTTTATTATTTATGCGTACAACATGGTGGATAGACATTTGTATGATTTTTCAAATCATAAAGAGACCGAACAGGTGATTTGTGATTAATAAAAATTAAGACCGTATATTGGAGGACGTGACCGTTAAGAGATCCAATTTCTCAATTAATAATTTGGTGGATAGACGAATGATTAACTGAGAATAATTTTTAGACTACGTTGATAGAGTGGTTAATATCTTTAGGATTTTGGTCGACAATTGGGAAAGATAATATTTTTATTTATAAGGAATTATAATTTGTGTGTGTGATAAACGAGGTGACCAAGAGCCCTAGAACTAATTTTATCATTAAATTAAGTACAAGAGCTTCATAGTTTAACAGCCCTCTCCCTCTTCACCAATTTAGTTAGATTTAGTTAGATTAATTTAATTTAGTTATTTTATCCATATAAAATTCGATCTTCCAAATAGTGATTAATCTAGCGATATCGGTACTCAGTAAAATATCTAGTCCCTGTGGGTTCGACACTCTACTCATCTATCTATATTACTTGTGCGATTTTGTACACTTGCAGATATCAACATCACATTTCCTAGAGCTTCACCACAAAATGGAGTGGTTGAAAGAAAAAATAGGACTTTGCAAGAGTGTGCACGTACTATGCTTGTTGAAAGCAATTTGCCTAAGTACTTCTGGGCTGAAGCTGTTTCAACAGCGTGTTATGTTTTAAATAGAATTTTGATTAGGCCTAAGCTTAAGAAAACATGTTATGAACTATTTTTTTATAGAATTCCTAAAGTATCTTACTTTCAAGTATTTGGTTGCAAGTGTTTCATTTTAAACACTAAAGATCATTTAGATAAGTTTGATCCTAGATCTAATAAAGGTATCTTCATTGGATTCTTAAATAGGAGTAAGACATATAGAATTCTTAATAAGTCAACTTTGACTATTGAAGAATCTATGCATGTTTCGTTTGATGAATTTCTGCCTTCATCTACTGTTATTGAAGAAGATGAAAATGTTTCATCTCCTTTAAATAACGTTATTAAATCACTAGAACAAACTACCCTAGCAGGTAAGTCGACTGATAAGGAAGTCAAGTCGACTGATGTGAATCAATTGGCTAATGGACTAGTTAAGTCGACTGATCCTGTTGTGATGACTCAAACTTTACCAAAATCATTTGTTGAAGTTAGAAATCATCCTCATGACTTAATAATTGGTGATATCTCTCGTGGTATGCTAACAATATCTCATGTTAACATGATTTCTCATACGCCTTTCCTGTCGAATTTTGAACCGAAGAATTTCAAGAAGCTTGTGAGAATGAATTTTTGATGAATGCCATGTAAGATGAATTAAACCAATTTATAAGAAATGATGTATGGGATTTAGTTCCACGACCCCCTGATCATACTATAATTGGTACCAAATGGGTATTCAAAAATAAGTTAGATGAATCAGGACAAGTCATTAGGAACAGGGCTAGATTAGTTGCTCAAGGATATAATCAAGAAGA
The DNA here is from genome assembly GCA_017893485.1 of Hemerocallis citrina. Classification (NCBI taxonomy): domain Eukaryota; kingdom Viridiplantae; phylum Streptophyta; class Magnoliopsida; order Asparagales; family Asphodelaceae; genus Hemerocallis; species Hemerocallis citrina. The sequence continues at coordinate 82,518,230 of CM030368.1, forward strand.
AGGCATACATTTTGATGAAACATATGCTCCTGTTGCTAGACTAGAATCAATTAGGATCTTATTATCCAAATGGATGTTAAGATGAATTTTACACTTTTCCAAATGAATGTTAAAAGTGTTTTTCATAATGATTTTATTAAAGAAGATGTTTATGTTAAGCAACCACCCGGTTTCGAACATGAACAATTTCCAAACCACGTTTGTAAATTGAAAAAGGCTTTATTTGGTCTTACACAAGCACCTCGTGCTTGGTATGATCGGTTAAAGACTTTTCTATTAGAAACTGGTTTTGAAATAGGTAAAGTAGATACTACCTTGTTTATTAGGAAAATAGAAACCGATATCCTAATCATACAAATATATGTAGATGACATAATTTTTGGATCTACTAATAGTAATCTCAGTCAAGAGTTTGCTAATACCATGAAAAATGAGTTTGAGATGAGTCACATAGGTGAACTCAATTATGTCCTTGGACTACAAATAAAGCAGCCACATAATGGCATATTTATTAATCAAGAAAATATGCTAAGGAATTACTCAAACGTTTTGGCATGAATAGCACTAGTAGTAAGACCACACCTATGGCTATTACTACTACACTTGACAAAGATGAATTAGGTAAGACTGTCGATCAAAAACTCTATCGATGGATGATTGGCTCACTCTTATATATAACTGCTAGTAGACCAGATATTATGTTTAGTGTATGTTTGTGTGCTAGGTATCAGTCAAGTCCTAAAGAGTCTCACTTAAAAGCTGTGAAACACATTTTAAGATACAATAAAGGCACATCTGAGTTTGGTTTATTCTATCCACGCACCGATAATTTTTAACTTTTGTCGTATAGTGATGCGGATTTTGTTGGTAGTAAAACTGACCGTAAAAGTCCTAGTGGTACTTGTCACTTTTTGGGACATTCACTAGTATCTTGGTGCAGTAAAAAGCAAAATTCAGTATCCCTATCTACTACAAAAGCTGAATATATTGCTGCAAGTTTGGCTTGTGCCCAAATTTTGTGGATCAAACAAACCCTATTAGATTATGGTATCTCATTTTCAAAACCTGCTATAATGTGCGATAATACCAGTGCCATTAATTTATCTAAAAATCCGATTCAACACTCACGTACGAAACACATTGATATTAGACATCATTTTCTACGTGATCATGTTTTAAAGGAAGATATACTTTGGATTTTATTTCTACTGATAAACAAGTAGCAGATATCTTTACCAAACCACTTAAGGAAGACACTTTTATCAACTTTAGAAGAGAACTAGGAATTTGTTGTTTTAAGGACATTTCTTGAAAATATATTTTTCTTAAGTAGACTTAAACGTCTTTTTCAGTCGATTTATAAAATATTTTTGTTGTTTTTATTATTGCTGAATCTTGTGTTATGAACAGTCGACTGTATAAGTAACCAGTCGACTGACAGAAAGTTTTTACTTGATGTATTTTCTATTTTTTTCTGTTGTAATTTTTCGTTATGTTTTATGTATTTCACTTTTATGCAGTATTTGAAACCATGTACTCCAATTTCCTTTGTATAAATTTGTTATGGTTTTGCAATGTGTTTGTTCTTTCTGCAATGCTTTCCATTATATTATTGTTTCTTTCCTCCTTTTTTGTTGATGACAAAGGGGGAGAAAAGGTTGTTTTGTGCATATTTCTAACTTGTGCATATTTTGTGCATATTTCTAACTTGTGCATGTTGTACATTAGTTAGGGGAGCATTTTTAATTATTATTATTATTGTAAGCTATTGTGTTGTCATCATCAAAAAGGGGGAGAATGTTGATTCTTGGTTTTGATGACTACAACACAATGCAAAGTTGTGCTACCACCTATATATATTGCAGGATGTATCAAAGACAAATACCATTGTGCAATACACAAAGGCAAAGTTGATCCAATGAAGCTTTCAAAAAATTGATCAGACTACAAAGACCTAAGTTCAAGTCACATTTGATCAAGCAAGCTTCAAGTCATAAAGACAATGGCTCAAGCTCAAGTCAAAAGTCAAGTTTAAGACAAGACTCAAGTGCTTCAAATGTTTTGTATTGTCTTGTAACAATTGTAATTTTTATTCTTTGAGTCTTAGAATGTTGTAATAGCCTTGTCACACATACACTCATACATATCTTTTAATAATTGGGTGTTTTATAAAAGTTAAAAGATCTAAACAAGCTTGAATAAGATCTGCTGTTGAGTACCAGTCGACCATTCTTCGGAACCAGTCGACTATCTTAGTACGAAATTGCCTGAACTCATACAAGCTCTGACCAGTTGACTCATTATGGCAACCCAGTCGACTGTTCAAGCCGTTTCGAACAGTTTTCTGTTTTTAAAACTTGTTTTTCAAATTCAAAACCTTTATTTCCGTTGGTTGACAGTTGGTACAACTGTTTCTCAATGTCCAATGATTCTAACTCTATAAATAGAGTGTAGAAATCACTTGGTAAAGGTTACTCATCTTCAAAAAGCTTTCAAGTCTTTATTTTTCAAAAAGAGAACAGAAGTTTCAAAGCATAAAAATTCTCTAAGTCTTGGTTCTCTGAAAATCAGTCTATTATAACATCGAATTTGTTTTAGTCTGATTTCAGAAGTTGACCTATTAGCCACTATACAAAATCACAAATCAAAAACAAGGCTATAGGTTATTGTAACTCTTTTTGTTGTTGTTTTCACTCTCAGGTTGTGAGAGTGGTTCTCTCGGTTAGAGAGTAGGGCTCTTGGTTGTAGAGTCAGTTTTTCACTCTAGGGTGCAGAGTGGGTTTGCTCTCTCTAGTGGTGAGAGAGGTCTACGGGTTTGACGTAGTTGTTGTCAAACTCCGTATGGTATTCTTATACTTTTTTCAAGAATAGTGGAAAATCTTAAGTGGGTTTCTTGGGGATTGGATGTAGGTTGGGAGGACCAAACCAGGATACATCGCTGTGTTTTCTGTGTGGTTGTATTTTCTTCACCTGCAATCGCATTTTTGTTAAGTTTTAGTTCAAAGACTTGTCTGGCAAGTCGACTGGTTTCTGCTATAATTCGACTGGTCAGACTCGTAACTCTCAGTAAAATACTCTTTGAATCTAATGCTTCAGTCGACTGGATATCTCTTTTCAGTCGACTGGATATCTCTTTTCAGTCGACTTAACAGAACTAAAAGTTCAATTTCATAATTAATTTTTATACAACACTATTCATCCCCCCCCGCTTTAGTGTTATTTGCTTTGCCTACAGGATCCAAATATATATATATATATATATATATATATATATATATATATATATATATATATATATATATATATATATGTCTGTATGTTTGTATGTGTGTGTGTGTGTGTGGTTTTCATAGACCCGTTTCAAACTCACCCTCCCCCCCTCACTTAAAGCCCGGAGGGGGGGGGGGGGGGGGGGGGGGGGGGGGGGGTTTAGGGATTTCACCCTAAAATACCCTTTCACCCCTTCACTCTCTAACTTTCTCACTCTGCTATCTCTCCCACTCTCACTCTCCCTATACCCAAATGAAACCAAAACAAGAAACCCCAAACCCGACGCCAATCATCGATCACCGACGCATCCTCCTCCTCCTCCTCCCAACCGCCCTCTCCTTCTCAAGCCCCTCTCCCGAGCCTCCTCTCCCTCCTTTCGAATGCTCGACGACCGCGACTCCAATCTCCGACACCTCTCTCCTCCTCAAGCTCCAATCCATCGCTTTCCCGATCGTGAAGCTCCCCCCAAAAACCCCTAACCTCCTCTAATCTTCAAAACCCAATCACAAACTTGAAACCCTCTTTGGCCGTTAAAATCCATACACATCACCAACAACGCCGATAAAATACAACTCTGCATTGTGCAAAGTAATCGAAAATCATAACTTTGTATAATTGGACATCATTATTTGTTATTCATAATCAATAAAGACAAAAGTAATTTTTTTTGGTGATGTTATATGGATGTAAGTGTTTCATGTGTATCGAATAATTTTGTTTGATGTTTGTAGATGGTAGAATTATAGATGTTGGTGTTGTTCGCTCAGTTTGAAAAAATATAGATGTAGTTGTGGTTGTTGTTTGATATTTGTAAAACTACAAAACGACAACAAAAAATTACGAAACTTTGCGAGTAGGTTGGATTCACCGCACACAAGCTAACACAACTTGTAGAAGTGAGTTTCGACTCACGTTTTGCAAGATACAGTAATGTATCACTTAAATATAAGAAAAATCAAAATTAAGTGATACATGGCCATACCGTGAGTCGAAACTCACTTCTACAATTTGTGTTAGCTTGTGTGTGGTGAATCCGACCTACTGGAAAAGTTCCTTAAATTCTGGTTGCTGTTTGTGCGGTTTTACAAATATCAAACAACAACTATTACAACTACATCTATAAGTTTGGGTTTTATTGAGTACGAAACATAGAAAACCACACAAACAACACCCAAAAATTTCAAAACGTTGCGAGTAGGTCGGATTGACAACACACAAGGTAACACAACTTGTAGAAGTGAGTTTCGACTGACGGTTGGCATACTGGAATGTATCACTTGCATACAAGAAGAAAAAAATGAAGTGATACATGGTGGTATATCACAAACCAGAATTCAAAACTCACTTCTCAAAGTTGTGTTAGCTTGTGTGTGGTGAATCCGACATACCTGCAAAGTTTCAAAATTTTTGGTTTGGGATTGTTTGGTTTTCTATGTTTTTGCTCACTTTTACAATATCGGCGACTTGACATAAATTGGAACTCTTAAAAATTAAGCTTGGATTTCAAATATTTTGCTACACTTTGTATCCTAGCATACAATCCCAAAAATGGTTAATGTGTCGAGTGAGCTATAAACTGCATTGAAGTGTGATTTTTAACCCGTATCAGAACATATCGATTAAATCATGAATTGGCTAAATGAATGTTGATTACTATAGTTAAAAATGGAATCATTAGTGATGTAATTTCTTTATTATTGTTGATAGATGTTGATTACATTATGTAAATTTTGTTTGATCTATATGATTAGATAGCGCCCCGAATTTCCAATATAATATCTCAGAAATACGTGGCACAATTTTCAGCATCAACCTCAATGTAATGTAAACATAGCCAAACACAGAATAAATTTTTTCAACATTTATTACATCAACTCTTACAAAACACAGCGGAAAATTAAACACCTTGAATTAAAACACTTTCTTTTACAACACCTTCTTTTACAATTTACATAAGCCACAATATCAATCTGCCACATGCATTCAATCCCAAGCTATAGGTACCTACCTATAAAACATGAGGCTAGAGATAACCCTAACCCCCAAAACTAAAGGGGTTAGCCATAACGGTGTGAGTGACATCAAAAGAAATACAATATGAATAAAACATAAAGAATAAAATCATGATCAACACATACCAATAGTAATAACGAATGGAAGATGAAAAACAATAAATAAAATATGAAAACATCAAGTAAAACTAGACTAAGTGTCCAGTATAGAAAACAGAAAACAATCATGCATAAAACCAAGTCAAGAAAACACAAATACAATATGATGACTCTCTAATGCATACTTGTCGGATTCTATGCATTCCATACTACATAGGTCCGGTGTAAGCCCTTATCGTTCTCCGCTTTATAGGGTTAGATCCCTGGTTATGCAACTAATCCTACTACGGTGATAGAAACCAGATCCAGAATACTTCACGAATAGGCATCACAACTCTCGATGCGCAAACATCATGTAATAATAGCTCAAAACTGGGTCATCACCTCCCTGCCGTGTACCCCGTGAATAGGCTTGTGAGGACCTCGACATGTAGATACACAAGGTACATCCTGTGAATAGGCCTGCCTACCCTCGACACGCGAATGCACCCTGTATGCTCCGTGAATAGGCCTACAGACCCTCGACACGCGAACATACAAATATCCTTTCGAGGCAGAACAACACACAAGTCCTGGAATGCATCCATTGGACCAAACCCCTAGAGCATATTCTCACGCTTCCCAAGTTCTATCACATCTCCAATAGTTCATGTCCTTAAGTTGATTATTATTAAAACACAAAAATTCCCCCTCTCTAGAGTTAGTGTATCCTGCCAGACTTAATTCCAAAAAAACAACCCCAAGACCCAACTGGTCATAAATTCACATAATCTTATTTGCCGGTTCACAGGAATCCCACTCAACTCCTAGAGACTCACCAAACGAATATCAACACCAAAACTTTCAATAAAACTCTTATGTTCATCAACACAAGGTTTATATCAATAAAAACTTCTCAAGTCAACAAAATCCAAATCCATTTAATGTACTCGTAAATTCCAGAACTGAAATAAAATATTAAATCTATTAAATAACTAAAAATCATACTTTGAAGTCATAGAATATCACAAAACAACAATTTCTTCAAAAGAACCATATGTATGTCACTTTATAAGGTCATTAAATAAAGATTAAAATTCTATTTTAATCAAAATATAACTCTCTGTAAAATACTGTAACCTGTAGTAAAAACATCTTCTAAAACAGTAGATCAATAATCCATAAGTTCAAAGAAATAATTGTTCAAGGAAAAAGATGAAAAACTCACAAAATAGACAAAAACATATGATTTCGGTTGACCTTACAGTCAACTGACATGAACAGTCGACATTCATTTTAGTTCAAAAAATGGACAGTCGACCTTCATGTCAAAAACAGCCCATACAGCAGCTTTAAATTTTGTGCACTTCTCAACTGATACTTAATTTAAACTCTTTAGTAACATGAATTTAAAAGATTAAAATCCTGAGATGATCAAATACAACTTGTATAACATGTAGGAGTTTATAAAATTAATCAAAACTTTATTAGGACCATAAAAGAACAATTTTTATCAAAACTACTTCAAATCAGGAATGAATTTGTATAAGTTTATTTAAGTGTATATGTAGATCAGTAAAATCAACAAAGTCATTGTATAGTAGTAGTGTAAGGTTTGATTCATTCTCAGTTATCAAAACAACTCAAAAATCCAATCGAAAACTCTCAAAACATCAATTTTTGACCATTCTTCAAGACAGTAACATATAAAATATGAGTGTATATATGTGTGTGTGTGTCAGTTAAGCATTAAGAAATCCATTAAATAGGATTAGTACAATGTTTCAAATCAATCCATTATTAAAACAACTCAAATCTCAATCGAAACTTCATAAAATAAAAAAACTCAATTTCGGCTGCACACTAACAGACCCGGAACAAAATCCCCCTTTTCCACTTCAAGAATTGATCTTTTTGGTTCAATAACCCCTCTTGTAATCTTTTAAACACATACACAACCCCTCACATCAGTTGCCCATGAAATATATGCAATCACAACATGTTTTAGTCAAGTTCTTCTTCATCAAAAATCCAAAACAGAGTATATATGATATATACACAGTGAAAGTTCTTCTTTAATCAATTTTGAGCATTATGATTCCTACCACTACTTATAATCAATCAAAGCAGCAAGTGCATGAAAGGAAGCAACATACCCATGATTAATATGCAATTACAAAAACCATTCATCAAATTTTATTCATCAAAACTACCAAGCAATGTGTATGTATGTATGTTCAACAGTAAAGAACTCATTTTTATTCAAGTTTGTGAATCTTCATCATATAATCTCAACATACATGTTCAAATCAATAACCATATGAAAGAAAGTAACATGCCCATGATCTCTTTTAGGTTCTTAACAATCTCAAGTCATTTATTTAGGGTTTCAATCATCAATAGCATAGTTTTCATGAAAGATTTTTATTCATCCCTCAATCAATAATTCATTATATCATCATACAACCCCTAACATGCTTTCTAATAGACAAATCATCACATACAACATGCATACAATAGCAAAAAATCAAACATATGTCACTCAACTTATTGAAGAATCAACCGAAGTAATAAAAGAATAATAAAAGTCCTTCCTTTCGCAAGAAAACCAAGATCCTCGCTTCGAAACTCCAAGAAATCAATAATAAAGAAAACCCTTTGTGTAGTGCAGCAAAGAGACGGCTACACTCTCTTTTAAATAGGCCGGAAATTAGGTTTTAGGGATTTTGAATAGGTTGTGCAAATTATCCCTTTTGAATATATCTTTACATATATAAATCCTTGTACTTGAAAATTAGATAAACCAATTATATTTAAAGTTAAAAAAGAAAATAACCACGCTAATACTGGCTAGCATTGAGTTTAAATCCAGAAAAACAAATTTGTAATTTTTGCCTCTAAGTGGCAATTTTGCAAAAAAAAGACCCTTCTTTTAAGAAATTTGCAGAATAACCAAAAAGTTCATTTTTATACTTCTGAGTTGGCTAGGCATCATGCTCAGCCCAAAAATCTGAAAATCTGGAGTTTTTACTCCATTTGGTAATTTTGCACAAAAGCCCCTCTTTTTGTAATATTTACAAATAAGTCAAATAAACATCAGAGAAATCCAGAAAGTTCATAAATAATAACTACTAATAAATACTAGGTTTTCCCAAAATAATTTCTGAATTTGAACTTCCCAACAAAATATTTGCACGTGTTTTGCACGTGTAAAAAGATAAATTTCAGAAAAATATTTATTAAATCATCAAAAATCATTTTAATTCATTTATTAGTCTCAAAAACATTATTTAAAAATCTAGGGTGTTACATTAGATGTTTAATATTAAGAATTGTGGTATTATTGTTGATAGAGAAATGGTAGAACAAGGGTATCGTTAGAGCCTTCTGATAGTGGTAGTGGCGAACGATTTACAGAAGTAGGATTTTTTATTAGTGTTAGTTTTGAATATGAATATACAACATTGTATCTATAAAAACAAGATTTGTATACCTTCGTGTAGGTTGGTGGGCACCATTCCTTTTCGACCAATGCCGATCCATCGTCTTCGGTTGGATGTATACCTCCACGATCAGAAGACCCAAGAGTACTTGCGTTGTAATACATACACAAATTCCAAGTCATGTGGGATGGGTCTGCAAAGAAATGTAACTTCTGGATGCACGCAACTCTTCCCATGGACCTCTGTATCCATGCGTACTTGGTCCAAGTCAGTTTTTACGGAGTCAGATTGATGGGGGTTGTGAAGATCAATCTGCACTTATAGCTCTTATCGAGCTATGGATGCCAGAGACACACACATTCCATTTACTGGTAGGGGAGATAGCGGTCACTCTTCAAGATGTAGCGATGATTTTCGGGCTTCCTATAAATTGGGTGCCCATCACGGGGAATATGGACTGCGACCAAGTGGAAGTTGTACGTGATTACCTCAGTATTGATTTAGAAGCTAATTAGGCTACAAAGAAAGAGGAAGTTGTAGCTGAATTTGGGGCAGTATATGAAGATGAAGCCGTAGCTGAAGCTATGACTGTAGCTGTAGCTCAAGCAAAAGAAGAAGAAGAAATTTTTTTAAAGAAATTTTTCGACGGTAAATCCCTCCTACTGGCATGGTTGAAGAGAAGGTTCACAAGGAACTTGAAAGAAGACTCCACTGACGAAGATGTCAAGTACTACACGCGTGCCTACATTGTAAGTTTGATTGGAAGTGTGCTATTCCCAAACTCCTCTGGTGATCTCGTGCCACTTATGTATGTACGGTTGTGGGGCGACTTCATTGTGGTAGGCTGGTATAATTGGGAAAGTGCAGCATTAGCTTCATTGCACAGGTCTTTGTGCGCATGTGCATTGAATTCCCAATAGCTGGTAGGGCCGATGGCATTGTTACAGATTTGGAGTTTGGAGCATATACACATCGGTTGTCCCCACATTGTTGAGCCATCACCGACTTGGTTGGCTGCTCCGCTGATTCTAGTGATGTCACCTCCTTTTAGGAGTGTATTAGGTAGCACAACACACGTGGGTTGCTAACCCACACACATCTCTGGTGTACTATAGAGATGAGTTGGATGCATTGCGTGACGAGTGTGTCAATTTGGTGTCGTACACCCCTGATCGATTGCAACAACTTCCACCCGCATGTACAACCGCTAGTGAGCTTTGGTTGACGACAACTCCAGTCATCAACTTCGGTGTTGTGGAGTTCTGCTTACCGGATAGAGTACTTCGAAAATTCAGATTGCAGTAGAAGATTCCCGAAGCCTGCTCGTACGATAAGAAATTGCATGAAGTGAAAGGGATGGGTCGCAAGCCCAATTTTGACTGGGCGGATTTCCATCGAGTACATGTAGCAAATTAGAATCGGAGATTTCATATGGTACTCGGATGTCTAATACCTTACGATGGATCGAGGCAAGATGATTATATGACGTGGTAGAATCACATTACAAGGTTGTATGTATCTCCACATACTGTTGTACCAGCGGGGATCCAGATACCGATTCCCGTGATAGAGGAGGAACCACCACCGGTGTATTCGTCTTCTCAACCAATGTATCAGCTGAATGTACCGTCATATCGAGCCATGGTTAGTATACTTAATATATTTATATATTTATCATAGGGATGTATTGTTAAGTGAACATTTGATGTTATTCTGATTTCCTAACAATGTTTTTTAATTTATATATTTATTAGCATTTTACATTGATAACACATAGGAGATTGTTCGGATAATTGCTCGTATGTTAGCAAGTACCGTGCTCGAGAGCGTCAAGGAGGTAATGCGGGAGATCGTAAAACCATGTTGCCGCAGTCTTGAAGAAGCAGTTGATAAAGCAAAACTTGATGCTTATATAAATTCAACGGTACGTGTACCAAGGCATATGAGCGTGACTAGGGGATCACTTCGCAAAGCCGGGCTACAACAACTGCCATAACAAAAACCGAATGTGTCGAAGGAAGAAGAGCAAGATCCAGATCAACCAGTATCACAATTGATGCAATGTCCCAGCAGACGCAGAAATCCCCCTCAGAAGAGGAACAAGCCCGATCAACTCTGACCGAGTTGATGCAAACCGCTCCGTCGGAAGAGGTAGTAGCTAATACTTTGTTAATTTTGTTTGAAGTTCACTTTATCCGAATTTTTTAGTAGTTAAGTTGAACATTGTATATATTATTTCATCTCTTAGTTGACTAATACTTCTTGTTTTCTAACTTATCAAATTTTGTAGTTGATTGAAGGTCATGCAAGGAAGACGGTGCAATTGTGTGAATTATGGTCGATGTATGTATAAAAAAAATTGAACTGTATGTACGTTGGATGAAGTGGGTGTTCGTTTTTCAGAGATTATGTTTCTTGAAGCATCTATATGTATGTTGGATTTGGTTTGTGTTAGTTGATTGGAGGCTATTTGTGTACTGTTGTTGTTGTAGATGTTTATAGCTATTGTTGTTTAGGTTGTTATCGTTGTTATTATTTTTGTGATGATTGATTGAGATGACAAGATGAATGTATTGCGGTTGTTATTGTTATTGTTATTGTTTTAATGAATGAGATGGGAATGTGAGGGATGGATGAGAATGTATATGGTTTTGTGTATGCTGATTCTATCTTTAAATGGATGAGAATGTGAGGGATTATTGTTATTATTGTTAGAATTTGAAATTTGTATGCTGATATTGTCTCTGTATGCAACTGATAGCTGCTGTGTGTTTCTTAGACAAATCACTGAACCTAACCTGCTTTTGGCAATAACGGGCTATGTTAACTTAACCCGTTATTGCCCATAGCGGGTTAAGTATAAAAATTCAAACAGACTTGATTGTTTTTAACAAATTTGAACAATTTCATCTTTAACTTAACTTGTTATCAACAATAACAGGTTAAGTTATATTAACCCGCTATTGGAGATAACATGTTAAGTTGAAGATTTGAAACAGAGACTTGATTGTTTTAAACAAATTTGAACAAATTCCTCTTCAACTTAACCCGTTATCGCCATTAGCAGGTTAATATAACTTAACCTGTTATTGGTGATAACGGGTTAAGTTGAAGACTTGAAATAGAGACTTGATTTGATTTATTTATTTTTTATTTTTATTTTTTCAAATTTGACCAAATTCATCTTCAACTTTACCCGCTATTGGCGATAACAGGTTATGTTATCTAAACCTGTTATCATCAATAACAAGTTAAGTTAAAGAATTCAAATAGAGAGCTTGAATATTTTCAAAAAAATCTACATAACTTAACCTGATATTGGCGATAACATATTAGGATATCTAGACTCGTTATCATCAACAACATGTTAGGATGAAGAATTCAAGAAGAGATCTTGAATTTCTTCAAAAAATTCACATAACATAACCTAACCCGCTATTGGTGATAACGGGTTAGGTTATCTAAACCCGTTATCTTCAACAGCGGGTTAGGTTGAAGAATTCAAACAGAGGACTTGAATTGCTTCAAAAATTCTACATAACTTAACCCGCCATTGACGATAACGAGTTAGGTTATCTAAACATGTTATCTTCAAGAACATGTTAGGTTGAAGAATTCAAACATAGAACTTGAATTACTTTAATATAAAAAACCCATAACTTAACCCGCTATTGGTGATAACGGGTTATTTTATCTAATCCCGTTATCTTCAACAACGGGTTAGGTTCAATCATTCCTCTCTTCTGAACGGTTAGGGTTAGGGTTAAAGGGTCATGTTTCAACTCTTTTCTCATTACATGTTCTCATTTTTTTATATTTTTCTTATCTTATGCCAGCTTTTGTTACAAAAGAGAAAGAATCATGACCATGACTAATACCTAGAGTTATGGGATGTTCAGTCCCTTCATTTAGCACACTATCTTACAAAGTTTTCTTTATAACACACTCTTCACTCTATTAGGCAATCTTACAAAGTTCACTCTAAACACTCTCTTCACTCTATTAGGCTATCTTAAAAAGTTATTTTTCTTATTTTTTTGTTTTTTTAAAAAAAATTAATACATTTTTTAAATTAAAATTTTAAAATTTTAAATTAATAATAAAGTTCTTCTTCACGTCCTTGGAATCCCTTTATCTAATTTCCATTTTAAAAACTAGTAATTTACACGCACGTCTTAATAAATGTGTATATATTTTTTTAAAGTAAAAATTTCGACGTCGTCTGGCCTTGAACATGAGACATTTTTATATTAGTTATGCATGGACAATGTATGTCGTGATAAATTTTAAAAAAAATAAAAATAACAACTCTGACGTAGTGAGGACTCGAACATGAAACCTCCTTTATATTAGTTATGTACATGCATCACACGCGTTGATAGATTTACAAATAACACTAGGGCCTTCTCCCATTATAATATTAGAGATAGTAAAATAAATTTAAAAAATGAAGATTTAAAGAAAAATTAAAAAAGTAAATATAAATATAAAAAGTAATTAAAAAATAAATATAAATTAATAATTTCAAAAAAATTTTTATAAAAGAACCGATATTATTTTAATAAGGTATTTTAAAAAATAAAAAAGTCAACAAATAAAAAAAATTAATTAAAATTTAAAATTTAAAAGTTCAAAATTTTTAAAATTTAAAAATTAAAATTTTAAAATTTTTAAAATTAAAATTTTAAAAATTTTAAATTAAAAAAATAATTAAAAAGTGATTTTTTTTTAAATAAAAGGTTAGGGAAATTATATTTACAGAGTTAATAATAATAATATTCAAAGTCAACCTTATCTGATTCAGTTTCAACGAGTTAAGTTAACAGTAAAGAGAGATAGAGAGTTCAACTGCAAAATCGGGAGGGTGAATTTTTAAAAAAATTTAAAAAAAATGAAAAATATGTATTTTAAAAAAAGTATTAAAAAAATTTGAACATAAATTAAAATAGTGAGAAAACATTTTAAATAATTTAAAAAATTAAAAAGTTAGAGGGAAATTATATTTATAGAGTTAATGATAATAATCAAAATTAACAATAACGTAGGTTTGGTTACAACAGGTTAAGTTAATAGTGAAAAGAATGTTATATAAAGATAGAGAGTCAAACTGCAAAGTTATCATCCGAATGGGGAATGTTGGCAGGGCTTTGCCCATTCCTATTTTCAAGGAAAGGGTTCACGCCACAGGGGCTTCAGGATTGCTCCTTGGGTTTCCTGGTTTTGGAGAAGCGTCTCAAAAGCCCATGATACTTTCAGTTATGGGGTTACATCCTTCATTGGTAATGGCATGACGACTAAATTCTAGTGGGATGAATGGTGTGGAGCTCATGCCTTAAGTGACCTATTCCCGGACCTCTATGAGATTGCTACTCAACCTCACGTTCTGTGGCTAAGACATGGAAACGGGGTTCGTGGAGACCTTCTTTTAGTCCTCGCCTGACGCAGGAGTCTCAATTGCGCTTAGTAACGTTGCAAGAATTGATCACGCAATCGGGTGTGAGGTGTTCACAAGGCCCGGATCGGAAAGTGTTGGGTTTGGAAAAGTCTGGATCATTCACGATCTGCTCCCTCTATAACTGCATCCACTTTAGGGATTGTTGACGAAGTTGGTTGTCGATTCTTTGAAAAGTGAAGTCCCCATTGAAAGTCAGAGTTTTGTTGTGGTTAGTGCTAAAGGATGCTATTTTAACTAGAGGGAATCTAGTGAAACGTCAACCACAAATTGGGATCAACTGTGGTTTTTGCAGTGCTACCCTGGAAACGAGAAATTATCTTTTCCTTGAATGTCACAGGAGAAAATCAGTACTCAGTGAACTAGGCACTACAGTGTACCCCCAGTCTTATGAGGAGTTGTGGGTTAGCCCTAAACTTATATTTGAAAGAAAAGAAATGAAAGAAGTGTGGTATATCGCCATCGCTGCAACGTCCTAAGTTTTATGGCTAGACAGAAATAACTTTTACTTTCGTGAGAATTGTAATAGTATTTCTAGTAATCATACTCATATCAAGCATCTAATTTCTTTTGGGCTATATCTGCAGCGTCAGGACTTAGGGGTAGGATCGCGAGAGCATTCCAGGTGGAGGAGTATGACGATGAGGAGGTCGAGTTTGGCCTTATATCGACTGATCATAGTACGGAGTACCCACCCTCCAGGGTTGTGTTGGAGGGACCCCTGTTCTTGTTTCTTTTATGTACACCTTTTGTTTCTATTATGTTGATTCTATTGTTAGATTGGTCCCACCTTCCAGGGGTTTGTTAAAGGTTTTATGTTTTATTTTCTGCTTGGTAGTTCTTGTACTTGAGCCTAGTACGCTGGGTTTATTTTATTAAACTCTTATTCATGAAACATGGTAGCTATACTCCACATTTTTCATTTTTTTTAACTGCGAAGTGAAGAGGGTTAAAGATAAATTAACATGTTAGGGTTGGATGACTAGTATGAGTTTGAGGGTTAAAGATAAGATGTGTTCGTTAAAGTGAAATTCAGAGTGAATTGCATCGAAGTTGTGTTCGTTAAAGTTAATATGCAAGGGTTAGGGGTAGCGGTAGGGTTAGGATTAGGGTTAGGGTTGGGCTTGGGCTTGGGAGGGAGAAAACCAAGTTCTCTGTTGGAATTCTTCAACTTAACCTGCTGTAAGAGATAACGGGTTTATTTAACCTAACCCGTTATCCAGGATAACGGGTTAGGTTATGTGGATTTTTTTGGAAAAGTCAAGTTCCCTGTTAGAATTCTTCAACTTAACGCGTTGTTGGTGATAACAAGTTTATTTAACTTAACCCATTATCGGCAATAACATGTTAGGTTATGTGGATTTTTTGAAAAAATTCAAGTTCACTGTTACAATTCTTCAACTTAAACCATTGTTGGTGATAACGGGTTTATTTAATCTAACCTGTTATCGCCAAAAACGGTTTAAGTTGAACACTACAACACAGGTTCGATTTACCGGCGTATATTCCCCGACGTTTTACCATTCGCGCCGGGGTAAGGAGTGACCAGGAATGGGGCGTCAGATTGGATGGTTATACACCGGCAGGCCTCTATAAAACGCCGGGGAATCATGATATTCACCAGTGTTTTCTTTAAAAATGCTGGTGAAGGGTATTATTCATCGGCATTTTAATAAAACACGCTGGCGAATATACAGATACATTCACCGGCATTTGTAATTTCAAATGCCAGTGAATTAACTGAGATAAATCCTCGAGAACCTTAACATTTCGCTCGCTAATTTCCCAAACCCAATATTTGGCCACCTTCGTTTTCTCTCCTCCCTCTCTCTATTTCGCGCGCTTTGCCTCTGTCCCTTCGTCATCTTCGACAGCCCAATTTGATTTCCCTCCTCCCTCTCTCTATTTTCGCGGTGAATTTGCGATCGAAAACCACCGCTCGTCGCCCCGCTCTCTCTCTATCTCCTACGCCACCGCTCGTCACCCCGCTCGTCGCCCCCCTATCTCTCTTCGGTAATTTCTCTTGATTTCTCTCCTATTCACTATCAAAGATGCTGAATTCACGCATCTAATTGTCATCTTAGCATGATTTTTTTACAAAAATGGGTTAACTGTCAACTAAGTATGCTAGCTATATACCAAAATCCTCCAAATCTGTACAAGAATTGGTCTGAACAAACCTTGTGCAGGTTTCTTTTGGAGCCACAAACATCAATGGTTTAGTTGGGATGAAGAATTAATAGAGAAACATATATGCTTAGATACTGGAAATTTTCATTTTCTTTTACTGTTAAAGAAGCTGAGTTCATGCATCTGATTGTCATCTTAGCATGATTTTTTTACCAAAATGGGTTGACTGTCATCTAAGGATGCTAGCTGTATACCAAAATCCTCCAAATCTGTACAAGAATTGGGCTGAACAAACCTTGTGCAGGTTTCTTTTGGAGCCACAAACATCATGATTCAGTTGGGATGAAGAATTAATAGACAAACATATATGCTTAGATGAAATTTTCATTTTCTTTTACTGTTAAAGAAGCTGAATTCATGCATCTGATTGTCATCTAAGGATGCTAGCTGTATACCAGAATCCTCCAAATCTGTACAAGAATTGGGCTAAACAAACCTTGTGCAGGTTTCTTTTGGAGCTACAAACATCAATGATTTAGTTGGGATGAAGAATTAATAGAGAAACATATTAGTAGCCATATTAGTTTCTTTTGTGCAGGTTTATTATTATTATTATTATTATTATTATTATTATTATTTTGGGATAAGTAACTGATTATTAGTAGCCATGAACAGAATAGTTCATGAGTCATCAGATCTTCTTGTTACCGTATTTACAGCACGACGCCCTCGTTATTCATCCGATTGCTCTTCCTCAGCAAATACCCTTTACCATCATCATCTCCTTCAACGGAAAGCCAAATACAGGGGAGACTATAGTCGAATCGATATTACACTCGAACACAAGGTGTGCGATAAAATGCCACTAAGGTGGTTGTGATAATTTCCACAAAGGTAGTTTAGGATTAGGTGAATAGAGTAGATTGTATTAAGATTTAATTGTTTTTTTATACATTTTTGGAACCACGATTTCTTTATTTTACAATTAATTGTTATATCATTTATTTATTTGTAGCTAGGGATGGTTTTAAAAAAGGTGAAATTAAATATACAAAATGCCTTTTACTGTTAATACTATTTAATATATCAAAATTTCATTTCAGATTGTGTGCTATTGTTATAATGGATAGAAGTTGGATTAGTAAACCACGATTATCCAAGGAGTACAGTGATGGTATTAAAGATTTTATTATCTTTGCCAAACGACATTCCCGTGATCCCAACCTAATCTTTTGTCCATGCCTCCGGTGTACAAATTATAATTTGAGGACATGTGACGTAGTACATACACATTTGGTTGTCAACGGTTTTCTTCAAGGGTACACACGGTGGTTTTGTCATGGAGAGGATCATACGTCAGCTCCTGTTCGTCCGGTTGTGTTAGAAAATGAAGATGAGCCCTTAGTGAACGAAGACTTAAGTGTTCCCGATGAGATGCATGCTTTGTTACAAGACGCCTTGGGGATTCATAATGTTTCTTTCCACACCAATAATCCAACAACCCAAGTTCATAATGAGTCAACAGAAATATCACACATTGGTGGTGGGGTGGACGAGGAAATGCCTGACCCCGCCCCTGAAAATAATAAACAGCAAGAATCCTTCGCTAAGTTGCTTGAATATACTAGTACTCCGCTGTACCGCGATTGCACCAAATTCTCTAAATTCTCATTCATTGTCAGACTATTTCAGATTAACTGTTTAAACGGGTGGTCTTCTAAGTCCTTCAGTATGCTACTTGAACTGTTGAATGAAACATTTCCAGAAATCTGTATTCCAAACTCAGCCTATAAAATCAAAAAATTCCTAAGTTCTTTCGATCTAGGGTATGAGAAGATAGCAGCATGTCCAAATGACTGTATGCTTTTCACGAGAGGTAAGGAAAGTCTGGAGAATTGCGAAGTCTGTGGTTCTTCGAAATGGTCAGAAACACCAAATCAAGACGATCAAGCCAGTGGATCTACTAAGCGAAGTAGGAGAAAGAAGCCTGCCAAAATACTGCATTACTTTCCTTTGATTCCTAGGCTACAAAGGTTGTTTATGTCTACGAAAACTTCTTCTGATATGAAATGTCATGCTGAAGGTCGCACTAATGATGGGATTCTTAGACATCCTGCTGATTCTCAATCTTGGAAAAAATTTGATGAAAGATATCCTGATTTTGCAGAAGATCCTCGGAATGTGAGACTTGGACTAGCTAGTGATGGTTTCAACCCTTTTAGGAAAATGAGTATTACATACAGCATATGGCCTGTTGTGTTAATACCATACAATTTGCCGCCTTAAAATGCATGAAGCAGTCCTCATTTATTTTGTCCATGATAGTTCCTGGACCGAAAGGTCCTGAAAATGATATAGATGTGTACCTACAGCCGTTAATAGATGAACTTAAGAAATTGTGGGTGGGTGTTCCAACCCACGGATAATTCCCTTGTCGTACGAGAGTTGGCCGAAGGTGCCAACCACGACAAAGGCAACTGCAATTACAACAATCAAGGTATTTTCCATCTAAAATAAATAATTGGTAGGCCCAAATATATTATTGAAATATGTATTTTTAGTGATGGGTATTCGGCTTATGCAAACAGTTATCTTTTGTTAAACTTCATAAATTTTGCAGCAATACTTCTCGTTCTCGGACTCCCTTACGCCTTAGGTTGAAAAGTCACTCTCCAAAAAGTGGAGGGACTACAAGAGTGACTTGAAGGCTAGGTATTTTGACAATGACCAGTCAGAGGCGGATAATGCAGGGGATGTGCCACCGAATGTGGAGCCTTCAGATTGGCAATTCCTTGTGCACTACTGGAGTTTGGCGGTCGGTCAGGTATTTACATTACTAACCAAAATTTAATGACTTTGTGGTTGTATGGCTACTCTAATTAAATTTTTTGTTAACTTCATTGTAGCATGTACAGAAAAAGGCGGAGGTGGGTGTTGCCAGTAGGTCAAAGCAGCTAGTGTTGCACACCGCTGGTACACAGAGCTTTGCTCTGGTTCAGGAAGAATTGGTAAGCACAATAAAATTGAACATTTTTGACTTACAGTTATTTGTTTATAAGCATTTCATCTTACTAATATATAAGAAGAAGATTTGGGGGGTCCTACGGAGTTTGGCGACATAGATTTTTTCGATGCCACCCACAAGTCGAAGGATGGGACGTATGCGACCCCTGAGGCAGCACGGATTGTGGTAATTTGTGAACTAATATCTATCAGATCTACAATTGATTATCATTATAACTATTTTAGTTATGGGTAATTAAATATTTAGTGAATTGAGTTGGAACACAAAATTGACTATAGGCTATGACATAATATTTTAGTGATGACCTTTTAGAAATTTACTACTATATATAGGCTATAACAATGTGATTATTTATATATATCTTCAGTTGCTTTTACTTTTTGATGATTTATAGCTTATTTTTGTAAATGGCTAATAATTTGTCGAAATCCCATCTGCTTTTAACTCTGATTGTTATGTCCTTTTACAGACTAACGCTCGGAAAAAGTTTGATGAAATCTCTTCTGCTTCAGATTCTAACCGTACGGTGGCATCCACAGATTTCCGTACCCGCCAGCGACTTGCCTTCACCGCAGTTAGGGGAAAGGAGAGGAATGGACGTGTCCATGGTATGGGGCTAGGACCAACCCCCTCGCGGTTATTCGGACAGAGTGAATCTACTTCAAGTGGGACTTGGGACGAGGACATGACTTTATTAAAGGCACAAGTGGCACTCCTCCAAGAACAAATGGCCCAGTTAATAGGGCAGCAATCTCAAGTCCCACCACCGGTAAGTCTTTAAATTGATAATTTTGAAGAGATTATAATTTTGAATGCATGAAAGACACGTATTAGTGTGTGTGAGTCTGCATTGTGGCTGTCGTCTAGTGACTGTCGTCTATGTTTCTTAATCGGACTGTGATTAGAAAGAAAGGGCTCGAGTGGAGATCTGGAAACCCATATAGAGACATCTCGTTTATTATAATCTATTATTATTGTTGGACCAACCCCCTCTTGCTGTTGTTGCTGATGTCTCTTTGTGTGCGTGTGTTGAAGAGAAAGAAGGGATGAGAGAGAGTTGAGGAAAATGCCGCTATGTTAGCTTGGTGTATCCTCATTCTCTACCATTCCTCTTTCTGGCTCCATTTATGGCTTCTATATTAAATTGGTTTCCTTCCACGATGACAGTTCCGTAAAACTACACTTGATATGAGCCCTGTTCTTATTGTTCTTCAATAAAATTGGGAGTTTTGGTAATCCAACTAGTGATCATAGCTGCACCCCACTGCATACTCACAAACACTAATACGTGTCGTTCATGCATTCAATGACCAACCCCACTTTGGCATATTGCATGCTTAGATGACATTCTAAGACCTGCACACATGCTTGTTCAGCCCAATTCTTGTACAGATTTGGAGGATTTTGGTATACAGCTAGCATCCTTAGTTGACAGTTAACCCATTTTGGTAAAAAAGCATGCTAAGATGACAATCAGATGCATGAATTCAGCTTCTTTAATAGTAAAAGAAAATGAAAATTTGCAGTATCTAAGCATATATGTTTCTCTATTAATTCTTCATCCCAACTAAATCATTGATGTTTCTAGCTCCAAAAGAAACCTGCACAAGGTTTGTTCTGACCAATTCTTGTACAGATTTTGGGAATTCTGAAGTTTTTAGATCCAGGATCACAAATTTTGATTGGGCTGTGATTGGATTGTTTAGTGACTGTCAACAAGTGTTCTTAATTGGGCTGTGATTAGAAAGAGACGAGTTGGAGTGGAGATCTGGAAACCCATATAGAGACATCTCGTTCATAATAATTTATTATTATTATTGTTCTTGTCGCTCTTGTTGTTGTTGCTGATGTCTCTTTATGTGCGTTTGCTGAAGAGAAAGCAGGGATGAGAGAGAGATGAGGAAAATGCCGCTATGTTAGCCTGGTGTATCCTCATTCTCTACCATTCCTCTTTCTGGCTTCTATATTTGGTTTCCTTCCACGATCACAGTTTCTTAAAGCTACACTTGATATGCGCCCTATTCTTATTTTTCTTCAATAAAAATGGGAGTTTTGGTTATCCAACAAACATGTACCCGCATACTTTCAAATGGCATTTTCTTTAGAAAGTCGGGTTCCAAAGAATCGATCTATGACTAGAATCTCCATTCAAAGCCCAATCAAAATTTGTCATCCTGGATCTAAAATCTTCTTTGAGCCACAAACATCATGAATTAGCTGGGATGAAGAATTAATAGACAAACATATATGCTTAGATACTGGAAATTTTCATTTTCTTTAACTGTTAAAGAAGCTGAATTCATGCATCTGATTGCCATCTTAGCATGATTTTTTTACCAAAATGGGTTGACTGTCAACTAAGGATGCTGTATGTATACCAAAATCCTCCAAATCTGTACAAGAATTGGGCTGAACAAACCTTGTGCAAGTTTCTTTTGGAGCCACAAACATCATGATTTAGTTGGGATGAAGAATTAATAGAGAAACATATATGCTTAGATACTGGAAATTTTCATTTTCTTTTACTGTTAAAGAAATTGAATTCATGCATCTGATTTTCATCTTAGCATGCTTTTTTTTACCAAAATGGGTTAACTGTCAACTAAGGATGCTAGCTGTATACCAAAATCCTCCAAATCTGTACAAGAATTGGGCTAAATAAACCTTGTGCAGGTTTCTTTTGGAGCCACAAACATCAATGGTCTAGTTGGGATGAAGAATTAATAGAGAAACATATATGCTTAGATACTGGAAATTTTCATTTTCTTTTACTATTAAAGAAGCTGAATTCATGCATCTGATTGTCATCTTAGCATGATTTTTTTACCAAAATGGGTTGACAGTCATCTAAGGATGCTAGCTGTATACCAAAATCCTCCAAATCTGTACAAGAATTGGGCTGAACAAACCTTGTGCAGGTTTCTTTTGGAGCCACAAACATCAATGGTTTAGTTGGGATGAAGAATTAATAGAGAAACATAGATGCTTAGATACTGGAAATTTTCATTTTCTTTTACTGTTACAGAAGCTGAATTCATCCATCTGATGCCATCTTAGCATTATTTTTTTACCAAAATGGGTTGACTGTCAACTAAGGATGCTGTATGTATACCAAAATCCTCCAAATCTGTACAAGAATTGGGCTGAACAAACCTTGTGCAGGTTTCTTTTGGAGCCACAAACATCAAGATTTAGTTGGGATGAAGAATTAATAGAGAAACATATATGCTTAGATACTGGAAATTTTCTTTTTCTTTTTCTGTTAAAGAAACTGAATTCATGCATCTGATTTTCATCTTACATTGCCTTTTTTACCAAAATGGGTTAACTGTCAACTAAGGATGCTAGCTGTATACCAAAATCCTCCAAATCTGTACAAGAATTGGGCTAAACAAACCTTGTGCAGGTTTCTTTTGGAGCCACAAACATCGATGGTTTAGTTGGGATGAAGAATTAATAGAGAAACATATATGCTTAGATACTGGAAATTTTCATTTTCTTTTACTGTTAAAGAAGCTGAATTCATGCATCTGATTGTAATCTTAGCAATATTTGTTTACCAAAATGGGTTGACTGTCATCTAAGGATGCTAGCTGTATACCAAAATCCTCCAAATCTGTACAAGAATTGGGCTGAACAAACCTTGTGCAGGTTTCTTTTGGAGCCACAAACATCAATGGTTTAGTTGGGATGAAGAATTAATAGAGAAACATAGATGCTTAGATACTGGAAATTTTTATTTTCTTTTACTGTTAAAGAAGCTAAATTCATGCATCTGATTGTCATCTTAGCATGATTGTTTTACCAAAATAGGTTCACTGTCAACTAAGGATGCTAGCTGTATACCAAAATCCTCCAAATCTGTACAAGAATTGGGCTGAACAAACCTTGTGCAGGTTTCTTTTGGGGCCACAAACATCAATGGTTTAGTTGGGATGAAGAATTAATAGAGAAACATATATGCTTAGATACTGCAAATTTTCATTTTCTTTTACTGTTAAAGAAGCTGAATTCATGCATCTGATTGTCATCTTAGCATGATTTTTTTACCAAAATGGGTTGACTGTCATCTAAGGATGCTAGCTGTATACCAAAATCCTCCAAATCTATACAAGAATTGGGCTGAACAAACCTTGTGCAGGTTTCTTTTGGAGCCACAAACATCAATGGTTTAGTTGGGATGAAGAATTAATAGAGCAACATATATGCTTAGATACTGGAAATTTTCATTTTCTTTTACTGTTAAATAAGCTGAATTCATGCATCTGATTGTCATCTTAGCACGATTGTTTTACCAAAACGGGTTCACTGTCAACTAAGGATGCTAGCTGTATACCAAAATCATCCAAATCTGTACAAGAATTGGGCTGAACAAACCTTGTGCAGGTTTCTTTTGGGGCCACAAACATCAATGGTTTAGTTGGGATGAAGAATTAATAGAGAAACATATATGCTTAGATACTGCAAATTTTTATTTTCTTTTACTGTTAAAGAAGCTGAATTCATGCATCTGATTGTCATCTTAGCATGATTTTTTTAGCAAAATGGGTTGACTGTCATCTAAGGATGCTAGCTGTATACCAAAATCCTCAAAATCTGTACAAGAATTGGGCTGAACAAACCTTGTGCAGGTTTCTTTTGGAGCCACAAACATCAATGGTTTAGTTGGGATGAAGAATTAATAGAGAAACGTATATGCTTAGATACTGAAAATTTTCATTTTCTTTTACTGTTAAAGAAGCTGAATTCATGCATCTGATTGTCATCTTAGCATGATTTTTTTTACCAAAATGGGTTCACTGTCAACTAAGGATGCTGTATGTATACCAAAATCCTCCAAATCTGTACAAGAATTGGGCTGAACAAACCTTCTGCAGGTTTCTTTTGGAGCCACAAACATCAATGATTTAGTTGGGATGAAGAATTAATAGACAAACATATATGCTTAGATACTGGAAATTTTCATTTTCTTTTACTATTAAAAAAGCTGAATTCATGCATCTGAAGATTTAAGATCCAGGATGGCAAATTTTGATTGGGCTGTGATTGGATTGTTTAGTGGCTGTCGTTTATGTTCTTAATTAGGCTGTGATTAGAAAGAGAGGGCTCGAGTGGAGATCTGGAAATCCATATAGTGACATCTCGTTTATAATAATTTATTATTATTGTTGTTCTTGTCGCTCTTGCTGTTGTTGCTGATGTCTCTTTGTGTGCGTGTGCTGAAGGGAAAGAAGGGATGAGAGAGAGATGAGGAAAATGCCGCTATGTTAGCCTGGTGTATCCTCATTCTCTACTATTTTCTATTTCCATTTCTCGCTTCTATATTTGGTTTCCTTCCACGATGACAGTTCCTTAAAACTACACTTGATATGAGCCCCTTCTTATTTTTCTTATTTTTCTTATATTTGATTTCCTTCCACGATGACAGTTTCATGGATTGTATAAACAATCCATGAAAGACATACTTAGATACTGGATTTTCATTTGTTTTACTGTTTTAGATACTGGATATTCCCAATCAGAAGAGAATATAAAGGTTTCAAGTTAGATACTTGATTTTCATTTGTTTTGCTGTTTTAGATATATTCAAAAATAAAATTAAGTACTAGCTTTTTAGCACTGCAATATAATTATTTTACCTCTCTATATATCATTAACAATTCCATTTGCAATTGGCACTTTGATCTTAGAATTTATGAATTGGGTAGATCTTTTTGCAAGTTCAAAAAATATGTATATTCTGTATTGTGGTCTACTGTTGAACTAAATTATTGTTTTTTTTTTCATAGAGCGGTCTCCCAGATGAAGAAAATTCTGATGATCAGAACTGAAGCTACTCGAGGGGTATGAATCTGTGGTCGACCTAGTCTAGTTGTTGTTATGTCCTCCTTGCTGTTGTTATGTCTTGTATTGTTGTTTTAAGTAATTGTTGGGATATTTAGGATGTTCGTTATTGTATTTGTTAATTATGACACTGTGTTAATTTTGCGGTGAATTTGGACGATGATATAACACGTGTGAAACTTTATTATCTTTAATTCTTGTGTTTAGTTGTGATTTGCGCATTAATATGCCTGAAATTGGTTGAATCAGTTGTGAATTAGTTTACAGGTTTTTTAAATGAAATTGTGAATTGAAATCGAATGGAAAGCTGGACCAGGAAAAACAAACGGGCATACACTAGGCGTTTCATAAAACGCCGGTGTATCTAATTGTTTAGTTGAAAATTTTGTTAGAGAGGCGTTTCCACACACGCCGGTGTACCCATAAGTTGCAACAGTACTAAGATACACCGGCGTGTTATAAAATGCCGGTGAATATCTCTATAGCGGTGTGTTTACGGCACGCCGGTGCTTGTAAGTAGGGAAAGAAGGGCGCTCAGAAACAAGCATACATCGGCGTTCTTTGACCACCGGTAAATATTACACATACACCGGCGTTTCTACAATCGCCGGTAAATGTATATTGGGGGGGAAAGGACGACACCCAGAAATTCTCATATACTGGCGTTGTCTGGTCGCCGGTGTATTTTCAAGATATACCGACATCCAGTAGAAACGCTGGTGAATACACCTATCTTTCCGCGACGCTCAATTCGGCGGCATTTGTACCGGCGTTTTTATAAACGCCGGTGTATGTTTCACCGGCGTAAAAAACCGCCGATGAAGGTCTAAAAACACACCGGCGAATAGCTTCTGTGTTGTAGTGGAAGACGAAATTGGTCAAATTTCTTAAAAACAATGAAGTCTCTGTTTCAAATCTTGAACTTAACCCATTATCATGAACATCAGGGTTAGTTTAACTTAACATGTTATTGATAATAACGGGTTAAGTTGAATATGAAATTGTTCAAATTTGTTAAAAACAATCAAGTCTCTGTTGAAATTTTTATACTTAACATGTTATTGGTGATAATGAGTTAAGTTAACATAACCCGTTATCTCCAATAACAGGTTTGGTAGAGTAATCTTCAACTAAAAAATTACAAACACACAACCGCATACACAGCTGCAACAACAGAGACAACATGGTTTCACTTCATATACAACAAAATTATCTCATTCCTAATATCACCAACAACAACAATAACTTCATATACATTCTTGTACATCCCTCACATTCTCATCTCATTCAATCTTCAATAACACCAGTAAAAACAATAACAACCACAATACATTCACATTCTCATCTTGTTTAGTCATCACAAAAACAATAACAACAATAACAACAATAACAATCTAAACAACCACAACAACTATAATAATCTACAACAACAATAATACACAAATAAGCAATTACAATTACATACACAATATTACACCTAATACTTCAATTACCATTTCCAAATAATAAATTTCAAAAAATCAATCACATATACATATATACACATTTAGACTTAAAAATATGTTTGAAGATCACGATCAAGCATCCGTCAGCATGATCATGTTCCAATCAAAACCTGCAACATGCACTTGAAATTTCAAAATATTAAATTTAAAACTTAACAAATAAGTATTATAAGTCTTAAACTTGAATTTTACATACACAATAACAATTTTACCACAGATCGGTTCATCAGAAATATCGTTGGAACTCTCTTCATCGGTTGGATCCAATTCATGTGCATTGGTAGCGCTAAATAAATGACAAGATTAAATTATTCAACTTTTATCTATCAACATCAACTTTAAAAAGCAAGATTGAGCGAGTCAATATTTTTTAAGTCAAGTTATAAACAATTCAACTAAAAATGAGATATTTTACCTAGCAACTTTGTTTGAACAATTTCTTGAATCGTGCTTTTGTCCCGGCAAACCGCAAGCATTACACCATCTAGATTTTCGTTGAAACTTCTCTCTTATCGGCTTCAATCTCTTTCCACTGAGCTTTCCATTTTTAATGCACTGTCGAGGGTCCGCCACGGCAACATAAGACATATCCACGTCTTTTTCATATACATGTCTACTACCTTCTGCATGTTGTTCACTACTTTCAGGTTGTGCACTATCTTCAGGATGTCCACTCAATCAGGTTGCACAAGATAAACACCTTCAATGCCCTTGAGCTGTGGTCGATCATGTATTTGTAACTTTTACCGGAAGAACAACCAAGATCGACCATTTGTTTTGCGTGATGACTCAACTCAAAATAGTGAGAAGCAAAATTTCTGCTAATGCCTTTGTGAACGGATGTATAACTTTTTTTTCACGACATCCCGGATCCATTTTCTTGTAATATATTGCTCTGGTAGTGCAGTGTGATTGGTGATCTTAAGAACCGCCAAAATATGTTTGCAAGGAATGCCTATGAATTCAAACAAGTAACATCCAAAAGTAGTCAGTTAACGAAGTTTGCAAAATTGAACGACCATCCCCAGTTCTAAATTTCCACAAAGCATCACAAAAAAATCTGCACTCTTCGTTGTGTCAAGATCGGCAATGAAAGTCACATTATATAATAAGCTTTTTTGTGTTTCATCTTGGAATTTGTAGAAAAGCTTCAATGTGTAGACTCGCACTATTTGTTCCTCGATAAACCATTGGGTCTTCAATTTCGGTCTCTTCTCACTATTACGATGATTTTCTTTAAGTTCCACTTGTCTTTGCCTTGCTAAGACTTTATCAAAGATGACTGTAAATTCATGTAACGAGTACTTCTTTTGAGTATGAAGCTTCAAGAAAGAATGCATAGACTGCACTGTTGGCTACTCAACATGCCGGCCCAAAATGTTGATCTTGCATAGACGGGACCCATTTCTCACAAATTTGAAATAGATCATTCAACATTTTATTATTTTCAACTTCATATTTCGAAAGCAATAATTTCCATTTCGCTTCAAAATCCTCTATAAATTCAGAATTATAGATGATACTCTTAAAAGCTTCCCTAAACTTATCAGTATCATTCGTTATACGCACCTCCTGTGGTAACTTATCCAAAATATGCCAAATGCAATACCTATGTCGAGTCTAAGGGAAAATTGTCTTCACTGCAACACTGATCGATGATCATGATCCATCACCATGTTGGATGGAGCACATTTCATTAATCCTAACCACTTTTCAAATAACTACACAAACGAAGAGGCCTTCTCATTAGGAATGAACCCATAACCTAAGAAAGTTGATTGCCAATGATGATTTATTCCAATAAATGGAACAAATAACATTCCATATCATTTCGTGATATGTGTGGCATCAAAAGAAACTACATCTCCAAATTCTTCATAATTCATTCTAGCAGTATCATCCACCCAAATACAATGAGACAATCGGCCTTCAAGATCTAGTTGGAAATCATAAAATAACAACGAATCCTTCTGTTCTTGCAATTCAAAAATTAAATCAGCATTTGCCCATCGTGTCCTTTCATAGCTTCCCTCGAGTCTCTCTCATGATTTCTAGCATCGATTTCGGTGAATCCTATCTTATCGTGACATCCACTAGCACTTTCAAAGAAAAACATTTATTTGCACTGTAACCACTGTTTTCCCAAAAATGTATTTTGTGTATTTTCGGTATTTAAAAATTTGACAAATTTTTTTTTTTTCGGTTTTCAAAATTTTTTTGTCAAAATGTATTTTTTTGGATCTTTATTTTAAAATTTGTTTCCGAACAATAAATTTATTTGCAACTATTTTCTATGATTTTTTTTTATAATAAAAATTCTTATTTTTGTTACTATTACTCTTATTATGATTATTGTTATTTTTGGACTAGTTAAAAATCCATTTTATCTACTAATTGTATAAATTATATTTTGTAATGCAAATTTGCATTTTATTAGAGACAATATTTTTATTTGTTATTAATTTTATATACTCATTTTTTTTCCTTATTGGATTTTTCTTAAACCCTAATCCATTTTTAAAACCCATTGTTTAATTAAACACCCATTACCCATTAGATTACCTACTAATCCTATTACCTATTATACCTACCTAATATATATTCCCACCTTAGCAATCCTTACCTGATACCAATCAAAACCGTGAGCTTCCTTTTTTCTCCACCCGGTTGCACCATAAAACCACCTGACCCACTTCTTATTTTTCCACCTCTAGCCGCCTCAAAATCCCTGCCCTTTCGACCCTAATTTATATATATATATATATATATATATATATATATATATATATATATATATATACCTATCTCTTTGTTTCAATCGGTGCTTTTATTTTCCTAACCATTGCACCCTATTTCCGTGCTTCATCTCTCCCGCTTCCTCTCCATCTGCCATCTCGCACTCTCTTGCTCTTGGAATTTTATTGCGCGTGCTCGAGTGCGCGTGTGGATCGTTCGTGAGTTCGTAGATTTTCGTTCGCGAAAATTTCTCCTACTTTTGATTTGCACCGTTCTTCATCCCCAAATTAAGGCAAGTAACTTGTACTCCAATTTATTAGGTTGATACAAGTCAAAAAGTTCACATATAGTGTAGTTGGGTCTAGAGACAACCAAAGATTGTGTTTTCCTTGATGGGTTTTGTCTCTATTGTGATAATTTGGCCATAGATGACTCATGACACCAATCTTGATAGGTGATAACCTAGGATTTGCCCAAATCTTGATTTTTATGCATGTATGTGACTATTTGTGTGAATTGATGTTTGGACTATGACCCATGTAAAATAATAGGTGTGGAATTGTTAGTAACCCTAAATCATGATGTTTAGATGCTTGGTAGGTTGTATTTCAAGTTTGGATGTGTTTCGATCAATATTCTTGAAGTTATGATGTTCTTGATTAGAAGTGTGAAATCTATATTTACTGGGTGTTCTGTCTTGATTGCTGTTTTTGTCCATGCTACAGTCAGTATTTGAATTCCTGTATAAAAGATGAATTTTTGATAATTTTGTCTATTTTCAAACCCCATTGGCTTTTCTTGATTTGGATTTCGTATGACTGAGTTATGACTGTTTTGGTACAGACGTGTTAAACTATTCCAGATTCAGTTTTTGGTTGATTTTGTTAACAAACTATTTTCAAGAACTATTCTATACATATTATCTTGATCTAATATTTTGTTCAGTGTTCCTTTATGATATTAGGGACTACCCAGATTTTTGATGAATTTTATTGATAAGTTTTATGTGGTGTTTCATGCTCGTTTCTAAAATCTACTCATGCTATATTTTGCTTACTGTTTAGTAAAGAACCCTGTTTTCACTATAATTCCCCATACTGTATGAAAATTCCTTGTGAAATGTGAAAGTTAGTAAAATCTATCTATTTGCATATCCTTTTGGCGGAATTGGATCTCGATTCACTGGTTGCGAGATATCCTAGTTTTTGTACAGCAGTGTTGGGATTTCCAGATTCGCTAAACTATGTTTTCGTGTTGCTTCCTTATTTTTGATGGCTTATCTATTCTTACTGGAATATTATGATAGTTGTTATTTTGAATCTAGACATATAGGGGAATACCCCAGATTTTTCATGGATTTATTCAAAGTGTTTTCATGCTGTTTTCTTGTTCTTGAAGTTGTTTTCCTGATTTCTGGCTAAACCCAAAATTCTTTATTCAAATCAGTTTTGAGCTGTGTTGTTGTGAAGTACTATGTAAATTAATTATACTCGTTGGATTTTTGTGGATGTCTATTTTCCAGATCCTTCGACGGATCCATATTTGCATTTCTGTAGCAACAAGAATCACTGTTTTAGTACTGATCTGTCATGCTGTCCTGATGATGAACATACATTATTTTGCTCGTTTATGTGGCTGTATATCATCCATGTATGATTATTTGTTACCCTGAATCTGATACATGTTTATACCCTATTATCCTTGCTTTGTTTTGCGACACATACATGCGTGCCTAATTATAATAATAAATAATCAAGCCGGGGTTTAAGGGAAAGATCTAGTAGTGGATAATTAAGAAACGTGTACTCGGAAGGGGGCCCGTGTTTCCCATTACTTGTTGCCATGTCTCATGATTACATGATTCATGCTTGATATTACTTGTGCCATGTTTCATGATTACATGATTCATGCTTGTTATACTATATGCCACCATGTTTCATGACTACATGATTCATGCTAGACATTACTTGTTGCCACGTGATCATGAATTCATGACTCGTGCTTGATACTTGTTGCCACTTATTCACGATTAGGTGACTCGTGCTTGATACTTGGAGCTTGGAGCTCGATTACTGGACTTGTCCCCGAGTATACTGTCCTCTATGGTCCACTATGAAAACTAAAGCGAAACTGCAGTGACTATAACAACCATGTGATAAAAGGATGGCACATGAAGTGTTACCTAGATAGTAATAACTACAAGACTCGACACATGATACTTGAACATGATACATGCTTGCGTGATACTTGACTACATGATACATGAGATTTGATACTTGATACATGTTACACGATTACCTGTTTACCTGTATACCTGTTACCTGATACCTGTTACATGTTGACCTGTTTACTTGATTTCTTGACACTTGATTTAAGCCATTTTACACTTGTTCACTTTTGCCATGCTAGTTGTTTATTTTGGACATCATGATTATACCATACTAGGTTTGTTACTTAGATTCACCCATTTCCATGTGCTTGTATCCTATATTATTTGTGACCCGTAACTTGCAATTGACGGGTACTTATGTTTTCTCTTTTTCTCATTCCTGCATTCGTTGAATTGCAGATTTTGGAGGACAGGTTCCAGACGGTATTGGTGACATGATGTATTAGATGCTGGAATTTTGCTATTATTATTCTTGTTGCTTATTTTGGAACAATAATGTATCTTGTACTTGAATTTATTTTTGTATTTGGGCAATGTGACCCAAGATTTATTGTGTAATTCAGATCATGACTATTTGAGATTAATATATTTTTATTTCAAGTATTCTTGTTGGTATTTGGTTCATATGTGCATGTGGTTGACTCTTCTGGCTTCCGACTCTGATTTTATTGTGATATATTGTAAAGAATTCCTGAACAGCTTATGGATGATGAAAATCATTCGCTGGGCTTTTGTTATGTACTCGTATTCCGTATTTTTGGGAAGCGGGGCGTGACATGCACGTATGAATACTGAATTGGGAAAGTTGATCTATTATTACTTTATCAGATTTCAACCTACTACAGTTTTAGGACAACAAATTTCTTTTACCGGGTGAAGTAAATTCATGATTGTGTGGTTCATGAAATGAAAAAAAAACCTCACGGATTACTTTCTTCATTTAGTTTCACACGAACAAAAGTTTTGCAACCCGTTCTAGAAGAAGTTCCCCGCTTAACATCATAAATATGACTTATCCACTACCTCGGTTCCCTTTAATTTATTCCCACACTTGCGTATTTGGAAACCCACACATTGAGCATAACTCTTATAAAAGTTTTCTGCTTCATCTAGAGTATGAAATGTCATACCCATCTCCGGTTTGAGGTGCTCATCAACTTGTGGCCTCGATTCACCTTTTGTGGAAACACAAAATTGTCGCTGACAAGTATTCCCTTCATCATTCACCATATCTAAAATAAAAAACTAAACATCAAACATCAAATCGAATGACATTTGATGCATCTAGTAGTTGCAAATTACATTTGATTCTATCAAATGACTAAAAAACATTCTGATATTATAAAAAGTGAGCGAAAACATAGAGATCCACACAAATGGCAACAAAAATTATAAAACTTTGCGAGTAGGTCAGATTCAACACACACAAGCTAAAACAACTTGTAGAAGTCAGTTTTGACTCACGATTTGCAAGATTCGGCCATGTATCACTTTATTTTATTTGTTCTTGTATGCAAGTGATACATTGCTGTATCTCACAAACCATGAGTTTGCCGTTTGTGCGACTTTTTATGTTCTTGTACTAAAAAAAATCAAAATTATAGATGTAGTTGTAATTGTTGTTGTTTGATATTTGTATAACCGCACAAACGATAACAAAAAATTACAAAACTTTGCAAGTAGGCCGGATTCACCACACACAACCTAACGTAACTTCTACAAGTGAGTTTGACTTACGGTTTGCGAGACACGGCTATGTAGCACTATATTTTTTCTTTTCTTCTATGCTAGTGATACATTGCCGTATCTTGCAAACCGTGAATCAAAACTCACGTCTACAAGTTGTGTTAGCTTGTGTTTGGTGAATCCAACCTACTCGCAATGTTTTGTAATTTTTTGTTTTCGTTTTTGTGGTTTTACAAATATCAAACGAAATAAATTCAACTACAACTATAATTTTGGATTATTTGAGTGGGATAACATGGAGAACTGGACAAATGACAACACAAAATTACGAAGCATTGCGAGTAGGTCAGATTCACCGCACACAAGCTAACACAGCTTGTAGAAGTGAGTTTCGACTCCTGATTTGCAAGATACACCATGTATCACTTTATTTTTTGGGATTGAAATAAAGTGATACATTACCGTATATTGCAAACCGTGAGTCGAACCTCACTTCTAGAAGTTGTGTTAGCTTTTGTGTGATGAATCCGACCTACTCGCAAAGTTTTGTAATTTTTGGTTGTCATTTGTGCAGGTTTATTATCAAACAACAACAACAACAACAACTTCTATGAATTGAGCAAACAACAACAACTACATCTATAATTCTACCATCTACAAACATCAAACAACGATATTCTATACACATCAAATAATTACATCTATATAACTACACATTACAAAAATAAATTAAAAAATTAACTTGTGCTGATTATTGATTATGAATAGCAAGTAATGACGTCAAAGAGGGGGTTTCCGATTACCTTGTATAATGCAAAGTTTAACAGTAAATATCGTGATTTGTAACAGTTTCGGTGATGTGTTTGGAGTTTAACGGCGAAATAGGGTTTCGAGTTTGTGATTGGGTTTCTAAGATTGGAGGAGGAGGAGCGGGTTAGGTTGTTGTTTTAGGGGGAGCTTCACGATCGGGGAGGAGCGTTATTGGAGCTTAAGGAGGAGAGGGGTGTCGGAGATCGGCATCGGGCGTTCGGGGGAGAGAGAGAGGCATCAAGTTTCGGGAGGAGGAGGAGGCTCAGATGAGGTCGGGGCTCGGGAAGCATATGGCGGTCGGGAGGAGGAGGGGACGGACCGTTTGGGTATCGGGGGAGGAGGAGGAGGAGATGGAGACAGTTTTTTTTTTCGCTGGCTTTGGAAGACAGAGAGTGAGTAGGGAGAGAGAGAACATGGAAGGGGTGAAAAGGCTATTTGGGGGTAAAATCCCCAAAATACCCCCGACATTAAGTGAAGAGGAGGGCGTGATGGGCGGGATGAATGTGGGTCGTTGGATCATGATCAACTTGATCTAATAGCCAAAGATTGAGTTTGCAACAGGTCTGTGCAAATAGACTTGTTTGCAGTGGAAGAGCTATATATATATATATATATATATATATATATAATTATAATAATAATAATAATAATAAAACACAAAGAAAGCTATCAAGTGGCTCTCCTTTAATAGGGTTGAAATCAATGGTCCAGATCTAACCTCACAAAATATATTTTCCTGCCCAAAAGTCCCCCCCCCCCCAAAAAAAACCTCAAATTCAAATCCCTCAAACAACTCCTTTATTTATTTATTTATTTACTTATTTATTTATTTCTCTCTCTCTCTCTCTCTCTCTCTCTTTCTCTCTCTCTCTCTCTCTCATTCTCTCTCTATTTACTCAGAAATTTATATTTTCAGATTTCAGGTTTGTAAATTTTCATATTTTTATGTATTTTTTATTGCTCATGTTACTTTGAAAATTG
Source organism: Hemerocallis citrina (assembly GCA_017893485.1). Classification (NCBI taxonomy): domain Eukaryota; kingdom Viridiplantae; phylum Streptophyta; class Magnoliopsida; order Asparagales; family Asphodelaceae; genus Hemerocallis; species Hemerocallis citrina. The sequence goes on from CM030368.1 coordinate 82,553,372, forward strand.
CAAATATCTCATCAACAGTTAAATTTCTTCATTTTCTATACACCCCCATTTATAATTATTTTGCAACATGTACTAATGGAAACATGGACTTCTATTTTCAACTAATTATTGTTTTACTATTCAAACTTGAGCTACATAATTGTTATTTTACTGTTTACAAGACTTTCATATGTTGTATCGTTCCGAAGACGTGCCGTAGGCACGTGCCCACGGGCAAATCTAGTATATATATATATATATATATATATATATATATATATATATATATATATAAGCAATGCTCCATTACAAATCAGTGAAGCCGTTGTTGGGGAACAACAGTGTCAGGCTTAATATAACCTAAGCCGCTATTGGACTCCAACAACGGCTTAGATTTATAACCTAAGTTGTTGTTGGGAACAACAGCTTCAGTTGTTTGCATACCCGTTTGCACGGATCTGTTTGCAATGGAGCATTATAGATAGATAGAGAGAGGGGGGGGGAGCAATGCTCTATTGCAAACGGGTCTATTTGCACAGATTCGTTGCAACTCCTCTTTGGGTCGTTGGATCAGATTGATCAAGATCCAATGGCCATGATCGATCCCGCCCATCAGCTCCTTCTCCCAGTTAAGTGGCGAGGGGTAATTTAGGTATTTCAACACAAAGAACTCTTCATCTTATTTACCCTCTCACACTCTCTTTCTCCCGCAGTTGAAGATCTTTTAATTTTTTGACAAAATTTAAACTTAGGCCGTTGTTAGAAACAACAGCTTAAGGCTAGGCAAATTTTGAGCAAAAAATCTTGTTCTCTGACTTGAATTTGTCTCAAACAATGACTTCTTATAACCGAGGTCATTGTTAGAAACAACGACTTAAGGCTAAAAAGAATTTGAGCCAATTGAAGCGATTTTTTTTTCCAAACAATGACTTTTTATAACCTAGGTCGTTGTTAGAAACAGAGGCTTAAGGCTAAGCAAAATTTTGTGACAAATTGAAGTCGTTGTTCAAAACAGAGGCTTATGACAAAAAAAACTTGTCTTAGTTTTTTTTATTTTTGATTTTTGATTTGATTTTCCCCCCTTTTTGAGTGTTGGCAGGGGGGGGGGGGATCGTTTATGAAGAGGGTGAAGAAATATATTTTTGTATGTTTTATATTTTCAAAATGCAATGATATCTTAATTTACCAATTTAAAATTAACTCTCTCTTCACTGTACTTATCTTCGCGTATCGCAGTCTCCAATAACATGTGCTAGAGTTACTTAAGCCATTGTTGCCAGCAAATCGGAGTCTTCAGTTAAAGAATTCAATTGGAGACTTGACCCTACATTAAGCAAGCCTAACCCAAACCCTACCCTAACCCTAACCCTCCCTTTACCTCTAACTATCTATAACGTAAGTCATTTTTTTCTTTTTGCTCATTAATGGAGATTTAATGGAGATGTAATTTGTTAAGTTTTTTACATCTCACTATTCCAAAAAAAATTAAAGGAGATTTAATGGAGATTCAAATCTAAAATAATCTCCATTACTTCTCCTTTAAATCTCTATTAATGAGAAAAAAATTAAAAAAATGTCCTAGGTTATTGATTGTTAAAGGTAAAGTTAGGTTTAGGGTTGGAGGGTAAGGTTAGGGTTAGGGTTAGAGTTAGGGTTAGGGTTAGGCTTGCTTATTGCACAGTCAAGTCACCGATTGAATTCTTTAACTGAAAGATTCTGATTTTTTTTGTGACAACAACTTAAGTAACTTAAGGGCATGTTATTGGAGACTGCGATACGTGAAGATAAGTACGGTGAAGAGAGAGTTAACTTTTAATTGATAAATTAAGATATCATCACATTTTGAAATTATAAAACATACAAAAATATATTTGTTCACCCTCTTCATAAACAATCCCTCCCACCCCTTCCCCCCCCCCCTAACACCCAAAGAAAGGGGGAAAAATCAAATTAAAAATCAAAAATCAAAAATCAAAAATCAAAAAATCAAAGCCAAGTTTTTGCCTTAAGCCTCTGTTCAAACAGCGACTTCGCTTAGAGAAACAACGACTTCAATTTGTCACAAAATCTTTCTTAGCCTTGTGCCTCTATTTCGAAAAATGACCTAGGTTATAAAAATTCATTGTTTGGAAACAACGACTTCAATTGGCTCAAAAATTTTTACCCTTACAGTGTTTTTTCCAACAATGACCTAGGTTATAAGAAGTCGTTGTTTGAGACAAATTCAATTAGAGAGAAATTATTTTTGGCTCAAATTTTGCTTAGCCTTAAGCCATTGTTTCCAACAACAGCCTAAGTTAACATGTTGCCAAAAAAAATCTCATAATTCCAAAGAAACTTTGCATCGATCCGTAACAACGACCCGTTTGCAATGGAGTTTTTTACATCTCACAATTCCAAAATTTTTTAATTGAGATTTAATGGAGATTCAAATTAAAAAAAAATCTCCATTAATGAGCAAAAATTTAAAAACAGCTTAGGTTATAAATTGTTAGAGGTAAAGGTAGGATTAGGGTTGGAGGGTAGGGTTAGGGTTAGGGTAGGGTTTGGGATAGGCTTGCTTTTTGTATGGTCAAGTCTCCAATTGAATTCTTTAGCCGAAAGACTTCTATTTATTGGCGACAACATCTTAAGTAACTCTAGCACATGTTATTGGAGATTGCGATACGCGAAGATAAGTACAATGAGGAGGGAGTTAACTTAAAATTGATAAATTAAGATATCATCACATTTTGAAATAAAAATTATACAAAAATATATTTCTTCACCCTCTTCATAAACAATCCCCCCAACCCTTCCCCCCCCCCCCCCCAACAAAAAAAACCCAAAAAAAGCAAAAAAAAGTCAAATAAAATTCAAAAATTAAAAATCTCAGACAAGTTTTTGCCTTAAGCCTTTGTTTCGAATAACGACGTAGGTTATAGGAAGTCGCGTTTGAAACAACAACTTCAATTTGTTGCAAAATTTTGCTTAGCCTTAAGCTTCCTGTTTCAAACAACGACCTAGGTTATAAAAAGTCGTTATTTGGAAACAATGACTTCAAATGGCTTTAAAAAAATTTAGCCTTAAGTCGTTGTTTCCAACAACGACCTAGGTTTTAAGAAGTCGTTGTTTAAGAAAAATTCAAGTCAGAGAGCAAGAGTTTTTCTTGCTCAAATTTTGCTTAGCCTTAATCCGTTGTTTCCAACAATTGCCTAAGTTAATTTTTTGCCAAAAAAATTACAAGTTCGTCAACTACGGGAGAAAGAGAGTGTAAGAGAGTAAATAAGATGAAGATTAATTTGTTTTGAAATACCCTAACTTACCCCTCGCCACTTAAGTAGGAGAAGGGGCTGATGGGCGGGATTGATCATGGCCGTTAGATCTTGATCAATCTGATCCTACGACCCAATAAGGAGTTTGCAACAGGTCTATGCAAACAGATCCTCATACATATATATACTAGTTGGAATTTACCGTGCACCAGGTGCACATAACTTCATAAATGGTGAAAATTTTATCTAAACATACTTGCATTTAGCACACCCAGATTCTTCAAACTACAAATTCGACGAAGTCAATCATCTTAAAAAACAAACCATGAATTTCAAATTTACTCCAACGACAACAAGGTCATCGAAATCAGATTTGAAGCAAGCATCAAGAACACAAGTTTAATCAATTCTAGCATAATTTCAATCAAAACAAGGCACAAATGGATCAAAATTCGAACGATGTAAGAGAGAGCTATATGCGTAATAGTTTCATCTAAAACATAAATATATAATCACTATATTTTTCATAAGATATATCATCATTTTCGACTTTAACTTTCTTGAACTTAAAACTGATTATAAAAAAAGTTATTAAAAAAACAAATTAGTAAATCCTAAACTGATATCATCGTATTTTCATAAGATCAATCATCACATTCGACTTTAACTTTCTTAAGCTTAAAATTGCTTGTAATTTCTTGTTTATCTTTTTTAATTTTGCATTCTGTCAATATGCTTGTAGTTGTTCTTCCATATTGGACATCTTGTGATTTGATCAAAAATGTATACTCATCTCCTATGCATTTCTTGGTCCGTCTATCAAATTCTTCAACATTTTTTTCCTGCATATAGAATTAAGAAATTTGCTCTTAATTATTTGTAACACTATGAGAATAACATATTATACCTTATTCTTAATATCTTTCAGGTCTTTTTGCGGAACAACCAATGATGCATCTTGCTTCCTCATCAAATAAAGTCAATTCTGCCTCCGCACTTGTATCTTTTATTGTGATTTTGAATACATATCTGAAACAGGTGATTCTTAGTTTTTTAAAAATTTATTTTTTATTATTTTTTTAATAATTTGATTGAAGAATTGAAAGATGGGAAATTAATAATATGGTGTTTTGTATACCTTGGCTCATATTCAACTTTATATTTTTACATTTTCAACAATAAGCTTCATCATTTTCAACATTGACTTTTGTTGAACAGATTTTGCATGCAATGTACCATTGATCTCTTACGTCTTTGACTCTTTTGATCAAAACTTTGCAATAGTAGTATTTTGCCTTGAAATATGATTTTTTTTTAAAGTCATCAAAATATTATAGACATATATAGAATTGAACAAAATATTTAAAATAATTTCATTACTCATAATACCTCAGAAGAATCTTCGTCTGCACAATAGAGAATGTCAGATAGTTTCACTTCTTCACATCCATTACTTTTATTTTGTTTACTTGCAAGGAATTACTTTTTAACAAAATTTCAAAACAGTTTATCCTGAAACAAACAAACAAAATTATGTTAAATATTAGTCCAAAAGGCAACAATTAAAGGATTAAATATACATAATAAATTATACCATTCTCGAATTTTATATGCTTCTGGTTCATTCGGATTTATCTCTATTGTAGTGTTGTTTGTTGATGTGAGAGAGAATACTGTTTTAAAAAAATCAATAATAAATAAATAAATAAAATTATTAATTTTTATTGTATATAATTAGCTCCAAAGATTGGGTTTTTATTGAGGTAATTACAATAATTGGCATGTTGGGTGATAATTCTTTCGGAGCTTTTCCTTCCTTGATTGTTAGTTCTCCCCATAGTGTAAGTAAGATTGGTTTTGACCTTAAATTATGACAAAACGTATGAATTACAAAACAATTTTGTAAATTATTATACAACTTAATTAATTGATATTACCTGAATACTACCACTGTAAGATTTCGCATCTCTACTTCATTTCCATATTTTGAGTTTACCTTATCTACATCTTCTGCATTAATTACTGCTAAACAAAGATCTGTAGTTCAATGCAATTAGTATTTGATATCCTTTATCTGTAATAGGCAATTATATATATATATATATATATCGAGAGAGAGAGAGAGAGAGAGAGAGAGAGAGATAGTAACATAATTTTTTACCTTTAAGAGAGGAGAAGATGTACTTTGCAATTCGTCTACAGTTGCAAATTTGTACCTATCCTTATCAATGATAAGATCTTTCTCAACTTTATCTACAACACTACCCAACTTAAAAATGATGTCAAATTTATCGTGCATTGGGTTATATCTTTTGTCGACATTTTTTAGTATTCCATTAGAAATTAAGTAGGTTTTATGCTCCTCAAGCGTATGTTGGAACGCTTCCACCGCTTCATTAAACATTATCGTCAGTATTCTAGTTCCCTACAAAAGATGAAAATTTAGTATTAATAATATGCATGAATATTTTAACAATATTTAAATTATCTTACCTCATCATCCATAAGTGCCACTTTTGAGATTTTTCTCGTGCCTTTACTATTTTTGTATTCTTTCACACCAAAATGTTTCGTAACCGAAACTTTAATAGTAAAAAATTATTGATTTTCTTTCAAGGAATTGATAGAGGAGTATTCATTGTGAGATTTATCCATTGATACAGATAATCTGCAAAAAATATAATTATTGATAAGTTAATTTTAAAAAATATAAGTTGGAAACAAAAAGAATTGGAAAAATCATTAAAGTGAGCATTCATCTTAAGCATTATATTTTTATAATTAAAACAACAGGACGTTGTGGGAAGTGTACAAACTATTAACTAAGAGCAACTTTACACTTGCATAGTTAATGTTCTGCTATAACATTAGTTCACATATATTAAGTAATACACGCTTGTTCATAAGTTAATCCTTTCATTCATTATTCAAATATAAAGAGTAATTCACAATGGATGGGCAAATGAATCTCAAATGATTTGATTTTATATATTTATACTAATTTAGATGTGTAGATCAATGTGAATAGTTCAGATCGTCAATACGAAAAGAGTACTTTTCTGCAGATAAAAAATTAATAGAAGGAAAGACAAAAATACTTAATAATAGCTGGAGCATTTGTAATGTTCGGTAGATTTGTAGATGGAGTTTGAACTGGTCCAGAAAACGGAGAATCCTGCTTATGAGAGAACCAAAATAGAAAAATCACATCATAAAGACAACTTTAAAAGACTACATTCAGAAAGAAAAAAGAAAAGACCAAGAAAGGGGAAAAAATGAATTAAATAGGAACGACGACAAACAAGTTGATGAAAAAAGCTAAAAGAATTTCAACGATTCGTTTCTTTAAACATGCATGCATTTAGATGAATTACCAAACAATACCAATCAAAAGATCTTGGGTTTACTCAGAAACATCCAAAAAAAATTTTCCAATATTAGTTCATATGGAATCTAAGAATTTTGCTGGTGAAATTCTTTGAAACTTCTAATATACATATCTGATAAATATCAACAAATCAAAGGTCAATACTTGATTTGATTACCAAATCTTCAATCCATGAACCACATTAATATCTACAAGAATCACCCAAAATATAGTAACAATCATAATAAACAACTTAAAGAATCACATGATTAGAACATCAACAATGCAGAATTGAAGACCATTACAAAACTGTACAAATTTTCACTGTCTTTGAACTAAGTACATTACATACATCTCAATGATTACTTAGAACGAATAAATTTAAGATTTAACGAGCAAGATTTACCTCGTTTAACTGACCCATGCATGTAGAATTGAAGTATCAAAGAATTCAAAACAAAGAGAAGAAGGAGACCGAAGAAAAAGGAAGTGAAGTTGGACGACTATTTATAAGTATAACCGATTACTGGTCGGTTTAGCCGTTGATCTCAGCCCTTGATAACTATTTATAACTATTTTAAATCCATCGCATGCATATTCAAGAGAAAGTATAGAATTGAATAGTTAACAGGCATAAATTGACGATTTATATTCTATACTACAATTGAAGGAAATATCCCTATAGCTCACCAAAACTACGTATAGCTGTTACAAAAAAATTTCTTAATAGGAAGAGTGAAATATCCCTATAGCTCACAAAAACTAAGTATAGCTGTTACAGAAAAATTTCTTAACTGGAAGAGTGATAGTACGCTATATCGGTTCATGAAAAAAAAGTTGTTGAAATTATTAAAACAAATTTTTTATTGGTTGAAAAAACATTCAACCAATATATATCTGAAAACTTTAAACTATTTTTAATAGTAAAACTGTTAGTTCATTCAAATTCAAATTTGTTATCTTATTTATTAATAAAAACTTTAATGATATGTAAAAACTTGAAAGCGTAAAAGCTTATAACACAAAAACTATAAAAAGATAATCAAATAACCTTCTTAATTATCATATTTTAGGATATATATATATATATATATATATATATATATATATATATATATATATATCCTAAAATATGATAATATTCACAACACACACATATATATATATATATACAACACACACACACACATATATATATATATATACAACACACACACACACATACATATATATGTATATATATATATATATATATATATATATATATATATATATATATATATCTTCATTCTTAATTATGTAAAGTGTGTGGATTTTAGTTCAGATGTATCTATGGCAACAAAAACAAATATTTTCTTAAAGGTAACAGAGAGTTGCACGTTGAGTAGATAATCTTCTAGTATGAGTTCCCTATGAGATGATGGTTCATGTTGAGCAGAAAGGGGGACAATATTGATAATAGAGGTAGAGAACTCAATTAACTGCTTGTAGGCTATATATATATATATATATATATATATATATATATATATATATATATATATATATATATATATATATATATATATATATATATATATCTTCATTCTTAATTATGTAAAGTGTGTGGATTTTAGTTCAGATGTATCTATGGCAACAAAAACAAATATTTTCTTAAAGGTAACAGAGAGTTGTACGTTGAGTAGATAATCTTCTAGTATGAGTTCCCTATGAGATGATGGTTCATGTTGAGCAGAAAGGGGGACAATATTGATAATAGAGGTAGAGAACTCAATTAACTGCTTGTAGGCTCAATACCAAAAATTCCTACACTTCCAATTTTCTTGAGTGCAGGTTGTGCAATAGTGGGATATAAGGCAAATAAGTGTTCTATGTAAGTATTGAATAAGTTGACAAACAATATACCTCATGTACTGATATGCAATGTAAATGGTGTTTAGTTCATTCAAATTCAAATTTGTTATTTGATCTAAAAAATAAAAACTTTAATGTGTAAAATAAACAAAAATTCAAATTTCTACAATTTTATTTAGACTAATATAAATATAATTACATCTATTTGAGTTGTTTTGGTGAATTTCCTGACTTTATCTGAATGGAACAATATTTACTCAAACGCATGAGAAAGAGAGGAAGAATGATAGAATATTTTACATATTCAATTGGCAGCAAGAAACAAATAGAATACAAGTTGAACATGAGTTAGTCGCAATAAACAATTCCAAAAGTCCCAACATAAAAACACTCCCTCATGAATACTGCATGATCACTAATCTATCTGCCACACACACAAGAACTCAGATATATAGAGATGATTATATTTTAGGTGCACATTATAGTGGGTGACATAATGTTGTGCAATGTTGTGCAATGTTGTGCACACAAAGCACATTATATTTTACATATTTTTGCCGAACCATTATCTTCCATTTGCTTCCCTTTGTCGTTTGAAATTAGTTCTAAATGGGCAGTGCCTGATGCTATCACTGACGAAATATCTTGTTTCGGTTCAGTATCAACACATGCTTTGTGTTTTCGAGCACACCGTCACCACTCCTTATATTCAAGTTAGCATTCATATGCTTGTCTTCATCGTTTGAGTTGGCTTGTGGGGTGATCTCTCCACGTTCGGAAATTGAAGAGATGTCGGATTCTGCACCCTTTGCAAGGAGTAGGAACGAAGTTAACTTTGACTGGGGTGTTTCAGAACATAGTGTTGATAAAATGTCTAGGTTAGCTTTGATATTAACCCACTGGGCCTCTACCAAGTCTTTGGAAATTTGCAAGTTGTTCCTTCGACATATTAGGAAGATATCTTCACCTGAGATTACAAACAACATATAACTTTTACTTCCAGCTAAAGATGTTAAGGTAAATTGCAGAGAACACAATAAAGAGCAGACACCGGATGCCGAAATGACGATAGGAAATATCATGGTTATGTTTTTCCTTGGGTAAATTAATTTTCTCTCTTAACATTAGATTCTTTAAATAGGTACAACTTTCATGAGTTGCCGATCGACACCACCTAGTGCTATCTCTTTGCCAGAGATTACAAAGTAGTGAGTCAGTTGAAGGAAGAGAGTAGCTAGTTTATTGGCTTTTCGCTAAGATATAATAACAATAAATAGTGCTCCATTAGGTAATCTATTCATAAGAAAACAATTGTGTTTATTTGTTTATAGTAACAATGTTTATATATACTTACAGCTTTAATTTTGGCTTGGGAAAAAAACCTCGTTAGTATAAAACAAAAACAGCAACGAGCAATAATAGTTTTACTTGGAAAATAAACTTGCACACTGTCATCATCTTTACAGAAGTCTACTCCACTTACAACTCCTTCCCACCACCCATCACTCCACCATGCATCAACTGAGGTTCCAATATCTAAAGCAGCATCTTCTGGAAGAGAATTTCTCGAAGGGCATGGTCGAAGACTAAGGCGGCCTAAACACCTTAAACCTAACCTATCTAGAGCTGCTTGTCTGAAGATAGCAACCCAAACCTGCATCAAAATTTGTTGTCTACAGATCAGCCATATGACATATGGCAGAATTATGAAACAATCCAGCAGAGAGGAGAAATTTCTTTATATGAAAATTTTTTGTACTTGGTGTAGTCTATCGTGTTTAAAAACAAGTGAGCTGCAAAATATAATTTTTTTAAAACAATTTGCCATTTATACTGAAAGAGCATTCCATCAATCTCAAGATGCAAAACCATGCAGTACAAGATCTTTCTAAATCTATGGTCTTTATTAGCAAGGCAAACTCAGCAATTTGTAATTAGTAGAAGTGTGCCTTAAAAATACTATCATCATAGCAGAGCGTATGAACAGATCTGTTTCATATGCGTGCAAAATTGAATGCTCATGTACATGAGCATTGCACATGTTTCACTTACTATTTCAAGCAAGAAGTGGATTGGCACGACTAAGAAAAAGTTAATTATGCGGCATTTAATGATGTGCACTTTTTTACACCATATGCTTGAAAGGAGGAAAACGAGTACATTCCTTGAACAAATTGGCTTTAACAGAGACAGCTTCAGACACCATTTCCTACTACTTACAACAGTGAAGATGTGTGTGCGCGCGCAAAAGTTAATTATGGGGCATTTAATGATGTGCACTATTTTCCACTATATGCCTGAAAGGAAGAAAACAGGTGCATTGCATGAACATGTTGGGGCTACAGTGAAGATTTGTGTGTGTGTGTGTGTGTGTGTGTGTGTCGTCACAGTTCAATGTTTACCTCTAAATTCCCACAACCATCCTCATCTTGCAAGTCCTCATATCGTACCTTCAGCCTCTTCTGAGAAAATTGTAAAACTGTACACTTAAACCAGCAACCCCTAATGCTGCTATCTTGATAAAGCATCTCTATCTTCTCTTCAATGTTAAAAGGCGGTGTGAAAGAATTCCGAGGCCCTATAAACTTCACGGAAACGGGTCTTCTATTGGCCGAATCTTTCTTCAGATTCTGATAAGCCTGCTTGAAAGTTTTCATATGTCCTGATTTTTTGACCCCCAAATGGTCAGTTAGAAACCTTTTATGACCACCTTTCACAAACCTAATCCTTTTGGAACCTCCATGTTTTATTGTCCCCCCTGCCCATACTCTTCATCGTCCCCAGACACACTGCATACATATAAGCATGAAAGAATTCCCTGATTAAAATATCCTCGTAAAGTGCGTATATCAAAGAGTTTGAACTTGTTTTTATTGTACTAGCGAAAGCATATTCGTACTCCAACTGAAGAGGAGTAGGGAAGCATGGCCATGCATTTCTCAGAGTGGTCAGGAGTTAAAACAGTAGCAATACCATCGACGCATTCTGCACTGATGACCTGGAAGTATGGAGTGATGAAAACTTCACAAGGGTGTGGAGTTCGAGGAGGAATGGTGCAAGCAAATTCCTGGTTTTGATGAAACCACCGCACTTTAACCTTCTTCTGCCCTTTTTTTATCTTCATACATATCTTCTAAATAGGCAAGATAGCGAATTTCCTCTTCAGACATTTCAAGGACAAAAGAATGTGTGCATGGAGAAAATGTTGGAAAGTAGTTATAGAAAGTAAAATTGGAAGGGAAAACCCAAAGCTAAGGAAAGAAAGGAAGAAAACATGGATAATGCTTACAGTAATGGAGGTCCCGTTATGAGTAAATGCTTGGTAATGCTTGAGTTGTTTTCCATAAGTCCAAGAAATACCGCACCATACAATGTCTTGGCTACACAATTAAGCTCCTGCCTTGTTCCTGTTAAAAGAAATTGACAGGTGACCAAGAGTAAAGTAAGATACTCCAAATCAGGGTTTGAAAACTCTAGTTCAGATTTTTTGGTAGCAGCTTCTTAAAGTGTTCAAAACTTAATGACATATTTTATAAATAAATAACTATTTAATCTTAAAGCATAAAGTTAGTGCATAATTCTGTCAAATTAGCAAAAAATATTAAGTTTGCTGCCTTTGTTCTTATTTTTGTTTTCAGGTCAAAAGGTGATTTCTAAAAAGTATTCCATATAAAATATGAATTTTAGACTATAAAACTATGTTATTATAAAAACTTCAAAGAATATTACAAATGTAGTTCAAATATTTCCTTGGACCGATTAATCAGCAATACTACCAACAGATAGGTCCTAACTAAGGCTTTCCACTGCTTAGTATTGAGTACTTTTTTGTTTGCTTCCCTTCTTAACTTCCACATCGCCAACACCAAATTTTGTAGCAATTCACCTATTGGGTAGGCAGAAAATTGAAATGATTCGGGGGTATGTTCTCAGTCTCGGCTTATATTTGATACTATGCCCCATATGATAGAAAGAATCTAAAGCATTACCATTTGATAGTGAGGATAGCTTCCAGTACCATTTACTCCATTACAAGTCATTCCAGGTCCTACATCAAAAGGTATACATATTAGTCAAAATTGGGGATATATGCAAAGAGAAATTGCAATTTAAAGAAGAAAACAAAATTGAAGGGAAAATAAATATATTTTAGAAAATCAGTTTTAATATTTCACAAGCTGGTTCAGATTGATAGATTAAAGAACATCAGAAAAACTATTCAAAAGAATTAAGCAAACCTTAGGCAACTTAGTAGGCTTATCCAGAATTAAAATGACTGCACAATTTAATATAAGTAAAAAGCCTGTTTGATGAAGTATTTCCTACTCCTATGTTCAGGCAACTTTGATTAATAGCTTAACAGCAATGCCCTGAGCAATGAAATTCTAAGAATTTAAACTATTTGTAGCAGCTACCAAATCATGACATGAAGACAATTTCCTCCGAAGTCGTACATTTCAGAAGGTTCCGTTGAAGCCTATAAAAAGATTGTGGTGACCGACCTTTTCTCAAATCATGACTATGCAAGAACCTTTGCCTGCCCCCCCCCCCCCCCCCCCCCCCCCCCCCTTCTTAGATCTTCAATTCGAACTATATATACTAATATATATGTAACACCCATGGACGAGGAACCTTTGCAAGATCCTTTTCAGTTAACAGATTTAGGACTGTTGAAGTAGAATCACCATTTGATCCTTGTCTGCTTTCATCATGTTAGATATTATTATAGTCCTATATTGGTTGTATGGTTGTTTTGATATTTGTTCTCCTCCTATATATAGGTGGTATTGTACTTGGTTAAACTCAATTCAATATTCAGTATTGTTTTCATCTCTCTGATTTATCTTAACATGGTATCAGAGCCAATTATACAAATTTTCTTCTCTTAAATTTCTTCATCCAAAAATCCAAAAAAAAGAAAAAAGAAAAAGTGGGGCAGCAGCAACCATCGTCATCTTCCACCATCTTCAACCTAAAATCCTCCGAAACCAACCAGATCAGCCATCGTCATCTTCCACCATCTTCAACCCAAAAACCTACGAAACCAACCAATTCCTCGTCGAAATCCACCATCTTCAACAACCAGATCCTCATCGAAATCCACCCCCGACCATCTTCTTCGAAACCACTGCACCATCACAAACCCTAGCCGACCCTCTCCTCTCCCACCGTCAAATCCACCCCCGACCATCTCCTCCGAAACCACTGCACCATCACAAACCCTAGCCGCCCCTCTCCTCTCCCATCTCAAACCCTAACCCTACTTCTTCTTTACTCTTCTAAAGCCATTACCCAAAATCCATTACCCTATACCTGACCCGGAATCCGATAAGCCTCCTTTTTTTTCTTCTGTTTTTCAAAAAAAAAATCAAAAAAAAAAAAATCAAAAAATTCAAAATAAAAAATTGCTGGTCCTTGGATCTTTCATGGAGCCCCAATTTCGTCAGTATCTTCCAGTCTCCACTGATTTCCTTTTTTCCTCTGCTAAGGATTGGACCGATTGGTCTGCTTCTGTTGAGGCCACTCTTCTCAGCCATTCTTTATGGGGTCACGTTGATGATTTCACTATTCATCCCAAAGATCCAGATGCTACCTGCTTCCGCTGCCGATAAGCAACTGATTCACACATCTCAGACCACTTGGGATGATCATGATCGTCGGATTATTTTCTTCCTCATCTCCTGTGTCGACCGTAGTCTTCGTGCTGATCTTCTTCATATTCGTCCCGCCAAGACTCTTTGGTAACACTACTCAGTATTTCAGAATAGTGGGGCCCATGAGTATCAGCTCCTTGTTCAGTTCGTTCTTGATCGGCAGGGTGATCGCAGTATTCAAGAACATTACACATCCATGCGCAATATCTGGCACGATTTACAGCAACTAGAGCACGGTAATGTGCATGTTACTCGTGAACGTCGTCAGTTTATGTTCTTTATGATGGGTCTACGACCAGAATATCAGTCTTTATGTAGTCAATTGATCCATCGAGATCCGGTCCCTCGTCTTGAAGCTTCTATTGCTGAGCTTGTTGTTGAAGAAACCGATTACGTGCTCTCCCTACTCATGCTTCTCACCCATCCTCTACCAGTGAAAGTGTTCATGCTGTTGCTCATCGTACATCCTTCTCACGCAAGCCTCGCCCCAGCCTTATGCCTACTCCTTCTGCCCATCGCAGTGTTCCTGATCGTCATCCTCATTGCACTCACTGTCAGCGAGATGGTCATACTCATAGTAACTGTTTTATTCTTCATCCCCAGCTCCTGGTTCAGGCACAGCAACGCAGACATCAACAGGGTTTACCTCCTCTCCGCACACCTAGTGCGATGGCCTGTCACTCCAGCCATGCCTTTTCCTGCTCCCTATGATATTCCACAACATCGTCTAGCTCAGCTATATCTTCAGACCTCGGATCAGTCCATCAGTGCTGGTTCCTCTGCTCCTGCTTTCTTTGTCACTCCTGGTATGTCTTCTCCTGATTTTAGATTCTGGTGCTTCACATTATCTCACTAGCAATTATACAGTCCTCACCACTCGCACTACACTTACCTCTCATGCACCGTCACTTTACACTGCCGATGGTTCACTACTTCTCACTACACACTCCGGGTCTATTAACACTTCAACTCTCACATTAACTTTCGTCCTTTATGCCGCTCATTTATCTACGAACCTTATTTCTATTAGTGCTTTTATGTGATAGTGGCCTTACTGTTACCTTCACTTCTTTGGAATGTACCATACATGATCCTCGGACTGGTCATATTATTGGACGCGCTAGCAGACATGGACATCTATATCATCTAGATTTTCTTCATGCTCATGATTCTACTTCTAGTTTTGCTGGTGTTGTCAGTTATGATGCCGATTTGTGGCACAAACGCTTAGGTCATATTAGTGCGTCTCATTTGAAAGATTTGGTTCATATTGGTGCTCTTGGTCGTTTTAATTTTACTTCATTATCTGTTTGTCAGGGTTGTAAGTTGGCAAAACACTTAGCCCCCCCTTTTAACAATAAAAGCATTTCTCAGTCTACTCATGCATTTCAACTTATTCACTCTGACATATGGGACCCATCTCCCACACCTTCTCAAAAAGGTTATCTCTATTATGTTAGTTTCATCGACGATTTCACTAGACACACATGGGTATTTCTTATGCGTCAATGTCTTGAGATACTTGACATTTACCGATTCTTTACGACCATGGTTCACTCAGTTTGGGGTTCGTATCAAAACCTTTCGCTCAGATGGTGCTCGTGAGTACATTTTCGTTACTATGCGATCGATCCTTCAGTCTCATGGCACTCTTTTTCAGCAATCTTGTCCCTTCACCCATGAGCAGAATGGTGTAGCTGAATACAAGTATCGTCACATACTTGAGATGGCTTGTGCTCTTCTACTCTCCTCTTCTGTTCCCTGCTCTTTCTGGGTTAAAGCTGTCATGACTTCTATCAGTCTCATGAACATTACTCCTTCGTCTGCCCTTTCTGGCACCACTCCTTATAAGGCCCTCTATCACTCACCACCTGACTACAACATGCTCCGTATTTTTGAGTACACCTTTTATGTCCTTCTTCCTTCCACTGAGCACACGAAGCTCACCGCTCGCGCTGCTAAGTGTATTCATCTAGGTCTCAGTCCTGAGCATAAAGGTTATCGTTGTTTTGATCCTGTAGCTGGTCGTATTCGTATTTCTCGACATGTCTCCTTTCTAGAAGACTCTCCCTACTACTTGACCTCTTCTCAGGATGATAGTTTTCTCGATTCTCATTTCGCTTCTGCTATAGACAGTCCCACTATTATTCCTCTTACAGAGACACCCCTGCTTCTCCACCACCTTATGCACCCACACCACTTGCATCCCCATAGTTGCATACACCCACACCACCTACCTCATCTCCACATACTACCCTTCCACCACCGGTTCACCAATCTACACTTTCCACTGTGGGCATCCCACCACCCTGTTACACACCTGATGCCACTGGTCCCTCTGACCAATTTGGCTTTGCCACACTAGCTTCTTACTCACCCTAGTTTCATGCATATCTCACTGCTATACACTCTGCACGTGAGCCCGAAAACTATAAGGAAGCCGTTCAATACCTCGAGTGGCGAAAAGCTATTGCAGAGAAGTTTAGTGCCTTTGATTAGACTGGTACTTGTGATGTTGTTCCACTGCCTGTGAGTGTTCAGCCTATTAGCTGCAAGTGGATCTTTAAGGTCAAATATCGACCTGATGGCTCCATTGAGCGGCACAAGGCTCGTCTAGTTTCCTGGGGATTTACTCGGGAGCATGGCATTGATTATGATGAGACCTTTGCCCCAGTAGCTCAGATGACTACAGTTCATACTCTTCTTGTTGTTGCCGCCATTTGTTAGTGGCCATTATACCAGTTAGACGTGAAGAATGCTTTCCTTCATGGTACCTTATCTGAGGTTGTTTATATGCACCTCATTACTCCTCCTCGTCATGTTTGCAGACTACTCCATGCTATATATGGTTTGAAACAGGCCCCTCGAGCCTGGTTTGAGTGTTTTCGGCTTGTCATTACCAATGCTGGTTTTCTTCAAAGTTTTCAGGACCATTCCATGTTTATACGGTCATCACCGCAGGGGATGGTACTTCTACTACTATATGTTGATGATATGATCATTACTGGGGATGACTTCACCGGCATTGTATCCATCCAGAAATACCTTCACTAGCAGTTCCATATGAAAGACCTTGGTAAGCTACATTACTTTCTGGGTTTAGAGATTGCTCATGGATCTCAGAAGATACTCATTTCTCAACAAAATACACATCAGATACTATTTCCGCTGCATGTCTCTCTAACAGTCGATCAGCCGCTACACCCTTAGAGCTTCATGTGAAGCTTCATCCCGTAGATGGTGAGCTCCTTACTGATCATACTAGGTACAGGCAAATTGTTGGACAGCTTGTCTACTTGTGCATGACCAGACCCAATATTGCTCACGCAGTTAGTGTTTTCAGTCAGTTTATTTTCGCTCCTACATCAGTTCACTACGGTGCTCTTTTTTGGATCCTCAGATATCTTCGGGGAACTATCACTCGCTCATTATTCATGCCTTATACATCCAAACTAAAGCTCAGTGCATAGTCTGATTCAGATTGGACAGGTGATCCTACTACCAGAAGGTCTACCATAGGTTTCTGTCTATTTCTTGGTGATTCATTGATCTCATGGCGAAGTAAGAAACAGGAAACTATTGCATGTTCTTCCACCGACGCTGAGTACAGAGCAATAGCAGCTACTACTAGAGAGATTGTTCATGTTCGTTGGTTGTTATCAGATATGGGTGTCACCCTTACAGGAGCTACTCCTCTTCATTGTGATAACTGCACATTGCAGGCAACCCGATCTTCCATGAGCGAACGAACATATAGTGATTGATTGCCATTATGTTCGTGAGCGGTTTGAGGTAGGGACCATTTCTCTCCATTCTGTTACCTCTTCCCAGCAGACTGCAGACTTCTTCACCAAATCTCATACTGTTTAGAGATTTCGATACTTAGTAAGCAAACTCACAGTGTTTGACCCATCGTGAGTTTGAGTGGGGGTGTTAGATATTATTATAGTCCCAAATTATTTGTGTGGTTGTTTTGATATTTGTTCTCCTCCTATATATAGGTGATATTGTACTTGATTAAACTCAATTCATTATTCAGTATTGTTTTCATCTCTCTGATTTATCTTAACACATCCTATGTATGCCCTTTTTCTTCAAAAATTTCTTTTCTTCCTACAATAGTGGCTCTGAACCCTATTCTTGTTTTTCTTTAAAAGTTCATTGAACCACACTACCGGAGGAAGAGAAATGTCACATCCTCACCCAACCAGATTTGGTAATGTCATATTAAAGAAAACCTTCTTTAAAATAAGCCTATCCTCAAACCTATATATATATATATATAAGCATTATACTTCAAATTAAGAAGCCTTTGTAAGAGTTAAGCTGACTTAACCCTCTCCGTATTCAACACGTAAAGAGAAGCAGCCTTCCCTCCAAGCATCACATATAACGCGCAGAAGATCCGGGAGAAGCACAAGCCAACCAAGATTATTAAATATGTGAATCAAATTGCTGATCTGCTAATCTAATGAACTAAAAAGATCAGAAGTGAAGTTATCTAACGAAACCAAAGTAAACTTCACAAAGCTAGTACAACATTATAGGTGGATTCTTGACAACACTTTAAACCATATTCATAAATTATTTTTCATCCAGGCATTTTATATAATCGTATGTTAAAAAAGAGTTATTAATTATCATAGTTGATTTCATATTTATTAGGTGAAAGGAAAGTGAAGTGTAAAATCTAGTTCATGGATGTGGTACATCCATTAAATTAATCCAATCTTCTGCAGAAGAAATATCTGACCACACACAATAAGAGATCAATAAAAGGCATGCAGAACTTCAGATTGAGATTCCAAATTGATAATAGTAACTCCTACACGGTATTAATCTATATATGGCTATGGCACAAAAGGAAGAAAAAACGAGTAATACCTATTAAAATTCAGGCAATACATATATACGTGCACGATGGGCTCAGTCTTTGGCGCCCCATTGAACGTGGTTGTGTAGCAACATACTGCAATATTTCAACGAACCTTGACTGACCATAACTAAAGTACTTTGGACAGTAAAGAATAAAAGCATCCCTTGCTCTAACTCTCAGCTCTAGTATCTTACGATCAATCTCATTCTCATGTTGCGCAATAACTGGCTTGAAAAATGTTTTGTAGACATATTTAATTCCATGAAATCAAATTTAAAGTCAGTAAGCATAGATAATAAAAAAAAAAGAATATTAATTGCGCCAAACCTGGGTTTTTAGGGTACCAGAGGTATATGAAGAATGCCAATTTTGCCTCGGCATACATTGGCAGCCTTCAAGAAAGCAAGAAGGAGACGATGCCAAACAAGAAAAAAAAAAAATCTGAAGAACCCACGCACAGGGAAGTTTTGTTTACCATAAAACGAAAGCATCTCCAAGCTTGTCGAAAACTGTCATTAGTGCAACTAAAATCCTGAAACAAATGGAATCAAATTTCAAGATGCATCTTATTATTCTCTTCTTAATTTTTAACAAACCTACTGAGAAAATGTTGTGAAATTTTAAGTGAACTGACAAGTATTGTCACCAAAATCGGAGTTGCTTAATCTCTGGCTTGTTCATTTCAACAGTTTTATAGCACTCATAAGCCGGATAGGCATAACCAAGGGCCATCCTGTTCAGTTGAAAATAAAAACTAAGATTTTTTTTTTCTTCTTCTCCCTATAGTGCTCCTCTAACCAATGCAGATGTACTTGGGTAATTCATCAACCAATCCTTTAACCACCAGTATATGATTAAGGCAAGAGAATTCTTATGAAATTTTATTAAAAAAATAACAGTCGGTGTTTTTATAATAAATATAATAGTTGTTAATGGATAGAATAATATTACCTTTATCTACCGCAACTCATTTGGTTTTGAGTCTATAGGCTTTCTTTTAAACAAGTGTAGACATGTGATAAGTAACAAAATTGCAATGATACCTAGATTCCCCAGAAGCCCAAGTGGAACTGTTCCAGACAAAAAAATATTGAAAAAAGGTTAATGCTTAGAACTAAAAATAGAGCTAAAAGATGGGCTAATTGCATTTAAGGAAATTGGATTCAAAATTCAAAAATTTTGATATAACGGTTTAAGACATACATAAGAAAGTAAGAAATAAAATAAATTATCGACAGATTTTACGGCATTTATCAAAACAATTGTTACTAAATGGAGGAACAACACGAAACAAACCATCAAAAATATCCATCCATTCAATTGTTGTATGCTTTTAATGGACTCCTTGCCTTTCATATACTCCTTGATATCATTATGTGTCATAAAACCTTCGACAAAGTCTATGATATCTGAAACTTAAGGAAAAAGAAATTCAGAACAGTATGATAATAAAAAAAAAAGAGAAAATCTTATTTATAATTCTATTACATCTTAAGAACTCGAAAGAAGGAAAAAAAAACCTACCTTAGGCATTAACACTTCCTTATAAATCACATTTTTGGTGCATGAACCTTTAAGCTTAGCCTGCTTATCTGGCTTTATTAGAATTTTAGTATCCTTCATGGACATTTCTCTAGAAAGAGCAACGTATAGTTTTCCATGAGAAAATACATTATTTGGCAAATAAACTCCAACATGGGGTATTGTTTGTCCTTGTTCCTTATTAATTGTCATGACAAAGCAAAGCCGAACTGGAAATTGTTTCCTTTTGAATTTGAAAGGATAATTCTCATCTTCGTTCAGACATAAGGGTATCCTTGGAAGAAAAAAATGTTTACCAGAAAATTTACCCTTCGATATTTCTACAAGGATAACATTGTCTCTAAAATCTCGACATACCATTCTTGTTCCATTGCATAAACCTTCTGATGGATCTAGATTCCTTAATAATATAACTGGAGAATTTTTTTTCAGTATTAGTTTATGTGTTGGAAGATCATTTGGGATAAGTGAATTAAGGAATTTTGGTTGATATAAATTATAAGGATCATCAATTGCAGAATCAAATGAAGTAAGTAACTTCTCCAGGAAATCTAGCAATCATTCTATCATTTAATGATGTAACCCACTCATTTTTCACTGCTAAAATAGCACGCCTAGTGATGTAGCCAGGAGAGTGTGCATGTTGATGGAAAAACATTATCAAGCAAGGCATTCTCAGATACTTCATCATTTATGTATTCAACGATCATCTCCTTTGGAATTTGAACTAAATCATCGCCCACAACAGGCTCCTCTTCGTTCCCTATTCGAAGCAAAAAGCCACTGAATAATTGATCTGATACTGCCCTCATATTTTGTTGTAATTTTATAATTTCCATTTCTTGCCATAGATCTGATTTTACTAAGGTAGAAGCAACAGTTTGTTCTCTCGTTCCATGTGGTACCACTGGAAGGACTTGCCGAAAATCTCCACCAAATACCATAACTTTACCACCGAATGGCTTATTAGAGTTCATTAAATCTCTTAAAGTACGATCTAATGTCTCGACATTTTTACGATTTGACATTGGTGCTTCATCCCATATAATTAAGACTGTCTTTCTCAGTAGTTCTGCAAGGCCTGTTTGCTTTGAAATGTTGCACATGCTTTTGTCATCAATTTTTGTGATTGGTATCTTAAATCTTGAATGAGCAGTTCGTCCTCCTCACATAATTGCTGCTGCGACTCCTAATAATGTTGTGGCAATTGCGATCTTACCGTTTTTCCTTAATGCAACAAGAATTGCACGATACAAGTATGTTTTTCCTGTTCCACCAGGACCATCGATAAAAAATACCCCATGTTGATTATAATCTATGCGCTTCATGATATTGTCATATGCATTATTCTGTTCATTATTAAGCCCTGATGAGGAAAGCAGGTCTTCTGGAGGGGTGATAATCCTCAATTCGTCAGTTCATATCTTCATTATTGTTATAATCATATAATTCAACTCATGGTAGATCATAATCTGTCATGCTCTTTCCCATGCGTTCTAGGAAGATATTGATGTAAGCTAATGTTTTGGAAATTTGGCTTTCTAGTGAGGCATCTTGTTTTCTGAAGTCATCGAATAATGCTTTAAAATTTTCTTCCCATAACTTCTTCAAACCAGTTGGTTGGCAGTAAATCAACACTGTCGCAAAAGTCTTCGTAATTCTGAAGGCATTTGGAAGTTTGCCGCTTCATTTAGACATTCTGAAATACTATTATCTGTTTCCAATAATCCTTGTTTCTCTGCAGATTCTCTGAAAGTTACACACTTTATTTCATTAAAAGTGAGTAGGTCATCAAACGATGTTGGCCCAGGAACATATTTCGGCAATAACCGTAGATAGTAACGTTCTCCTTCAATAGGATTAGCAATATTGATTCGGACGATCTGCACTTGTTTCCGTCTTTTCGTCCACTTCTTTCTATACTGTTCCAAACATAGTGCTCCGAAAATTCTTTGTACAAGTATTTTCATGCATCTTCATCTTTTCTGTTCATTTTATAAAAAATGTCAAAATTGTATCTAGAATTTTTTTAATCTAAATTTTTTTTACTTGTAAACTTTAGATAATTCAAATAATACAATGAAACCTGTGTTGTTCAAAGAATGTGGTCAACATTATTTTTGAAAAAGTAATAAAGTTGTACAAAATCTTTAAAATTTTGAGATTCTGCATAATACACATAATGGCTTTTCGGAAGATGTAATTGCAAATTTCTAACTGAAGGATACATCTCATTAAGATCAAATTCAAAGATTCTCTATATAGCTTCTTGTGCCGATACCCATCTTGCATCTTGGAATTGTTGGATCTCGTCAATAGTAGTTTCTTTATCAACAGTAGTTACTTTATCATAAGGTGCAATTCATAATGACACTCGATCATGACCTTTATATATGTATTTATAAAGATATTTAACTGCACTTATCCCAGAACATATCTCAATATTTGACAGTCGTATCGAGTCAATAAGTACAGATTATATGGAACTACCCATCGATTATCGAGCATATGATTTCTTACTTTGGCTTATTGCCCATTGTTTCTTCTCTTGTAAATTGGGTACGAATCCTTTCCTTGAGAAGTCTTTTCACAAAATAGTTTCAGATAGTTGTCCTTGCAAGCTCCCTTCAGCATGCATACATTTGTCCTTTTAAGAAGTCCACATGGGCCATGCATCATATGCTTCACAACTAATACATACAGTTCAGGATATTTAATACTATTTGGAATTTTTGCACACACCATTTTGTCATACATGTCAGGAGTAGATATCTTATATCCAGGCTTCATTATAACTAAAATATGGGCATAAGGCAACCCTCTCTTCTGAAATTCAATAACATGGACATGGGCAATTACAGGTCCAAAAATATTTTTTTTTGAAAAGTTGGTCTTTAAGATCTTATAACTTGGCTTGAAAGATTCGTGATACTAAATCTGGTCTGTCTTGACTATGTTGTCCTGGCTTTAACTCATCACGAATTTCTTTCCATTCGGGATTGCAAGTCATAGTTATAAACAAATCCGGTCTCCCATATTTTTGAACCAACGCCATTGAGTCCAAATATCTGCGCCTCATATCTCTTGGTCCACCAATAAATGATGGTGGAAGTATTAATCTCTGACCAACATTTTTCCCTCTTGTTTCACCTGCTAACACACTGTCAACTACACCTTTGTTTAATTCTGCAGGAATTTTTTTTGGCCGCCATTCCGAAAGAAGTCCAGTCTCGTTGTTTCCATCTTTATGTACATATCAAATAAAAATTGTTACAATAATCTTCCAGCATAATGGATGGGAAAAAAAATCTCTCGAATTTGAAGTTTATAGCAATAATATTCTCTGCAAGATACTCTATTTTTACTTCCTTTAAGAATATCACTTTCTTCTCTGTCAAAAATTTCATTCTTAGATGTCAATTTAACCCTATCATTCTGTTCTATGACATCACTTGTATATTGGCCTTTTCTCTTGATATTTTGGTGCCATCCAACTTCTCCGTAAGGAAAAAACAATGGATACTATAAAGGATCATTGCATCCAAAGTAATGTTTCACTATATGATGCAGTCCGGAGCGTAAATTAATGCGAATATCTCGGCCATCAACTAGTGATGAATCATTTCCTTCAATCCATATTTCCGCCACTTGATCTTATGTTGGAGTATTATATACTCTTTGATCAACTTGAGCATTACACTTGATAACAATATCATGGCTATATGCATATTGATTATCCTTCATTGAACGAAAAAATTTGCCACAAGGATTGACTGATAATTTTTCTATTAACTTTTTAACCAATATTTTGTCAACATTTGCTGAAGGTATTGCACTAACTCTGTTTTCAACCTCATTACTGGTGTCATAAATATACAACTGAAGGTATCGTGGTGCATTGTTACCTTTGGATATAGAAGGTAAGGTGTGATAAACTTGTCCTTGAACTCTGAATGTATAGATTCCTTTCTTTCAGTTAGCTAGATTGTGGTCCAACTTAACACCAAATGATATAAAAGAGAATATGCTATTGTATGCACGTATTTTATTTCTGAATTCTTTTGATTCCTCATCCAAAGAAGTATATAAAACTTTTAATGCTTCAGGTACAACAGTAGGCGCCAACTTAAGTTTTCCGTTATAGTAACAAAATGCTGGAGTCTCATATTGAAATACTTTTGCAAAACAATAACTGCAGAAACGAGGCTTCTCCAATGTATGCAATTCAGAGCATGAAGGATCATAGTCATCATTTTCATTGATGATATTGTTTGTTGTGCAATCTGTTTTAATAAATTATTCAGTTAGTTTTTGGATTTAAATATGTTAGTCTAATACAAACTCAAAAGTAGTTGCTAGTGACCTTCATTTATAGAATTTGATGTATTGAGTTGTGCCGTCAACGAAGAACTTTTCTTCCTTTGCCTTTTATTGTCAGGTTTGTCATTCGAAGATTGATTTTTTTGTTTTCTTTGCTCAGGAGTCATGTTAGCATATCTTCTCCTATTATTGTCTCTCTTCGCTTGAATTTCCATCTTCAAAATTTCAGCAAGATAAATTAATATAACATTGCTATAAACCAGATAAATTAATAGAACATATTCACATACAAACAATATAGAGTTATGTTATATATTGTTTTCACCATATAACATTATGATAATATTCTTTAAAAAAATCTTTCTTGGACTTTCTGGCCCTTGGTTTGATGTAGAAAAACTCAAAACTGTTAGAAATTGAATTTTTTTCCAACAACATGTTGAAGGGGACTACTATTAAAACATGAAATTTTGAGCAACACAACACATGGAACACAACCACCTCATATATATATATTACATTTGTCTATTATTGTATATATTTACTATACAATAATATACTAATATATAACTAATATACTTATACTTCTTATTTATTTATATATATATATATATATATATATATATATATATATATATATATATATATATATATATATATATATATATATATATACAGAGAGAGAAAAGGAAACAACTCTCATGGACAAATCAGAGTTACGGGAAGATAATTATGGAGCAACATAAAGAACATAATCAATAGACCCGGACCCGGACCCGGACCCGGAAGTGCATGCAGCAAAGAAAATATATAGAAAGATTGAATCAGTGCTTCCAAAGTAGAATTAGTTAGGTGCGTTTTCAAGATGAAAAGTTATAGCATAGGTCCAATTTTTCTCAGGAAGGTAATGATTATGGCAAAATTAAATTAGAATTGATGAAAGAGATCGTACTTTTTCAAATACCTCAAAATTAACGGATCAAATAAGTCCGACATTGATTCCTTCATACGTGTCAATTGGCCACTCCTACTCTCCACCATAACCCTTTTTTTTCTAGTGAAGTGTATGATTATGGCCAAAATCAAATTAGAATTAAGGAACGTGAATAGGAATTTTCTCCATATATGTGCTTTGAACCAATCATATTGTTTAGGCTATAAATTGAAGAACATGCAATTCCATTAATCATTTCATCCAAGAGTTGAGAGAGGAACCTTTTAAGAAGCTATCAAGATGCTCGCCATTGATACTAAAAAGCCGACGCCAACACCGAGACTGAAGAAAGCTTGAGTACTTATTAGCTAAATGTTTGAATTCTCAAGCACTGAATAAATTAAGTCAAATCCCTGTCTAACCAAAAGATTATGGAAGTCCTTTTTCAAAAAAAAAAAATCATCTAATTCCTATAATATGGGAACTGATCAATCAATTATGTGATACATGTGGTTCCTTTGAATGTCAGATTAATTATTCGCAGTCTTTGATAGACTTAACCTAATTATTCAAGCTTAAAGTCTTAATTTTTGCCATGAACAGATTATAAGAACAAGCATCCAGTAATCTATTATGATAAATAACTTGAAATTTTGGTCATATTGCTTGTTGAAAAATTAATGCTTTCATGGGTAATCTCCATTCATGCATGCTGGACTTCATCTTGATGTTCATCATTATCCTTAATGTAACCACCAAAATGCATTTCATGGGTAAAAATTAGGATTCACCATTATTTCAACAATATCAAGTTTCAAATTGAAATAATTAATGCATTTCGGTTCAACAGATATTATAACGGATTAGGTTTTTCATTTTCTTATGCGAATTATCCTAAATACAATCCTCAGTCCTGCACTACATAAATATTGATATGCAGATGTGATTTATAACCGGAGTCTCTATCCCAATTCCTTATCTCAATTGTCCAGATCCATCACTACATATTTTAAGGCCATACATGAATCATAATCCAGTAATGTTTTATACAATGTTCACTATTTTTAGATCAAATTTTTCTAATTGTGATCACAACATAATTAATGATTTAGCTGTATAATTTGTGAAGGATCTATTACAATAGCAAGATATAATCCAATTAAGAGCTCAATAATAACAAATTTATCTATCAAATTAAACCCAGAACAAAAAAAACTCACCGTGGCGAAGAGGGGAGGAGGCTGAGAGTGGTTGTACTGCGGTGATGGGAGGGCAATTCCGAAGGGATGGAGGATGGCGAGAACGACGTCGGCGGCGGCAGCGGTGGCAGAGGAGGAGGGACAAGATAGGGGTTAGAGTTGGGGGAATCGGAGGGATTCGGGGTTTCGAGGAGAGGCGTCAGGATCGGGAGAGAAATTGAGGTTAGGGTTTGGGTTTTGAGAGAGATTGGAGTTGTTAGGGTTTGGGCTTTGAGAAAGATTGGAAGGAGGCGTACACGAGAGGGAGAGGGAGGGAGAAAGTGGGTTTAATTATTATTATTTATATTTAGTTTTAAATATAAAAACAAAATAAACGATTACAAATTAATAATAGCCTTTGATCAGTTTGATCAACAAAATGAACGAAGGGTTAGAATTGGCTCTGGACAGATTTTTTTTCTTCTTATTCTTGCTTATATATATATATATATATATATATATATATATATATATATATATATATATTCTGTATGATAATAAAAAATGTATTTAATATGATATGCTCTCAAGATTGTAAGGATTATCTCTTCCGAATTTTTTTCCTTCTAATCCCCGATTCTAAGAATTGAAGAAACCAGTGCAGTTTTTGGATTTGAGTGGGAATAGGTTGTTGGGCCTTTTGGTTTTTTTTCCTTCTATATAATTATATGGGCCTTTGTAAAGTCTAAGATTGGGTATGGGCTGATAAATCTACATAGGACAAAAAATATTTTAGAGAAACCTAGGTCTTCATTCTTTTTCAAAAGTTGAGGATGTGATTCTGCACCTTCTCATGATTGATAGACATGTATTGTCATTGCCTTAAAGGATATATTACCAATCTTGTGAGGATATTCCATAGAAAATTAGAATTTTTTACCAAACCATCCCACTTTTTGTAAAACGTACGAAACTATCCCTGTTTGAAAATTTAATACCAAAATATCCCTATCGCTAACTGAGTTAGCGCGCCTAGTAATTTTCTTCGCGCTAACTCAGTTACCGTGCTGCAGGGATACAACTTTTCCCCTCTAGTTTTGGTGTGCGAAAAAACTCACCCAATATAGACACGCTAACTCCGTTAGCGTGCGTGTTTAAACCACTTGCGCTAACGGAGTTAGCGTGTGTCGATTGCGATCATATTAAATAACACACAATCCTCTTTTTGGTTGAAGGATTCTGGCTTAGTTTTTGTTGTCTACAGATATGTGGAGATATGTTTGAGATATGTTGTTAGAAATATGTTGAGACATGGCTGAATTATTGTTAAGACATGGCAGAATTATTGATGAGATATGTGGAGATCTGGGGTTTTAGATATGATTTTTGGGGTGGAGGATTTTGGCTGAAGGAATTTGGGGTGAAGGATTGTGAGATATATAATTATGTATTAGCTTCAGATTATACGTTAACTCAGTTAACGACCTTGGTAAAACAAGGCACGTTAACTTAGTTAACGTGTGTGAGTATCTCTAATTTCTAGAAAGTTTCAACATTTTAGAAACTTAAAATTTTCACAGTCGTTAACTCGGTTAACAGCCTTGGTAAGAATAGGTACGTTAACTGTGTTAACGTGTGTGAGTATCTCCAATTTCCAGAAAGTTTCAACTTTCTGGAAACTTGAAATCTTCACAGTTGTTAACTCAGTTAACGGACTTGGTAATAATAGGCACGTTAACTGAGTTAATGTGTCTATACTTAGTAATTTTTTACCCACACCCCTCTTTGAGGTAGTACCCCATACTGTCCCATTTACGAACGCTAACCCCGTTAGCGCAAGAGGTTTAAACACACACGCTAACGAAGTTAGCATGTCTATATTGGGTGAGTTTTTTCGCACACCTAAACTAGAGGAAAAAAGTTGTATCCCCTGCAGCACGCTAACTGAGTTAGCACGAAGAAAATTACTAGGCATGCTAACTCAGTTAGCGACAGGGATGTTTTGGTATTAAATTTTCAAACAGGGATAGTTTTCGTACATACTTACAAAAAGTGGGATAGTTTGTTAAAAAATTCAGCAAATTATCTAATAAAGGTATTCCAAAAGTCAGCCTGAGAGTGCAAAATAGAAGTAGGCCAATTGTCAAATTAGAAGAAAATAGAACGATTGTAGTGGAAAATACTTTTATGAGGAGGAGAAAGAATTTTTTGCAAAATGACCTACTTTATGAAAGTATTTGCCAAACTGACACACTTTCAAAACTATTTACCAAAACAACCTACTTGCTATCTCAGATTGCAAGCTTGGTGAAAACCTTCGCGCAATCTGAGATAGCGAGTCTATCCTGAGGCTATTTCTCCCCCACTCAGAGAGAACACGAAAAAATCTCCAATTCAAGACTCGTTGTCTCAGATAGCGCGAGTATTTGTACCACACTTGCTATTTGAGACAACGAGTGTCATTTGGAAATTTTTTAAATCTTAGTCTCGTTGTCTCACACTCTTCTTCATTTATCTCTTTTTTTCTCCCAACGCCGAAACCCACTTTTGAAACCCTAAGCTATGTTTGAGAACTTATTCAAGTTACAAGTTTATTCAAAAAGTCAATACCGATAAAATACACCGATTTAATAGATTTTTGGACAGATTCCTATCATGAAAATTCCTGCAAGAGGTAAGTTCTGCTTTTCACTTTCCGCAGCAAACATATTTATCTTCCTTGAGTAGTATTTATTAAGAGAGTCATGGCTGAGAGTTTTGGCAGGAGATCTCAACAACCTGCATTCGTATTGAATTGTTAATTGTTATACCTCATTTTTATGTATCCCATAGGACAATTTTGAATATGAAATATCATCATTTCTGATTGTAGTAATTCATGTATAAAATTTTCATCTAATTGGACAGGTAGAATCTGCAATGTGATTATGATTCGATATTTTATTTTTTGGGGAGTTCTAAAATCTTTGAATCACGAGGTTTTCGAAAGTGGGTTTCGGCGTTGGGAGAAAGAAGAGAGAAATGAGGAAGAGAATGAGACAGCGAGGCTGGAGGTTAAAAAATCCTCAAACGACACTCGTTGTCTCAGATAGCGAGTGTGGTACAAATACTCGTGCTATCTGAGATTGTAACGCCCCGAATCCCAAATACACTGAATTCGAGATGTTCTACAGTATCTTTTCACTTCCTTTAGTACAATTTTACAAGAAAATTTGAACTTTTCACTTTACATCAGAGTTTACATGAATACATTACAATTTACACTGCACAGCGGATGTAAACTTTACAATAATGAAACAAATGTACAACAACATTGAATAATCTTTAAGCATTTGTTCCTCTTTAATCTGTATCAAGCCATTTACCTGCATATAAGACTGTGGGTACGTCAGTTTATTCAACCGACGATCATTATACACGGCCATCCTCTCTATGCCGGAAATAGTATAACTTATTTTCCATATTTAGCAAACACAAACCTGTCACATATCAAACTAAAGGGACTACCCTATTGATGTCGTGTTGTGATCGTGCACTTAGTCCTTAATGCATTTATTTATATTATATGACACTAATGCGCACTTGTTCGGATTCTATGCATCCCATACTACATAGGTCCGAGGGCAAGCCCTTAATCGTTCTTCATCTTTGTAGGGTTCAATCCCTCGTCATGACTTAATCTACTACTGTAACTACGGTAAGTATCTTAGATGTTTTCTGACCTACGAACTCATGTCTAGGCGCCCTGGAGAGAATCCCATCGCTGACATGACTCATCATGCAGACATCCTGTGGTAATTCAGCTCCTACCATAGACATGACACCACCCGTAGTCTTCAAACATCCCACGAGCGTCACCACCGGGACGATACTCTGGAGCAGTATCCTTACCCAGACTCATCATGGGACATCCTGGGATACGCTCTCGCCGCTATCCAATGGTCCTCATACTCAATGTTTTTCTCTTACTTTCATCATGTCTTCACTATGTACTAATCCTTAGGTTTTATTAAAATCATAAACAAAATCAAAGCTCTAGAGTTAGCCTCTCCACTAAACCGGACTTATTCATTTATTCACACATGACCAACCTTGGTCTTTCTTTTCAATTTTCATTTCATTTATTTCCAAATGCCGGAGGAGACTTAGCTACTCTTTTTGTTTCAATTTTCAATTCACAATTTCCAAAATGAGCAACTCATAAATTCATTTGTTGATTCATCATACTCAAAAGTATTTCTCTTTTCAAATCATGATTTCTAATTCGTTCAAATAGTCCATAACTATACATGAAAATTCATATGCTTAATCAATTATCAATTTCACTTTGAATTTCACATCACTAAAGAATATTCACATTTCACATTTTTCACACTATTCTCAAATGAGAATAATTTGCATCACATCACACAATATAATTTTCT
Source organism: Hemerocallis citrina (assembly GCA_017893485.1). NCBI lineage: Eukaryota > Viridiplantae > Streptophyta > Magnoliopsida > Asparagales > Asphodelaceae > Hemerocallis > Hemerocallis citrina. The sequence continues at coordinate 82,584,754 of CM030368.1, forward strand.
TCTTGCCACATTAATCTTCTAATCCTTCATTTCAAATTCTTTTTGCAAGATATAATTTTCACAAAGTATACATATAGAACCATCGTTCTATTTATGCATTTTATGCTCAAATCATAGTTTATTTCATGCGAATAATTCCCAAATTATTTTTATAAAGTCCCTTATATTTTTAGGAGAATAGTCATATTTTTCTCATAATTTTTTGACAATTAAAAACCCAAAAAAAATTGTTTTTCAATCTTGCCGAGGGCAAGATTCGAACCCAGCACCCCAGAGAACACAGCCGACAGCGCAAGCCACTAGGCCGAATGTGCTAAGCGGTATAATTACGGCTGAGAGCATTAAATGCTCTCGGCTTCAGTACTGATTGGATTTAAAAGTAAACACCCATAAAAGATGGTATTCTCAAGAGTCGAACCAGTGACTTGAGAGAACCCAACCGCGCGCTCTGACCACTTGAGCTACGTGCTCAGGTTGTCTATAGTATAATTCGAATTTCATTTAACCCATACTCTCTGTTATTTAGAACATTTCGACGTTCATCAAATTGCATTTCACATTGTTCTATACTGTAAAAATCCGAATTAATCGTTTTCCATCATGAATTTTATTCCAGTATATGAAAATAAATTTCTTCAATAATTAAACATAATTTTCTCCATGATTGACACATTTCTACCATACAATTTGGTTAATGTGACATACTACTAATACATTTTTTTGACATTATAATTTTATCAATCTCTATACTAATTCTCTACTCTTATTCATTTTCCAAACATAAAAATTACATCTTAATTTATTCGTTACAACGCCATACAAAGTCTCCAATTTAGCACATAAAAGTGACATAGTCGATATACTAATTTTTTTTGCACATAATTTTTCATGCTACTAACAAAGGTTTCTTCACACAATTTATAGCCATATTCGTATTGCACACAATCTTGAATTTTACTAATAGCAACACATATAATTTGCATATCAACAATTCAATCAATTAGAGATCATCTTTTCAATTAAATGTGCATTCTTATTAATCATTTTCATGCATTATTTTGCTAATTAAAACTAGCATGCATTCCTATGTTAGAAATAGGGAAAATTTATCCACCTCAAATGGAGAAACAAACACAATTAGCAACAAAAGTCCTTACAACACGAGTGCACCTCCTCCTAGACGACGTGCACACAAGCTTCCAAGCACACCTCACCGAGAGCTCCTTCTTCCTTGATGTAGCCAGCCTCCCCTTGATGTTGCAAGCACAATCCCACACTCTCTCAATCTTTTAACTCACAAAATTACTACTAGATAGTATAATTGAACTATAGGTTTTGGAAGAGAATGATTTTGCACAAGAATAACTAGCCAGGGGGGGGGGGGGGTATTTATACTAAAATCTTGATGGAATGGAGGGCTAGGATCAAGTAGTTGGTTGTAAGATGGAGGACTAGGATAAAAGTAGGAGTTGCATTAACTATCCACAACCAAGTAACCACCACACCATGATCTCCACCCAAAATTTGATTTCCCTGCAAAAAGATTACAACCGGCCTACTAGGAATGTGCATATTGCACGTGTACGTGTAGTGCACGTGCATGCAACTAGGCCAAAAAATTGTACATTAAATTTTTGTATAAAAATAAAATAGTCTTTAAATTGTATTCTACATGACAAGTTGTATAAAAATAGTCCATGGACTTTAGTTTATGGGCCAAAATAATTATTATAAAAATAATAAATTAAATTAACTTTGGGCTTTTAAAAGAAAGGGCTTTTTGTCTAATTAAAGGAAGGCTTTTGTATAAAATAATTAAAAGCACATATTAAAATATCTTTACTCATCTTTGAAGAAAATATTTACCAAAAATATTGCACGTGCATACTACGTGCAAAATAAATAATTTTTCATAAATTGAAAAATCAGGGCATTACAGAGACAGTGAGTCTTGAATTGGAGATTTTTTCGAGTTTTCTCCAAGTGGGAGAGAAATAGCCTTAGGATAGACTCACTATCTTAGATAGTGCGGAGATTTTCACTAAGCTCACTATCTGAGATAGCGAGTGAGTCATTTTGATAAATAGTTTCGAAACTGGGTATGTTTGATAAATACTTTTAAAAAATGGGTCATTTTGGAATAAATCGGAGGAGAAATATATTCACTCTTGTTCTTCTTATTCACTCACACTTTTCTTCTCATGGAGATTTGAGTTTATTATATGAGAGTTCGCCATTAAACCTCCATAATAAAGTTAAATTAATGAACCATGCAACTAAATCAAAGTCATCTCATTTATAAGGAATTAAGGATAAAGCTTTCCTTCAAAAAAAATTAAGGATAACGCTTCAAAATCAAAAAATATTCCTGACACACTTTTTTGAAATAATTACTAAACTGATCCAATTTTGAAAATATTTACCAAATTGGCTCACTTTTGGAAATGTCAGCATAAAACGATATTGGCAACAACAAAATTTATTATTTTATTTCCGTTGTTGCCAATAACGGCACCTGAAACTTTGATTCCAGATACGATAATTAGAAACGACGACATATATACCTTTCGCAACTAGGACTTGAGAATGAGTTCTATGACTTGATAAAAAATTACAAGTGTGAATCATCTTATAACTGATGCCGCTACCCCAATAAGGACAACCTTATGCGGGATGTCGTTATTGGATATAGCGGCATTAGTATAATAGTGCTTACATATAAATAGTGGCATCCTCTTCTCCTTCCCCTTTCACTTTATCTCTCTCTACCTCCACTCCCGAACCAAAAACCCTAAAACGCTAGAGCACAAATCCAAATTCCGTTTACTCTTAAACTTCATATCTCCTACCACCCTCTCCTCCTACTCCAAAATCCAACTCGTGTGATGGTTGCGGTTGAGTTTGTCGTGGTGATGGAGGTTGAGCGTGTATTAGTGGTGGTGGTGGAGCTTGAGCTTGTAGTGGTGGTGGAGCTTGAGCTTGTGGTGGTGGTGGAGCTAGAAGAGTGTTGAGTTGTGGTCCATCTCCTACTTTTTCAAGCGACAACCTACACAAGTTAAGGATTTCTCGTGCAAATTCCTTAAAGAACTTCGAAGCATTACTTTTCAACACATGAGCGCATTTCCGTGCAATATCCAATGAATTATCAATCTACAACAAAATTTAAATATACTCATGTTAAACGAAATTATATGATACACCTATAAGTCAAATATGTATGGAACTTGTTAACTTTTAAATCGTATCAAACGAGTTACTAACCAAGAGTCGATACGACGATGCCTTGGGCTGATACATCGATTGAGAATAAGAATGTGCCGGTTGTGGTTCGATCTTGTGCCTCGGGATCAGTATTTGGATCCTGGCCGGTATAGTGGTTCGCGGAGATATATATAAATGTGTAACACGACGGTACCACGTCATGTACTCTTCTTGCTCTGACCCATTGTATGGTATGAGACCTTCAAACACCAAATCATGTTTTTGCTCATTCCACATGCCACATTAGATTGATGATGATTTGCCCAATCAATATTCGGCATTCAACCCTGACCGGTGATGTTGTATAGTCATTGGTCGTACATGAGGTTTTCTAGGATTCTTTGTTGTATGCAGAACTGTTGGAGGACTCTGTCTAGATAGTAGAACTCCACGATATTGAAGTTCACAAGTGAATCTCTTGTCAACCACAGTTGCATGTTAGCCATGCACAAGGGTGATAGTCTTTCAAACCTATCTGGGGTGTATGGATCCCAGATGACGTACTCTTCCTGTAGTTGATCAAGCTCATCTTTGTAGTACGTCAACACTCCACGTGTGGCCACCGGTCTACTAAACCCTTAGAGGAGCCCTCATCACAGGGTTCTCATCAATTACCTTCCAATTCTTTGAAAGAACCATTATTCGGGGATGACCGAGGTGTACCATCACCAAATCTGTAATAACCACATTGGCCCTGTCATCTGTATCGACTGCATCACACAGTCATACAATGCACGATAAAGGGAAGTCAACACTGACTTTCCAAACTATAACGGTTGACTCTGTGTGGACCGGCCTTTTTTCCCATACTATCCCACTTTTTGAAAGTTTTTCCCAAACTGCCCTACTTTTTTTTAAAATTCCAAAAACGCCATACTCGCTTTCCGAAAAAGCGAGTTTGGGTAAAACCTCATCGCTTTTTCAAAAAGCGAGTGTGAGGCTTTGGTTTTCAATAGCCTAGACTCGCTTTCTGAAAAAGCAATGGGGTTTAACCCACACTCGCTTTTTCAGAAAGCGAGTGTCGATTGGGGCTTTTTAGCCCCCAGGCTCGAAAATCAGATCTCACTTTTTTTCACTCCCTATCTTCCTCCTCCTCTTATAACCCTGAAACCCTAACCCATCTCTCATCTCAATTTCGTCCATTAACCCCAAAAATTCAACGATTAACCCATAAAATCCTCACATTTCTCATCTTGTTTCGATTTTCCACTTCTCTCATCTACATATCTCATCTCGATTAATCCAAAAACCCTAAACCCTAATATCCAAGAGTTTGTTCATTTTCGAATTTAGGGATAAAGAGTGCGGTTGAAGGAGCTTCTTCGACCTCTTATTCAGTATCTACATTTTCAATTACCCTACTTTAACGGTATATTTCTCATACTTCTGAATTTTTTAATTTCCTTTTTTTAAGCATTAACATTGTCTGTGTGTTAAATCACCCAAAATCACCCAAATTTTTTGTACAGTTAATAACATGGTATGTTTTTTTATAAGTATGTTATAAATTTTTGAGTATATGTAAGTATATAGTATATTTCATTTTGAGTATATGTAGGTATACAGTGTAAAAATTGGATATATATGTTGATATATGTAGGTTATAAATTTTTGGTATAGTTAATAACAAATTTTTAAGTTGTAGTGTACTCTCGGTTATTATAAATGGCATACACGATGAGTAATGTGGAGGAAGGATCGAGTAGTAGACCTCCTCGCGGCGACGGACCACGTACTTCTTTTGGCCCAACTCCTCGCAATGGACGTGGCCGTGGTCGTGGTGGTACCGAGCGTACAAATGTAAGTGAATAATTGTTTTTATTCGATTAGTTTGATTATCATACAATAAAATTTAATATCTTTTTATTGATTTAAACGTTATTGTTGTGTAGGTCCCAACTAATCCAAATGAGGTGGGCCCTTCTTCTTCAGCCCCTTCTTCATCAACTTATATTCCTCCTGGAGGTCCCGGTCCCCTCGACTAGGGATGGCAAGTGGGCCGGGTCAACCGCCGACCCGCCCGCGACCCGCCCAGTTAACCCGGCCCGTGTAAAAGTGGTGCGGGTTCGGGTCGAACCCGTGAATAGTAACGGGTCGACCCGGGTCGTCAAAAATGCAAATCGAACCCGTCTAACCCGGCCCGCGAATCCGTTTAAAAATACCCAACCCGCCCGCCAACCCGCAGGTCGACCCGCGGGTTACGAACCGTTGGATCCTTTCGGGTCAAACGTTCGACCCGTCACGGGTCGACCGTTGACCCGCGGGTCAAACGATCCGGTTGGGCGGCACTGTACAACAGAGAGAGCCAAACGGCTATCATAGCCGTTTTCCTTGTTTTTTTTGGTTTTTTTTATTTTTAGCCTATAAATACCCCCAAAAACCCCATAAAAAAAATCACACCTTACTTTATTACTCTCTCTACTATTATAACTCATTTCTAAGGAATTTTTCAACAATTGAAGTATTCAACAAGTAAGTCTTCAAGGCATATACACGATCAAATTTCGAACGTATCGAAATCAAAATTCAACGTCTTCAACTCTTCAACTCTCGTCCAACTCCAGGTGATCAAGTCGTCAACTCTCCTTCAAGCTCTCCTCAACTCTTCAATTCTGGAATCGCTTATTTCTACTTCTACGTCTATTCTTATTTTCACGGATTTTTTTATATACGCGTATCCACGGTGAACGGTATCAAAATTTCATACCTCTCTTCTTATTTTATTTTTCTTGTAGTTATAATTATTGTTAGTTTTTTGATCTTCTCTATCTCAACCCTCTTGTTTTCTAAATTTTTTTTATAATTCATCGTTCCTACATTGTGTAGTATTTTTTTATAGATACATTACTACATTATGTCTAGATGCGGTAGTGGTCGTAGCCAAAGTGGGCAAGATTCCTCCTCCTCTTCCCTTAGACCACCAATTGTCCCAATTAGTGAGCCCGCTCAAGAGTACCATGATCCTCCTACCCAATAATGGGGTACACACGACGAGATAGTAGGTGACATACAATTAGAAGAAGAAGAACAACAACAACAACCAACCGAAACCACACAACCCCGTAGTAGTATGAAAAGTAGAGGAGAAAGTAGTAATTGGCATAAGTTTTACGATTATATCCCGGACGAACAAACTCCGGGTATAGGTTTGAAAGTTTGTAAAACATGTTCTAAGGCATACAAATTCAAGAGGGGTGATGGCACCGGTACAATTAGTAGACACATCCTAAATAACCATAAAAAAAATTCTTGCTGACCTACCCGGCCAACAAAAAATCAACCCTAGGACTGGTCTAGTTGATAGCCATCCTTATGATCCCGATCTTGTTCGTCGGAAAATGATCCGATTAGTAATAAAGGAAGAGTTACCATTTTTCTATCCTGAGAGTAGGAACTTGGAAAATTTTAATCAAACGGCCTTAAACCCTCATAGAAGAATTCCAAGAAATACTTGCAAATCGGATTGTTTTAAAGTGTACAATGAAATGAAGGACGCTTTGATTGCAATTTTATGGAATTTAACTTATAGAGTTAGTTTAACTTCGGACTGTTGGACGGGTGTTAACAATATTCCAACGATTGGAATAACCTGTCAATTGATCGACAATGATTGGATTCTTCAAAAAAGAATCATATCACTTGCGGCGTTGTTGTATCCCCATAGTGGCGCTGAAATAGCAAACTGTATTTTAGAAATTTGTGATGTATTTCATATTCGCGATAAAATTATGTGTATAAGTTTTGATAATGCATCTAACAACAATGCATCAATTAGTATTTTAAAAACCGCATTAAACCCTCCATCTGACAATATTTTTCATATTAGATGTGCATGTCATAATTTAAATTTATGTGTTCAAGATGCATTAAAAATAGTCGATCCATATATAGTTAAAATTAGAAATTGTGTACATTTCATTGCATTAAGTCCCAGCGTATTTCAAGAATGGAAAAATTTGTGTCAGATTTCAAATGTACCTTTAGAAGATTTCCAAATGATGTTAAACACCGATGGAACTCTACTTTTGATTTACTACACGTTGTTACCGAATATAAAGCCACTGTAAATGATTTTTGTATCGCAAAAAATATGCACAATTTTGAAATGACTCCTACCGATTAGTATTATGCCGAAGCTTTGTTGAAATTTTTAGATCCTTTTAAAACCGCAACTTTAAAATTATCAAAAACATATCAATCTACTTCTAGTAGCATTTTTATTTCATTAGTTAGCATGATGAAAACATTTAACGAAATGTTAAATGATACTTATGTTGGTGAGATTGTAAAACCTGCATACAAATTTTTTTTGAAGTATTATTTTCCTCCTCTTATGTTGATTTGTGTTGCTACCGTTATGGATTCTCGTATCAAATTAGAAGGTACGAAGAGTTTGATTGAAATATTTTTTGCATTACTTGGGGAAAATGTAGAAATAGTAATTGATTGCGCTACTTTTTTAGTTCAATTTGAATCTACATTAAATAACTTGTATGATTATTATGATAGATGTTTTGCTTCTAATAGTACAACTTCTGTACTTAGTTCTTCTTCTGCTACTTCTAAAGATAAGGGTAATAGTAAATTTGATGATAGAACATTTAATTTATTTGCACAAATTCAATCAAAAAAACCTAGGACTAATCAACCAAATAAATTAAATTGGTATAACCAACAAGATTCTAAGTCTTCTTCTTCTCCACTAGATATATTACAATAGTGGAAAGACCATGAACACACTTATAGTATTCTGTCAATTATGGCTAAAGATTTACTAACTCCTCCTGTCTCTACAGTTGCTTCTGAAAGTGCATTTTCTTCAAGTGGTAGAGTTCTAACTGATTACAGAAATCGCTTAAAGCCCGACACGTTAGAGATGCTCGTTTGCACAGAAGACTGGCTGAAGGGTGAAGATAGGACACAAGGGAAAGCGTTATCAACGTCCACAAGTGGGAGCAACTCGCCGGAAGAACAACAACAACAACAATAGCAACCAAAATGAAGAATTCAAGACCAATAATAACAAATTGAAGGCCATCAACTTGAAGACAGTTGTAAATAGATAAAAAAATTGTATTATATCTGTGCTTGTTATTTCAAATTTCAAATTAGAAAAATTGAAGTAAATTGAAATTGTATATAAGAAATATGTTAGTGTATAAAACATATTTGTGAATTGAATTCTTCATTTCATTAGAAATTGTGAAACATGTATAACTTAAATTCATATGAATAATATTTTAATTTTTTTGCCAATTTCACTCTTTCAATCTTATTATTATTGTTATGATTTTTAATGTTTATTATTATTATTATTATTATTTTAAGTTAAAAAAAAATAAACCTATCTCTAAACGGGCTAACCCGCAGGTCGACCCGACCCGGGTTGGACCCGTAAGGGTTCACGGGTTGGGCGGGTCGCCATTTCCAATTTTAGACTCAGCCCGGCCCGGCCCTTTTAAGGCACCAACCCGGCCCAAACCCGCCCAAGTCAACATCCAACCCGAGCGGGTCCGGCCCGGCCCGGTCCGTTCGACCCGAATGCCAACCCTACCCTCGACCCTACACTCTAACTCTCCAATTGCATCACCGTTCGAAGGATGTGTAGGAAGGTGAATCTAAGGAGTGTACATTTAGGGGGGGTCATCCACTTTCTATACACCCATGGATTCACGAGATTCTACGGGACTGTAGGTTATATGGTATTAGACTGATGAGCTCCATCAAATGTGATCGGCCTCTTCTTACCGCACTTCTTGAGAGATGGCAACCTGAAACACATACCTTTCACCTGCCAGTTGGAAAGATGACCGTAACATTGCAGGACGTCTCCATACTCACCGGTCTTCCAGTTGATGAGCAGGAAGTGACCGGTATAATGGACTTTGAGCCGGTATATCTAGTGGAACGATACCTTGGTGTCGAAGTGGAAACCAGTGCAGTAAATGGAAAATTTATTCGCTTGAAGTGGTTGAAGGATACTTTCAAGAATCGATTGAATGAAGATTTCACTGAGGCGGAGGTAGAGTGCTACTGCAGGGCTTACATCCTTACACTATTTGGCGGCGTGATGTTCCCAAATTCGACTGGTCATTCGGTCTCCTTGATGTACCTGCCATTGATTGCTGATCTACGAACAGTCGGCTAGTACAGTTGGGGTAGTGCCACGTTGTCGTCCCTGTACCGGAGTTTGTGTAACTGTAGTCTTGGTTCGGTGCAGATGAATAGACCAATGATCTTACTACAAGTCTAGAATTGGGAGCGTATTCATGTGGGTCGGCCCGTAGTACGGAGGAAAATACCCAATTGGATCCATCTCCCCGAGGACCAGTACATGTTACCTCCACTCAGTGTTTACTGGTCCGGCAATCTCACATGGACGGCCAACCCTAACAGATTCCTGACGTACTTTCGTGATGAATTGGATAGGTTGGCAGATGACTGCGTCGTGTGGCTACCCTACACGGAGGTGCGTGTTACTCGACTACCGCCTATTTGCTTGTACAGACGCGATCTGTGGTTGACAAAGGCACCACTAATCTTCTTTGGCACAGTTGAATTTTACTCCGCTAATAGAGTGCTACGTCAGTTTGGTCTTCTTCAAATGATTCCTATTGCCGAACCGTTCAATGCCGATATGCATTCTATTACTGGAATGGGTCGACAACTCGGACATAATTGGACCGCATGCTTTGCTACATATGTTGAGAGATGGAATCAGCACTGGTTCGACGAAATCATTGGTGACATTGCTCCGTTTGACGAATCGGTGCATGCGACTTACACGGCCTGGTACGAGAGGATGACTAGACGCTATATCTCTCTGACAGTGCAGACTCCTACTGGTGTGATAGTCCCGATTCATCGACCAGCAGCCGAACCAGAAAATGAACATTCGCAGAATTTGCCTATGTTCCAACCGAAGACATCGGCTCTTCGTACAATTGTAAGTTGATAAGTGTTGTTGTATTTTTTAAAGTTTTTCTAAAATTTTGTTTTATATATACATGCACTGTATTTAATATTTCAACTTCTCATGTTCTGTTGCTGGGCCAGACTTGGACTATGGCTAAAAAATGTGCTGCTGTGTTGAGAAGTAACATCGCGAGTCCGGTAAAGGACTTTGCATGCAAGATGATGACGTCGTGTCGTGCACAAGCTGATGCTGTTATCAAGGGAACAATCTTAGATGTTATACTAACTACTCTTGCCTATCGAACCAGTGCACGTGGTGTTCGTAGGAAAAAATTTGTCCGTAGACCCCCACCTCGTCCTATAAACGATTCCGAAGAAGAAGATGAAGAGGCTGAGATACAAGAAAATATTGAGGGCACACAACAACAAGAAGAGGATCCGATTCTGATGTCCAGCGTCACACAGGCCACTCCACAACGTGGTAAAAGGCAAAGGAGACCCCCCGCTTTCTTCACACCCAATCCGTGAAGCTTTTTTGTATTAATTTTTCAATGTTTTGTAATGTATGTTTCAATGTTGTAAACTTTTATAAATTTGGAATGTATGAAGCAATGCAAGTTCGTATGGGGTGTGTGAGTGTGTGATTGTTTCATTTTTTCAAAGTTTTGAATGATTGTGTTTTTGTGTTATGTATGAGTGTGAATGTTTAAGAATTGGTTAATTTAAGTGGGAATGTTGCAAGTTGAGAATTGGTGAAGTATTGTGGTAAAATTGATTTACTGAATGATTGAAGAGTATTGTATACAGGCCCCACTGTGAAATGGATTATAAATGTATTTTTTTAAGCCTAGACTCGCTTTCTCAGAAACCAACTCTAGTATTGAGCTCCTCGCTTTCTGAGAAAGCGAGTGTGGAGCTTGTATGCATTTTACTAGCACACCAAAGACTATGTAAAATCTCCTCGCTTTCTTGAAAAGCGATTGCATTTGCTTTCTCAGAAAGTGAGGAGGTCAATACTAGAGTCGGTTTCTGAGAAAGTGAGTCTAGGCTTAAAAAATATAACTTCAATTTTGCTTACAGTACTCATCAACCAATTCACCAATTGTCAGCAACCCACTTTATCAATTCTCAACACGCAGCAATCACACTCATACATAACAAATGGAAATTAACGCTTTATCAGAATTAAACTCATACAAATTAGTACAAAGTCCAAATTACATAGTACAATTACAAACAAAAACACATTCGAATTTGCCTATGGATTAAATATTTTGAGATCCTCTATTAATACATCGCCACTTATTGTGTCCATGCAACCCACATTTTGAACATTTCATTCCCGTACCCCTGCTAAACCTATCTCTCACATTCATGTCGTTGCGAATTCTCGTAGATCTAGGCTGGCCTTTCCTTGAACGTCGCAAACTTGCATCAGCTACGACTTGTGGTCCATCAATAGTAGGCCAACATGCTGGATCTAGAGTTGGATGAAAAAGGGGAGCCCATGTTTGTGCTAATGAAGTAACAATGTAAAATTTATCAACAAAACGCTTGTGATCGATTGCACGATATGCACAAGCTGCCATTACATGAGGACATGGAATATGGTATAGTTGAAATTTTATACATGTGCATGTTTTAGTACCCAAGTTAACAGTGTGCAAGTTCCTACCCTTCCTTTCTCCACTTACCATGCGTAGCCCGTTTTGACTGCAAAAACTCTAGGTTCATGATGAAACATTGTAACCTCATGTCATTTTGCTCTCTCACGGCGACTATCGATCAATTCATGTACTCTTCAAGCAAAAATCTTCTCTTCAGATAAAAGCTTATTGGCTTCCTATCGACAAGTAGTAAAGTAAGAGTTTAGATGATAAAAGATCATCTCCACAATCGCAGTTATCGGTAAACTACGGACACCTTTCAAGACTGAATTGAAGACTTCTGATAGGTTCGTAGTTATTATGCCATATCTTCGACCTTCATCTGCATAAAGTGCCCATTTCTCAGTCGGTTTCTCTTTCAACCAATTAGCTGCCTCGACATTGATGGTTTCAAGTTCAGCAAGTTTGGTCCTGAACTTTTTGGGTTGGTTTTGACATGCTATAATTTTGGCTTTTTTCCACAATGTCTTGCTACCAAATTTACTAAGAAATTTGTAGCGAAATGATGCATACGATAACGATGATATGCATTAGGTTCGTTCCAAGCTTCATTTTGCAATAACATAGCAGACAAATTACCAGCATGACGATCAGAGATAACACACAACTCAATACGATCGGTGAAAAAATACCGAATGCAACTCATAAACCATGTCAATGTATTTATACTCTCTCCATAAACTAATGCAAATGCAAAGAGAAATAAGCTATCATTCGCATCCGACGAAACAACAATTAACAAACAGCCCTTGTACTTACCGTACAAGTGAGTTTCGTCAACACTGATAACAGGTCTGCAAGATTTGAAACCTTCAATCGAAGGACCAAATACCCAAAATAGACTAGACTAATATTTATCTCAGTGGACAATAGTTCCTGGATTTGCTGCTTGTAATGAAAATAGAAGAAAAGGCAACTTCGTGTATGCTTCTTCGAAGGTACCAAACAACCTCTCAATTGCCTTTTGTTTTGCAATCCAAGCTTTCTTATATGAAATCTGATAATTATATTGTAGTTTCACTATCTCAATAATGGCCCATGGTGTTAAACCTATCTCAGACTTCACCATACTCACAATCAAATTTCAAACAAGGTTAGAATCAACTTTACAGTGGTCCTGCTTCAACGTGGGATTCGTACAAGTATGAGGCCCAACTATATTCTTCACCACGAAATTTGTCCCGCCTTTTGGAACAATTGCTCGTAATCTCCAAGGGCAGCCACCATCACTTACTACTGAGGGACTTTGTACCATCTCCTCAATGGTACGTTTTCTAGGTGCCAATTTATATTTAATAGTGTACAGTGTCAGTAAAGATTTCAATGTGACGAATTCACAATGTTTCTTGATAGAATACAGCTTCACTGCTTGCTGAATCAACTTTTTACTTACAAACTTCTGTCCAATGTACAATTCGTCTACACTGGATGAACCAGACGACTCTTGTGGAACATGATGTACTCTAGCACCTTGTGTCATCTCCTCGGTAACATGAGCGTTAACATGACATAGCTATCAGCAGCTCTTATTTCATTAGAACTTTTGTTCGTAGGATTCACATTTGCATATTCATCATCTTCGTCCCCATCATCTTTTTCTACACCCTCATGAACTTCATCGTCTGCTTTTTCCTCTTCTTTATCACCGTCTAATAGTTCGCTGTTAATGGTAGCATTTTGAAATAATTCAAATAAAGTGTCATTTGGAACATAGTCATGAACCGAACTAGGTTGACGTGACAACTCAACATCTGTAGAATCTAGGTTTGATGTATTTTGTGAAGGTGTCTTCTTGTGGGAACAGTGGGATTGCTTGTGATGTTTGAATGGGATTTGACCCCATCTGCTGTGTTGGTACTTCTCGTACGAAGCTTGAACTAGGATTATCATGTGGCTGAACATTCATAATTTTGATTTGCTGAATATAACTCTAATGCAGACCAAGTACAATTGAGATCAAGTGTCCTAGCAATCATTGACTTCATAGCATTATCAGTAGTTACTGGCACTGTCATAAAATACTGACCATCTTCTCTTCCTGCTGCGTACCGAGCTAAAATTTTGACATTCCATTGATCCCTATCCTAATTAGTAACTTCATAAATTTTCTCAACTAATTCTGCCAATGTAATGGTACGAGGTGCACAAACTATTTCAGAATCAACGACACTATAACAACAACCTGTCTTTGGATCACGAATTATTTCACCACCAAAGTATAACCAAATAGAAATATCGTAATCCATACCTACGTATATTTATACGAATATACGAGTTATTATCTACCCACAAACAAAACCTATAAAAATGTACAAAATAATATGCCAATATGCATCATACCTTCACAAGCTTATTCGGAAGGATATAGCCGTAGATATTTGGGTACAAGAGATGAAGTTGCTATCCTCTTCAAGTTTATCAAAATTACAATATATGGATCTTTCGGAAGATGGGTTTAGGGTTTTGAGAGAGGAAGGTGATAGGGTTGGAAAAGATTAAGTGAATATATTTTGGGAAGGAGGTCAATTTTAGGAAGCTAGGGTTTTGGGTTTCGGAGTTAAGGATAGAGTAATAAGGGAGATAAGTAAGAGTAAGAACGGAGAGAAAGTGAGATCCAAATTGAGATCTGAAGCTTAAATCAATCGACACTCGTTTTCCGAAAAAGCGAGTTTGGGTTAAACCCCATCGCTTTTTCATAAAGCAAGTCTAGGCTTTTTGAAAACCAAAGCCTCACACTTGCTTTCTGAAAAAGCGATGGGGTTTTACCCAAACTCACTTGTTCAGAAAGCGAGTAGGTCGTTTTGGGAATTTTTTAAAAAGTAGGGCAGTTTGGGAAAAACTTTCAAAAAGTATGATAGTTTAGGAAAAAATTCTGTGGATCGGCTATCAATGGTAGGTACATTAGGTGGATGACATCACTGGAAGAGTTTGGAAAGATAACACCTCCGATCATATTCATGAGGTAAGCCCAAGTGTAACATTGAAGTTGGAAGTTGGTCAGGTTGTCTCCTAAACTTTCGTTGAACTCTGAATATAGCCACGAAAGTCGGATTGATTTACCGAAGAACACACCTTTGTTGTCTTCATCAACCTCTTTCCCGACATAATATCTAACCAATGCTACTTTGTTGAACTCCAGGTTCGGTCATGACAACCCCATCTATCAGAAGTCTAGATATAACAGCTACATCCTGGAGTGTCACCGTCATCTCTCCAACTAGTAGGTAGAACTTGTGTGTCTCCAACCACCATCACTCCACAAGAGTTGTAAGTAATGAATGGTCGCATTTTACATTCACCAACATCGACATTTCGTGGAAACTGGCATTGACCAAATAGTTGCATATATAGGGTGCACCGACAAAGTCGTGTGTAGCCGGAAACTCATCGCCTTAGTCTCTCCCTTACACACCGACTGAGACCAGTGCTCTTCTCGCAAGCATAGTATGGTTGGGTCTAATGAACCAGAACCTCCGTGTAACCACTGTGACTCATTTTTGTATTTTTACTTGTATTTAATTAAATTCCTGGTTATTTTATTTTATTTCTGAGTATATCACTTTTCGTCCCTTTTGAATTGTATGTTGTTGTTCTCCTTATAATTCATTTATTGCTTTGATTCAGTCTTTAATTCTCTATTTGATTGATCTACATGTTGTTCTTGTCCTTGTGTTTTGTCTAAACCTAATTCATTGCCTATTTGTCTCATATTGGACACTTTTCTTCCTATTGGATACTACCCAATTAACCCAAACCCGTGTTGACTCTATATAACCCCACTAAACACCCTAACCCTAATCATCTCTCTCTCTCCCTATCAGCCGTCACCCTACCCTCTCTCCCGATCTCCCCTCTACTGTACCCCCCTCGCCAGTCATCCAACTCCTCACCGGCAGCCCCTTCTCATCGTCATCCCGATCCTCATGCTCCCCTCAACACCCCGACACCCTACTCCTCTCTGCTGTCCTCACCCCATCCCCATCGCACCTCATCCCTGTCCCTGTCTTCTTCTTATTTTGCTGTTGCTGTCGCTGTGGTCAACCGCTGTCCCTAGCGTCGCCGCCGCCCAAGCCATCCCTGTCCCCGCGATTCCCCCTCCTGCCATCGATGCCTTACAGCCTCACCACCATCGATGCCTTGCAGCCTCACCACCGTGCTGCTTTCATCGCCTTGCTGTGCCGTGCCGCTGTTGACCCCCCTTGCTATCGAAAACTTGTTGTTGCTGTCGTGTGTGTTGTGAGACATGTGCTCCGCTCATATTTTGATTGGTGTTAATTCTGGCTCTTGTTCGTGCTGTTCAGTGTTATGTTCGTTGTTCGGGATCCGTTCCCTTTATTCTTTCTTCATCTTCATCTTCGTCGTTATTTTCAGGCAAGTAGCTTGTATGTAATTTTTGATATACAAGTTAAATACCGAATGTAGTCTTGCATGCATTTGTTTTGTACCCTCATGATGATCATATATATCTTGTTAGTTGATTCGTTCCTTCATCACATGATCATGATTAGTTCACAGTAGTTGTTACCCATTGCATGAAAACAAATTAGATTAGATGGACATCTTGATTGTACGCTTGTTTGTGACACACCGTATGTTATAGACAATTTGTACTTGGATGCTTGTTAGGTATATTATCTCATTATAGACTGTTTATTCACATGCCATGCTAATTTGATTAACCCATATACCATGCTTTGTATGACATCTTAGGTTGGATCGTTTGTAATTAAACTATTTGATGAATTGCATAAAAGAACTTTTGTTTTTACTGCTGCCCTATTTTGTACAGTAAATTCAACCCTGTTAACATCAGTAAAATAAATAAATTTGTGAAATTGATTTGTAGGTTTTGTCTTCTAGTTTTCAGAACGTTCGATGGATCTGAATTCTGATTTTCGATGCATGAGTTATTGTTGTTTTACTGCAGTCATATCGTAAATTCCAGATTCTTAATTATATGATTTCTGTATGAAATATTATTTTAAAACTGATATTAAAAGTAGAATTTGAACTTTATATTTTGCTGGTTATGTCTAGACATGACTGGGATCAATCCATAATTTTTGTGGAATTAATTAATGACTTTTGTATCTCATTTCATGCTTATGAAACCAATCGATATATTTCCAAACTACATGCTGTTCAGTAAAGAATTACGTTTTCAACATGATTCTTTTCATTTTTTATGAAAACTTTGTGAATATAAATTGTAGCCTGATTTATCTATTTTATTACCCTTTTAAAGGATCTGGGTTTCGAACTGTATTTTGTGAATTATCTCTGTTTTGGTACTGCTGTGTCTGAACTTTCAGAATTGAAATTTTGTTGCATTACTCTGTTTTCCCAATTATATTGACTATACTATCTGTAATATAATTTGATGATATTTTATATGTTAAGACTAGATATGCTAGGGAATCCCCTAGATTTTTCTCAGATTTGATTATGATGTTTTTAAACTCTTTCCATGCTTATAAACAAGATTTTGCATTTTTCTGGCTAAACATAAATTCTGTATTAACCGCTGTTTTCAACCCTATTTCTGTTCCTGATGTATGACTTGTATATATGCGCTGGATTCGGAAGAGAGTCTATTTTCCATATTTTCTGACGGATCTAAATTTGCAGTTCTATAGCAACGAAAATCTCAGATTTGGTGCAGTAATGTCTTGCTGTCCAGAACTGAAAGTTTCGTTGTTTTGACTGTTATAAGTTATTTTGGTCACCCGTTTGTGTTTCCTATTCATCTTAGACTTGTCCTTTGTCCTTACCATATCTTTAGCCCTATTTTTGTTCGTTCACACCTGTTTAATAATAATGAAAACTAATCAAGCCGGGGTTATAAGGGAAAGACCTAGTAGTTGACAATATAGAAATGTGTATTCAGACGGAAATTCATTTCCCCACTGTTTACTGTGGTACCCACTGGAGGGCATGATCCATGATACTGTTACTGTTTTTCTGAATATACGATACTATAGGTTGCACTACGAAATCTTTAAACGAAACTGTTTGATGTAGCAACCATGTGATATAATTTGGGACGCATGAAGTGCTACCTAGATAGTAATGAATAAGAGACATAAGAACAACTGTTTCATTGTCACATCCTGTTACTGTTAATTGTAACATCCTGCATAAAATTTTTAAATGAAAAATACATTTCTTATTTTTACACGTGCAATGCACGTGCAATATCATCTTATGATTTTTTATTCTCAATTTTAATTAAAAGTTATGCACAATTTCCTTTCAGACCTAATAGAAGACTCTAAGCCCATTAAAATAAATTAAATAAATAAAAATAAACCAAGCCCACAAGAGGAAGCGCACTAAGAAAAATTTTACAATTAGCTGTACACTTGTCATGTAAACAACATGTACAAATAAATAAATAACAACTAACAAATGAGAGTGTGTGCTTGTGGGTTGCACATGCACGTAGTGCAACCCAAAAGTCACAAGAAGAGTTAGCCATGCATAAGAATAGGAAGAGTTGGGAGTTTGTGAGAGTAATGGTGAGTGGGCAATTAGTGAAGGGGGTTATGTAGGTTATGAATTAGAACACTTAATTTGAGTAGTAGAATAGCCGTCTCAAACCCTATAAATACCACCCCTTTTCCTTCATAATCTTGAACCAAAGATCAAAAGAAACAAAAGATAAAAATAAGAAAGAGTGGAAAAAAAAGAGAGAATTGTTTGAGTTCTTGTTTGGAGAAAGGAGAGTTTGCTAGGAGAAGGAGAGTTTGCTAGGGGAAGAAGAAAGTCTCATTCTTGGAGCTAGGAGCAACTTCTAGGAGTCTTCTTCTACTTTAGAATCTTCATTTGAGGTGGGTGCCTTCTTGAGCTTTCTAATTTATAGTATCATGTATGTGTAGGTAAATTGATAGATAAACTTGATATGCATATGAGTAGTGATTAAATTGAAATGACGATATTTAGAATGAAGATGCATGCTAATTGAATGAATTTCATGAAGATAAGTTGAATTGATGTTGCTTAATTGCATGGTAGTACATATTGATTAGATTAAATGATATGAAAATAGATTTGTACACAAAGTTACTAATTCATGCAAAGAAAGTTATTGTTTTAAATTTTGTTTACACTTCAGAAAATCATATCGAATAAAATAGTTGGAATCTGGAACTAAAACTTTTTGGGGAGCATCTTGTATATGTCAGTAACATCCCTTTAAAATTTCATAAGATTAGGAGTTCGTTTACTATTTTAATAAATTCTAAACTCAAAACTGGTTAGTAGTTGGCTGGTTGCAGGAATTCTGCACACCTTTCGGTTTTTGATTAATTCAGCATTGTAAATGAAATAATTTGAGAAAAGTCAGAACTAAGAAATTATAGTAGACACGTTAACCTTTCTGAAAAGTCCAAGAACTCAAATTTTCATAAAGAATTGGATTTTATATGAATTTTACAAGACTGTACAGTAGCAGTATTTCAGTATCTCGACCCCACTGTATATTTTGAAGAATTCAGGGTTTTTTTTTTGATATTCCGGATAAAGCCAAACGGCTCCAGCAATCAAAAAATATATATATCAAAAAACAGTTAAGATACAGAAATAAATACATGAGTTTACAAGATGTAAAACAGAAGGAAGCTAACAAAAGATACAACAAAATAGATGATTTAAGCGCAAATTAGAGAACTGCGAACTAAAAGAAGAAACAAAACCGAGACGGGCAGCGGAGCAAAACAGCCAGAAAAAATATCGCAACGAAGAGAACGAAACACCAATACGCATCAAAACGGAGAGGATACGTCCACAAGGTAAACGTCTGCGAAGAAGGAGAAGTTGCAACGTTCCGAAAGTACGATCCTGGGATACGCAACCCTTGAAGACATGCGCAAACATAGTGAACCGATCCAAAGACAAATCAAAAACTCAGGATGCAAGCAGCCCCACTCGAGGGCACCAAACACCACCTGCATCGACAAGAAAATAGAAGAAAATGCAGAGAAACAGCCGCACCGCCAATCGCGAGTCTGCGAACTCCGATTGCGAAGAAAGGAGAAGATAACGCACACCACAAAATATGAAATGATGAGGCAAAATGGATAGAGTCAATCCCATCAGCACAGGAAAACACAAGCACCACCAACCACTCAAAGCCCCACCATACCAACAAAGATAAGGATCGAAACCGAGCAAAACCTCGGGTGTGCCCAAGAAGAGGTGCCTACACAGAGGCTGCTTGCTTCGCTAAAATACGAGCACTCACGCGAGTAAGCACATTAGAGTAGAGTTTCTTATTGTATTTATGCTTAGCGGGGGGAGGAAAGACCTCCGCCAAAGAATTCAGGGTTATACATATGGTATTTTGAGAAAACTTATAACTACAAAATGAAAGTAGACTTGTATACCTTCAGTTTGATATAAAGAATGCTAAGTTTCGTGAAGTACACAATTTTCTATGATTTTTACAAATAGCATGAAATGCAGTTTTCTAACTTTGAATTTACTGTTTCACAATGTTACTTAAACGACTTGATTGAAAATATATTCTTGCTGTTTTAAGTTATATTTTGGGAAAGTAAAGATCATATTCATGAGTAGATGAAATGTGAACTTAAGAAAGACACATATATATAAGATTAAGATGTTAAGATTATTTCAAAATAAATCAAAGGAAGATGATAAGATTGATTTTCAAAGATAAATTTCAAAGAGATTATGTCTTAATCTTAATTAACTTGATTCAAGAAAGTTTTGGATGAATATGAAAAGTGTTTGTTAAAATGAATAGGTTGAGATTGTACCTATTGATGAATGAATAAGAATGCATGAAAGAATTTGAATAAATTATGAATACATGAAATTTGAGAATATGAATTATAAGGGGATGAGTACCCCAAGTTGTTGAACATGGAAAGATGTTGATTCTAGAGGCTTAGTGATGCCCAGGTACCGAAAAAAGTAATGGTAATGAATAATTAGGGTGCGTTTGGTAACTTGTTCTCAAAATATTTTCTCAAAATATTTTTGTGAGAAGGCGTTTGGTTTACTTTTGAGAATCGAATCTTTTCTCAAAAGATCCTTTCACCTCTTTTCCTCACCTTTGTCCGCTTCCCCCCATCTCCCATCCTCCTCTGTCGAAAAAAAAAACCCTAACCCCAGCTTCTCCCCTCTCGTCACTCCCCGGTCGTCACCTCTCTCTCCACCCTCTTCGCCACCCTTCCTCTATCGTTGCTTTCCCCCATCCTCTTTCTTCGCTGACCACGTTAGATCTGAGATCTATTAGATCAAATCGCCAGATCTGGAAAACCCTAACGCCCTCTTTCACTCCTTCTCACCCCGCACCCTCATTCGTTGCTCTCTTCGGGCCCCTCCTCACCCCGCTCGGAGCTCGCTTCATGGTCTGCGAGACCAGATCTGCTTTTGCTAAAAGGTGTCTTCGAAATCGTAGCTCACGAATCCGACGCCGGTCGAGGGAATCCGTCGGAGACAACTTCACCAGGTTTGGTAAGCAGGAATCGAGGGTATGTTTCATATCTTTGCCCAATTTTTTGATGCTGTTATGGTAATTGGTCTATATTTGGACACTTGCCTCATAAAAAAATCCCTTTTTTAGGGTTAATTTATCGCTCGTAGTGAAGATTTGAGGATCGGAATTTTTTTTTTTTTTGGGGGTTTGCTGCGATTTCAAAATCTCGGGTACTGATCTGTTTATGGAGATTTTGAATACTGATTCGGAGATCTTGAGTGCTGATCTTGAGTACTGTTTTTTTATGGATAGTACACATCATCTACAATTTCTCTAGTAACCTCAAATTATAGCTGTATAATGTTTATGCTCACCAAAATAATGACTGTTATTTATTACTGATCGTTAAGGGAAAGGAGATTGATATGGACAGTGATTTTGGTCTTTGGCCCGCAAGTCATGTGCGTACATTTGTTGAGTTGATGGAGGCCGAGGTAGATCGGAATAGTTTGAAAAGTGCAAAATTCGATGCGAGACAATGGTCTCAATTGATGAATTTATTGAACCAACAATGTAATCGTTCATACAATTTACTGATCACACTATTGTGCTGGTTTGTGCACACAGCATGGAAATTACAACCCAGTTAAACTGCAACCTTCATCAAAGAAAGAAGAATTCATCGCAATTTTGAGGTAGACATCAGAATAAGTTGGAACTTGATAAGTAAGGCAAACAATGGATATGATGAATTTATTAATGGATACTACACTTTCAAAATTTGATAGTGATGATGTAAATTATTCTGATCCTATAATACTCTTTAGAGTAATTATTGTTGTTTGCCTTAAAAGAAGATAATAATTGGGTTGTAGTTTCCATGTTGGGCATACAAACCAGTAAAATGAGGTGATCAGTATTGATGCCCTATGTTAGTAGGAGATTATCACCTCCAACATGTTGGTAACTGGCCCTAAATGCCTGATTGGGTTGCAGTCTTCCAGGATGTATTCTTTGATGAATGTTTGAGTTTAACTGGCTTGTATTCTTTGATGAAGGCCTCAGTTTAACTGGGTTGTAGTATTTTATTATTGTTTCGGTTGAACTGGGTTCAAATTTCCATAGTTGTGTACACAAACCACTACACTGCTGTGATATGAACCATCCATGTTGTTCACACAACTCAGTTTAAGTGGGTTGTATTCTTTGAGAAAGGTTTCAGTTGAATTGGGTTGTATTCTTTGATGAATGTTTGAGTGTAACTGGGCGGTATTCTTTGATAAAGTTTTCAGTTTAACTGGGTTGTACTCTTTGATGAAGGTTTCAGTTGAACTGGGTTCAAATTTCCATAGTTGTGTACACAAACCAGTACACTTCTGTGATATGAACCATCCATGTTTGCACAACTCAGTTTAACTGGGTTGTATTCTTTGAGCAAGGTTACAGTTGAACTGGCTTGTACTCTTTGATGAATGTTTGAGTTTAACTGGGCTGTATTCTTTGATAAAGTTTTCAGTTTAACTGGGTTGTACTCTTTGATGAAGGTTTCAGTTGAACTGAGTTCAAATTTCCCTACTTGTGTACACAAACCAGTACACTTCTGTGATATTAAACACCATCCATGTTTGCACAACTCAGTTTAACTGGGTTGTATTCTTTGAGAAAGGTTTCAGTTGAACTGGCTTGTACTCTTTGATGAATGTTTGAGTTTAACTGGGCTGTATTCTTTGATAAAGTTTTCAGTTTAACTGGGTTGTACTCTTTGATGAAGGTTTCAGTTGAACTGGGTTCAAATTCCCCTAGTTGTGTACACAAACCAGTACACTTCTGTGATATTAAACACCATCCATGTTTACACAACTCAGTTTAACTGGGTTGTATTCTTTGAGCAAGGTTTCAGTTCAACTGGCTTGTACTCTTTGATGAATGTTTGAGTTTAACTGGGCTGTATTCTTTGATAAAGGTTTCAGTTTAACTGGGTTGTACTCTTTGATGAAGGTTTCAGTTTAACTGAGTTCAAATTTCCCTACTTGTGTACACAAACCAGTACACTTCTGTGATATTAAACACCATCCATGTTTGCACAACTCAGTTTAACTGGGTTGTATTCTTTGAGAAAGGTTTCAGTTGAACTGGCTTGTACTCTTTGATGAATGTTTGAGTTTAACTGGGCTGTATTCTTTGATAAAGTTTTCAGTTTAACTGGGTTGTATTCTTTGAGAAAGGTTTCAGTTGAACACCTTTTAAACTCACTTTTTCAGGAAAACAGCTTCCAGATAACAGTTTTCAGCTACAAATATAACAAAACAGCTTTTAAACTGTTTTTTTCAGAAAAACAGCTTTCAGATAACAGTTTTCAGCAAGAAATATAACCCAACAGCTTTTGGAACTCACTTCTTCAGAAAAACAGCTTTCAGATAACAGTTTTCAGCTAGGAATATAACAAAACAGCTTTTAAACTCGTTTTTTCAGAAAAACAGCTTTCAGATAACAGTTCTCAACAAGAAATATAACCAAACAGCTTTTAAACTCACTTTCTCAGGAAAACAGCTATCAGATAACAGTTTTCAGCTAGGAATATAACAAAACAGCTTTTAAGCTCGTTTTTTCAGAAAAACAGCTTTCAGATAACAGTTTTCAGCAAGAAATATAACCGAACAGCTTTTAAACTAGCTTTTTCAAGAAAACAGCTTACAGATAACAGTTTTCAGCTAGGAATATAACAAAACAGCTTCTAAGCTCGTTTTTTCAGAAAAACAGCTTTCAGATAACAGTTTTCAGCAAGAAATATAACCGAACAGCTTTTAAACTCGCTTTTTCAGGAAAACAGCTTTCAGATAACAGTTTTCAGCTAGAAATATAACAGCACAGCTTTTAAACTGTCTTTTTCAGAAAATAGCATTTTACAGTCTAGTTTTAAGAAAACAGCATTCAGGTTTATTTTTTATACACAAACAGGTTATACAATTTCATTTTCAGAAAACAGTTTTCAGAAAACTATACCAGACAGCTTTTACACTCTCATTTTCACAAAACAGTTTTCACAAAACAGTTTTCACAAAATATTTTCACAAAACTATTTTCAAAACAACAAACCAAACGCACCCTTAATTTTTGAGAATTGGCCAATAAGGGTGTCGTTCTCGGTATTTTTGTGTAAGACCGGTAGGAGGGTAAACTAGTTCTAGATAGTATTATTTATTCATATTCAAACTTAAGAATTAAGCACTAAGTGAAGATGTAATAAACTTGGGCAAACGTAAGTGGAGGGCCTCTATATAGTCGGGCGGTGAATTCCGGGACTATAGATCCAGTCGGGCGGTGGATTTCGGGACTGTGGTTGCTTGCGATGGAGGCGAGCCTTAATTAAATCCAGGATTATGATTGATCGGACGGTGGATTTTGGGATCATGAATAGTCGAGAAGATAGTAGGCCGTACTCCAGTGTATATGTGTATACCGGGGCTAAAGGGACACTTGCGGGATGTTCGCACGACGAGGATTCTGTATAGTCGGGCGGTGGATCTCCAGGACTGGAATCCGTACTCGTGGAATGTCTAAACTTTGTTTTATTACTGGGTAGTTATCATGGCGAGGGATTAAATCCTTTAATGTGGAGTACGTAGGTACTTGCCCTCGGACCTATGTAGTATGGGATGCATAGAATTCGAACAAGTATGCATTAGTATCATTGTAGTATAACACCTGCTTTAGGCATTAAGTCATGTCATACACTAACATATCTAGGGTATTCACTCTTTACACTTTTATATGCATTCAAATTTGTGATTTGTTAAAGTAAGAGATTTCGTTATAATACAGCATAGAGAGGATCGTTGTTTGTAACATTGCGTCAGTTGTAAGCAACTGACGTGCCCACAGTTTCATATACAGGACTTGGATCTTATAAGGAGATATAAAGATGAATTTGATGTTGATGAATAATTACATGTTCAAGTTGTTGAAATTGTATATTTATCATGTTGTACTTTATTTATTTTCTGTTGCGTTATTGATATAAAAGAACAATGATGTAATAAAAGTTTCAAAATTCCTTGTAAAATTATACAAAGTGAAGTGTAAATCCTGTTGAGCTACGAATACCGTATTTTGGTATTCGAGGCGTTACATTACTGTTGACCCTTACTGTTACTGTTGACTTCACTGTTACTGTTACTGTTATACTCTTTACTGTTTACCCACTGTTTACTATTATCCATAGACTGTCATCCTTTGTTGCTTTTCCTCCATATCAGTACTTCCTGTTTTTGTATTATTTTCCCCCTTTCCTTTTTCTGCTTGTACTACTTGTGACCCGGAACTTGCAACTAATGGGCATCATGTTTTCCTGTCTTCCTATTTTCCTTGTAATTGTCATATGAGCAGGTTTTGCTGATCGCTTGCCTACTGGAGTTGGTGAGCAAAAGTTTTGAGCTGCGCATTGGACAATTTTGCTTAATGTTTTGTTTTGAACTATCATATTCATATTTATGTATTGAGGCTTGTATTTGGGCTTGTAGCCCTAGAATATTGTTTTGTTTCAGATCTCGTAATTGTTTGAAATATTCATTATCGTTGCAAATAAATACTGTTGATTTATAATTGTTTATGCATGCTTGGTTGAGTATATTGCTATATTTACTGTTGTGTTGAGTCAAGTAAATCCATACAGCTTATGGATGGTGAAAACTATCCGCTGGGCTTAGTCACGTACCGTATTCCGTATTCCTTTTGGGAAGTGGGGCGTGACACTCCGTGTGTGGTGGGAAACGACGCACCTACTGCATGCGAAGTAAATGGTTGGTTGGCATCCTACACAAAAGTATAAATTCTTGTTATTATAGAAACAATATTATACATTGAGATTCAAAGCTAAAAATAATAACCGCTTCTTATTTGTGAGGGTGGTTGGCCTTTACCACTGCCCGACGGCTGTGACGATCCACTCGATCGCAACATTTCTCTGTCAACATTAATAAAGCACTTCTCATGAACAAAATTCGAGTTTTGGGAATACAGTACTCGTCTCAACACACTACGTATATCCATTTCTACAGACACAAATCTTCTACATTTTGAAAAATAAACCAATTCTCATATATAAAAAATTCGACTATTGACTACTCGTATCAATACATTACTCATATCAATATCGAAATCTCAATACTCGTATCACACTACTACTCATATCAATCTCCACAACATCTCAATACACTACGTATATACTTGCATACATACATATAAATCTCAATACACAGTGAATAATTTTTTAACAAATTAAGGGTTTTAGATTACCTTGCACAATACAGAGTTTAATGGCGTAGATTTTGTCGGTGCTGAGTGGGGAAGTTGCCAGATAAGCTCTTCTATTTGCTCGGCAATTTCGTTATCAAGGTGAGCTGTAGAAGATTTGGCACCGAGATCCAAGCGGGGGGGGGGGGGGGGGGGGGGAGAGGAGGGAAACAATTTTTTTGTAATATATGCCATTTTTTAAAACTATTTGCAAAAAGAGGACAGTTGTCAAAGTAATTGCGCTCGATGACTCAACAACTACGATTGCCATTCCCAATGGCGAGCAAAATTATTTCGTACTCGTCGTTGGGAACGGCGGGCCTAGTCTGACTTTTTTGGAGAAACTCGTTGTTCCCAATAAAGTGTTTAGTTCAAAATTATCAAAAAAGACTCGTCGTTCCCAACGGCGAGGTTCTTTGTACTAGACTCGCTGTTGAGAACGACGAGGTTATATGAAACTTCACAGAACATAGTTTTTTCAAAAATTCACTAAGTCCAATAGAGAGTTTCACTATCTGTGAAATTTCATATAACCTCGTTGTTTCCAACATCAATTCTAGTATAAAGAACCTCGCCATTAGGAATGACGAGTCTTGTTTGATAATTTTGAACTAAACTCGCCGGTAGGAACGATGAGTTTCTCCAAAAAAATAAAACTAGGCTCGTCGTTCCCAACAGCGAGCATGAAATAACTAAGCACGTCGTTGGGAATGGCGAGTGTAGTTGTTGAGTCATTGAACACAACTACTTTTGCAACTGTTCTATGTTTGCAAATAGTTTCAAAAAATGGCATATATTAAAAAAATGAGGGAATCGGAGGGGATTAGATTAGGATTATGGTTTATGAATTAGGATTTTATTAATTTTTGGGGATAAGAAAGATTAGAGATTGAATGAAAAGTGTGGGATCTAGGGTTTTCGGGTTTTAGGTTTAGGAATGGAGGGGGAGAGAGATAAAGTGAAAGGCGAGAGAGAAACGGGTGTCAATTTTACATGTAAGCACTATTATACTGATGACGCTATATCCAATAACGACATCCCGCATAAGGTTGTCGTTATTAGGGATAGCTACATCAGTTATAAGATGCTTCACACTTGCAATTTTTTATCAAGTCAGAGAGCTCGTAATTCTCAAGTCCTAGTTGTGAAATGTACCTATGATGTTATTGCCAATAGCAGCATCTGATTTTTTTTTTTACAGGTGCCGCTATTGGCAACAACGAAATCAAAATAACGTATGCCGTTATTGCAAAAAGCGTTTTATGCTGACATGTCCAAAAGTGAGCCAGTTAGGTAAATATTTTCAAAAGTGGGTCAGTTTGGTAATTATTTTCAAAAAGTAGGTCAACGAGGGAAACAATTCTCAAAATCACAAGTCAATGCGTTGGTCTGACCACGAAAATAAATACATTGATTGACAATTTTGACAATAACTAGTTAAAATTTACCGTGCAACAAGTGCACGTGGCTTGGTAAACATGTCAGTTAAATATTTTAACAACGTTCTATGTTGTTTAGAAAATCAATTATAGAAAAAAAAATCTCATTAAGAACTCAAATGAATCTATAATATGATCATTATATATTAATTATGTACACAAAATAATTAAAATTTTAATAGAATCTAAATATTATATGTAGTCTTCGGTAAACAAAATAACATGTAAATAATTGTCTAATCTAAAACATAAAGATATTAAAAAGGATATTAAAAAGAGAACAAATTAGTAAGTCCTAAACTGATATCATCAAATTTTTCATAAGATCAATCATTATTTTTCCAAGAATACTGCAGTTATGGTGTCATCAAAGCTTATGTTCTAGGAATTGATTCCATATTCCTTGCAAACAATTGTTGAAAAAATATGGTGGTAATTTTATTAGGTTTATGCAGCGGATCAAGTATATTATTTAGAAAATACATGATTCAATAAGACTTACGATATATGTGCTTACAAATTCTGGTTGATATAAATTATGAGTCAAAACTGAAGTGAGGAACTTTTTTTATCTGGGAAATCTAGCAATCATTTCGCCATTTAATGAATTAATGCACTCATTGTTCACTGCTGAAATATCACGTTTGGTGATGTAGCCAGGAAAGTGTGCATGTTGATGGAGTGGAGGAAAAACATTATCAAGCAAGGCATTCTCGGATACTTCAAAGTTTAAGTATTCAACGATCATCTCCTTTGAAATTTAAACTGAATCATCGCCGGCAACTGCCACCTCTCCATTCCCTACTTGAAGCATTAAGTCATTGAGTAATGGATATACTAGTGCCCTCATATTTTGTAGTAATTGTATGATTTCCATTTTTTGGCATAGATCAAATTTTACCAAGGAAGAAGCAATAGTCTGTTCCCTCGTTCCACGTGGTACCACTGGAATGACTTGTCAAAAATGTCCAAATAAGACCTTACTCTACACAAAGATCTAGATGACTTAACAGAACACCTTGCTCTGACTTCTAAAATATTGATCTTCTATTGTGCGTCGTACATATGTAGTTGTTGAAGCCAAAAAACCACAAACCTTGACATTTTCTCTAATTAAATTATTAATGGGTTTTAAGGGTTCATGGAGAACTCTTATCTCTTGTCAAGTCCATATTTTCTATCCCTTGTGCATCCAAGGCCAGCCCCCTAGTGGAGGCAGGGGAGGCGGCTGCCTCGGGTCCCCGAATTTTGCACATTTTTAGGGCCCCCAGAATTTTTTCCTTATAATTAAATATGCATATTTTGCGGGTAACTTTTTTTGGGCTTCTATTTTTTAAATTAGTACTTTGACTGGCTTATTTTAGTTTAGATTTGGTTTGTATGGAGATTTATTTTCTTCAAATCCCTAAATCGCTATCTATTTCTTCATATATATCGGTTTATAAGAATTCTAGAAAAAAAAAATTTCAAAATTTTTACCATTTTTTTTAAAAAAATAGCTCTGTATGGGAGCC
This sequence comes from Hemerocallis citrina, assembly GCA_017893485.1. Lineage (NCBI taxonomy): Eukaryota > Viridiplantae > Streptophyta > Magnoliopsida > Asparagales > Asphodelaceae > Hemerocallis > Hemerocallis citrina. Next base: position 82,614,287 of record CM030368.1, read on the forward strand.
CCATTTCGGGAGTTCACATTGGCCCCCCATAAACTCAGGGCCGACCCTGTGTCCATGGGCACTAGCTTGAAGGCTACAAGCAAGGCACTCACGTAACACTTATGCCAGCATTAGAGAGACCATTACATTAGCTATTGTTATATAGAATCATTCAAAGTACAGCACATATCAAAACATGATTTCAAATCACAAAACAATAAATTAAAAAATATAATGAAACTGATCAGTAACTTCTTTGTTAATTATTTCAATGTAACTACCTTGGGGTGAACATTTTAACTTTGTGATACACATGAAAATATTCAACAGAACATAGTTTCGTTGTTGCATATCCACAGTTCCCATGTTCAATTATGCACAACCTAGGCATTCACATACAACAAACAAAAAAATAAATAAAAAACTTTCTTATTCAATCGGAAAATGTCCCTGAATTGGTCCTGGAAATGGGATGCGCATACGTGTATAAGAAATGACAACATAGATATACTAATATATCTATGTTGTAATACTTAATACAAAAACAATAACACACGCATACATATCCCCCTTGCCCCTTCTCCATCTCTACATAAACTTATAAATGTAGATATGTAAAAGAAATTATCAAGACCTGCACACAACTATATTTGAAAAGAGGACAAAGTTTGAACGACATATCACTAGCTCTTATCCATCAATATTTACTTTAGTTAGCAAGCGTAGTACACGAAGAATTCCTTTAGCTACCTCAAATTCACAAAAACATAATCGTACTTCATCTGAGAGGCGAGTGAATTCTCCATTATAAATAACAAGTATTTTACACTTTTATTTTACTGTCTTTGTTGGTCAAGTATCTTCTTTTGCAGGTAGATACTTAGACAACCTTTATACGGTAGGTGTTTTACGATATCAACAGGTATTTAACAGCACCAACCAAAGTTGCACCGATGATTAAGTATCTACCATTGTAATACTTTACTAATGGTTAAGATTGTTGGTTCTGTGAGGATGAAGGTACAGAACAAGTTTGTAGCAATGTTATAAAGAACTGTCTTTTTTTATTTTCAGAAGAGATGAAATAACTCATCAATAAACCTAAATTTAGATATATACCCTTAACACTCGATAAAAAAAAAAACAATGGCAAGACAAAGAAATTTCTTTATAATAATACAAAACTTGAGCAATTTAATCAGCCATCAAGACTATTTGGAAAAAGATTTTTTTTTTTATTAAAAACAACAAAAAATAAGCATGAATCTAAAAGTTTATTCTTTGATATTGCTAGTGTAGTCAGACCTTCCCGACGGACCTTTAAAAAACACAAGTAGAAAATATTTAGGGTAGAGAATATTCTACAAATCTTAAAGCTTAACTGCGATGTTTAGCTCCACCCATTCTCAAAGAGTTACATTGTAATCTTGTGGTAATTCCACCATTAGATTGTCAAAGCTGTCTACTGCCTCCTTGATGGCCTCCAAGACAATACCAATTTGCAATTCTTTTGGCAGACCATATGAAAATAATATACCATATAAAATATTCCTCACTTTGTAACAGGCCTTTGCAATCAGAATCAAGGTGTTGATGATGGACTTTTCAGTTTTTTTCATTTCCATTGGAGTTATGTGAATTTCTCAAAACGATATGGCTGAGCATACTGTTAGAATTTTCAAATGACCTGCAATCATTTAATTATTAGTGTAAAAAGAACAGAAGAAAAAGAAAGAGAAATTTTGATTATGGAATCAAGTCAACTGAAAATGTGTGACCAAAAAGTATGGAGTTAAAAGTGACACCAAAAGGTGAAATTCTAAATTCAATATTGAAAGATAAAAAAGAAATCTCATATTCATATAGGAGAAAGTTTCCTTCTACAGGGTACTTGCAATTACTTAGTGGGACTCCCTATAAACGATTGACACCGTTCAATTTGTTCTTTATATCATAATATATACCTCTATAAAATATCGAGTAGTTTGAAGATCGTTTACGCTTTAATAGTAGCAAAAGATTAATTTTTGAATAATGTAACAAATTTGTATCATGTTGTTAGATATTATAGTCCCATATTGGTGGTAGAGTTGCTCTGATACCATGTTAAGATAAACTATGGAGGAAAGCCATTGCAGAGGAATTCAGTGCATTTGATCAGACTGGCACTTGGGATGTTGTTCCTCTACCAGAGGGCGTTCAGCCTATTAGCTGCAAGTGGATCTTCAAGGTCAAATATCAACCTGATGGATCTATTGAGCAGCACAAGGCCCGTCTAGTGGCCCGAGGGTTTACTCAGGAGCATGGCATTGACTATGATGAGACCTTTGCTCCCGTTGCACAGATGACTACTGTTCGCACCCTTCTTGCTGTTGCAGCCATCCGCCGCTGGCCATTATACCAGATGGACGTGAAGAATGCTTTTCTTCATGGTACCTTATCTGAAGTAGTTTATATGCATCCTCCTCCTGGCCTTACTACTCCTCCTCGTCATGTTTGTAGACTTCGCCGTGCTATATATGGTCTGAAACAGGCCCCTCGAGCCTGGTTTGAGTGCTTCCGGCTTGTCATCACCAAGGCTGGCTTCCGTCAGAGTTCACAGGACCACTCTATGTTTATACGGTCATCACCGCAGGGAAGGGTACTTCTACTACTGTATGTTGATGATATGATCATTACTGGGGATGACTCCGCCGGCATTGCATCCACCCAGAAATACCTTCACCAGCAGTTTCATATGAAAGACCTTGGTAAGCTACGTTACTTTCTGGGTTTAGAGATTACTCATGGATCTCAGGGGATACTCATTTCTCAGCAAAAATACACATCAGATATTATTTCCGCTGCATGCCTCTCTGACAGTCGATCAGCTGATACACCTTTAGAGCTTCATGTGAAGCTTTGTCCCACAGATGGTGAGCTCCTTCCTGATCCCACTAGATACAGGCAGATTGTTGGACAGCTTGTCTATTTATGCATGACCAGACCCGATATTGCTCATGCAGTTAGTATTGTCAGTCAGTTTGTTTCCGCTCCTACATCAGTTCACTACGGTGCTCTTCTTCGGATCCTCAGATATCTTCGGGGCACTATCACTCGCTCATTATTCATGCCGTCTACATCCAAACTAGAGCTCAGTGCATATTCTGATTCAGATTGGGCAGGGGATCCGACTACCAGAAGGTCTACCACAGGCTTCTGTCTATTTCTTGGCGATTCGCTGATCTCATGGCGGAGCAAGAAACAGGCAGTTGTTGCATGTTCTTCCACCGAGGCTGAGTACAGAGCAATGGCAGCTACTACTAGAGAGATTGTTCATGTTCGTTGGCTGTTATCAGATATGGGTGTTACACTTACAGGAGCTACTCCACTTTATTGTGATAACCGGAGTGCATTACATATTGCAAGCAACCCGGTCTTCCATGAGCGAACGAAGCATATTGAGATTGATTGTCATTATGTTCGTGAGCGTTTTGAGGCAGGAACCATCTCTCTCCATTCTGTTACCTCTTCCCAGCAGACTGCAGACTTCTTCACCAAATCCCATACAGTTCAGAGATTCCGACACTTAGTAGGCAAACTCACATTGTTTGACCCATCGTGAGTTTGAGAGGGGGTGTTAGATATTATAGTCCCATATTGGTGGTAGAGTTGCTTTGATATCTGTTCACCTCCTATATATAGGTGGTATTGTACTTGGTTAAACTCAATTCAATATTCAGTATTGTTTTCATCTCTCTGATTTATCTTAACACATGTGATGCATGAGAAATAAAACTCGGAGTTGATTTTTGGTTTTTTCATACATACATTTTGTGGCACGGCAAATTTATTAAATGATATGCATCATCCAAATAAAACCCCACTGTATGAGTATAACTGCTCCATACGAGGAAGTTTTCCTCCTACAAATATGAGACTCCATTTCCTATAATTGAAATATTGTTTGCCTTCAACGGTGGCTCTAGATTTGGATCGCTAAGAATCAAATTGTATAACTTAACAATACATTAAAATTTTGTTATAATATTATTCATTTAGCTTACTTTTATAAGAATGTGACGCGAAAAGAAAACAAAAAAGAATAATTAAGTACCTGATATATTCATCAGACCCATTCCTTGTATTGTTCCTTCAATCGTGTAACTTGCAATTCCATCTACCTCACCAACAACGTCTCCCAAACCACTTTAAGTATCGTACTTTCCCATTGTCCCTTTTTCTCACCTATATGTAGCCGCCACATTCCTGCATCATTCAGTTCCATAACTTCTTTAACGTTCTGGGCCATAAGAATGAGGCCAAGAATACTCTCTTCGAGATGTTGAGTGTCTAGTTCATTTTCCCAATACTTGACCCTGGCCTCGAATTCTTTCATCATCAAAAGCCAACCTTATAATCCTCTCATCAATCACAGGTAGCTTCTTTTTTAGCTTGTCGTAAATCTCTTCCAATACTTCAAATGAAATATCCGAAGAAAAGAATTGAGAAATTCAGTGTCAACTGTGGGAGCAATCTTGCCAATATATGTTGTTTTGCTCATTTAAGAATTAAATTTATATAAGAGAAGTAAAGAAAGTGATAGTAAACTACCACTAATAGGGCAAAGCCATACAAGAACGTAAATAAAGTTCATTAAAGCACAAGGAACATATCTATGCTTATCCTCTATTATAATAGTACTCTGTTGATAGTGTCAAGAGCACTTTGCCTTTGAATCATCCAGTACCAAGGTTTAAAAATTTTGGTTTCAGTTTGGTATAAAGTTTGGTATCAGATACTCGCCCATAATTCATTTTTCATGAAGATGAAAGTAAAAATAGTAAACATCGTTAACACATATGTTTACGTTATTCTCCTTTATTGAACACTCTCCTTAGTACAAATTGTCATGACCATCACAGGTTTCATCAACAAAAAATAAGATAGCATCGAAAGTAAAACAGTACCATGTTATGACTGCTTTTGATCAATTAAGGTTAATTTCATTACAATTTACCTAGGTACTGCCAGAAGGATATTTTAATGTAGTTTAGTTATATTACTAAAAGAACAGTGCAGTTCAGAAATACAGTCACTTCCAGTTATCTATTCACTCATTGACTCATTTAATTAGTTAAGATACTATATTGATTGCCCGCTAGTCTTCATACCAAAACAGATAAAAGCTACTTATTGTCAAAAATTTACTAATTCAGCCAAGATTCAATGGCCATACGCTATAAGCTCTCATATCCATCAGTGATAGCTTTCTTGCAACTTCTCGATCATAGCTTAGGAGCAATTAATGTTCCCTTAAAAACATTCATATGAAGAACGGTGTAGGATCTCCAATTTCTTGCCTATTATTGAGATCCTAGGGTCCACCAAATGGCTGCATAAAATTCCGAAGTGGTTCAAACAGTTAGCCAGGCAAAGAAGAAAAAAATTTGGGTTCAAATTACCAGCTTCCATGTAGTTAGCAAATGGAGAGGGTCTGAATCGACCAATCAACACCAATATCATTGACTATGGCCTCAAATATTTCCCTTTTACAGGTTTTAGGGTTCCTTCATATTTGCCATTCCTAACAATGTACATGGTTATACTATTCAAATCTAGTATTAGGCAAAATATCCTAACTTTAATAATTTAGTTGCACAAATAGAATAATTTACAAAAAAATGTGTTGTTATACACTTGTAAACATTGACTGCTTACATTCTTTTAATGATCCAAGTTGAATAGTTTCCAATATTATTGCGTAAGCAATCAAACAATCTCTAACAAGTTGAAGATATAATATATATATATATATATATATATATATATATATAGAGAGAGAGAGAGAGAGAGAGAGAGAGAGAGAAATGCTCCATTGAAAACGGGTTTGTTTTCACTGGGTTGAAAAACAGCGATCTGAGCCGCTGGATCGCTCTTGATCGTGATCAACAGCTCAGATCGTTGTCGCCCATCACCCATCTCACTTAAGTGGCGGAGGATTAATTTGGGAATTTTGTCCCAAATAACTCTTCGCCTCATTCGCTCTAAAAAATTGAATGAACCTAGGCCGTTGTTTGAAACAACGGTCTAGGTTATAAAAAATTGAATCATAGGCCGTTGTTCCAAACAACGGTCTTTTATAACCTAGGCCGTTGTTCCCAACAACGGCCTAGACTATAAAATTTCTTTGTTTCAAATAACCTAGGCTATAAAATTTTATTGCCTAGGCCGTTGTTGAGAACAACGGCGCCGTTGTTGAGAACAACGGCCTAGGTTATAAAAGGCCGTTGTTTGGAACAACGGCCTATGATTCTATTTTTTATAACCTAGGCCGTTGTTTGAAACAACGGCCTAGGTTCATTCAATTTTTTTGGACCCAGACTGGCAAAGAGTTATTTGGGACGAAATTCCCAAATTAACCCTCTGCCACTTAAGTGAGATCGGTGATGGGCGGCAGCGATCTGAGCTGTTGATCACAATCAAGAGCGATCCAACGGCTCAAATCGCTGTTTTCCAACCCGGTGAAAACAAACCCGTTTTCAATGGAGCATTTCTCATATATATATATATATATATATATATATATATATATATATATATATATATATATATATATATATATAGTAAATAGTAATGTGAGCCTCATATTTGTATGAGAAAATTTTACTCATACAAAGTAATTAAATTCACTTGGTGGGGCCCTCATGGAAGATCCACTCTGTCCATCATATTTATCATGCCAGTGGATGTATGTTTAGAAAAAATCAAGTGGTTTGGAGGCCATTTACCCATGCATCATGTAGGTCCAATTTGTGGTTCGATTTGTATTACAATTGAAATCGTTCATTTTTCAACCACATGATGTATAGATGAATGACCTCCAAACCACTTGATTTTTTTCTACACATACATCCATTAGTATGATAAAGATGATAGACGGAGTGAATTTTTCATATGGGTCCCACAAAGTGAGTATATTTACTTTGTATGAGAAAAATTTCCTCATACTCTATATGAGGTTCACTCTTCTTACATATATATCTATATAATAAAACACAAAGATAGCTATCAAGTGGCTCTCATTAAATAGAGTTGAAATCAATGGTTCAGATCTAACCTCACAAAACATATTTTCCCGCCCAAAAGTTTTCCCCCAAAACTCAAATTCAAATCTCAAAACAACTCATTTATTTATTTATTTATTTCTCTCTCTCTTTCTCTCTTATTATCTCTCTATTTACTCAGAAATTTATATTTTCAGATTTCAAGTTTGAAAATTTTCAGATTTTTTATGCATTTTTTATTGCTCATGTTACAATGAAACTAGCAAATATCTCATCAACGGTTAAATTTCATCATTTTTCACATTCAAAGTTCTAAAAAGTTGGATTTTACACCCCCATTTATAATTATTTTTCAACATATACTAATGGAAACATAGACTTCTATTTACAACTAATTATTGTTTTCCTATTCAAACTTGAGCTACATGAATATTGTTTTACTGTTTACAAGACTTTCATATGTTGTACCGTTCCGAAGACGTGCCGTAGGCACGTGCCCACGGGCAAATCTAGTATATATATATATATATATATATATATATATATATATATATATATATATATATCTTCCATTGTGCACCACCACCATGGTGCACACGGCGTGTGCACTCGACCTTCGGGCATTCATATCGACGATCTGAACTGTTCACATTAATCTACACATCTAAATTAGTCTAAATATGTAAAATCAAGTCATTTGAGATTCATTTGTTCATGCGTTGAAGTATTACAAAATTGTATGGCTGAATATCGTTTTTTTTTATAATGACATGATGAATGAGCAAATGAATTTCAAATAACTTGATTTTACATATTTTGACTAATTTAGATGTGTAGATTAATGTGAACGGCTCGGATCGTCGATATGAACGCCCGAAGGCCGAGTGCACACGCCGTGTGCACTATGGGTGGTGCACAAAGGAAGGGGACTATATATATATATATATACTTATTAATTTTTCTCTATTCGGATATACAAGAAGATTAATGCATCTTGATACAAAAGGCTATACGAAAAAGAAGATGCACATCAGATGTACTTTTCTATCATTTCCTGGACTTCATCCATTACAAGCCAAGCTTTGTGCCCTCTGATTACCTCATCCTTCCACTCTCCATCCTTTCATATCTAGATGAGAATGTACATTTTAGTTCCAGTATACTACATAATCTATCTAGCTGAGATAAGATAATTGATTTGAAATGCAGCCTTACTTGGATAGTCGGTATTTTCTAAACAGCGCACATAAGGATTTCATCTATACATAACAAAAGGATAGCAAAAGATAACTGAAATTAATGGAGAACAACTTCATTATTATATCGAATAGGTACTTATATATTTAACTTACAAAAACATTTCCCCTTTTAACGAAAGCTTGAGCAGCTACTTTGTTCACATCCACAAAATAAAATTTCATTTTGCAATTCGTAAATCATATTAGTTAGACCATATTCAGTATCAATTTAGCTGGAAAAAAAACACTACCTTGCTTTTAGTATGTATGATTGTGGGTGTGTATGTATATACATATGAATGTCAGTATGTTTAATGTATCTTGTATGCTTTACTAACCTTGGGTGGTATTTTGCAGTAAGCTTCTCTAGTTTTGGCTTTTAAGTAAATGCAATTTCCACCAAGCAACAATCCTACAGAGAAACTCTGTTGATTCGGATATATTGACCCGTTAAGTCACCACCCAAACCACGATATATTTATGTATTATAGGGAATTTGGTGTCTTAATGATGGAATGATCGTAGCAGTAAAAGTATTGAATTTAGAAGTTGAAGCTGCATCAAAAAGCTTTGATGCAGAATGCCAAGTTTTAAGGACAGTTCGCCACAGGAATCTCATCAAAATTATCAGTGCGTGTTCAAGTTTGAACTTCAAAGCTGTTGTCCTCTAATTCATGGCTAAAAGTTGTAACGCCCCGAATTCCAAAATACGGTAATTCGTAGCACAACAGGATCTTTACTTCATTTCGTACAATTTTACAAGGAATTTAAAAGTGTTTCTTTGTACAACACTGTTCATTTTACATCAATGCAGCGGAATAATAAAGATTACAATATAACACATGTACAATTTAAACTTCAACATTTAAAACGGCCTTTAGCTTCAATTTCATGTTTAAGTCTTTGCCAATTCATTGAACACTGTGGACACGTCAGTTATATACAACTGACACAATATTATAAAACAGCGATCCTCATTATACCGTAATATAACGATTCTTTATACTTTAGCAAACACAAATTTGAATGCATTACAAAATGTAAAAGTGGCTATCCTAAACATGTCAGTGTATGATATGCCTTACATGTCTAATACAGATGTTTACACTACGATGCACTAATGCATGCTTGTTCAGATTCTATGCATCCCATACTATATAGGTCCGAGGGCAAGTCCTTAAGGTACTTCACATTATAGGGTTTACATCCCACGTCATGCAACCTAACCCAATGAATATAGTCCAATGCATAGTCACTGAAGAGTCGCACCCCCAGGATATTAGTGTTACAAAAATTCTTTATATAATTTCTTTTACAATAAAAAGATTGAGAGACACAGAAAACAGAGAAGAGAACAGAAGAGAAAGAAAACTGAAAGAAACGGAAATGAAAATTAAATAAACAACTTACAAGAACAATTCAGGATAACAAGTGGAGAGGTCGAGGCCTGTGTAGCACACAGTGTCCTTAAAACAGATTTCGCCTCTTCCGGTTGCTGGAATGAACGAAGGCGTCTATCTCTTAGGATGCAACGACCGGGGCGATCACGTAGGCACCACATAGCACTCCCGAACTGAGTAGCAGCGTTTGAACTCTATCACCGACTTACCAATAAAAACATGAACCGAAGAAGAACAATACAATACTTAGAGAAGGAGAGGAAGAAGATCTGTTGTGCATGGAAGAAAGTAGAGGGGAGGCCTCTATTTATAGGGACTGGGTTAAAACCGTAACGGCAGACAAGGCTGTTAATGCCTTCATTGTAACGGCAGACAACCAATTGAATGCCGACACTGTAACGGCAGACATCATTCACTGCCTTTAGTGTAACGGTAGACAAAACGTTAACTACAGCACTGAAACGGCAGACAGAAATCGTTTCTGCATTCATTTCAGCCGTTACAAAAAGGAAAATCAAAACTGTAGCAAAAGGTGGCTCTGCACGGGGTGGGGTCAAGTCGGTCTGGCATTCGTGTCCGCAGGTCGTGCAGGCACACACAAGTCGCATGTAATCCGGCCCGAGATTTGTACCCCCCCGCTGCGCACGCGAGAGAGAGCCTCTCTTCTAGCTATCTTTCAATGATAAGAAGGAGGTTGCTATATATCCTCTTCTATTTCCTTTGATTTTTCTGATGTGGGACTATGTTCCCTTAACCCATTTCAAGAATGAAAACTACTCACTTTGAGAGACAATTTCTCATTCACCTCTTAACCGATTTTAGCAAACCAATATATGATTTTGATCTACTCACGAAGGAGAACACAAATCAATCAAGATCTCTCAATAATTCATTGAGGATCTTACTCAAAAATTGCTCAAAAATCGGTTCGTAAATGGTGTATAAAACACTCATTTTCTAACAATCCCCACATGAATGAAAATTGACGACCACAGACAGGACAGACTGACACGACAGACTTAGTGATAGAATTCAACGATTGATTCCTGCTTAGGATAGGTAGGTGTTACCCTTTGAACCTTCCCTTATGAAAATATGTTTACTTTACTAATTAAACAGTAGACGCGATGTCTTTGAACTGTTCTGTCATTTGTATAAACGATGACATATCTCACACAGAAATTTTTTTAACGCATTTTCAGTTCTCACTGTTATATTCGTTTTGGCCATGAACATACGCCTGGTTCTACAAGAGTTTAACAGGAATATTGCCCTATATTATTTCCTTGGAAGTGGCCCTTCTTCCCTCTTACATAGGTGATTTCTTACTTAAGAGTAACCCGCATTACTCTGCTCGGATATCCGACGCATAAAAATCATTAAAAGCCTAGCTTAACCTGTTACCTTACGGGCATCACTGTTTCATCATGGGAATGGATATGGGAAAATCCCCACAGAGATCCAACTTGGTCTTTACAATTTAGTTGTCCCTTTGAACCTAGATCTTGGGATCTCCAGTCAGCTAGGTTGGGTGTCCATTGTATCGACTTATTCTTTCATGGGCTTTAGTCCCATTCTCCTCGATGATTTATCAACTAACTCTCTGTTTAACCCTTTGGTTAGCGGATCCGCAATGTTATCCTTTGACTTTACATAGTCCACAGAGATAACCCCAGCAGAGAGTAGTTGTCTAATAGTATTATGTCTTCGACGAATATGTCTAGATTTACCATTATACATATTGCTCTGTGCTCTACAAATTGCAGATTGACTATCTGAATGTATGCAGATTGGAGGCACAGGCTTCGTCCACCTTGGAATATCCTCAAGGAAGTGGCGTAACCATTCAGCCTCTTCCCCACATTTGTCCAATGCAATAAATTCCGATTCCATTGTGGATTTAGCGATCACTGTTTGTTTCGAGGATTTCCAAGAAACTGCTGCACCACCTAGTGTAAACACTTAGCCACTAGTAGATTTTGAATAATCACTCGATATCCAGTTCGCATCATTGTATCCTTCAAGTACAGTCGGGTATCTTGTATAGTGCAGCCCGTAGTTACGAGTAAAACGCAAGTACTTCAGTTCTCTTATAATTGCTTGCCAATGCTCGCTTCCAGGATTACTCGTGTATCTACTTAGTTTACTCACTGCATAGGCTATGTCTGGTCTTGTACAACTCATTAAGTACATTAGACTGCCTATGATTCTAGAGTATTCTACTTGAGAAATACTCTCCCCTTTATTCTTGGATAAATGTAAAGTTAGATCTATTGGAGTTCTGGCAATTCCAGAATTATCTTTATCAAATTTTCCAAGAATGTTGTCAACATAATGTGACTGGCTTAAAATAAGCTCGTCTAATATTCTTGTGATTTTAATTTCCAATATAGCATCAGCTAGTCCCATGTCTTTCATGTCAAATCTCGAGTTTAACATGTTTTTAACAGATGTAATTATCTGATCATTGCTTCCAATAATAAGCATGTCATCTACATACAAACATATAATGACATATCCATCTTCTGTGTCTTTGACATATACACATTTGTCACATTCATTGATCTTGAAGCCATTTGTCATCATGACATTGTCAAATTTTTCATGCCACTGTTTGGAGCTTGTTTCAAGCCATATAATGACTTCACCAGTTTACACACTTTCTTTTCATGTCCTGGAGCTGAAAAACCCTCAGGTTGTTCCATGTAGATTTCTTCATCTAAATCTCCATTAAGAAAAGCTGTTTTTACATCCATTTGATGTACTTCAAGATTGCGTAGAGCTGTTACGGCAAGTACCATCCTAATGGAATTTATTCTCGCCACAGGAGAATATGTATCAAAGTAATCAAGACCTTCCTTTTGTTTATAACCTTTTATTACAAGTCTTGCCTTGTATTTATCAATTGATCCATCCGGTTTTATTTTTCTCTTGAAGATCCACTTGGAACCTAAAGGTTTACTACCCGATGGAAGATCCACTAGTTCCCAAGTATGATTTTGCAAGATAGAATCAATTTCACTCTTGATGGCTTCTTTCCATTGAGGACCATCACTAGAGTTCACCACTTCCTTGAAGATTTAAGGTTCTCCTTCAAGCATAAAAGTCAAGAAATCCGGACCAAAAGATTTTTCTGTTCTTGTTCTTTTACTGCGTCGAGGTTCCTCCTCAACTTCTTCATCTTGGTCTTCACCATCTTCTCTGATAGTCTCATGTGTTCGTTTGGAGGAACTTGGTTCCTCCTTTGACTTACATGAAAATACATCTTCAAAGAACGATGCATTTCTAGATTCTATTATCATGTTTTTTGATATCTCAGTGATATCGAATTTGTACACCAAGAACCGATAGGCACTACTGTTAAGTGCATAGCCAATGAAAATACAATCAACTGCTTTTGGTCCTATTTTCATTTTCTTAGGTGGAGGTACTGCCACCTTGGCAAGACATCCCCATATTCTCAAGTAATTGTAGGATGGCTTTCTTCCTTTCCATAATTCATATGGAGTTTTCTCTTCTTTCTTTTTGGGCACCTTATTCAAAAGGTAGTTAGCTGAAAGAATAGTTTCTCCCCACAAGTTTGGTGGCAAACCAGAACTTATTAACATTGCATTCATCATTTCTTTCAATGTACGATTCTTTCTCTCAGCAACACCGTTGGACTGAGGAGAATAAGGCGCTGTCGTTTCATGTATAATCCCATGCTTAGCACATGTGTCAGCAAAATGGCGATTCATACTCTCCACCTCGGTCGCTTATTAGTGCCTTAATTTTCTTATTGAGTTGGTTTTCAACCTCATTTTTATAGAGAACAAATTTCTCTATAGCTTCATCCTTGCTTTTAAGCAAGTATACATAGCAATATTTTGTGCTATCATCAATGAAGGTAATAAAATATTTATTACCACCTCTTATTTGTATCATTTTCAAATCACAAATATCAGTGTGAATTAGATCAAGTGGTTCGGTGTTTCTTTCAACACTTTTAAACGATGATCTTGTTAGTTTTGCCTCAACACAAGTTTCACATTTGTGTTTGGAATCAATTTGGAATGTTGGTATGTGATTCAAGTTAATTAGCCTTCGCAAAGTATCATAATTAACATGTCCTAGTCTACCATGCCATAAATTGGAAGACTCAAGCAAATAAATAGAAGAGCTAGCTTTATTCATATTCTTGACCATGGTCATTATATTGAGTTTGAACATTCCACCACTCATATATCCTCTACCAACATACATTCCACTTTTTGACAAAACAAATTTGTTCGACTCGAACACTAAACAAAAACCGTGGTTATTAAGCAACGAACCAAATACCAGGTTCTTACGGATTTCAGGAACATATGCAACATTGTTCAGAGTCAGTTCCTTTCCAGAAGTCATCTTCAAGATCACCTTGCCTTGGCCCTTTATTTCTGAAGTAGCCGAGTTCCCCATAAACATTTTCTCCCCATTCTCTAATGGTTCGAAAGTGGAGAACATACTTCTATTGGAGCACACATGTCGAGTAGCTCCAGTGTCAATACACCATTCCTTCGGGTTTGAACCTAACATATTCACCTCTGATATCACAGCTGAGAGGTTGATATCGGAAACATCTTGAGCAATCCCTTGAATCAAGTTTGCTTCCCTGTTCCTATTCCTCTTGGGAAGTCTGCATTCAGTAGACTTGTGACCCATTTTGTCACAATTGAAGCACTTACCTTGAAACTTCGGCTTCTTGGAGATCCCTCCCTTAGGCCCCAACTTGGTACCTTTGTTGTGCTTGTTAGAAAGTTGTTTATGTTCCATTACATTTGCCTTAGCTGCATGACTGACGATTCCAACCTTTTCAGATCCTCTATTGTCTTCTTCAATGCGAAGCCTGACAATGAGATCTTCAATGCCCATTTCTTTTCGCTTATGGTTTAGGTAATTCTTAAATTCTTTCCAACCTTGTGGTAGTTTTTCAATTATACATGCCACTTGGAAACTTTCACTTAAGTTCATACCTTCAGCATAAATCTCATGCAAGATGAGTTGTAGTTCTTGAACTTGACTGATCACTATTTAGAATCTACCATTTTATAGTCTAGGAAGCAGCCCACAATGAATTTCTTGGCGCCGGCATCCTCAGTTTTATACTTATGATCTAGTGATTCCCAAAGTTCTTTAGCTGTTCTTTTGTCAATGTATACATTATACAAAGAATCGGCTAATCCGTTCATTATGTAATTTCTACACAAGTAATCAGCATTTTTCCAGGCATCCACAGTGGCAATGACTTGGTTATCTTGCTCATCTTTCTTAAGATTTGGAGCATCTTCGTTCAAGAATCTTGCAAGATTCAGTGTGGTCAGATAGAACATCATCTTCTGTTGCCACCTTTTAAAGTTCTGCCCGTTGAACTTCTCAGGTTTCTCCCCATGGGAGACTGAGACAGGTACAATGGTGGGCATTGGCACTCGTGCCGCAGCAGCATTTGATTCTTGCGTCGTATCAGAAACCGGCACGTAGACCGTTTCAGACACAGTAGCATTGTCCGATGCAGTAGTCATTTTGATTCTGAAATTTACACAACACGAGTGTAAGTTTTCCAGATTAAATAAAAAAAAAAGAAAAACCGTGCCTCAAACCAGAAATCAAGAAAATCAAAGAATCTGTTTTAAGTTTGTTACAAAAATTCTTTACATAATTTCTTTTACAATAAAAAGATTGAGAGGCACAAAAAACAGAGAAGAGAACAGAAGAGAAAGAAAACCGAAAGAAACGAAAATGAAAATTAAATAAACAACTTACAAGAACAATTCAGGATAACAAGTGGAGAGGTCGAGGCCTGTGTAGCACACAGTATCCTTAAAACAGATTTCGCCTCTTCCGGTTGCTGGAATGAACGAAGGCGTCTGTCTCCCAGGATGCAACGACCGGAGCGATCACGTAGGCACCACGTAGCACTCCCGAACTGAGTAGCAGCGTTTGAACTCTATCACCGACTTACCAATAAAAACAAGAACCGAAGAAGAACAATACAATACTTAGAGAAGGAGAGGAAGAAGATCTGTTGTGCAGGGAAGAAAGTAGAGGGGAGGCCTCTATTTATAGGGACTGGGTTAAAACTGTAATGGCAGACAAGGCTGTTAATGCCTGCATTGTAACGGTAGACAACCAATTGAATGCCGACACTGTAACGGCAGACATCATTCACTGCCTTTAATGTAACGGCAGACATCATTCACTGCCTTTAATGTAACGGCAGACAAAACGTTAAATACAGCACTGAAACGGCAGACAGAACCATTTCTGCATTCATTTCAGCTGTTACAAAAAGGAAAATCAAAACTGTAGCAAAAAGTGGCTTTGCACGGGGTGGGGTCAAGTCAGTCCGGCATTCGTGTCCGCAGGTCGTGCGGGCACACACAAGTCGCATGTAATCCGGTCCGAGATTTGCACCCCCCTCCTTGCACGCTCGATAGAGAGCCTCTCTTCTAGATATCTTTCAATGATAAGAAGGAGGTTTCCATATATCCTCTTCTATTTCCTTTGATTTTTCCGATGTGGGACTATGTTCCCTTAACTCATTTCAAGAATGAAAACTATTCACTTTGAGAGACAATTTCTCATTCACCCCTTAACCGATTTTAGCAAACCAATATATGATTTTGATCTACTCACGAAGGAGAACACAAATCAATCAAGATCTCTCAATAATTCATTGAGGATCTTACTCAAAAAATTGCTCAAAAATTGGTTCGTAAATGGTGTATAAAACACTCATTTTCTAACAATTAGACTTTACCGGCCTACCCCTAGCCCACCTCAGTGGATTTACTGGGCGTATCCTGTCCATCCCGAACATTCCTAGGAACTGCAGTCTCTTTACTAGCCTTTTCGATGATAGATGGACATACCCCTAGCCCACACCATGGATTACTGGGCGTATCCTCAGTCGTGAACATTCCTAGGGACCGCAGTCCTTAACCGACCATTTCATCGACCTCCCCGGCTACCCTTAGCCCACACATGTAGATTTACTGGGCATACTCCTCGATCTAGAACCCCTAGGAGCTGCTGCACATTCTTTACCGGACATGTTCGTCGTTATTTCTATCATATCTCCAGCTAGTGCCTGTCCTTAGGTTTAGTTAAAATCATCACAACCTGGAGCTAGCTTACCCTATCGAACTTTAAATCAACATGAGAGATAGTTAGCCCAAACTGGCTACTTCTGAAGAGAGAGTCAACCCACACTGGTTACTCCTAAAAAATTTCATTAATAAAACTGTCGGTTATTAGGGTTTCGCCTAGCCTCTAGATTTCAACAACTATCTCATTAGAGATCACAATAAGTTATATCCAACCTCAATAATATTTCAATTTTTAAATCAACAATTTTTCTTCATCCCCGAAGTATTCAACTTTTTCATAATTATTCAATCATAATTTTCAAATCAAAATTCTCATTAACCACTTTTAATTAGCAAAATTAAACTAATCACATTCCAACTTTCTCGAAACTCTTTTCTTCAAAATTTAATCGTTTCCAAACAAATAATCTGTAACTCAATCAAAACATTTTTTCTTTAATTTACGTCGTTTAATTTAAATATCAAACCCTTTAAAAAAATCGACTATGTATATATATATATATATTCATTTCAAATCAGTGTAAAACTTTTAAGAACAATTCCTATTGTTTATTTTCCAATTCTTTGTGAATGTCCAACCTAAAAAAAGCAATTAAAACTCAAAAAATCAACTTTTGAAAAGTGCCAGCCTCTGGCATCGAACTCGTACCTCTTACTTGGCACCCAAGCGCATTCCCACTGAGCTAGCGCTCAGATCACACACTATAGGATTTTAAAATTATTAAATTTCTATGCACTATGTTCTCTGACTTTTCAAAAAGTTTCTCTTTTTTTTACACAGTAAACAACAGCGGCACAACGGAGATCGAACCAGCGCAAACAACGAGGCGAACGAACGCCTACCCACTGAGCCTAAGCTCAGATCACAACTACTATAGGGTTATAAACCTTATGTATTTAATTCATGTCTAATTTACCATTTTAAAAACATTCAATGTCTACAATTTCTTACATCGATTCCTCTACTCACTCTACACAAATCAGAGAGTCAAATCACGAGAATCTACCGATTATTCAACTGTTTAGCAATTCTACAAAAATTTAAAATGTTTATCAAATATCTCAACATCGGATTAAAATATTGTTCACATCACACTTCTAAAATATCAATTTAACAAGATAGGGAAATTTTCCACAATTAATATCAATGTATTTCCTTCACAAAAATTTTATTTATACAACGAAAATTTCAAAGTGTTCATGACAATCATTCAATAATATGCAAGTTGAATTTTTTTCTAATTTCAAACACATTATAAATTTTAAACTACATCATGCATTTCATTCAATTTAAATTGTAAATTATCTACCACATGCATCATATCTAGAATTTTAGCATAAACTAACAAAATTTCATCTACAATTGCATTATAAAGTATCTAAACATGCTATAATTGCTATAATTCAAACAAATTCGAAGTATTTGGAAACACCCACCTTAAAGTAGATTAAACTAGCAATTCAACTCTTCAAAAGCACTTCTAAAAACCATCCAAAGCTAGCAAAACCAACGAAATGCACAGCGAAATTCCACTCCCGAAAGCCTCTGACCTTCTCTTCTCACTGTTAAGATTTTTTTTTATTTTATTAAGGATATGTGAAAGAATGTTTGGGCTTAAGGTTATATTAATAAGTGATTAGGTGGTTAATAGCCCACTACTCCTATCTCTCCCCCATTATCTCCACTTCCAAGACCAGGTCAGAGCCCCATCGTTCTCATGCCAACTCTTCTTGTGTGCACAATGCACGTGCTTGTGCACACCACCTCACATTTTAATATTTTTATTTTTATATTAAAACATATGTTTATATGCATATAAAATTAGTTTAATTGAAAATTATAATTATCATGCATGAATAAAATAGACACACACATACTTCATAAATTTCATTTTGAAAGATAATGCAACTAACACTTGTACTGCAAACACGTGTGTCGCACGCAAAATATTAATACACAAAATAAATTTCATCGACGGGAAAATGTTTATAAATAATTGAAATACATCATACGAAAGATATATTTCATTAATTTTTATATATTCCACAACGTAATCAATACGTACATAGAAGCCATATGCACCGCACGTTTTAAAAATATTTTAATTAAAATAGAAGAAAAATGAATTTCTATTTATAAAACGAATTCGAATAAGTCATAAAATAAATAATTGTAACACGTAGAAAATATTGTACGTAATTGACACGTGCATCGATAACACGTGTAATGCACGTAAAAACACAAAGATGGAAAAATTAGTATTTGAGTTGCTCAAATAGGATAAAATGAAGGCTAAATTTAAAAAAATCCCACTGAGTTTTGGGCCAATTTAAAAAATAAAACGCACTAAGTTTTTTTTATTAAAAAATGACACAAAATTTCAAAGAACTCCATTGGGTTAGTTAGGGTTAGGGTTAGGGTTAGTTCAGGGGGGTTTATTTAAACATATGATTAGTTAAGTGAGGTTTTTTTAAACAAAAATAAAAGATGAATGTGATTTTTTTAAACACAAATAAAAGATGAAAGTGGTTTTTTTAAACCCAACCCTAACCCTAACTAATCCAGTGGAGTTTCTTAAAATTTTGTGTCGTTTTTTTTAAATATAAAAAACTTAGTGCAATTTTTTTAAACTGGCCCAAAACTTAGTATGCTTTTTTTTTTTTTTAATTTAGCCTAAAATGAATCTTGAGAAGAAGAAAAATGCATAAATAGTCTAAATACAAAATACATATGATATTTATATTAAAATACGTTACAGATATTACCCGTAATGGTACAAAATACACGTGCGTAACACACGAGGGGCAAAATTTTCATAAATCAATTTTGAGAGGTGTTACAAAATTAATCTTGAGTTATCAGTGTATGCTCAAGTCTGGACTTCAGAGTTGTTGTCCTCCCATTCATGCCTAATGGTAACCTTGAGCAATGTTGTACTCCGAGAACTACTACCTAAATCTTCTGCAAAGGTTAAACATAATGTTGGATGTATCCTTAGTACTTAAGTACCTCCACCACCACCATCTAGACATAGTTTTGCATTGTGATCTGAAGCCAACAAATGTTTTGTTGGACAAAGAAATGGTAGCACATGTAGGAGACTTTGGTATTGCCAAACTGTTACTCGGTGATAATTGATCTTAAGCATCAGCAAGCTTGCTAGCACCATTGGCTATATCTCTCCAGGTAATCAAACAATTCAAAATTAGTTTCAATTTGAATAATTCTGGATTCTTTTGTTTGTGCATACATATATTAAGTTTGAAGAAATTCTAAGTAGGGACTCTTATTTTTGTCTGGCTTTATTTTTTTATTTTTTATTTTAAAGAATATTGCTATGGCTTAATTGATCTCCCTTACAACTGATTTATTCATTGGTTATAATAGTGCTATCTTACTTCATAATGGATTCATCACTTATTATGTTTGCAACAGAGTATATATGGATGAGAAGGGCTTCAAAATGGGTGATGTATACAATTTCGGAATACTATTGCTGGAAACATTTACTGGAAAGAGGCCATCTGATGGCATGTTTGGCGAAGAATCAAGTTTGAGGTAATGGGTATGCAAGGATTATCCCAGTGGAGTATTTGAAGTTGTGGACTACAACCTCGTGAAGGATCACTCCGGTAGTGAGGGATCATCTCAAGTCTTAGCAAATGTGCATCAGTGCCTGTCAGATGTCTTTGAGTTAGGCTTTGCTGTGCTTGAATCGCTCACCTACGAGATTAATTTCGATGCTAGAAGCTGTCTCAAGATTGAAAAAGATAAAACTGGAATATCTGTAAAATATCTAGTTTTTCTTTTCCTAGCTCAATACCTAATTCTTGAATCACATGACATCTTTATACCTTTTGAGGTTTCTATTGCCTACAATAAAATTATCCTTAATTTGCATATATATTCTTGTCTCATATTATGTTACTGTCATTTCAATATGTAGTTTTTGTTGGTATCTTGATGTGCATATTTAAAATAATGATGAATAGAATCATCAGAAAATTTCTTAATCAAAACATTTCTAAATAGACAAAAAAAAAATCACCATCCAAATAGATTTAATAATCGAGAATAACCAATAGCTCTATATGAAACAGAGAAGAATTTAATCCATTAGTTACCTTATTGACAAACAGACTGACCAATTTTAGTCAGTTGATCATCAAATACGGATACTAATCATGTACACTGACAATGAGGATATCACCATACTATTAAGTAATAACTACCCTTTCATAGTTTATATGTCCTAAGAAAATAAGAACAAAGTATCCAGCTACCTTATATACATCACTCTCGGAAACAAAGGCATATAAAGCACATGGCACCATGCTCTTATAACATACCTATATATCTCTAGAAATGTTGTAGTTTGTATGCATGTGCTAAGTAGAAATCAGCTAAATTTATGTGAACCACAAGAAGAGACGATATAACTTAGCATTCTTGACAAGTTAAAATATGTGAATACAATACTGGGAGATATTATACTATACAGCCTAGAGCATCTGTAGTCATTTGCTAAATATGCATAATATGCATATTTGGTCAAAAAGAGCGCTGCAGTCATTGGCCAAATATGCTTATTATGCATAAATCGCTACAGGAGATTGCTATAAATGAGAATGGAAATGAGAAATATGCATATATGAGCGACGGAGCTTGAAGTGCTGTCGCAAAAAAAAAAAAAAAAATTAATGGTCGGACGGCACTTGAAGTGTCGTCGCACAAAAAGAAAAAAAATTTTAATGGTCGGACGGCACTTGAAGTGCCGTCCCACCCTCTATGTAGTTTTTTGTAATTTTTTTGTAATTTTTTTGTAACTTTTTGTAATTTTTTTGTAATTTTTTTGTAATTTTTTTGTAATTTTTATAATTTTTTGTAATTTTTTTTGTACTTCGAGTACGATTTTTTCCCTCGGACGGCACTTGAAGTATCGTCCCACCATTTTAATATTTTTTTTCTCTCCGACGGAACATGATATGCCGTCCCACCTTTTTAAATTTTTTTTTACTTTTTTTTCCTCTCCGACGGAAAATGAAGCACCGTCTGTTATTATTTTAATTTAAAAAGGTAAAAAATAGCATTCTACGACTGCAGCAAAACAAGAGATTGCTATATCCATTTATCCATTTATGCATTTTTTTACCATCAACGACTGTGGATGCTCTTATCATGAATAAAAAGGAAATATCCACGCAAATATTGAGACAATCCATAAGACTTGGTATATGGTAGAATGCTGAATAGAAAAAATGTAACTAAAATAAGCAAGGGAAAGAATATAAATAAAACCCAAAAATACATTATTACGAAATCAACCAAGTAACGAGTTCAGAATGATTATCCGGAAGAAACCGTTCAGCATGTAATATAATAAAAGGAACTCTTTCTTGATAGTTTCCAGCACATACAACATTATATGTTGCCCTAATATATAAAAGCAATAAATGAAAATTGAAGGGCATACAAAGTGTATATCTTAGTGAAGTGTCCATTTCCTAAGGATGTGATCATAGATACTTCCCTTACCCATTTTTAGAAGGTTGGTCCTCAACTTGGACAAAGTTGTCGAGTTCAACTTCACCCTCCAATCAATCATATCCTCCGAAAACCTGCAAAATCTAACCCATTCTATTTATTATAAAAGGTTGGTTACGCATCAATTTTTGTTACACATCGCAAACCCTAGAAATCATCAAAATTAGAATTTCTATAGAGTTCAATCCCTAAATTTTGGTTAAATTCACCGCAAAATTTATCTCCTACTGTTTAGATCAAGTACTTCAATATGGTGTCAATAATTTTTGGTTAAATTCAAACACTTTAAACTACAACTGCAGTTTACCTATATGCAGAGTTAAAATCACAACTTTATTCGACAAATAACTGTAATTATGGTTCAAAAATCCTAGAATTCATCAAAAATTTGCCTCATGCTTTCAAGAGCCAGCTTCTAAACCACGCGATCCGAGTCCTAAACTCGCTTGACGTATAGCTCCAACTGCTGCTTCAACGCCAAACCCTCTTCTGACTAAAACCAAACCAAAAAAATCATGAAAATATATGAAAGGCCTCAGATAATAAAGATCTTCTCGGCATCGCTAGGGTTTGGTGGAAAATCAAGAAAAATTAGGATTCGAAAATTGGGGATTTTTTAGGGGACGGAAAGATGGCGTGAACGACGATGCAAAGGGACAAGATTAGGGTTAGGGTTGGGGGGATCGGAGGGGGTTGGGGAGGGGATCAGGATTGGGCAGTGAAATTGGGGTTAGGGTTTGGGATCTGAAAGACATGGAGAATTTGGGGAGAGATCGAGAGCGGAATTAGGTATTTTAATTGGAACTGGGATGGGTTATGAGTATTAAGCTGAATTTTTATTATGATCCAAACTCAATCATAGTCATTCATCTATTGGATCAGAACAAATAAATGAATGGCCTAGATTTGCTAAATGATGTTTAAATGAATGATTAAGATCGAGTTGCTAAAATCAATGGTTGAGATCGTCTATGGACAGACTTATTATGGCTTTTATAATAGAAATAGATAAATTCCTTAAAAAATGTATAAATTTGTGGACAAATTTCACCAAACCTCTCTGAGTTTTGAGGTTTTGGCAGCTAACTCCCTGAGCTCTAGAATTCTGGCTCGGTTTGAAAAAATCCACTAGAAATCTGGCTCGGATTTGGGTTTCCAAACAGAACCTCTCTCATACCCAATATAATATTGCATATGCTATCTATCTATATGTACACGTTATAACTCTCAACTATCCCAACGTATTAGTAACTTATAATATATTTACATTAGCTACTAATTTAGACCACTCATCTAAATTAGTGGAATGTTACTAATTCTCCATCTTCTCACAATATTCATCTTGATCGATGTTTTTTTTTAAAATGCCTAAAAATGAGTAAATAAAAAAATATCAAATTAAAAAAATTGGGTTAATTCAACAAAATTGAACTGGCCTATAGAACCGGAAACCCACTCGAACAAAAGTGAAACCCATGGGTCCGGATTTGGGTATAAAAAGAAATCTGGCAAGGTTCAAATAAATATGGGTCGGTTTGAAATTGGTTAAAAACCCGTCTAACCTGGTCAGTACACACACCTAGGGTTGAGTTATCTAACTCATTATATAGTAGGATTATTATTACGAGATCTTACTATATTAATCTCTAAAATTTCTCTAGTCAACTGTCATACTAAGATTTCATAAGATGTGGCTTTGATTAATGCTTGATTTGGTTTGGTTTAAGATAATTTTAAGGGGGCGTTTGGTACGTGGGAATGTGTAAGGAAATTCCATATTCCCTCTTAGATTACCTTATTTGGTATGTGACAAACATAGTTTTGGAAGGAATGATAGATTCCCAAGGGAATTAAAATCCTTTGTTGAGAAGGATTTCCATTCTCCCCAAAAACCATGAGATTTGAGGATTCCCATGGGATTTCCATAACAAACAATAAAATAACCAAAAAACTAGAATAAAAAAATATATTCCTACCTAAAATCATGGGATTTGAGCATTCTCATGTGATTTCTATAACAAACAATAAAAAAAACCCAAAAAACTAGAATAAAAAATTAGAATAATAAAGGATTTTCGGGAATACAATGTACTATACCAAACGCGATAATGCAACATTTCCGGGAATCTTCATTCCCACCCTCACATTCCTGGAAATCCTTTCATTCCTAGGAAATTTTCTATCCGTGTACCAAACGCCCCCTTAATGGTTTGATGGGTGCTTTTTTTTGTTTTAACAAGGCTTCCTCTAATACTTAAACTACTTAAATGAACTTTTATGATTGATGCATGCTTTTATTGAAACTATATTATTTGTACTTAACCTGCAAGAATGCATTGTTTTTTATTTTTAGAAAATGGTCTTATTATTATATATTTTTGTTAAAAGAGACATTGTTTAGTGAAAATAAACTTTTTTTCTAAAGATAATACATCTCTTTACTAATTTAAGGATATATATATATATATAATAAAATACAAAAAAAGCTATCAAGTGGCTCTCCTTCAATCCCCCCAAAATCAAAGGCTCAGATCTAACCCCACAAAACACATCCCCCCCCCCCCCCCCCCCCCCCCCCCACCAAAATAACTCCTTTATTTAATTAAATATTTCTCTCTCTCTCTCCTTCTCTTTTTCTCTCTATCACCCCCCCCCCCCCTCTCTCTCTCTAAGAATATATATATATATATGGAAATATGGACTTTTGTTTACAACTAATTATTGTCATACTATTCAAACTTGAGCTACATAATTGTTGATTGACTGTTTACAAGGCTTTTCATATGATGTGTATATATATATATATATATATAATTATTTCTCTCTCTCTCCTTCTCTCTTTCTCTCTATCACCCCCCCCCCCCCCCCTCTCTCTCTAAGAATATATATATATATATGGAAATATGGACTTTTATTTACAACTAATTATTGTCATACAATTCAAACTTGAGCTACATAATTGTTGATTTACTGTTTACAAAGGCTTTTCATATGATGTATCGTTCCGAAGACGTGCCATAGGCACGTGCCCACAGGCAAATCTATTCATACTATTCAAACTTGAGCTACATAATTGTTGATTTACTGTTTACAAGGCTTTTCATATGATGTATCGTTCTGAAGACGTGCCATAGGCACGTGCCCACAGGCAAATCTAGTATATATATATATATATATATATATATATGACAGAGAGAGAGAAGTGAACCTCATATAGAGTATGGGGAAATTTTCCTCATGCAAAGTGGTTATACTCACTTTGTGGGATCCTTATGGAAGATCCACTACGTCCATCATCTTTATCATGCTAATGGATGTATGTGTAGAAAAAATCAAGTGGTTTGAAGGTCATTCACCCACGCATCATTTGGTTGAAAAATGAACGATTTGAATACTAATACCAAATTGGACCCACATGATGCATAGGTGAATGACCTCCAAACCACTTGATTTTTTCTGCACATACATCTATTGGCATAATAAATATGATAGGCGGAGTGGATCTTCCATAAGGGTCCCACCAAGTGAATTTAATCACTTTGTATGAGGAAAATTTCCTCATACAGATATGAGGCTCACATTACTATATATATATATATATATATATATATATATATATATATATATATATATATATATATATATATATATGCTATTTTTCGGTGTGGGAGCAAAATGTAATGAGTTCTTTTGATGAGAGGGAAAAGCATATCCTTGGCCGTCGAATACCTGCAAAAAGCGTTGAAATGCCGGGAGTTTTCTCGGCAACAGGCCTTCCAACGATCAAGTCAGTTACTGCAGAAGAAGATTAGGGTTTAGCGGAGAAAGAGTGATTACCTTCTAACTATAGATAGGGACAAGTTTTTATAGGCAGAGAGAGGGACCATTAATGGACCGGATTGGCCCTATTCTGTGGACTGGATTGAGGTGGTGGGACGCTGGTGACCCACCGAGAGTATAAGCTTGTCTTTTGGGATCTCCAAATCTGATGAGATCGGACAGTTCATATGGAATGGATTTTTACCCACATCATAGGCCCCCCACTCCTAGAGGTTGGATATACTAGCCGTCGAGGAGTAGTTCATTCCCGTAGAAAAATACTCAGCTGATTGCATGGTCGAGGATGAGATAGTATGGTGTTATACAGCTGTCTTGCGATCCACTCCGAGCGTCGAGGTGCCGGGCGCCAAAGTGTCGAGGCACCGGTGCAACGAGGACTTGGCTTAAGGTCCATGCCGAGCATTGAGATGCCTAGCACCATGGTGTCCAGCGCCAAGGCACTGAGGCAGCAGGGCAACTAGGGCGTGGCTTGAGCTTGAGCATCGAGGTCTAGCGAGTTTGTAGAAATCCCACGTAAGGCTCGAGATTCGTGCAGAGCGCCGAGGTCCAGCGACATTGTGAGAAATCTTGCTTATGGCTCGAGATCCATGGGAGATCCATGCTGAGCCCGAGGTCTAGCGAGATTGTTAGAAATCTCGTGTGTGGCTCGAGATCCATACCGAGCGCCGAAGTCTAGTGAGAATGTAGAAAATCTCGCATATAGCTCAAGATCTGTGCCGAGCGCCATGGGCTAGCAAGATTGTGAGAAATCTCGTGTATGGTCGAGATCCATGCTGAGCACCGAGGTCTAGCTAAATTGTCAAAAATCTCAAGTGTGGCTCGAGATCCATGCCAAGCGCCGAAGTCTAGCAAGATTGTGGAAAATCTTTCTTATGGTGCGATATCCGTGCCAAATGCCAAGGTCTAGCGAGATTGTGAGAAATCTCGCGTATGGCTCGAGATCCATGTCGATTGTCGAGGTCTAGTGAGATTGTGAGAAATTTTGCGTGACTCGAGATCCATGTCGTGCACCAAGGTCTAGTGAGAATGTGAGAAATCTCGCTTATGGCTTGGGATCTCTGCCGAGCACCGAAGTCTAGTGAGATTGTGAGAAATCTCGCGTGTAGCTCAAGATCCATGCCGAGCACCGAAGTCTAGCGAGATTATGGGAAATCTCTCTTATGGCTCGAGATCTATGCCTGAGCGCCGAGGTCTAGCGAGATTGTGAGAAATCTTGCATGTGGCTCAAGATCCATGCCGAGCGCTGAGGTCTAGCGAGATTGTGAGAAATCCCGCGTATGGCTCAAGGTCCATACCGAGCGTCGAGGATAGTATACTTGGAAGATTCAGCGGAATAGCATCTTTATCAACGCCAGCTTAACAAACGTGTGTTGATGTCAACTGACACCATGGGTGCTATTAAGGTACGTGCCTGGCACGTGAACTGAATAACATCATTGTTGGGGTTATCAAGACATCCCTCTATTGTCAGCCTTTGGATTGAATCGTAGGGTTAAGATTGGTTGTGGATATCGAGAAGTTCCAACACTTCGTATATATCCCCCCTCACCCCCTTATTCTTTCCTTTAGTTTCCCTCTTTTGTTTCAGAGCTTCTCTCTCTAGAATTTATCCAGGCTACCGGCGAGGTACTTTCTGAAGACCTTACTGGTAACATAATCCGGTATAGTCTTTTTAAATTATGTCAACGTCTCAGTCCAGTTCTTCAGCCTCCACATCCGACCGAGGTGATCACGCTTCCTCTTCATCGTCAAAATCTGGGGAGGTTCAAGATGTTTCTTCCGAGTCTACATCTTAGGAAGACATCCAGGAAATCAATGAAGTTGAGCGAGTTCAAACTCGTGGTAAAGTACAGTAGGTCGAAGGAAGCGAATCAGAGGAAGAGGCCGGGGAGGTGGAGGAGGTTAGCGAGGACGAGATGGAAGAGGTGGTTGAGGAAGGAGATGTCGAGATAGGTGAGGATTGGGATGCAAGCGAAGAGACGAAGACTGATGAAGAGGAGGAGACAGGCAAGGCAGACGAGGGAGGAGATGAAGTCGACCAAGCCAGCCCTTATGAAAGGATTCTCCATCCCATCCAAGGCCCCTCGGGCTCTAAGTAGGAGGCTGAAGTTCACTTTGCCGTCCAGCCCCAAGACGAAACCAATTGAGTATTTTCCCAAGGGTGACTTCGATATCCCATACTACCAGGAACCATACTCGATAAGGATGTACTCAGACGATCTTGAGGATTTGATCCAGTTTGGTGTACATCCTTCTTGGCTAAGCCGGAGAAAGATTAAAACGGATAAGACTGAGAATGTGTTGATGAAGAATGATCTCCATCAGAATTTTGTAAATTATTTTACTCCCCGAGAATTTGAGTTAATGATTATAAACCCTGGGCTTAGGCCCACGGACAACCTGCCCCTATGGTTCTACATGTTCCCTTTAGATTCTTTTGGCTGGGGGCTGAGGTTCCCCTTGCACCTATTTGTTAAGGAGGTGTTGAATTGGGCAGGGCTAAGCCGATGCAGTACAGGCATACAGCTCGAACTCCTGGAAGCAACTTGTTTGTTATATGCTTCTCTGCGAAGAGAGGGGGTGCCTCTGTGATTAAAGTACTTTTGAGCTTGTCTTGGGCTCCATTCCACGGCGATGCACTTGGGGCTTTTCTATTTCTCACCTCAACCCTAGAGGCGTGTGGTTCACGGGCATCCGGACTCCATCAAGGAGTGGAATGAGAAGTATTGCGTTGTCCGAATTCCGACGAATTGGTCATTTTATAAGCCTAAATACAAAGCTCTGAAGGATAATGAGTTTACGAAGGAGGAGTAGGATGAAGTGGATCAGACCGTCGCTGGGCGGAGTATCGATTGGTCGAATGTGACAGACGGACACCTAGCGAGGATTGGACTGTGCCCCACCGACCCTTGCATGTTTTTTGTTTCCTTTTTTCACTCAACTTTCTTACCTCAACCCTGGAGGCGTGTGGTTCACGAGCATTCGAACTCCATCAAGGACTGGAATGAGAAGTATTTCATTGTCCGAAGTCCCGTCCCTTGGGACATCCCGACGAATTGGTCATTTTATAAGCCTAAATACAAAGCTTTGAAGGATCGTGAGTTTACGAAGGAGGACTCAGACGAAGTGGATCGGAACGCCGCTAGGGGGATTATCGGTTGGTCGAATGTGACAGAGAGACACCCGGTGAGGATTGGACTGAACGCCGCCGACCCTTATATGTTTTTCGTTTCCTTTTTTGCTCAACTTTTTTCCTCTGTTCTCAAAACTTGTTTTTCTTTTTGCAGTTATGGACGATGCCGAGATCTAGACGAGGAGGTTCCTCTTGCCAAAAGAAAGGCTGCAGAGCAGCCTAAAGGGAAGAAGAGGTCATCAGCCCCTTCCTCCGAGGGGACTTCTGAGGCGAAGTCCAAGAAGTCAAAGGCTTTGACTATCGCTGGCGCTCCGAGATTGACCAAAGGGACCCCTAGCTTGGGTAATCTCAAGGTTACTGAGCTTGCCAAGTTGATTCCTCCTCCCGTCCTCCTCGAGGCCAAGGATATGGTTGGGGAGAGAGGAACTGAGCCCCGAAGGCCGAACTGGGTCGTAAAAGTGGCGAACTCCATCATGGAGGGTCCGGTGGAAATAGAGGTGGTGAAGCACATGGCCACAGCCTCGGGACAGGGAGTGTCTCGCGACCGAGACCTTCGAGTCGAGCTTGTTGAAGTGGGCTCAAACCGACATGATCGTAGGTGTTCCTTCGCCAGGTTCGTTCGTACCTTTTAGTCATCTTAGTGTTTTCTTCTAAGTTTTTACTTCTCAGCTTGCAGGCTACTCTACAGGGGGGCAAAGTTGAAAGGAAGGTACACCCGCAAGCTCAAGCTCGCCGATCGAAGGGTGCTGAGCTTCGAAAGGGAGATGAAAGACCTGATGGTTCAGGCCAACAACCTGGAGGCACGCGAGTGTGCTTTGAAAGCTGAGCTGACCACCATGGCCGACGAGCGAGCCTAGCTAGAAAAGGAGAAGGCTCGCCGTCAAGAAAGCGAGAAGCAATTGTTGGCCAGCAAGATGAAGGCAGTTAATAAGGTGATTTTTTCCCAAGACAAAGGGTATGACCTGGCCATCAAGCATGTCCTCCGAAGGTACCTAGACCTCGACCATGAGGGCTTTGACTTCTCCATGAAGTTCACCTGAGGCTCCGCCTATGCAAGGAGAAGTGGGCGACGAGGAGAACCATTCACTGGTGCGGAGGCCGAGCTTCAGGAGGTCCCCACCGAGGTCGCCGTGACAGCGACTGAAGAAGTGCCTCCCTCTCTCTAGCAGTAGTTCATTTTTTCATTTTTTTTCTTCACCCCTCCCCCCCCCCCCCCCCTACATCTTTTTAATATTTGCCGACTGCAAACTGGCCACCCCTTTTTGTACGGTCAATGAAGTTTGAATGAGAAAAGCTTTTTAGGCTGAACTCCTGGACTTGATATTTTTATGTGGTGTTTTGTATTTTTTGGATTTGGCCAAGTTTAGAGACCTCGAGATAATATGAAATTTCCCTTGATTTTTAGACGATTGAGCTAATATTGGCTGACCCCCATGATGCCAAGCTCTAATATCTTAGGAGTAGGGTGCGCAACCTGGAGTCGAGCTTGACCCGCTACCATAAGGAGGAAAGGGGTCGGGAGTCGGCAATTTCGTTTTACATCAAAAAGTTGCACCAAGTGAACTTGGAGTTGGCTCACCTGAAGAAGGCAATGGTCAACAGGGATCTGAGAAGTGACAAAACCCAGTCATCTGTCCCCATTAGCTCGTTTCGATATCTGACATCAGAGTATGTTACTCATGAGGCTGAATCGTTCCTTCGGGAGATGTTGGTGGAGAAGGAGCTAGAGATATACAGACTAAAGGTTGCATTGGGAGTAGCGGGATCCCGAGCTACCTCTCTTGGCAGTGGTTGGCCTTCTGTTAGGGGTCCATCTCCGATTTGGATCCAATGAACCTCGAGGATGCACATAGCTCAGTGGCGGGGGTGTCTACCGTGGCCACCCTTCGGGGGGAGATAGATTGACCCGTCGAGGAGTAGACTCGCTCAGTCGGCCCTGAAATGGTCTGCACTAGTCCTAAGGCCCCCTTGCTGAGGAGTAGGCTAGACAGGTGACCTTCCCGACTTGTTGTAATTTTGCTATATCTTGTCGTAATCCCTAGCTGATTTTACTTGCTTGTACTTATGCCTTGGTTACCCCCCCCCCCCTTCTTTTATCTTTCAGTTTCTTAGGGAATGCCTTTGCTTATGTGATTCTCTTACTACCCACTGACAGTTAGGGGTAGCATCGAAGTGTAGCTGCTTTACCCCTGACTATCAGCGGGTGATAGGATGATTACTTTGGGGACCGGCTCATTCTTCATCGGTGATGATTCTGATCGTTCACACGGTCCTTTTTGACACATGTTAACAGTTCAGGGGTAATGGTCGAAGTGATTCGATTACCCTAACTGTCAGTGTGTGACAGAATGATCAGCATGACCAATAACGTCGATTTATGGCTCAAAGTCCAGGCCGAGTGGTGAGACCGAGCAAGATTGTAAGAAAGCATGGCTCTCGAAATCCACGCAGAGTGGCCAGGCCGAGCGAGATTGTAAGAAATCATCACTTGTGGCTCGAAATCCACGCCAAGTGTTGGTGTCGAGTGAGATTGTAAGAAATCTTCACTTGTGGCTCGAACTCCACGCTGAGTGGCGAGGTCTAGTGAGATTGTAAGATATCTCGCTTGTGGCTCTAAACCCACGGCGAGTGGCGAGGCCGAGTGAGATTATAAGAAATCATCGCTTGTGGCTTGAAATTCATGCCGAGTGGCGAGACTGATCGAGATTGTGGGAAATCTTCGCTTATGGCTTAAAATCCTTGCCGAGTGCCGAGGACTAGCGAGTTTGTAAGAAACCTTCTCTTAAGGCTCGAAATCAGCGACGAGTAACGAGACCAAGAGTTGGTTGAAGTTGAAAGTTTGTTTAAAACATGCTGATTTGAAATGAAATTTTTATTACTCGACTGCTAAAAGGCGAGCGCTTATTACATCTACTGGCTTTTAGGGCCTCATTACATTTGTAACCCCTGTTTTTTATTTTGTGTATTTTTGAAGTGTATTTTTCGTTTTGGTGTATTTTTCTCTCTTGTATTCTTTCTGAACCGTATATTGGAATTGTTTTCAATATATATATTCGTTTTATTTCATTTTGAGCTCTTTATGTTTGATTGGTTGTCTCTTTTGTTTCGTTCTTCATTATTTTGTTCTTTCTTCACTTTGGTCTCGTTCTCTTTATTTTATTTTGTTTTGGGTATTGTGGTGGTGGTGATTGGTTGTCCTATTTATCCAATCTTATTATTTGATCCCTAATAAGATTTCCAAAGCCAAATTAAATCCCCAATTCTATTTGATATCCTATACAAATTGTATCCTATTTTGAAGCCCAATTAAACAAATCCTATTACTACTCCTAATTACCCACAACCCAATTACCCATTAATCCTAATCCCCTTATATATATATACATCTCTACCTCCCACAAACCATAACCCTAATACTCATCTCCCACACCCGGCCTCCTACCTTTTCCCTTGTGCTGCTGCACACAACCAGCCCGGCCACCCCCAGGCCGAGCCACCCTCCCTCCAGGCCGACCTACTCCCCCGGCCTGTGTGCACAACCCGACAGCCGAACCCCACTTTTCCCCTACTCCTGATCGACCTAAACCCCTCCTTGGCCATCCCGACCACCTCACACCACACAAATCCCTCGTCGCGCTCTCGTGGTGTTCTCTTGTGGCTGCAAGCCACTATCGCCATCCATCCCTCTTGGATCATCTCGCTTTGTGGAGTTTTGTTCGTGTGGAGATTCTTGCTCGAGTTTGCTTGGATTCTTTCCTTTGCGGATTTTCGATCGTGGGTTTTGCTCGTTACTCTTGGTTTTCGTTGTTCTTCATCTTCGGTTAAGGCAAGTAACTTGTACTCCAATTCATTTGTTTGATACAAGTCAAAAATACCACCTATAGTGTAGTTGGGTCTAGAGACGACTCTTGTTTGTGTTATCCTTGATGGGTTTTGTCTCTATTGTGAAAATTTGACTATAGATGATTCACGACACAATATGGACATGAATTAACTTAGGTTTTACCCGTTCTTGATTTTGATCATGTATGTGAGACTTTTGTGAGAATTCGTGTTTTGGTTGAAACCCATGTGATATAATTGGTGTGGACATGCTAGATACCCTAAATTATGATGTTTGGACACTTGGTAGATCCGATTTTATGTTTGATTATGTTTTGAACAAGTTTTGTATGATATATGTTGAGTTGTCGTTAAAGGGAAAAATCTGTATTTTGTCGTTGATCAGTTTTGTTTGCTGTTTTGGACTGTCTTGAAGTCAGTATCTTAATTTCGGTATAAAACATGAGTTTTAGAGAATTTCGTCTATTTTCAAACCCCTCTAACCTTGCTCGATTTCGTTTTCGTATGATTGAGTTATGACTGTTTTACTACACAGGTGTCGATCTTTTCCAAATTTTGTTTTTTGATGTTCTTGATACTAAATGATTTTATTAACTATGCTACACATATTATTTTCACCCAAAACTTTGGTCAGTGTTTCTTTACCTAGTTAGGGATTATCCAGAATTTTGGTGAATTTTATTGATGAGTTTTATGTGTTGCTTCATGCTCGTTTATGAAATCTATACTTACTGTATTTTACTCGCTGTTCTGTAAAGAACCTTATTTTCACTATGATTCCTTTTACTGTATAAAAATTTTTGTAAAATAAGTTAGTATATTTTATCTATTTTTATATCCCTTTGACGGAATTGGATTTTGTTTCACTCGTTGCGAGATATCATAGTTTTCGTACAGCAGTGTTGGGAATTCCAGATTTGCCAAACTATGGTTTCTTGATGCTTTCTTATTTTTGATGACTGGTCTAATTTTACTGGAAAATTTTGAAACTTCATATTTAGATACTGGACATATAGGGGAATACCCCAGATTTTTCGTGGATTTATTTATTGAGTTTTCATGCTGTTTTCCTGATTTCTGACTGAACCTATTTTCTGTATTCAAATCAGTTTTGAGCTATGTTTTTGTGAATTAATATATGACTTATTTATACTCGCTGGATTCGTGTGGAAGTCTATTTTCCCAGATCCTTTGACGGATCCAGATTTGCATGTTTGTAACACTAGGAATCACTATTTTACTACAGTATGGTCTTGCTGTCTTGAACTTGAGATTTGTCTATTTTATGCCTTTATGAGATATCTTGTACTCGTACATGTTTATCTTGCAACTTGCACTTGTCACATGATCATGCCATGTTATTCTTGATATATTTTTGCA
This sequence comes from Hemerocallis citrina, assembly GCA_017893485.1. Taxonomy (NCBI): domain Eukaryota; kingdom Viridiplantae; phylum Streptophyta; class Magnoliopsida; order Asparagales; family Asphodelaceae; genus Hemerocallis; species Hemerocallis citrina. The sequence goes on from CM030368.1 coordinate 82,648,818, forward strand.
CATATACATGCGTGTTCGATGTTAATAATAAATAACCAAGTCGGGGTTTAAGGGACAGATCTAATAATGGATAATTCAGAAACGTGTACTCGGAAGGGGATCCACTAATCCTACGTGATTACTTGATACTTGCACGCAAGACACGATACTTGACACTTGCACAACTTGACACGTGATTACATGATACATGATACTTAGAGCTTGGAGCTCGATTACTTGACTTATCCCCGAGTATACTGCCCTCTATGGTCCACTATGAAATCTAAAACGAAACTGTTTGTTGTAGCAACCATGTCGTGTGGGATGCATGAAGTGCTAGCTAGATAGTAATCACTACAAGATTTTATACATGATACTTGAACATGACACATGCTTGCTTGAACTTAACTACATGATACATGAAACTTGTTTACATGATACTTGAACATGATACTTGATACATGATTACATGACACTTGACACTTGATTTATGCCATGTACACTTGTTCACTTTACCATGCTAGTTGTTTATGTTGACATCATGCTTATACCATGTTGCTAGTTAGTTTTCCCATATGCTTGTATCCTACATTATAAGTGGCCCGTAACTTACAATTGACGGGTACTTGTTTTTCTCTTTCCCTGTTTCCTACATTCGTTGAATTGCAGATTTTGGAGAACAGGTTCCAGATGATATCGGAGACATGAAGTATTAGTGCTGCATTTTATTATTATTATTCTTGTAGCTTGCTTGAATAATATTGTATTTTGATTACTTGAATTTATTCTTGTATTTGGGTAATGTGACCCAAGATAATTGTTTTATTCAGATCATGACTATTTGAGATTTATATATTTGGTTTCAAGTATTCTTGCTGATATTTTGGTTCATATGTGCATGTTGGTTGATACTTTTGCTTCTGACTCTGATGATTCTTGAGAATGTTGTAAAGATTTCTTAAATAGCTTATGGATGATGAAAATCATTCGCTGGGCTTTTGTTGCGTATCCATATTCCGTATTCTTTTTGGGAAGCAGGGGCGTGACAACATTTCTAGACTTCTAGGGCCCCTCATGGAATTTCATCAAGTGTTCGGCATTCCAAGTGCTCTTGACTACCCTGCCTCCCAGGTCGTCAAGTTGGTGAGTGCCAGGGCGCACCAATTTGGAGACCCAGTATGGGCCCTCCCAGTTGGAAGCAAATTTTTCCCTGCTGTTTGGTTCAGAGATGTCAAGCCTACTTAGCACCAAGTCACATTCTTTAATATTGGTTGTGGGGACCCTCTTGTTATAGAATCGTTCGATCTGCTGTTAGTAGACATGTCTTCTTATGGCAGACCTTTCGCGAACTTTGTCGAGGAGGTCCAGGTTGGCCCTGAGGCCATCTGAATTCAGATCCTCACTGAAGCTCATGACCGGTGGGTAAAGGCATGCTGACCTCTAGAGGGATGACTGCTTCTGTTCCGAAGGTTAGATTGAAGGGTGACTCGCTGGTCGGAATCCTCTTAGTTGTTCGGTAGGACCAAAGTACGCTGGGCAGCTCATCGACCCATAAACCATCAGGGGATTTATCCAATCACTTCTTAAGTTCGTTGAGGATCTGGCGGTTGGCGTTCTCGGCTTAGCCATTTGACTGGGGGTGTGAAATCGAAGACAGCCTTTACTGAATCCCAGGTCTTCACAGAACTTGCAAAAGTTTTTGCTAGCGAACTGGGCGCCCTTGTCGGTGATGATGATCCGAGGGATCCCAAATCGGTAGATGATGTGTTTCCGAAAGAATTGTTGGGCCTGATGTTCAGTAATAGTAGCCAAGGGTTCTGCTTCGAACCACTTCGTAAAGTAATTGTTGGCCATAATTAGAAAGTGCCTTTGACCTGTTGCTTTAGGAAATGGGCAGACGAGATCCATCCCCACATGGCGAAGGGGGCAGGACTGGCCAACGATTTAAGCTCGGCTTGGGGACCGTGCTTGACCGGAGAGAATCTCTAGCATGGGCCACATTTCTTGATGAGATCCTGAGTATCCTGTAAGAGAACCAGCCAGTTGTACCTGTGTTTGAGTACTTTTCTTATGAGCGATCTGTTGCCCATGTGGCAGCTTCCGATTCCCTCCTGCATCTCCTCAAGCATGTCCTTGGCTTCTTCTGGGGTCAGGCATTAGAGGTACGGTCTCCCATTAGTCTTTGAGCATAGTTAATTGAAGAGCACATCATTGAAGATTACGAACCTTTTGGCCCAGACTTGGATCTTTCTGGCCTCGGACTGGTCCTGCAGCATTTCACCATTTTTCAAGTAGTTCATGATCGGATCCATCCATGTTGGTGGTTTTATCGGTGGCTTGAGGCAGAGGACCTCGGTGTTTTCTTTGTCGATGCTCGTCTTACAAGGACCTCCACCAAGACCGTGTGATCGAGGCCATCGAAAGAAGAGGACTCCAACTTGGACAGCACGTTGGCTTGGCTATTCTGCTTGTGCGAGATTCGGACTACTAAGCTTTCTTCGAAAGCATCTAAAAGGATCTTGACGTACACTATGTATTGAACCATCCGTGTGTCACAGGCCTAGTATTCCCTATAGACTTGATTGACCATGAGCTGGGATTCGTTGAAAGCCTTGACTCATTTTGCCCTTGCTTTGTGGGTGAGGAGGAGTCCGGCAATAAGCGCCATATACTCGGCTCATTGTTGGAGGCTCAAAAATTGAGGCGCAAGGAGTATTGGAGAACGAAGTTGTCCGGTCCGTTCAGTATTATGCCTGCCCCGCTTCCTTCTTCGCAGGAGGAGCCATCCATATAAAGTTTTCATACTGGCTCAGCCTCTGGTATTTTTGATGTCTCTGAGATGGTGCACTCGATTATGAACTCAGCGAGCACCTGCCCCTTGATGGCGGTCCTCGGCTTGTAGCTGATGTCATGTGGACTCAGCTCGATAGACCACTTGACCAACCAGCCGGAGCTCTCTGGCTTGTTGAAGACTTTCTTGAGAGGTTGGTTTGTCTGGACTTCGATATAATGGGCTTGAAAATACGAGCGGAGCTTTATTGTAGCCATGACAAGAGCGTAGGCCACCTTCTTCATTTTAGAGTAACAGAGCTCAGCGTCTCGGAGGACTTGGCTGACGTAATAGATAGGCCTTTGCGCCCCGTTGTCTGCTCTGATCAGGACCGCGCTGAGAGCATGTTCAGATGCTGCTAGGTAGAGGGAAAGGGTCTCACCCGGTTTGAGATTGCTGAGGAAAGGAGGATGGGTGAGGTATTCCTTCAGCTGGTCAAATGCCTGCTGTTGAGGCTCACCCCACTTGAAGCTCTTCGCTCCCCGAAAGGCTTTAAAGAAAGGGAGGGATTTTTCCCCCGATCTTGAGAGAAAGCGTCTCATTGCAGCTAGTCTACCAGTGAGCCTCTAAACCTCCTCGACGTTCTTGGGTGGAGCCATGTCCAATATGGCTCAAATCTTCTCAGGGTTTGCCTCTATTCTCCGTTGACTAACCATGAAGCCGAAGAACTTTTCGAAGTTACGTAGAAGGCGCACTTGGACGGGTTGAGCCTCATTCGTGCCTTCTTAGGACCCCGAAAGCTTCTTCAAGGTCTTTCACATGGTTTTCCCCCCTCAGGCTTTTGACAGGCATGTCGTCCACATACAATTCCATGTTTCGACCTATTTGCTCCTTAAAGACCCAGTTGATGAGCCTCTGATAGGTGGCACCTGCATTTTTCAGCCAGAAGGGCATGATCTGATAACAGTATAGCCCTTGGTCGGTCACAAAAGCAGTCTTCGGGATAACGGGGGGAACATAAGAATCTGATTGTCCCCCGAGAATGCATCCATGAAGCTGATGAGCTCATGCCCGGACATCACATCGATGATGGCATTGATGCTCGGGAAGGGAAAATGATCCTTTGGGCACGCCTTGTTAAGATATGGGAAATCCATGCAAATCCTCCACTTGCCACTAGATTTCTTGACCATTACAATGTTGGCCAACTACTCCGGATAGTTGACCTCTTGAATGAAGCAGGCGGAGATGAACTTCTCTACTTCCTATTTCACCGTTTGCTGCTTCTCAGGGGCAAATTTTTGATGCTTCTCCTGCACTGGCCTGGATTCCGGATGGTCGTTCAACTTATATATAATGAGATCTTCCGAGATCCTGGGCATATCGAAGGGGGCCAAGCGAATAGGTCCCTATTCCATCGGACACAGCTGATGACGTCCTCTTTGAGGCCTGGGGGGAGGGACTTGCTCACTTGGAACCATTTAGCTGTGTCTACCTCAGAGAAGGGGACCTCCTCTAATTCATCCATAGGCTCAAAGCTGATTGAACTCTGGTCGGATGGGATTTTGATTGCATCGAAAGAGAGGACCGAGCCCCCCACCGTGGCCATGTAGCAAGCCCAGGCGGCCTCTTGGTTTCCCTTGACGAACCCGATCCCAGACTGAGTAGGGAACTTCATCCTCATGTGGTAGGCAGAGGGAACTTCCTAGAGAGAAGCGAGGCCAGGACATACGAGGATGGCATTATAGGTAACTTTGACATTTACCACCATGAAATCCATTGCCTTGGTCCGGGAGGTCAGGGACTTCCCGGCGGTGACGTCCAGGGTGGTGATCCCATCGATCTGAACCAGGACGCCCGAGAAGCTGTGAAGGGTGTAACCCGCGGGCTTTAACCTCTCCCGAGAGAGCTTCAACCCCTCGAAGGCGGCCAAAAACATGATATTAATCAAACTCCCATTGTCCACAAGAATATGACAAACCTAGTAGTTAGCCAAGCCGAGGCTAATAACAAAGGCATCGCAGTAGGGAACTCAGACACCTTCGAGATCCTCTTTCAAGAATGAGATTGACAGTCCATGGCCTCGAGGGGAGGACAGTTATGGACTGAATTGACTTCCCAGACAAAAGCCTTATGGGAGGAGTTTGAGTCTCTCTCTATAGGTCCATCGTGGACATAGTGGAGGATGGTCATCCTTTCGGAGCCCTGGGGTTCGGACTCCACTTCTGGATGCTTGTTTGCACCTCGGGGAGGAGGAAAGGCCCTCGGGCTATCCCGAGTGAATTTAAACATGTACCCTTTCCGAATAAGGTCCTTGATTTCATCCTTTAGAGCCCAGTAGTTGTCGGTCACGTGGCCATGATCTCGCTGGAACCGGCAGTAGTTACTCCTGTCCCTTTTCTTGTTATTGTTGCTAGACTGAGGTGGATGTCGGATCATCCCATCCTCCTCCACCTCATGAGGATGGCAGAGACACTCACGTTAAGCAGAGTGAATGTTTCAAAGCGAGGGACTAGAGGTGGACGCCTCTACCCGGAGGTATCCTTCTGAGATTTGTTCGGGGCATCGGTACTATCCATCTTCCTTTTTCCCTTGGCAATGGATTCTTTCTGACCCCTTGGGTGCAAGGCTTCTTCTGCCCGGATGTACTTCTAGCTTCGGAGAAGGAGATTGGCAAAATCGGTGGGTGGTTTCTTGGCCAAGGAGGTCTTCAATAGGTCATGCCGGATATTGTACCGAAAGGCAGCTGCCTTGACCCCGGCATCGAGGGAGGATATAGACTGGGCCTCGGCTGTGAATCTCTGGATAAAATCCCGAAGGGACTCTCCATCTTTCTGCTTGTGGTCCAGAAGGGGGGCGCTCGTCTTCTTGGCCTTGCAGCTGGTCATGAAGTGAGCTAGAAAGCTCTCCTCGAGATGATCAAAATAAAAGATCGAGTTCGGGAGGGAGCTTGGAGTACCATTCTTGTGCAGGCCCTCGCAGTGTGGATGGGAACGATCGGGAGAGAAAGGGATCTGAGGTACTGTGAATCATCATGAGGGTCTTGAAACCCTCAATATGATCAGTAGGATCCGACTCGGAGCCAGACCTTGAGGGCTCTCGAGCCACTACTGCTGCGACCCCATAGTGGCCGCACAACTACGAGATGAACTAAGAGGAGGAGGAAGAGAGGGGTCGGCATGACGCCCTGTGGTAGATGTCCTCTTGGCTTTGGGAGCCATGGAAGGAGAGGGATACTGGGTAAGATCAGAGTCAGAGGCTAGATCTGTCTGCAATTCCCACAGTCAACGTCAATCTGATGCTGCTAATTTTTGGTGTGGAAGCAACAAATAACGAGTTCTTTTGATGAGAAGAAGAGCAGATCTCAGCCATAGATCTGATCCGATGAGAGGCTGATGTGTGTTTGGGATATGTGGATCTGGTGGTGGTTGCGCCGACCGTTGGCTGCCGAATACCTACAAAAAGCCTTAAAACGCCGGGAGTTTTCCCGTGACAGGCCCTCCGACGTTCAAGTCAATCACTGGAGAAGGAGATTAGGGTTTAGTGGTGAAAGAGTGATTACCTTATAACTGTAGAGAGGGGCTGATATTTATAGGCAGGGAGAGACCCTTAATGGACTGGGTTGGCCCTCTTCTGTGGGCTGGATTGAGGTGGTGGGTTTGCTGGTGGCCCACCGGGAGTGTAGGTCTGTCTTTTGGAATCTTCGGATCTGATGAGATCGGACGGTTCAGATGGACTGAATATATATATATATATATATATATATATATATATATATATATATTCCTTTGATTTTCTTGTTACTATTATATGTTGACCCCACACGAGAAGATGGTAGAGATACATTTCCTCAAAAAGGGTAAAAGGAAAGTAGAGATACATATATAGATCTTTAAATTTAACCTATATGTATTTTTCTCAGCCCTTTCTTTTTTTTTTTTCCCCCACTTTATACTCCTTCAACATGAAGCTCACTTTGCTAAGCACTTTAAGTGTAGTTGGAAATAATTCTCAATATGAGTTGAGATGTTATAGGATCTAATTCGATCCGAGACAAAATTAATTTGAGCACCCCACCCCCCCCCCCCCCCCCCCCAAATATTAAGTCTTTAAATACAAATCCCATCCACAATCAAATTCTAGCATTTAATTTTGTAAATATTTTAGGCAAAGGAAATGACACACTCTAATGGATTAATTCTGCTTGAACAAAGTTGGCCAAGTGGTGTGGCAATGAGCAATTTTGACTGTTGATAGAATTCCGTTCCAGAACAGTGGCATTCAGATAATATATCGTCATCCTAAACTCTGAATGCAATGTGTTTGGTTAGACAAAGTGTTAGACGAAATGCCAGTGGAATCTTGTAGCTTAGTAACAGTTCGTGTCCTACGTATACTTCATAGGCCAGCTAGGAGTTTTAGTCCAATCAAATTATCACAATTTCCTTGTTTTTTCCTCTTTCAGTTCTACCCTCAGTTCATTTATTTTATTTTTTGAAATTCAGTTTCCTTCATAAATGAGTTTGGGCTTTTTTTTTTTAAGTTTATAATAATTTTAGGAGTTTGAGGCACTCTTCTTAGAGACTTGGGAAGGATTATTTAGGATAATCTAAAGTATTAACAAGCTTCGATAACTAATCAGAATGATTTTAGACCTTGCAATAGATATTTTTCTTTTTTAGCCAACTTGAAAATGGATCGACTCAAACCTGTGTACTTCTAATTGTTTGATTTGATGTAGTTGCAATTCCATAATAGACCTCTACTCTTTTCCCCCCCGGGGCTATTCCCATGTAAGTTTGTAACCTCAAAACAAACTAAATAGTAGAGGAAAAGGTGATGAGATGGCCAAAAAAAAATTTATTGATTTTTTATTTTTTTTATTTTATTTTTTTGAGGTTAAAGGTAGAATAACGACACCCTGTTTCATTAATAAGAGGTTAATAAAACAACCCGACGCATCAGAGGAGAGTACAGAAAGTTACCGTGCGGAAAATAAAACATAAACCCCCAACAATACCCTAGAGGGTGGGTCAAAGCAAAAGTACTACAAATGCTAGAAAAGACCGAAACAAAATAGAGCTAGATGTAGACCGTAGCTCTCCCCACTGTATCCTGTCCCAGGCCAGTATCTAGGGCGCCTACCCCTCTCAGTCCAGTGTCGGGATTCAGAGTCTCTGTATGTAAGTTACAAAACCCACAGTTGGCCGCGATATGGGGTTGTCTTTTGGCAGGGTTCTCTCTGGTCAGGATTGCATTATTGAGCACTAGCCAGAGGAAGACCCTAACTTTAAGGAGTGCTTTGGCTTTTCATAGCACTTGTGCCCAACTGGGTCTACATCCTCGATAGTGAATGCAATGATACAGAGACCTAACAGTGAATGCTCCTTTGGTCTCTAACCCCCAACGCATCTGGTCTGGGCCTTGAGCGCACATCGCCCCGTTTCGTGCAATGTGCGTTTGTAGTTCATTCAGTCGCTGTTGTAGCCCTGGATTAAGAGGCCCTCAGAAAGACGGTTTCCAATTACCCCTTTTCCACGTCTTAGCCACAGATACGTTCGGGCGGGTCGTCTGCTCATACAAATCTGAAAAATTCTCCTTAAGAGTATGGGCACCACACCACTTGTCCTACTAGAATCTGGTGGACCGTCTATTACCAATAGCCGATGTAACTGCCGAATTGAAAGGCCCGCTGGCTTTGGCATTCCCTTTCCAGAAGCGGGAGACTTTGGAACCTGCTCGGAAGCCTAAACTTCTCGTACCTTTCCCCCGAAGGTATGGTTGAATGAACTCCTACCATCATTCCCCGTTGGGGTGGAAAACCTTCCACCACCATTTTTCCAGGAGAGCAAGGTTCATGTCTCTCAAATCAATGATACCTAGCCCTCCATGTTCCTTCTTTATGCATGCAATACCCCATTTGATCAGGTGGTATTCCCCCCTATTTGTGTCTGCCCCTTTCCAGAGAAATCGCTTTCGGATGCGGTCAATCCTTTAAATCACCCATTTAGGCAGCTCGAAGAACGACATGTAGTAAATGAGTAGATTAGACAACACTGAATTGATTAGTACCACTCTTTTCCCGAAGGAAAGCGACTTTCCTTTCCAACCTGTCAATTTGTCCTCCACCCTGTCGATGATGGGTAGCCAGTCCATCTTCGTAAGCTTCCTTGGTCTGAGCGGCAGACCCAGATACTTAATTGGAAAATCTTCCTTCATACAATTTAGAATGGTAGCATGGGTCCGTGCTTCTACATCGGATAGTACAATCGGGATCAACGCACTCTTGTGGAAATTAATCCTGAGACCTGACCAGGCTTCAAAACAGTAGAGGGTTCCTTTAAAGCAAATTGTTTCTGACCTGTTCCCGTTCCCAAAGAGGAGGGTGTCATCTGCATACTGAAGAATCGTGCACCCTTGTTTAGTGGTACTGCTAGCAACATGTTTGATCCAACCTTTTCTTCGACAATTATCTAGCATGCCCCTCAGGATATCAGCTACAATAGTGAATAGTAGTGGTGATAGTGGATCCCCCTGTTGAAGACCCTTCTTGCATGAAAACGGTTGTCCCGATCGCCCATTAACTGTGATTGCCATTTTACTTGTGTATAAGCATTGTTTGATCCACCTGATCCATTTAGCCCTAAAGCCTCTCCCTCTGAGAGCTTCCAGCAAGCAATCCCAGTCGACGCAGTCACATGCCTTCTCAAAGTCGAGTTTCAAAAGGAAATTCTTGGACTGGCTAGTATGACAGTGATGGATAACTTGTTCTGCGATGGCCACACTGTCCAAGATACATCTACCCCTAATGAAACCAGACTGTGTGTTGCTAATTAAACTGTCCATTATGCTTCCCAAGCGGATGGCCAGGACCTTTGTAATAATCTTAACCGAGCAGTTCATGAGGCTAATAGGTCTAAAATCCCCCACCCGAGTGGACTCTACCCGTTTAGGTATTAGGACTACTTCTACAAAGTTGAACATGCCTAATCTGAGGTTATTATGGAAGAATTCATCTATCATAGCCATAATGTCCCCTTTTATTTCTTCCCAAAAAACTTGGGAAAACATCATTGGGAAGCTGTCTAGTCCTAGCGCCTTCTCTGCTCCCATTTTAGTGATCGCCTTTCCACTTCCTTTTCTGAAAAAGGTACTTCCAATTCCAATAGTGAGTGAGCTGACTCGTTCTGGGGGCCCTGTGAGAAATCATCCCTAAGTGAGACCCTGAAATCATTCTCCGTCCCAAAAAGGCCCTTGTAATAGTCGTGAAAGGTTTTGGCAATTACAGTTTTGTCTTGGGATGTACCCATTTCCATCTGGATTAATAAAACAAGGTTAGATCTACGTCTGACACTTGCCACTCGGTGGAAGAAGGCGGTGTTCGCATCTCCCTCTTTGAACCACGAAATCCTCGACCTCTGTTGCCATTTGATTTCCTTCAACTTATAAAGATTGGTAATATTTTCCCAAAGCTCAAGCAGTCTGTTTCTTTCGTCCTAGGACAGGACTCGTATTTCTTCCAGTCTCTCCAGCTCATCAATTCCTTCCAAAAAGGATTCCTTTGCACGCCAAATTGTCGAGAATCTAGACCGATTCCATCGACGCAGCCTCTTTTGCAGTCTGCAGATTTTTTCATACCATCAGGTTGCAGCATCCAATCCGCTAGTTGGAAGTGCCCAGTTTTCCATCACCATGTGGTGAAAGCCTTGAATTTCTAGCCATGCCTTTTCAAATCTGAACTTCCTTAGCCTTTGACATCCCTGTACCCCAACATCGAGGACGACAGGGACATGGTCCGACGTGGGTCTTGGAATAGATTTAGCGGTTGCCAGCAGAAATTTAGTCTCCCAATCCAACGATACTAGGATTCTGTCCAACTTGGCCATGATCGAGGAAGCTTGCATGTTCGACCAAGTAAATATCCTGTCACTAATTGGGATGTCGATCAGCTCCAGTTCTGTGATCACCCTATTGAATTCTTCTCTCTGCCTGTCGCTCGAGCCTCTGCCCCTATGCTCGAATGCAAATCTAGTGATATTGAAATCCCTCCAATGATCCAAGCTTCCAACCATCGGCATCAGATATCGATAAGCTCTTGCCAAAATGCATCTCGTGCACTTGCCACGTTCGGCCCATAGACCACAGTGACCGTGTGCACCCAACTGTCAGACCGTCGCATCAGTCGGATAGACAGGGAGAAAGTTCCACTGTATTCCTCAAGACAGGTGAAAATATTCGAGTTGAACCTAATAGTAATGCCCCCCGAAGCACCTGAGGATGGGCATAGCACCCATTCCTTGATTCTATTGCCCTCTACTCTTTTGAGTTTAAACCCTTGTACGAGTTTGGTCTCCTGTAACCCTACCACCTCCGCCTTGGAGTTCATAATGACGTCCCTAACCATATTTCTCTTACCCCTGCCCCCCAACCCCCTAACGTTCTAGAAGAGGGCACTCATTGGGGAACCATTTCAAGGTTGCTCGTGGTCTTCCTCGAAGACCTCCGTCGGCGCAGAGGTGGACCTGGGGTCCTTCTGAAAGTTAACATTAGCTCGTTCAATTTCCCAACCCCTAATTTTATTAAGCAGTAGAGCATTACGCTATACATCGCACACCTCTAAGCCACGAGTTTGAGCTAGGATAAAAATATCAGAATCTGACATGAAATTTAGTATAGAAGCTAAAAAAACTTCTCGTACCTCCGTCATCGAATTTTGTTGCTTTGGCCGCCGCATCAACCTCCAGATAGTCGTCCAGAGACTCCACATGAGCCCTCTTAGGCGTCCGCTGTACCCTAAAACCAACTGCTCTGCTCGATGTCCCAGTACTACAGGCAGGCGCTGAATCTGGAAAGGTAGATAAAACCATCTATGGTGAGATTTTCCTCTGTGTATCAGCTATAAACTCAAGATCCTCCGACTCCTCATCAGAAAATGAGAAATCCTCATCCATGTTTAAGCGCCCTTCCATGTCTTCATCGCTAGCTGCTGAATCATTAATTACTACCTGAGCGACCCCCATTATGGGTCCCTGCATTTGCTGTTCATTGGTCCCCTCTGTTGGCCTAATCCCCATAGATGAAGCAAGATCCACAAGTGGTCTTTGGTTGAGAGTGTTGGACCCCTCTATAGGCCTAACCGTTATCTGAATGGGCTTGAACCCCTATAGAATTAGGCCTTACACAAATATTGGGCTCTTTCAGAAAATGAGCTGTCTCTCCCTCCCTCGTACTACCCACTCCATGGGCACGTGGTGCCAGAGATGCATGCAGCGCGTTCTAAAGTTGTCCACGTGGCCTCTTGCAATTGGGGGGCACAACGGTGGAGTCAGATGGTGCCTCAAAACCCCACACTTCCTCGCTCTCTGTGTGCACCTCGATCTCTCCATTCCCCTTCCCATTTTGGTATTCTACTTCGTCGTCTTCTCCAAGACGCTCAAAAACCAAGCGTTGGTATTTTCCCATCTCAGCTTCCACCTTAAAAATCCCCCTCACCTGAGCACTGCTATCTCCCTCTTTTGGGCCATGGTCGTTGGGTTCTGTAGTTGCCTCGATCCCTCCGTTTACATTTCCCCTTTCATGATCTCCCTTTTTAGGGTTGGGTCTAAAGCAACCCTCCCCTTACCATTCAGGTCTTCCCTAAGAGCATATCTCTCACAGCTCGCCCTAGCCTCGTCCTCTACCACATGGATCTGACTCCTCACTGCGCTAACTTTGCCATTCTGAGGATCCTTCCTCTCTGGTCCTTTTCCACTTTTGAGATGCTTTGCCATTTGAGGCTTTGGTGTTCTGATCAAGGTCTCCCTCCCGACCTCCTTCTCTTTGCCAAGCTTGTACGGCATTGACTAGCAGTGGGGAGATCTTGACCATTGATCCATGGTCCAGATCTACAATCTGGACCGTTGCATCCTGTGGTCGGGGTTGCAGCCTTTAGTGGCAATCGTCGTGCTTCACCTTGCTTGGCCACCTTGATGAGTTCCCGATGAGCCCTCTCAAGCTCATGGGCTCCGTCGATGGTTGTATCTAGCACCGGTGTTGTCGCCTGTTTGTAAGTTCTTCCGTCTCTGTGGGCGCTGCTGCTCCGCTTGACCACATCCTCCACCTGTGGGTCCACCTTCTCATGGAGCACGAATCGGAGGATGTATGCCTCGTCGTGAGTGAAAATCTTAGCGAACCTTGGCATGCGGCTGATATTTGGGCTTCTGATGGTTAGTCTCACCGAGATCAAGTCTAACTTCCTAGCTGTCTTCGCATCTATGTCCACCACCGTGGCAAACTCTGATTCAATTTCTTCGATTGCTTCTCTTTTCCAATAGTGAAGGGGTAGATTATGAACCCAAATTTTGTAAGTATCCCCTTGCGGCCTCTCCGCCCCAAATTGCGGCGACCATGGAGAGAATTTCACCGCAAAATGGCCGAAGTCCACCTCTCCCAATCTAGTAACTTCTTGCATTTTAGCTGGTGATGGGAATAAAGTGAGAAATTGAAGTTGGCAGATCTTCTTGACTATCCAAACCCTGTCTCCCCTCATGGGTCATTTTTTATTTAAGGCATATAATAGATGATTCTCTGATGGCCTGTCGTTGGTAACTTTGGCGAATGCGCACCATTGCCTAAGCCATCCTCCTCTTGCTTGATAGTGTTGAGGCAACTTGCAAGCTTGATTGGTAGTGGGTTTTCAGGCGACTAGCCTCACGAGACCACTCTGTTTTCCTCTGTCGCCTTGCCTTAATCGGGACATTAGGGCACACGTAAGACACATGGCCCCAGTTCAAACATTTGAGGCATCTAATTTCCTTTGTGCAATCTGCCCTTATGTATCCCAAGTCTCCACAATTGAAGCAGGTGATCGCCTTCTTCTTTCCCATGCGTTTCCAGGTAAGTGATCCTCCCTCCCCAGTCTTCTGGTAGTTCTTTCGATGTTTGTGACTCACCTACACCCACACTGCCTCCCCTCCCTTGTCCCCTTGCTCGTCCATGTCTTCTGAGTTAACTAGACCCCCATCTGAGGCCCTGGTTACCCCAGAAATGGAATGCAATGGAAGGACTGAGGGAGGGGGTGCAGTCGGTGTGGTGGTGTGGGTGTGCACATTCAAGGAGGGGGGTCCTGCTGGGGGGCATTAGCAATGGAATTTTCGATGTGCTTTGTAGAGGGTGTTTTAGGGGTGGTTTGTTGGTGAAGTTGTTGCTGAGGTAGTTTGGAGTGGTGTTGTTGGTAATGTGCATGATTGTGAGTTCGATGGTGAATAGATGTTTGTTGTTGGTGATGGGGTATAGCGCAATACTGATGCCTGTATCTGTGGGGAGGGGATGTGGGATGATTGTGGATTCTTGGTATGTAGTGTGTCTCCTCCCTCCGTCTGTTGCTAAAACTACGTCCCTCACCTCTCCAATAATCATGTCCCTGAAGCTCAGAGGCCCGATGATCGTTGGTGTGGTACTTAGCTTGCCCCGAGCAGTTATAGGCACCCCCTCGTAGGGCCCTATCCCTCGGCTGAGGTGAGGAGGCTCTGTGATGATGACTGGAATACCCTAGACACCGTTGGTGGGTGCTTCGATCCCCAACGTTCGTAACTTGAGAGCTTCCTTGCCCTTCTGCAGGGGACGGCTGATGTTGAGGGTGAGGATTGAGGTATTGTGGGGTAGGGTGGGGGGTATTGAGGTATTGGCGCGCTTTGTAGAGGACTAGAGGTAGGGGGAGGGGGGTATGGCTTGTGGGTTTGCTGGGCTTGCACAGGGTGAACCAGAGGGGGGGTTTAGGGGGGTTAAAGGGAGGTGGAGGACTCGGTTTGTGGACTCCTTCAGTGGGCCCACATCCCTGGAGTTCATCCTCGCAGAGGTTCATGATCACCAGAGAATGAGAGTACTTCAAAGGGGGAGGAAAGTAACTAATCCTCTTTTGGGTTAGGGGTTTGGGGGTGAGTTGATTGGGGTTGGGGTTTTTTGAAATTAGTTCATGAAAATGGCAATGATTTGAGAAGTGGCTAAAAATAAAACAATCATGTTTCGGTTAGGTTTCGACCGGTCCAAAATAGAGGCTCCCAAATCCCTTCTGGAAGGAAATGCACAACTTAATCGGGAAACCGAATAGGAAATTCTTTTCCTTGTTTTATTATATTAGAATATTAGATTTCATGTATTGGGTGAGACAAAATCGTCTACATTCTATATACAAGGAGAAACTTGTGTGCTCTCCTATCTGTTTCTCCTTGCAGATGCAAACTTTGTCAAGAGATTTTGCTTTATGAATATGGCTCAATCGAAGACACTGTCTTAGCTTCGTTGGCCATGGATTAGAAATTTTCTTTTTATTATTTTTTCTTTCTACATTTCTTCCCTCTATACTAACAAGTATTTAACATGTGTCATGCACATTTCAATAAATATATAGTTTTAAAAGTTATATAATATAGTACGTGTGAGGCACAAGTTAATAAATATATTTTTTTAAAGTGTATAATGGGAGAGTTGGAGTTGCACGTACAATGCACGTAAGGTGACAGATTTACAAATAACAACTCCTCTTCCCTCATTATAATATTAGAGGTGTTTATTGACATTTATAGGGCGGGAATTCAACTATCAGGATTTACAAAGAGAGAATAAAGCAGGTTAGAGCATCCACAAATGGTTTGCTATTTTCTCATTTTTCCCATTTTTTTTTGGCAAAATAAAAGCTGCAACGGTTTACTATTTTGCCATTTTTAGAAAGTTGGAACAATAACGTCTCATATTTGAGAACCAATTTGTGGATTCTCAAAATATAGGGGATGAAACATGTTGTTCCACACACACACACACACACACACACACACACACACACACACACACACACACACACACACACACACACATATATATATATATATATGAGGAATGCTCTTTTGAAAATGCATGTGAAAAAAACC
The DNA here is from genome assembly GCA_017893485.1 of Hemerocallis citrina. Taxonomy (NCBI): domain Eukaryota; kingdom Viridiplantae; phylum Streptophyta; class Magnoliopsida; order Asparagales; family Asphodelaceae; genus Hemerocallis; species Hemerocallis citrina. The sequence continues at coordinate 82,664,472 of CM030368.1, forward strand.
TAGGCCGTTGTTCCCAACAACAGCCTAGGTGGTTTTCACGAGTTTTCACAACATTTGTGTTTTCATTGGAGCATTGCTCTCTCTCTCTCTCTCTCTCTGTGTATATATATATATATATATATATATATATATATATATATATATAAAAAATAAAACACAAAGAAAGCTATCAAGTGGCTCTCCTTCAATTCCCCGAAAATCAAAGGCCCAGATCTAACCTCATAAAACATATTTTCCCCCCAAAAGTTTTCCCCCAAAACTCAAATTCATATCCCCCACCCAAAACAACTCCTTTATTTATTTAATTATCTATCTCTCCCTTTCTCTCCTATTCAAAAAATTAAGAAAATAAAATTTTAAATTTTTTTAGAAAATGAAAAACTTAAAAACTTAAAAACTAAAAAAAATAAAAAAAACTTTAAAAATAATTCAAAAAATAAAAAACTAAAAAAAATTTAAAAAAATTACTAGAAAACAAGAAAATTAAAAATTTTAAAAATAAAAAATAAAAAAATTTAAAATTTTTTTAAAAAATTAAAAATTAAAAAATTAAAATTTTTTTAAAAAATTAAAAATTAAATTTTTAAAAAATTTTAAAAAAATTAAAATAAATGAAAATTTAATAAAAAATTTTTAAAAAAATTTTGAAATTTTGAAATTTTGAAAATCTTAAAACAAATTCAAATCCAAATCCAATGTCGAACCTCATCAAGAGGTCGTCGCCGATATATGAACCGCTGCTGATTCCGTATCGGTGACTCCCCTCTACCAAATCGAGCACGAATATCAAGCGACTCCGTATCGGCGACTCCCCTCCACCGAATCGAAAGCCGAACGCCTCTATATGCGATGCAACGACTTTAATTTTATCTCATTAACCGAATTCTCATTCTAATTATTAATTTTGTGTGTGCAGGAGATTACTTAGTTTTTTGCTGACTCAAATTTTGTGTGTGCATGGGATCTAAGTTCAGGGAGGTATGATTGTTTTATTTTTGGGTTAAAAATTTTTTAATTTGGAGATTTATTTGATGAGTTTTCTATTGGTTTTGATTTAAGGTGTACGCAAGTAAGAGGTGGATTATTTGGTGGCCTCAATTTGGGCTTCCAAACCAGAGCAGGACAAGTAAGCTAACCAGCAACCTAAAATAACTTGGCAAATATGCAACATGAATTTTCTTTACTACAAGAGAAAATACTATGGAGAAATTTTCCCTTCACTGGTTATTAGAAACCATGGATAACATAACATATAAGAACTTCTAGTGTATGTTTGGATATATAGGATTGGGATGACTGAGTTACCAGTATAGGGTGCAAACTCTCCACTCAAGAAAGACAGCTAAAGTAAAAATTTGTTATTTATCCATTTTGATTTTTTTTTTATAAAGGTGCAATGGGAAGACAAAGTGGAGATAAAAGAAATGATTAGCTTGGATTAGAGTTTTGAGAACTTCATGTATTTCATTTTGGTTGAAATAATAATAAGAGGTATTTCAATTGCAAACTGAGTCTTAGATAAACAAATATTTAGATTATTTGTATTGTAAATACCTTCACACCTACACTTGCGTTACCATTGTATTTAGACATGCTCATGGTGGTTATGGGATTAGAATAAGCTCTATAAAACCTTTATGATAATGTCCTTGCATAACTATTACAAGCATATAAAAGTGATGTTGAAGTTTAAAACAAATTTTATGCAGTGTTTTTAACAAACTATATGCCTTCTAGGTAAGTTCAAGCTAATGATCAAGAAGCCGATGGTTGAGCTTAAATGTAGATATATTGCTTCCTCATATAATATGTTTGCTACTTCAATTAATTTGCTGGACCTCCAAAACTATTTTATATAATCAAACCGAAGCACCGTTCTGAAGACGTGCTGTAGGCACATGTCAATGGGCAAACTTATATATATATATATATATATATATTACACTTGTTTCGTCCATGAATTTTATTTATTTTTTGTTTTTAAATATCGGAAGGAACATCATATTCCGTCTCATTAAAAAAAAAGAACAAATGCATCGAACGGGACAACATGTCCCGTCCGAGCTCAAAAAGTTGGCAAATGGGACAACATGCCCCTTTTTAGGAAAATGTGGCTTTCAAGGTTAGATTTAATGTTAATTTATAGTTTAGTGTTAATTTAATCATAGTTTATTATTATTTTAATAACTAATTAATTAACTAATGAATATAGCAAAAACTATTTTAATTTTCTTAAATTTACCAAAGAACCACTCGAACAGAACAACACGTACTGTCCGATAATTTTTTTTCTTCTCAAATTTTGGTAAATGACCACAATGACCGCTGCAAAGCACCAAATTTGTCATTTTACCAAAAAATAGCAACAACCATTATGGATGCTCTTCGTGATGAGTGTGGGAAAGATAGAAATATAATTTAAGAAATATAAAATAGTTATAATAATAACTTACATTTTCAATTGGGGATATTTTAAGTCCTAAAATAACAAAAGAAATCACGTGCAAAATTAGTGCTTGCATTTTTCAATGGAATATAAATGTTGTCATCCCCTTGGGACAAAAGGGTTGGCAATCGGGTCGACCGGGCTGGGTCAGGGTCGAACCCGCCCGGGTTGGGCCGGGTCGGGTCGAACCCACCTGGGTTGGAACCGAAATAGGGCGGGTTCGGGTCAGGTCAGTTTGTTAACCGGGTCGAGTTGGATTAGCGAAATCTCGATCGGCCAACCCACGAACCCATTCGGGTCCACCCTGGGTCGAGTCGGATCGGGTCGCGGGTGCGCCCTGTCGATTTCAACTAATTTTCCTTTTTTATATAACTTAAACAAATGTAATAATAATAATAATAATCAAAGAGTGAAATTGCAATAAAAAATGTATATATTATTCATATGATTTCAACTTATACAAATTTTCAACTTTTTTATAAGAAACAAAGACTTAATACAAATTTGTTCTGTACAATTACAATTTTCTTCAATTTTTTGTTGTTATTGTTGGTCTTCAATTCTTCATGTTGGTTGCTATTGTTGTTGTTGTCGCTCTTCCAGCAAGTCGCTTCCACTTGTAGACATGTCGAACGTTTTTCCTTGAGTCCTATCTTCGGCCTTCATCCAGTCTTCCGTGCAGGCGAGCATCTCCAACGATTGGGGCTTCAAGCGATTCCTGTAATCGGTTAGAACCTTGCCACTTGTAGAAAATGCACTTTCTGAATCAACTGTAGAGACAGAAGGAGTTAGTAGATCTTTAGCCATATATTTAAGAATATTATAAGTATGTTCATGGTCTTTCCACCATTGTAAAATATCAAGTGTAGAAGTAAAACTTTTAGAATCTTGTTGATTATATCAATGTAATTCATTTGGTTGATTAGTCTTAGGTTTTGTTGATTGAGTTTGTGCAAGTAAATTGAATGTGGCATCATCTAATTTACTCTTACCCTTACCTCAAGAAGTAGCAGAAGAAAAACTAACTAAACTAGTGGTACTACTAGATGCAAAACTTCTATTATAAAAATCATATAAGTTATTTAATGTCGATTCAAAGTTAGCTAAAAAGGTGTTGCAATCAATTGGAGATTCATCTCCAAGTAAATTAAAAGAACATTTCAATCAAACTCTTCGTACAATCTAATTTGATACAAGGATCAATCACAGTAGCAATACAATACAACATAGGAGGAGGACTAAAATACTTCAAAAATTTGGTGTATGCAGGTTTCACAATATGACCAATATAAATATCATCGATCATATCTTTGAAAGTTTATATCATAGTAACTATTGAAATAAAAATGCTACTCGAAGTAGATTCATAAGATTTTGAAAATTTTAAAGTTGCGGTTTTAAAAGGTTCTAAAAATTTTAACAAAGATTTGGCATAATACCAAGCTTCGATAGTCATTTGAAAATTTGGCATATTTTTTGCAAGACAAAAATCATTTATACATGCTTTATATTGAGTAACAACATGTAGCAAATCAGAAGTAGAGTTCCGTCGGTGTTTAACATCCTTTAGAAATTTTATAAACTGTACATTTTTAAGCTTACACCATTCTTTTCATTCTTGAAATATGGTGGCACTTAATGCAATAAAATGTACACAATTTCTAATGTTAACTATATATGGGTCTGACTATTTTTAATGCATCTTGAACACATAAATTTAAAATAGGACATGCACATTAATATGAAAAATTTCTAAACATGGAGGAGCTAATTGTGTTTGTAATATACTAATTGATGCATTGTTGTTAGATACATTATCAAAACTAATACACAATTTTATCACGAATATGAAAAAGATCACAAATTTCTTAAATACGATTTGCAATTTCAATACCACTATGGGGATAGAGCAACGCGGCAATTGATATGATTCTTTTTTGAAGGCGTCCAATCACTGTCGATCCAATGACAAGTTATTCCCATCATTAGAATATTGTTGCAATCCTTCCAACAATCGGAAGTTAAAGAAACTCTACAAGTTAAACTCCATAAAATAGCAAACAAACCATCTCTCATTTCGGTGTACATTTTAAAACAATCCGACTTAAAAGTATTTCTAGGGATTATTTTAAAATGCAGGTTTATTGTACTCGTCCTCTCACCATTCTTCCATTTGTAACTCTTGGAACAAGTTTTACAAATTTTTTGACCTACACCCGGATTTTCTTCGTCCGGAATATAATCATAAAATTTGTGTCAATCACTTGTTTCCCCTCTAGTTTTTCTACTACTACCTAGTTGTGTTGTTTCGGTTTGTTGTGTTTGTATTTCCTCTTCTATGTCTTGTGGGTACACATCGTGTGTACTAATGTGTGCGGTCATAGGGTCCTCTTCGGTGGGCTCAATGTATGGGACAATAGGAGATCGACGAGAAGTGCCGGTGGAATCTTGTCCACTTGGTTACGGCCAGTATCTCGTAATTTAGACATGTTGATATAGTAGTGTATGTGAAAAAATTAAATAAAATCTAGGCGAGATAAGTTTTAAAAAAATCTAGAAAACAATAGGAGGGTTGTGAGAGAGAAATCCGGAAAACCAACAAACAAATATGATACAAACAAAAAATACTAAAGAAAAAATAAAGAGAGGAGAGAGTCGTAGAATTTTGATACCGTACTCCGGAAATAATCGAATATGTAAATGAAAGAAAATAATAGTGAAGAGAGAGTTGTAGAAGACGTAGTCGTCGGTAGCCGTCGGTAGAAGAAGTTGAATGCGGTAGTCGTCGGTAGAAGTAGTCGTCGTCGGTAGTGGTAGAAGTAGTCGGTAGAAAATTTGATGAAAAAATCGTTGAGAGAATTTGTTAATGCCTTCGATATGATCGAAATTGTAAAAAACTTTGTTAATTGATTTGAGAATTTGAGATTGCAAAATTGTAGTAGAGAGAGTAAGAGAGTAGAAGAGGTGTGAAAATTTGTATTGGAGATATGATGTATTTATAGCCCTAAATTGTAATTTAAAATATCCCCCAAAAAAAAAAAAATACAGACGTTGCGCTCTGTCCAGTGACTCAGTCGACTGTTCGAGGTCGACCCGTTTGGGTCAAATGGTCCTCTGACCCTCGGGCTGGCAGGTCAGGTTGCGGGCAGGTCGCGCTTTTGAAGCGGGTTGGCAGGTCGGGTTGAGTAGGTTGGCGGGTCGGGTTGAGTAGGTTGGCGAGTGTTTTGTGCGGACCCGGGTCAACACGTTAGACTTCGCGGGTTCAACTCGGACCCGAACCAGTCTAGAGCGGGCCGATTTCGACTGAGCGGGTCGCGGGTGAGCCGCGGGTCGACCCGACCCGGTTGCCACCCCTATACACAAAAGAGCAAATTCGACATAATTCAGAATTTTTTGCCGTAGTAGACCACTTTTTGAAAAAAATTGTGGTTATGGGCCAGTTTTGAAACTATTAGCGTTCATAGGCTACTATGTGCCACGTCAGCAGCGCGCCAGCTATTTTCATTAGCGACTTCTTCATTTTGAAAGTCACTAATGGGAATAATGGCCTATGGTTTAAAATATTTAGAATTTTTTGTTTGCTCTCCTTATTCTCAGTAGCGACCTTAGTATATATGAGGTCGCTAATGGGATTAGCGACCTTTAATGAACTGTATTCTAACACTTAGCAAAATTTAAAGAGTTTTTGCTCTCTTAAAAACAACAATCAATTTATTTTTTAAACTGAGGTCGCTATTCGGAACAGTGACCTTAATTGTGCAAAGGTCGTTATACGGAATAGAGGTCCTTATTGTACTAAGATCGCTATTCCGAATAGAGGTCCTAGTTGTGTGACAATTTTACAAATTTATAAGAACAAGGAGATTGAATTTCCTACTGAGGTCGCTATTGCGAATAACTACCGAAGTATACTAAAGACGCTATTCCCAATAGCGACCTCAGTTTAATTTTTTTTTTCCCAAAAGAGCAAAAGCTCTATAGAAATCGCTAAGTGTCTCAATACATTCATTTGAGCTCGCTAATCTCATTAGCGGTCTGATATCTACTAAGGTCGCGAGTGGGAATAGCGACAACATACAAAAAATTTCAAATATTTTAAAACATAGACCAGTATTTTTCATTAGCAACTTTCAAAATGAAGTGACTACTAATGAGAATAGCGGCCGCAGCTAACATGGCACAAAGTACCCTCACGAGCGCTAATAGTTTCGAAACTGACCCATAATCACAAATATTTTCAAAATTTGGCCTATTAGGGCTTCCATAATTCATTATATCTCAGTTCATCACCTCCAGATGATATATAGCCAAAGTAAAGACCCATCATAGCCAGAATACGAACCTCCACACCGTTCTTTCCTTTTGAGTTCCAGTCACACCTTCAATAATTTCCTCTTTCTGCTCTCCTCCACTGTTCCCTATTCTTCCTCAATTACTCCTCAGCTCCAATGTCCATTGCTCCCAATCGTCATATTGATCCTTCACGCCAAACATCACAAGTGTAATATTGTAAAAAGAAATTCGAATGCCTGAAAAACAAAAATAGAATAATAAAATTTCACCCAGAAAAACTGAAGTTTGAGCATTAAGCTACAAAATATACAGCATATTAGGCTTTTTACTCAATATTAGTTACAACAACATATGATACAAAGAAATTAATTCACACCAAACTGCCATGAATCAAATTCTCTTCACAGCAGTTACTCCTCTCGGCTTCAAACAAGGCACACAACAAGGCTTCAGATGATAAGCTGATAGTCCCTTAATCGGATCGGAAGCTTTCGAGAAAAAAACTCAGGAATGGGAGAGAAGTATCGACCAAGTTAAACCAATCATGTCCTACAAGTTGAGGTAATATAGCAATTTCTGGAAGTTCACTTGCATTAAAACAAACATACAAGTCTCCCTTATCATCCTTCTCGGATATCAATCTCATAGCGAGAAATTTGCGGGATGGATCATCCCAGTCTGGTTCAGATTGATCGCTTCCATGCCAAGCAATGTTTTCTACTTTTAGAAAGTCCCTCTTCTGAAAAAGATCATTTCTTTGTACCCTAAGTGAGGTCAAGAATGAAATAAATTGTGCGACTTGCTTCCCGAATGTTGTTATCACCCCAGTCCAATTAATTGGCTGCCTATATTTATAAGATGATAAACCACCAGTAGAGAAGCCACACTCATCCCCCATGTTAAGCACGGGAACACCAAGTGAAATAAATAAAACAAATAAGAAATTTCATATCTGTCATCGAATTTCAAGTACGGTTACATTGTTTGTGGGGCCCTCTTCACCACACTTCCAACTTAACTCTGACGAAAGTTCATCCCTACTAAAGCTGACCAAATCAACAAGGGGAAGTCCGAAGTTGTTTGTAACGAAATTAAAAGAAAAGGCAGGGCCCCGGGAATCAGAAAAGATATCCCCACTGCCACAAAGTCGAGTGGCTAGATCACTGAGGATCCCTTCACCCCTCAAAAAGTTTCTTACATCCCTACAAAATCTCAGATTCATTTCTGTCCACCTTCTCCAATGTGGGAAATGGATGTCATCCACATATGACATGTCAACTGGAGATCTGCAATCCGCTATGAGTTTTGCTTGAGATAATAAAGGATCAAATGCGATAGCTTCAACCAATGGTGGGTGAGATAAATGATCTTGAAGCAAAAAAGAACCGATAAAGCAGAAACCATCAATGTGAAATTCAGTTCTCCAGTACCGGAGGCTGTCAAGAATTAGTTGTTGAACGATAGGATTGTTGCATTTTACCACGGTAGTAGTGCCAGATTCCATATTCCCTTCAGCTATATAATAGGATGAATTATCAATTCCCGCAAAGGATATAGCCTCACAAGTATGAGTGAAAACAACTTCCAATAAAACCTCTATCCCATGGGCATGAATTGTTTTAACCATCTGTTTCATGGAATTCATACCCCACCACATGAGCTCACTGAAGAAAAAAATTGATATGGAAAATAGGGGCCTTTTTGCTCATCAAAGGAAAAAATTGGCTCTAATAAGACTGCATTTACTCCAAGGTTTATAAAATGCTGTAATTTTTCAGACACAGCGGTAAAAGTGCCCGCAACATTTTCAGGCAGTGCACTTGATTTGTCCTTGGTAAAGTTTCTAACATTCAACCGATAAATAACCAGCTTCTCCATTGGCAACTTTGGGTGAAAATCACCATTCCAGTCAAAAGTAGGTATTTGATCCAGACATCCTAGACATTTTACTAAAGATACTGATTCTCCCTTATCAGGAAATAAATTTCTGATCAACTTAGCATATGGATCCAAAAGAACACCTCCGTCCCAATTTGCTTCTCCCTTGCATCGATACCCATAGCTGACATAGTTTCCAACACCCAGCGAGACGTGCCAAATAGCACATGTACGATTGACATAGGGATCCAATTCAATCTCGAACGAGGGTTGACTGGAATTGCTCTCATACAGGCACAATATTACGCTCTTTGCTTTCTTAGAAAATAAAGCAAAATTCATTGATCCATCTTTAGATGCGGAAATGCCTAAGGGCATAGGACGCCCGGAACTTATCCCCACTGGAATGCAAAATCTTGTCTTTCTATGAGATCTTATTCCGGCGTCAGTTGTTGCACTATTAAGAGCAGAGTGCAGTAAAAATGAAAGGTAGAAAGGAGTTCGGCTGGAATAAAATTCGACCATAATAGTATGATTCCCAAGTGACTCTTGCATAAATGTTTGGAAATTTGGAAGATCCACATGAGAAGAATCGGTGCGGGATGTACCCCAACTTAGTATCAGTTCATGCTCATTTAGGAAATGTGGCAAAGATGAAACTTCAATGTGTACTGAATATTTCATGTTGTTGAATCTCACCAATACCTTCACTAGCCCACCAAGTTCAGTACTAAATAAATAGAAAAATCCCGTCTTTAAACTTTCGGCATTATAATTCAAACCCAAGCCTGGCTGAATCTGCTCTACAAATTCTTGTGATGCTGCAAGAACTTTTACATCCTGTGAGATTACTTTGAGAGTCCTGTAGTTTCTTACAGAATGAAATTGCATCATATTGATGATATTGTTAGCATGTAAGTTCCCTTGGAGAGATGCTATTTTGACAATTGTATTGTTTAGCCTGCAAGTCAATCCTAAAGCTGGAGATGAAAGAGTCCCCATTAGAATTAGATTGAACTACGCCAATCTCAGAGAACTGGAGACAGCTCAATGTAAGCTGAAACTAGCGTAGCCAAATAGCAGCGTTGTTTTCTCTGTGAGACACAAGGCATATAAATTTAATGAGAAATTGAAAATAAGCTCAGAGGACTAGAACACCTATGTTATCAAGAGTTAATACAAAAGCTCACACAAAAACTTCACTTCTCCCTAGCTAAGTACCATTTCAAGTTAAAACCAAATGAATATACTTAACAAAGGAATTAGAGACTCAGTTTGATCTGTAAGGGTATCAACGTTGGTAACATCCACATTATACTGATTCAACTTAGACAGGTACAAGTTATTAAGGGTTAATAAAAAGCAGTGATGAGGACATCGGTTCTGTTTTGTTTTATTTTAAGATTTAGCCATAGTAGTTTTGCAACTTAGACAGGTACAAGTTATTAAGGGTTAATAACTTGCAACATCCACATTATACTGATTCAACTTAGACAGGTACAAGTTATTAAGGGTTAATAAAAAGCAGTGATGAGGACATCGGTTCTGTTTTGTTTTATTTTAAGATTTAGCCATATGTAGTAGTTTTGCAATTTGCATATTTTATTTTATGCATTAGAATATTTTGAAGACATGTTTTGAGATTTGTTTTGAGCCTTTATATAGGCCTTGAGAATAATGAGAACATATGATATTCTTGAATAAAAAAAAATTATTGTGTTGAGTAATTGCTCTTCATCTCTCTTTTTTGTGTGAGACAATTGAAAAAATTATTAGGGCTTGTGAAAAATCCTAAGAAAGTATTAAACCCCAAATTCCCAAATCCTAACCCTAATTAATTAAACTGTAATCTAATCCCCTCTCTCTCCTTCTTCGTCATCTCCTCACAACCACCGAAACCCATTAGCACCCTGTTGACTTCCCCTCACCCCGCTCACGATGCCACCCCTCTTCAACCACTGACACCATCACCCCCCTAGAACCCCTTGTCGCCGACGCCGCTCACACCTCCAACCAACCCGTCGAGCCCCTCGTCGAACCACAAACCCCCGCCGTCGTTGACCCCTTTCCCTCGCCATTGCTGTTGCAGCCTAGCGACCCCAACCTCCTGCTGCTCCTCCACCACTGCCACCACTACCGAGCTCCTCACTCACGCTCATCCCCAGCCTCGAATCCCTCCAATTCCCGCGCGACCACCGTCGGTCCGTCACCAATGCCCCGCCATTGCTGTCTCACCCGCACCCCATCAGTGCCCCACCGTCCGACGCCTCCATTGCCTTCATCCACTGCAGATCAACGGTGTTTGGGTCAGATCCAAGTTCAAAGCCAACAACATCGTAACCTGGCCTACGAACTCGGTAACTTCTTTCCACTTCTCCAATATATGTGATACTGCTTTAGCATCTCTAGAATATTATTTGATTTATCTGTCGCCCACAAATATTTAGAGTGTGTGCTTCTACTTGCTAATTAAGGTACGAATCATTATTGAATATCTTACTTGCTACTCACACTTAGGTGTCATTGTTGATTATTATGCATGAACTTTTAATTAGGTTTGTGAAACTATTTCATATCATGAAAATCAATCAAACCAATTGATAGTTATAATTTCTAACTTAATCTGCATTACGTGTTGGTAAACTTACTCTTTTAATATTCTTGAAAATTCTCTATTTAGGGTTAAGTTTACATCATTTTGGTATCAGAGTGAAGGATTTTAAAACCCTAGTTCTTGCATCATTTAGCTATAGTTTTACATTCATTTAGAAACTATTTGCATTCAGCACTTGTAGTTCATTAAAAAAAAGGTGTATTTAGGACACATTTCCCTAAATTTCAGCAAACACACGTCACTCCGACCCTTAGTTTTTCACCGTTGGTGAATGCGTCTTTGCAGCACCATCACAAATTCCTAAGATCCTTTCTTGTCCCTCTCAAACCACCAAATCAGGAATCCTAAAATTTCACGAGTCCCTCCCCGAACTGAGATGGACAACTCTAATATTTCCACTACCCTCGCTGCCATCAAGCAACTCTTGCCAATATCAATCAGAGATTTGAGAAAGTGGAATTGAATCAAAATGTTGCCTCTAAGCTTCATCGTCAGATCCCTCAAGGAAATGATCGTGATAACCGACGTCAAGATCGTGACCCTGACGAACAATATAAGAAGAACGTTAAGACCGGCGTTTTCCACTTTGAAGGCCGTATGGAACCTAAGCTTATCTCGATTGGATCCGTACCATGGACCACTACTTCGTGTGGCTTGACATGAGCAAAGCCCTGAAGGTTAAATTTGTCACTATGAATTTAACTGGTAAAGCTCAACAACATTGGACCAATCTTGAACACGCCCGTAGAGGTTGAGGCCTGACACCCATTAATACTTGAGAAGCCATGAAAAAGAAGCTCACTGAGATATATGGGCCGTTATTGTTCTACACCTGATTGCTAGATTTGTGGAACCAATTCTATCAAAGAAGTAAATCCACCCAAGAGTATGTTGATAAGTTTGACGACTTTCTTATTCGGTGCAATGCCTTAGGTAAAACGAACGAAGAACAAACTCTCTCTAGGTTAGAGCTAGACTACGAGCCGATCTTAAGAACGAGCTAATTCATAGAAATGTGGACTCATTGACAATAGCTTATGCCATTGTCCTCGATATGAATTCCCTTAAAGCAAGTTAACCCTACAAGTCCAGTGATTCGAGAGATCATTCCTCTAGAATGACCTCTACTGAGCCCTCTAGGTCCGAGCCATCCTCTTCTCAGTACCCCAATAAGTCTTACCCAATCCAGCCTACTTCAAATTTCTATCCACCTAGAAATGCAAACACAGGTAAGAACACTGAAAGAGACTATTCTAATAATGATCCTCTCACTAAATGCTATAAATACAAAGAATACGGCAATATTGCTGGCAACTGTCCCAGCCCCAGTAGGATCAACATTGTAGAAGGTACCATTGTTATTACTGATGAGCCCGACAATGAGTTTACCTATGAACCTCATGTAAGTGATGACTTCGGTGAAGAAGAGGATGACCAGTCTCTCAATTGTATTCGGTCGATCCAATCACCTCCATTAAATGTACCTGAATCATCCATTCCTTCCAAAGTCACTTGGCAGCTTATAGATTTTATCCATGTGTTAGAACTTCACAGTCTTAGAGTCTGAATCCACATTTGCATCCTGTATTCATGATTTGCATAAAGAAATTTCTAAAGAAATTAATGAGAATAATTTTAACTACAACTTAATAGCAAATACTAGAAGAAAATTTAAAACTCTTGATGTTGGTGACGAAGTGATGGTTTGGATTCGTTCGGAACGGTTTCCAGCTGGATTCGTTAAAAAGCTGAACATACGTGCTGCAAACCGAATTAAAGATTCAGTTCTAACAATCAATAATTATACCTAATTGTGATCTGATTTTGACACGACTAGGTCGAGCTCTCTCCCACCCGGAGAGAATAATGAGGACAATGGTTCTATTTTGTTTTATTTTGAGATTTAGCCATATGTAGTAGTTTTATAATTTGCACCTTTCATTTTATGCATTAAAATATTTTGAAGATTTGTATTGAAATTTGTTTTGAGCTTATATATAGGCCATGAGAATAATACGAACATATGCTATTCTTGATTTAAAAAAAATATTGTGTTGAGTAATTGCTCCTTATCCATCTTTTTTGTGTGAGACAATTGAAAGAATTATTAGGGTTTGTGAGAAATCCTAAGAAGGTATTAGAGTTTATGAGAATATCTAATTACATCTCAAATTCTCACTTTTATCCAAAACCCCAAATCCTAACCCTAATTAATTAAACCCTAATCTAATCCCCTCTCTCTTCTTTGTCATCTCCTCCTTACAACCACCGAAACCCATCAGCACTCCGTCGACTTCCCCTCACCCTGCTCACGACGCTGCCCCTCTTCCACCACCGACACCATCATCACCCCCCCCCGATCCCCTTGCCGCCGACGCCGCTCACACCTCCAACCACCCTGTCGAGCCCCTCGTCGACCCATAAACCCCCACCGTCGTTGACCCCTTTCCCTCACCATTGCTGTCGCAGCCTCGCGACCTCGACCTCCCGCTGCCACCACCACCGAGCTCCTCACCCCCGCTCCACCCTAGCCTCGACTACCCCAATTCTCGTGATCACCGTCGGCCCGTCACCAATGCTCCGCCATTACTGTCTCACCCGCACCCCTATCAGTAACCCATCGTCTGATGCCTCCACTGCCTTCATCCACTGCAAATCAACGGTGTTTGGGTCAGATCCAAGCTCAAAGCCAGCAACATCGTAACCCAGCCTACGAACTCGATAACTTCTTTCCACTTCTCCAATATTTGTGATACTACTTTAGCATCTCTAGAATATTATTAAATTTATTTGTTGCCCACAAATATTGAGAGTGTACTTCTACTAGCTAATTAGGATGCGAATCATTATTGAATATCTAACTTGCTACTCACACTTAGGTGCCATTGTTGATTATTGGGCGTGAACTTTTAATTGGGCTTGTTAAACTATTTCATATCTTGAAAATCTATCAAATCAATTAATAGTTCTAATATCTAACTTGATCTGCATTGCGTGTTGGTAAACTTACTCTTTTAATATTCTTGGAAATTCTCTATTTAGGATTAAGTTTACATCATATAGCTTAGTACTCAACTTTCCAGATAGAGAAGTCATTATTCCAAACGGAGGGAAATGGGGAACTAAAATTGATATGATATTCCACCAATGAAATCTCCTCATTCAGATTACTTATGCGAAAAGATGTACATCAGACAGGATCTAGCTCCAAAAAGTATTTTACTGACCAAGTTGAGCATTATAAGTAAGTGAGCATAATAATCTGCAAGTTTGACCAAAGTGCACATACATGTGTTTTATACCAAAGTACATAGGTACGTGTTCCAAGTGTAGACACCACAGTGAGTTGACAAACTCTTTCTAGAAAATATACTAATGCTTTGCTGGATTGCCAACAACACTACATAAAAGTTGCATCCATTAATATTACAGCCTTGTCCCCGTACCCTACTTGTCACAAATTTAACGTGTCCCATACCCGTACCCATGTAGGTACCCGTACCCGTATCCATGCTCCATGGGTGAGCACATAATATGCATATTATTTGCATCAATGGCCAAACATAGCATACCAAGGTAATTTATGCATTTATCAGTATTACCAAAAAATTAACTCAACATAAGAATTTTGCAATCAATCTCCACTAAGATCAAGGACACTCAACATGACGAATAAAAAAAAAGAAAACAGACAAGTTCTTACAAACAGGACTGAATCAATAATTCAATACATCATCTTGTTTTATTTTGGGCAGTATCATCCAATAAATCATTAAGTTGAAGCCTATTGCAATTCCCATATTGTAGTCAATTAAAAGAGGCCAGGTATGGGTTGACGGAGCAAAAAGTTGGAAAATGTGTTTGTCTACAGAAGGTTTAGCATATCGCTTTTCGTATCATCACCTAATCTCCTATATTCTCATTCCGCTATTTTGCAGTCTTAATGAATCTGGACAGCAGAGAAACCCTTCAAAGCATCCATAATCTACAGAAGGTTTAGCCTATCGCTTTTCGTATCATCACCAAATCTCCTATATTCTCATTCTGCTATTTTGCAGTCTTCATGAATCTGGACAGCAGAGAAATCCTTCAAAGCATCCATAATCTAGCGTCCCTGCTATGCAGCATCTTTTACGCAACCAATGCAAAACAATGGCTCTTTCAAGACACTAACATGTAGTGTATATAAATCATCAGATGTCTGAAAATCTCATAATGATGTAGCATCATATCTTAACTTGAATAAAGAATCCTAAATCTGCTATGCAACACCTTCATTGTTATCTGAACCTGAGGAGAAAGACTACTAAACATGAACGAACCCATTTTCAAATATAATACATCACCCTTTTTCATTGAATTGCATCAACAGAGAGGGTGAGTTTTGAATAGAACTTACCACTATTCAGTATGAACTTCTCACGGGAATTTCATCAAACAGTTTATGTGCATATAATTAAGGGGATGAAATTGTTAAATTTTAACATACTCGACAAAAGTTACTTGGTTTCACAAGTCTACTCTTTTGCACACAAAACATAAAATAAAACAAAATAAAAAAGAAAGAAAAAAAAAAGTTACGGACATTCGCAAGCCTACAATCAAATCGGAGAAGCTAGGGTTTTCAAATGACCTTGAGGAGAGAAGAGAGGCTGTATTTGTCGCCTGAAGTAGACGGCGAGGAAAAGGAGACGGACGTTTTTTGGGGACTTATTCTTTGGAATGCGAGAAAGGAGAGTGTGAGGAAGAGGACCCTTTTTTTTGGACGGTGGGAGAAGATTTGTTATGGTTTATGGATATATCATGTATGAAGATGAGGGGAGCATGTGAGAACTAGTTCTCACCATAAGCTTCGTGTGAATTTTTTACATAGTCGTTACATGAATGATGTAAACTTTTTATATTGTTTAGAATGACAAAATTAGTCGAAATATAAAAAATCAAGTTATATAAAATTCATTTGTCCATCCATCACGTCATCATAAAAAACAACGATATTCAGTAATACAATTTGTAACACTTAAATGTATGAACAAACAAATCTCAAATGACTTGATTTCTCATCCGTAGACTAATTTAGATATGCAGATCAAAATGAACGGTTCGGATTTTTCAATTTATATCTCAAAAAAAAGTTCACACTTGGTTCTCACTGAAGGAGTTCTCACATGATCATATCTCATCTAGATGATATAAGAAAATTTAAGGGCTGTTAAAGCATTCACAGTTGGCTATTTTGTCATTTATGCTTTTTTGTGTGGCAAAAACAGTGCTGCAGTCTTCATATATTTTACCATTTTATTATTTTTTTAACATTGCATTGCTATATTTGAGAATAGATTTAGCAATTCCAATATTATAGGGGTCCTATT
The DNA here is from genome assembly GCA_017893485.1 of Hemerocallis citrina. NCBI lineage: Eukaryota > Viridiplantae > Streptophyta > Magnoliopsida > Asparagales > Asphodelaceae > Hemerocallis > Hemerocallis citrina. Next base: position 82,681,075 of record CM030368.1, read on the forward strand.
ATTTTATTAATTTTTATCCTCAGACGGAACATGATATTTCATCCGTAATTTTTTTGCATTTAAATAATCCTCCAACAATTTTTCTTTCTTTAAAAGCTCCACGGAGATGGGACGAAATATCATGTTTCGTCCCATTAAAAGGAGCCATTAGTTTAGGAAATAATTAGTTTATATAAAAATTAGTTTAGGAAATGGGTTTAGATAGATAATTAGATAGATAATTAGTTTAGTGAGATTTGTTCGAATAATTAGATAGATAATTTGTTTACATAAAAATTAGTTTAGTGAGATCGGTTAGGATAATTAGATAGATACTTAGTTTAGTGAGATAATTAGTTTAGGAAGTGGTTCCGTCCCACAAAAAATATAAAATTAATAATGCTAGGGGTCGGACGAAACTTCATGTTTAGTCCGTCCACAAATTTTGCATTTCACAATTGCAACAAACTTAGAAAATTGCCACTTTCTATTTTGCCACAAACGACTGTGGATGCTTTTAGCCTCTATACCCCAGAAAGGGTTGAATCGCGTATTCCCCGACCAAACAAATTTGTATTTTTATATAGGGGAAATGACCAAATGATACCCAAGGTTTATCCTAATTTTTAGATAGCACTCAAACTTTTTATAATACCCAAATAGCACCCGAAGTTTTTAAAATTGGACAAAAAACCACATGCTATTAAGTTTTCCATTAAGTTAATGAAATACTCCCCGCATATACCTCTTAATGGGTTTAAATCTGTTAAAAAGAGTGGAAAATGCCAAAATTGCCCTCCACCCTCTTAACGGGTTTAAACCCATCTCCACCACCATCTCCATCAACCACCACCACCACCACCGACCACCATCTCCACAATCATCTTCACCACAATCTCCAACCACCATCGAAAACCATCACTATCACCTCTGAAACCCATCACCATCATCTCTGAAACCCATCTCTACTTACCACTGCCGACCACCATCTCCACCACCTCTGAAATCCATTACCATCACCTTCATTCCAAAAAAATTTTAAAAAAACCAAAACTAGAAATGTAAGTTCCTGCAAAATAGAACCTAGCTATTTTGTACATTAATCCGTGCACGTTTGAGAGTCGCACGTATTAATGGATTTTCTCAATTTTAATTGAGTAAGTATTGAAACATATTATTATTCGATATGTTTTGGAGCTCAACGAAGGTGTATTGGTAGAACTGGAGTTGGGATTACTTGTCTCAATAATAATTGAGATGAAATGTATAAATAATTAACAGTTATTTGTATGATAATATTTTATATGTGAATATGATTGCATGAGTCAGTTAAAATTTTCAGCCTTGAATTAATTATTTGTGTGCTATAATTGTGTGTACAATTTATTGATTTCTGTGATGATGGTGCACCAATTTAAATGTCCACAACTAAGCTCACCATGAGCTAGACATGGGCTCAAACCATGTTCACATGACCTAATAAGTCATGTGCACACACACACACACACATGTATAAGTGTATCATGTCATGTACCCCAAAAAAAATGAGTGCACACCTAGGGTTGGCCGGCCAAGTTTTTGGAGGGAGAGAGTTTATTTATTTTCAAGAAGGGAAACTAGGGTTTTTGTTGGAACTCAAATTGCACCTGAGAGGTTGAGAGCCCTAAGCAACTTTCACCATTCTTGCACTCAATCTCCACCTCTTCCTCTCCCAATGAGTGGTAGCCAGCCAAGATGGGAAACCCCCATATACCCCCTATAAAATTCCTTCTCCTATTACACTAGCTCATTTTCTCTCATTTTCCTACACTCTTAACTCTCTTCAAACTACTTCCAAACCACTTCACTTCTAGCCTAGCTACTGAATTTGGAGGAGAAGGAGCAAAGAGAAAATGGGCCTAGGAGCAAGGAATAGTAAAGAGGAGAAGAGCACTAGGAGGAGCATGGATCTTGGAATAATATATTGATTAGGTAGATTAGATTCCGTTTAATTCACCAAAATATTGTCAATTTGGATTACAGTTCACTTTAGAAACAACTAAATCACGTCAAGAATATTTTTGAAGGGCAAACATGAAAATACATGTTTGCGAGAAATAAATGTGAAATTCGAACATGTGTTCGGAACATATACTCCCAAAAAACAATAAATAAATAGGAAATTTCTACCTTTTTCATTAAATAGATCATAAATTTCACATGTACCTCCTCTTGAACAATTTTTTATAATTGGAAAATCAAATGAACTATAGCGCCCCGAATTTCAAATATAATATCTCAGAAATACGTGGCACAATTTTCTGTATCTACCTCAATGTAATAGTAAACATAGCCAAACACAGATAAATTTTCCAACTTTCATTACACCAATTCTTTACAAAGCACAGCGGAAAATTAAACACCTTGAATTACAATTCTTTCTTTTACAACACATTCTTTTACAAATTGCATAAGCCACATTATCTAACTACCACATGCATCCAAATCCCATGCTATAGGTACATACCTGTAAAACATGAGGGTAGAGATAAGCCTAACCCCAAAACTACAGGGGTCAGCCAGAACGGTGTGAGTGACATCAAAAGAAGTGCAACATAAATAAAACATAAAAAATAAAGTCATGATCAACACATTCCCACAGTAGTAACACATGGATAATGAAATAATGATAAATAAAGTATAAAACATTAAGTGAAACTAGACTAAGTGTCAAGTGTAGGAAAACAAAAAACAAACATGCATAAAACCAAGTCAAGAAAATACAAATGCAATATGATGACTCTCTAATGCATACTTGTCGGTATCTATGCATTCCATACTACATAGGTCCGGTGTAAGCCCTTATCGTTCTCCACTTTATAGGGTTTAATCCCTTGTTATACAACTAATCCTACTATGGTGATAGAAACAAGATCCATATTACTCCGCGAATAGGCCTGACAACCCTCGATGCGCAAGCATCATGTAAGCATAGTTCAAAAACCGGAGAATCACTTCCCTGCCGTGTACCCCACGAATAGGCCTGCCGAACCTCAACATGCAGATACATAGTACATCCCGTGAATAGGACCGCCGACCCTCGACACGCGAATGCACCATATGTTCCGTGAATAGGCCTATCGACTCTCGACAAGCGAACATACCAACTGTCCTCTTGGGACAAATAACACACAGTCCTAGAACGCATCTGTTGGACTAAACCCCTAGAGCATATACTTACGTTTTTCAAGTTCCATCACATCTCCATTAGTGCATATTCTTAGGTTGATTATTATTAAAACACAAATTTCTCGCTTTCCAGAGTTAGTGTATCATGCCGAACTTAATTCCAACCAAAACAACCCCAAGACCTAACTGGTCAAAAATCTACAAAATCTCATTTGCCGGTTTACAGGAATCCCACTCAACTCTTAGAGACTCACCATTCGAATATCAACACAAAATCTTTCAATAAAACTCTTAATTCTATCATCAAAACGTTTATGTCAATGAAACTTCTTTAATCAACAAAATCCAAATTCATCCAATACTTCACAAATTTCCAGAATTGAAAAAAAAGTATCAAATCCACAAAAAACTGAGTTTGTATTTTGAAGTCGTAGAAAATCACAAAACATCGATTCCTTCAAAAACCGCATATATTTCACTTTCTAAAGTCATAGAAATGTAAGTCAAACTCTATTATAATCAAGATATAACTCTCTGTAACTTATAGTAATCTGTAGCAAAAACTTCATCTAAAACAGTAGATCAATAATCCATAAGTGTAAAGAAATAACCATTCAAGAAATCAGCAAGAAAACACAACAAATCATCAAAAACAGTAGGTGACAGTCGACTGTCGAAAACAGTTAAAAAGAACGACGGTTGACTGCACAAGCCCAGAAAATCCAATTTTTCAAATGGCGGTCGACCGCACATCTTAGTTCAAAATGGGACCGGTCGACTGTTAGCTGCTACTTGACTAGTTTCAAAATTGTGCACTTTTTCGACTGATACATGATTATACTCTTTTAAAATATGAATTGTAAATTAAAAAACCCTGAGATGATCAAATACAACTTGCCTAACATACTGGAGTTTATAAAACAAATCAAAATCTCATCAAGTTCATAAAAGATCAATTTTTCGACAAAACTTCTTCAAAACAGATAATATGAATATATATGTATATATATGCGTTCAAGTATCAGTAGCTTCATCAAATCCATCAAATATGAGTAGTATAATATTTGAATTCAATCTCAGTATCAAAACAAATCAAGATCCCAATCAAAAATTTCATAAAAATACAAAAATTGATTTCGGCCTACGAGCATCAGACCCGAAATAAAAGAAACAACTCCAACCCTCAAAACTTGATCTTTTCGATCCAAGAGCCCCTTTGCAACAGTGTTATACACATCTACAATTAGTTACATTAGTTTTCCCATGATTATATGCAATTACAACATGTATTAGTCAAGTTCTTTTCATCAAAATACCAAAACAAATCATGCCCATATGCATACACATTAAAGACTAAACTTTTATTTGTTTTATGCAACATACATCATACAACTCATTGTACTCAATCAAATCAGTAAGAATATGAAAGAAAACAACATACCCATGATTACTACTAAGTTCTTAACATCCTCAAGTCATCTATATAGAATTTTAGATCATCAATAGCGTAGTTTTCATGAAAAGTTCAATCTTGATTCATCCATCCATCATTAATTCATTATATCATCATACCATCATCTATCATGCATTCTAGTAGACAAATCAACACATACAACATGCATAGAACAGTAAGAATACAAACATATGTCACTCACCTTATTGAAGAATCAACCGAAAATAATAAAGAATAAAAAAAGTCCTTCCTTTCGCAAGAAATCCAAGATCCTCGCTTCGAAACTCCAAAAAATTAATAATAAAGAAAATCCTTCATTTTGTGCAACAAAAAGACGGCTGCTACCTCTCTTTCAATATGCTAAAATTCAGGGTATTAGGGTTTTGAGAAGATTTGGCAAAATATTCCTTTAGAATATATCTTTACATATATAAATCCTTATACTAGGGAATTAGATTAACCAATTCAATTTAGATTTAAAATAAAAAATAATTACCCTGATCTGGCCGGCACTGTTTTCAAACCCAAAAAATAAATTTTGTAATTTTTGATTATAAGTGACAATTTTGCAAAAAATACCCTTCTTTAACAAATTTGCAAAATAAACCAAATCTATTAGAATAAAAAGTAAACTCTTTACCTCTAAGTTGGCTAGCCATCAAGCTATTCTGTGTTCTCGTGTTCGTGGTTCGTCGTCCGGGATTCTCATCCTGTTATACTATATATTCGAAATTAACATCTAAAAGGCAAGGTTTCTTCTTAAACACATTTATTGTTTGTGTTCAAGATTCTTTGATCTCTACAAGTAGATCCAAGTCCTTTTTATCATATTGCTATTTGAATTCTGTTAAGTATATTGAGGGTTTACATGAGCTACCTCATTATATGCTTAACATCGTACCTACATCTTTGATCTAAAATCTAGTTCCTCTTGCACATTGCATATGCACATTTACAAGAAAAATAACTAGATCCATGTTATAGGCTTACTTGATAAATTGAATGTGTTAAATTGAATTTGATTTAATGAATTGATTACCATGCCTCTGAAATTGCATCTTAAACTGGAATTATGCATGTTAAACACCTAGCATCACTTTGATTATTAATTAGCATGAACTATATGGTTGTATGATAAGTTGTCGCCTATTTATATCAAATTAAATTCTGGCCTGCTGGTTGTTCCTTTTTGTATCAGACTTTCGACCATGTTGTTGTTGTAATTTGAAATAACTTTCTGAATATGAATTATAGCCCCATGAATCTATTTTCCAGAACTTTTGATGGATTTGAATTCCGATCTATAATCTGTTAAATATCAGTATTTTAGTAAACTATGTCTGAATTTTCAGATTCACAAATTCATGCGTATCTATTTGTTTCATAATTAAATAGAACATGTGAACAGTAAAATAAAAATATGAAATAAATTTTGCTGAGACTAGACTTGTGTAAGAATCACCCTGAATTTTTGTAGATTTAATTAAGGAGTTTGCTGACCTAATTCATATGTTTGAACACAATTCATAACTTGCTGCCTGAACATAAAATCTGAAAAGAATAGAAGTTTCAACCTAGTTTCTGTTGCTTTTATGTGTCGTGTATATGTGGTTGTGATTGTTATTTCATATTGTTGAGTTGCTCTGGTATAGCTTATGGATGATGTTTACATCATTCGTTGGGCCTACGTTACGTACTCGTATTCTATATTTTGGAAAGCGGTGTATGACAAGGTTTTTAGTGGTATCAGAGCCGTAGTTTGGATAATATATCAGTCAAACATAACTAACTTTATGGAGGTTTGGCTTTGATTGATATATTAGTCAAGTTTGGCTCTAGCTAGGTTAACTCAATAATATGCACACCAGGTTGATCACAAGAACATGTAATAACTTTAAAATAATCTGAATACTAATTCTATTCGATCCACTTCTGGACCCTTCACATTCAATTCTTTGATTCCTTATTTTCTTCCGTCCGTTGTAGTCTTCCTCCTTCGTTGACTCTCTATTGAGTATAAATTCAACATTTTTCAACCCATATTCTCTTCGATTCTGGTGTCTCATTCTTCTTCTTCCCGCTCAGTTTGTCGATTGGCGTCACGTGGTTAACAACGACATGTACGTTGCTTAGGACATCACCATCAAATTAGCGCAGCAGAAGCATGGTGGGCTCATAACCCACTTGTCACGCCCCTGCTTCCGGGAATATGAGCACGTAACGAAGGCCCAGGGAATGATTATACATCATCCATAAGCTTGTACCAGTCTAACTCAACAATACACAAGAGAAAACAACCATGTAGGAAGAATATAATCACATAAACAAAGAATGAACTCCAAAATAATCATGAAATCAATTCACCAATAATAGTCCAACATCTGGGACAAAAACAAACTTCGGGTCAAAAAGCCCAAGAATACACAGTATGATAAAATAAAATACAATAAGCAAATAGCAAAAGATAACTAAGTAGTCTAAAGTCCAGCTCCAATCTTCAGAGAGTTTGCTTACCAATTCCTTCTTGTATTGCTCCTTCGGTACCTGTAAGCTCTTGATCTAAAAAAAGATAAAAGAGTGCCCTTAGAGCAAGTCGTGGGACAGCAAGTAGAGAAAACAGAGGATAAAGGAAAGCATGAATATCAAAGATAAAGGGACAGGGTCAAAGTCAAAGAGCAAGGCAAAGACGGGCAGTAATATCAAAGGGTTACAATAATCACACATGTAAAGCGTGATGTCAAGTCAAGTTCAATACAGGATCAAGTATGCATATTATTAGTCATTTTGTTAGCCTATCTAGTGTACGTACTACTGCGTCCCATTCCACAGGTTTGACGCAAACACACAGTGAACGTTTTAGACTAATGGTGAATTCACGGATCGTGTACTTAGCGTTGATAACGATAGTTTTACAATCAATAATTAACAATAATTTGCAATCAATACTTATTCTTCCAATCAATATTTCTCCTCCTTCTAATACAATATAACGATAAGGCCTTGCCGAGTACATTTTCCAATCGTTCACTACCAAGTCCTACCCATAATATCCCGGCTTGTTATTAAGTCATTTTCATCCTATGTGAGCATGCAAGAAGATGTCAATGTTGTATAACACTTAGTGTGACTAATTCTATGCGCTACAGATAAAGCATGAGGCAAACACATCAAATAAGCACAATTCATATAACAAGGACAGCATGACCTTGCTGTACTAAAATACTGATTACAGCCACTACAAAATAGCAAATCTGAATCCGTCGGAAGGTCTAGAAAGTAGACTTCCACATGGTTCCAGTGAATATAATTAAGGAATATAAAGGATACAAGAACTAGGGTGAAAACTCTATTCTATTAAGGTTTTATGTCAGGCAGTATGCAGTAAGTTGTGTTCAACTAATTATTTCAGGTCAGAGAACTGATTAATAAAATCTATAAAAACTCAGGGAAGTACCTATATATGTCTAGGTCCAGCCTAATTTATTTCAGATTTTACTTTTACTGTTAACAGGGTCAAATAAAATATAGAACAATAGGATAGCATGCAATTGTGAGTATGGAATTTCTAACATGGTTGTACTAAAATGTTGATATCTAGCAAATTACACATCGGAACTTAGATACGTCAAAAGGATGTTAAACTAGACATCAGAGACTAAAAATTCATGTGTGTAAAGGAAATTCAAATTATGACATTATCATGGGTGAAAATTTGATTCAAAGTAAACAACTAACAATTCAGAAAATTGTCTTAACATGAATAGGCAATAATTAAATCATACATCATATATTTCATGCAAATTGGCATTCAAAGTGATCCTAGGTGTTAACATGCAAATTTATAAGGTTTAAGATACAATTATCATCGGCATGGTATCAATTCATCGATCAACTTCAATCTAGCACATACAATTTTACATGTCCAACTTATCAAGTAGTCCTATGCATGGATCTAGTTATTTAAACGTGCATATGAAATAATAGGGACTATGTTTTAGATCAAAGAGACAGCACGATGTTAAGAGTATGTCGGGTTAGCTCGTGTAAACCCTCGATAAACTTAACAGAATTGTCAAAGTAGTATGATAATGAAATGGACGGGATCTACTTGCGAGAGATCAAATAAACTTGAACAGAATAAAATGCTAGTTCAAGAAGAGACTTGCCTGTTAAATTGCATATTAGAATAATATAGAATAACGAGATTGGAATCTCAGGCAACGATCCAAAGAACACGTGCGAATCACATGCAATCCAAACCAAACAGCAAGCAGCAAAGCACTCCACTTACGTCAGATTAGGGCATACACCATACGGAAGTGGGATCCCCTATGCCAAAACACCAAACAACGTAACCAACCACTCACCACTCTTCTTCTTCCTCACTTCGGCTGAGAGAGAGAGGGGGGGTGCAGGGGGTTGGCGGCACACGGGACGACGGCGACAACACCACGGCGAGGTGCGGCACTGACGATGGCGGCATTGCGGTTGGGAAGTGACGGCAACAGCGAGGCTTGACGGCAAATGAACTGTGTTTTCGCTCGAGAACAGGGGAGACGATGACAATGCTCGAATGGCGGCGATGAAGGGCGAGGGGTCCTGCGGTGGATGAGGGGGTGCACGGAGAGGGTTGGCGAGGGCAATGGGGGTGCACGGAGTGGCGAACGGTGGCGGCGAAAAGCAATGGGTTGTGGGTTCGATGGAGGTTCGGGACATTGGGTTGATGACGAGGACAGGGTGATTGGAGGTGCAGGTGGTTCGGCTAGCAGCGACGAGGATAGGGTGGTGACGGGAGTGGAAGGTGGTGGCGATTGGAGATGGGCGGTTGGGTGAAAATGAAACAGAGAGAGGGAGATGAGATTGGAGATGAACATAAGAGAGGTTGGGGGTGTACAGTATAGCTTTAGGGTAATGACGGCTAGGTTAGGTTTTAATTAGGGTTAGGGGATTAATAGGAGATTAGGGTATTTATAGGAAAAAGATAGGATATTGGGTATTGGGTATTTGGGTATAGATCCATAAATGAAAATACCTTGTATATAATACAATTGATCAACATAAATCCAAATACAAGGAATAAGATATGTGATAAAAATATAATTTGTTTTACATAAATTATTTGAGACAATTATAAACACAATTATCAAATAAGAAGGGATTGATTTGAGTTAAAATGTAAATAGTTGATCAGGTAGAAATAGAGACAAAGTTTATTCAAAATAATTATAACTATTGTTTAGGAAAAGCTTTAACAATAAATTCAAAACGCATTTAACAAATAAAAAATTTATAAATATCGAGATATAGAAAAATACCCAGAAAATACATATCCGCGAAAATGGGGGTTACAATCCTACCCACCTTACAAAAAGAATTTCGTCTTCGAAATTCAATCTGACAGGCAGTAGGGCAAAACAAAAACAAACTCATGAAATAACAAGGCACGGAAAATTAGAAAAAGAGTACTCAAGTGATGGAAGCACTGGAATAAGAGAAGAACATAAATAAGATTGATGTCGAATAATAAATCGACAAAAGATGACGAGTGAAATGAACGAACAAGAACTGAATGATTCAAAGAAGAAGGAATACAAGAGAATCCTGAGACTTGTGGGTTATGGGCCCACCATGATTCCGCTACGCTACTCCGATGGTGATGTCCCAAGCAACATACATGTCGCTGTAGGCCACATGACACCAATCGACGAACTAAACAAGACGACATGAATGGGACACCAGGATCAAAAAGAGTATGGGCTCAAGATAGATATAAGCAAATAATGCAAAATGAATATAAAATTGAGCTTCAATTTAAATAATTAAAAGATATAATATAAATCAAAACTAATGGCTTTAACAAAAATAATAATAACAACAAATATCAATAATAATAATATCAATAATAATAGAATAACTAGGGGTGGGCATCGGTCGGTATCCGACCTAATATAGACCATCCACCACCGATCCAAAGAAGAAAGGTTTTTTAATTTTCTCATCCGCAACCAATCCGAACCTTAATTGGATTTCCATCTAAGCCGATTAAGCTCAGTTTGGATTGGATTGGATGGTCGGTTTGGTGTGCTACTTTTCACCTTCAACATCATTCATAATTTTGTTGAAATTTAAAAGATCAACTTCAATCAAACTTAAGAAACAACATGCTATTTTCTATTTAGAAATGAATTTAAAATGAAGATTCATAAAACCACAAGTTGTTAATGAATTTTGCACTAATTGTCTAATTGTTTGAGATAATGACGTTTAAATGGGTGAGATAAATTGCTTTTTCACTTAAACTCTTCTGTAATCTTAGTTTATTATCATAAAAGAAACATCAATAACCATAGCTGATTGAATTCCAGGTACAATAAAAAAAATTAGAAAATAGTTTCTGCTTGACTTGATTAAAGTAACTACTAAATGTTACATCAACTTCATAATTCTATTAAGCTGGGCCACACTGTAAATCAAGCATTTCTTAACAGTATAACACACAGGATTATGGAGAATCAAAACATAAGTAAAACAACTGCTCGGTTTATATTAAAGAAATTAAAGAAGACTGTTTGTATCTCTAAGAAATTGAGAAATGACTATTTGTTTATTCAAGAAATTAAAGGAGATTTTTTTATGGACTTATGCATAGAGGTACGGTCGGTTCGATTTCATCGGTTATTTGAAAGCTCCATCCAACAACCGAACCGGTCCATTTGGTTATTGAAGATCATGAACCGGACCAACCCAAACTCCCAATTGGTTCGGTTAAAAACTAGTTGGTTCGGTTGGGATTGGTTCAGATTGGTCAGTTCGGATAATAGTTGTCCACCCCTAAGAATAACAATAACAATAATAAAAATAACAATAACAATAATAATAACAACACATATTAATAGTAAAAATAATAATAATAACATTGATAATAAGAATAATAACAACAATAATGATACAAGTAATAATAACCATAATAAAAAAATAATAATAATAAAATAATAATAACAATAATCAAAATCATCATTATCATACTGGTAATAATAATATAAAAAAATTAAAATAAAAATATTAACAATACTGATAATAATGATAATACATACATGGTATAATAGGATTCAACACATTCATGAAAAATAAGGCAATAATAATAATTATAATAATAATAATAATAATAATAATAATAGCATTACAACAACAACAACAACAACAACAACAACAACAACAACAACAATAGCAATAATAATAAAATAAAAGTAACAATAATAATAAAAATAATAGCAACAATAAAGATAATGAAAACAATAATAACAACAGCAATAGTACTAACAATAATAATAATACTAACAATAATAATGAAAACAATAGCAATAATAATAATGGTAGCAACAAAAAAAAATTATTCAACAAAATAAGAATTTGGCCTATCAACTTTATAAATAAATCAAACATGAATATATATATATATACTCGATCAAAAATAAAATGGAAAGTGAAGTCAAAATACACCATTATTCGAAATAACAAAATTTTCGTTTAGAAAACATTTTTATAGAAGATCCAAAATATAACAAATAATAATCAAAATACAGAAAATATTCGGAAAAAAAAATAACTATAAAGAGAAAATAGGTAGAAAATCTTGCCTCCTTAACATCCAGTTGCATGTTTGCCTTTACGACGTCAGGTTGCAGGTTGCCGTCTGGATATTCAGTTGCACATTTTGCCTCCCCGATATCCAGTTGCAATTTGCCTCCATTGACATCGAGTTGCATATTTGCCATCTCGATATTAGGTTGCACCGAAATGGTGAAATGGAATATGTAACCTTCCATATGCACAGGGATATGGGACATTTAATTTAAGCATGTTGTTATGTTTTGAAATTCGTGATATAAAAATAGTAGAAAGGTAAGAAATAGAGTTGAAAGTCACACAATGGAATATCGAAATAGATGTATAGATTATAAACATCAAACACAATAGTACAAAATAGTAGTAGTGAAAATGATTCATAAAGCAGGGAGAAAACGGAATGAAATACATGCATAAACACAATGCAAATGTGAATGAGAAAATAAATATGCAGTGTAGCAAATTTACACAATAAATATATCATAAAATATATAGTAACGTAGGTATTAAACAAGACTCCAACATGTCGATGAAGATCCAAAATAAATATACAATAATAATCGAAATGCAGGATATATATATATATATATATATATATATATATATATATATATATATATATATATATATATATATATATATAAAGATAAAAATAGGTAGGAGAGTGAATCTATACCCAATAAAGACTCAAAGAAGAGGATGACTAGAAGGGACAAAAGAAAATCAAGGAATTGAATACGAAGGAAGAGGAACGAGGGGGCAAAATCGGAATCGAAGAGAACATGACAGGGAAAAAATAACTAACATGATACTCAATATTGACAAAATATGATGGATGCAAGAACAGAAGAAATAAAAGACGCAAGAACTGAAATACAACAAAATAGCAAAATATATGCGGTCGCACCTTTGGCAGTCTTTGCTTCCTCTGTAATCTGGTTGTGGGCCCGACCACATTCTCCAGCCTGTCCTCCACTGGGAGCTGATCCTCCAGTTGGTGCATTTCTCCTGTTATTTGGGCAGTCTTGAACCTTGTGATCACTCACTCCGCATCCAAAATATAGGCAATTGGCTTTCCGGCAATCCTTGCGTAAGTGACCAATCTTGCGGCAAAAGTTACATGTCGGGCCCTTCCTTCTAGGGGTCTGTCCCATGATAGCGAAGGTATGATGCTGGGGCACAAATACACACAATCGGGTGAGCTGTGCGTTCTCCTGGGCTCTTTCCAGACTAGCTCTCATCAGCTCATTGTGCTCTCATTGTAGCTCCATCATTCGTTGCATCGCCTGGAGAATGGCAGAATTCTCTGATGTTTCAGCCCTGGGCGGAGGAGTCGAAGAATCTTCACGAGCCATAGTTTGCAAAACCATGCAGTTGGTGAATACCAAGACATATGTTGGTAGATTTGACAAATGATAATGAATGCAAGCGACGGAAGAATACAAGGAATGAAAGGATTGAATGCAAGGGAGTCAGGTGTGGATCGAATAGAATTAATATCCAGATTATATTAAAGTTATTACATGTTCATGTGATCAACGTGGTGCGCTTATTATTGAATTAACCTGGCTAGAGCCAAACTCAACTAATATCTCTGCTATTATTAATGGGAGAGTTTGTCACTTTGTCACTTTGAGTTTGTAACCAAACAAACAATTTTTAAATATTTTTTTGTCATAAATGAAACACATATGTTGCACATGTAATTCTAACTCTATTTATTAACATGTGCATCACGCGTGTAAATCAAAGTTTTTTCCTTCACCAAACAAACATTTTAAAAAAAAAATTGTCACAAAGCAAATACGTACGTCATACGTGCAACTCCAAATCTATTTCGTAACACATGCACCGTACGTACAATTCAAGGTTTTTTCTTCCAATATTTTTAAATATTGCGTGCAGCACCCTGTTCAACTCCATTTTTTAAAGTTTAAGGCATTGATCACAAGTACTGATTACTACCGACTTAAATGTATCGCATGTTCAACTCCAACTATTTATCAAAACATGCATCGCACATGAGAATTACTAGTATCAATCAAAGCCAAACCTCGTAAAGATAGTCATGTTTGATTGACAGATTACTCAACCTTAGGCTCTAATACCACTAAAAACCTTTCACGCCCCGCTTCCCAAAATACGGGAATACGAGCACGTAACAAAGGCCCAGCGAATGATTATACATCATCCATATGCTGTACCAGTCTAACTCAACAATACACAAGAGAAAACAACCACTTAGGAAGAATATAATCACATAAACAAAGAATGAACTCCAAAATAATCATGAAATAAATTCACCAATAATAGTCCAACATCTGGGATAAAAACAAACTTCGGGTCATAAAGCCCAAGAATACAAAGTATGATAAAAAGAAATACAATAAGCAAATAACAAAAGATAGCTAAGTAGTCTAAAGTCCAGCTCCAATCTTCAGAGAGTTTGCTCACCAATTCCTTCATGTATTGCTCCTTCGGTACCTGTAAGCTCTTGATATAAAAAGAGATAAAAGAGTGCCCTTAGAGCAAGTCGTGGGCAGCAAGTAGAGAAAACAGAGGATAAAAGAAAGCATGAATATCAAAGATAAAGGGACAGGGTCAAAGTCAAAGAGCAAGGCAAAGACGGGCAGTAATATCAAAGGGTTACAATAATCACACATGTAATGCGTGATGTCAAGTCAAGTTCAATACAGGATCAAGTATGTAGGTTATCAGTCATTTTATTAGCCTATCTAGTGCACGTACTACTACATCCCATTCCACAGGTTCGGCGCAAACACACAGTGAACGTTTTAGACTGATAGTGAATTTACGGATCGTGTACTCGGCGTCGATAACGATAGTTTTACAATCAATAATTAACAATAATTTGCAATCAATACTTCTTCTTCCAATCAATACTTCTCCTCCTTCCAATACAATAATTCTCCTCCTTCCAATACAATATAACGATAAGGCCTTGCCGAGTACATTTTCCGATCGTTCACTACCAAGTCCTACCCATAATATCCCATCTTGTTATTAAGTCATTTTCATCCTATGTGAGCATGCAAGAAGGTGTCAATGTTGTATAACACTAAGTATAACTAATTCTATGCACTACAGAAAAAGCATGAGGCAAACACATCAAATAAGCACAATTCAGATAACCAGGACAGCATGACCTTGCTGTACTAAAATACTGATTACAGCCACTACAAAATAGCAAATCTGAATCCGTCGGAAGGTCTAGAAAGTAGACTTCCACACGGTTCCAGCGAATATAATTAAGACATATAAATGATAAAGGAACTAGGGTGAAAACTCTATTCTATTCAGATTTTATGTCTAGACAGCATGCTGTAAGTTGTGTTCAACTAATTATTTCAGGTCAGAGAACTCATTAATAAAATCTATAAAAACTCATGGAAGTACCTATAGATGTCTAGGTCCAGCCTAATTTATTTCAGATTTTACTTTTACTGCTAACAGGGTCAAATAATATATAGAGCAGCAGGATACGCATGCAATTAGAGTCTGGAATTTCTAACATGGCCGTACTAAAATATTGAAATCTAGCAAATTACACATCGGAACTTAGATTCGTCAAAAGGATGTTAAACTAGACATTAGAGGCTAAAAATTCATGTTTTTAAAGGAAATTCAAATTATGACATTATCATTAGTGAAAATTTGATTCAAAGTAAACAACTAACAATTCAGAAAATTGTCTTAACATGAATAGGCAATAATTAAATCATACATCATATATTTCATGCAAATTAGCAATCAAAGTGATCTTAGGTGTTAACATGCAAATTTCTAAGATTTAAGATAAAATTATCACAGGCATGGTATCAATTCATCGATCAACTTCAATCTAGCACATAGAGTTTAACATGTCCAACTTATCAAGTAGTCCTATGCATGAATATAGTTATTTAAATGTGCATATGCATGAAACAATGAGGACTAGGTTTTAGATCAAAGAGACAGCACGATGTTAAGAGTATGTCGGGTTAGCTCATGTAAACCCTCGATAAACTTAACGGAATTGTCAAAGCAGTATGGTAATGAAATGGACGGGATCTACTTGTGGGAGATCAAATAAAGTTGAACAGAATAAAATGCTAGTTCAAGAAGAGACTTGCCTGTTAAATTACATATTCGAATAATATAGAATAACGGGATTGGAATCCTGGGCAACGATCCAAAGAACACGTGTGAATCACGTGCAATCCAAACCAAACATCAAGCAGCAAAGCACTCCACTCACGTCACATCAGGGCATACACCAAATGACAAGTGGGATCTCCTACGACAAAACACCAAACACCGTAACCAACCACTCACCACTCTTCTTCTTCCTCACTTCGGCAGAGAGAGAGAGAGGGTGCGGAGGCTGGCAGTGCACAGGACGACGGCGACGACACCATGGCGAGGTGGCGGCACTGACGACGGCGGCATCGCGGTCGGAAAGCGATGGCAACGGTAAGGCTTGACGGCGAACGAACTCTGTATTCGCTCGAAAACAGGGGAGACAATGACAGGGCTCGGACGGCGGCGATGAAGGGCGAGGGTTCTGCGGTGGATGAGGGGGTGCACGGAGTGGCGAACGGTGGCGGCGAAGGCAATGGGTAGTAGGTTCGGTGGAGGTTCGGGATGATGGGCTGATGACGAGGATAAGGTGATCGGAGGTGCAGGTGGTTCGGCTAGGGGCGACGAGGATAGGGTGGTGATGGGAGTGGAAGGTGGTGGTGATCGAAGATGGGCGGTTGGGTGAAAATGAAATAGAGAGAGTGAGATGAGAACGGGGATGAACGGGAGAGAGGTTGGGGGTGTACAGTATAGGTTTAGGGTAATGACGGCTAGGTTAGGTTTTAATTAGGGTTAGGGGATTAATAGGCGATTAGAGTATT
This sequence comes from Hemerocallis citrina, assembly GCA_017893485.1. Taxonomy (NCBI): domain Eukaryota; kingdom Viridiplantae; phylum Streptophyta; class Magnoliopsida; order Asparagales; family Asphodelaceae; genus Hemerocallis; species Hemerocallis citrina. Next base: position 82,698,202 of record CM030368.1, read on the forward strand.
TATATGAAAAAGATAGGATATTGGGTATTGGGTATTTGGGTATAGATGCATAAATGACAATACCTTGTATATAATACAATTGATCAACGTAAATCCAAATACAAGGAATAAGATATGTGATAAAAATATAATTTGTGTTAGATAAATTATTTGTGACAATTATAAACACAATTATCAAATAAGAAAGGTTTGATTTGAGTTAAAATGAAAATAGTTGATCATGTAGAAATAGAGACAAAGTTTATTCAAAATAATTATAACTATTGTTTAGGAAAAGCTTTAACAATAAATTCAAAACGCATTTAACAAATAACGAATTTATAAATATCGAGATATAGAAAAATACCCAGAAAATATGTATTCGCAAAAATGGGGGTTGCACCACAGGTCCTAGGATTCCCTTATTGTTTCTTCTTCTTTGCCTCTTTCAGTTCTTTTTTATACTTTTCACTCGTCATCTTTTGTCGATTTATTATTCCTCATCAATCTCATCTATGTTCTTTCTTATTCTGGCGCTTCCATCACTTCATTTCTGTTATTCTAATTTCCTGCTTTGTTATTTCTTAAGTTTGCTTTTGTTTTGTCCGACTGCCTGTCAAAATGAATTTCGATGACGAAATTCTTTTTGTAAGGTGGGTAGGATTGTAACCCCCATTTTCGCAAATACGTATTTCTTGAATATTTTCTGTATTTCGAAATTTATAAATTCATTATTTGTTAAATTCGATTTGAATTTTATATTAAAGTGTTTTTCTAATCGACAATTATATTTATTTCGAATAATAGTATATTTGAACTCGTTTTCTATTCCTAATTGATTGACTATTTAAATTTTAACCCAAATCAAATTTATTTTTACTAGTTGGATTATTTTGATAAATGTGTTTAACCCAATTCCTATTTTATATAATCTATAGTTGTTATTGCTATTACTTTCATCATCATGATTATTATTTTTATTTTATTATTATTATTATTGTTATTATTGTTACTATTATTATTATTTCTATTGCTATTATTATTTTTGTTGTTGTTGCTATTATGATTTTGATTATTTTATTTTATAAACCCTATAATGCTAATTATTTTCCCCCTATTTTTCTATTTTGAATTTTATTGTATTTTTTTTTCTTTTTCTTGATTATTGTACCCAGATTTCCTTTTAATAATAAGTTTTTGCCTTTCTTGGGTTTATTTATTCTCTCTTGATCATTTTGTACTCTTTTGGCTTGAATTCTGCTATTTTCGGTTCGCTGCAAATTTTTCTCTTTGTGTTTTGAGTTTGAATTGATCTGCTATATGTTCATCTCAATGATCTATATTTATTTTTCTCTTTTTGGATCCTAAACCCGTACCATAAACCCATTAACCTGCAACCCAAAATCCCACATCTTAATCTCCAATATAAATATCCCCAAAACCCTAATATTTCAATCCCTAATCTTTTTCTCTCTCTCTTCATCCCGCCGTCTTCCTCATCCTCTCCTCTGTTTCGTTTTGAACCCGTCGCTCCGCTCGCCTTCCCGTTCTCCGATGACCACCTCATCATCCTTCCACCATCCTCGACCCCGCCTTCGTCCTTGCTCTGCCCTCGCCACCACCATCCCGTTGCCCCACCATCCTCATCCTCCCCTCATCTCCACCGAACCCATAATCGCCATTGCCTCCGTTCGCCACCCCCGACCACGTCGACAACCTCGATCCCCCCTGCAACCACCGAAGAACCCCCCACCCTCGTCGTCGACGTCCAAGCTCCGATTCCGTCGCCGTCTCCATCCCGCCTCCTCCTTTGTTTCGGTGAGAAACAGAGCTTCGATCGAGCCTCGCTGTCCTTGTCGCTGCGTCGCTTCCTGACCGCTAGCGCCTCACCGTCATCCATCCCTGATCGCCTGCTTGCAGTTGTGCACCACTGCCGCTAGTGCCGCCAGTCGTTGATCGTTGCTGTCCCTTACTCTGTTTTGCTATTTTGCACATAGTTCACATGTGATTCCGTGTTCTCGTGTTCATGGTTCGTCGCTCGGGATTCTCATCCCATTATTTTATATATTTAAAATTAACATCTAAAAGGCAAGTCTCTTCTTGAACCCCTTTATTGTTTGTATTCAAGATTCTTTGATCTTTGCAAGTAGATCCAAATCTTTTTTGTCATATTGCTATTTGAATTCCATTAAGTATATTGAGGGTTACACGAGCTATCCCAATATATGCTTAACATCATGCCTACATCTTTGATCTAAAATCTAGTCCCTCTTGCACATTACATATGCACATTTACATGAAAAATAACTAGATCCATCTTATAGGATTACTTGATGAATTGAATGTGTTAAATTGAATTTGATTTAATGAACTGATTACCATGCCTGTGAAATTGCATCTTAAACTGGAATTATTCATGCTAAACACCTATAATCACTTTGATTATTAATTAGCATGAACTATATGGTTTTATGATTAAATTGTCTCCTATTCATATCAAATTAAATTATGGTCTGCTGGTTGTTCCTTTTTGTATCAGACTTTCGACCATGTTGCTGTTGTAATTTGAAATAACTTTCTGAACATGAATTATAGCCCCATGAATCTATTTTCTAGAACTTTTGACGAGTTTGAATTCCGATGTATAGTCGATGAGATATCAGTATTTTAGTACAACTGTATCTGAATTTTCAGATTTACAAATTCATGCGTATCTTTCTGTTTTATAATTAAATAGAACATATTAACAGTAAAATAAAAATATGAAATAAATTTGGCTGAGACTAGAAATGTGTAGGAATCACCCTGAAATTTTGTATATTTAATTGAGGAGTTTGCTGGCCTAATTCATATGTTTGAACGTAATTCATAACTTGCTCCCTGAACATAAAATCTGAAAAGAATAGGATTTTCAACCTAGTTTCTATAGCTTTTATATGTCGTGTATATATTTGCTGGAACAGGCAGAGAGTCTAGTCTCTAGGATTTCTAACAGATCCAGATTTGCATTTCTGTAGTAGCGGTAATCTGTGTTTTTGTACAACAACGTCTTGCTGTCTAGATTGTGTGATTAATTGATATGTTTGCTTCTTGCTTTGTATGTAACGAGTAGAATTAGTCACACCTAGCATAATATAACCTTGACACCTTCTTGCATGCTCACATAGGATGAAAATAAACTATTAACAAGCCAGGGTATTATGGGTAGACTTGGTAGTGAACGATCGAAAAATGTACTCGGTAAAGGCCTTCTTGCTCACATGAACACTTGACATGGAAGGAGGAGAAATATTGATTGGAAGAAGAATTGATTGCGAATGATTGATTGTTACTTATTGATTTTAAATTATTGTTATCGACGCCGAGTACACGATCCGTGAATTCACCATCAGTCTAAAACGTTCACTGTGTGCTTGCGCCGAACCTGTGGAATGGGACGTAGTAGTATGTGCACTAGATAGGTTAATAAAAGGATTAATAACCCACACTTGACATTTCATGGTTGATCCTGTATATTGTCATCAAGATAGAATTTAAATTGACGTCATTCATTACTTGCATGATTAAATATAGACCTTCGATATTATTGCCTATCTTTGATTTTTTATTGACTTTGATCCCATACCTTTTCTTTGATATACATGCTTACTATTATTCTCTGTTTCCCTTTATTTGGTGTCCATGACTTGCTCTGAGGACATTATTTTCTCTCTTTTTTTAGATCAAGAATTTACAGGTACTGAAGGAACACTACCAGAAGGACTTGGTGAGCAAACTCTCTGAAGATCGGAGCTGGACCATTAGACTACTATAGCTATCTCTTGTTATTTGCTTATTTTATTGCATTTATCATACTTTGTATTCCAGGATTTTATGACCCGAAGTTACTTTTATCCAAGATATTTGATTATTATTTGGATTATCTCCATTATTATTGAAGTTGATCTTGTTTATGTGATTATATCTCCTTGCGTGGTTGTGATTGTTATTTCATATTGTTGAGTTAGTCTGGTACAGCTTATGGATGGTGATTACATTATTCGCTGGGCTTACGTTACGTACTCGTATTCTGTATTTTGGAAAGTGGGGTGTGACAAGGTATTTAGTGATATCAGAGCCCTGGTTTGGATGATATATCAGTCAAACATGACTAACTATATGGAGGATTGGCATTAAGTGATATATTAGTCAAGTTTGGCTCTAGCCAGGTTAACTCAATAATATGCGTACCACGTTAATCACATGAACATGTAATAACTTCAATATAATCTGAAAACTAATCCTATTCGATCCACTTCTGGTCCCTTCACATTCAATTCTTTGATTCCTTATTTTCTTCTGTCCCTTGTAGTCGTCCTCCTTTGTTGACTCTCTACTGAGTATAAGTTCATTCTTTTCCTACCCACATTCTCTTCGATTCTGGTGTCTCATTTTTTTCTTCATGCTCGGTTCGTCGATTGGCGTCACGTGGTCTACAATGACATGTATGTTGCTTGGAACATCACCATCAGATTAGTGCAGCAGAATCGAGGTGGGCCCATAACCCACAGGTCCTAGGATTCCCTTGTTGTTTCTTCTTCTTTGTATCGTTCAGTTCTTTTTTGTACTTTTCACTCGTCATCTTTTGTCAATTTATTATTCGACATCAATATTCCGGTGCTTCCATCACTTTGGTTCTCTTATTCTAATTTTCTGCTTGTTATTTCTTAAGTTTGCTTTTGTTTTATCCAACTGTCTGTCAGAATGAATTTCGAGGACGAAATTCTTTTTGTAAGGTGAGTAGGATTGTAACCCCCATTTCCGCAAATACGTATTTCTTGAATATTTTCTGTATTTCGATATTTATAAATTCATTATTTTTTAAATTCGATTTGGATTTTAAATTAAAGTGTTTTTCTAATCGACAATTATATTTATTTCGAATAATGGCATATTTGAACTCGTTATCTATTCCTAATTGATTGAATATTTACATTTTAGCCCAAATCAAATTTATTTTTACTAGTTGGATTATTTTGATATATGTGTTTAACCCAATTCCTATTTCATATAATCTATAGTTGTTATTGCTATTACTATCATCATCACAACTATTATTTTTATTTTATTATTATTATTATTGTTATTATTGTTACTATTGTTATTATTTCTATTGCTATAATCATTATTGTTGTTGTTACTATTATGATTATGATTATTTTATTTTATAAACCCTATAATGCTAATTATTTCCCCCCTATTTTTCTATTTTGAATTTTATTGTATTTTATTTTCTTTTTCTTGATTATTGTATCCAGATTTCTTTTGAATAATAAGTTTTTGCCTTTCTTGAGTTCATTTATTCTCTCTTGATCATTTTGTACTCTTTTGGCTTGAATTATGCTATTTTTGGTTCGCTGCAAATTTTGCTCTTTGTATTTTGAGTTTGAATTAATCCGCTATATGTTCATCTTATTGATCTATATTTATTTTTCGCTTTTTGGAGCCTAAACCCGAACCCTAAACCCATTAACTCGCAACCCAAAACCCCACATCTTAATCTCCTATATAAATTCCCATAAACCATAATATTTTAATCCCTAATCTTTTTCTCTCTCTCTTCATCCCGTAGTCTTCCTCATCCTCTCCATTGTTTCGTTTTGAACCCGTCGACCCCGTCGCTCCACCTGCTTTCCCGTTCTCCGACCACCACCTCATCACCCTTCCACCATCCTCGACCCCACCTTCTTCCTTGCTCCGCCCTCGCCACCACCATCCCGTCGCCCTGCCGTCCTCATCTCCACCGAACATATCATCGCCATTGCCTCCGTCCACCACCCTTGATCTCGTCGACCACCTCGATCTCCCCTGCAACCACCGAAGACTCCCCCTCACCCACGTCGTCGACGTCCAAGCTCCGATTCCGTCGTCGTCTCCATCCTGTTTCCTCCTTTGTTTCGGTGAGAAACAGAGCTTCGATCGAGCCCCACCGTCCTCGTCGCTGTGTCGCTTTCCGACTGCTAGTGCCTCGCCATCATCCATCCCCGATCGCCTTCTCGCAGTCATGAACCACCACCGCCAGTGCCGCCAGTCACCAATCGTCGTTGTCCCTCTCTCTGTTTTGCTGTTTTGCACGTAGTTCGCACGTGATTCAGTGTTCTCATGTTCGTGATTTGTCGCCCGGGATTCTCAACCCGTTATTCTATATATTCAAAATTAACATCTAAAAGGCAAGTCTCTTCTTGAACCCCTTTACTGTTTGTGTTCAAGATTCTTTGATCTCTGCAAGTAGATCCAAGTCCTTTTTATCATATTGCTATTTGAATTTCGTTAAGTATACTGAAGGTTTACACGAATTAACCCAATATATGCTTAACATCGTGCCTACATCTTTGATCTAAAACCTAGTCCCTCTTGCACATTGCATATGCACATTTATATAAAAAATAACTAGATCCATGTTATAGGATTACTTGATAAATTGAATGTGTTAAATTGAATTTGATTTAATGAATTGATTACCATGCCGGTGAAATTGCATCTCAAACTGGAATTATGCATGTTAAACACCTAGCATCACTTTGATTATTAATTAGCATGAACTATATGGTTGTATGATTAAGTTGTCGCCTATTCATATCAAATTAAATTCTGGCCTGCTGGTTGTTCCTTTTTGTATCAGACTTTCGACCATGTTGCTGTTGTAATTTGAAATAACTTTCTGAACATGAATTATAGCCCCATGAATCTATTTTCCAGAACTTTTGACGGATTTGAGTTCCGATGTATAATCTGTTAGATATCAGTATTTTAGTACAACTGTGTTTGAATTTTCAGATTCACAAATTCATGCGTATTTTTCTATTTCTTAATTAGATAGAACATGTTAACAGTAAAATAAAAATATGAAATAAATTTGGCTAAGACTAGACATGTGTAGGAATCACCCTGAAATTTTGTAGATTTAATTGACGAGTTTGCTGACCTAATTCACATGTTTTAACACAATTCATAACTTGCTGCCTGAACATAAAATCTGAAAAGAATAAGAGTTTCAACCTAGTTTCTGTAGCTTTTATATATCGTGTATATATTCGCTGGAACCGGCAGAGAGTCTAGTCTTTACAATTTCTGACAGATCCAGATTTTCTTTTCTGTAGTAGCGGTAATGTGTGTTTTTGTACAACAACATCATGCCGTCCAGATTGTGAGATTTGTCTTTAACTGATATGTTTGCTTCTTGCTTTCTATGTAACGAGTAGAATTAGTCACATCTAGCATAATATAACCTTGACACCTTCTTGAATGCTCACATAGGATGAAAATAAACTATTAACAAGCCGGGGTATTATGGGTTGACTTGGTAGTGAACGATCGGAAAATGTACTCGGTAAAGGCCTTCTTGCTCACATGAATACTTGACATGGAAGGAGGAGAAATATTGATTGGAAGGAGAACTAATTGCAAATGATTGATTTTTTAATTATTGATTGTTATTTATTGTTATCGATGCCAAGTACACTATCCGTGAATTCACCATCAGTCTAAAACGTTCACTGTGTGCTTGCGCCGAACCTGTGGAATGAGACACAGTAGTACGTGCACTAAATAGATTAATAAATGATTAATAAATCACACTTGACATTTCATGCTTTGATCCTGTATATCATCATCAAGATAGAATTTAAATTGATATCATTCATTCCATGCATGATTAAATATAGACCTTCAAAATTATTGCCTATCTTTGATTTTGTTATTGACTTTGATCCCGTCCCTTTTGATATACATACTGCCTATTATTCTTTGTTTCCCTCTACTTGCTGTCCATGACTTGCTCTAAGGACATTATATTATCTCCTTTTTTAGATCAAGAATTTACAGGTACTGAAGGAACACTACCAGAAGGACTTGGTGAGCAAACTTTCTGAAGATCGGAGTTGGACCATTAGACTACTATAGCTATCTCTTGTTATTTGCTTATTTTATTGCTTTAATCATACTTTGTATTCTGGGATTTTATGACCCGAAGTTACTTTTATCCTAGATATTGGATTATTATTTGGATTATCTCATTTATTATTGAAGTTGATCTTGTTTATGTGATTATATCTCCTTGCGTGGTTGTGATTGTTATTTCATATTGTTGAGTTAGTCTGATACAACTTATGGATGGTGTTTACATCAATCGCTGGGACTACGTTACGTACTCGTATGCTATTTTTTGGGAAGCGGAGCGTGACAAGAAAACTCACAATCTTGACCGTCAATCATATCTGAATTGTGATGGCTGAAGTCTCCGTTATCTAAATGTGAACGATTGAGAGTTTCCGGATCTGGATTGGACGGTTGAGATGTCACGCCCCGCTTCCCAAAAATACGGAATACGAGTATATGACATTGGCCCAGCGAATGACTAACGTCACCCATAAGCTTTTCATCCGATTAACTCAACAATATAATTAACACAAAACAATTGTGCAGGCAATAATAATAATCTCATGAACAATAATACTTGGAATGAAGGAATATGAAATATCTAAATACAATAAATCAACGTCTGGAAACAATAATAAAATTCGGGTCATAAGCCCAACACAATAATAATCCAATCACAAATAGATAATAAGTCTCAATACATTAAGTTCAATAAAACGGTAAGCAATTAAAAGCAATAAAACTTCAGAATCTTTGTTCTCCAATTCCAGCAGGCAATTCTCCTTCATTACCTGTGAACACTTCATCTAAAAGCGGAGAAAAATTGTCCTTAGAGCAAGTCGTGGACAGCAAGTAGAGAAAGTAAGGAACAATGGAATAACGATATAACAATGAGTTTAATGGATCAATAGGAATCAATAACATAGGACAATAGCAATAATCAATATCATGGTAAACGATGCAATGGTATAAACAATTATTCAATATTCAATTGAAATATTCAATGGTATCAATAACGATAACTTAGCAAATATTCGATATCAATAGGAATAATGACGTACAATATGTAGTGTCGATGTTGCGTCAATCCTTATGTTTATTAATCATTTTAATCCTAACTAATGCACGGACTACTGCATCTCATACTACAGGTTCGATGCATACAATTAATTTCGTTTAGACTGAGTGGTGAATTCTATAGATCATGTGTCAGTACGATACAATATTGTTGTGCGATACATTACGATGATTCACTATTCACTGATACGATACATTGATACAATACATTGATACGATTCATTGATGCAATCCACGAAAAATTGGGGTGTCGTAGTCAGCGATCCACAATCAATCGATAAACACTGGCCGACACGGTCACTATATTATTCAATACTCAAGTCATTCCCTTAAACCTCGGCTTATTAATTATTTTATTAATGCAACAATACAATATGCAATTTGAGATTTAGGGTGAACAATAGTAACAATAAAGGAACAATAAGATGATAACATGAAGTAGGACAATTGGAATGATGACAATAAGATATCAGGATCATGTAATGCAACATACACACTTTGATTCATGCAATACGATGATATAGGATTAATTAAACTATAAAAATCTGGAATATAAAATTCTTGATAGCAAAAGTAGTCTATACAAAAATGCAGTTTCTCGCTATTTCAGAACTCAAAAATTGAATCCATCAGAATTTCTAGAAACTAGACTTCCATACGGTTCCAACGCATATTTAAAGTTCAGAATCCGTCAACGATAGATAGGTCAATCACACCATTCTTTACAGATTTTATGTTTAGGCAGAAATTCTACATCATCTTGTTAAAATTTTAGAATCAGCAAAAACTCAATATTAAATTCATTAAAAATATTTATTAGACTTCTAAACATGATTACTAACAATTTGAAAATTATTAGAGCAAAATTTTATCATTTGATAAGCCTTTTTATTGTTTAAACATGAAACGTACAAAAATCTGAAAACTGAAAGTTAAAACATAGCTGTCGTAAAACAGGCATAACTTTTGCTACACAACTCGAAAATTTAGAAATTCAAGATGTTCTGAAAACTAAAATAACGAGGCTATAATTCGTATTCAGAAAATAATTTATTTTAAGTTCACTTACTGGGTCAAAAATAGCAGACAATATACAGTCAACAAGCAAGATACAGGTTTTAGGGTATTTTTCATGAAATAATTTAATTAAACATAATGAGTATCAATTCTATAGTCAATAAATTATATAATCAGCATGATGGGTGCAATAACAAGATGAATAAAATTAGAATACACGTATACATCAGTGTAACACCTCGGATTTTAAAATACCGAAAATAATCATTTTTATATTTTGTAGGGGTGAGAATTATTTTTGAGAGATATCTTATTTTATTTATTTTTAATATTGATATTGGTATGGATATTTGTGGTAGATTGGTATTATTGATATATTGGGGCCATGAGTTGAGATTTTATGTGAATAAATATTGTTCATTTTATTTTATAATTTTGGGGGATTATTATAAGTTAATTTTAAAGTATTTGGTATTGTTCGTATTATTATAGAAAAGAGTTGGGGTTTATTTGTAATATTTTGGATTTGGAGGGCTTATATATAAATATACCTTATTATTATTATTATTATTATATATATTATATTTTTAATCCCCCCCCCATTTCCTTCTTTCCTTCTTTCTTCTCCCTTCCCGTTCCTTTCTCCCGATCAAAACCGCAACCCATCCGGCCTCTCTCTCTCCCGCCCAAATCCACCCCATTTCTCCATGATTTTTCAATTAATTTGGGGGGATGACTAATTGAAGGGTCCTCTACACCGTGGTAGCATCGATTTGGAGAAATAACTCAGGAAAGGTATACCCTATTTTATTTATTTGTATAAAATTAAGTGTGGTTAATTTCTATTGAGTAGGAATATTATGGTGGGGAGATTAGAAGATGTTGGGAATAGTAGAGGCAAGAAATTAGTAAGTTCTTGGAGATTTTATAAGTTGTTGATAAATTAGGGTTGTGAATTTGGAAAAGAAAATTGGTTCCATTGATGGTAGAAAAATTATTGGAGGGTGAAAAATATTATAAGAGGTTTAATGAGAAATTTTGGTAATTTTTATAGGCTTTAAGCTCAATTTAATTGAGTGAAATGGACTATAGGTGAAAAGTGCACGCCGGGTATTCGGTGAAATGCCCGAGCGAGATTTATGTGAGAATTTGTTGGGTTCGGAGGTGTAATTGAGTTCTATTATTATTATTAACCCTAATTTGAGAGATTAGGAATAAGGGGATTAAAGAAATTAGAAAATAGGAAATTTCCCTAGATTAATATGTGAGTTCTTGTATCGGGGTTCGAATTTGAAATCCGTCGATGTAGCTCACCTACTTATGTCATTTGTGACGTGTGGGTGGCGACGGATTCGAATTTGGAGGTCCGTAGGTCCAGTTTTGAGTTTTAAGCTAATTGGTTCTATAATTTTCCAATTAGGTGGAAAAAAGTTGAACTTCGACTGGCTACCGGACGGACGTGGGACATCGTTTGCTCGATCCGTCAAGTGAGTATGTTGTATTTATAAATATTTTATATTGTGGCCGAATTTCGTGGCTTTTTGATATATTTTGTAGAAGTTATGCCAAAAAATGATTTTCAATGAAAATACGGATTTTTAAGGGTCCGAAATGGGTTTTTGAGATATTTGGTGAAATTAACTATTTTAAGTATATAAAACTAACATTATGGGTTAATGTGATGTGTTGAAGTATAAAAACTAAATATATTGAATTGTTTATGCATATTTTTATCCCGTGCATGTTTCGTGCATGTTTTTGGGTATATAGGCCGATATAGGTAATTTGGTATATGCAGAGCCTTGTGTATGGGCTAGCATGCTATGGATGGATGTTATAAGATGTAATTAGACGAAATTAGTGATTGTGATCATGTTTTGGAAACCCGTGTATTTATGGTGCATGTTTTGTGCATATTTTGGGGCATATAGGCCCTTATAGGTGATTTTACTTACATGGAACATGGTGTATGAGCTAGTATTCTATAATTGGATATTATGAGATTTAATTAGAGGAAATAATTGATTTTGGCCCCTTTTCTTGGAAACCTTGCATGTGTGGTGTATGTTTGTTTTATATATATATCATGATATTGACTCGGAATGTGATAATTGATGAAATTAGTAAGTGGGTATATGTTTACATTTTAATTATATTCGAAGTGAATTAATGGGTAATAATATGATATTATAATGTGATGAAGTATACATTTTGATACTTTTACGATATGGAATAACATAATATAGTTCTTTTATTAATATTATAATCTTGGCATAGGCCTATATATGATACAATGAGGTAATGAATAATATGGTATTCTTAATGTGGGCTGTTATGGAAAAATAAATATTTTTGGCGCATTAATATTATGCAATAATATGATATGATGTTTTTATATGTTGAATGACAGGGTGTATGTATAATGTGGTATAATGATATGATGGTTAATATTGTGGACACCGGATATGCATCAAATGGTAAGATAAAAGATAAGATGGCACGTGCTAATAAAATGTGTTACTAATTCATGTGGTTAAAGTCAAAGACATGACTCGTTGTTAATCAAAAGTGAAATGCTTATGTTGATAAAGAAAGATGAAATGATTAATGCTAATAACAGATGGTTTTGTTGACCAGTACCTACAACAATCCTGGGGATTTGGGCTAGACCTCCTAATACCCAAGGACTGGCTTGGGGTAAGTGGACCCAAACTATGTTTGGGGTAAGTGGATTTTATCGCCCAAGCTATCGGCTTGAGGCCCAGGTTTTCCCTCGATGACAGCTGTCGTGAGGAAGTACCTAGTTTATCTGTGGTTAGTGGTTTTTCTCTCTTGGCTTCGGCTGGGAGGAAGTACCCAGGTTACCTGGGGTCAGTGGTTTTTTCCCTCTTGGCTTCGGCTGGGAGGAAGTACCCAAGTTCTACTTGGGGTTAGTGGTTCCCTCGCTAGATCGGCTAGGAGGAAGACGTAGCCTCAGACGAGTAAGACTCTAGAAAAGCATCGGGTCGCGTGTTTACTGGGTTGTCAGCTTTCAGTATGTTGGGATACTGTGGCTCACTGGTCGACAAACTTATAAAAATAACTAAGTGTAAATAATAATGTGAGAGTAAAGAAAGTGGAAAGTGAGTTGTGAATATGAAAGAAAGTGGTTGTGAATGAAATGAATATGAAGGAATACGAGTTATGAGTTTGTGTATGAAAAGAGATGATAAATGCAGCATGTGGTTAATTTAAAATGAAAAAGTAAAAGAGGCGTGTGTTATTATGAACAGTATGAAGTAATTATATTATGTGAATGATTAAAGTAAAATACAGTATGTTATGAGTTGTTATACCTTGGAATTGTGTTGGGGAACTACTTGCCCGCTATTTCTGTGGGAATGGTGGGAACTACCTGCCTTGACATAATTCGCAGGGTGAGTTGGCATGATAGTGGTAATGATTAATGAAAATGAAGAATTAGGTAAAGTGAAGATGAAAAGTAATTGAAGTGAATTAATAACCAAGCTATCAGCTTGAGATGTGATGTGATATTACCCAACTATGTGTTTAGGGTGCGGTGATTATTACCCAAGCTATCGGCTTTGGGGTGTGATATGTTGTGGCCCAAATTGTGTTTGGGGATATGGAGTATATTGTGATGAGAATGAAAGTGAGGCTAATGGCAATTTGTGTTATAAGTGAAAAAGATAATAAGATATATTACTTATAAGATTGAGAAATTACTAAGATGAAAATGAGCTATAAAACATGCTTTTGATGCAATGAGAATAAGTATTCTAATTAATGATATGTTAATGATGTGATGAAATACAAGTACCTTGCAAAGTGAAATGAGATGTGATGTTTGTGTTATACGACATAACTGAATGCGATATTCTGAGAAGGAATGCATATGTTTATGATGCTATAAAAACAGATAAACGTGATGTTATTCAATAAAATAAATACTTGTAATGAGATGTTATATTTGTGTCATAAGATATGAATGAATGTGATATTATAAGAATAGATGCACATGTGTATGATGTGATACTTGATATAATACAATAAAATAAATACCTGTATTATGAGATTGGTTATGAAAATGGTTATTAAAGAAAGTATGTTGTGATATGAGTTTGTGTAGCTTGGAAGTGTGTCGGGGAACTACTCGCCCGCTATTTCCGTGGGAATGGTGGGAACAACCTGCCTTGGCACAACTTCCAGGATGAATGTGTATGTTGATGATATAATATAAGTAAATGAAGCGCATGGCTAAATAGAGTTGGAGAAATGATGTAATAACATCATGTATTCATATAAATAGTGAAATGCTGATATGACGATAATTGTGGAAAGATGAATATTCGTAATATGCGAATGTAAGATAAGGATATATATACGAGGTTGATGTGAAGCATATAGTGATATGTGTGAAGTTATGGATAATTATATAGTTGAATGCAGGTTGGAAAAGTATTTGATATAACATCGTACTGGTGATGTTGTTATGTTCAGAATTCAGGCTGCATCTTCTTATCTGAATGTTTGTAAGTTTAATTTATTATCTTTATACTATTTAATGAATTATTAGATTAATAACTATACTCACACCAGAAATGGCTGACCCCTTAGTGTTTGGGGGGTTAGGGAGTCCCTGGACTACCCTAGATCCCCTACTGTTACAGGGCTTCAGCAGTGCAGAGGTAAGGCGTAGATGTATAGAGTGGACTTTTTATTTTAAAAATCTTTGTATAAAATTAGTTAGGTGAATAGTGAAAATTGTAGTTTAAATTGTAATTTGAATGTAAGAGTACCAGGATGACGATGATGAGTATAGTGTGGGGTAGTATGGTATGTTCTTGACCCGTACCCATCTCGTTGTGGTGTACCGGGCCCTGTGGTAGGTTTTTGTAACGCCCCAAAAAATTTTTTCTTCTCCAAACTAAGCCTCCAAATTCAGTTCTTTCAATTTCTATATCACTTTAAACATAAACTAAGAAAGTTATATTTCAGGAAAAATTTTGGCAGAGTTTTCCCTGTAAATTTTGTCCCGAAACACAGATAGGTTATAGAATTCTGCTCAAAATTCCGTAGCTCACAATATATACAATAATTTCACAGTCTCTCCTAGCCAAAATGAGCAGAAACACACAGGCAATATAATATAATGCTCTGGGGGCCAAACTTATAACGGATTATCAAATATTCAATAAAAACCATAAATTCCTTTGAAAACATAAAGGATTTTTGTAAAAATTTAGAAAAACCTTTTTAAAAACCAACCACAGAACCCAATACTCCACAACGAGGTGGGTACGGGCTTTCTCACCACATCACAGCACTATATACTTATACCTTTACCATAATACAAAATAATACATCAAATATTCACCTTTCTACATATATTAAATACATAACTAATCTATCCTCTCAACGAAATGTAAATCCTAACTCTAGAACTACCTCGCCATGCTGCTAGCAACCTGCAGGAGAGTTAGGGTTGTCCACTCCCAGGGAGGGACCCCCCTAACCCTCAGAAAACATCAGGGATTAGCCATTTCTGGTGTGAGTATAATAAAAAAAAGTCTAACAAATGAATTAAATTGTATAAAGAAAATAATTTAAACTTACAAACATCAGGTAAGAAGATATACCTTGAACATCTGAACTTAAAAATATCATCAATACGATTTATATCAAAATACCCTTCAAATTAGCATCGAATTATAAAATTACCCATACTCACACATTCCACTATATATTTTACATCAACCTCATATCTATCCTTATTTTATATATATACGCACAAAATAATTTTCATACAGTCCATTCCTTTTTCAATTTAAATTCCCTAACCCGAATATTCATTCCTCCACAATTATCATCATATTACAATTTCGCTGTTTATATAAATATCACTTACATGATGCTTTTACATCTTTCCTTAATAACCATTTATATGGATACAAACTTATAACACAACATACTTTCTGCATTAATCATTTTCGTAACCATTTTCATAGTACAAGTATTTATTTTATTGTATTAAATTATGTATCACATCAGAAACATATGCATTCATTCCCATAAGGCCATATTCATTCACGTCATATAACACAAACATAACCTCTCCTTACACATTATAATTAACGTGCATTTCATCACATCATCATCGTATCACTTATGCGAATGCACATTCTTTTTGCATCAAACATGTTTTATAGCTCATTCATATCTCACTACACCACTTTAGTAATTCTCATTTTTATAAGTAATAAATCTTATTATTCTCATTTTCACTTAATCCCCAAACACAATTTGGGGCCACAACATATCACACCCCATAGCCGATAGCTTGGGTAATAATCACTGCACCTCAAACACACAGTTTGGGTAATATCACATCACATCTCAAGCCGATAGCTTGGTTATTAATTCACTTCAATCATTTATCATCTTCACTTTATTTAATTCTTCATTTCCATTAATCATTACCACTCGCATACCAACTCACCCTGCGAATTATGCCAAGGCAGGTAGTTCCCACCATTTCCACAGAAATAGCGGGCAGGTAGTTCCTTGACACAATTCCAAGGTACAACTCATATCAACTGTATATTTTACTTTAATGATCACATATATAACACAATTACTTCGTACTATACATAAGAATACATGTCTCTTTTACTATTCTCATTTTAAATTAACCACGTACTATATTAATCACTTCCTTTCATACACTAATTCATAACTCCTTTTCTTTCACATTTACTTCATTCCCAACCACTTTCTTTCTCATACACAATTCACAATTTACTATCCCCTTTCTGTACTACCACATTTATTATTAACACTTATTTATTTTATTAGTTTGTCGACCAATGAGCCACAGTATCCCAATATACTGAAAGCCACAGCCCAGTAAAACACACGGACCGATGCACACACAGAGTCTTACTCGTCCAAGGCTACATCTTCCTCCTAGCCGAACTAGCGAGGGAACACCGCACCCCAGATAAACTGGGTACTTCCTCGCGACGTCTGTCATCGAGGGAAAAACACCGCAACCCAGGTAGAGAGGGTACTTCCTCGCGACAGCTGTCATCGAGGGAAACCAGGCCTCAAGCCGATAGCTTGGGCGATAAAACACCGCACCCCAGATAAACTGGGTATTTCCTCCCAGCCGATAGCCAGGAGGGAAAAACACCTCACCCCAAGCCGGTCCTTGGGTATTAGGAGGTCTAGCCCGAACCCCCAGGATTGCTGTAGGTACTGGTCAACAAAACCATCTGTTATTAGCATTATTCATTTCATCTTTCCATCTTACTATGTTCCACAACATTACACTTTTGAATTCAAGAATAGCTACCACCTTGATTTTAGTCACGTGTATTAATAACACATTTAATTAGCACTTACCATCTTATCTTTTATCTTGCATTTAATGCACATCTGATATCCACGATATAATTATCATCTCAGTATATCACATATATACATACACCTAGTCATTTAACATAGAAACCATCATGTCATAGCATTACACATTATGAATGCACCATGTTATTTAATTTGCCATAACATCACCCATTATGAATACCATGCTATTCGCTACTTCATTAAATCACATATAAACATACACCAAGTTATAATATTAATAAAAGAACTATATTAGATTATTCCATATCGTAAGAGTATCAAAATAGATAATTCATCACATTGTAATATCATACTATTGCCCATTAACTCACTTCGAACATAATTAAAATGTAAACAGGTAACCAATTATTAATTTCATCAACTATTGCATCACACATCACAATCATCTATATATATATCACCAATATACACCACACATGCGGGTTTCCCAGAAAAAGGGGCCAACATCACTTATTTCCTGTAATTAAATCTTATAATATCTAATTATAGCATACTAGCCCATACACCATGCTCCATGTAGTTATAATTACCTATAAGGGCCTATATGCCCCAAAACATGCACTGGATAAAAATATACATAAACAAATTAATATAATTAGTTTTTGTACTTCAACACATCACAATAACCCATACTATAGATTTTATATACTTAAAATAGTCACTTTCACCACATAACTCAAAAACTCATTTTGGATCCTTAAAAATCCGTATTTTCAATAAAAATTCACTTTTGGTATAAATCCCACAAAACATATCAAAAGGCCACGAAATTCGGCCACAATATAAAATATTTACAATTACACATACTCACCTGACGGATTGAGCAAACGATATCCCACGTCCGTCCTGTAGCTAGTCGAAGTTCGACTTTTTCCACCTAAATAAAAAATTATAGGATCGATTAGCATGAAACTCAAAACTCGACCTACGGATCTCCAAATTCAAATCCGTCTTCACCCACATGTCACAAATAACATACGTAGGCGAGCTACATCGACGGATTTCAAATTCGAACCCCAATACAAGAACTTACCTATTGATCGGAGGCTTTCTAATAGGAAAATTTCCTATTTCCTAATTTCTTCAATCCCTTTGTCCTAATATCTCAAATTAGGGTCAACAATAATAATGAGACTCATCTACGCCTCCAAATTCGTCAAATTCTCACCTCTATATCGCTCGGGCATTACACCGAATACCCGGCGTGCACCTTTCACCTATAATCCATTTCACTCAATTTAATTGAGCTGGAAGCCTATAGAAATCATCCCAAATTCATATTAATACTTTCATAATATTCTACACCCTCACATGCATTTTCTACACTTATTTGGATCTAGTTTTCTACCCGATTTCATAAACCCTATAGTTCGAGTTTATGCCAAAATCACTACTCCCCATTTTATTCTAATTGCTCACTACAATTTTTACCACCGTACAAGAGATAATTCTTATATATATATATCTCTATTTTTCAAACCCAAAACCCTAATTTACTAACAACTTGTAATTTCTCTAACAATCCACTAATTCCTCAAATCTTCCACTTTCAACATCTCTAAATCTCTCTACCAAAATAATCCTACTCCATAAAAATTAACCCAACTAAATTTTATACAATAAAATAAAAAGGGATATACCTTTCCGTAGTTGTTTCTCCAAATTGACTCCACCACTAGGTAGAGCATCCCTCACTTAGTCATCTCCCCAAATTAATTCGAAAATCATATGGTATTTGGGTAGATTGGAGGAGAGAGAGGAGACCGAAAGTTGGGTTCGGTTGCTTCTCTGGTTTCGATCGGAATGGAATAGAAGGAAAGAAGGGAGAAGAAAGAAAAGGGAAATAAAATGGGGAAGGGGTTATATTGGAAATATAATATATATTTTAATAATAATAGAAAGGTATAATTACCTATAAGCCCTCCAAATTCAAAATATTACAACTAAACTCCAACTCTTTTCTATCTCTACTATCTTAATGGGAGAGTTGGGGTTATAAACAAACAAACCCTAATTTTGTAACTAAGTAAACACATGCAATATACGGCAAACTAAATCCACCAAACATACCCGTGTGATGCACGTGAACCCCTAAAAAAGGGATATTTTAGCAAATTCCACCATTTAAAATGTGAAAATTAGCATATACCCCCACTATTTTTAAAAACTAAGAAATACTCCTATTTCTAATATTATAATGGGAGAAGACCTTAGTGTCATTTGTAAATGTTTTGTCAATCTACCAACCCGTGCAATACACGTGCATAACTATTATAAAGGAGGTTCTAAGTTCAAATCTAGATTATGTCTAAATTTTTATTTTAAAAAACTATATTTATTAAGACGTGCATCGCACGTGCAAATTACTAGTAATAATCATACGAACAAGACAAATATATTAAATTATCTTATAATAATTCCCCAAAATTATAAAACAAAATAAACTATATTTCCTCACATAAAATCTCATCTTTTAACTCTAATATAACAATAATATCAATCTACCACAAATATTCATACCAATATCAATATTGAAAATAAATAAAATAAGATATCACTTAAAAATAATTCTCACCCTTACAAAATATAAAAACGAATATTTTCGGTATTTTAAAATCCGAGGTGTTACATTCTACACACCTCAAAAGAAGCTCGTCCTCGAGCTATGGGGTTTAAGAAAACTCCTCAAACAAAGTCAAGATACTTACTCCTCACCATTTCCTAAGGTTCCAAGGACATTACCTGCATCAGAACTTCATTGCCCCTTTAACAACTGCACAACCTGTCGTCTGGTCGATCGCACTATCGATCTATAATAACCACTGGCCTCATAGGATCTGTCACATCCAATGCCACATCCAGCTGGACTTCAATCTACAACAACTCCACACTTGAGATAGATCCTTCACACTTTCTTGGCATAGAAACAAGAAATACGTCAAGAATGCCCGATATCTCAAAGATACGCTTTAAACAATATACCATAATTCCAATTCTTTCTATAACTCTGAAGGGCCATCATACCTCGGGTCTAACTTTTCCCGGTTTCTAAAATGACGTACTCCATGAATAAAGGATACTTTCAAGAATACCCAAATCTTCAATTTCTAACTTCAAGAGGCTTTCGCCGCTAATGGGCATCACCTTTTCTTTTGTCGACTACACACCTCAAAAGAGGTTTATTCATGCTCACCTGATAATTAATATTTTTCCTCGTTCCGAACCACTAAAATATTCTCCTAATATCTTGATACATCTTCATGCCACCGGGATAGACAGTATACTGAATATAAGGAACATTCTCCATCACCTACTACCACAAGCCATCCTCATCAAGAACACCAAATCTACGATGATAACAAGGATTTCCCTACTGCCTACTGACCCATCTGCATTACATTCATTAATCTCGTCCAGAATTTAACCATGCATCCTCTGTCAAAAGCAGAAATTTTTGAATTCATGTTTGACTGATCAATTGTAGGATGGACAGCTGTATTGATACACTACCGATATATAAGGCCGAGTCAGCCTCTACTACAGAAATAAAGTCAAATTGATCTAATGAATTTAACACCGTCCACTCCTGGGATGTCATTAGGACCAAAACCTTCTTTCCATTTATAGCATTCATCACCGTAATTTTTCTCCGGGTGGTATTTTATTTCCATACCAAGCTGCCAAGGTACTCAAGCCAAGTTTATTGTCTCCTACTAAAATCATTGCAAGAACAAGTGCATTAAACTCTTATGATCTGCAAAAAGTTAAAACTATCCTTCCAATGAATAATGTCTTCATATCTTCAGTTGCATACAATACTGCTGCCGATTTCAAATCTACCTAAAATCACAGTCTCCATGAGACCTCGACGACCCAAATATATAAGGCACTAACCTGCCCTCATGCACCAACTGCACCTGCCTGTAACACATGCATCCGCATCTACTCGGAGAGACACTCCCTTTTCGGAGTAATCAAAACAGCATCTGTCGTTAATTTTTTTCCTTCAACTCTTGAAAATGTCTTTTCACCCTGCACCGGTCATACGAACGGCACATTCCTCCAGGGAAACTGATTCATCGGTGCAGTAATAACAGAAAATCAAAGAACGAATCGCCCATAATAGACAGCCAAAACCAAGAAACTAGAAATTTCTGACACATTTGTGGGTTATCTCCCGTCTTTGCACCTCTGTAAATGTTTTCAGACCCACAAATATGCCTTCAGCAGACACAAAGTGCCCTCAAAATCACACTTCTCACTCCCAAAAATGAAAATTTACAGACCTTTCATACCGCTTCTAGTCCCAACGAGTCTACAACTCAATTCTGAGGTGCCATCTATGCCCCTCTATACTGCGAGAATACACCAATTATCATCTACAATTTCAATCACACCTGGTTAATATAAGGGTGAAAGGTCCAATTCGTTAAATTCATGAAGACTGCAGAGACATTCGCCAGCCCGAAAGACATCACTGAGAACTCATACAATTCATACCGAGTACGAAAAACAATTCCTGAGATGTTTTCCCTCTTCAAGGATTATCTAATAGTACTCGGTGTGCAACTCTAATCAGGAGATTAGTGGCACTCCCTGCATCTAATCCAACAAATTATCTATTCTCAACAATAAATACTTAATAATCACCTTACTTAGTACACCTTCTCGGTGAACTACCTTCTTTGTTACAATACTGCAGAAGCGCCCTACGGCATATCACTTGAACCGATAATCCTTTCCAAAAGCATCACCTCAAATTCTCTTTCATCTCTCCTTATTTCTAAAGTGCTAGAGCACAAGCTGATTGAGAAATAGGAGTCATACCAAATATCAAATCAACCTTAAACTCCAGAGTTCACCAAGGTGAGGGGGGACCAAAAACCCCATCAAATATATCAGAAACTTTGCAAACCACATCAACAATCTCAATCTTTGCCTTAAATATTTCCACCAAACCCAACGGGCATGATTTTCATCGTCCAAGGCACTACATACAATCAAAACTAGGTTTCATCGGGCTGTCTCACCCGAATCCTCCCTGCACCATACCCCAACTACACAGATGACCTATATAACCTTCTACAACCAATCAAACTCCCCAAATATGGGATAAAACCATAACCACACATCACTCCACAGTCTATAAAATATACCTATAGGACATATGCCCATAGGACCCACACAAAATCTCCAGGGAATAACCCCTTACAGCACACAGCAATCAATATAATAGAATACTCCAATAGTGCGCAAATTCACACCGGGATTTCTATAGAGGTCAATCCATATGCAGGGTCATGAAAGGTAATAATGACTCAAAGTCAGACCAAGGTCTAATGATTGTCGCACCATTCCACGATATAATCTATTCTTCAACAAAACATCCGCATAAAATACACTCTCTATCTCCAACTAAGCGATAATGAACCCATACTCACATGGCAAGATCACTAGGATTAACAAAGTTCCTAGTTAACCTAAGCTCTGATACCAAACTGTAATGCCCCAAAAAAAATTTTTCTCCAAACTAAGCCTCCAAATTCAATTCTTTCAATTTCAATATCACTTTAAACATAAACTAAGAAAGTTATATTCCAGGGAAAATTTTGACAGAGTTTCCCCTGTAAATTTTGTTCCGAAACACAAATAGCTTACGGAATTTTGCTCAAAATTCCGTAGCTCACAATATATACAATAATTTCACGGGCTCCCCAGGCCAAAATGAGCAGAAACACATAGACAATATAATATAATGCTCTGGGGGCCAAACTCATAACGGATTATCAAATATTCAATAAAAACCATAAATTCCTTTGAAAACATAAAGGATTTTTGTAAAAATTTAGAAAAACCTTTTTAAAAACCAACCACAGAACCCAATACTCCACAACGAGGTGGGTACGGGCTTTCTCACCACATCACAGCACTATATACTTATACCTTTACCATAATACAAAATAATACACCAAATATTCACCTTTCTACATATATTAAATACATAACTAATCTATCCTCTCAACGAAATGTAAATCCTAACTCTAGAACTACCTCGCCATGCTGCTAGCAACCTGCAGGAGAGTTAGGGTTGTCCACTCCCAGGGAGGGACCCCCCTAACCCCAAGAAAATATCAGGGGTTAGCTATTTCTGGTGTGAGTATAATAAAAAAAGTCTAACAAATGAATTAAATTGTATAAAGAAAATAATTTAAACTTACAAACATCAGGTAAGAAGATATACCTTGAACATCTGAACTTAAAAACATCATCAATACGATTTATATCAAAATACCCCTCAAATTAGCATCGAATTATAAAATTACCCATACTCACACATTCCACTATATATTTCACATCAACCTCATATCTATCCTTATTTTATATATATACGCACAAAACAATTTTCATACAGTCCATTCCTTTTTAAATTTAAATTCCCTAACCCGAATATTCATTCCTCCACAATTATCATCATATTAGCATTTCGCTGTTTATATAAATATCACTTACATGATGCTATTACATCTTTCCTTAATAACCATTTATATGGATACAAACTTATAACACAACATACTTTCTGCATTAATCATTTTCGTAACCATTTTCATAGTACAAGTATTTATTTTATTGTATTAAATCATGTATCACATCAGAAACATATGCATTCATTCCCATAAGGCCATATTCATTCACGTCATATAACACAAACATAACCTCTCCTTACACATTATAATTAACGTGCATTTCATCACATCATCACCGTATCACTTATGCGAATGCACATTCTTTTTGCATCAAACATGTTTTATAGCTCATTCATATCTCACTACACCACTTTAGTAATTCTCATTTTTATAAGTAATAAATCTTATTATTCTCATTTTCACTTAATCCCCAAACACAATTTGGGGCCACAACATATCACACCCCATAGCCGATAGCTTGGGTAATAATCATTGCATCTCAAACACACAGTTTGGGTAATATCATATCACATCTCAAGCCGATAGCTTGGTTATTAATTCACTTCAATCATTTATCATCTTCACTTTATTTAATTCTTCATTTCCATTAATCATTACCACTCTCATACCAACTCACCCTGCGAATTATGCCAAGGCAGGTAGTTCCCACCATTTCCACAGAAATAGCGGGCAGGTAGTTCCTTGACACAATTCCAAGGTACAACTCATATCAACTGTATATTTTACTTTACTGATCACATATATAATACAATTACTTCGTACTATACATAAGAATACATGTCTCTTTTATTATTCTCATTTTAAATTAACCACGTACTACATTTATCACTTCTTTTCATACACTAACTCATAACTCGTTTTCTTTCACATTTACTTCATTCCCAACCACTTTCTTTCGCATACACAATTCACAATTTACTATCCGCTTTCTATACTACCACATTTATTATTAACACTTATTTATTTTATTAGTTTGTCGACCAGTGAGCCACAGTATCCCAATATACTGAAAGCCGACAGCCCAGTAAAACACGCAAACCGATGCTCACACAGAGTCTTACTCGTCCAAGGCTACGTCTTCCTCCTAGCCGAACTAGAGAGGGAATACCGCACCCCAGATAAACTGGGTACTTCCTCGCGACGTCTGTCATCGAGGGAAAAATACCGCAACCCAGGTAAACTGGGTACTTCCTCGCGACAGCTGTCATCGAGGGAAACCGGGCCTCAAGCTGATAGCTTGGGCGATAAAACACCGCACCCCAGATAAACTGGGTATTTCCTCCCAGCCGATAGCCAGGAAGGAAAAACACCGCACCCCAAGCCGGTCCTTGGGTATTAGGAGGTCTAGCCCGAACCTCCATGATTGCTGTAGGTACTGGTCAACAAAACCATCTGTTATTAGCATTATTCATTTAATCTTTCCATCTTACTATGTTCCACAACATTACACTTTTGAATTCAAGAATAGCTACCACCTTAATTTTAGTCACGTGTATTAATAACACATTTAATTAGCACTTACCATCTTATCTTTTATCTTGCATTTAATGCACATCTGATATCCACGATATAATTATCATCTCAGTATATCACATATATACATACACCTAGTCATTTAACATAGAAACCATCATGTCATAGCATTACACATTATGAATGCACCATGTTATTTAATTTGCCATAACATCACCCATTATGAATACCATGCTATTCGCTACTTCATTAAATCACATATAAACATACACCAAGTTATAATATTAATAAAAGAACTATATTAGGTTATTCCATATCGTAAGAGTATCAAAATAGATAATTCATCACATTGTAATATCATACTATTGCCCATTAATTCACTTCGAACATAATTAAAATGTAAACAGGTACCCAATTATTAATTTCATCAACTATTGCATCACACATCACAATCAGCTATATATATATCACCAATATACACCACACATGAAGGTTTTCCAGAAAAAGGGGCCAACATCACTTATTTCCTCTAATTAAATCTTATAATATCTAATTATAGCATACTAGCTCATACACCATGCACCATGTAGTTATAATTACCTATAAGGGCCTATATGCCCCAAAACATGCACTGGATAAAAATATACATAAACAAATTAATATAATTAGTTTTTGTACTTCAACACATCACAATAACCCATACTATAGATTTTATATACTTAAAATAGTCACTTTCACCACATAACTCAAAAACCCATTTTGGATCCTTAAAAATCCGTATTTTCAATAAAAATTCACTTTTGGTATAACTCCCACAAAACATATCAAAAGGCCACGAAATTTGGCCACAACATAAAATATTTACAATTACACATACTCACCTGACGAATCGAGCAAATGATGTCCCACGTCCGTCCTGTAGCCAGTCGAAGTTCGACTTTTTCCACCTAAATAAAAAATTATAGGATCGATTAGCATGAAACTCAAAACTCGACCTACGGATCTCCAAATTCAAATCCGTCTTCACCCACATGTCACAAATAACATACGTAGGCGAGCTACATCGACGGATTTCAAATTCGAACCCCAATACAAGAACTTACCTATTGATCGGAGGCTTTCTAATAGGAAACTTTCCTATTTCCTAATTTCTTCAATCCCTTTGTCCTAATATCTCAAATTAGGGTCAACAATAATAATGAGACTCATCTACGCCTCCGAATTCATCAAATTCTCACCTCTATATCGCTCGGGCATTACACCGAATACCCGGCGTGCACCTTTCACCTATAGTCCATTTCACTCAATTTAATTGAGCTGGAAGCCTATAGAAATCATCCTAAATTCATATTAATACTTTCATAATATTCTACACCCTCATATGCCTTTTCTAAAATTATTTGGATCGAGTTTTCTACCCGATTTTATAAACCCTATAGTTCGAGTTTATGCCAAAATCACTACTCCCCATTTTATTCTAATGGCTCACTACAATTTTTACCACCATACAAGAGATAATTCTTATATATATATATCTCTATTTTTCAAACCCAAAACCCTAATTTACTAACAACTTGTAATTTCTCTAACAATCCACTAATTCCTCAAATCTTCCACTTCCAACATCTCTAAATCTCTCTACCAAAATAATCCTACTCCATAAAAATTAACCCAACTAAATTTTATACAATAAAATAAAAAGTGATATACCTTTCCATAGTTGTTTCTCCAAATTGACTCGACTACTAGGTAGAGCATCCCTCACTTAGTTATCTCCCCAAATTAATTCGAAAATCATATGGTATTTGGGTAGATTGGAGGAGAGAGAGGAGACCGAAAGTTGGGTTCGGTTCCTTCTCTGGTTTCGATCGGAATGGAATAGAAGGAAAGAAGGGAGAAGAAAGAAAAGGGAAATAAAATGGGGAAGGAGTTATATTGGAAATATAATATATATTTTAATAATAATAGAAAGGTATAATTACCTATAAGCCCTCCAAATTCAAAATATTACAACTAAACTCCAACTCTTTTCTATAATAATAATACGAACAAGACAAATACATTAAATTATCTTATAATAATTCCCCAAAATTATAAAACAAAATAAACTATATTTCCTCACATAAAATCTCATCTTTTAACTCTAATATAACAATAATATCAATCTACCACAAATATTCATACCAATATCAATATTGAAAATAAATAAAATAAGATATCACTTAAAAATAATTCTCACCCTTACAAAATATAAAAACGAATATTTTCGGTATTTTAAAATCCGAGGTGTTACAGTTTTACAAAGGTTTTTCTAAAATTTTTACCTCGTTTTCAAAGGAATTTATGGTTTTTATTTAATATTTGATATCCTATTATGAATTTGGCCTCCAGAGCATGATATTTATATTGCCTGTGTTATTCTGCTCATTTTTGGCCTTGGGAGCCCATGATTATATTGCCTGTGTTGTGAGCTACGGAATTTAGAGCAGAATTCCGTAACCATTTTGTGTTTCGGGGCAGATATTTCAGGGGAGACTCTGCCAAAATTTTATTTGAAATATACCTATCTTAGTTTATGTTTAAAGTGATATAGAAATTGAAAGAATTGTATTTAGAGGTTTAGTTTTCAAAAAAAATTTTGGGGTGTTCAGACATCAGTTTATCATCAACAAACATCAATCGATCAACCACATACAACCTAGAAATTCTCTCTACAGTAAGTTATTTGTGTGACAATTATATGAACAACCATATTACCAATTCTATATGCACACATGAAAGATTCAATCTTTGGAGTCAAAAGTGGCACGCTGTCAAGTAAATTGTGGTTAGCTCCTGTAAACCCTCAATATACCCAACGAAAGAGATGAACAATGTATAATACGATAAACGAAGGGATCTACTAGCAAGAGTTTCAACAAAACTTGAATTTGATACAATTAACAATTCAAGAAGAAGTGACTTGCCTTATAGACGATGAAAACAAATACCAAGAATAATGGGATAAGGATCCCGAAGCAACGAACCGACGAACTAACACAATTTGCACATGTATAATACGTGCACAAAGAAATAAAGCAATATTAGCAAGAAAGAGACCAGCGACTGCAACAAGGACAAGGGTTTGCGGCCTGGCCCACAGTGGGGGTTGACGACAAGCGTGGGCAGCGTCGAGGGGGAGCGACGGCGTCGGGGGTGGTCGACGTCGACGGAAAGGGGAAACAGCGCTGGTTGGGGTTTCGACTGCTGACTTGGGCGGGAAAACAGAGGAGGAGGTTGAGGTCTGCTGTGGCGGCACTAAGGGTGTGCTGGCATCAACAGAGTGGCGTTGACGGGAGGTGGCGACGAGGGGGTGGCCGGAGATGGCCGGGGAAGAAGAACAGTAGATGGGTTTGTTGAGTTTAGGCGAGAATAGCTCGGGGAGAGAGAAACGGGAGGAAAAAGGAAGATGAGAGAGAATAAGCAGCTCTTAGGGTTTCAATAATGTGCAATTTTTAGGGTTTGCCCAAGGATTGTATTTATAGGGTACAATTAGGATGTTGGGTTAGTGGTTTAGGATCCAATAATAGTGGTTTTGGGTTAAGAACAAATGAAATTGAGTTTTAGGGTTCAATAAGAGATAGATCTAAATCAATAGGGTTTAAATAATAAAAATACCCACAATTAAATAAAAGGAGATAGAATCAATAAGAATAGCCTAATCAACAAGAACGAAGAATTTCATGAACAAATTTTAATTTAAAAAAATATAATCAAGAAATAAAATAGGGTATTTTATTCGATTACAATTGAAATATTACAAAAGGGGAAAAAATGAAAATAGCAGAAATGGTAGTTACAATCCTACCCACCTTACAATAATTTTCCATCCTCGAAATTTATGCAAGTGGTAGTAGGGTAACCCCGAAGAAAAGAAAAGAACAAGAACTGCTCAAAAAGATGGGGAAACCTCTTTCGAATCACACTTTCAAGCTCCCAAGTCGACTCACCAGGCAAGTGAGGATTCTAAGCAACACGAACCTACTTGATAACCTTATTCTTCAAAATCTTCTCCCGCCAGTCCACAATAGACACTGGATGAATCTCCAATGACAAATCTAGTCGAACCGATAACTCCGAATAGTCAATAACATGACAATCATCCCAAACATACTTTCTGAGATGAGAAACATGGAAGACGTCATGCACTACGGAAAGAGCTAGCGGCAATACGAGTCTATAGGCCACCTTGCCTACTCGCTCCACCACATCGAACGGACCAATAAATCTGGGGCTCAACTTGCCCCACCGCCAAACTGAATCACACCTTTCGATGGAGAAACCTTCAGGAACACATGATCACCCACTTCGAACTCTAACGGTCTCCTGTGCATGTCTGCACATTTCCTTTACCTGTCTTGTGCGGCTTGCAAATGCTTCCTGATCTGGGCCACTACATCAACAGTTCTCGTGATCAACTCTGGCCCCAAAAGCTTCCTCTAACCAATGTTATCCCAGCACACTGGTGATCTACACTTTTGACCATACAAGACTTCATACGGAGCTACTTGAAGACTAGCTTGGTAGCTATTATTGTATGAAAACTCCACCAAGTGTAGATGATCTTCCCAAGATCCTCCAAACTGAAGAACACAGGACCTCAACATATCCTCCAATGTCTAAATAGTCCTCTTTAATTGACCATCTGTTTGCGGATGGAATGCAGTACTAAACTTTAGCTTACTCCCAAGATTGTTCTAAAGACTCTCCCAAAATTGAGATCTGAATTTAGTATCTCTGTCTGATATAATACCGACAGGAACACCATGCAATCTCACAATCTCCTGCATATACTTCTCTGCAAGGCTCTCTGTAGACTGACCAACTCCGAAGGGAATGAAATGAGCACTCTTAGTCAAGCGATCCACAATTACCCAGGTGGCATTGTGACCCTTGGGACTTCTAGGCAAAGCAGTCACAAAATCCATAGTAATGTTCTCCCATTTTCATTTTGGAATAGGAAGCGGCTGAAGAAGTCCAGCAGTCCTCTGATGTTATGCTTTCACTTGCTGACAAATCAGACACTGTGAAACAAATATTGCAACAAATTTCTTCATACCATGCCACCAGAAATGCAACTTCAAATCCCAATACATCTTTGTATCACCGGGATGAATAGAATATGGCGAACGATGAGCTTCTTCAAGTAACTTCTGTCTGACTTCTCCCTTCGAAACACATAGACGAGTTCCAAAGCAGAGAGATCCATCCTCATGAATCACCATATCAGTCCTTGAACCAGCTTCAACTTCAGCTCAAAACCGCTGCAATTGCACATCACCAGACTGTGCCTCCTTAATCTGATCCACCAAAGACGACTGCAACTGAAGCACCATACAACTTTACTCGGAACCAGACAATACCACATCCAATTCCAATCTCCTCATAGCTTCTACCAGTTCCTTCTGCTCACAAAGAACCATAGCAACAGGTCTTCTGCTCAAAGCATCAGGTACTGAATTAATCTTGCCAGGGTGATACTGCAAACTGATATCATAATCTGCCATTAATTCCAACCATCGCCTTTGCCTTATATTCAGCTCCTTCTGAGTGAACACATACTTGAGACTTTCGTGGTCAGTAAAGATCTCCACTCAGTCTCCAAGTAGATAATGCCTCCAAAGCTTCAAGGAAAAAATTACAGCAGTTGCTCCAAATCATGTGTAGGATAATTCTTCTCATGCGGCCTAAATTGTCTACATGCATATGCAGCAACCTTTCCTTGTTGCATCAAAACAGCACCCAAACCTCTACCTGAAGCATCACAGTGAATTACGAAACCTCCTAATCCATCCGGTATAGTCAACATAGGTGCTGATGTCAACCGATTCTTCAGTTCAATGAAGGCTTCTTCACATGATTCATCCCACACAAACTTCTGATCCTTCCCAGTCAGCTTTGTCAACGACCTTGCAATCTTGGAGAAATCCCGAACAAACTTCCTGTAGTAACCCGCTAGACCAAGAATACTCCGAACTTCAGATACTGACTTCGGCATCGGCCAATCCTTAACAACAGAGATCTTGGAAGGATCGATACAAACTCCATCACCAGAAATAATATGACCCAAGAAAGCCACACGATCCAACCAAAACTCACACTTGCTAAGCTTCCCATACAAATGATGATCCCTCAAAGTTTGTAACACCACCTTCATGTGCTCAGCATACTCATCACGATTTCGAGAATAGACTAGAATATCATCAATGAACACCACAACAAGCTTGTCTAGAAAGGGAGAGAAAACCCGATTCATCAAGCTCATGAAGACAGCTGGAGCATTAGTAACTCCGAAAGGCATCACTAAAAATTCATAGTGTCCATATCTCGTACGATAGGCAGTCTTTTGTACATCCTCGGATTTCACCTTAACCTGTTGGTAACCAGAATGAAGATCTAGCTTTGAAAATACAGAAATGCCAACCAATTGATCAAATAGGTCATCAATCCTTGGTAATGGATACCGGTTCTTCACTGTGACATTATTGAGCTTGCGATAGTCAATGCACAACATCCGACTACCATCCTCCTTATTGACGAACAGAACAGGAGCTCCCCAAGGTGAAACACTTGGCCTGATAAAATCTCTATCCAACAACTCCTAAATCTGCTCC
The DNA here is from genome assembly GCA_017893485.1 of Hemerocallis citrina. Classification (NCBI taxonomy): domain Eukaryota; kingdom Viridiplantae; phylum Streptophyta; class Magnoliopsida; order Asparagales; family Asphodelaceae; genus Hemerocallis; species Hemerocallis citrina. The sequence continues at coordinate 82,730,228 of CM030368.1, forward strand.
TTCAACTCAGCCAACTCAACAGGAGCCATTCTATACGGACTCTTAGAGATCGGAGTTGTACCCGGCTGAACATCAATACTGAACACCACTTCACGATCTGGCGGTAATCCCGATAATTCCTCAGGAAAAACACCAAGAAAATCCCGCACAACCAACGATGCGACAACATCATCAGCACACACTTCCTCCATAACCCCAACTTCCTGACTTGCCAACTTCTCCACACAAGCAAGAGGTGTTTCACCAGCAGAGAATTCAAATTCCTAACGTTCTGGCATTCAGAACACCACCTTCTTCTTGCGGCAGTCAATTACAGCATGAGTGGCACCAAGCCAATCCATCCCCAGAATAACATCAAAACCAGAATTATTGATGACAATCAGATCGGTAACAAAATCAACACCACAAATAACCAAGGGACTTTGCTCACAAATCTGATAGCACATGACAACACCTCCACCTGTAGTAATGTTCCAAGTTGCTGGCATAGCGCTGCTAGCCAAGGGATGCAGGTCGACGAAGCGGGAGGAAACAAAAGATTGTGTTGCACCAGAGTCAAAGAGAACATAAGCAGGGAAGGAATGAACAAGGATAATGCTTAGCAAGAAGTCAAAGTGAGAACACAAAAGGCAGAAGGAAAATGCAAGAAACAGACATAAATGGAAGGGTAGCATGATAAAGCAACAAAGGAATCCTAGGATCCGTGGGTTATGGGCCCACTACGCTTTCGCTACGCTACTCTGATGGTGAAGCTCCAAGCTGTAGATATGTCGTTGTAGATTAAGTGATGCCGATCGACGGACTAAGCATGAAGAAGAAGAACGGATGCCACCAGAAACGAAGGAATATGGGTATGAAAAGAATGAAATCATACCCAATAAGGAATCAATGAATGGAAGGGGTCAAAGAGGGATTAATTAAGACTAGTTTCTAGATCATAAGTTGGATATCGATTATTCATGCGATTCCTTTATTGCACATACTGTTGAGTCAAACCGAAAAAATCCAAATCTGATTAATATATCAATCAAAGCCAAACTTTCTTTCGTTAGTCACGTTTGACTGATATATTATCCAAACCCGGGCTCTAATACCACTAAAAACCTTGTTACGCCCCGCTTTCCAAAAATACGGAATACGAGTGCATGACATTGGCCCAGCGAATGACTAACGTCACCCATAAGCTGTTTATCCGATCAACTCAACAAATAATCAATACAGAATAATTGCGCAGGCAATAATAATAATCTCATGAACAATAATAATTGGAATGAAGCAATATGAAATATCCAAATATAATAAACCAATATCTGGAAACAATAATAAAATCTGGGTCATAAGCCCAATACAATAATAATCCAATCACAATTAGATAATAAGTCTCGATACATTAAGTTCAATAAAACGATAAGAAATTAAAAGCATTAAAACTTCAGAATCTTTGTTCTCCAATCCCAACAGGCAATTCTCCTTCTTTACCTGTGAACACTTCATCTAAAAAGAGAATAAAATTTTTCCTCAGAGCAAGTCGTGGACAGCAAGTAGAGAAAGCAAGGAACAATGGAATAACGATATAACAATGAGTTCAATGGATCAATAGGAATCAATAACATGGGACAATAGCAATAATCAATATCATGGTAAATGATGCAATGGTATAAACAATGATTCAATATTCAATAGCAATATTCAATGGTATCAATAACGATAACACTTAGCCAATATTTGATATAAATAGGAACAATGACGTACAATATGCAGTGTCGATGTTGTATCAATCCTTATATCTATTAATCATTTTAATCCTAATTAATGCACGTACTACTGCATCCCATATTACAGGTTCGATGCATACAATCAATTTCTTTTAGACTGAGTGGTGAATTCTATAGATCATGTGTCGGTATGATAATCACTGATACGATACAATATTTTTGCACGATACATTACAATGATTCACTGATTCACCGATACGATACATTGATACGATTCATTGATACGATTTATTAATGCAATACACGAAAGATTGGGGTGCCGTAGTTAGCGCTCCACAATCAATCAATAAACATTGGCCGACACATTTACTATATTATTCACTACTCAAGTTATTCCCATAAACCCTGACTTATTAATTATTTAATTAATGTAACAATACAATTTGCAATTTGAGGCATGGGGTGAACTATAGTAACAACAAAGCAACAATAAGATGATAACATGAAGCAGGACAATTGGAATGATGGCAATAAGACATTAGGATCATGCAATGCAATATACACACTTCGATTCATGCAATACAATGATATAGGATTAATTAAATTATCAAAAACTCGAATATAAAATTCTGGACATCAAGAGTAGTATATACAAAAATGTAGTTTCCCACTTTTTCAGAATTCCAAAATTGAATCTGTTAGAATTTATACAAACTAGACTTCCACACGGTTCCAACGCATATTTAAAATTCAAAATCCGACAACAGTAGCTATGTCAATCACACCATTCTTTACAGATTTCATGTTCAGGCAAAATTTTGACATCATGTTGTTAAAATTTTAGAATCAGTAAAAACACAATATTAAATTCATTAAAAATATTTATTAGACTCCCAAACATGATTAATAACAATCTGGAAATTATCAGAGAAAGTTTTTATCATTTGATCAGCCTTTTTATTGTTTGAACATGAAACGTACAAAAATCTGAAAATCCGAAAGTAAAAACACAGCTATAGTAAAACAGGCATAACTTTTACTATACAACTCGGAATTTAGAAATTTAAGATGTTCTGGAAACTAGAAAGATAAGGCTACAATCCTTATTCAGAAATTAATTTATTTTAAGATCACTTACTGGGTCAAAAATAGCATACAACATACAGCTAGCAAGTAAGATACAAGTTTTTAGGGTATTTTTCATGAAATAATTTAATTAAACATAATGGGTATCAATTCTATAGTCAATAAATTATATAATCAAAATGATGGGTGCAATAATATGTTGAATAAAATTAGAATACAAGCATACATCAATTTATTATTAACAAACATCAATCGATCAACCACATACAACCTAGCAATTCTCTCTATAATAATTTATTTGTGTGACAATTATATGAACAACCCTATTATCAATTCTATATGCACACGAAAGATTCAATCTTTGGACTCAAAAGTGGTACGCTGTCAAGTAAATTGGGGTTAGCTCGTGTAAACCCTCAATATACCCAACGAAAGATATGAATAATGTATAATACGATAAACAAAGAGATCTACTTGCATGAGTTTCAACAAAACTTGAATTTAATACAATTGACAATTCAAGAGGAAGTGACGTGCCTTATAGACGGTGAAAACGAATACCAAGAATAACGGGATAAGGATCCCGAAGCAACGAACCCACGAACTAACACAATTAGCATGTGTATAATACTTGCACAAAGAAATAAAGCAATATCAGCAAGAGAGAGACCGGCGACTGCAATAAGGACAAGGGTTTGCGGCCTGGCCGATGGCAGGGGCTGAAGGTGAGTGAGGGCGGCATCAACGGGAAGCGACGACGTCGGGGGTGGTCGACGGGGAGCGACCGCGTCGGGGGTGGTTGACATCGACGGAAAGGGGCAGCATCACCGGTTGGAGTTTTGGCTGCTGACTTGGGTGGGAAAACAAAGGGGGAAGTCGCGGTCTGTTGTGGCGGCGCTGGGGGGTGTGCTGGCATCGACGGGAGGTGGCGACGAGGGGGTGGCCGGAGATGGCTGGGGAAGAAGAACAGTAGATGGGTTTGTTGAGTTTTGGCGGGAATAGCTCGGGGAGAGAGAAATGGGAGGAAAGAGGAAGAGGAGAGAGAATAAGCGACTCTTAGGGTTTCAATAATGTGCAATTTTTAGGATTTGCACAAGGATTGTATTTATAGGGTACAATTAGGATGTTGGGTTAGTGGTTTAGGATCCAATAATAGTGGTTTTGGGTCAAGAACAAATGAAATTGGACTTTAGTGATCAATAAGAGATAGATCTAAATCAATAGGGTTTAAATAAAAAAAATACCCACAATTAAATAAAAGGAGATAGAATCAACAAGAATAGCTCAATCAACAAGAACGAAGAATTTCATGAACAAATTTTAATTTAAAAAAATATAATCAAGAAAGAAAATTGGGTATTTTATTCGATTACAAATGAATATTACAAAAGGGGGGGGGGGGAATGAAAATAGCGGAAATGGTAGTTACATGAGATGCCGTCGAACATACATAAAGTTTGAACACCGAGGTTGGCCCCAGAGAAAAACCCTTTGACGCTCAAGTTAGTAACTTAGATTTAATATTAGAGTTTTGGTGGCAAAAGATTGATTACTTGACTCTGAAGGAGATGAAGGGTATTTATAGCCTAGGAGTTTGTTTCTAAAGACAGACTTAAAAAATGAATCTTTTGTGTTTAAACTGCTGATTCACATGGTTAGGAAATATAGTTAGCTAGTAACTCTATTATAGATAGGGGATTTGGTCAACAACTTTCAATTAGCTAGAACTCTTCTTTTTTGGCTATAGATTCCTCCTTACTTGTAGGCTTGGTTGAGCTGATGAGCCTAGAAACGACCTATGTCTTCATATAAGCATGTATTCGCTACAAGATTATTGTCTTACCCTTAAGAAGCTTTGAGAAGCATACTATAATCGTATGGCTTTGATTTTATCCGTATCATAAGCCCCCCACTCTTGAAGGTTGGGTATGACAGCCTCCGAGGAGTAGTTTGCCACATTTCAGGTGATCAGGAGAACATACTAGAGCTTCGGGGATACTTGGATTCTTGTTCGGATATTAATAGGGTTGTAGCAGTCTTATAGAACTTCCAATTAATTGTCACGAATTATTTTGGATTTTCTGTTGGATCACCCAGTATTTTAGAATTTTAATTTAATTTGTTTCAATTTTCTATTATTTTTTAAAAAATTAATTAATTTTTCCTAATTTATAATGAATTTTAAGAATTTTTAATCAAAATTTCTTAATTCATAATTATTTTTCAAAACTTTTAATTAATATTCCAAAATTATAATTATATTTTAGAAATTTTAATAATTTTAATTAACTTTTTTGTAATTTTTTAATTTAATTTTCCGAATTATAAATTAATTTTTCCCGAATTTATAATTATTAAATAGAATTTTTAATTAAAAATCATACCAGGGTGCAGATCTTAGAGCAATCAGATGGTTGCTCTTTGTCCCAGGAGAGTGATGACATCATCTATTTTGTCTTTTATACCGGAGCCAATTTTTAGCAGCCGGTTGAGATCAGTTTGTGCAAAAAATGTGGCGATCAAACAACTCTGATAAGCAAAAAGTGTCGATTGGCCCGGATTTGCTGCTGCTCGGCGTGATGGAGCGGTACAGTGGCAGCTGACGTGGCGAGCCACGTGACACATTATTTTCTTTCTTTTTTGTTTTTCGTTTTTTTTAGCCTTTTTCATTTTTTCTTTTTCCTCTTTTTTCTTGGTGCCTTGGTTGTTGGGTGGCAAGGTGGTGGTGTTTGGTGTTGGGAGTTCGGAGGTGATGGATGAGTGGATAGTGACAACAAGGAGAAGAAAGAATAGAGTTTGCTTCTTTTTTTTTTTTTTTCTGTTTTAATTTTCTCTCCCCTTTTCTCTTTCCTACGAGGATCATGTCTGCTCGGGGGCAACACGAATTTTGTAGCGGCCTGGCTCTTTTATCAATCTAGCGTGCATATTGAGGAGATCCGACCGTGGAGAATTGTAATTTTTTCGAGCTGCTCGGGGCATGACCTCGAGGAGGGGGTCTTCTCGGGGGTATTTTGTTGCTTAGCACACAGAGGAGCTCATCATGAATTTTGGGGTGGATCTTAGGGCTCATATCTTTTTGCATGCTTTTCGATGCATTCAATATGTCCAAAATCGATGTTTTCATAGTTCAGCTCGGATTGAGGGCTGCTCGGCCTGATGACATTAAGGAAATTTGTCACCGAGGAGCTATGAAGAGGAGATTCGCCCTCGAGGGAGTATGAAGAGAAGCTTTGCTCCAAAGGAGCTAACAAGAGAAGCGACGAAGAAGAGCTTCGCCCCGGAGAAGCTACGAAGAGGAGCTTCGCCCATGAGGAGCTATGAAGAGGAGCTTCACTCTTGAGGAGCTATGAAGAGGAAATTTACTTCCGAAGAGGTAAGAAAGTGAGCTTTGTCCCTGGAGAGCTACAAAGAGGAACTTCACCATGGAGGAGCTACGAAAATGAGCTTTGCCCCCGAGGGGCTACGAAGAGGAGCTTCGCCCCCGAAGGGCTAAGAAGATGAGCTTTGCCCTTGCGGAGCTATGGAGAGGAGCTTCGCCACAAAAGATCTACGAAGAGGAGCTTTCCCCCGAGGTTCTAAGAAAAGGAGCTTCGGCACCGAGGAGCTTTGCGCCTATACTAGAAGGTTGATAAGGAATTTCCAAATATTTTTGTCTCAACTCTTGCTCTCTTTGTGTTGTGGCTTGTTAATATGAGTTCATAAGTTGGGAGAGTGGCTCTAGACATGAGCTAGACTTCGAACTTAATATTTTTAGCTAACAAGTTGTAGGGTAGCCCTGGGGAGGCGTTAGACTCCGAGTTTGTTGTTTGAGAGTTAGCGAGTTGAGGGAGATGCTCTAGAGGAGATATGGACTCCGAACTTGCTAAGAGTTTAGCAATTTTTGGGAGCAGTTCGAGTGATGAGCCGAGCTCTGAACATTCTTGTTAGAGAGTGGCTGGTGTAGCTTGGGTAACAAGCTGAATGTCAAACTCATTGTATGGAGTCAATGAGTTGTTGGAGTAGATTGAGCAGCGAGTGGAGTACTGGACTTATTGTATGGAGTAAATGAGTTGTTGGGGAAGTTCGAGGGGAGAAGTAGGGGAGAGGGGAAAGGAAGTAGCCGAGACATCTTCTCCTATTTTTAGTTGAATGAAAATGCTTTTGGTGTCAAGCACTTGTGTTTTTCTTTTTGAGTAAGAGCATTGGGTGTGTGCGGCTGAACTTCTTGAGTCTTCATTTTATTAGAGTTGGGTACTTGGTGTTTACTTAGTAGTATACTAACTCCTCTCATTTTCTTTGTTGGTGAATTGTAGTATACACTAGAAGGGACCCTTGGGATGTTGAGATTGACCGTCTCCACTGTGTTTTTGCTTATGGCCACGACTGAGAGGGACCAATAACAGAAGCTATTACTTGAGAGGCCATGGGTGTGAAGTACTTCTTGTTCTCGTGCTGAGGTTAACCAAGGGAAGTTGTTCCATGATCCAACATTTCGATCTCGAGTGGCATCGAGGAACTCAGGAGATGCCCAAAGCAGTGTAGCTAGGTCGTCAAGCATTGCCTCAACCGAGAGGGCATTGAACCCACGTGATCGAAACATTCAGACTCAGACTGCTGGTTTGGTACCTCCTTCGGAAATCTCGAGTGACCGAGTTGGAATTCTTATAGCAAAGGGGCGTCACAAGCGAACTGTATTTTTAGACTGAAGTGTTCCGCTTCCCCGTGGTCATAAGTGATTGGAGTGGAGAGGAGTCATAGGGCGAGCCAACGTGCTTTGGCTCTTGGACTTCTTTTATGTCATGACTTACTGTCTAAAGCAGATGAGGCATGAGAGCATCTCTAAGGGAGAACTAGACTTCGAGCTTAACATGTTTTGAATTAGCAAGTGGTGGGAGCAGCTCTAGGGAAGAGCTTGCTTGTCCAAGAGTAAGCAAGTTGAGACATCAACTGTAGCTGGACTCCGAACCCACCTTTTAATTAATGAGTTATGAGAGCAGCGGTAGGTTTCAAACCCACCTTTGAAAGTTAATGAGTTGTGGGAGCAGCTATAGCTGGACTTTGAACCTCCCTTTGAGTTAATGAGTTGTGGGAGCAGCTCTAGCCGGACTCCAAACCCACCTTTGAAAGTTAATGAGTTGTAGGAGCAGCTCTACCTAGACTTTGAACCCACACTTGAGTTATTGAGTTGTGGGAGCAGCTCTAGCTGAACTCTAAACTTACTTTTAGAGAGTTGCCTAATATTAGGAGCAGCTCTAGCTGGACTCCGAACATACCTTTAAAGAGTTATGGAGTGAAGGAATTGTTGGTGTAGCTTGGAGTAAGAGCTGAGAGGGGCAATTCTTGATTGCATTGGGAGAGTATTACAGGGTTTTATTGAAAAGAATGCTAAATTTCATTGAAAAGGAAATCTGAGTGGCTGTTTAGGGGGCTAGCCATTATTACATGCTCTGGCCATTATAAGGATCGGCCTTATTACAAAGCTTCAAAAGAAAATCTAGATGGACGACGTTAAGTGCCCTCGTTGAACTTCTTGAAATGCTCTATTGACACCTCCTTGCCCCCAGGTCTCCAAGTCGGTGAGCTTATAAGCGGACAAGTTTGGAGACCCTGTGACAATTTATTCTCGTACTTGGTGGAGGAGGGCTTTGGCTAACTTGGAAGCTCTTGGACCGAACTTCACAGGAGAAGGGGACTTCTTCTAATTAATCAACAGGCTCGAACATGACTTGATTCTTCTTTTGAGGGAGCTCTGATGCTTCGAGTGGGAGGACCAAGTCCCCATTGTAGGCGTGTAGCACCTCTGAGCCACTTGTTGACTTTCCTTAACCTGTCATACCCCAGTTGGGAGTGGGAAACTTCATCTTCATTTGGACCCCCAAAGCTATGGCATGAAGAGCTGCTAGGCCGGGGCGGCCGAGGATGACATTGTAGGATGGCTACCTTCACACTGACGACCATGAAGTCCATGGCCCCAGTTCGAGTAGTGGGGCTTTTCCTGCAGTCACAACGAGAATGACCATTTCCTCGATCTAGACCGAAGCTCGGAAGCTCTGGAGAAACCATGGAGAGTGTAGCCAACATGTTTGAGTTTGTCCCTGGAGAGCTTGAGGCCTTTGAAGGATTCCAAGAAGAGAATATTCACCGAGCTGCCATTGTCTACTAAGATGCGGCACACTTTGTGGTTCGCCATGAAGAGGCTGATCACTAATGCGTCGCAATGAGGGGTCTGAACGCCTTCAAGATATTTATCTGAGAAAGTTATTGGAACTCTCGAGCTCTTGGCGGGTAGGATGTCGTGCGATGAGTAGACTTCTCGGATGAACGCCTTTCTGGAGGAGTTTGATTTCACTGTTGAGTTACGAGGTTTACAACAGAGTAATAGGCAGCAAAAAAATACAAAAAAAATTCATCCATGGATCCATGCAAAAACCATAAACTGTGTTAGGAGTTTTACCTCAATGATGGAACTGTTGTCTCCACAGTCTACCAATCACGAGCACTGAAACGTTGCAGTGCCTCTATGGTATCCACACGAACGAATCAAAATCAGGATCTTCCTCACGCTGCGGTGCTAGCCGCGGGAAGGAGGATCTTTCTCATGTTCTCACTCTCATGCTCTATGACGGCTAAGGTTTACAATCTGATTCTTCTGCACACAGATACATATCACATATATATATATACATGTTCAGCAAGGATGCCGTAGGTGAGTAATGAGGCTACATGCCCATAATCTGACCTAAGTCAGAATTATGTGTGGGCATTCTAATTTGGTTTGGCCTATTTTGTCTAACTAATTGTCCAACCGATGTTGGGAGTCCAAATCTTACTTGGGTTCTCAATTAAATTCATCTTATGAATTTAAATCCAAAATTTGATCCATTCCAAGTGTGTAACCCTGTAGATTTCCATTATGTTAACAACAATACTAAAATCCTATTTTAGAGCTACAAATAGTTGGCGGTATCTAGCAATACATCACTGCTACTCAGGTAATGGGAATGTCAGTGATTTGACATAACCTATCCTTGATCAATGTTACCATGTAGTCTAGTCCTTTTGTCCAGATATCTTAATTGACCACAAGGCATAGAGCGTATCACCCTTGTATAGTTCAATTTTTGGTTTCTTGATGTCCGAGTAGACTTACTAAAAAAAATAGATCAATATCTCATATTGAATCATTTGAGCACGACCATGCATTTTTCAATCTCACTCAATCAAGGGGCCCGATGATATTACTCCTGTTATGTAAGAGGGACAAATCATATCTAAATCACTAACATCCCTCACATGATTTGTAGTATGTCCAATAGTCGACTTTATAATCACCTTATTATAGGTGACATTTGACGATATTAAAACATATAACTTCCCATGTAGGGAACCGTAGTGACTTCCACGTACACCATGGTCACTGTGAGAACTACTTATGACACTCACGTAACGATCGATGCATGTGTTCTCATGGTGGGTCAGCCCAGTACAGTATTACTCTAATATGTATTCATGTGAAGACTTGATATCTCATATCCATCTATGCACATGCTAGTTTCTATATATTATTGTTTTCCTAATTCACAATAATACTTGGTTAGGGACATTTAAGAATAATGTTCTGATTTCAACCAATAGGAACTCAGAATCAAGTCATGCAGTTGATATCCCATGTCATTGAACTTACTATTCTAAGGACTTTATTATGTTCATTTAATCACAATAAGCAATACAATTAATAAAATGCCTCATATATAAAATAAATGTCATGATACAATGTAAACTAGTAAGGTTAATACACAACTGGCATCTGGGGTATACACCAACAATCCATAGGTCCTCCATGGATGGTATAGAGGATGGTTGGAGGTCCATAGTCTTAGGACTCGGGATCTTTCTCTGTGCATGTTAGCCCCCTAGAGCAGAGGAGGTTCAGCCATGCCTTTCTGGGTGTACTTGGAGAGGTAACAATGGCGGATGAGATATTCGATATCTTCTTTGAGGTCCCAGCACACCTCATGTCATGGCTATGGTCCGGTGGAAACGACACCATCGGTTCTGGTCCAGTCTATTCCTTTTCGTTGGGTTCATCTTTGGAGGGGGTCGAAGTAGCCCACCTCCTTCGATTTCCATGAATACCATTGATATGTTGACATTAAGGGGAGTACACTTGTTGAAGCGAGGGACCGGAGGAGGGCGATGTTGGCTGGAACCATCCTTATGAGAGTCTTTCTTCATTTGTACTCTTCTGTTTGTTCCCAGATGAAGGCTCTCCTTGATCCTGGGAATGAATAGCCTCTTCAGCTCAGATGTATTTCTCACTCCTCTGCAGGAGTTTGGAGAAGTCCTTAGGAGGCTTCTTGGAAAGAGATGCTTTGACTTTTTCATTGCCGATGTTGTATTTAAAGGTGGCAGCCACTACCGCGGGGCCGAGGGAGGAGATGGATCAAAACTCAGCTGTGAAGCGTGTGACAAAATCCTTGAGTGACTCTCCTTCCTTTTGCTTCAAGTCGAACAAGGAGCCGCTTGTCTTCTTCGTCTTACGACTATTTATGATGTGGGTAAGGAAGAGCTTTTCAAACTGATCGAATGAGAAGATTGGTCTGAGAGCGTGGCGAGAGTACCAGTCCCTCGCAATACCCTTCAGGGCGGTAGAGAATGTCCATCAGAAGAACACGTCAGAGGTTTGGTGAATTGTCATGAGAGTTTTAAAACTCTCAATGTGGTCAGCCGGGTCTGTTTCATCGTTGTAAGATTCGAAGGATGGTGGCTTGAAGCTATCTGGAATGCGAGCTTAGTGGATTGCCTTGGAGAAGAGGGGTTGACTGGGGCGATAGCTTCTGCCCTGGTGCCCCTCCTCTTGGGTGATCCTGGCTAGGTGGTTTTCCATCTTTTTTTAGACGATGAAGAAATAGGTCTTCCTGCTCTTCAAATATAGTTGAACTGCAATACTTTTCTTCATGCTCAGTTGTAAGGAAGTGATTGCTTGTTTGTCGGCCCCTGTTTGGGGCAGGCATGGAGAGCTTGGAGGGTTTCATCCCTGAAGTTACATAATTCAACCATGGTGATAGTTCCCTGTTTCTCTTGGGAGCTTTCGACTAATGAGGTGAGGGGCTCCTCTTGCTCCCTTGTCGTTCTGGGTGGAGGAACTCCTCTCAAGTGCACCTTTCATTCGAGCGTCTCGGAGGCCAGACCCTTGTCGTCGGGTGTCAATAACTTGGCAAAGGTCTGGTTGATCATGGGGCACCACAGAGGGCACCGAATGGAGAGAGGCTGTGTGGATGGAGACCCAGTCCTTTATCGGGTGAGGTTCAGAGCGGTGTTCGGAGCAACATCGTTAGGAGCCTACCGGTGCAGCCTTGCTGGGAGGAGGATGTGATCGCGAGCAGAGGGCATATGATGATAGGCATGGAGGCTGGCCAGGAATAGGAGGAAGAGGAAGAGGAGGGTCAGCTTGATGGCTAGCGACCATCGTCTTTCTTACATTGGGAGCCATGGCGGGAAAAAGTGATTTTTTCTCGGCAATATCTGATCCGAGAAGCAGACCTGCAGTTTCCAATATGTTTTTTTTTTGGTGTTGGAGCAATTATATGATGAGTTCTTTTTTATGAGGAAGCTTACAATCTGGATTGTCGATCAGATTTGAATTGTGATGGCTGAAGTCCTCCTGATCTGAATATGAATTGTTGAGAGCATTTTGATCTGGATTGGACGACTGAGATGTCGCCGGCTAACCTGCGCTAATTCCGAACACCGAGGTTGGCTTTGGCGAAAGACCATCTGATGCTCAAGTCAATAACTCAGATTTAATAATAGAGTTTTGGTGGCAAAAGATTGATTACCTAACAGTGAAGGAGGTGAAGGGTATTTATAGCGTAGGAGTCTGTTTCAAAAGATAGACATGAAGTGGATTCTGTTGGGTTTTAACTGCTGATTTTCATGGTTAAGAGATAAAGTTATTTGGTAACTCTATTATAGATAGAGGATTTGGTCAACAACTTTCAATTAGCTGGAACTCCTTTTATTTTACTCCTTACTTGTAGGCGAGGTTGAGCTGATGGGCCTGGAAACGACCCATGTTCTTCATATAGGCTTGTATTTGGTATAATATTACGATCTTACCATTATGAAGCTTTGAGATGTGTACTGTAATCATATGGCTCTGATCTTACCCGTATGACACCATCTGCAATTCCAACCTCGTAAGCTCTATGGAAAAGTTCGCAACCCAAAATACTTCCTTTCGCTCCATATGCTAGTAAATAGCAACCCAATTAGCAACTGAATTGCCTTCATGGTGAATGTTATATACCTTTATGCTTGAGAAATTGGCAAGTGAATTCGTAGTATGCATGAATAAAGTTATTGACCCCATATCCACCATTGGTGAGAGTGTGAACAACATGAAGAGAGTCCCCTTTCAACCCACACACCTAGCACCTAGGAACTATATGCATGAGCACGTTTAACTCCTTCCCACATACCCCGAAGCTCCATGGCAATCCTTGATCAAATCTAATAACAAATGGTCAAGCCTTGATCATGTCTAATAACAAATGCTGCCGCCGCCTCCCCTCACAATAAAAACTCATTTTAACCACCTCGAAGGCTGAGAGAGACCCCCGAATGAGCCTATGTTCACCTCTATCTCGACTTCCCCTTCATGCCTACTTCCACCTGTTAGGAATTTGGCGCAAGGGAGTTGGAGGTTTAGTAGAGAGAAGTGATAATAGATCTGATGATCAACCTAACAAGTAGATCAAAGCACCCAAAGCACACAATGATTTTTTCCAGTTCGGGTGAACCTAATCCGAGGGGAAATAAGGGAGATTATTCAACTATAGAAGAATACAAGAGTTACAAATACTATTACCAAGAACCTATACTCGAGCCTCACTAGAAGATAATTTGTTGATTATAATGGAGAATTCTCAAAGAAGTACTTACTCTCTCAAAGGAGGCTATTACAATATATAGAGATATAGAGAAACCCTAAGTTTGATCTGATACATTAACCGTCTGATATATGCTGAATAAAGAGACACAAGATGAAGCCGTACAATCCGACTTGGAGGAGAAGTTGGGCCCGAAAGATTCACAAATAATCAACCCATTATGTTTCCAGCTGCCCGTGGCGATCTACTATGCAAAGGGGACAGTCAACTGCAATTAACTTATCCCCAAACATAGAGCTAGAATGGTCGACTGCCATATTGCACAGTCGACCATCAACTGTGTTTGCCTGCTGCTACTGCTGTTGCTTCCTCTTCTCTTTATTGACGCTTCGATCTCCTTCACTTCATATCTTCTCTTCATATTGAACCCAAGTATGCAAGACATACACTCAACAATATCCACCTTGGATTGCATATACATTCTATCAACACTATATGATTAATCACCTCTAGACACTTTTGTTCTCCACCTGAAAATGAACTCAGATCAGTGGCTTCTTTAGTTAGTTGAATCAGTCTTCCCCCTTATCTCACTAATCAGTATCCCGCATCAAGGGCACTCCCCAGTAGGCATTAACATGGAGGTGCCACCCTCCATACGAACTCCACCTACCCCGAGGCTGATGTAAAACTAACCCTAAAATAGAGAATTTCCAAGATTCTTAATTTTTTTTTATCTTTGTATGATGACTATATGAATAACTCCTATTTCCAATACTATATGAATGCATGTAAGATTTGATCTTTAGAGTCAAAAAAAGGCACGATGTCGAGAATATTTGGGTTAGCTCGTGTAAACCCTCAATATACTCAACGAAAGAGGAACAATATACATGGTACGATGAACAATTGGATCTACTTGCATGAGTTTCAATAAAAACTTAAATTTGATACAAGATTCAATTCAAGAGGAAAAGTGAGTTGCCTTATAAACGATTAATTCGAATACCAAAGAATAACGGGATGAGAATCCCGGAGCAACGAACCCACGAAAAATTATGTGCACAAAGAAACCAAGCAACAACAGCAAAAAGCAGCAACAATAACGGGCGGCAACAGCAAAAAGGCCAAGGGGGGTCGACGTCGGCGGTGAGCGGCATCGAGCGGTGGCTGGCGGCATCGAGGTTGCTGTCATCGAGCGGAAAAAAGGCATCAACAGTGGCGTCGCGGCTGTTGGGCATTGCTGGCGGCTCACAGGACTAGGACAGTACCGGAGAGGCTGACGACGCTGATGGTCGCCGGAGGTGAGGTCGGGGAAGATGATGATGGGTATGGGCAGGAAAAGTTGGGGTAAATGGCTGATGGGGAGAGAGAGAGGAGAGACAGAGAGAGAGAGATAGCTAGGTTTAAGGTTTGTATTTTGTGTTTTTAGGGTTTGCAATAGGGTTGTATTTATAGAGTGCAATTAGGTTGTTGGGTTAATGGGCTAGGATCCAATAATAATGGGTTTGGGTCTAGAAATAATTGCAATTGGATTTTGGGTTAAATAAGAGATAGATTTAAAGACAATCGGGTTCAAATAAAATACTCTCAACCAAATAAAAATGGGATCAACTAGAAAATAGCTCAACAAGAAGAACAAGAGCAATTAATGAACAAAATTTAATTAAGATGATCAAGGGAAATAGAGTATTTTATTCAAATGGAAATAAAATATTAAAATGAATGAAAAATGAAAAAACCAGAAACGGTAGTTACAATCCTACACACCTTATAATAAAATTTCGCCCTTGAAATTTAAGCAAGTGGTAGTAGGGTAAACCCGAAGAAAAGAAAAGAATTACACAAAAAGATGGGAAAACTTCTTCGGAATCTCTTCTTCAAGCCCCCAAGTCGACTCATCCGGCGAGTGAGGATTCCAAGCAACACGAACCAATTTGATAACCTTGTTCTTCAAAATCTTCTCCCGTCGGTCCAAAATCAAAATCGAACGGATCTCACAGGACTAATCTGGTCGAACAGACAATTCCGAGTAGTCAATAACATGACTATCATCCCTGACATACTTCTTGAGTTAAGAGACATGAAAGTCATCATGCACTTCAGATAGAGCTGGCGGCAATACGAGTCTATAAGCCACCTTGCCTACTCACTCCACTACATCAAAAGGACCAATAAATTTGGGGCTTAGCTTGCCCCCTCCTCCAAATCGAATAACACCTTTCCATGGAGATACCTTGAGGAACACATGATCACCCACTTTGAATTCCAACGGTTTCTTGTGAATGTCTACTTATTTCCGCTGTCTGTCCTGAGCTGCCTGAAGATACTCCCTGATTAGGGCCATTGCATCAACAATCCTCGTGATCAATTCTGGCCCCAACAGCTTCCTCTCACCAATGTCATCCCAGCACACTGGTGATCTACACTTCTGACCGTACAAAGCTTCATACAGAGCTGCCTTAAGACTTGCTTGGTAGCTATTGTTGTATGAAAACTCCTAGTGTAGATGATCTTCCCAAGATCCTCCAAACTGAAGAACACAGGACCTCAACATATCCTCTAATGTGTGAAT
Source organism: Hemerocallis citrina (assembly GCA_017893485.1). NCBI lineage: Eukaryota > Viridiplantae > Streptophyta > Magnoliopsida > Asparagales > Asphodelaceae > Hemerocallis > Hemerocallis citrina. The sequence continues at coordinate 82,746,475 of CM030368.1, forward strand.
AGTCCTCTCCGATTGTTCATCTGTCTGCGAATGGAATGCAGTAATGAATCTCATGTTACTCCCAAGACTGTTCTGAAGACTCTCCCAAAATTGAGATATGAATCTAGTATCTCTGTCTGATATAATGTTGACAGGGACACCATGTAATCTCACAATCTTCTACATATACTTTTCTGCAAGGCTCTCCGTAGACAGGCCCACTCTGAAGGGAATAAAATGAGCACTTTTCGTCAAGCAATCCACAATCACCCAGATGCCATTATGACCCTTAGGACTTCTAGGCAAAGCAGTCACAAAATCCATAGTAATGTTCTCCCACTTCCACTCCAGAATAGGAAGCGGTTGAAGAAGTCCAGCAATCCTCTAATGTTTCGCTTTAACTTGTTGATAGATTAGACACTGCGAAACAAATCTTGCAACAGCTCTCTTGATGCCATGCCACCAGAAATGCAACTTCAAATCCCGATACATCTTTGTACCACCGGGAGGAATAGAGTACGGCGAACGGTGAGCTTCTTCGAGTAACTTTTGCCTGACTTCCCCCTTCGGAACACATAGATGGGTCCCAAAGCGAAGAAATCTATCCTCATGAATCAACACATCAGTCCTTGAACCAGCTTCGACTTCAGATCGAAACTTCTGCAACTGCACATCACCAGACCGTGCCTCCTTAATCTGATCCACCAAAGACGACTGCAACTGAAGCACCATACAACTTTGCTCGAAACTAGGTAAAACCACTTCCAAATCTAGTCTCCTCATAGCTTCCACAAGTTCATCATGCTCAGTGAGAATCATGGCAACCGGTCTTCTGCTCAGAGCATCAAGTACCAAATTAATCTTGTCAGGGTAATACTACAAACTGATATCATAGTCTGCCATCAATTCCAACCATCGTCTTTCCCTCATATTCAGCTCCTTCTGAGTGAACACATACTTGAGACTTTGTGGTCAGTGAAGATCTCCACTCGGTTTCCAAGTAAGTAATGCCTCCAAAGCTTTAAGGCAAAGATCACAGCTGTAAGCGTCTTCTCATGCGGCCTCAATTGCCTAGATGCATATGCGACAACCTTACGTCGTTGCATCAAAATAGCACCCAAGCCTCTTCCTGAAGCATCACAGTGAATTACGAAACCTCCTGATCCATTCGGGTATAGTCAACACAGGTGTTGATGTCAACCGATTGTTCAATTCAGTGAAGGCTTCTTCAAGGGACTCATCCCACACAAGCTTCTAATCTTTCCCAATCAACCTTGGTCAATGGCCTGGCAATCTTCGAAAAATCCCAAACAAACTTTTTGTAGTACCCTGCTAGACCAAGAAAACTCCAAACTTCAGATGCTGACTTCGGCGTCGGCCAATCCTTAACTGCAGAGATCTAGGACGGATCGACAGAAACTCCATCACCAGAAATAATATGGCCCAAGAATGCCACATGATCCAGCCAAAACTCACACTTGCTAAGCTTCCCATACAACTGATTCTCCCTCAATGTTTGCAAAACAACCTTCAAGTGCTCAGCATGCTCATCACGATTCCGAGAATAAACGAGAATATCATCAATGAACACCACAACAAACTTATCCAGAAAGGGAGAGAAAACCCGATTCATCAAGCTCATGAACACTGCTAGAGCATTAGTAACTTCGAAAGGCATCACCAAGAATTCATAGTGCCCATATCTTGTATGAAAAGTAGTCTTCTGTACATCCTCGGCTTTCACCTTAACCTAATGTTAGCCAGAATGAAGATCTAGCTTCGAAAATACATAAGCGCCTCCCAATTGATCAAATAGGTAATCAATCCTTGGCAACAGATAACGGTTCTTCACTGTGACATTATTGAGCTCACGGTAGTCAATACACAATCTGTGACTACCATCCTTCTTATTGACAAACAGTACCGAAACTCCCCAAGGGGAAACACTAGGCCTGATAAAACCTATATCCAGCAACTCCTGAATCTGTTCCTTCAACTTAGCCAATTCAACAAGGGCCATTCTGTATGGACTTTTAGAGATCGGAGCTGTACCCAGCTGAACATCAATACTGAACACCACTTCATGATCTGGCGGTAATCCCAGTAATTCCTTAGGAAAAACATCCAGAAAGTCTCGCACAACCAACAGTGCAACATCACCACCTGCACACACTTCTTCCATCACTCCAACTTCTTGACTTGCCAAATTCTCCACACAAGCAAGCGGTGTTTCACCGGCACAGAATTCAAATTCCTGACGTCTTGGCATTTGAAACACCACCTTCTTCACACGGCAGTATATTACAGCATGAGTGACACCAAGCCAATTCATCCCCAAGATAACATCAAAACTAGAATTGTTGATGATAATCAGGTTGGCAACAAAATCAACACCACCAATAACCAAAGGACTCTACTCACAGATCTGTGAACACACGACAACACCTCCACATGTAGTAATACTCCATGCTTCTGGCATAGTGCTGCTAGCCAAGTGATGCGAGTCGACGAAGCGTGAAGAAACAAAGGAATGAGTAGCACCAGAGTCAAAAAGGACATGAGTGGGAAAGGAGTGAACAAGGATAATGCCTAGCAAGAAGTCAAAGATGAGAAAAGCAAAATACAAGAAATAGATATGAATGGAAAGATAACATGATAAGGCAACAGAATAGAATAACAAGATAGCAAGGAAGAATAAAATCCAAATAAACACAACTAAAGATATACCTGCAACAACGCCCAAAGCGGTTTCAGCATCTTACGTAGTCAGGTTGTAGGCCTGACCACGACCTGCAGGAAGATTACCCCTGGGAGCAGCTCTTCTCGATCAAAGATCTGCCTCTGAGGTGGGAGCGGTGGTCCACCCTAACCACGAGCAAGTACTCCCTGCGGAGTAGAACCTCCAACTGATGCAAGGGATCTGGACTTTGGGCAATCACGAACCATGTGATCATTGTCCCTACACAGAAGGCACAGGCGATTCACTATCCGACAGTCCTGGCGTAAGTGCCCAGTCTTATGACAGTACGAACAGGTTAAGTATGGCCTCTGAACAGCATGTGGGTATGGAAATTTCCTAGCAGGAAGGTCAGAACTGGCCTCCTAATAGGCCCTCAAGAAGGCCTGGCAGCAACAGGGTGTGGAACAGACCGCTGAATGACATGCTTCCTCGTACTAGTCTGCTCTTGGATTCTTGTGGAATCCATGATCTCAGCATAAGAACGATGTCACAAGGCAGCAAGACGATCCTGAATCTCAATATCCAAGCCCAACAAGACGGCCTCTATCTTCGTCATTCGCCACCATAAAAGTAGCAAAACGACTTAGTCGGGTGAATTCCACAATGTACGTCCACGGTCCGACTCCCTTGATTCAAGATAGTTTTTAGTTTAACGTCGGTACTTTATGAAATAACAACAAAAAAGCATGATTAAACACCATCTGGAGAACCTGAGTTAATGAGACAAACTGTCGTTCCATTTCATTCTTGGTGGCATTAGGAAAGAACTTCCTGAGGAAGCTCTCAGTGAAGATGGCCCAGTAGATGGGTTGCCCCAATTGTTCAGCCTCAGCTTGCCACCAGATATGGGCAAGATCAACAAGTTGGATGCTCACAACATCCACACAATCCACATTCGTTATCCGTGCTATGGTCAACAGCTGCTCAGTCCTCATAAGCCATTGCTCGGCTTCAAGCGGACCCTCAGTACCCGAGAACTTATCTGGGTGGAGCCTCATGAAATCTACCACATTACCAGGTCTCGGTGGCAGCAATACGGGTGTCGGTACAACGGGTTCCCTGCAAGCAGCTTCAAAAGCCACCCTCATTAGTTCATTATGTTCTCGCTGCACCCGCATCATCAGTTGATTGTGCTTATGCTACATTTGCATCATCTGTGCAACAGTAGGCTCATCAGACTGATCATCCCTGACTCGGGAAGATGAAGCACCTTCCTAACCTTGGTCTGCAATAAAAATTAGTTGGTTAGCGTCCAGATCATAAGTTGGTTATCAATTATCTATGTGGTTCCTGTATTGCACATACTGTTGAGTCAAATGGGTTAAAACCCAAATATGACTAATATATCAGTCAAAGCCAAACCTCCATATGTTATTCATGTTTGAATAATATATTATCCAAACTCAGGCTCTAATACCACTAAAGGCCTTGTCACGGCCCGCTTCCCAAAAATACGGAACACAAGTATGTGACATTGGCCCAGCAAATGACTTGCGTCATCCATAAGCTGTTTACCTATTCAACTCAACAATAATAACAATACAAACCAATTGCGCAGGCAATAATAATAATTACATGAACAATAATACTTGGGATAAGACAATATGAAATATCCAAATACAATAATCCAACATCTAGAAACTGTAACACTTCGCAAAATAGCACATAACTATTTTGCATTATAATTCATGTACAGTTTAGATTTGCACGCGATTATGTATTTTTCTAATAATACTTTTATAAACATATTTTCTTATATAAATTCAATATATCTAATTTTAAGTATGTAGATAAAATATCTTTATATATTGTAGTGTTGATTAATTTGCTTGTTTATATATATAAATGATTGCGTTTATGGTGGTGCACGAGAATTAGAAAATTGACACTAGTACATATACTAGTATATACGTGTGGTACATATGCAATTATCAAATTGTATGATACTACACCATATATATATTTTTCTCTTTGCCATGCACTCACATCTAGCCATTCATCACATCTCATCATGATCAAATGGCTAGAAATGAGCCATGGAAAATATCTAAAAAACCATGAGCAAGAAGGTATGGTTTTGTGGAAAACCACCATGCCACATGGCTCCCCCCCCCCCCCCCACCCACCCACATCTCTCCCTCACTTCATTTAAGCTTCTCCCTCACTCTCATTTCAGAATTGTGATTTTCTAGAGAAAGAAAGAAGAAGAGAGTGAAAGAAGAAGAAAAAGGAGGTGATCAAGAGCAATTTTTGGATGAGGAACTAGAGGGAGGAGGCCTAGCTACTCACTTTTCTCAACTTCACTAAAGGGTGGAGAGTTCTCTAAACTCTTGTTTCTTATTTCCTTGTTTGATTTCTTGAATGAGATTAGTAATAGTAGCTTTGAGTTTAATGGTTAGAGATAGATTATTCAAGATCTGAAATTGAAAACAGAAAACACAAACTACATGTTTTATTCCCGAATTTCCAGAGAGAAATATAGATGGAATATGATCTTCAAATCTTTACAGCATGATCTTATGCATGTCTAGAGGCTACATGAATTATTTCAGATTTTTCTAAACTTATTTAGTATTTTTAAAAATTCAATTTTGATGCTGGGTCGTAAGGCAAAGACTGGTTCTATCTTTTGTCAAACCTGAACTTGAAGGAATTTTTAGAATTTATTGATGCATGATCTATCTCTGAAATTTTTATCATCGTATCCTGTATAAAATTAACCCCTACAGAAAAATATTGAAATTATTTTGATGACACTTGGTACATGTTCAAAATTGTTTAAGCAAGAGTATTCATGACAGTGACTGGTAAACAGTGAAACTTTTGTACAAGATTATAATAAGTAGAACTCATTGAATACTTGAAGGATGAGTATTTTATGGTAATCAAATGAAATAGTTTGGATTTGTGATCAACTAGAGAGTTGTAGAGGACATGTTCAGCTTTCCATAGAATCCAGAATTGTGTCATTACGATGAGCGAGAAGGTTTTTATACTGTCGGTAAGGTGCAGCCAGTGTACAGGGAGTACACAGGCTGAGGATTGTAATGCTATTTTGAGCAATTAGATGGATGAATCTGATGTAATGGTCAACTAGAGAGTTGTAGCCTAGACTCTTAGCTTTCCAGAATGGGCAAGAACACCCAAATCCGAGTTATACTTTGAGAGTTATGACCTTTTAATTTATGGACAGAATCAACTTAGTAAGGAAATCCTAATTTTTTACTATGTGTTGGAGTACTTTTTTCCCTCTTGTGATGAAGGGTTAATGGACTTACTATTGGGGATAATTGGTGATATTACTTGTCTTAATAAACTCTTGTTGAGGACAAGTGTGACTTGGGTTAGTCATTAGGGTAGAGTGATACCCTACGACTATCAACCCTAGGCATTCTTAGCTTCCCCCAAGGTATCAATTCATGCAATCTCCGTGCTAGGATTATAAGTTTGGATTTGTGAACTAGTAGCGTTTCTATACTCAAGATATTGATTTTATCATATTTTGAGTATGTTCTCTTATGTTTTATAGCCTTGGTCTGTCAATAGTTGGGTGTCATGTTTGAAAGTATTGCCAATAAAAGGCATTTCTTGGGCTCCATTGTACCACTCGTTGAGGGTCACGGGCCGGAAAGTTGGTCAAGGACCAACAACAGTGTGGAAGCTGATAAGTTCGACTCGCCGGGTTATCATTTGACAGACCAGTCAGGGATTAATTGGTTGATAAAACTTCGTGCATGACTTTGGGTGACAAACATATTTTAGTAATTATTATTTAATTAAGTTTCCTTACTTTTCGCTTAAAGACCAAGTTGGTATTAAGGGTTATTTCCTATAATTCAACTTGTTCTAAGGGCCAGCACTATGCGGTGATAAACATGGTTGTCTCTTCCTGTCGTAGGAATACGGACTGTGTCTGCTCATTAGCTGTGCACACGGGATCTGTATCTCGCTCTGTTAATTCCTAAAGTGTCGTGATAAGAATGAGAGGGTTCCTATCGGCTAGGGGGCTTAAACCCTCGAGGCCTTCATGTTCTTATATTGGTGGACACGAACAGATCATAGGGCTACAGTTTCATGGATCTTTGGCGCCATAGATATACAGATTGTGTACCTGTAAGATCATCACGACATTTGCTGTGATCCAGACCGGATTGGGCACTAGTGGCAAATGAGGAAACCACTATGTTTAGCAGTAATAACTATAGGATTCACCGCCACGTGGTTTCGATCAACAATAGGTTGAGTACAATAGTAGAATGTATTTGCATGGCGAGGGTTCGAAATCCTAAAATTGGAGAAGACGATTTGATCTGGAACGTATGTAGTATGGGATGCATGCGTATCCAGAGTCTTGCTGACATTAGATTAAGTGCATCTGTTTCTGTACTCTGTATTATGCATTAGATTTTAGGTCATGGCATACACGAACACTAGGAAACTAGGATGCACGTTTCTTTTTTCATTCAAGGTGGTTTTTGGGTGTGCGGATAGGAGATCGCTGCTTTTTATCAGCATTGCATCAGTAGAATTACTGACATTCTCCACCTTTTAGGTACCGGACCTACCATTCAAGCAAGTTCATAAATATCAGAGTCACGCAGTAGAAGACTCAAGCCGAGGGGCAAGTCCCAGGGAATCAGATTGACCACTCAGCGGATGTTTCGGCGGTGATCGGTCGATTATCATTACAGGAGATAGCTGATAGCTTTACAAGTGGAGTCTGTGAATATTTTTGTCATAAGTTGTAATGAGTTGATGTAATTGTACTCCTTGTTCAAGAACAAGATAATGGTTGTAATTGATGATGTAATGACTTTATTTGGCAATAAAAAAGTTTTTTAAATTTTTGTGTTATTCTGGTTGTGTCACGGATGTCCGGTAACGGGGATCCGGGGTGCCACAAAAACAAATAATAATATCCGGGGTCATAAGCCAAATACAATAATAAATCCAATCACGATAATAATAAGTCTCAATACAATAAGTCCAATGAAATAATAATCAACTAGAAAGCAATAAATCTTTAGAAACCTTGTTCTCCAGTTCCTACAGGTAATTCTCCATGATCACTTGTGAACACTTCATCTAGAAAGAGAAGAAAAATTATCCTTAGAGCAAGTCATGGACAACAAGTAGAGAAAGCAAAGAATAATGGAATAAAGATATAACAATAAATTCAATTGATCAATAGGAATCAATAATAGGGGACAATAGCAATAATCAATATCATGGTAATCGGTGCAATGGTTATAAACAATAATTCAATATTCGATAACAATGTTCAATGGTCGATGTCAATAACACATAGACAATATTCGATATCAATAGAAACGATGATGTTCAATATGCACTGTCGATATTGTGTCAATTATTATGTCTATTAGTCATTTTAATCCTAACTAATGCACGTACTTCTGTGTCCCATATGTTCCATACCAAAGGTTTGATGCATACAAGTAATTTTGTTTAGACTCTAGTGGTGAATTCTATAGATCATGTGTTAGTACGATAATCACTGATACGATAACAATATTGTTGCATGATACATTATAATGATTCACTGATACACTGATACACTGATACGATACACGAAAGATTGGGGTGCTGTAGTCAGTGCTCCAACAATCAATTGCTAAAACACTGGCCGACACAATCACTATATTATTCACTACTCAAGTCAATCCCTTAAACCCCGGCTTGTTAATTATTTTATCAATGCAAACATTACATTATGCAATTAAAGACATGAGATGAACGATAGCAACAATAGAGGAACAATAGGATGATAAATTTGGATGGGACAAATAGAATGATGACAAAAGTGCATTAGTATCATGAGATGCAACACATACACTTTAATTCATGCAATACAACAATATATATACAATTAAATTAAGAAAATTTGGAAAAGGAATTTCTGGACATCAAGAGGTCACTGTACAAAAAATAGTTTTTCCGCTACTAAAGAAATTAAAAAACTGAAACCGTCAAAAATTCTGGAAACTAGACTTCCACACGATTCCAACGCATATTTAAAATACAAAATCCGACAACAGTAGCTATGTCAAATACATCATTCTTTACAGGTTATATGTTTAGACAGAAAATCAACATCAAGTTGTTATATCTTTAGAATCAGCGAAAACTCAATTATAAATCATCAAAAATATTCTTTAGACTCCTAAACATGTTAACTAACATTCTGGGAATTATCAGAGCATTATTCTAACATTAATTTGGCTTTTTAGTAGTTTAAACATGAAAACATACATGAATCTGAAATTCTAGAAATAAAACACAACAATATTAAAATAATCATAACTTTTGCAATACAACTCGGAATTTAAAGATCGTAGATGTTCTGGAAACTAGAGACATAGATCTACAACTCTTATTCAGAAAGTTATTAATTTTGAGATCAAATACTCGGTCAAAAATGACAGGCAAAATCCAGACAGCAAATAACATACAGATTTTCAATAAATTTTATAAAATAAATCGATCTAACATGATGGGTTCCACTTCAGTTAGTCAATAAACTTCATAATCAACATGGTAGGTATAATAGCATGGTAAACTTCATTAAGAATACACACATATACACTATATTAACCACACAATTCATCAATCAATTATTCATGCATTCAACCTAGTATTTAATTCTACGATAGTATCTTTGTATGATGACTATATGAACAACTCCTATATCCAATACTATATGAATGCATGTAAGATTCGATCTTTACAGTCAAAAAGGTACGAAGTCGAGAATATTTGGGTTAACTCATGTAAACCCTCAATATACTCAATGAAAGAGGAACAATATATATGATACGATGAACAATTGGATCTACTTGCATGAGTTTCAATAAAAACTGAATTTGATACAATATTCATTTCAAGAGAAAAAGTGAGTTGCCTTATAGATGATTAATTCGAATACCAAAGATTAACGGGATGACATTCCCGGAGCAACGAACCCACAAAAAATTACGTGCACAATACGTGCACAAAGAAACCAAGCAATAACAGCAAAAAGCAGCATCAGTTAACGTGCGACAACAGCAAAAAGGGAATAGGGGCTCAACATCGGTGGTGACCAGTGTCGAGTGGTGGCTAGGGGCATCGAGGTTGCTGTCGTCGATCGAAAACAGGGGAGCAGTAGGGGCATCGCGGCTGTTGAGCGTTGTGGCGGCTGGACAGGACTGGGGCGGTGCCGGAGAGGCTGGCGACGTTGATGGTTGCCGGAGGTGAGGTCGAGAAGATGATTGTGGGTTTGGGCAGGGAAAAATTGGGGTGAACGGCTGACGGGGAGAGAGAGAGACGGCTAGGTTTAGGGTTTGTATTTTTTGTTTTTAGGGTTTACAATATGGTTGTATTTATTGAGTGCAATTAGGTTGTTGGGTTAATGCGCTAGGATCCAATAATAATGTGTTTGGGTCTAGAAATAATGGAATTAGGTTTTGGATTCAATAAGAGATATATTTAACGACAATATGGTTCAAATAAAATACTCTCTACTAAATAAAAATGGGATCAACAAAAAAATAGCTCAACAAGAAGAACACGAGTAATTCATGAACAAAATTTAATTAAGATGATAAAGGAAATAGAGTATTTTATTCAAAGGCAAATAAAATATTACAATGAAGGAAAAATGAAAAGAACGGAAACGGTAGTTACACTGAAATTTGAGACACAAGGATTACTTGAGGACGAAGTTGTTGGGGCCTCTGAGTATGACGCCAGCTCTGCTTCCACCTTCGTAGGATGATTCATCAACATAGATCTCCCACACTAGTTCATCCTTTCGGACTTCAGAAGCTTCGGGAATGGTACATTTCGTGATGAATTCTATGAGGGCTTGCCCTTTGATGGTCGTCCGAGGTTGGTAGCTGATGTCGTGCTGGCTCAGCTCGATTGACCACTTGATTAAGCGGACAGATTCTCAGGTTTGTTAAGGACCGTCTTGAGAGGCTGGTCCATATGGACTCGGATGAAGTGGGCTTGAAAGTACAGTCGGATTTTCCGAGTTGTAATCACCAAAGCATATGCAACCTTTTCCATTCTTGTGTATCGAAGTTTAGCATCGTGCTGGACTTTGTTGACATAATAGATGGGATTCTGGACCCTGTCTTCCTCCCTGACTAATACGATGCTGAGCGCGTATTCTGAAGCAGCCAGATAGAGATAGAGGGATTTGCCCGACTCGGGTTTGCTAAGGAGTGGGGGGTTGGCCAAGTAGGACTTTAGCTGATCGAAATCCTGCAGTTGAGAATCATCCCACTCGAAGCTTTTCATCCCCAGGAGGGCTTTGAAGAGTGGGAGAGACTTCTCTTCGGACTTGGAGAGGAAACGGCCGATTTCTGCCTATCGACCCGTGAGTTGTTGGACTTCTTTGATATTTCTTAGAGGGGTCATGTCTAGTATGGCCTAAATCTTTTTGGGGTTTGCCTTAATGCCTCACTGGCTAGCCACAAATCTGAGAAATTTCTTCGAGGTGATGCCGAAGGTGCATTTGGAGGAGTTGAGTCTCATATTGTTGGATCGCAGGACCCCGAATGCCTCCTCTAGATCGCTGGCATGATCTTTCCCTCTTTGACTTTTATCGAGCATATCGTCGACATACACCTCTATGTTCCGTCCCATCTGCTCCTTAAAGACTTGGTTGATGAGCCTTTGATACGCGGCACTAGCGTTCTTCAGCCCGAAGGGCAAGACCTTGTAACAGAAGAGGCCTTGATGCATCACAAAGGCGGCCTTGGGGATATCTGGAGGGAACATTCTGATCTTGTTGTAGCTCGAAAAGGCGTTCATGAAACTTAGCAGCTCGTGTACCAAGGTCGCATCTATCAGGGCTTCGATGCTCAGAAGGGGAAACCGATCTTTAGGACATGCCTTGTTGAGGTCTGTGAAGTCTATACAGATCCTCCACTTACCACTTGGTTTCTTCACCATTACAATGTTTGCCAACCACTGCTGGTAGTTGACTTCTTGTATGAACCGCGCTGAGAGGAGCTTGTCCACTTCTTCCTTTAATGCCTGTTGCCTATTGGGAGCGAACTTATGCCGCTTCTGCTGGACTGGCTTCGAGTTCGGGTGGACGCTTAGTTTGTGCATGAAGAGTTCCTTCGAAATCCCTGGCATATCTGAGGGCGTCCATGCGAGGAGGTAGGCATTTTGATGGATGCATTCAATAATGGCCAGCCTCAGGTCTGGAGCGAGAGACTGGCTTATTCGGAGTCGTTTAGATTCGTCTTCCCCAGAGAAGGGGACCACCCAATTTGTCAACGAGCTCCGAGTGCAACTGGCTCTTGTCAGATGGGAGTTCCACCGTGTCAAGGGGGAAGACCCCGCCCCCTAATGTGGCCATATAACATGCACGGGTGGATTCCTAATTGCCCCAGACAATACCAACCCCATGGTTGATAGGCAGAGGGCACCGCCTGAGAGGAGCAGAGGTCGGGTCTGTCGAGGATGACATTATATGCGGCCTTGACGTTGACCACCATGAATTTCATTACCTCTGTGCGGATGGTCGGGGCTATTCCGGCTGTTACGTCGAGAGTGACGATTCTCTCAATTTGGACAGGGATGCCCGAAAACTCGTGGAGTGTGTATCCGGCCGATTTTCAGTCTCTCGCGAGAGAGTTTGAGCCTTTTGAATGCATACTGGAACATAATATTGACGGAGCTCCCGTTGTCAACTAGGATGCGACAGACCTCGTGATTAACCATGCTAAGGCTGACTACTAGGGCATCATAATGAGGGAGTCAGACTCCTTCCAGATCTTCGCTAGAGAATGAAACTGTCACTCCTTGATCCCTGGGGTGCGAATAGTTGTGAGTTGCATTAACCTCCCATACGAAGGCCTTGCAGGGAGCTGCTCGAATCTCCCCCCATGGGTCCACCTTGGACACCGTGATGGATGGCTGGCCCACCGGCTTCTTCGGGTTCTGGTTCTCCCTCAGGACGTCTGCGGATCGCTCAAGGAGGGGTAAAGCCCTCTGTCTCTTAGGTTAGTTCGAGTGAACTCCCTTAGTTTCCCCCCTGGATGAGGGCCTCAATCTCGTCATTGAGGGTGCAACAATTATCATTTTCGTGTAGGTGGTCCGATGAAACCGACAGTGGAATCTTCTGTCTTTCTTCTTGTTGTTGTTTGCTCAGGGAGGATGGTGGACCATCTCCTTGTCCTCAATCTCCATGAGGATGGCTGACACACTCTAAGACGATGACGTGAACCTCTTGAAGCGGGGGAAAAGAGGCGGTCGTTTCTATCCGGTTGCATCTTTTTGAATATTCTTTGGAGGCTCAGAGTCATCGACTTTCCTCCTCCCCATGGCTGGTGTTTCTCTCGGGCTTTCAGTATGTAGAGCCTCCTTGGCTCGGATGTATTTTCGACCTTGTTGAGGAAGTAGAGAAAATCGATGGGCGGCTTTTTCGCCAAGGAAGCCTTTAGCTGGCCAGGGCGAACATTGTGCCGGAAGGCTGCGGACGCAACGCCAGCATCGAGGGAAGAGACCGACATGGCCTCGGCGGTGAACCTTCGCATGAAGTCTCAAAGGGACTCTCATTCCTTCTGCTTGAGGTCCAGGAAGGATGCGCTCATCTTCTCGACCTTGCGACTGGTCACGAAGTGAGCATGGAAGTTCGCCTCGAGCTGGTCAAATGAGAAAATCGAGTTAGGGGCGAGCTTAGAGAACCATTCCCGTGCCAAGCCGTGTAGATGGGCTGGGAAAGCGCGACAGAGGAGAGGATCTGTGGCATTGTGAATCATCATGAGTGTTTTGAACTCTTCCATGTGATCAGCATGATCACTCTCTCCATTGCACATCACGAACTGAGGCGGCCTGAAATTTCTCGGAATCTTTGCATTAAGAATTTTGGTAGAGAACGAGGGTTGGCTAGGCTGATACCCTCAGTTGAGTTGTGACCCACCCACACTGATTTGGGCAAGGCAATTCTCCATTTCTTGTAGGCGCTGAAGGACGAATTCATCCCATCTTTCCGGCTGAGTCGAGCCATGAGACTCACTGCCTTGGGCCTCTTCCTAGTGGGGGTTGTCGTGTTGATGCTTGATTTTGGGGCTGCCCCGGAGGGCCTGGAGGACCTCGTTATAGAAATCCCAGAACTCGGCCCTCGTGACGGGGAGCTATTTGCCTTGATTGTTCTGGTGTGGCATGTCTCCCGGGGAGCTGCTGCGCCGCTGCTCCTGAACCGGGGATGAGTGAATGCAGTGGGTCAGAGCCTAGTTGGAGGGGGCAACCCCTCCCATTGATCGGCTGAACTGGTGCCGGAGGACCTCCACTGACTGTCGATTATTGACGTACGAAAGGTCAACTGCGACCAAGCGTGAAGCACTCGGACAAAGTTCTGACAGACCCTCGGCCTGATGTCTTTGGGATCCCTGTGTGTTCACGTGACTGCAAGAAGGGTGAGGGTCGGTCTGATGTCCCGCCATCGGCGCTCTCTTGGCTTTGGGAGCCATGAAGGGTCAGCCTAGGCATGAGATCCAAGTCTGGGATCAAATCAGTCTGTATTTCCCGCTGACGGCGCCATTCTGATGTTGCTTATTTAGTGGTGGGAACAACACTTGTAAGTTTTTTTTATTTGTAGTGGAAGGGACAGATTTGAGACAGATCTCAGTCAGAGATGAGAATTTGGTGAGGAGCAGAAGAGGGGGCGTAGCTGGTAGCTGGCCGCCCTGAGTAACTGCACAACACCTAGAGACACTGGGGGTGATTCCGGTGACATGCTCTCCGATGATCTAGTCAGTCACTGGACGAAATGAAAACTTGGGTTCAGGTGAAGAAAAGTTGATTACTTGCAGAAAGGGGGAGAGGTTGTGATATTTATAGGCAGAGAGAGTGGGAGCCCTGGCCCTAATGGGCCAGGTTGACCCGCTTCTGTGGGCCTGAAGCAGCAGAAGGCTCATGGGATCCTCTGGCCTGATGATTAGATATGAGCTGATTTAGAGAGGATCAGACGGCTCTGATTGCGCTGGATTATTTACCCACATCAACTTTAAAAATGATTCCAATGAAATTGAAGCTCACAAAAAGGCAGGTTATTAAGCTTTCATAACCAGTTGTACAAAATATTCGTACTAATGTGGCATTCATCAGACTAATATAATGTACGTGCGATGCACATCTAAAAAAAGTAAAGTCATCAAATTAAATGAATATATATCGAATAAGAAAAAAATAGTTTATATTTGAATGTTTTGATTTGGGCTACATGTGCGGTGCACTTTTATATTTGTTAGATTTTGTTTGGACGTGTATTATATGTATTTATATAGTTACAAAGTTAGAGTTTGTTTATTAGAAACCCCAACTCTCCCATTAAAATAGTAGAGATTATATATTATATTATAGATAGATAGATATAGATAGATAATTTACACGCGTGATGCACATTTAATATATTTATAAAAAAAATTAAAGTAAAAATTATGACGTAGTGAGGACTCGAAACTCAGACCTCATTCATATTAGTTATGCACGTGCAATGCACGCGTTGGTAGACTTACAAATGATACTCATGAGCGGATCTGGGCCCAAACAGTACAAGCAACTGCTTTGGGCCCCCAATTTTATAGGGCATCATATTTTTTAAGTATTTACAATGTTTAAAAAATATATATAATTGTTTTCAGATAAGATAATATTGTATTATCTAAAATTTGAAACAATAATTGGCCTATTAACTCATCTGGTTATAGTGTTGTGTTAATAACATGAAGGTCGCAGGTTCGAAACCTCATGGGCTAATTACTTTTTCAATCATTTTTTTTTATTTTTTAAACTAAATATTTTTCACAGTCATACATGTTATTTTACCATTTTATGTATTTAATATTATTTTTCACTTAGCCCATGCATGTCATTCTATAATATTTTTTCAATGTTCTATGATATATCATATTTACCTGTTTATAATAAATGTTTAACCACATCTTCAAATGCATATGATTATTCTACATTTTAAGCTTCCAACTAGTATTCTCATATGCATATATTCATCATCACTTCATTCTGACCGTGTTATCTAATATATCATACTTACCTATTTGCGATAATGTAATCTTCAAGTGCATATGCATGTTTGATTTGTTTGCTTATTTTTCCTTTCTTCTAAATTTTGTATCTGTTAATGAAAGAAATACTAAGGTTGTCTTCAAAAAGAAAAAAATAGAAGAGGCATTTGATAAAACCAAAATGTATCCATGAAAGCATTAAAAATAGCATTATAGATATACTTCAATCATGTCAGCTCAATATTTTCTCTTACTGTACACACACTCAACGTGCGTTTACTTGTATGTTTTGAACATTTTTTTTTGTTGTTCTATTTTTCTTTAATTCTCTCATTCATCATTTCCATTCTTTCATATAACATGCAATTCAGAATAAAATCACTACCACTTCTTCCTTACAGTTTGTTCGAGTTTCTTTTTGCCACGAGGCATTTCATGTAAAATACGTACGTTATCAATTAATTTTTTTTGGAAGCATATATATATAAATTTATTTTCATTTAAATAGTATGTCTTTCAAGGCTCCAAATTTGTTTGCATTTAAATAATTGTCATTTTTATTTTATCAACTTGCAAAAGGCCCTATTTGAGAACTTGCTTATGGCCCCCTGAAACTCCGATACGCCCCTGATGATACTATGGCCTTCTCCCATTATAATATTAGAGTTTTTCAGTATTTCAGTTAAACGAACAATAAATGTAGGAACTTAGATTTAATCATACATATGACGACATGGAAGTCCATTGAAATTACCTGAAATAACAAGAAAAATTAATCAGTTTTCTAGGATCCTTCACAGGTAAACCTTGACAAGATTTAATGAGGAAAACATCAAGAGTAAGAATTTGAGAAAAAACTGTCAACACATCAAATTTAGCATGCTTTCAGAAGATGTGGTTAAACATTTATTATAAACAGGTAAATATGATATATCATAGAACATTGAAAAAATATTATAGAATGACATGCATGGGCTAAGTGAAAAATAATATTAAATACATAAAATGGTAAAATAACATGTATGACTGTGAAAAATATTTAGTTTAAAAAATAAAAAAAAATGATTGAAAAAGTAATTAGCCCCTGATGATACTATGGCCTTCTCCCATTATAATATTAGAGTTTTTCAGTATTTCAGTTAAACGAACAATAAATGTAGGAACTTAGATTTAATCATACATATGACGACATGGAAGTCCATTGAAATTACCTGAAAAAACAAGAAAAATTAATCAGTTTTCTAGGATCCTTCACAGGTAAACCTTGACAAGATTTAATGAGGAAAACATCAAGAGTAAGAATTTGAGAAAAAACTGTCAACACATCAAATTTAGCATGCTTTCAGAAGAAACTCGGCTCAGAAAATTTCATAAACACAAGTAAAAGCCCCTAAAAGCAATAACCCCCAACCATTGAGTTGTAGGTCAGATGGTGGTAGTAGGAAGTCACAGACTACGATGTAACCTTTATTCCAATTTAAAAAAAAACCATCTATTCAAACTACTCAAATCCCATGATGATCATCCATTAACACTGAATAAAGAAAGAAAATCTAAAACGGCTCCAAATTTTCACCACACTCTGAACAAATTCTAACTCTTTAGACAAACACATTTTATAAGTCACCCAGAAGTGAAAACATAAATTTTAATAACAACCCATGTCAAAAACAGTTACAAAACTTCATCAAACAATAGAAAATGAATATATATCAAAATGGGTAAAAAGAAATAAAAAGAAGGCATAGGACAACTTACATTTGAGCTTAAGAAGTAGTTCTAGATCCTCTTAAGGTATAGTAGGGAGGGCAGACAATTAGAAAGACCAATAGAAGAGAGCAGAGGAGCCAGGTAGATGAGAGGAAGGAGAGAGAGAAGGGAGCAATGAGCTGGGTTTGGATTTGTGGATCCAATACATGACAAGACAAGGGGTTTGAAGATCAGAAAAGTGCATTGAGTAAGTGGAAGCAAGCGAGAGGGGCCACAACAACAACAAGATGAAAAGAAGTAGCACATCAGCAGTGGTGTATTGACAGTCGGCTGCCATGTTGCAGCCACCATTCACAGAGAAAGGAGTAGGGAAGTCGACCAGAGGAGGGCAATCGACCGCTCAAACACTCTGTTTGCTCGAGATGAATTGCAGTCGACCGTCATTCTCCACAGTCCACCGTGATGGCGCTGATTAGGAAATCAATCTAAGACTCATATATGTTCATTTGTAATCCTATGTATATATATTGTGTACGATTATTATGGTTAATTCCAATCATACCAAGTGAGAAAGAGAGATCTATGAGCTGTTCTTGTGACAAGGAGAAGAAGATAAACTCTACATCTTTGTGGTGAGTTCTTGAGCGATTAAACATGTTTCTCTTTATTATTTCTAGTGGAAAGCACAGGAGTGCCTCTGCGGGAGAAAGTAGCAATTGCATTTAAAGCTGGTATCGGGTCCTATCGGGTCGGGTTCTCCACTACCCGGACCCAGACCCAATACCTCACAGTCCAAAAATTGGACCCGGGCTCGGACTTGCGAGAATCGGGTCCGGGTCCTGGTCCTTGTTAAAAAAACATATCCGTCAGGTCCGGTAGCGGGGAATAAATATTTGCACTTAAGTATTTTTGCACCCAATATCCTACGGTTCCAACAATTTTTAAACTTAAGAACATGATTAAATATTATATTTACACATCTATGTTCAACAATTACTATGTACATGTATATCCTTATAATCCTATTATTCAAATTCCATATTTTTTGGGTATTTTTAATAGGTCCGGGTCCGGGTCGGGTCCATTTTGAGCGGATCCGGACCTGGAAGTGCATCAGGTCCTATTTTAGGACCCGGACTCGGACCCATAAGATTGGGTCTATTCCGGTCCAATGCTAGGTTCGGATCGGGTTCGGGTCAAAGTAACACGTCTATTGTATTGGGTGAGCCTCAAAAAATCACGTGTGTTTGTTTGTTGTTGTTTTTTTTTTTGCTTTCCTTTCTTTGATTAGTTTCTTTGTTTGCATCTAATTAATTAGTTGTTTCTGCATTAGACTCAACAAGTTATTATATGTATAATAAAATAAACCAATTAGATATTGTTTTCATGACACCAAAAGCTTCTTGTAAGTTAGTAATCCCTCTCATTCTTCTTCACCTAAACAAATTAACATTTCTTTTTAAAGTACAATTATAGAAAATATGACATAATCTACAACAATAATTACAAGTAATATAATTATGCCTTGGATCATACACATTTGAATAGTTATACTTTGGTTTGTATTCATGAGAGTGACTATGCATATGTATATGATAAGATTGCTTAAGAGTTTGTCGTTCTTGTGAATCATTGCAACCAAGTCCTCGGTTATCATGAGAAATGTTGTTTTCTTTGTCATAAATAAGTGGGACATTTTTCATATTTTTCAATAGTTGCTTCGTGCTAAAGTATTCTATGACAAAACCTCTTTCTTGTGTGATCATCATTTTTGGTACCTAACGAAGAGTATCAAGAGCTGCATCAAGTTGTCTATTCTGTTCTAGGACTTTTTTTACAACATTCCACTACTTCTTCAAACTTCTCTTTGCATTCATTAAGTTTAATAGTAAGCTCAGCAATATAGGCGGATTTCTCATGGATTACTTTGAGATTTTCATTATTTATTGATAAAGATTTTTGAATTTGTTCTTTCAAACGTTCATTTTCCACTATCAATAAATTATGGTCTCTTCCAAATAACTCAAAATTTTCAATGTTTAAAGACTTTGTATCTTTCAATTTTTTCGTTTCCAGCAATACATGAGTCATGTGATCCATTAGACATTCGCTTATATTGCTTGAGCTCACGACTAAGCTTGTTTATAATCTTTTAAATCATTAAAAATATCAACTAATTCATCATAAGTAGGTGCTTCGATTATTGGAGTGATAATTTCTCCTCACCATTTCCATGAGCCATAAATCTGAAGTCATTATGTGCCTGCTCATCAACATTGTCACTTGAATCTAAATTGAGCCCAGTTACTTTTAAAGCCTTCTTTTTATAATTTGGGTTTGAAATGTATGCTTGTTTCTGTCTTGAGAGAGAGAAAGGACAGTTTGCATGGATACGTCCGGGCTTATTATATTAATAACACGCATCTTCCTTGCCTTTGTCTCTTCCTCCCTAAAACCTGCCATATTTCTTATCTTTAAGATACTTACTGAATTGTTTGGTCAACAATGCGATATCCTCGTCAGATCCTTCGTGGTTTAATTATGAATTTCTATGTCGTGATGTAGTGGCTTTCAGAGCTATATTCTTCTCTCCGGTTTTACGAATGATCCTCATATTCTGCATGTACCTTTTCGTCTCTGCCATCTCTATCTCATATGTTTTCAGTTTTCCCTGAAAAGTATAGTAATCAAATCCCTTCTATGTGAGTGTCTCCCTCATGGAAGCAACTTTGATATCCCATTCTGATATAAGACAACTTATGAGTTTTCCGATATTTTGGTCATCATCTAACCCCTTACCCAAACTTTCAAGTTCGTGGGCAATTATGTCAAAGCGAGCCAACATCTGGTCTATGTTTTTACCTAAAATCATATGAAAAACATCAAACTTATAAAAACATAATGTAACTTTATCTTTTACCTCAGATGTGGTTCCCTCATGATGTTTTAACATGTTGTTATAGATCTCATAAGCAGTTTTGCAGTTTTGCCCACATTGCATAAGTTCCTCATCGTTTAAGCCTGCGTATAATGCTATCATTGTTTTGGAGTTTGCATTTTTCAATGCAAGTTCTTCTTTAGTGAATGATCTTTTTCCATCACTAGCAGGAATGTCTGTTTGGTTGATGCACACGTTACAAACTTCTTCTCCAAGCATCTGCAAAAAATGGGACATACGAACCTTTCACACATCATAGCATTTGCCATCAAAATAAGGTGAACATGCAATATTTGACTCATTGGAGATGGAAGACTCCGATAAGTACAAGTTTTCAGGAGGAGGGATTGTGGCCATTGAACATTTCGCTATAACTTTTTAGTTATTGATGAGCACCTCACTTTGATACCATTGTAAATCACCACGCGGGGGGGGGGGGGGGGGGAGCGGGGGGGGGGGGGGGGTAGGGTGATTGTGCGGAAATTAAAAATTCAAAGGTAAATGCGTATAATAAGTGCGTAAAGTAAAGAGTAGAGTTAGAGAAAGCAAACTACGCAATGGGTAAGACAGAGATATAAGTGGTTCGGCTCCTAGGTCTACTCCACTACCCGTTACTTGCAGCAATTCTCCGCCGCATGCCCCGTATAGTGAATTCTCAATATTCAGGTCAAGATTTCTATTATATCCAATGAGACTTCTATTACTCGAAGCCCTGAAAACTGCCTCAAGGAAAAAAGTAATTAAAAAGAAGCAAGATCGACGTCTTGACTAACAAAATAATAAAAGAACACTCTCTCTTGACCGTTGGTAAAATTGTAACACCCCGAATTCCAAAACACAGTAATTCGTAGCACAATAGGATCTTTTACTTCAAATTCATACAATTTTACAAGGAATTTAAAACTTTTTATCATACAACAATGTTCTTTTACATTAACGCAGCAGAATTTAAATAAGTACAACATGATAAATACAACTTTAATATAAAAATCTCAAAGTAATCTTTAGCATCAATTCATCTTAATGTCTTTTCGCCAATCCAAGTCCTGCACTGAAAAACTGTGGGCACGTCAGTTGCATACAACTGACGCAATGCTATAAACAGTGATCCTCACTATGCGATAATATAACGACTCTCTTACTTTAGCAAACACAATCTTGAATGAACAGTAAAGTGTAAAGAGTGACTATCCTAAACATGTCAGTGTATGATATAAGTTAATGCCTAATGCAGATGTTTATACTATGATGACACTAATGCATACTTGTTCGGATTCTATGCATCCCATTCAACATAGGTCCAAGGGCAAGCCCTTATCGTACTTCACTTTATAGGGTTTAGCCCCTCGCTATGAATACTCTACTACGGTAACAAAAACAAGTTGTAGACATCCCACGAGTACGAATGCCAGCCCTGGAATCCATCGTCAGGCTATATGGAAATCCTCGTCGTGTGAACACCCCGCAAGTGCCTCTCTAGCCCCAGTATATACATATATAATGGTGAACTACCTCCTATTCGCCCGACTATTCATGACCCTGGAATCCACTAACAAACCAATGATAGTCCCGGATTTAATTGAGGATCGTCTCACCCCGCAAGAACCGCAGTCCAGAAATCCACCGTCTGACTGGGTCTATAGTCTAGGAATCTACCGTCAGACTATATAGGCGCATCCCACTTACGTTTGCCTAAGTTTAATTACGTATTCTCCTAGTTCTTATTCCAAATTTGAATCATGAATAAAATAATACCACCTAGAGATAGCTTATCTTCCTACCAGACTTTAACAAAATAGTGATAATGATAGCCCATATAGCCATTCCTCAAATCAATTAACCATTTTCATCACGTTGTCCGTACTTAGGTCTCACTAAGCCACTAGGAACAACATCTTTTCATGTCCAACGTTAAGGGGTACTTATACCCTCATCATTCATGTTTTCATATTTCAATTATTCACATCTCATTCATTTCTTTCATCCATGAAGTATTCAACTTTTATAAATCATTCATTTATAACTTTCAAAGTTTTCTCAAAACTCAATTCTTCAAAATCAATCACTTTCAAACATTTATAACTCGTTTTACTTTAATTTATTTTTCAATCAAAACTCATTTCTTTAATTCAATTATTATTTTTAGTACCAAATTTTTCTTTTAAAAATCATCATAGAATTCCTTTATTTCCAATTCGAACTTCAGCTTTAATTTCACTATAATTCAACTCTTAATAATTCCAGTCTTACATATATGCCTTCTTTTTTAAAAAATTAAACTCTAACTCGACAAGCATATAAAATTTGCTCTTTAAATTTATCAAAATATTTTTAGAATAGCTTGAAGTAAATCCCAAATCATTCTAATATTATTATCATAATTTTTCCACGAAGTTTCCCATTTTTAAAGCTCGAAATCACTAAAAAGAATTGTTTAAACCCAAAGTGCACCGCCTGGGCTCGAACCAGTGCCATCACAGCAGGCAGCAAGCGCCCAACCGTTGAGCCACTTCAATACTCAGTCAATATGTGCTCTGATTCTTTAAATACCTAATGCCCACTGTTCTGACCCCTTAAAAAATTGTTTTGCAAATAAACAGAGCCAACCCCACTCGAACCCGCAACCACAGAGACCCACACATGCCACGTGGCAGTGTGTGGGCACAGTGCGCACGCGCTAGCCACAAAGCCAAACCTCAGATATGATAATATAGAAGTTAAAATCTTTAAGAGTCCACTCTCGGTTAATTCCTCCATTTTAAAATATGAACACTCAAATTGATTTCTATTAATTGTAACAAACTTATTTGTTTGTATAACACTTCTAAAAAATTCTAGTAACTAATTCTTACCGATTTCATTGATAATAAAGTAACTCTTTACACAACTATGTAAAAAGCAGTTCTTTTAGATCTTTCATATAAATTTACCTTTTATAAATGATCAATACTACTCTACACACACACACACACACACACAATATATATATATATATATATATATATATATATATATATATATATATATATATAACATGATGGGAAAATTCCTCCAAAATTATATTCTACTCGAATCAAACCCAACTCAATTTCATTTAATGTCCATCGACAAAATTTACTCATACCATATTAAAATTTGCATGGCATCTTATAGAAGAATTAACACGATTACAAATTTGACTACACATTGATTCTATATTATAATTCTCTATTTAACATGCATTTTCACATCCATTAATTTCTAGATTTCTAAATATCCATTCAACATGCATCACACAAAAAGCATTAGAAGTAAAAAAATTTATTCACATCTAAAATTCTACCATGAATCTCCTACACATGCATTTAAAGCACAAATTAGAAAGGAAGTAGAGACACCCACCTAATAGAGGATTATATTAGTAGAAAGCCCATCCAAAAGCACCAACAAAAATCCCAAAACCATGCCTATGACCCACCGAAATGCCTCTCTGCCTATTTGGTTTCTTTAATTTTGATTAATAAAATTTTTGTAGTGTATGCTTTAGATTAGGGATAGTTATAAGAATTAATTAGGTGGTTATTATAACAAATTTCCACTACCACATTCCTCTTCTCTCCACTCACCATGTCAGCACATACAGCCGACCACTTTCCTGGTGTGCACATTACCCGTGTGCACGTGCACGTGCTTTGTGTACACCGACACATTTTATTTATTTATTTTTATTGAATAGAATGGATATTCTACATGATAAGTTGTGTAGGCTTCTATTTAAATTTTTTTTTATGGGCTTAAAAGTAGTTTTAAGCCCATGGATTTTAATTAGAAATAAATAATAAAATTGTGACAAACAAAATGATACTAAAATGTACAAGACTTTTTAGAAAAATTTAGAAAAAAAAATGCACATAAAAATTTACATGTGATGCACGTGCAAAAATATTAAAATTAATTTGAGAGAACAAAAAAACAGTCAAAATACAAAACATGTATATTTAATATTGTTACGGATATTTCACATAACGGAATATATACGTAATCGACACGTGTATTGAAAGTACGTGCAATATACGTAAAACCACAAAGATAGAAAATTAATATTTGAGTTGGCTTAAAACAAGATAAAAATGAATTTTGAGATAACAGAAAACATATAAACAATCGAAATATAAAATACGTATGACATTTATATAAAATACGTTATGAATATTACTCGTAACAGAACAAAATACATGTGCGTGACACCCGTGGGAAAAATTGTCATAATTCAATTTTGCGGGGTGTTACAAAAATATTGAGTTCCGAAGTTTTTAGAGTAAAAAGAGATGAAGAATACTCAATGAATTCAGAGAGTATGGAAAAAGTTTCTTTCCAAAAAGAAAAGAAATACAAAATGTATCAGTTGTGCAGGTTGTGGTCGAGTGCACACTTTGGGCAGATGACCATAAAATCTCTCCAACTAAGTCAGAGAGTTCTAACAGTCGACTGCCCCAAATGCACTAAGCATGCAGTCGACTGTTGGTGCAGTTGGCTTAGTGCACGGTCGACCGTTACCTGCCCCATTTGGTTTATTTGGTTAATCCACTTTATATTCTTTTCTAAACTTTAATATTTTACCAATGATTCTTTTACATATATAATCTTTACAATTACAGAATATAATAATCAAGGTCTTGCTGGCTTCTTGAAGATTTGAGCACATGATTCTTGTGTGAGAATCTTTTCGGTACTTCGCAATCTTTTAAATTCTTTCATTGTTAGTTGATTCAGAAGATCTTTGAAACTTTATTTGAATTTTGAATCCTTATTATCTTGTACATATCTGAAATAAAAATATTAGATACAAGTGTATGCTTTGTGCACACCATACTTAGGGTCAGTATGCTTTGTGCACACCATACTTAGGGTCAATAGCTTTTTCCAACATTGCAATTAGGTTTGAATTTGCAACTCAATTCAAGATTGCTAAGCTCAGTCGCAATGTAAACGTCATACTATGTATAACACATATGTAGACAAACTGTACTAAACACATACGGGGTTCCCTTTCCTCCATACTTATATAGAGCCAATTTATGGTTCATTTCAAAATTATTTTTGCCATGCCTATAATAAAGTCTAGAATGTGCTTATTATTGCAATTAATTTTGATGTGGGAGCAAACAAATAGTGAGTTAATATTTGATGGAAACTACTTAAAATCGGACTTTTGATTATTGCTGTGAAATGCGGTTCGAGCTCCTGAGATTGAATCTGAATCGTTGTTTGAACTCCGTGACCTGTATCCGACGGTTGCTGATGTGACCGATGGACCTGCAAAAAGCCTGAAACACTGAGGAAGGCCCCGGCGATAGACCCTCCGATGCTCAAGTCAGAACTGGAGAGAGAAAGAGACTTTGAGAGAGAAACTATATATTACCTTCTGACTGAGGAGGGGGAAGGTATTTATAGGCCAGAGAAATAGTACAAGAGATTGATATGAATCCATTAGATTGACTATGAATCCCTTATTTCCTATCCGAATTTCCCCCTCAAGAGATGAACTCTCTTGTTTGGGGATAAAAGATTTGACTAACAACCTTCTCAGGCTGGGTCTCTCTTAGTGGGCCTAATCTGTCACTTTTCATGGCCTTGAAAAGGCCCATGCCTTGTTAACTGAGTCTGGAGAAGGCCCGAACCTGTTAAAGAGGCCCGTTATGATTACTCTATCTATAGAAGCTGAGAGATCTATACTGGAATCATAAGACTCTGATTTGTTGTGTCTTTTACCTTCATCATAAGCCCCCCACTCACGAGAGAATTTTCTTGGCTTTTGGGAAGTAGTTCGTCTTTTTTTATGTTCTAGAATAAAACCTTAGCTTTTTAGGGTGTATTGGGGATACCTGGAACAGATCATAGGCTTCTAAAGGCAGTAGATATTTTGCTGGATTTTTTTTAGAATTTTCCATATTTTTTTCAGATTTTTCAATTTTTTGTGGATTTTAAAAATTAAATTTCCCAAGTTTAAAATCACATTTTCAATTTTTTTAATTAATAAACCCAATTTTAAATTATTTTTCAGAAATATTATTTAATTTTTGAATTTAAATATTTTTTTAGATTTTTAAATCAAATTTTGATTTAAAAATGTTTTTTTGGGAATTTTTAATGAATAATCAAACCCCGGTGTGCTCTTTGACGCGATCTGCAATGTTGATCAGAGGACGGCTAGCCCGCTGAGTGAAGTGTGCGGCTGTGATGCAAAATCAGGGGAGAAGGGCGACGTGGCACTTCTTTGTGCATTGGTTGTGCTCTAGCTTGCATCTCGGAGTGATTGAGCGGCTGTGAGCGAAAGCGGAAAGACGAGGTAGACATGACTTAATCTAAGCCATTGATCATGGGAGCGAATGGTTATCGAGGAGATCCAACAGATGTGAACGCTTGCGAGACCCCCCAGCTCGAACGATGAGTTCGTCAAGCTGCCCTCATTTCTTAGGGTTTTAGGCACTCGTTTTGGTCAAGCTCGTGGCTTGTCGAGCTCCCACGATCAAGGTCCATCGTTGTTAAGCTCCTGTCGAGCTCGACGCTGTTGAGCTCCTATGGTCGAGCTGCTCATTCTTTTCGACCTCGAGTTTGGTCAGTTAGTCAAGCTCTTCGTCGAGCTGGAATTTTGGTTGAGCTGCTCATTCTCGTGGAGCTTGAATTTCGATCGAGCTGCCATTGCCTTGGTTGAGTTGGAGGTTCGGTCAAGCTTTGCTCTTTCGTCGAGCTGGAGTTTTTTTGAGTTGCCACCACCTTGGTCGACCTCAAAGTTTGGTCGAGCCTCGCTCTCTCGTCGAGTTGTAATTTGGTCGTGCTTATCTTCTTCGTCGAGCTCGAAGTTGGTCAAGCTGCTCCGTTGTTGTCGAGCTGCAATCTGGTCGAGCTTGTTGTTCAGTCAAGCTGAGTTTTTGTCGAGCTACCGCCAGCTCCTCTTCACGTCGAGCTAGGTCAGTTGAGCTTATTCTTCGGCCGAGCTGAGCTTCGGTCGAGCTCGTTTTGACAACCTCGTCAACCTCATTTTGTTGTCGAGCTTGCTCGTAAACTTCATTCATTGTCTCATCGACTTGGCTTCGCTGTTGATCTCCAGTTTTGGTCGAGCTCACTCGTTGAGCTCTACCTTTAGTCGAGCTGCTTTCTCTGCTGACCTCGAATATTAGCGAGCTCATGCTACTCCTCATCGAGCTTGAGTCTTGGGCGAGCTGTTTCATCGACCGAACTCAAAGTTCGGCGAGCTCGAGGCCGTCATCGAACCCTGGTTCGTCGTGTGAAGGGGTAGAAGAAGGGGTTTTTTGGAGTTGAGGCTTTGAAGAAGAAAACATTTTCGGGTTGAGGGCTTACAGTTTTGAACCCCATACCCGTAGACCCGCTTTCTTCTATCACTTAGGGTTTCGGGCTTGGTTTGTGGGTTCAGATTTGGGACCTGATTTGGGATAAATAAAGCAGCATCAACCAGGGTCCTCTGATCTCCTCTTCTGGATCCTCACCCCTGTGATCATTAGGCCAGCTACAGTCTAATGGACCTCAGCTAGCTCAGGCCCACGGGCAAACGGGTCCAACCCAGCCGTCAGGGCTCAAGACCCATTTACCCCTGCCTATAAATACCCAACCCCCTCCTCACTACAGAAGCTAATCAATCTCTCCCCACCTGAACCCTAGTTGCCCAGTCTCTTTTCCAGTAACTGACTAGATCGTCGGAGGGCCTGTTGCTGGGACTTCTCCCGGTGTTTCTAGGTCGTGTGCAGGTACAGAAGACCCAGCCTAGCCGAGCTTCTGGATCCAAGCCGAGCACCCGTCCTCACTTCCGAGCACCTCTGCGCTCCTACTTCCGAGCCACTCCCGCTACCCAGGACGGACCGATGCCAGTACCGCATAAGGACTTCCACTATACAAATTACAAGAACTCACACCTGTTGCCCCCACACCCCAAAAATAGATAGCATCAGGTTCCCACCGTATGTGGGAACCTTTTTCTAAGTACTATCATTCTTCCGAGCACAGCTAGAGTCGTCAACTTGGGTCCAAGCTCATCCATGGATCCCAAAGACAGAAGGGCTGTCAGCTTGGCACATCATCCGGACCCCCTACATCATAGCTGCGCGAATGACCAAGGTTCCAACAAACCTCGGGTCAACGACGCGGCCCAACCATCAATCGCATCGGATTTGCACCGCGTTATCTCTGATAGATAGGCTAGTCAGACTAGAGGAGGGGTCCCTTCCAACTCGGTCTTAAACCATCAGCGATAGCCTTCCCAAGCACTCAATCCCCCGCAGAACTCGGTGGGGCAAGCCCCCATCACAAGGGTCGAATTCCATAACTTCCGAGATGAGATTCTCCAAGCCATCCGAGGCGGTCTGATTACCGAGGTCCACCACAGTTCCGACCTCCGGTCAGGAATAGGAGCCGGCGAGTCCCGCGGATCGGCTCGTCCTCAGGAACAGGCAGACCCCATTTTTCGTCGTTTGAAGGAAATAGAGAACCGCCCCGCCTATCTCGGCGAGGGCGGACTAATGCAGGGTCGCGATCATCGTCCGACCGGTCCCCCTTTCCCCCCCCCCAAATCCTTGAAGCCGAGATTCCTCGGAACTTCAGACCTCCTCAATTTGAGACCTACAATGGCGAGGGTGATCCTGCTGATCACATGAAGGGATTTAAGACCCTCATGATGATTCACAGTGCTGCGAATCTCTTCCTCTGCTGCGCCTTCCCTGCTACCCTCTGTGGCCCGGCTCGGGAGTGGTTCTCCAAACTTACCCCCGGCTCGATCTTCTCTTTCGAGCAGCTGGAGGCGGGTTTCCTTGCCTACTTCGTGACCAGCAGGAAGGTTGAGAAGACGAGCTCTTCCCTTCTGGACCTCAAACAGAAGGACGGGGAATCCCTCCGGGAGTTCGTTCGGAGGTTCACCTCTGAGGCAAGGTCAGTTTCCTTCCTCGACGTGGGGGTCGCCTCCGCAGCCTTCCGACACAGCGTCCGCCACGACCAGCTCAAGGCTTCTTTGGCCAAGAAACTACCCGTGGACTTCCCCAACCTACTCAACAGGGGCGAAAAGTATATTCGGGTCGAGGAGGCCCTTAATCCCAAGGGCGGAAAGGAAGCCACTGCTAAGGGGAAGCGCAAGGTCGATGATGTTGAGCCCTTCAAAAGGCCCGGGAAAGAAGCGACTGGTCCCAAGAGGGTCCCCCCGATCCCATGATTCGAGAGGTATATGCCCCTGACTCAGAACGTCTCGGCGATTGTAATGGAGATCGTGGACAAGGGGGTCATCTGGTTCCCTCCCCGACCAACTAACAATGGCAAGAAGCGAGACCAGAGGTTCTACTACCGCTTCCACCGAGATACCGGGCACGATACAGATCACTACCGAGCCCTCAAGGACGAGATCGAAGCCCTCATCCAACAAGGGTACCTGAGGGAGTTCACCCGGGCCAATCCCAAAGATCGAAGAGAGCCGAGGAGCCCGAGGCCTTCGCCTCCCCCTAGGATGACCTGGCCGACGACCCGATCGGGACCCGGAACCCGAGGAAACAGGTGGACAGGCTATCCTGCACTGCGTCCATGGTGGAACCATGGAGGGGGGGAATCTAAGACTTCTCGCAAAGCCTTTATCCGAGTGGTCAATTCTGTTCTAGACCACCCCTCCCATCGGGTCCAGCAGTGGGCAGTCTCCTTCTCAGGAGAAGACCTCAAAGGCATTCGACTTCCACATTGCGATGCCTTCGTTATCAGCCTTATCATGGCCAACTTCGAGATCCTCCAAATCCTAGTAGACAACGGCAGCTCGGTTAACATCCTTTTCTTAGAAGCATTTGAAAACCTCAAATCCCCTCGAGCAAAGCTGAAGCTAGCCGGTTACACCCTTCATGGATTTTCTGGTGTCCCAGTGCAAATCGAGGGGATTGTGACACTAGATGTAACCGCAGGAACGACCCCCATCCTCCGAACTGAGTCGACAGATTTCATGGTAGTCAACGTCAAGGCAGCCTACAATGCCATCCTCGGCCGACCCAGGCTCTTTTCACTCTAGGCCGTCCTCTTAGCCTACCATCTGAAACTGAAGTTCCCAACTGACGTCGAGGTCGGGGTCGTCTTGGGCAACCAGGAGTCGTCACGTTCATGCTATATGACCGCAGTCGGGGCGGGGTATTTTACCTCGATGCTGTTGAGCTCCCGCCTAAAAGGAGCAAGCCCGAGTCAGAACCCACGGATGAATTGGAGGAAGTCTCCTTTGATGTAGAAGACAAGTCCAAATGGTTCCGTGTGAGCTGAACCCTTTCCTCTGACCTGAAGCCAGATCTGATCGACTGCATACGACGTAATGTCGACCTCTTTGCCTGGACACCATCCGATATGCCCATAATTTTCGAAGACTTAATCATGCACCGGCTAAGCGTCGCCCCGGCTCCAAACCAGTCCAGCAGAAGCACCGCAAGTTCACCCCAGAAAGGCAACAGGCAGTGAAAGCGGAGGTGGATAAGCTGTTATCCGCCCAGTTTATTCAAGAAGTCTGCTACCCCGAGTGGTTGCCTATTGTCGTAATAGTGAAAAAGGCTAGCGGAACCTGGAGGATCTGCATTGACTTTACCGACCGCAACAAGGAGTGCCCCTAAGGATCCTTTTCCCCTCTCCAGCATCGACGCTCTGATCGATGCGACGTGGGGTCATGAGCTCCTGACCTTTATGGATGCCTTCTCGGGCTATAATCAGATCCGGATGTTTCCTCCAAACATTGCCAAAACGTCATTCGTCACCGACCAGGGTCTTTACTGCTACCGGGTCATGCCCTTCTAGCTCAAGAACTCCGGGGCCACCTACTAGAGGCTCATCAACCGAGTCTTTAAAAATCAGATCGGTCGGAAACATGGAGGTATATGTCGACGACATACTTGTCAAGAGCCGACGAGGGAAGGATCATGTTGCCGACCTTGATGAAGCCTTCGGTGTCCTCCGGTCTCACAACATGAGGCTCAATCTAGCCAAATGCGCCTTCGGCGTCTCCTCCGAAAAATTCCTGGGGTTCGTCGTTAGCCAGCACGGCATAGAAGCCAATCCAGAGTAGATCTAGGACATCATCGATATGGCCCCTCCCCGAAACTTCAAGGAGGCACAGTAGCTTACGGGTAGACTGGTGGCCATCGGTCGCTTCCTCTCCAAATCAGGGGAGAAGTCCCTCCCGTTCTTTAAGGCCCTCCGAGGGACGAAAGGTTTCGAATGGGGCGAGCCACAGCAACAGGCATTCGACCAATTGAAGTCCTACCTCGCAAATCCTCCACTCCTACGCAAACCCGAACCCGGCGAACCCCTCTTCTTGTACCTCTCGGCTTCGGAAAGTGCGCTTAGCGTTGTGCTTGTCCGAGAAGAATATGGTGTTCAGAAGCCCTTGTACTATGTGAGCAAGGTTCTGCTATCAGTGGAGACCATATGCGAAGATGGAGAAGATGGCGTACGCACTGATAATGGCCGCTCGTAAGCTCCGACCCTATTTCCAGGTTCACTCTATTCAGGTCCTCATGGACCAGCCCCTGAAGACTGTCATCCACAAACCTGAGAGCTCCGGCCGCCTGGTCAAGTGGTCGATTGAGCTAAGCCAATACAACATCAGCTACCAGCCCAGGACGGCAATCAAGAGGTAGGCACTCGCCGAATTTATCACAGAGTGCACTATTTCCAAACCATCCGATACCCCAAAAATCGACCCAATATGGGAGTTTATGTCGACAGTTCGTCTTGCGAAGGAGGGAGCAGAGTAGGCATCATCCTAAAAGGCCCCGATAATTTCGTCATCTAATATTCTCTCCGGCTAAATTTTCTAGCCACAAACAACGAAGCGGAGTACGAAGCAATGATCGTAGGGCTCACCCTCATACACAAAGCCGGATCTAGACACATCAAGGCCTTCAGCGACTCCCTGCTCGTGGTCAACCAGATCACCGGGGAGTACGAAGCTCGTGACATTCGGATGGTACAATACTTGGCGGTGGTCTGTAATCTCGTCATCTTTCAAATACCACTCGGCGGAATGAATCCCTAGGGAACAGAATGCCCAGGCAGACTCATTGTTGAAGCTCGCCTCATCATCCTTCGAAGGGCTCGACCGTAACGTCCTAATCGATGTCCTCCTCAAACCTGTACCGTCCTAACTTTTATTTGCTTCTAAGTATAAGAAGATCAAATTCTTAGTAGAGAGCTTTATGTTGCTTTCATGTGAAATAAAAGCCCTATGTTTCTTCTAAGTGTAGAAAGATCAATTTTTAGTAGTATGCTTTAATTGCTTCTAGTTTGTTAGAATACTTTTATGTTTATAAAAGATCAAGTTTTTGTTAGTAACAGGTTTATACTGCTTCTAAGTTGTTAAAAGAATTTTTATGTTACTTCTATGTTATGGGTAAAAGATCAAGTGTAGTAGCATGTTTTGTTGCTTCTAGGTTGTTAGAAGACTTCCATATTGTTCTAGGTGTAAAAATTAGTAAACTTGAGTTCCATAAAGAATTTGAGGAAGTTGTCAACTAGAGAGTTGTAGTGGATATTCTTAGCTTTCCAAAAAGCCCAATTTTGTTAGATTCTGATAAGTATAGCATCAGTTATGATCTTTACAAAATTCCAGGAGTAAATTTGACTTGCTGAGTTTCTGTTTGGAAAGATTAGGAGATTTCGACCTCTTGTTGACTTAACTTGAAAAAGTTGTCAACTAGAGAGTTGTAGTAGATATTCATAGCTTTCCAAAAATCCCAATTTTGTTAGATTCCGATAAGTATAGAATCAGTTATGATCTTTACAAAATTCCAGCAACAACTTTCACTTCCTGAGTTTCTGTTTGGATAGATTAGGAGTTTTCGACCTCTTGTTGACTTAATTTGAAACACTTGTCAACTAGAGAGTAGTAGTAGATATTCATTGCTTTCCAAAAACCCCAATTTTGTTAGATTCTGATAAGTATATCATCAGTTATGATTTTTACAAAATTCCAGCAGCAACTTTCACTTGCTGAGTTTCTGTTCAGAAAGATTAGGAGATTTCGACCACTTGTTGACTTAAATTGAAAATGTTGTCAACTAGAGAGTTGTAGTAGATATTCTTATTTTTCCAAAAAGCCAAATTTTGTTAGATTCCGATATTTATAGAATCAGTTATGATCTTTACAAAATTCCATCAGCAACTTTCACATGGTGAGTTTCTGTTTGGAGAGGTTAGGAGTTTCCGACCTCTTGTTGACTGAAATTGAAAAAGTTTTCAACTAGAGAGTTGTAGTAGATGTTCAGAGATTTCCAAAAAGCCCAACTTTGTTAAATTCCGATAAATATAGCAGTGGTTATGATTTTTACAAATTACAGCAGCAACTTTCTTTTGCTGAGCTTCTGTTTGAAGAGAATAGATGTGTTCGACCTCTTGTTGACTTAACTTGATAAAGTTGTCAACTAGAGAGTTGTATTAGATATTCTTAGATTTCTAAAAAGCCCAATTTTGTTAGGTTCCGATAAGTGTAGCATCTATTATGATTTTTACAAAATTACAGCAACAACTTTCTTTTGTTGAGTTTCTGTTTGGAGAGATTAGATGTTTTCGACCTCTTGTTGACTTAACTTGAGAATGTTGTCAACTAGAGAGTTTTAGTATATATTCTTAGCTTTCTAAAAAGCCAAATTTTGTTAGATTCTGATAAGTCATCTATTATGATTTTTACAAAATTACAACAGCAACTTTCTCTTGTTGAGTTTCTGTTTGGAAAGATTAGGAGTTTTCGACCTCTTGTTGACTGAACTTTGGGAAGTTGTCAACTAGAGAGTTGTAATAGATGTTCTTAGCATTCCGAAAAATCCAATTTTTTCAGATTTCGACAAGCATAGAAATTACTGTAAATTTCTCAAGCTTCAGCATTTTTGACATTTGGCAAATTCGCCATTGGGAATATATGGTTGTTTTCCCCTATTCAAGCATGTATTTAGGATTTATATGTATTTCCATGTGCTTGTAATTGATGTTAGCTAGAGTTGTCGGGAATTGTTAGTGGTTTGAATCATGCACTTGATTATGAGTAATAAATATTCCTTGTGCTCATAAGTCAGGTAATGGCATGTTGTTTGATTGAGAAATAGTTTGTAACAATTATTAGTATTGCCCTGTCTCATACGTAGCCCACCTGGCTCATATATAGTTGTTTGTTCATGCGTAGCTCATTTGGCTCGTATGGAATTTCTTAGCTCGTACATAGCTCATGCGTAGCTTGTTGTGCTCGTCTAGGGTGATATCATTGCCCTAGGGGCCATCGACCATCAATGCATGTGTTTATTTTACTCGTCGGGGACTGTGGACGAGTCACCCCTTGTGCATCGTCAGATCTTAACCGGTGTAGGTTGATCGCGGGCCGGGAGCGTAGACGGAATCCAAGTTCGCGAATAAATTTGTATTGCCGGAGTCTTGGATCGATACGCTGTGACAGGATCCTTGGTGATCCTGGTAAGTCTAGGTTGAGCACCTAGCAAGGTTATCTTGCGAAGTCTAACTTTAGATCTAGCCTGTCGTGTTAGTACTATGGTCATCCCTCGAATTATTTAGGGTTGGTGACATCGTTAGGGTAGTAACTGGTAACTATTGTTACATAGCCTTTTTTTTATCTATTACTTCACTGAAGAGAAAGAGTTGGTATTAGGGGTGATACCTTATGATCCGACCTGTCCTATAGGACAGCACTAGGTGGTGTTATTGGTTGTACCCTTCCTGTTAGAGGGATACGGTTTGTGCCTTCTCATGAGTTGAGAGCACGAAATTCATATCTCGTCTATTAATTTCTGAAGTGCCATGATAAGAACAAGAAGTTTTCCTGTCGGAACTAGGGGATGGACCCCCGGAATTCCGTCATGTTCTATGTCAGGAAAAGTGAACCGACCATAGACTACGGTGTATGAGCTAAGGGGGCACAGGAGTTGCTTCGAGCTAACCTGTGTTGTAGTATACTCTGGGTGTTCGTCTAATTTTTGAGTGAGGTCCAGTACGACGGGCAATAGTGACAAACAGAGACACCACTATATGACTGCGAATGGCAGGATTAGACCGTTTCAAAGCGACCTCATCGTCACGCTATATCTTCCGGAACATGTTGAGTACAAGAGTAGAATTCATAACACGGGTTCAAATCCCTATATATGAAGAAACAGCTTGATATTGGCGTATGCATTTATGGGTTGCATACTGTCTACAGTCTTGCTTGCATTAGAATAAGTGCATCCTAGCCTTATTGACATTGCATTAAGATTCTAAGTCATAACACCCACGGACACTTAAACTACACCTATACATTTTACCATGCTTAAATTATGTTTGTTTAAAGTTGAGATTCGCTGCTAGTTATCAGTCCTTAAGTGTCAGTATATGTACTGACGTCCCCACTCAAATAGGTACTGGATTGCAGAGCTACAGGTTCAGGGTTCAGGAGGACTCTAGACAAGTGGAGCGTTCAAGTGAAGCACTATGTTGATTATTGTTCTTATTGTTATATGTTTATTGTTAATAAGCATCCAAGTGAAGTACAAAGTGTTATTAATTTTTTGTTGTACTCTGATGTAAATTTATTGGAAGGTTGTAACACTTGGGCATGTAAGGCATTATTGTAACACTGATGTAATGTATTGCAGTTTTATAACATTCGGACTTGTAATACATTTGTGTTCAATAAAAAGTTTTAAATTTTCCTTTTTTTGTGTATTGTGGCTAATTAAAGGAAAAAATTCTGGCTTATGTCGCGGTTTCCTGGCTAAGAAAATCGGGGCGTTACAGAGTGGCATCAGAGTCGACTTCAATTTACAGTCCAACACAGTAGGAAAATTAAACTTAGATGTCTTATAGGAGTCGGATTTTAGCTTGTTTGAGACAATTATAATTCATATTGTTTTTTCTTTCAACTTATATTTTGTAAATTTTTTTTTCTTTATCTAGACTAATTTCGGTATATGTGTTTGAAGGATGGTATTCGAGGATATCCTAACCGAGGATGTATTGATGGAAGAGAGTAAGCCAATTTCAAGGGATGATCTTAGATCTTGAGCGAGGAGTCGAAGGAGATTTCACTACAAGCTAACCTGCAGATGGACTCGCCTTCACCACCACAGTGGCTAAGTATGGATCAACACACAGCAATAGCGGCCAGCATACATCTGGGAATAAGGAAACTGAGGAAGTACAAAACCAGGAAAGGTCGTCGAGCTAAGCAACTGGGTGATGCTTGCAGAGATATATTAGCAGGCCTAACAAAGGAGTAGGAACACTTAAATTCCAGATTGGCACGACTGCAGCATGAATGAGAGCAAGCCCAGGGGACCACCAAGGTTGTAGTATGCCATTTCTGTAAGGAAGTTAGGCACAAGAAAGCAATCTGTCCACGACTACAAGGAAAAAGATCTGCACCAGCATCAGGGTCCGAGAACCAAGGTCAGAAGC
This sequence comes from Hemerocallis citrina, assembly GCA_017893485.1. NCBI lineage: Eukaryota > Viridiplantae > Streptophyta > Magnoliopsida > Asparagales > Asphodelaceae > Hemerocallis > Hemerocallis citrina. The sequence goes on from CM030368.1 coordinate 82,783,316, forward strand.
AGAAGATTCAAAAATCAAATGTCAAGCTTGGAGGCGCCAAGCTAGGAAGTTGTTTCCTATGTGGTGAGCAAGGACACTACAAGTCCCAATGTTCAGGAAAGAACCCTCAGGTGGAGACCCGTACATGTTACAATTGTGGGGAGATTGGTCATATTAGGCCGAATTGTTTCCAGCTTCATAAGAATGGCAGCAGATTAACCCCGAATATGAAAAATAAAGGAAAAGAGCCTATTCACCATGGGTAAAGAGTTCACACTTACTAAAGGCAAGCTGAAGAAAGAAGGAGATCCATTACCAGTATGTTCATATGGAACTGCAACTAAGTTTAAAAGTTGTACTTTGAATTTTGTTTAGACTAAAAAGTAATATATGATGTAACACTTTTGTAACCGAATGGATTGATATATATATATATGAAATCCAGGCAAACGTTTTATTCAATTTTGGTTCATCATATTCTTTTGTCTGAATTATTTTTTAAGAAGTTGAGATGCATGCGGAAGGTAACTCTAGATTTGGTTATGTTGATTACACCATCTGGAGCAATCCTCATCACAAATTTGTTCTATAAGGGCTTTGAACTCCAAATCGGAGGAAAGACCCTATTATAGATTTTTTAGAGTTGAACTTTGCAGGAATGGAAGAAGGGCACGCTGAGCATTTGACTACAGTTCTAAAACAACTATAGGAGCATCAGCTTTGAGCAAATTATAGGAGAGAATCCTGGAAGTCAGAAGTGGTGTTTGTAGGCCATGTCCTATTCTAAGGAGGGAGTGGCTACCGAACCGCAAAAGATTTGAGGCAGTGAAGGATTGGCCTCAGCCGAAGATCGTGAAGGAAGTAAGAAGCTAAATGATGAGATCAGGAAAGCCAGTATTGAAGTAATTACTCGAGATTTGAGCATAGTTTTAGGCACGATTGAAGCTGCAACCAAGTTAAGATAAGCAAGTCAAGAAGGCTCAGATAGAAGATGTGGAGATTGAAAGACTGAAGCAGGCTATGGAAGGATTTGTGGCTAGATGCCTTACTTGTCAGAAAATTCAAGCAGAAAATCAGAAACCTAGAGGTTGATTGCATCCATTCTCCATTCCAGAGTACAAATGAGAGAACATCAGTATGGACTTCATCACAACATTACCCAGGAATTCAGAAAATGTATGACTCAATTTGGGGATCGGTTAACGAAGTCTGCACATTTTTCTTCCGATGTAGATGACTTGGTCGCTAGAGAAGTTAGCAGAAGTACACATTGAAGGCGTAATAAAGCATCTTGGAGTGCCAGTGTCAGTGGTTCTGACAAAGATTCAAAAGTTACATCTCAATTTTGGCAGAGTCTGCAGGCAGCTTAGGGGAACAAGGTCGGGGTCTTTGGAGAACCAGTTCGTGGAAGAGTCACTTGGGAGCAGGAAAGCCTGTAACGCCCCGGATCCCCATCATCCGACATCCAAGACACAACCAGCATCTTTGCCTTCAAATTCATCTCAATACAGTAAATAACACGAAAATTAAAAACCTTTATTGCCAAATAGAATTATTACATCAATAATTACAATCCTTATCTTGTTCTTGAACAAGGAATATAAATTACATAAACTCATTACAACTGATTACAAAAATATTCAAACTCTTCTTGCGAAGCCATCGACTGTCTTCCAGATCGGCAATCGATTGGTCACTGTCGAAATCTCGCTGAGTGGTCTATCTGTCTCCTTGGGACTTGCCCTTCAGCTTGAGCCTTCTGCTGTGCGACTCTGATATTTCTGCACCTGTTTGAATAATAGGCATGTACACAACCGCCCCACTTGGATGCCCTGCTGGCCTGGCTCTCCTGCCATCACGACCCGATATCCGGTACCTAATTAAGTGGGCACGTTAGTAATTCTACTGACACAATACTGATAAGAAAACAATGATCTCCAACTATCACACCCACAATTCATCTTGAATGGAAAAGAAACGTGTATCCTAATTTCCTAGTGTTCGTGTATGTCAAGACTTGAAGTCTAATCCAAAACACAGAGTACAGAATAGATGCCTTAATCTATTGTCAGCGAGACTCTGGACACACATGCATCCCATACTATATGTGTCCCAGATCAAGCCGTTTCTCCAGTTTCATGGATTCGAACCCTCGCCATGCAATGTATTCTATTATTGTACACTTCCTGTTCCTGATAGTAGAGCGTGGTTGAGGAGGTTGCAGATTAATCAGTCTCATCCATTCTGCAGTCACTTAGTGGTGTCTCGGTTTGCCACTAGTGCCCGGTGCCCGGTGCCCGGACCCCACTCAAAAGTCGTGACAAATCTACAAATACACTGAAGCATATCCATTATGTAGAAGATCCAATATGATCCGTTCGTGTCCACCATATAGAACATGACGGCCTCGAAAGTCTAAAATCCCATATCCGCTAGGAAATCGACATCCCGTTCTTACCACAGTACTTCAGGAATCAAAGTGCAAGGAGTTATGACCTTTTGAACCTCAGTCCAAAAACAATCAGCTTCAGCCACAACTTCCAGACCAGTTATATTCTACAATTTCATTGAGATATCAAACGACCTCAGAAAATTATGAAATTTAAGAATATAGCTTTAGACACACACAAGAGTGTCCACAAAAATTTTCAATAAAAAGCCCTCGAAAACACCAAATTCCATCAGGTGTGCAAACAAGGAAAAAGTTGATTCTTCAATAAACAGGGCTTCGACTAGACTGGATCTGCCCTAGTCTTTGAAAAATCATAACTCTCAACCTAGAAACTGGGATTACAAAATTCCAGTCTGGTTAGAAAGCTATAACTCCCTACTACGACTCTCTAGTTGGTCAAATCCCCAAATTCTTAACAAGTAATTCCAGAAATTCCCATCTTCGCAGACTAGTCGATTTGTACTCAGCTGAACCCAATCCACTTTGAAATTCAACAATAAATCAACATTAAGTCCAATGCTCATGAAAATTGAGATTCTTAATCCACACATAAACTATAACATTTTGTCCGAAGTTCACATTCATATTCATATCGCACAATGATTTATGACTCCTCAAACAATGCACAAAATTTTAGCTGCTCCTTTCCCAGGGTATTTACTACCCCTTACTAAATAATTTTGAAACTTCATAAAATGACCTCTAAAAGTTCTAAAATTTTAGAATCTTCAAATAGACTCATACCATAAGATACTCCCAAAATTTCATAGCAATATCATAAACACACAAGGAGTTATGACCTTTTGAACCGCAGTCCAAAAACAATCAGCTTCAGCCACAACTTCCAGACCAGTTATATTCTACAATTTCATTGAGATATCAAACGGCCTCAGAAAATTATAAAATTTAAGAATATAGCTGTAGACACACACAAGAGTGTCCAAAAAAAATTTCAGCTTAAATTACCAAGGCTACACTGAGATAAAAAATTGAAAATACACAGCAAATTTCACACAGCCAGCAGCAATTTCGGCTGCTTACTGTACGAGATTGGGTCCTATGTTTAGGCGATAAAATTGCTTCCAAATATTATGAAAAATTTCATGAATGCTCTAAATACATAGAATAATAATCCCCCAAAATTTGAGCCCAAAATTCTGAACCGTTTGAGAGAAAGAAATTCTCAAACTCACCCTCACAAGCATGCTTCTTAACAAAAGCTTATAAAATGAGTTGTTCTTACCATACAACTATCTTTTCTTAGCATTCCACTTATCGTACATGATAATCAAAATTCTCCAAACACTACCACAAGCTAAGAATTCATATACACATCAAGAAAAATAAATTTTTAGAGTTAAGAGAAATCACCCACATGTCACGTTGCAAGAGAACTACTCCTTGTAGCTTGGCTCCCTTCCTTTGCTCCTAACTCTTGTAGAATTTTCTATCTCAAATTCCCTACTACTATTCTCCTCTTCCACTACTCAAAGACTTCACCTTTCTTCTTCTCCTTCTCTACGTTTTATTTTTGAAAAAAAAAACCAAGACAAGAAGAAAAATGGATGAGAAGAGGATGGAGTGGGTATATTATAGGAGATGGGAGCTACGATTTATGGAGATGTGTGGTGAGATGAAGTGCCAACACCACAAGTGGAAGTTTCTTGGAAGTTTCTTGGAAACTCCTTGGAAACTTCTTACCTTCATAAGTCAATCTTCACATGGTGAATTATTGCCACCCTTGGCTCTTCATCAAGATCCAAGTCAGGATATGATGCTAGGGTTCCTAACCCTAGGTTAGGTCAAGGGACCCTAGGTCACCATACCCTAACCCTAACCCTAGTGCACAAATTCAATCCCTATTCCATTCAAGCACTATCTCAATTTAAAATAACCAATATATATAATTTAAAATCTATAAAAAATATATGTTTTATAGAAATTATATTTTTTTCCCGACAATTGTCTGGTCAAAACAATCGGGACAAGTCCACAGTTTAATCGAGAAGATATCCCGAGTCTGTCTTATCAGGTTCAGAACAGCTCATATGTCTGAAATCTCTGAATTAAAACTGATAACTATTAGAAAAATATCTAATCGTGTGCAATACTCAGACGTGCATAGATTACTAAGCAAAAATAGCCATATGCTATTTTGCGGGGTATTACAAAGCCATATAAGCTTTCTTTCTGTAAGGTCATTATCCTAATTATGACTAGTAACGGTTGGTGTAAAACCAATGAATGACAACACATAATTGCTTGCAGCTGTTATGCTAGTATTAGATCAGCTGATAGGTCAGCTGATAGGTTTACGTTTATATTCTTTATGTATAAAGAGGTTGTAAGATCAGAGGTCAGCTATTATGCTATTATTAGATCAGCTGATAGGTTTCCCATTTATATTCTTCATGTATAAATAGGTTGTAAGATTAGTTTTGAAGTATATTGAAAACGTTGTTTCTTCATGGTATCAGAGCCTAGTTTTTTTTCCCCTTTCTCTTTTCGATGGCTTCAAGCAGTATTCCCACTATCTCCATTCCTAATATCTCTCACCTTGTCTCTTTCAAAATATCATATACCAACTATCTTGTATGGGAAAGGCAGGTAAAACCTTTCTTACTAGGCCAGAATCTTTGGTGCTTTGTTGACGGCTCTCATCCTTGCCCCTCCCCTCTGCTTCCTCCTTCTAATAAGTCTGCATCCTCTACTCCATCGTTAGCCAATCCTGACTATGTCTCTTGGTTTCAAACTAATCAAAGCCTGATTAGTATTCTTCGTGCTACGCTGTCCGAGAGTGTTCTTCCACAAGTTATTAGGTTCTCAACCTCGAAGGAAATTTGGGATTGTCTCCAACAAAATTTCTCACAGCCATTCCTTGCTAATTCTGCCCAGCTCAAATTTTGCCTCTTCTCTATTACCAAAGGTTCCAAAACCATCTCTGAATACCTTGCTCAGGCCAAGAGTTTGGCTGATGAACTCACTGCGATCCAGGAACCTGTCTCCAACTCTGACCTCGTTACTTATGTGCTTCGTGGTCTGCGTCTCGACTACCAAATGATTGTGATGACAATTTTGAACTTCCCACCACTTCCATCCTTCTCTGACCTCCACGCCCGCCTTCTTGCTTTCGAAGGGCAACAAGCCTTAGCAGCTCAAATGGCTCCAGTGGCATCCCCTGCAGCTTTTGTAGCTGCTCGCTTCCACCGTGGCCCTCGCCACCCACGCCCGCGTGACCAACCCTCTCGTGGTCCGTCTCAAGTCCGCCTCTTTTCTGGCCCGAGCCAATCTTCCCACCGTGCTCCATGACCTTCCTCCTCATCTCAAGGCCTTTTGGTTTCTTCACCCTCTCGCCCGTCCATTCAATGCTGGAATTGCCAACAATTTGGTCATGTTCAAGCCAAAAGCCCTTATTCTCGTGCTTTCGCTGGCTTGCATGTTACGTCCTCTTCAGACCCTAACTAGTATTTGGAATCTGGTGCCACCAATCACATGACCCATGATGCCAACAAATTCCAACCCGGCACTTCATATACTGCTTCAGATCAGGTTGTTGTTGGTAAAGGTGACACCCTCCCCATCACTCATTCTAGTAACCTTTCCATTTCTTCTGGTCCCTTTGTCTTTCGCCTCTTTGATGTTCTCCATGTTCCCTGCCTTCATAAAAATCTTTTATCTGTTGCTCAATTTACTCGTGATTTTAATGTTAGTATTACATTCTTCTCTTGGGGATACCAAATTCGTGACTTACAGCATGGTGTTGTTCTCTTTCAAGGCCTATGTAAAGATGGTCTTTATCCTATCTTTCCAAAGCTATTGTCCAGTTCCAAGTAAGCTTTTTCTTCTATCGTCGTCTCGTCCTCTCTGTGGCATCGTCGTCTTGGTCATCCATCCAATAAAGTTCTTCGCACACTTGTTTCTAGGTCCTTATTAGGCACTCTTTCTCGTTTATCAAATTCCCCTTGTAGCCATTGTGCGTTAGCTAAATCAATAAAACTTTCCTTTTCGTCTCATGAGCATTGTGCTACTGAGCCTTTTGCTTTACTCCATTTAGATGGGTGGATGTCTCCTGTTGTTTCTGTTTCTGGATATTGATATTATGTCTTGTTTATAGATGACTACACTCGTTATTCATGGATTTTCCCCATGCGACTTAAATCTGAAGTTTTTGGTCACTTTTCTACTTTTGCTATGTATGTTAAAAATCAATTCTCTTTCTCTATCAAACAATTTCAAAGTGATGGGGGGAAGGAATATGACAACCTGCAATTTAAACAGTTTTGTGCTACTAATGGCATTGTGCATCGCTTTTCTTGCCCTCATACACCACAACAGAATGGGTTAGCCAAGCGAAAACATCGTCATATTACTGATATGGGTCACACTCTTTTGCACACTGCTCACATGCCTCACAATCTATGGGTCGAAGCATTTTGTACGGCTGTTTGTTTGATTAATCTACTTCCAACCGCTATCCTTAAAGGGACTTCCCCCTATAAGTTATTATTTGGCATTTCCCCGGATTACGCGTTCCTTCGTGTTTTTGGATGTATTTGTTACCCATATCTTGGAGATTATGTAACTAACAAATTACAACCTCGTTCTCTTCAGTGTGTTTTTGTTGGTTACAGTGATCACCATCATGGTTACCGCTGCCTCCATCCTCCTACAGGTCGGCTCTACGTTTCCCGCCATGTCATTTTTCATAAAGACCAACTCCATTATGTTGTTGTTTCTAAGCCTGTTCAGCTCTCAGATCTTGCTGTAGTCCCATGGGCTTTCTTTCTAGTCCACCAACTCGGCCCATTCCTGCTGTCCATTCCCATGAATCAACCCGGTCAACATCTGGGTCCACTTCCTCTCCAGCTTCTCCCGTTAACCCTACCTCTCGACAACCAGACCTCATCTATTCTCCACAGTCAGTCGTATCGCCCCCATCATCAGCCCCATGTTCTCCAATTCCACCAGACTGTCGTTCCCTTTTCTAACACACTGCCGTCCCTACCTCTTCTCCAGCTCCGGCCATATTATCCTCATCCTCAGACCCACGTTCTTCAACACCACCCGCCTGCCCTCCTCTTCTTTCACAACACGTCGTATCTGTCTCCTCTCCAACACCCTTGTTGTCGTCTCCTCTTGTTCCCTCTAATGTACCTGACCTCGCTCCTCCACCACCAAGTGCCCGTCTAAGCCCTGTGCACACCCGATCCAAATCTGGAATTGTCAAGCCAAATCCCAAATATAATGCTAATTTTTCTACTCGGTACCCTGTTCCTCATGCCTTCTCTACTTTGGTCAACACGGACATTGAACCTACATGTTACACTCAAGCATCTCTTCATCAGAAATGGAAATAGGTCATGCTAGATGAGTATCATGCCCTCCTTCAGCAGGGCACCTGGTCCTTGGTGCCATCCTCTCCTTCGCTTAATACAGTTGGTTGCAAATGGGTCTTCAGAATAAAGCGGCACTCTGATGGCACAATTGAACGATATAAGGCACGCCTTGTTGCCAAAGGCTTCCATCAACAATCTGGTGTTGATTATTTTGATACATTCAATCCTGTAGTCAAACTCACAACTGTTCGTACTGTTCTATATCTGGTTGTTTCTTTTGGATGGCCTCTTCAGCAACTCGATGTCAAAATGCATTCTTGCATGGCTCCCTATCTGAAGATGTTTATATGCGGCAACCACCTGGATTTGCTGATCCTCACCGGCCTAATCATGTGTGTAAAATTCATAAGGCCATTTATGGTCTTAAGCAGGCTCCCCGAGCATGGTTTTAGCATTTTAGTTCTTTCCTCCTTCATGTTGGCTTTACTCAAAGTCAGGCTGACAACTTTATGTTTGTTTATCATGATCATTTTTCTGTTATTATCTTGTTGCTATATGTCGATGACATCATTCTCACTGGTAGTAATTCTTCTCATCTCCTTGCCTTCCTTCGCACATGGGTGCTGAGTTTGACATCAAAGATTTGGGGCGTTTGCATTATTTTCTTGGTGTGGAGGTCCATTATCACCCTACTTCCATCCATCTTACTCAAAACAAGTACACCGTTGATCTTCTCAAACGCAGCAATCTCTTTGACTGCAAACCTGTTTCTACCCCCATGACTTCCAAAGGTACCTTTTCACGGACCCATGGTACTGTCCTTGCCGATCCTACCCCTTATCGTCAGATGGTGGGCGCCTTACAATATCTCACCATGACTCGTCTTGATATCTCCTATGCTATTCAACATGTCTCTCAATTTATGGGATCACCCAGTGATGTTCAATTTGAAGCTGTCAAACGGATTTTACGTTATCTCAAAGGCACCCTTGGTGTTGGCCTTCTTGTTCACAAGTCTCCTGAGTGTTCCTTCTTAGTCGCCTATTCCGATGCAGATTGGGCTGGATGTCCTGACACTTGCAGGTCCACAACAGGGTATTGTGTATTCTTGGGACCCAATCTCATTTCGTGGAGTGCCAAGAAGTAGCCCACTGTTTCCCGCTCCAGTGCCGAAGCCGAATATCGAGCTCTTGCCTATGCCTGTGCAGATACTCTGTGGATTCAGGTCTCTTAACTGAACTTCGTTGTCCACTTACCTGTCCGGTTTTACTTAACTGTGACAACCTGTCTGCCACATACTTAGCAGCTAATCATGTCTTCCATGCACGTACAAAACACATTTGTAACCCTTTTTTTTCATTTTGTGTATTTTTCAGTGTATTTTTCATTTTGGTGTATTTTCTCTCTTGTATTTTTCTGAACCGTATGTTGGAGTTGTTTTCAATATATATTCGTTTTATTTCATTTTGAGCTCATTGTGTTGATTGGTTGTCTCTTTTGTTTCGTTCTTCTATTATTTGATCTTTCTTTCATTTGGTCTTGTTCTCTTTATTTTATTTTATTTTTGGGTGTTGTGGTGGTGGTTGGTTGTTATCATTTTTTCAATCCTATTGTTTGATCCCTAATAAGGTTACCAAAGCCAAATTAAAATTCCCAATCCTATTTGACATCCTATACAATTTTCATTCTAATCAAAGCCCAATTAAACAAGTCCTATTACTACTCCTAGTTACCCACAACCCAATTACCCATTAACCCTAGAACCCCATATATATACATATATCTTCCCCCTCTCACAAACCCTAACCCTAATACCCTAACCCTCTACCTCTCTCTCCCGGCCTCTCTTTCCCTCTCCTTACTTGCGCCGCAACCCGACGCCGCACACCCCACCTACAGTCGATGCTAACCCCAGGCCGATCCCCACTCTCCTCCGGCTTGCATCATCCCGAGCCCCATCATCCTCCAGGCCGATCCCCCTCTTGGCCATCCTGACAACCTACACATCCCGACCACCACTACCATATAATCCCTTGCTCTCTCCCTCATTCTCTCTCTCGCCGGCATCGATCAACTCGTGGCCGCTAGCCACCATCACTGTCATCTCTCTCTTGATCATCTCTCTTTTGTGGAGTTTGTTCGTGTGGATATTTTTGCTCGAGTTTGCTTGGATTCATTCATTCGCGGATTTTCATTCGTAGATTTTGCTCGTTACTCTTGGTTTTCGTCGTTCTTCATCTTCGGTTAAGGCAAACAACTTGTACTCCAATTCATTTGTTTGATACAAGTCAAAAATACCACCTATAGTGTAGTTGGGTCTAGAGACGACTCTTGTTTGTGTTATTCTTGATGGGTTTTGTCTCTATTGTGAAAACTTGACCATAGTTGCCACACGACACAATATGGACATGAATTAGCTTAGGTTTTACCCGTTCTTAATTTGATCATGTATGTGAGACTTTTGTGAGAATTCGTGATTCGGTTGAGACCCATGTGATATACTTGGTGTGAACATGCTAGATACCCTAATTCATGAGGTTTGGACACTTGGTAAACTCAATTTCATGTTTGGTTGTGTTTTGAACAAGTTTTGTATGATATATGTTGAGTTGTTGTTAAAGGAAAAAAATCTGTATTTTGTCGCTAATCTGTTTTGTTTGCTGTTTTGCACTGTCTTGAAGTCAGTATCTTAATTTCGGTATAAAACATGAGTTTTAGAGAATTTCGTCTATTTTCAAACCCCTATGACCTTGCTTGATTTCGTTTCTGTATGTGTGAGTTATGATTGTTTTACTACAGAGGTGTAGATCTTTTCCAGATTTTGTTTTTTGATGAATTTGATGACTAAATGATTTTTGATACTTAAAATTAAATACTAGGTTGAATTCTTGAATAATTGAATCATGAATTGTGTGGTTAATCTAGTGTATATGTGTGTGTTCTTGATAAAGTTTACCATGCTATTATACCTACCATGCTGATTATGAAGTTTATTGACATAATGAAGTGGAACCCATCATGTTAGATCGCTTTATTTTATAAAATCTATTGAAAATCTGTTTGTTACTTGTTGTCTGGATTTTGCCTGTCATTTTTGACCGAGTATTTGATCTCAAAATTAATAACTTTCTCAATAAGAGTTGTAGATCTATGTCTCTAGTTTCCTGAACATCTAAGATCTTTAAATTCCGAGTTGTATTGCAAAAGTTATGATTATTTTAATACTGTCGTGTTTTATTTCGAGAATTTCTGATTCACGTATGTTTCAATGTTTAAACTATAAAAAAGCTAAATTAATGTTAGAATAATCTATATAATAAATTACAAAGAAAGCTATCAAGTGGCTCACAATCAATCCTCCCTAAAATCAAAGGCCTAGATCAAACCTTACAAAACATATTTTCCCTCCAAAATTTCAAACTCCAAAACCAATATTTTCTCCCCAAAACTAAAAAACTTATTACTTTATTACTATCTCTCTCTTCTTTCTTCACTTTTTCATATTTATCTCTTTCTCTCTCTCCATATCTCTCTCCCATTCTTTCTATATATACTTAAAAATTTAGATTTTCAGAATTTTAATGTTTTTTTTGCACATGTTATTTTGAAAATAATAAATATCTCTTCAAATCCACACTTAAAGTTTTAAGAAGTTAGATTTTATACCCCATTTATAATTATTTTTCAACATATACTAATGGAAACATGGACTTTTATTTACAACTAATTATTGTCATACTATTCAAACTTGAGCTACATAATTGTTGTTTTACTGTTTACAGGCTTTTCGTGTTTTATATCGTTCCGAAGACGTGCCGTAGGCACGTGCCCATGGGCAAATCTAGTGCTCTGATAATTTTTATAATGTTAGTTAACATGTTTAGGAGTCTAAAGAATATATTTGATGATTTTATAATTGAGTTTTCACTGATTCTAAAGATATAACAACTTGATGTTGATTTTCTGTCTGAATATATAACCTATAAAGAATGATGTATTTGACATAGCTACTGTTTTCGGATTTTGTATTTTAAATATGCGTTGGAATCGTATGGAAGTCTAGTTTTCAGAATTTCTGACATTTCAGTTTTCAATTCAATTTCTGTAGCAGTGGAAAAACTGATTTTTGTACAGTAACCTTTTGATGTCCAGAAATTCATTTTTCAGATTTTCTTAATATAATTATATATATCGTTGTATTGCATGAATTGAAGTGTATGTGTTGCATCGCATGATCCTAATGTACTTTTGTAATCATTCTATTTGGCTCATCCGAATTTATCATCCTATTGTTCCTCTATTGTTACTATCGTTCATCTCATGTCTTTAATTGCATAATGTAATGTTTGCATTGATAAAATAATTAACAAGTCGAGGTTTAAGGGATTGACTTAATTAAGTAGTGAACAATATAGTGACTGTGTCGACCAGTATTTTATCAATTGATTGTTGGAGCGCTGACTACGGCACCCCAATCTTTCGTGTATCGTATCAGTGTATCAGTGTATGACTGTATCAGTTAATCATTATAATGTATCGTGCAACAATATTATTATCGTATCAGTGATTATCGTACCGACACATGATCTCTAGAATTCACCACTAGAGTCTAAACGAAATTGCTTGTATGCATCGAACCTGTTGTATGGAACATATGGGACACAGAAGTACGTGCATTAGTTAGGATTAACAGACTTAAAAATTGACACAACATCGACATTGCATATTGAACATCAACGTTTCTATTGATATCAAATATTGTCTAAGTGTTATTGACATCGACCATTGAACAATGTTAACGAATATTAAATCATTGTTTATAACCATTGCATCGATTACCATAATATTGTGTATTGCTATTGTCCCTTATCTTTTATTCCTATTGATCCATTGAATTCATTGTTATATCGTTATTCCATTGTTCTTTGCTTTCTCTACTTGATGTCCATGACTTGCTCCAAGGGCAATTTTTCTTCTCTTTTTAGATGAAGTATTCACATGTGATCATGGAAAATTACTTGCAGGAATTGGAGAACAAGCTTTCTAAAGATTTATTGCTTTCTAGTTAATTATTATTTCATTGGACTTATTGTATTGAGACTTATTATTATCGTGATTGGATTTATTATTGTAGTGGGCTTATGATCCGGATATTATTATTTGTTTCCAGATGTTGGATTATTGTAGTTGGATATTTCATATTGTCTTATCCCAAGTATTATTGTTCATGTGATTATTATTATTGCCTGTGCAATTATTTTATATTGTTATTATTGTTGAGTTGAATGGGTAAACAGCTTATGGATGACGCAAGTCATTTGCTGGGCCAATGTCACGTGCTTGTATTCCATATTTTTGGGAAACAGGGTGTGACATTCAGACCTCCAACAACGAGGCAGAATACGAAGCCATGATCATTGGGCTCGTGCTAGCCCACAAGGCAGGGACAAGATGAGTGAGGGCCTTCAGTAACTCTCAGCTCATGGTCAATCACATTTCCGGGGATTAGAAAGCTCGTGATGCCCAGATGATCCAATACTTGGCACTTGTCAGGCAACTCTTGATGATCTTTGAGGGCGCTGCTATCGAGCAGATTCCGAGGGAGCAAAATAGTCAAGCCGATGCCTTGTCCAGGGTCGCCTCATCGTCCTTTGAGGGCCTAGGTCATGCTATCCTCATTAAGATCCTCCTCAAGCCTAGCATCGAGAAACCTGAGGTCCTTTGCATCTACCCACACATCAAATTTGGCACTTTGACGGATCCAGTCCAGAGCCAGGAAGACAAGAATCTGATCAGAAAGATTCCCCTTGATTGATAATGTACTCTTCAAGCGTTCATGCACTAAGGTGAGACCATATCTTCGATGTTTGAGTCACGATGAAGCCAAGTATGCACTCTAGGAGCTACACGAAGGAATTAGGGGAAAGCCATATGGGCAACAGGTCGCTCGCGAGGAAGGTACTTAACCACGGCTACTATTGGCCGACCATATTGCAAGACGCCCATGATCTTGTGAAAAGGTGTGGCCCCTGCCAAAGATTCTCTTTGATCATATGCTTTCTCCAAGCCGAACTCAAGTCACTTACCAGCCTGACCCCCTTTTTCCTTGTTGTGGATGGACCTTGTTGGCCCCTTTTCGAAGGCCACGGGCCAAAGATGCTTCCTCATAGTGGCCATCGACTACTTCACTAAGTGGGTCAAGGAAGAACCCTTGGCCACAATCACTGAATATCAAACCCAACAATTCTTCTGGGAACACATTATATGTCGGTTCGGGATCCCTAGCGTGCTTATCACCGATAACGGAACTCAATTTGCAGGCAAAATTTTTTGAAAGTTATGTGAAAACCTCGAAATCCAACAACGGTTCTCATCAATAGCTCATCCACAGTCAAAAGGTCAAGCCAATAATGCCAACCGCCAAATTCTTGAAGGTCTAAAAAATAGCTGGACAAATCTCCCAAGGGACTGTGGATCGACGAACTATCGAGCGTCCTCTGGTCATATCAAACAACCAATAGGATCCCCACGAGCAATTCCCCATTCAACCTGGCATACGGGACAGAGGCTGTCATCCCGCTCAAAATCGAGCTTCCTTTGCCTAGGATCATGGGCTACAATAAGGAATCCAATTAGAGCTACCACAGGGCCAACTTGGACCTAGTCGATGAAATCTATGAAAAAATCCATCATTAAAACAAATATCTATCAACAGCGGACTGAAAGGTTCTACAGCAAGAAAGTGCGTCCGATCGCCATCAAGGATGGTGACCTTGTACTCAAAAAGCTCGTTATTTCCCACCCCGCCACGAAAGGAAAACTGGCCCCAAACAGGGAGGGCCTGTGCAAGGTCTCCCAAGTGGTACGCCCGGCACGTTCCGACACGAAGATTTGGGGGCAGGATAGTCAAGAGGCCATGGAACGCAGAGCATCTTATTAAGTTTCATGAGGGACTGTAGGAGCATCTGTGGTTGTAATCGGCGCTATGTTCTATTCCTTTTTGTGTAATCAGGCAAGCAAATGCAATGAACATTTTTTCATAATTCGAGTCAGAATGTCTCCTGTTTACTTCTCCTAACGAGAGATTTTTCAATCTCTCACTGTTGGTGTCTGCCCTAAAGGCCAGTTGTGTATTCACATTACTAGTTTACATTGCATTATGACATATATTTCTTATATGAGGTATTTCATTTATTGTGTTGTTTATTGTGATTGATTATATGTGCATAATAAAGTCCTTAGAATAGTAGGTTCAATACCATGGGATATCAAGTGTATGACTTGATTGTGAGATCCTATTAGTTGTAATCA
This sequence comes from Hemerocallis citrina, assembly GCA_017893485.1. Taxonomy (NCBI): domain Eukaryota; kingdom Viridiplantae; phylum Streptophyta; class Magnoliopsida; order Asparagales; family Asphodelaceae; genus Hemerocallis; species Hemerocallis citrina. The sequence goes on from CM030368.1 coordinate 82,798,394, forward strand.
GAACACTATTCTTAAATGTCCCTAGTCAAATATTATTGTGAATTAGGACAACAATAATGCATAGAGACTAGTATGTGCATAGACTGATGACCATATCTCACGGGTCATGGATATGAGATATCAAGTCTTCACATGGGTACATATTAGAGTAATAATATACTGGACGGACCCACCATGAGAACGCTGCATGGATCGTTACGTGAGTGTCATAAGCGATTCACATAGTGACCATGGTATATGTAGTCCTTCGACTTGAAGTCACTACGGTTCCCTACATGAGAAGTTATATGTTTTAATGTCATCAAACATTTCCTGCAATAAGGTGATTATAAAGTCGACTATTGGATATACTACAAATCATGCGGAAGGATGTGAGTGACTTAGATAGGATTTGTCCCTTTTGCATAACAAGAGAGATATCTATGGGTCCCTTGATTGAGTGAGACTGCAAAATGCATGGTCGTGCTCAAATGAGTCAATATGAGATATTGAGCTCATTTGTTTTAGTAAGACTATTCGGACATCAAGAAACCAAAGATTGAACTATACAAGGGTGACACACCCTATGCCTTGTGGTCAATTAAGAAATCTGGACAAAGGGACTAGACTACATGGTAACATTGGTCACGGATAGGTTATATCAAGTCACTGACATTCCCACTACTTGAGTAGCAGTGATGTATTGCTAGATATCGCTCACCGTTTGTAATACTAGAATATGATTTTAGTATCACTATCAACGTAATGGGAACCTACAGGGTCACAAACTTAGAATTGATCGAAATTGGGATTTAAATTCATAAGATGAATTTAATTGGGGATCCAATTAAGACCAGACTCCTGACATTGGTTGGACATTTATAGATTAAATGGGCTGACTAAAGTTCAGAGGCCCACACACGAATCTGACCCAGGTCGGATTGTGAGCCCAACAAGCGCATTACTCTCATAGGGTTGATTTTCTGCAGCTATATATATGATACATATTAGTAGAAAAGTTACACATATGAGAAAACCCTAGCCGTCACAGAAATTGTGAGTGAGAAATCATGAGGAACAGCCCCATCCCGAAGCTAGCACCGCGGCATGAGGAAAGCTTGATTTTGATCCATTTGTGTGGATACCGTAAAGGCACCGCAACATTGCAGTGCTGTGATCAACAAATCTTGGAGACAACAGATCCATCCTTAAGATATAACTCCTAAACACGTTTTATGATTTTTGCATGGACCCATGGCTAGGTTTCAATATTTTGTAATTTTTCTGCTATGTATTCAATCAGTGTTTGTCATTGAAACCTAACACTCACGTCCTCGCCACTCGGCTCGGACTTCTATCTCTAACAAGAGCGTGGTCATAAGCAAAGCTTAGTCCATGTTTTCATAGCCGTCGATATATGGAATAAGCTAGTAAGTCAGGTGGAGGACATGTGGCTCGGTGCTCTTGGTGATTGCTCAGCTCACTCATAGGTTATTTGGAGTCCAGATTTATCGGATTTCGGGCTAGCTCCCAATCGTGCCTTCCCAGATAAAGATTCATTTTGTCCATTTCTAGTCTGGAAGAAAAAGTTCCGCCCAGTCTTTTGATAGTATGTAAGCACCCGACCTCCCCAGTGATTCCGATCAGACGAAGCTTTGATCAGCAGAACTGGCATCTGTCTACTGGATCGGTAGCAGTGTGAGGGGAATATCCCCACCTCGGAAGATGATCGCCCGGAGAGTTTCTTTCGTCGATTTCACCTCTCCCACGCCCAATCTTTACATCAGTGGACGGTGTAGATATGATTTGACTAGAGGGTTGAGATTCGGAAGAATGGGAATAAACAATGGTGCTAGACGGACCCAGCCAAAAGCCAGACTTGGAATCGGCTATGCCAACAGGCACAGACTTTAACTATCATCCGTCTAAAGACCTAAATCTGTAGCCTAGCTAGTGCGCCCGATTTCTCAATCTCCCATGTTCTCGCCTCTTGACATGGACTTCCAGTCCTAATGAAAGATTTCTCAATCTCTCACGTCCTCGCCGCTTGGCTTGGACTTCTACCCCTAAAAAGAGATTTCTCAAATCTCTCATCCTCGCCGTTCGGCGTGCTCCTCGAGCCATCATCCAGTTTATAACAAGTTGCGCTATGTTTGACGCTCGACATGCTCCTCGAGCCGGCAGCCAGCTTTTTTACAAGCTGGCTACGCTCAATGCTCGGAAGATGAAACACCTTACATTCATCAACGTCACCTCGCCGACACACTCAAATCGTGGCCGTACTCAAAAAGCTGAAGGATCATCTATATAATAAATTACAAAGAAAGCTATCAAGTGGCTCACAATCAATCCCTCCCAAAATCAAAGGCCCATATCAAACCTCACAAAACACATTTTTCCTCCAAAACTCAAATTCAAATATCCCACCCAAAACATTTTTTTAATCATTTTTTTCTCTCTCTCTCCCCTTTCCTCCTCTATTCAAAAAATTAAGAATTTTTTTAAAAAATTTTTTTAAAAAAAAATTAAAAAACTAAAACAAATTAAAAATTTGAAAACTTTAAAAATAATTCAAAAAAATCATATAATATGTTTTTTGCTCTATGTTTGCTACTTTAATTAATTTGTTGGACCTCCAAAACTATTATATATGATCAAATAAGGTGCACCGTGCTGAAGACGTACCGTAGGCACGTGTCAACGGGCAAACCTAGTTTTATTACAACATATAGAATTTTATTGTTTCAATCAGCCAAGCTGCAACAGTTATTAGTACAACCATGTTGTAAGAGGTATGAAAATTACAACTGTTGCAATCTCGGTCTAATCTCCCTCTTGAGGGGCCTTAGGACTGACGCAAACCAGTTCGAGCCCAATCGAACGCGTCTTCTTGCTGACGAGCCCACCAGGATCCCTCGGGGTCGCTAATGTAGACACTCCAGCAACAGAGCTCTGGGCATCCCCCGGTCTCGCTACTCCAGCCTCAGGGTCAGGGACAGGCCTCTAACGGAGGGTTAACCGCTTTCGAAACGGGTTCAGATCTATCAGCTCCGAGCATGACCATCAACTGTTGTATCTCTAATTCCTTTCTTCATTATAATCTCGCAAAGGAATGATTCAGACATCGGCCGCCGGGTGGAAGTACCGGACATCAACCATCTGCTCTCAGTGCTCCCCAAGTCACGGTTGGCAATAGTTTTCTTTAGACGTGCCGACTCCAAGCTCAGTTCATTCGACTTATTCATGAAATAAGAAACAGCTATCTCCCGATCACGGGCCTGTTTGCGATAGTGCACCAACACAGACTCTATGGATTTCAGCCCGCCCCTAAGGTGCTCCACCTCAGCATCATGAGGGTCGGCCACGAAGGGATCGTTCATCTGACACAAAGAAGGAAATAGCATATCATTCTGAGCGACATAAACTTGGCTAAATCACAAAAGGTCACATCCCATATTACGCCAAAAAATTCAAGTCAAAGAGTTCGGCCAAAAATTCACTTCATTCATCAAAATTCTTCCAAAAAAGTGGTGGTCAGTCCGCATTCGGCAAATACAATAAAAGGGGGGGGCACCTTTTCATCAGCCGTCGCATCGACGTCGGGGTCGACCACCCCCGATACGTTCTCCTCGACCAGTGGTACTCCCCCCCCACCTCACGTCTCCCCGGGGCATCTTTGGATGCTCGGGAAATTTCATGGCATAATGGAACTCCTCGAACTGACACTTGGGGTAGTAGAACAAGACGTGCTCAAGAGTCCGGTTGTACGCCTTGTCCTAGGCCTCGATAACCTTATCCATGGCGGCGTTCGTTGTCTTCTTAATCTCCATGGTGGTCGCCTTCTTTATTTCCCGCTCTGTCAGGACTCGGTCATCGGCAAGGGAAGCAAGGTCAGAGTTAAAGGCCTACTCATGTGACTCGGATGCATCCAGCTTTAGCTTCAGGTCCTTCATCTCACACTTGTACCGTTGAGCATTCTTCACCCCCTGCTAGAGCTCGTGGGTGTGCAGCCTCTTCATCTGGGCTTCGGCCTTTGATGCCTGCGAACGATTGGCTAAGACTTAGAAAGGTCAAACAGAAAAAGTCTCAATGAAATAGAATGAGAGGTTGGAAGAAACCTTACCACCACGTTGGCCTGAGCCCACCTCATTTAGCATGACTCGATAGCCTCAATCGCTAGGGCCTCCCTATTGCGTGGCTGGGCCAAGTGTTCCACCACCTCAATTTTGGTCATCGTGTCGGCCGCCTTCACTGCCCAGTTGGGAGCCCACGGTTTGAGGCCCTCTTCTCCCATGTTCTCCTGGACTGCGGGGTGGATGAGCGGGATACTGCCCCTCAAAACGTCTGTAACCTTAAGGTTACTTGAAATCGGTGCCTCCTTCACAGAGTTTGGGGTACCAGCAACCGAGAGGGCCCTCTGCTTCTTGGACTTCGGGTCAGAAATCCCCTCGGAACCCCCCTGAGAGGGCCACTTCCGCTGCTTTGCCTGGTCGGTAGCTCTCTGCTTGGCCAGTTGTGCCCTCCTCACGTCAATGGCTGCATCATCCATTGCTATGAAAAAAGAAAAAGAACCATAAGAACGAAGGGAAAAGTTGAACGAAAAGGAAACAAAAAACGTACAAGGGACAATGGGGCTCAGTCTAATCCTAGCCAAGTGTTTCTCAATCACGTTCGGCCAGCCGATGCAGCGACGATCCAATCCACGTCGGCCAACTCCTCGTCCGACAAGTCTTTTCTCTTCAAATGCTTATGATTCGGCTTGTAAAAATTCCAATTCATGGGAATTTCCCATTGTAACATCCCAAATTTTTTTTTCTTCCAAAACTAAGTCTCCAAATTCAATTCTTTCAATTTCTATATCACTTTAATCATAAACTAAGAAAGTTATATTTCAGGGAAAATTTTGACAGAGTCTCCCCTGTAAATTTTGCCCCGAAACACAAAAAGCTTACGGAATTCTGCTCAAAATTCCGTAGCTCACAAAATATACAATAAATTTACGGGCTCCCCAGGCCAAAATGAGCAGAAACATACAGGCAATAATATATAATGCTCTGGGGGCCAAACTCATAACGAATTATCAAATATCAAATAAAAACCATAAATTTTGTTGAAAACAAGGTAAAATTTTTAGAAAAGTCTTTGTAAAACTTACCACAGAGTCCAGTACTCCACAACGACATGGGTACGGGTCACAAACATACCACACCACCCCACACTACACTCATCATCATCATATACCTGCTTATACATCCATAATACAATTTAAATCATAAATTTCACTATTCTTATAACTAAATAATACAAAATTTTAAAATACAAAGTTATACTATCACTCCACGCCTCACCTCTGCACTGATGAGAACCTGCAACAGTGGGGGATCTAGGGTAGTCCTCAGACTCCCCTAACCCCCCAAAACACTAAGGGGTTAGCCATTTCTGGTGTGAGTATAATTACTAATCTAACGACAAATTAAAATAGTATAAAGAAAATACTTAAACTTACAAATACCAAATTAAAATAATGCCACCTGAATCCTGAACACAACCACATCGTCGATACAGTGATAAATCACATACTTTGCCAATCCTGCATTCAATTATTTAATTATCCATACTTCCCACATTTCATAATACACTTCACATCAACCTCGTATAGATATATACATATACTTATCTTACATTCGCATAATACGAATATTCATCTTTCCACACTTCTCATCATATCAGCATTTCACTATTTATATTAACATAACTACATGATGTTATTACATCATTTCTCCAACTCTATTTAGCCATGCGTTTTATTTACTTATATTATGTCATCAACACACACATTCATCCTGGAAGTTGTGCCGAGGCAGGTAGTTCCCACCATTTCCACGGAAATAGCAGGCGAGTAGTTCCCCGACACACTTCCAAGGTACACAAACTCCTATCACAACATACTTTCTTTACTAACCATTGTCATATCCAATCTCATAAAACAGGTATTTATTTTATTATGTTATAAAAGTATCACATCATAAACATATGCATCTATTCTCATACTACCCCATTCCTTCATTTCTCATGTCATAATTACCACATCTCATTGCCCATGGGAGTTACTCACATTTCATCACATCATTAACACCTCATTAATTAGAATACTTATACTCATTGCATCAAAACCATGTTTTATAGCTCATTCACATCTTATTATATCACTTTAGTAATTACTTTTTCTTATAACAATACATCTTATTATCATTCTCACTTAATCCCCCAAACACACTCTGGGGCCACCACATATCACATCCCATAGCCGGTAGCTTGGGTAATAATCACTGTACCTCAAACACACAGTTTGGGTAATATCACATCACATCTCAAGCCGATAGCTTGATTATTAATTTCACTTCAATCACTTATCATCTTTACTTCACTTTATTTCTCATTTCTATTAATCATTACCACTATTATATCCATTCACCCTGCGAATTATGCCAAGGCAGGTAGTTCCCACAATTTCCACTGACATTGCGGGCAGGTAGTTCCTTGACACAATTCCAAGGTACAACTCATATCAACTGTATTTTACTTAAATGATCACACACATAATACAATCACTCCATATTATTCATGATAACACATCTCTTTTATTATTGCCATCTTAAATTAATCACAAGCGGCATTTATCACTTCTTTTCATATATTAACTCATAGCACGTTCACTTTTACATTTACTTCATTCACACAATTTTCTTTTCCACACACAGTTCACATTTCACTATCCACTTTCTTTTTCACGCACAATTCACAATTTACTATCCACTTCCTCTTACTACCACATCTATTATTAACACTTATTTATTTTATTAGTTTGTCGACCAGTGAGCCACAGTATCCCACTATACTGAAAGCCGACAGCCCAGTAAAACACGCGGACCGATGCTCACACAGAGTCTTACTCGTCCGAGGCTACGTCTTCCTCCCAGCCTATGCCAGCGAGGGAACTCCGCACCCCAGGTAAACTGGGTACTTCCTCGCGACGTCTGTCATCGAGGGAAAAACTCCGCACCCCAGGTAAACTGGGTACTTCCTCGCGACGTCTGTCATCGAGGGAAAAAACTCCGCACCCCAGGTAAACTGGGTACTTCCTCGCGACGTCTGTCATCGAGGGAAAAACTCCGCACTCCAGGTAAACTGGGTACTTCCTCGCGACGTCTGTCATCGAGGGAAAAACTCCGCACCCCAGGTAAACTGGGTACTTCCTCGCGACGTCTGTCATCGAGGGAAAAACTCCGCACCCCAGGTAAACTGGGTACTTCCTCCCAGCCGACAGCCAGGAGGGAACTCCGCACCCCAGGTAAACTGGGTACTTCCTCGCGACGTCTGTCATCGAGGGAAAAACTCCGCACCCCAGGTAAACTGGGTACTTCCTCGCGACGTCTGTCATCGAGGGAAAAACTCCGCACCCCAGGTAAACTGGGTACTTCCTCGCGACGTCTGTCATCGAGGGAAAAACTCCGCACCCCAGGTAAACTGGGTACTTCCTCGCGACAGCTGTCATCGAGGGAAACCGGGCCTCAAGCCGATAGCTTGGGCGATAAAACTCCGCACCCCAGATAAACTGGGTACTTCCTCCCAGCCGAAGCTAGGAGGGAAAAACTCCGCACCCCAAGCCGGTCCTTGGGTATTAGGAGGTCTAGCCCAAACCCCCAGGATTGCTGTAGGTACTGGTCAACAAAGCCATCTGTTATTAGCATTAATCATTACATCTTTCCATTTTACTTTATCACACAAGTGCTTCACTTATTTCTTCAAGAATAACTACCACTTTGATTTTAGTCACGTATATTGATAACACATTTAATTAACACTTACCATCTTACCTTTTATCTTACCATTCGATGAACATATGATGTCCACGATATTGATTATCATCTCGTTGTATCATATATACATATACACACACCATGTCATTTATCATAGAAACCATCATGTTATTTAATTTACCATAGCATCACCCATTATGAATACCATGTCATTCACTACTTCATTAAATCTCATATAAACATATACCAAGTCATTTATCATATAAACCAAAATGTCATATTATTGCCCATTAATTCATTTCAAACATAGTTAAAGTGTAAACATGTACCCAATTATTAATTTCATCAATTCTTGCATCACACATCATAATCATCTATATATATAGATTACAATAAACACCACATGGGCAGATTTCCCATCATAAGGGGCCAAAAACACTTATTTCCTCTAATTAAATGTTATAATATCTAATTATAGCATAATAGCTCATACATCCTGTTTCATATAAGTAAAATCACTTATAAGGGCTTATATGCCCCCAAAACATGCACCAACATGTACTACAATTACACGGGTCTTCAAAACATGATCACAATCACTAATTTCGTCTAATTACATCTTATAACATCCATCCATGGCATGCTAGCCCATACATCAGGCTCTGCATATACCCGATTGCCTATATCGGCCTATATACCCCAAAAACATGCACAAAACATGCACGGGGTAAAAATACGCATAAATAATTTAATATATTTAGTTTTTATACATCAACACATCACATTAACCCATAATATAGGTTTTATATACTTAAAATAGTTAATTTCATCAAATATCTCAAAATCCCATTTTCGGGCCTTAAAAATCCGTATTTTTCGGAAAATTGAGTTTTTAGCATAACTTCTATCAAGTATATCGAAATGCCACGAAATTTGGCCACAATATAGAATATACCTAATTACAACATACTCACCTGACGGCTCGAGCAAATGATGTCCCACGTCCGTCCTGTAGCCAGTCGAAGTTCGACTTTTTCCTCCTAATTGAAAAATTATAGGACCGATTAGTTTAAAACTCAAAACTCAACTTACGAATCTCCAAATTTGAATCCGTCTTCACCCACACGTCACAAATGACATATGTAGGTGTGCTACATCGATAGATTTTGAATTCGGGTTCTAATACAAATACTCCCTTATTGATCGGAGGCTTTCTACTAAGAAAAATTCACATTTTCTAAATTCCTTAATCCCCTTCGTCCTAATCTCACATATTAGGGTTAATAATAATAATAATACTCAACTACACCTCCGAACCCATCAAATTCTCACTAAATCTCGCTCGGGCATTTCATCGAACACCCGGCGTGCACTTTTCACCTATAGTCTATTTCACTCAATTTAATTGAGCTTAAGCCTATAAAAATCATCCTAAATTTATATTAATACTTTCATAATACTCTACCCCCCTCGCATGCATTTTCTACAATTATTTGGATCGAGTTTTCTACCCGATTTCAGAAACTCTATAATTTGAGTTTATGCCAAAATCACTACTTCCCATTTTATTCTAATGGCTCACTAAAATTTTTACCACCATCTAAAGGATATTTCTAATGTATATATATCTCTATTTTACAAATCCAAAATCCTAATTTACTAACAACTTGTAATTTTTCTAACAATCCACTAATTCCCTAAATCTTCCACTTCCAACACCTCTAAATCTCTCTACCATCATAATCCTATTCAATAAAACTAATCACACTAAATTTTATACGAATAAATAAATTAGGGTATACCTTTTCGGAATCCTTTTGAAAATCTGACACTTCCACGATGTAGAGAACCCCTCAATTAGCATACTCTTCAATTTAATTCGAATTTGGTGGAGAAACGAAGTGGATTGGAGGAGAGAGGGAGAGACCGAAGTGGGGTTCGGTTGGCTTCGATCGGATCAGAAAAGAAAGAAAGAAGGGAGAAGGAAGAAGGAGAGAAAAGTGAGGGGTTTTAAGAAAATAATTTCCAAACTGATCCACTATGGAAAATAATTACCAAACTGGTCCACTTTTGAAAATATTTACCAAAATTAGTCCATAACTGGTCTATTTTGGAAAATATTTGGATTGAGGACAAATTACACTAAGGTGTTCTCCCATTATAGTAGTAGAGATAAAATTATAATAATAATAATATTTTTATAAATGGATATTTACAAATAGACCCCTAGACCTCCAAAATATTTCAAGTAAACCCAACTCTTTTCTTTAATAGCACCAACAATACAAAATACATTGCAATCATCTCGCAATAATCCTTTAAAATTATAAAATAAAACAAACAATATTTATTCACATAAAATCTCGACTCATAGCTTCAATATATAGCAATAATACCAATCTACCATAAATATCCCTACCGATATCAATATTTAAATAAAATATATCAAAAATAATTTTCACCACTCAAAATATATTAAAAACAGACATTTTCGATATTTTAAAAATTCGAGGTGTTACATTCTACACACCTCAAAAGAAGCTCGTCCTCGAGCTATAGGGGTTAAGAAAACTCCCGGAGCGATTTCAAGATACCTCCTCCATGCCATTACCTAGGATTTCCAGGTACATTATCAACATCAAACCTTCATTGCACCATTAACAACTACCCAGCTGGTCGTCGGGTTAACTGCACTATGGCTTTACAATAACTACTAGTTTCATAGGATATCACATCCAATGCCACATCCAGCTATCTTCGATCTACAACGGCTCCACACTTGAGATAGATCTCTCGCAATTTTCTCGACATAGAAACAAGAAATACATCCAGAATACCCGATATCTCCAAAATAAACTTCAAACAATATACCACAGTTCTCATTCTTTCTATAACTCTACAGGGCCATCATACCTCGGGTCTAACTTTTTCCGGTTTCTAAAACGACGTACTCCATGAATAAAGGATACTTTCAAGAATACCCACATTTTCAATTTCTAACTTCAAGAGGCTTTCACCCTTTCTTTTGTCGACTACACACCTCAAAAGAGGTTTATCCATACTCACCCGATAATTAATATTCTTCCTCGTTCCGGTCCATTAAAATATTCTCCTAGAATCTTGATATATCTTCATGCCACCAGGATAGACAATATACTTAATATAATGAACAATCTCTGTCACCTGCTACCACAAAGCATCCACATCAAGAACAAGTCTACGATAATGACAAAAATTTTCCTACTGCCTCAAGATATAAGCCACAAGCATGCCTTCAGGCATCAAACTCCACCTGATCCGATACTACATGCACTCCCTTCTCGGGATGATCAAAACATGAGCTGTCGTTCATCTTCCCTTAACCCTTGAAAATATCTCTCCATGCGGTTCGGATCATACCAACGGCTCATTCTTTATGATAAAATGAGTTATCGATACAACAATAAGGGAAAACCGAGGAATAAACCTCCGATAATAGCCACTTAAAACCAAGAAACTATGAATTTCCAACACATCCAATGGTTACTTCCCGTCTTTTTACCATTTATAATTCTCTTCAGATCCATAAATACGCCTTCAACGGATACAATGTGTCCCAAAATTCACACTTCTCGCCTCCATAATTGGCAATTTACAGACATAGCATACCACTTTCGGCCCCAACCTATCGACCAGTGCTCCACCAAACAGCAATTATACACCAAATATCATTCACATATACAATCATACCCTGTCAGTATAAGGGTGAAAGGTCCAATTCGTCAAATTTATAAAAACTGCAGGGATGTTCGCCAGTCCCAAGATATCACTAAGAACTCATATAATTCATACCGAGTACGAAAAACAATTCCTTGGATGTTTTCCCTCTCTCGGGATTATCTGATAGTACTCGGTGTGCCACTCTAATCGGGAGATTAATGACACTCCCCGCAACTAACCCAACCAATTATCTATTCTCAACAATAAATACTTAATAATCCCCTTACTTAACACACCTTCTCGGTGAACTATCTTCCTTGTTACAAAACTGCCGAGTGCCCAATGGCGTATCACTTCAACCGATAATCCTTTCCAAAAGCATCACCTCAAATTCTCCTTCATCTCTCCTTATTCCTAAAGTGCTAGAGCACAAGCTGATTTAGAATTAGGAGTCATACCAATATCAAATCGATTTTGAACTTTCACCAGGGTGAGGGACCAAAAACCCCATCGAATAAATTAGAAACTTGGCAAACCACATCAACAATCTCAATCACCGCCTTAGATATTTCCACCAAACCCAACGAGTATAATTTCATCGTCCAAGGCATTAGATACAATCAAAACTGGGTTTCATCGGGCTATCTCATCCGAATCCTCCCTCCACCACACCCCAACTACGCAGATGACCTACATAACCTTCTACAACCAATCAATCTTTCCAAATATAGGATAAAACCATAACCACACATCACTCCTCAAAAATATACACCTACAGAACATATGTCCATAGGACCTACACCAGATCTCCTGGGAATAGTCCCTTACGGCACACAACAATCAATTTACTATAATACTCCAATAGTGTGCAAATTCACACTGGGATTTCTACAGAAATCAACCCATATGCAGGGTCATGAGGGGAAATGCTGACTCAAGGTCAGACCAAAGTCTAGTGGGGATCACACCATTCCACGATAGAATCCATTCTTCAACAAAACACCCACATAAACCACACTCTCTATCTCCAACTAAGCATTAATGAACCCATACTCACATAGCAAGATCACTAGGATTAACAAATTCCCAGTTAACCTAAGCTCTGATACCAACTGTAACATCCCAAATTTTTTTTTCTTCCAAAACTAAGTCTCCAAATTCAATTCTTTCAATTTCTATATCACTTTAATCATAAACTAAGAAAGTTATATTTCAGGGAAAATTTTGACAGAGTCTCCCCTGTAAATTTTGCCCCGAAACACAAAAAGCTTACGGAATTCTGCTCAAAATTCCGTAGCTCACAAAATATACAATAAATTTACGGGCTCCCCAGGCCAAAATGAGCAGAAACATACAGGCAATAATATATAATGCTCTGGGGGCCAAACTCATAACGAATTATCAAATATCAAATAAAAACCATAAATTTCGTTGAAAACAAGGTAAAATTTTTAGAAAAGTCTTTGTAAAACTTACCACAGAGTCCAGTACTCCACAACGACATGGGTACGGGTCACAAACATACCACACCACCCCACACTACACTCATCATCATCATATACCTGCTTATACATCCATAATACAATTTAAATCATAAATTTCACTATTCTTATAACTAAATAATACAAAATTTTAAAATACAAAGTTATACTATCACTCCACGCCTCACCTCTGCACTGATGAGAACCTGCAACAGTGGGGGATCTAGGGTAGTCCTCAGACTCCCCTAACCCCCCAAAACACTAAGGGGTTAGCCATTTCTGGTGTGAGTATAATTACTAATCTAACGACAAATTAAAATAGTATAAAGAAAATACTTAAACTTACAAATACCAAATTAAAATAATGCCACCTGAATCCTGAACACAACCACATCGTCGATACAGTGATAAATCACATACTTTGCCAATCCTGCATTCAATTATTTAATTATCCATACTTCCCACATTTCATAATACACTTCACATCAACCTCGTATAGATATATACATATACTTATCTTACATTCGCATAATACGAATATTCATCTTTCCACACTTCTCATCATATCAGCATTTCACTATTTATATTAACATAACTACATGATGTTATTACATCATTTCTCCAACTCTATTTAGCCATGCGTTTTATTTACTTATATTATGTCATCAACACACACATTCATCCTGGAAGTTGTGCCGAGGCAGGTAGTTCCCACCATTTCCACGGAAATAGCAGGCGAGTAGTTCCCCGACACACTTCCAAGGTACACAAACTCCTATCACAACATACTTTCTTTACTAACCATTGTCATATCCAATCTCATAAAACAGGTATTTATTTTATTATGTTATAAAAGTATCACATCATAAACATATGCATCTATTCTCATACTACCCCATTCCTTCATTTCTCATGTCATAATTACCACATCTCATTGCCCATGGGAGTTACTCACATTTCATCACATCATTAACACCTCATTAATTAGAATACTTATACTCATTGCATCAAAACCATGTTTTATAGCTCATTCACATCTTATTATATCACTTTAGTAATTACTTTTTCTTATAACAATACATCTTATTATCATTCTCACTTAATCCCCCAAACACACTCTGGGGCCACCACATATCACATCCCATAGCCGGTAGCTTGGGTAATAATCACTGTACCTCAAACACACAGTTTGGGTAATATCACATCACATCTCAAGCCGATAGCTTGATTATTAATTTCACTTCAATCACTTATCATCTTTACTTCACTTTATTTCTCATTTCTATTAATCATTACCACTATTATATCCATTCACCCTGCGAATTATGCCAAGGCAGGTAGTTCCCACAATTTCCACTGACATTGCGGGCAGGTAGTTCCTTGACACAATTCCAAGGTACAACTCATATCAACTGTATTTTACTTAAATGATCACACACATAATACAATCACTCCATATTATTCATGATAACACATCTCTTTTATTATTGCCATCTTAAATTAATCACAAGCGGCATTTATCACTTCTTTTCATATATTAACTCATAGCACGTTCACTTTTATATTTACTTCATTCACACAATTTTCTTTTCCACACACAGTTCACATTTCACTATCCACTTTCTTTTTCACGCACAATTCACAATTTACTATCCACTTCCTCTTACTACCACATCTATTATTAACACTTATTTATTTTATTAGTTTGTCGACCAGTGAGCCACAGTATCCCACTATACTGAAAGCCGACAGCCCAGTAAAACACGCGGACCGATGCTCACACAGAGTCTTACTCGTCCGAGGCTACGTCTTCCTCCCAGCCTATGCCAGCGAGGGAACTCCGCACCCCAGGTAAACTGGGTACTTCCTCGCGACGTCTGTCATCGAGGGAAAAACTCCGCACCCCAGGTAAACTGGGTACTTCCTCGCGACGTCTGTCATCGAGGGAAAAACTCCGCACCCCAGGTAAACTGGGTACTTCCTCGCGACGTCTGTCATCGAGGGAAAAACTCCGCACCCCAGGTAAACTGGGTACTTCCTCGCGACGTCTGTCATCGAGGGAAAAACTCCGCACCCCAGGTAAACTGGGTACTTCCTCCCAGCCGACAGCCAGGAGGGAACTCCGCACCCCAGGTAAACTGGGTACTTCCTCGCGACGTCTGTCATCGAGGGAAAAACTCCGCACCCCAGGTAAACTGGGTACTTCCTCGCGACGTCTGTCATCGAGGGAAAAACTCCGCACCCCAGGTAAACTGGGTACTTCCTCGCGACGTCTGTCATCGAGGGAAAAACTCCGCACCCCAGGTAAACTGGGTACTTCCTCGCGACAGCTGTCATCGAGGGAAACCGGGCCTCAAGCCGATAGCTTGGGCGATAAAACTCCGCACCCCAGATAAACTGGGTACTTCCTCCCAGCCGAAGCCAGGAGGGAAAAACTCCGCACCCCAAGCCGGTCCTTGGGTATTAGGAGGTCTAGCCCAAACCCCCAGGATTGCTGTAGGTACTGGTCAACAAAGCCATCTGTTATTAGCATTAATCATTACATCTTTCCATTTTACTTTATCACACAAGTGCTTCACTTATTTCTTCAAGAATAACTACCACTTTGATTTTAGTCACGTATATTGATAACACATTTAATTAACACTTACCATCTTACCTTTTATCTTACCATTCGATGAACATATGATGTCCACGATATTGATTATCATCTCGTTGTATCATATATACATATACACACACCATGTCATTTATCATAGAAACCATCATGTTATTTAATTTACCATAGCATCACCCATTATGAATACCATGTCATTCACTACTTCATTAAATCTCATATAAACATACACCAAGTCATTTATCATATAAACCAAAATGTCATATTATTGCCCATTAATTCATTTCAAACATAGTTAAAGTGTAAACATGTACCCAATTATTAATTTCATCAATTCTTGCATCACACATCATAATCATCTATATATATAGATTACAATAAACACCACATGGGCAGATTTCCCATCATAAGGGGCCAAAAACACTTATTTCCTCTAATTAAATGTTATAATATCTAATTATAGCATAATAGCTCATACATCCTGTTTCATATAAGTAAAATCACTTATAAGGGCTTATATGCCCCCAAAACATGCACCAACATGTACTACAATTACACGGGTCTTCAAAACATGATCACAATCACTAATTTCGTCTAATTACATCTTATAACATCCATCCATGGCATGCTAGCCCATACATCAGGCTCTGCATATACCCGATTGCCTATATCGGCCTATATACCCCAAAAACATGCACAAAACATGCACGGGGTAAAAATACGCATAAATAATTTAATATATTTAGTTTTTATACATCAACACATCACATTAACCCATAATATAAGTTTTATATACTTAAAATAGTTAATTTCATCAAATATCTCAAAATCCCATTTTCGGGCCTTAAAAATCCGTATTTTTCGGAAAATTGAGTTTTTAGCATAACTTCTATCAAGTATATCGAAATGCCACGAAATTTGGCCACAATATAGAATATACCTAATTACAACATACTCACCTGACGGCTCGAGCAAATGATGTCCCACGTCCGTCCTGTAGCCAGTCGAAGTTCGACTTTTTCCTCCTAATTGAAAAATTATAGGACCGATTAGTTTAAAACTCAAAACTCAACTTACGAATCTCCAAATTTGAATCCGTCTTCACCCACACGTCACAAATGACATATGTAGGTGTGCTACATCGATAGATTTCGAATTCGGGTTCTAATACAAATACTCCCTTATTGATCGGAGGCTTTCTACTAAGAAAAATTCACATTTTCTAAATTCCTTAATCCCCTTCGTCCTAATCTCACATATTAGGGTTAATAATAATAATAATACTCAACTACACCTCCGAACCCATCAAATTCTCACTAAATCTCGCTCGGGCATTTCATCGAACACCCGGCGTGCACTTTTCACCTATAGTCTATTTCACTCAATTTAATTGAGCTTAAGCCTATAAAAATCATCCTAAATTTATATTAATACTTTCATAATACTCTACCCCCCTCGCATGCATTTTCTACAATTATTTGGATCGAGTTTTCTACCCGATTTCAGAAACTCTATAATTTGAGTTTATGCCAAAATCACTACTTCCCATTTTATTCTAATGGCTCACTAAAATTTTTACCATCATCTAAAGGATATTTCTAATGTATATATATCTCTATTTTACAAATCCAAAATCCTAATTTACTAACAACTTGTAATTTTTCTAACAATCCACTAATTCCCTAAATCTTCCACTTCCAACACCTCTAAATCTCTCTACCATCATAATCCTATTCAATAAAACTAATCACACTAAATTTTATACGAATAAATAAATTAGGGTATACCTTTTCGGAATCCTTTTGAAAATCTGACACTTCCACGATGTAGAGAACCCCTCAATTAGCATACTCTTCAATTTAATTCGAATTTGGTGGAGAAACGAAGTGGATTGGAGGAGAGAGGGAGAGACCGAAGTGGGGTTCGGTTGGCTTCGATCGGATCAGAAAAGAAAGAAAGAAGGGAGAAGGAAGAAGGAGAGAAAAGTGAGGGGTTTTAAGAAAATAATTTCCAAACTGATCCACTATGGAAAATAATTACCAAACTGGTCCACTTTTGAAAATATTTACCAAAATTAGTCCATAACTGGTCTATTTTGGAAAATATTTGGATTGAGGACAAATTACACTAAGGTGTTCTCCCATTATAGTAGTAGAGATAAAATTATAATAATAATAATATTTTTATAAATGGATATTTACAAATAGACCCCTAGACCTCCAAAATATTTCAAGTAAACCCAACTCTTTTCTTTAATAGCACCAACAATACAAAATACATTGCAATCATCTCGCAATAATCCTTCAAAATTATAAAATAAAACAAACAATATTTATTCACATAAAATCTCGACTCATAGCTTCAATATATAGCAATAATACCAATCTACCATAAATATCCCTACCGATATCAATATTTAAATAAAATATATCAAAAATAATTTTCACCACTCAAAATATATTAAAAACAGACATTTTCGATATTTTAAAAATTCGAGGTGTTACACCCATGGCACCTGATTTCGGATGATGAAGTATTTCTCCTTCCATTCTTTTATGGAACCTGGATTCCCATTGACTCCTTCTTATGGGGGTGAGACGATATGTAGTATATTCCCTCGTGCTCTCTCGACGAACTGACCCCTAGCATGGCTCGGAAGTACATCAGCTTCAAAGGCACTCCCCTCTCCTCGCAAAGTAACATGAAGCACACGAGCTGCTTCCAAGAGTTTGGGTTGTACTGCATCGGGCTCGGACTCCCCCAATTCAGCACCTTCTGGATGAATGGGTGCAGCGGCAGCCGTAACCCCAAGCTGAAGGTGCCCACAAGAAACATGCAGTAGCAAGGGTCCAACTGGTTGGTCGGGCAGAGACCAAGGTTCGGAATCATCAGCTCAGACTCCAGCCTTATAAAGTAGTTCGCTCGAATCAGCAGCAGGTTATCGACCGTCAAAACGCTCTGCATCTTGTCTATCAGGATCTTTGTTCGACTTGGCAAAGAAAGTTGCACCTCATACCAAACCAAGTCTTTGACGTCGTCCGGATACATCCTAAGGGACCCAGGCTGCTAAAGGTAAGGGATGTCGAGCCCATGTGATGGGAGAAACTCATCCGGCTGTTCCGGACTGTCCGGGAGGGTCCACCTCATCCTCCTTCGTCTAACGCAAGGACCCATTGGGGGAGATGGAGTCACCAACGGTTTAAGATTAGGGGGCCACCCGACGGGCTAACTTCCATAAACTCGTCCCCACCCTCCATACAGACTCCTCTTCCAACCGTGTCTTCCACATGCCAATCGGTATCTCCAGTTCGTCCACCTTAATAGGGGTACCCTCATCAACCACCTCTGCCATCTCTACTCTCTGTCCGAGTCGCTCGATTCCACGACAAACAGCTTACGGCTTACGGCAGCGGAGCGGCTGGACATTGTAGACCCTCTCACTCATTTCCCAGAATGAAGAGTCAGAAAGATGATCTCCATCGCCCTGACCAGAAATAGATGCAGAAGAATCGAACCAAGCCATCGACATAATACTGAAAATACTAACCTGTTATTGCTGCCAAAAAAGTACGCCGTAAAGCTGGTCGCCAGTCACTAAAATAGTTCCTATGGAGAGAAGCTCCACAATTAGAGAGAGACAGCAAAGTGGAAGATAAGAAGGGAGTGAGGATTATATAAACAAATGTCTGACACCTCGATATCCTTAAACAATCTCAGCCACCCAATTCAGATCATTTACATCTAATGGTGGATGAGATTTCGATGCCTCGATCTCCACAACCGTGAGCAGCACACGAGCACGTGTTCACTACTATCACAGTAGGCAGCTGGCAGCAAGCTTTTCTCACAAGTTTCACCAAGTACGCAACGCTTGATACTCGGCATGAACCTCGAGCTAGCAACTAGCTCTCTCACAAAGTCGATCACACTCGATGCTCTGCATGAACGTCGAGCTACCTACCAGCTATCTCACAAAGTCGATCCCACTTGATGCTCGGCATGAACCTCAAGCTAGCTACCGGCTATCAGACAAAGTCTTCACGCTCGATGCTCCGCATGAACTTCGAGCTAGCTACAGGCTTTCTCATAAAGTCGATCACGCTCGACACTCGGCATGAACCTCGAGCAAGCTACTAGATTTCTCACAAAGTCGATCACGCTCAACGCTCGGCATGAACCTAGAGCTAGCTACTGGCTTTCTCACAAATTCGATCATGCTCGACGCTCGGTATGAACCTTGAGTTAGCTATTGGCTTCCTCACCAAGTCGATCATGCCCGGTGCTCAACATGAAACTCAAGCTAGCTACTGGCTTCATCACAAAGTTAATCTTGCTCGGTGCTCGACATGAACATCGAGGTAGCTATTAGCTTTCTCACAAAGTCGATCATGCTCGATGCTTGGCATGAACCTCAAGCCAACGACTATTTTTCTCACAAATTTGATCATGCTCAATGCTCGGCAAGAACCTCAAGCTAGCTACTATCTTTCTCACAAGTCGATCACGCTCGACGCTCGGCAAGAACCTCGAGCTATCTATTGATTTTCTCACAATTTGATAACTCTCGATGCTCGGCATGAACCTCGAGCTAGCTACTAGCTTTCTCACAAAGTGCACCACGCTCGGTGCTAGGCATGAATCTCGAGCTAGCTACTGGGTTTCTCACATAGTCGATCACGCTCAACACTCGGTATGAACCTCGAGCTAGCTACTAGCTTTCTCACAAAATCAATCATGCTCGCTGCTCAGCATGAACCTCGAGCTAGCTACTTACTTTTTCTGTAACTCCCGTTTCCGTAAATAAATATTTTTCTGAATATTTTCTGTATGTTAATTATTTATAAATTTATTTTTGTTTTTAATTCGATTGGACCTTCTATTAAAATCTTTTCGAATCAAAAATTCTATTTATTTCGAATGATGGTGTATTTTAACTCTATTTTCTATTACAAATTATTCAACTATTTATACTTTAGCCAAATCAAATGTAATATTACTATTTGAATAATTTTAATGAATTTATTAAAACCAAATCTTATTTTTGTATTTTATTAGCTATTAATATTATTATTGTTATTTCTTGATGGTTTATTAAAAATTCACTTCTATTCGTTAATCATATTTGTAGTTATTTTCAAATAATCTTCATATTGTAATATAATCTTATTTTGTATATAACATTGCTACTGTTACTATTATTCTCATTATCTCATTATTATTACTATTGTTATTGTTATGGTTATTATTATTGTTATTTTTATTAGAGTTATTGTTATTATTACTATTATTAGTTGGTTGTTCATGATTATTGTACATGTATGTATGTATGTTTTATAAACCCTATAATCCTAATTGTTTCCCTATTGGATTTTAAACCCAATACCCTATAGCCTATCTCTTATTGGATCCAAACTATTAACCTAATACCCATTAACCCTATATATATAACCTAACCTATACCCTAACCCTATCCTATAACCCTACCCCTATTCACTGTCCTACTCCCCATCCATCTGCCTACCTCTTCCCCTCCCGCTCGAGCTTTGCCCTTCAAACCCAATGCCGCTCGAGCCCCGATCATCCTCCTCCCCGTGCTCCACTCTACCGCTCATCGCCTCGCCACCTCGAGCCTACCACTCACGTCGCCATTGCTCGATCAAACCCATCACCCCCACTTCATCGACCACTGTTCGCCGACAGCCTGCCATCATCGCCACCCCCAGCATCTCCCAACTGCTCCCCAGTCGCCCCCTTAACTCCCGCCTGTGCCTCGTCGCCTACATTTCCTCCCCCACATCTTTTTCTTCCTCTAGGTTCTCGTCGAACCCATCAACATCCGAAGCCCTCTGCTCTCCAGTCGACTCCCGCTGCTGTCCTCGTGTCGTCGATTCCAGTCAATGCCAGCAACCACCAACGCACCACCTTGCCGTCAGTACCACGGTGCTCCTCGCTGCAGCAACGCAACTCTGCCGCTGTCGAGTCAAAGTTGCAGAGTGCTCCCCTCCTCATTGCTCTGTTTTTGGTGATCAGCGATCTTCGGCTGTCCGATCACCATCATGATCATGATCATCATCTTCAACACCATCAAGCAATCTGGGCCGTCTGATCCTTCATCATGATCAGATCATCACCATCAAGCTCTTGGACCTCAGTCGTTCGATCTCCTCACGATCATTGCCATCTTCATATCAGATCAAATCTGGGCCATCTGATCTCCCTCGCAATTCGGATCATCATCAGATCAGATCTTGGCCTCCCGATCTCTTTGCAATTCGGATCATCATCATCAAGGCGCCAGTGACTCTGGGCCGTTCGATATCATCATCATCAGATCATCAGCTTCAATATCGTGATCATCATCATATCTGACTTGATCACCATGATTTGGATTGTTCACTTAATCTGATCTTGATCATCATCTCCATCTTCATCAGATCAGATCAGAGCGATCTCAGTCATCGATCTTTCTCGATGTTGATTGCCATCAAGATCTGCACCGATCCGATCCATTTGATCTCGATTGTCGATTAACGCCCTCATCCAATCAAGGCAAGTATCTTCTTGTACAATTCGTTGTCCGAGTACAAGCATTTATTTGAAAATACCGCAAGTAGATTGTAGATGTGACTCCCATTTGGCTTATCATTTGATGATCTCATTTTACTTGTTGCCATCCTTATCAATTCTATGATCACAATAGTCACAATCTTTCGTTGATGTATATTCGTTTCACAACTAGTTAGATCTTTTTTATCATCTAATTATTTGAACACATGAAATTAAGAATCACCTTGACTTGTAGATATTTGTTGTATGATGTATGTGTTGATTTTACCTCTTTTGTGTTGAGAAATAAATGTGACTTGCTGATTTGATATCTATTATATCCTGATTTGTATCACACACTAAATTAGACTCATAGTAGTCATTAATCATGCCACTTTTTATATACAAGAAACCACTTTTGTTGTTTATCCTATTTTTACTTGCTATTTAGACCCTGATAACATCAGAATCTGGACTTGAGTTCTAAACATAAAATTTAGCCCCAGATGTCTAATTTACTATCCTTTTACGAAATTGAATTCCGAGTTATGGTTTGTGAATTATCACTATTTTAGTACTGCTGTGTCTGAAATTTCAGAATCATGAATTTGCTGCGTCACTTTGTTTTACAATTAAATTAACTATGCTAAATGTAAGATAATGACTTGAAATTTTTCATGCTGATACCAGACACACTAAAGGACCCTCCCTAATTTTACTGGAATTAATTAATGAAGTTTTAGACCTGTTTCATATTTATAAACACAATTTTACAAATTGTGGCTGAACACGATCGAATTCTGTGTATTTTTGTTGTTTTGACACCTGTTGCTAGAACTTTTATGTATCTTGTTTATATGCGCTGGATTTGGCAGAGAATCTAGTTTCTAGATTTTCTGACGGATCTAGATCTGCATTCCTGTAGCAACAGGAATCTCACATTTGGTGCAGCAACATCATGTTGTCCAGAATTGGAATTCTCATCGTTCTTGATAAATTTTAATTTGTTTTGACCCTCAAATGTACTTTCTACCTAGCTTAAGCTTGTCCCCTGTTCTTGATCATATTTACTTGCCCTGTTTCGCACACCTTCATGCTTGTTTTGATAATAATAATAATAAATAATAACTCGGGATTAAGGAAAAGATCTTAGTAGTGGACAATATAGGTAAGTGTACTCGGAAAGGGGCCCGTGTTTCCCATTACTTGGTTCATGAACTTGTTGTATCTTTTGTGTATTCATGAACCCATTACTTGGTTCATGAACTTTTGTATCTTTAGTGCATTCATGAACCCATGGCTTGGTTCAAGAACTTGTTATAGAATTAGAGCATTCACGAACTGGTACTTGGCTCGTGAACTTGTTACATTATTTTTGTATTCATGAACCTTCCTTGCTTGATACTTGATGCCTGAGTACACCACCCTATAAAATCCACCACTAGGTCTAAACATAACTTATTTGTAAGTAGCAACCATGTGGCAAAATTTTGGAATGCATGAAGTGCTACCTAGATAGAATTAAACAATAGAATTAAGAATAACTTGTTACTTGTATACACTAGACACCTTACTCGATACTTGTTACTCGATACTTGATGCAAATTACATGCTCACTTGTTACTTATTCCTGCCACTTGTATTTGTTACCCGATCCTGTTGTTTGATTTGTCTTACTTGCTAGCTAGTCTCTTGAACTTCGTTACTTGTTGCATCTCTGTCATATCACGTTGTATACCCTTGACTCCAAATCTTGTTTCATATTTTCTTGCACTTATTTTCGTATCCCTCGTTTTTACTACTTGCGGCCCAAGCAGCTACTCACCATTGGAGCTGCTGTCAAAAGGGCATCTGTCTTTGTTCTCTTTTTTTTTCCTCATGATAAATACAGGTTTTGGAGATCAATTGCCTGTTGGAGTTGGTGAGCAAACGTTCTAGGCTTTGCTTGGAAAAATTTTCTTTAGTTATTTTGTATTTGAGTTTATTTAATTTTTATTGCTACTTGAAACTTATAACGGGCTTGTAGTCCCGAGCTTTTTTACTTTCATCCATATCTTGAATTTATTTGGGATATTTAAATTTGTTTCAAATATTTTCTATTGATTAATAAAATATTCATGCATGCATGGTTGAGTATATTTTGCTATATTTCTTGTTATGATGCTGAGTCGATCCTACAGCTTATGAATGATAAAAATCATTCGATGGGCTTTGTCACGTACTCGTATTCTGTATTCCTTTTGGGAAGCAGAGCGTGACATTTTCACAAAGTCGATCATGGTCGTCATTCGGCATGAACCTCGAGCTAGCTACTGGCTTCCTTACAAAGTCGATCACACTTGGCGCTCAGCATGAACGTCGAGCTAGCTACTGGCATTCTCAAAAGTTGATCATGCTCGATGCTCGACTTGAACCTCGAGCTGGCTACTGGCTTTCTTACAAAGTCGATCACGCTCGATGCTCGGCACGAACCTCGAGCTAGCTACTGGCTTCCTCACAAAGTCGATCATGCTCGATGATCGCCTTGAACTTCGAGCTAGCTACTGGCTTTCTAACAAAGTCGATCATGCTCGACTCTCGGCATGAACCTCGTGCTAGCTAATGGCTTTCTTATAAAGTCCACCATGCTCGACGCTCGATGCTCGGCATGAACCTCGAGCTAGCTACTATATTTCTCACAAAGTCGATCATGCTCGATGCTCGGCATGAACCTCAAGCTAGCAACTGACTTTCTCACAAAGTCCAACTGGCTTTCTCACATAGTCGATCACGCTCAACGCTTGGCATGAACCTCGAGCTGACCATTGGCTTTCTCACAAAGTCCATCACGCTCGATAACCAAGCTCGACGTCGAGCTAGCTACTGACTTTCTCACAAAGTCGATGCAGCTCCTGACTTACTTGAAATGCTCGATGCTCGGAGATCGAAGCTCGGTTGGAACAGAGCTCGGTCCTGACCTCATGTCACTCTTTGCGGGGATCTTCCGTCCTATCCTTATGTGCACTATCTACCAATCTTCTCACAAGGATGGACTACTCCTCGACGGTTGATGCATACAACCCTCTATGAGTGGGGACCCTATGATGTGTAAATAATCCAGCGCAATCAGAGTCGTCTGATCCCCTCTAAATCTGCTTATCTCTTATCATCAGTCCAGAGGATCCCATGAGTCGTCTGCTTCTTCAGGCCCTCAGAAGCTGGTCAACCCGGTCCATTAGGGTTGGGGATCCCACTCTCTCTGCCTATAAATATCAGACTTCCCCCCTCCCCCTCCCCTCTGCAAGTAATCAAATTTCCTCCACTTGAACCCTAGCTTTCATTTCTTCCAGTGACTTACTCGATCATCGAAGGGCATGTCACCAGGATCACCCCCAATGTCTCTAGGCATTTTGCATGTACTCAGAGTGGCCAGCTACCAGCAGTGCCCGTCTCCTACTCCTCACCAGATCACCATCACAAATCCAGATCTATGGCTGAGATCTATCTTAGATCTGCCCCTTCCATTATAAATAACAAGAACTCACATCTTGTTAGGGCTGGAAGTCCAAGCCGAGCGGCGTGGACGTGAGAGATTGAGAAATCTCTCGTTAGGGATAGAAGTCTGAGCCGAGCGGTGAGGGCGTGGGTGATTGAGAATCTCTCGTTAGGAGAAGTAAATGTGAGACATTCTAACTCGAAATATGAAAGATGTTTGTTACATTTGCTTGTCTGGTTACACAAAATGAATAGCATGTAGTGTCAATTACAACCACATATGCTCCTACGGTCCTTCATGGAACTTAATAAGATGCTCTGCGTTTCAGGGCCTCTTGACTATCCTACCTCCCAGGTCTTCGAGTCGGTACGTGCCAGGGCATATCACTTGGGAGACCTTGTACGGGCCCTCCCAGTTTAGGGTCATTTTGCCTTTCATAGCAGGGTAGAAAATAGCGAGCTTCCTGAGTACTGAGGTCCCCTCCTTGAGGCGGGAGAACAAACTTTCTTGCTGTAGAATATTTCAATCCGTTGTTGGTAGATATTTCTTCTGATGGCAGATTTTTCATGAATTTTGTCGACTAGGTCCAAGTTGGCCCTGAGGTCGCTCGAATTGGATTCCTCGTTGAAGCCCATAATCCTAGGCGAAGGAAGCACGATTTCAAGCAGGATGATAGCCTTTGTCCCGTATGCTAGGTTGAATGGGGACTCACCCTTAGGGTTCCTTTTGGTTATTCAATATGAACAGGGGATGCTCGATAGTTCGTCAATCCTTGGTCCCTTGGGAAATTTGTCCAACCATTTTTTAAACCTACAAGAATTTGGTGGTTGGCATTTTTTGCTTGACCGTTTGACTAGGGATGGGCTATTAATGATAACTGTTGCTGGATTCCGAGCTTTTCACAGAACTTTCGAAAAATTTTGTCTGCAAATTGAGTTATGTTATCGGTGATGAGTACGCGCGGGATGCCAAACCGATAGATAATGTGCTTCTAGAAGAATTGCTGGGCTTAATATTCAGTGATTGTGGCCAAGAATTCTTCCTCGACCCACTGAGTGAAGTAGTCGATGGCCACTACGAGGAAGCGTCTTTGGCCAGTGGCCTTCGGAAAGGGGCCAACTAGGTCCATCCCCCACATGGCAATGGGGGTCGGGCTGGTAAGTGACTTGAGTTCGGCTCGGAGCAAGTATCTGATCGAAGAGAATCTCTGGTAGGGGCCGCACATTTTCACAAGATCATGTGCATCTTGCAATATGGTCAGCCAATAGTAGCCGTGGTTGAGTACCTTCCTCGTAAGCGACCTGCTGCTCATATGGCATCCCCCAATTCTTTCGTGCAGCTCCTCTAGCGCATACTTAGCTTCATTAGGACTCAGACATCGAAGATATGGTCTCCAATCCACCTTAGTGTATGAGCACTTAAAGAGTACCTTATCAATCAAGGTGAATCTTTTTGATCAAATTCTTATCTTCCTAGCTTCGACCTGGTCTAGTGGGATTTCACCATCTGCCAAGAACTTCCAGACGGGATCCATCCAAGTGCCAGCTTCGATGCCTGGGTTGTTGTAAAGGACCTCGGGGTTCTCGATGCTAGGCTTAATAAGGATCTCAATGAGGACAGTGTGATCCAGGTCCTCGAAGGATGACGAACTTGGACAAGACATCGGTTTGAATATTTTACTCCCTCAGAATACGCTCGACAGCGGTGCCCTCGAAGACTATCAAAAGTTGCCTGACGCATGCCAAGTATTCGATCATCCGGGCGTCATGGACTTCATAATCCCGGAAAAAGTGATTGACCACGAGCTGAGAGTCGTTGAAGGCTCTCACTCGTCTTGCCCGTGTCTTATGGGCTAGCATGAGCCTAGCAATCATGGCTTCGTATTCAACATCATTGTTGGAAGCCTGAAAATTGAGACACATGGAGTACTGGAGGACGAAGTTATCGGGGCCTTTGAGTATGATGCCAGCTCCGCTTCCACCTTCGCAGGATGATCCGTCAACATAGATCTTCCAAACTAGTTCATCTTCTCTAACTTCAGGTGCTTCGGGAATGGTACATTCCGTTATGAATTCTACGAGGGCAAGCCCTTTGATGGTCATTCGAGATTGGTAGCTGATGTCGTGCTAGCTCAGCTCGATTGACCACTTGATTAAGCGACCAGAATTCTCAAGTTTGTTGAGGACCGTCTTGAGAGACTGGTCCGTAAGGACTCGGATGGAGTGGGCTTGATTGTATGGTCGGAGTTTCGAGCTGCCATCACCAAAGCATAGGCAACCTTTTCCATCCTTGTGTATTGAAATACAGCATCGTGTTGGACTTTGCTGACATAATAGATGGGCTTCTGGACCCCATCTTCCTCTCTGACTAATATGGCACTGAGCGTGTGTTCTGAAGCAGCCAGATAGAGATAGAGGGATTCGCTGGCTTGGGTTTGCTAAGGAGTGAGGAGTTGGCCAGGTAGGACTTCAGCTGATTGAAAGCCTGCCGTTGAGAATCTTCCCACTCGAAGCTTTTTGTCCCCCGGCGGGCTTTAAATAATGGGAGCAACTTCTCTCTAGACTTGGAGAGGAAACGGTCGATTGCCGCCAGTCGACCCGTGAGCCGTTGGACTTCTTTAATATTTCTTAGAGGGACCATGTCCAGTATGGCCTAAATTTTTTCGGGGTTCGCCTTAATGCCTCGCTGGCTGACCACGAATTTGGAAAATTTTCTCGAGGCAACGTCGAAGGCACATTTGGAGGGGTTGAGTCTCATATTGTGGAATCGCAGGACCCCGAAAGCCTCCACTAGATCGCTGGTATGATCTTGCCATCTTCGGCTTTTAATGAGCATATCGTCGACATACACCTCCATGTTCCGTCATATCTACTCCTTAAAGACTCGGTTGATAAGCCTTTGTTATGTGGCACTGGCTTTCTTCACCCCAAAGGGCATGACCTTGTAACAGTAGAGGAATTGATCTATCACAAAGGCGGTCTTGGGGATGTCTGGAGGAAACATTCTAATCTAGTTGTAGCCCGAGAAGGCATCCATGAAATTCAGTAGCTCATGACCTGAGGTCGCATCTATCAGGGCGTCGATGCTCAGGAGGGAAAACGGATCTTTAGGATAAGCCATGTTGAGGTTTATGAAGTCTATACAGATTCTCCACTTGCCACTTGGTTTCTTCACCATTACAACGTTCGCTAATCACTGCGGATAGTTGACTTCATGTATGAACTGCGCTGAGAAGAGCTTGTCCACTTCTTCCTTCATTTACTGTGGCCTGTTGGGAGCGAACTTACATCGCTTATGCTAGACTGGCTTCAAGTCCGAGTGAACGCTTAGTTTGTGCATGATGAGTTCCTCCAAAATCTCTGGCATATCCGAGGACGTCCATGTGAAGAGGTCAGTATTCTGATGAATGCAGTCAATAATAGCCAGCCTCAGGTCTGGAGCGAGAGACTGGCTCACTTGGAACCGTTTAGATTCGTCTTCCCTGGAGAATGGGAACTCCTCCAATTTGTCGACGGGCATTGAGTGCAACTGGCTCCTATCAGATGGGAGTTCTACCGCATCAAGGGGGAAGACCCCACCCCCTATTGTGGCCATATAACATGCATGGGTAGATTCCAAATTGCCTCGGACAATACCGATCCTGTGGTCGATAGGAAATTTCAACTTCAGGTGATAGGCGGAGAGCACCGCCTGGAGGGAGCAAAGGTCGGGTCTGCCGAGGATGACATTATAAGTGGCCTTGACGTTGACCACCATGAAGTATATTACCTCTGTGCGAATGGTCGGGGCTATTTCGGCTGTTAAGTCGAGAGTGACGATTCCCTCAATTTGGACAGGGATGCCCAAGAACCCGTGGAGTGTGTATCCGGCCGGTTTCAGTCTCTCGCAAGAGAGCTTGAGTTATTCGAATGCATACAGGAACAAAATATTGACGGAGCTCCCATTGTCAACTAGGATGTGGCGAACCTCGTGATTAACCATGATGAGGCTTACTACTAGGGCATCGCAATGAGGGAGTCGGACTCTTTCCAGATCTTTGCTAGAGAATGAGACCACCACTCCTTGATCCTGTGGGGTGGATAGTTGTAAATCGTGTTGACCACCCTTACGAACGCCTTACGGGAGCTGCTTGACTCTCCCCCCATGGGTCTGCTATGGACATAGTGAAGAATGGCCAGCCCCCCGGCTTCTTCAGGCTCGGGTTCTGCCTCAGGATGCCTGCCGGCCGTTCGAGGAGGGGCAAAGCCCTCTAGTCCCTCAAGTTAGTTCGAGTGAACTCCCTTAGGTACCCCCTCTGGATGAGGGCCTCAATCTCGTCTTTGAGGGCACAATAATTATCAGTTTCGTGTCTGTGGTCCCGATGGAATCGACAGTAAATACGCTGATCCCTCTTCTTGTTCACTCGGGGAGGATGGTGGACTATCCCCTTGTCCTCAATCTCCATGAGAATGGCTAACACACTCTGAGTCTGCGGCGTGAACCTCTTGAAGCAGGGGACAGGATGCGACTGTTTCTGACCGAATGCATCTTTCTGAGTCTTCTTTGGTGGCTCAGAGTCACCGACTTTTGGCTAGGATTTCTGTCAGGCTTTCAGGGTGCAGGGCATCCTCGGCTCGGATGTATTTTTCGACCCTATTGAGGAGGCCGGGAAAACCGATGGGCGGCTTTTTTGCCAAGGAAGCCTCCAGCTGGTTGCGGCGAACATTATGTCGAAAGGCTGCAGACGCGATGCCAGTTTCGAGAAAAAAGACTGACTTGACCTCGATGGTGAACCTTCACACGAAGTTCCGAAGGGACTCTCGTTCCTTCTGCTTGAGGTCTAGGATGGACGTGCTCGTCTTCTCGACCTTGCGACTGGTCACAAAGGAAGGAAGTTCGCCTCGAGTTGGTCGAATGAGAAAATTAAGTTGGGGCGAGCTTGGAGAACCATTCCCGTGCTGGGTTGCGCAGAGTGGCTGGGAAAGCACGATAGAAGAGATTATCTGAGGTGCTGTGAATCATCATGAGGGTTTTGAACCCTTCCATGTGATCAGCAAGATCACTCTTTCAATTGTATGTCTCGAACTGAGGCGGCCTGGAATTCCTCAGAATCTCAGCATCCAGAATTTTGGCAGAGAACGGGGGTCGGCTAGGCTGATACCTCGGTTGGGTTGTGACCCACCTTTGCCGATTCGGGGGAGGCAATTCTCCATTTCTTGTAGGTGCTGAAGGACAGCTTCATCCCGTACTGCCGGCTAAGTCGAGCTGTGAGACTCACTACACTTGACCTTTTCCCGGCAGGGGTTGTCATGTTGACGCTCAATTCTGGGGCTGCCCCGGAGGGCCTAGAGGACCTCATCCCAGAATTCGGCTCTCGTGACTGGGACCTGTTCGCCTTGACTGTTCGGGGGTGGCTTGTCTCCCGGGGAGCGGTTGCCACCTCTGCTCCCAAACCTGGGATGGGTGAATTCTGTGGGTCGGAGCCTGGATGGAGGGGGCGGCCCTGCCCCTTGATCAGCTGAGCTGGTGCCAGAGGTCCTCCACCGGCTGTCGATTGTTGATGTTGTACCGAAGTCAACGGCGACCGAGCGTGAAGCGCTCGGACCAAGTTCTGACAGACCCTCGGCCTGCTGTCTTTGGGATCCCTGCATGTACACGTAACTGCGAGAAGGGTGAGGGTCGGCCTGACATCCCGCCGTCAGCGCCCTCTTATCTTTGGGAGCCATGAAGGGTCGGCCTAGGCAGTGAGATCCAAGTCTAGATCGAATCAGTCTGTATTTCCCACAGACGGCATCATTCTGATGCTGCTGATCTAGTGGTGGGAGTTGTTAGGTTTCGAGAGTAATCTCCGACTAAATACACAGCGGAAAAATTACAAAAAAAATATCGAAACCTAGCCATGGATCCATGCTAAAACCATAAATCGTGTTTAGGAGTTATACCTTGAAGATGGATTGCTGTCTCCACAGTATGCCTATCACAGTACTATAATATTACGGTGCCTCTACGGTATCCACACGAATAGATCAAATCAAGCTTTCCCTCACGCCATGGTGCAAGCTGCGGGAAGGGGATGTTCCTCACGATCTCTCTCTCAAAATTTCTATGATGGCTAGGGTTTTCTCATGTGCCACTTTTCCATAGATACGTATCATATATATAGGTACAGAAAATCAACCCTAAAAGAGTAATGAGGCCGTTGGACTCACAATCTAACCTGGTTCAGATTCGTGTGTGGGCCTTTGAACTTTAGTCAGCCCATTTAATATAATTAAATGTCCAACCAATGTCAAGAGTCCAAGTCTTACTTGGATCCCTAATTAAATTCATCTTATGAATTTAAATCCCAATTTCAAATCATTCTATGTGTGTGACCCTGTAGGTTCCCATTACGTTGACAGTAATACTAAAATCATATTCTAGTATTACAAACAGTGAGCGGTATGTAGCAATACTTCACTACTACTCAAGTAACAGAAATGTCAGTGATTAGACATAACCTATCCTTGACCAATGCTACCATGTAGTTTAGTCCCTTTGTCCAGATATCTTAATTGACCACAAGTCATAGAGCGTGTCACCTTTGTGTAGTTCAATCATTGGTTTCTTGATGTTTGAGTAGACTTACTAAAACAAATGACCTCAATATCTCATATTGACTCATTTGAGTACGGCCATACATTTTGTAGTCTCACTCAATCAAGGGGCCCATAGATATCGCTCCTGTTATGTAAGAGGGACAAATCCTATTTAAGTCACTCACATCCTCTCGCATGATTTGTAGTATATCCAATAGTCGACTTTATAATCAACTTATTATAGGCAATGTTTAACAACATTAAAATATATAACTTCTCATGTAAAGAACCGTAGTGACTTCAAGTCAAAGGTCTACATACACCATGGTCACTTTGAGAACCGCTTATGACACTCAGGTACGATCCATGCAGCGTTCTCATGGTGGGTCAGTCCAGTACATTATTACTCTAATATGTACCCATGTAAAGACTTGATATCTCGTATCCATGACCCATGAGATATTTATGGTCATTAGTCTACGCACATAGTAGTCTCTATGTATTATTGTTGTCCTAATTAACAATAATACTTGACTAGGAAGTGTTCCGATTACAACTATTCTAAGTATTCTAAGTACTTTATTCCATGGTATTGAACCTACTATTCTAAGTACTTTATTATGTTTATTTAATCACAATAAACAACATAATAAATGAAATACCTCATATATGAAATAAACATCATGATACAATGTAAACTAGTAAAGTCAATACACAACTGGCCTTTAGGGCATACACCAACAGGAGCAACAGATGTGAGTTCTTGTTATTTATAGTTGAATGGACAGATTTGAGATAGGTCTCAGCCACAAACCAGGATCTGATATGGAGATTTGGTAAGGAGCAGGAGAAGGGGCGCTGCTGGTAACTAGTCGCCCTGAGTACCTGCAAAATTCTAGAGACACTGGGAGTAATCCCGGTGACAGGCCTTCCGACGATCTAGTCACTGGAAGAAATGAAAGCTAAGGTTCAGGTAGAGAAAAGTTGATTACCTGCAGAAAATGGGAGACGGTCTGATATTTATAGGCAAAGAGAGTGGGAGCCCTGTCCCTAATGAGCCGGGTTAACCGCTTCTGTGGGCCTAAAGCAGCAGAAGGCTCATGGGATCCGCTGGCCTGATAATCAGAGATGCACGGATTTGAAGGGGATCAGATGGCTCTGATTGCGCTGGATTATATACCCACATCAAGTTTCCTCCTTAGAACATTTAGTGATAAGTATTAATAGAGACTATAGAAGTTTCTCCTGAACATTATGCTAATGCAATTCAGCAATAGTATAAATGAGCGTTGTTCAATAGCCCGAGAATAGAACCTGTCAGATTTATATCTGATAATTTTTCCTATATAAGTATGGTTTCTTGATGAATTTCCTCGTAGTTGGGGCAATTCGATGCCGCTTTGTTATTTTATTCTGTTTTTTAGGTCCTGTTTTCTCCCTTTGATTAAGAAACACGAGAAAGAAACAAGAGATACCTTAACCATCAGCGGCTTGTTCCTACTGTTTTGGGATGACAAAAAAAAATAAGATGAATAAAAGCAAGATCAAACACTGTTTGAAGGTTATTCTAAACAGTGTAGAATAGATTAAGAACAGTATAAATAACAAAAAAAGTCTTTATCCCAAAATTTTGGGGTCAGCTACATGAATTATTATTCTCCACTTAACTCTATTGAGGGCTACCTCCTCTATCAAATTCAAACATTTCATAATCTTATTAATATCTTCAAATCAAAGTCCATTCGCTTATTGATAGTCATTTTTGTTCCTCTAACTACAATTCTATTAATTTTCCTAACAGGAAAGATTGTCCTTTTTTTCTATCTTTTACTCCCACACTTACCCCATATATATATACTAGATTTGCCCGTGGGCACGTGCCTACGGCACGTCTTCGGAACGATACAAAACACGAAAAGCACTGTAAACAGTAAAACAACAATTATGTAACTCAAGTTTGAATAGTATGACAATAATTAGTTGTAAATAAAAGTTAATGATTCCAGTAGTATATGTTGAAAAATAATTATAAATGGGGGTGTAAATCTAAGTTCTTAGAACTTGAAGTATAGAAAATGATGAAATTAAACATTTGAAGAGATATATTTGCTATTTTCAATATAACATGTGCAATAAAAAAACATAAAAATTCTGAAAATTTACAAACTTGAAATCTTAAAATCTAAATTTCTAAGTAAATAAAGAAAGAATGGGAGAGATAGGTAGGGAGAGAGAGAAAGAGAGAAATATGAAAAAGTAAAAAGATAAGAGAGAGAGAGAGTAATAAAGTAATGAGTTTTTTTAGTTTTGGGGGGAAAATTTTGGTTTTGGGGTTTGAAATTTTGGGAGGGAAAATATGTTTTGTGAAGTTAGATCTGGACCTTTTGATTTTGAGGAGATTGAAGGTGAGCCACTTGATAGCTTTCTTTGTGTTTTATTATATAGATATATATATATATATATATATATATATATATTATAATAGGGAATTTTATGGTGCAAGCGGAATTTGAACTAAATGGGAAGGTTGTTGATATGCCTAAAACTGGGATTAAATCGGGACCGTTCAAATCGGGCACGAATCTTAAATCTCTCAATGGTAAACCTGTAATTTCACCTACAAACCGGTCTGAAATGGGAACTGGGTCTTTCTTCAAAGCCTAATAACCTATAAACAGATCTGTCCTATTAGGTATGGGTAGCATCCCGTTACAAACCAATTCAGATATTTAAAGAGTAATTCAAATTCATGATTATCTCTAAGAGATGGATTAAACCAAATCTCTTATCATGAAATGATTAAAACTCTACATCTTATCCAAAAACACTGGGACATAAGGATAAATGATTATCTCTAAACAGTCTCTAAAGGCAACTATAAATAACCCCTCTCCCCGCACCATAAAAAGGTAATCAATCTTTTTCCACATAAATCTCTTTCATAATCTTCCTGATTACTGACAAGAGCATTGGAGGGTTCGTCGCCGAGATCCATCCTGGTGTATCGAACTTTTTGCAGGTTCATGGCAACGTCAAGAAACCAGTCAAACGCCAGGAATGTCAACAGGTTTGGTTTATTGTTTCCAAAAAGAATCCACAAATTTATCTGTTTGCTCCCACACCAAAATGAGCAGCAACAGATTGGCGCTATCTGTGGGAATCGAAAAAGCAGTCAAACCTTCATCAGCGAAAGTCAGTTTCAAACTATGCATCTGAAAGAGAAGGGGAAGGCAGCAACCATGCCTCTGAAAGAGAAGGGGAATGCAGAAGTCTCCAGCCGAAGAGCCACTCCTCTTCATTCTTCTCCTCCAGTCCAAGGTGTCCTTCCTCAAATCAATCAGCAAGTTCAACAACCGCAGACTGAACAGCCTCTTCCTCAACAACCTCCTCCTCAACAGGCCCCTCCAGGGTCTCGAGGGGCTGCCCCGGGGGGCTCTCATCGTAGACGTCCAAAGCAACACCCTCATCATGACCATATTTCAGTCCACAATCCCTCAACTAACTCTATGGCTTCCCATAGTCCTCCAGGGCCGAATCTCCGTCAGGTAATTTTTAACCGTCAGCAAGGGTCGACCTCCGAACTCGCTTGAATAAATGGTGAGCCCCTGAGCAAGTTTCTCAACCAGAGCACCTAGGGGCCTCGAGAGTCCGGACCCCCGTAGACCAAGGACCAGAAGATCCCCTCCCCCGAGGAGGCGAAGAAAGTCCCCTCCATATCATCGGCAGAGAAGGCATACTCCAGTAAGCCGAGCCACACCTAGGGATCGCCGAGCTGGAGGGGCACCAGTCACTCGGGTCGAGCTCCAGAACTTCAAACAAGATCATGCGAGCTCTTAATATTTCCACGATTCAGGATTAGAGTGCCCCTAACCCTCACCATACCGACACTCATGAAGCAGAGTCCCAATGGTCAACTAGATCCGACCGAAGGGATGACTCGGTCCACCGCTGTCTCCACGAGATGAAGAGGCACCTCAACAAGAAAAATTCCAAAGAAGAGCAACGGGCCAATAAGTTCCTGCCAACTAGACCCCCCTTCTCTAGGCCCATCATGGAAGCTCCGGTCACCGAAGCCTTTAGGTCAACTTGCTTTGAATCCTACAATGGGGAGTCGGACCCGGCCAATCATATCAGGAGTTTTAAAACTCTCATAATGATTCATCAAGCCTCGGATGCGGTCCTCTACAAGACCTTCCCAGCAACATTGAGGGGACCAGTGTGAGAGTGGTACTCCCGTCTAACCCCGCCTCCATCTTTTCATTTGAACAGTTTGAGGAGCTCTTTCTCACCCACTTCGTGGGCAGTCGCACAGCTGAGAAAACAAGTGCATCTTCGCTAGCACTTAGCCAAAGAAAGGGTGAGCGC
Source organism: Hemerocallis citrina (assembly GCA_017893485.1). Taxonomy (NCBI): domain Eukaryota; kingdom Viridiplantae; phylum Streptophyta; class Magnoliopsida; order Asparagales; family Asphodelaceae; genus Hemerocallis; species Hemerocallis citrina. The sequence goes on from CM030368.1 coordinate 82,834,933, forward strand.
CTAGGAGATTACATTCGGCACTTCACCGCTGGTCTATTGCATCCCTCAACTAATCAGTAGCCTCTGCAGCATTCAGGCACAACGTCACTAACGCCAACCTCAAGGCATCCCTTGCCAAGAAGCCTCCTCGAGACTTCTCGGAACTCCTACTTAGGAGTGAGAAGTACATCTGAGCCGAAGAAGCTCTCAACCCCCCAGTCAAGAGGAGTCATCTTCCGGGAACAAACGGGAGGGTACAAGCAAAGAATGGTCCCAGAAATTCCAGAGGGACGACAATGGCCAGTGCCGCCCAGCTTCTCATTTTGAGAAGTTTACCCCCCTCAATGCAAGTATATCAGCAGTTCTTATAGAGGTGGACAAGGAAGGGCTAATCTGCGATTCCCCTAGAATGAATATTCCTGGTAAGAAAAGGAATAGGGATAAGTGGTGTCGCTTCCATAGGGACCACGGCCATGATACGGACGGGGCCGATCTTCCACCCCGAGGAGCCTACAAGCGAACAGAGAGGCCCAACGAGTTCCAAGACTCCGAACCTGGGGCCATCCTCCACCTTATCCATGGAGTTCCAATGGGGGGGAAACCAAACTCCTCCCGAGAAGCCTTCACCCTATTGTAGAAGTAGGATTTCAGTTTTCAATAAGGTCGATGCATGTAACACGGCCAAAAAGCATGTAATAATGGCTCGCCCCATTGAAGCGGCCACTTAGTTTGTTTCAATAAAACTTAGCTTTTTTCTATTGAAAATTATTGTGTTTGCCTCATTTCTATCTCTCTGAGTCACATCTACGACTCATTAAATGCTAAGTTCGGGGTCCAGCTAGTCCTATAGGGCTGCTCCCACAACTTACTGAGCTCAAAAAATGAGTTCGGAGTCCAACATTTGGTTCGACGTTGCTTTAGCCGCTTGCAAACAAGCAAGTCCGGGGAAGCTCACCATTTGGAATTTCTCTTAAAACTCGTTAACGCCCTCAAACAACAAGTTCGGAGTTCAACACTTGGTTCAATGTTGTGTAATCTAGATGATCTAAATAAATAGATAAACTAGACACAAATTAAAACCTCGCAAGTGTACGAATCGTTTATAGAAGCGTAGTGAAAAGTAAGGGTCGATCCCACAGAGATTGTAGTACTTAACTCACTAATCAATAAAACAAAGAAAAATGCAAATCATAAAGTTTTGTTCTATAAGTCTGATTGAAAGGAAATGAAAAGATAAAAATCTAAATTAAGTAGAATCACAATTTGAGTCACGAATATCTATTCAAGTAGTTGGGCTTTGATTTCCACCTATAGTCAATAATGCTAAGTCATATACTATACTACAATTACTCATGTTTGTTCCTTTAAGGGCATGGTATCTGCTCCTTAAAGTTAATGTTTCCCTAAGCCAAGAATTAGGCATGGTATCTACTCTAATTCGTTTCTTTCCTTAAGTATTTAGCATGGTATCTACTAAGTTGCACTTAAAGAAAACATATGAACAATGAAAACGAACAAACACTCAAAGTTCTAGAAATTGGTATCAGATCTAGATCCTTCAAGTTGATTAAACCAAGAACCCCTAAAGATTCCTGTGTTACAAGTTATGAGCACGAGATACGGGTCGTCTCTATGCTCATATAACCGATTCAGATTTATAATATGCAAACTTGATAATCTCAGGTTCTGCATGGCAGTCGACTTGCTGTCACTCTCAGTCGACTGCTCTTAGAACTTCTGAACAAGTTTGATATATTATAAATCTATACCAATACTCTCAGGTTTAATCAATAAGTAATAGAGTAGCATTCAGAAGAATATAAGCATTACATGACTACGGCTTCAATCTACCCAACTATGAAATTAGTTGCACATAATACAACCTCTATTTATTAATAAAATAGAATTCATGACTCTACAATAAAATAAAAGGTAAAAGGAAGAACAGAAGAACACTGATTTGTATGATGTTGAAATTGAGCCCAATCAGCAGTCGACTTGTTCTCCTCCTTCTTGATGCTGATATCTTGATGCTTGCTGGTCAATTTTTCGATTGATCCTCCCTGATGGTAGATGATTCTCCCTTTATTATAGTTTCTCTTGTCCTTGTCTGCAGATATCAAGTTCCTGATTTCTTATCTCTTCATGCATATGACTGAGTCCATCTTCTTACTTGCCAATCCTGGTCTCTAGCTTTGATTGTTGGAAAAGTTGTTATTCGCAGATAACCTGGGTTTGGATAACTTAATTTTGATTTGGATTTAGATGAGGATGGATCTTCAACTATCTTATCTTTTAACTCCGCTGGATACCAGTCGACTGGTTTTGAGATCAGTCGACTGTGTCGAGACATCTGTAGATTCGTAATTCATCAGTAAAGTCGACTGTCTTTGGATTAAGTCGACTGTACCGAGCAGCTTCACCCTTTCTGTCCAGTCGACTGTTGGAAGAACCAGTCGACTTATGCTCTGCAGTTCCCTGTGTATCATCCTCTCAGTCTGTATTAGTCTTGAATCTGCTTCGTTTGGCTGCTTTTAGGCTGTTTCCTATCGAAAAGAGAAAATAAGAGTAAAATACCACATATAGAGCATTTAATTGTCTAATTGCACTAAGATTATTGCTCCTAAATGTGAATATTATTGGGTTCATCAAATACCCTCAAACTTAGCTTTTGCTTGTCCTCAAGCAAACTAAAACTACAAGCATCACTTGAACATCTTGACCCTTTCAACATTTACCTCAGCGAACTCACTACTTTTGGTGTCAAGTTTAGAACAAGCATTAAGATAGGTCTAAAAAGTTGTAATTCAAATGTTAATCACTTATTCACAAGAATACTCAACTTGAATATCAAATAATAGTATGGCCAATGCCTCTGCAACATAATCATGATTAAGGTTAGCAAGCTCAACTATATTTCAACTCCAAAATCTCACCATGGCATACACTCCCAAAGAAATATAGCTCTCATTGACATGGGACATTCAAATTAGATCTCGTGACAATTTTCATTACTTGGATGAAACCATATCCTTGATCTTGCTACTACATCTTCACACCATTGATTTGCACACTACTTGGATCAAAAGGTCTTTACATAGGTTGTAATGGGGCCTTGGGTGAGGGTTTAAACAATGAAGGCAAAAAGGAATACAAAAATTTCTAAAGAATTAGTAGAGCAACTTGCATTGTTCTAAGAGATTTTTTTTTTTTTTTTTGCACATAATATTTAAGGCCATATATCACAGGCCTATCTTTATTTCTACCAACACCCTTCCCCCATCCACAACTCAGCAATTTACAACTTTTCATTTCATTTCTTTTTTTTTTATATGACAATACTCCAACTTTTCTTTATATTTTCATCCCCTTCATCTTGACATACCACATCTCTTTTATAATTCTTGCTCTACTAACTCAATAGATATAGGTAAGGTACCATATTCATCTAGGCATGGTTAAGGATGATGTGTTTTAAAAAGGCCTTTATAGGCTTCAAAAGGGGCAACTAGTGGATAATTGATGTTGGGTAGGCTATTTGTTCTTGGTGATAAAATCTTAGGTGCCTTAATCATTTCCAAGTTTTTATGCAAAAACCAAAAATAAGTTTCGAAAAGTAGCAAAAACAAGTTCTAGTTCACCTCAAGAATGCAGTCAACTGAAATCTTCAAGTGTATGATTCTCTCACAAATAAAATAAATAAGGCTCAAAACTCACAATTTGTGTATTTAAGTTTTCTCACAGTTGAACTTGCTATTCTCTTTCAAGATTCGTCGAATTGACATGACCATGTGAATAAAAGTTTCAAGTATGATCCATATGATAAGTTATTAACATTTTTAAGGATAAAGACCACAATTAATATTTGTTCTCCACTCTCTACCTATAGTAACTGAACTCAAATCATTAAATGTTGGAATGGTTAAAATCAAAACACTCCAAATGTAAACAACTACCCCCAAACTTAGATGGAACATTGTCCTCAATGTTCGCACAAAAACTTAAAATAGGCATGTGTTACCACCCAGTTTGAAGGAAAGAAAATAAAGTAAAGAAATAAAGAAATGATTAAAGAAATAAATAAATAGAGAGTGTAAGTACTCCCCTGAGAAATTGGGTTGCCTCCCAATAAGCGCTGCGTTTCTTGTCTTCAGCTGGACTTGATGAGTTTATGCAATGTATTGAATGGCTCGCGGCTCAAAACTCATCTTATTATAAGGTTTCCCCCTATGCCCATTCACCTTTGAACGTTTGATTTTTCTCCAACGTTCCATGTGGGGAAACCTTTGCAACAATGTACGGACCGTACCATCTTGACATAAGCCTATCTGCAATGGTCCACCTTAATGCACCTTTGTGTTCTTGCAAGACTCCCTGCAGCTTCTCTTCTTCCTGCATCCTTAAGTTTGCAGCAACTGTCACAGGTAATGTCTGGTTTTCTTCCAAATATTCATACTTCAAGTGTTCATGTAGTGGCTTCAGCTCCACATCTGGTGTCCTGGTAAAAGAAGAAACAAAAGTTTTATTGGACACAAGATTTTCAAACACTTGTGCAAACTTACCTGCATATGATTTTTCATTTCCAAAGGTATGTATTTTCTCTGCTATCCTCCAATCATCATATTCCTGTTCAACTTGAGATAGTATTAGAGGGTGTGTAATTGTTGCTTGTAATGGATTAACACCATGTTCCTGAAATGTTTGGTCACAAATTTCCTGAACCACATTAACATTATAACATTCATGATCATCGTGTGGTAATTTTGGTGCATCAAACATTTTAAACTCAATATTGTCCTCTAGGGTTGTCACCGATTGGAGCTGTTCTTGTCCTCTAGGGTTTGGTATGGTTTGTGGTGGGAGTTCTCCTGCCTTTCTTTCATTTAATTCCTTCACAATTTGACCAATTTAATTTTCCAATTTCTGAATGGCATGCCCTTGTTGGTTGCTTGTTTGTTGTTGCTGTTGGAGCAATTGAAGAACAGTGGATTCGAAATCCAACTTCTTCTGTTCTTGTACTGACCGATCAAACCCATTCCCAATTTGGAATTGCTGCGTATGCCCTTGTGCGAATTGATTGCCTTGATGGTTTTGATTATTGCTCCATGAGAAATTTGGATGGTTTCGCCACCCTGGGTTATACATGTTTGAAAAAGTGTTCTTCTGGGGTGGGTACATTCCCTGTCCTACATAGTTTGCGTGCTCCTGATCTGTGAAAGAATACATGGGACATGTATTAGTTGTATGATCAGAATGAGAACAAATTGCACAAATTTCTTTTGCTTGGTTTTTTACACCACCCATCGTCGAAATCGCATTAACAAGCATATCAATCTTTTTGTTCATAATTTCCATTTCTAATTGCATGCTATTATCACTAGAAATTTCATAAACTCCCTGTTTTTTCGAAAGGCTTCTTCTTGTTGAGAATTGTTGTGAGTTCTCGCTGAGTTCTTCAAATAGCTCGATGGCCTCCTCACCACTCTTCCTCATCAAGATTCCGTTGCAAGCTGAATCCACAGTTGCTTTGTTAGTGTCATTTAAACCCCCATAAAATGCTTGTACCTGATCATCCTTGGGTATGTTGTGCGTAGGACACTTGAGAAGCTTGTTCTTGAAGTCCTTCCATGCCTCGAAGAATAAATCGCCATCTTTTTGTTGGAAGAGTAAAATTTCCCTTTTTAGTTGTCTGGTTTTCTGAGCTGGAAAGAATTCCTTCAAGAACTTTGTTGCCAATTGCTCCCATGACTGAATTGATCCTGGTTCCAAAGAATTATACCACAATTTAGCATTAAGTTTTAATAAAAATGGAAACAAGAGTAACCTGATTTGTTCAGGGGTGAGCCCTTGGACGCTTTGTGTTCTGCAAAGATCAAAGAAATCTTGTAAATGTAGATGCGGATCCTCGTCTAGTCTACCAGTGAAGTGGGGAACCATGTTGAGCAATTGAGGTGATAGATGCATATTCCCTGTGACATTAGGTTGAAAAGCTATGCAAAAAGGTTGCTCAATATTCTTCGGAGTGAATTTGTCTTGCATTGGTACTCGATTTGGTACTTTCTCCCCCATTGTTGCTTTTGGAAAAATTCGCTGTACAGTCGACTGGTCCTTGGAGACAGTCGACCGGTCTGTTTGTGCAGAGTGTAACCTGAAAGAAAATGTTATAAAAGAAAAGAAAAAAGAAAAAGATAAAAATTGATTTGCAAGTTAAAATACTAAACAATCCCTGGCAGCGGCACCAAAAACTTGTTGTGTAATCTAGATGATCTAAATCTATATAATAAAACACAAAGAAAGCTATCAAGTGGCTCTCCTTCAATCCCCTAAAAATCAAAGGCCTAGATTTAATTTTACAAAACATATTTTTCCCCCAAAACTCAAATTCAAATCTCCCATCCAAACCAACTCCTATATATATATTTTTCTCTCTCCCTCCCTCCCTCTTCTATTCAAAAAATTAAAAAAATAAAAATTTTAAAAAAAAAGCTATCAAGTGGCTCTACTTCAATCCCCTAAAAATCAAAGGCCTAGATTTAATTTTACAAAACATATTTTCCCCCCAAAACTCAAATTCAAATTTCCCACCCAAACCAACTCCTATATATATATTTTTCTCTCTCCCTCCCTCCCTCTTCTATTCAAAAAATTAAAAAAATAAAAATTTTAAAAAAATTAAAAAATTAAAAAACTAAAAAAAATTTTAAATTTTAAAAACTTTAAAAATAATTCCAAAAAAAATCAAAAAAATCATATAATATGTTTTTTGCTCTATGTTTGCTACTTCAATTAATTTGCTGGACTTCCAAAACTATTTTATATAATCAAACAAGGTGCACCGTTCCGAAGACGTGCCGTAGGCACGTGTCAACGGGCAAACCTAGTAAATAGATAAACTAGACACAAATTAAAACCTCGCAAGTGTACGAATCGTTTATAGAAGCGTAGTGAAAAGCAAGGGTCGATCCCACAAAGATTGTAGTACTTAACTCACTAATCAATAAAACAAAGAAAAATGCAAATCATAAAGTTTTGTTCTATAAGTCTGATTGAAAGGAAATGAAAAGATAAAAATCTAAATTAAGTAGAATCACAATTTGAGTCACGAATATCTATTCAAGTAGTTGGGCTTTGATTTCCACCTATAGTCAATAATGCTAAGTCATATACTATACTACAATTACTCATGTTTGTTCCTTTAAGGGCATGGTATCTGCTCCTTAAAGTTAATGTTTCCCTAAGCCAAGAATTAGGCATGGTATCTACTCTAATTCGTTTCTTTCCTTAAGTATTTAGCATGGTATCTACTAAGTTGCACTTAAAGAAAACATATGAACAATGAAAACGAACAAACACTCAAAGTTCTAGAAATTGGTATCAGATCTAGATCCTTCAAGTTGATTAAACCAAGAACCCCTAAAGATTCCTGTGTTACAAGTTATGAGCACGAGATACGGGTCGTCTCTATGCTCATATAACCGATTCAGATTTATAATATGCAAACTTGATAATCTCAGGTTCTGCATGGCAGTCGACTTGCTGTCACTCTCAGTCGACTGCTCTTAGAACTTCTGAACAAGTTTGATATATTATAAATCTATACCAATACTCTTAGGTTTAATCAATAAGTAATAGAGTAGCATTCAGAAGAATATAAGCATTACATGACTACGGCTTCAATCTACCCAACTATGAAATTAGTTGCACATAATACAACCTCTATTGATTAATAAAATAGAATTCATGACTCTACAATAAAATAAAAGGTAAAAGGAAGAGCAGAAGAACACTGATTTGTATGATGTTGAAATTGAGCCCAATCAGCAGTCGACTTGTTCTCCTCCTTCTTGATGCTGATATCTTGATGCTTGTCGGTCGATTTTTCGATTGATCCTCCCTGATGGTAGATGATTCTCCCTTTATTATAGTTTCTCTTGTCCTTGTCTGCAGATATCAAGTTCCTGATTTCTTATCTCTTCACGCATAGGACTGAGTCCATCTTCTTACTTGCCAATCCTGGTCTCTAGCTTTGATTGTTGGAAAAGTTGTTATTCGCAGATAACCTGGGTTTGGATAACTTAATTTTGATTTGGATTTAGATGAGGATGGATCTTCAACTATCTTATCTTTTAACTCCGCTGGATACCAGTCGACTGGTTTTGAGATCAGTCGACTGTGTCGAGACATCTGTAGATTCGTAATTCATCAGTCAAGTCGACTGTCTTTGGAGTAAGTCGACTGTATCGAGCAGCTTCACCCTTTCTGTCCAGTCGACTGTTGGAAGAACCAGTCGACTTATGCTCTGCAGTTCCCTGTGTATCATCCTCTCAGTCTGTATTAGTCTTGAATCTTGCTTCGTTTGGCTGCTTTTAGGCTGTTTCCTATGGAAAAGAAGAAAATAAGAGTAAAATACCACATATAGAGCATTTAATTGTCTAATTGCACTAAGATTATTGCTCCTTAATATGAATATTATTGGGTTCATCATTCAACGCTACTTTAGCTACTTGCGAACAAGCATGTACAAAGTAGCTCACCATTCGAAATTTCTCCCACAACTATTGAAACTATCTTAACGACAAATTCGGATTCCAACACTTGGTTCGACGCTACTTTAGCTACTTGCGAATAAGCATGTACCAAGTAGCTCACCATTCGAAATTGCTCCCATAACTCTTGAAACTATCTTAACGTCAAGTTCGGAGTCCAACACTTGGTTCGACACTACTTTAGCTACTTGCGAACAAGCATGTACAAAGTAGCTCACCATCCGAAATTGCTCCCACAACTGTTGAAACTATCATAGCAGCTAGTTCGGAGTTCACAATCATGGTTCGAAAATTGCCTTCACAGCTTGCAAGTATGCGGTTTTGGGGCTCAAAACGAACATTCACACTACTACCACTACTAGTTAAATTTTGCAACAAACGAGTTCGGAGCTAAAACTCTCCCTTAGAGTTGCTCCTCAAACTTGTCTCCCGAATGGCTCTCTTCTAGAGCCTGGTGAAGCTCTTCGCTCGGCTCGCATCCCGAGCAGCCTTCTTCTCATCGAGTTCAGAGCTCAACTCTTCCCTAGAGTTGCTCCTCAAACTTGCCTCCCAAGCGGCCTTTTTCTCAACGAGTTCAGAGCTCAACTCTCCCCTAGAGTTGCTCCTCATACTCGCCTCTCAAATGGCTCTCTGCTAGAGCCTGGCGATACTCCTCCTCTCATTCACCTCCTGAGCGGCCTTCTTCCAAGAGATTTCGGAGCCTAACTCATCTAGGGAAACTCCCACAACTCGCGGCCAAGAATGGATCTTCCCAAGAGTCATACAAAGCACTTCTCAACTTCATGAAGACAAAGATGTTACGGGACTATTTTGACCACAAAGAAGGATAATTCTTCAACTGACTTCTAAAGAGAAATTGTAGATCTTCGAGTCAGCTTCGAAACGAGGGGCCACACGTCCCAATCCAACCTCGGTAGCATTGGGAAAGTGGGTTACAACACATCTGCCCTGAACGTGAAAATGAGGGAAAACTTCGCCTCAAAATGTGAGTTTGATCCCGATCGACGGCTCAGATCTTGCCACGTCCCTCAGATCCAAAATCCGATCAAAAGTGTCCCCGAACATGAAAATGGGGGAAAACCTCGCCACAAAATGTGAGTTTGATCCCGATCGATGGCTTAGATCTTGCCACGTCCCTCGGATAAAAAAATCCTAGCAAATGTGTCCCCGAACGAGAAAATGGGGAAAAACTTCTCCTCAAAATGTGAGTTTGATCCCGATCGACGGCTCAGTTCTCGCCACATCTTTCAGATCCAAAATCCAATCAGATTCGCCTCAAGATGCGAGCTCGATCCTGATCGACGGCTCAGATCTTACCACGTTGCTCGGATCCAAAATCCGATCGAACGTGCCACCGAACTAGAAATTGGGGGAAAACTCGCCTCAAAATTCGTGTTCGATCATGATCAATGGATCAGATTTGCCCCAGAACGAACGAACAAACAAAAAATTATTATTAAAGGGTTAACGGGTCGAGTTCTGACCCGTTAGAGACCCAAACCCAAACTCCTCTCCTTCTTCTTCACTGAGCGCCAAAACCCACCATCGCCGAACCCGTCATCCGCCAAGCTCGCCTAACTCCATCAACGAGCTCCACTCCACAAGCTTCATCGAACCCAACATTTCCACCATCGACCTCCTTCACGAGCTCACCTCCAACTTCGAGCTCCAAACTCCTCCAAACACAGAGCTCCCCTCCGTCATCTCTGCCGCCAAGCACTACTCCGAGCGACGAGCTCACCTTCCTCATCGTCACCGTCGCCAACCTCCACGGCGACGAAGCTCTGCTGAACTCCTCCAAACACCAGGGCTCCCCCCTCTCCTCTCCACACCCACGAGCTCCGAATGCCATTACAGAGCTCCAAAACCTCTCCTCCAACGAGCTGTCGAGCTCCGTCAAGCTCGAGCACTCCTCTAACTCTGAAGCCCCACTCCTCCAGTGTCGTCATCTCCGAGCTCCCCCTCCCGAAGCATCGAGCTCCACGACGCCGACCTCCGTGCTCGACACCACCTTCTTTCGTCTTCGATTTCTCCTCAACTGCGAGAGGAGCTCGGCGAGAGCAAAGGTAGTCTCGCTCTTCGGTGGTAGGAGAAGGCAGAAGAAATCGAAAGCCGAAGGTAGGAGAAGGCGGAAAAAAAAGAGAACAAAGGGGGTGGCCACGTGGCAGTCAACGGTCAACGTTGACCGGCCACATGGCGTTGCCTCGTGGGTCGGCGGCGGTTCCGAACAAAAGGTGTTCCGAGCGTGAAAATGCAACAAAACTGCTGCCTTCCGATGTGCGCCCCGTGATCGTGATCAACGCACAGGATTGCGCCACGTGTACAGGTAAAATTTTATTTATTTATTTATTTATTTAATTTAATTAATTATTTTTAAAAACCGAAAAATTAATTAAAAATCAAAAAAATAATTAAAAAATTCTTAAAATAATTATTAATTCGGAAAAATAATTTTTAAAATTCTAAAAATAATAATTATTAAATTAGAATAATTAATTAAAATTTTCGATAATTAATTATTTAATTCAAAAATTGAATTAAAAAAATTCAAAAAAATGATTAAAAATTGGAAAAAAATTCAGACTAATCTGGAAAAATCAAAAAATTCCAAAAAATTCTATAAAAAAATTTGGGCATTTTACAAGTTTAGATTGACACCGTTACACCTCGAGCAAGATCCAAACTCCCTCAAGAACTCCGATAAAATTTCGTACGCCATTAGAACAATAAATTTACTCCTCAAATGTTGTAAAACTCAGTCTTCAGGAGTGGGGGGTCATGATATGGCTAAAACTAGAATTAAATCGGGACCGTTCAAATCGGGCACGACTCTTAAAGCTCTTAGGGGTAAAACGGTAATTTCACTTACAAACGGGTCTGAAATGGAAACTGGATCGTTCTTCAAAGCTCAGTAATCCATAAACGGATCTGTCCTATTGGGTATGGGTAGCATCCTGTTACAAATCAATTCAGATATTTAAAGAGTAATTCAAACTCATGATTATCTCTAAGAGACGGATTAAACCAAATCTCTTATCATGAAACGATTTAAACTCTACATCTTATCCAAAATCGCCGGGACATAAGGATAAATGATTATCTCTAAACTGTCTCTATAGGCAACTATAAATACCCCTCTCCCCCCACTATAACAAGCTAATCAATCTTTTTTTCATATAAAACTCTTTCATAATCTTCCTGATTACTGACAAGAGCGTCGGAGGGTTCGTCGCCGGGATCCATCCCGGTGTATCGAACTTTTTACAGGTTCACGGCAGCGACAAGAAACCAGTCAAATGCCGGTGAAAGTCAACAGGTTTGCTTAACTGTTTTCTAAAAGAATTTACAAATTCATCTGTTTGCTCCCACACCAAAATCAACAGCAACAGTTTTTGATCTTCGTTGTATGTGTTCAAACCGTCTCAATTGGTTCTCTCGTATTTTATCTTCAATTAGATCAACTTTTACTTTTTTTTCTTGTGTATGTATTTATTTCTTCTCTTGCACAAGCAAAGATAAAGACAGCTAAATTGGAATAAATAACTTTAGTGGAATTACAAAACAACCTAACATAATTTGAATAAGAGTCACCTTTGTAATTTATTCAAGTTGCACGTATCTAAACTGGAATAAATAACAATAGAGGAATTAGAAAACAACTTAACATAATTTGAATAAGAGCCATCGTTGTTATTTATTCAAGTTGCACATAGCTAAACTGGAATAAATAACCACAGGGGAATTAGAAAACAACTTAACATAATTTGAATTGAGTCACCATTGTTATTTATTCAAGTTGCTCCTAAGCTTGTCGCTAGACTATGTTGGGATTGAGGCATCATAAGTATGGAGCACTTAAAGTTGAATAAAAAGAGGAGAAGACAAAGATAGAAAGAGAAGGCAACAGCAGCTAGAAGAAGTGCAGCTGGAGAGTTGCGGTCGACTGTCCTGCGGTGTGGTCGACCGACCACCCGACCGCAACTAGGCTGCTAGGTATCTTCGAGTGTACAGGGTTTAACAGAGAGCGGGATAGTCGACCGTGCAGTTGACCGGTCATGCCTCGAGTGTGGACTTCACACGTTGCGGCCGACCGACCCAAAGTGCGGTCGATGACATCGCCGTTGTGTGTTATTTTGGCTGACGGATTTCGGATCCAATAAGCTGTATTTATGTTTATCCATTAGGGTTTGCTTGGGAGCTATATAAGTGGTTGTAGATTCTAGGGTTTGTATCACTGATGAGATCAAGATGTGAGTTGTTATCATTGTTCAACTTCAATAGGGAATTGTGTCGAGTGTTTCTAAGTTGAAAAGAGAGAGAGAGAGAGTTTGAGAGTTGTAATCTCTTTGTAATCTTTGTATTTCTTGGGGAATAAGAAATATTGGTTATCTCTGCATATTATTGTGTTCTTGTGAGATTTTGCATATATCGTGGTGGCTTGTTATTGGTTCATCTAGTTCTTGAGAAGTTTCTATTGCTTGTGGTGTGTTTCCGCTATTAGCACTACGAGTTATTGGTAGATTCTGCAACAGACTAAACAAATATAGAACCATACAACATCAATGATCGTTGTCCAAAGTATATTCATTTAGAAGGGTGATTGTACATAGGGCTGCAAATGAATCGAGTTAATTCATTTAAGAAGGGTGATTGTACATAGGGCTGCAAACGAATCGAGTTATTCGCGAGCTATTCGGCTCGAGCTCGGTCAAAGTTCGGTCAAAGCTCGGCTCGAACCGAGCTCGAGCTTGGGTTTTTTTTTTTTAGGCTAAGCTCGCGAGCTATTCGGCTCGAATACGGTCAAAGCTCGGTCAAACCTCGGCTCGAACCGAGCTTGAGCTCAAAACTGAGCTCGTTTCATAAACGAACCGAGCTCGAGCTTGAAGGTATTCGGCTCGGCTCGACTCGATTGCAGCCCTAATTGTACATGATGACTATTTTGTTTACTCAACACCCAAATGCACACAAAAACACAAAAGTTCCCTTACACACACATTAAGAACTTGCACTTATTAGAAGGAATTAGAAGATTTTCTGGAGTAGACTCAGTAAAGCCAAATGATAAAATATGATCATTTTCAAGTAATATACAGGCAATAACGAGATTGAAATATGGAGTACATTTTTTTTACAAGTAGAAACTACAAGTAGTCGAGTAGGAAGTACGAACCTGACAACCATATGAACTAGCCAACACACTGAGCTTGTTTGAATACAATGACGATAAAGCTAAACTCAAAATCTATCGACCGAGGATGAGAAGCATGGGTTAATTGATTTGACAAGAAACATGGACTATAGCACTAAGAGCATCTCCAATTGGTTGCTATTTAGGCAAATGGCAAAAAAAATAGCAATTGACTGCTGCAATCGTTTGTTATTTTGCCAAATCTTAACAAACGAGGAACAGTACCTCGCCAAATTTGAGAAACAAATTGGCAATTGTCAAATATAGCAGGCGGAGTAGATATTTCGTCTCATAATTTTTTTTAATTTTTTACAGTGATCGGACGATACAACGTTTCGTTCAGAATTTTTTAATAATTTTTTTTTTACTATTTTAACGATCGAACCGAACAACATATTCCGTCCCAAAAAAAAAAACAAAAAAAAGGAAAAGAGGCATCGGACGGAAAATGTCGTTCCATCCGAAACCGAAAAGTTCTTGGACGGGACAACATGTCCCATCCCACCAAAGCCCATTAAACCAAACTTATTCCCACTTAATCATGGTTGAATAGATAACTTAATTGAATAATGGCTAATTTAATATTTTTAATAACTAATTACCATTTAATCCCTAATTAAATCATCTTATCAATTAAAAAAAAAATCTTCCATCCGATTATTAATTTTTTGTGTTTTGTCAAATTATAGCAAACAACGATTGAAGCAAAACAATTCTTTTGTCATTTGCTATATTGCCAAATTGGCAAAATGAAAAAAACGATGGACCATGAAGGGGGTCATTAGATGGATCATAAGGCATAATTACCTTATTGTCTTAATATATGGTAGCATTATCAGTAACTAAAATTGAACAAAATAAACTGTATACTAAAAGAGATTAGTGTCCTGCGTGCAAATATAAGATGTCTGTAATATCTAACAAGGCTTTGTTTCAGATAACAAAGATCCTAAAAACGTTAGAAAACTCAGCATGCTGCTACTATATCTCTGCAGTCACCATTTGAAAACCAGGGACGTGTTGTGTTGGAAAATAATCTATGTAGGCTCACATATGTGACTAAATATATAATTGCTATTCTAAAGTCTAACCCAAATTAAAGTGATCTAATCAAGATTAAGTAATGGGTTAAAAGCATAAAATTTAAAGTGTGATATAACACGTGTAGAGACCGTAAAGTAAATTTCTCATTTTGTGATGGACAAAATTGGAAAATAATAATTATCAAGGGTTATGGTCCCCTATATATATGTATTTTCTTATTCCATCTGCAATCCCATCAACAGAAGAATAGAGAGACGACTTCTCATAGAAGTGTGTATCATATAGGAAGATTCAAACCCTCTGCGCAATATCTATCAATGACTTCAGGTTAGTGCTTCCGCTTTTAATGTTCTTCTTCTTTTAATTTAGCAAAGATCTATAGTTTCATGATTTAGGATTTTATATTAAAGCACTTTTGCAACATGATTAAGATCTAGATTCATAGAAACATGTTTTAGGTTGTTATTAATGTTTTGTGCATGTTCTTAAGTGTATATAAAATTCCATCAATTGGTATCAGAGCCATTTTTGCTGAATTAATTGAAGAAATTTAGGGTTTCTTGTTTAAAGAAATTTAAGGTTTCTTGTTTAAGAAATTTAAGAAATTTAGGGTTTCTTTTGATCTTCCTTTTATGGTATTTGTCTTCTAAGATTCAGATTCAATAATTAAATTAATTGAATTTGGATTTGTAAAGGCTAATTGATATGTTAATCTTTTGGAGCCATTACATTTCCATTTGTTCTGTTGCATTTTCTGGATTGAATAGTGTATTAATCTATATGATGTACTTTGGTTGACTATATATTCAGATTCATGTTAAGATTATCTTCAGATTAAAAAAAAAAAAAATTTTAAAAAACAGTAAGTACTGACGTTTTGGTATTGGATTTTGTCATTGTTAATCAATCGGTTAAGGAAGATCAAATTGCCTACAGTCCACATTATTTTTTGAGATTGCCCATAGATTTTTTGTATGGGGTAGTAGTGCTTGGATGGTCTAATTCATTTCAAAGGTTCAAATCCATCTACACATATCGGAAAAATAAATAAGATTTATTAACAATCAGTTCAGACTGTTTGCTGTTGGTGCTTTGTGGGGCCAGAGAGAATGCTGCAACAGCAGCTGCTGCTGCCACGTGCAGAGTGACAGGCAGGTGGGCCCCCCCTGTGCAGGTGAGAGCAGTCAGGGCCAATCCATGACTCGCTGTACGCCTGTACGCTCTCACGAGGGGCAACAATGGGATTTATTAATTTTCTGTTAATCTTCTGTTGTTAATATTCTGTTATAAATTTTTTCTGTTATAAAATTGATTTATCGGTAAAATTAATTTTCTGTTATGGTGTTGATTAATTTGATATTATCAAACAGTAGATAGATATGGTTTAGTTATGGTTTTGTTATCATTTTAAATAGATATTATCTTGACATTATCCATCTACAAATAAAGTAAAATTATAAAATTAAGGAAAAGATAAAATTTTGGAAAACAATTAAATTCAAATTATGGTTTTGGTTTTTCTGATGAATGTCTAATATTTTGAATAGATCAATTGAAACAAAATGTTGCCAAAGTGACCTCTTTTGTGTAGATTAATTTATTTAAAATATCAAGATGATTGTGTGTTTGTAATTCATGCGTTTATTAACTGACCCAAAAGGTAAGTTGATATTTGGCCGAATTTCATACACATCTGTGGTAATAAATATGTGACAATTATAAGGTATTCCATGTGAACAATAAGTCAGTCTAAAGAATGACTTATTATTTGACAGGATTTATTGTCAATATTTGATTACTACAACAAGAGTACCACTTACGATTAATGTTACTGTCCAAAGACTTGATATTAACATTGTGCCTGGTATCTTGAGATGGGATTAATCATTATTTGAATTTATTGTTTTATATGGATTCTCATGTGAGTTTATTTTGTTTATTTTTGTTCTATATTCAGCTAGTATATCTTCTGCTGCCTCAATAACTGCTAACATCAATTCTATTCCCATGCTTAATGGGACAAATTTCAAGGATTGGAAAGGGACCTTACTGATAACTCTTGGCTGTATGAAATTAGACCATGCATTAAGGGAAGAACAACCTCCACCTCTCACTGCGGAAAATACTCCTGATGATAAAATGGATTTTGAGAGGTGGGATCGTTCAAATCGCATGAGTCTAATGATTATGAAACACAGCATTCCAGAAGCCTTTAGGGGCACAGAATCCGATGGGATTACTAAGGCTAAAGATTCCCTCGATCAAATTGAGTAATGTTTTGCTGAAAGACGAAATAGGACTCTTAAGGATATGGTACGGAGTGTGATTGCTCATTCCACCTTACCCGAGTCCCTCTGGGGAGAAGCATTAAAGACAGCAGCTTACATTCTCAATAGAGTACCAACTAAAGCAGCTACAAAAATACCTTATGAGCTTTGGACAGGTCGAAAGCCTAGTCTAAAGCACTTTCACATTTGGAGATGTCCAGTTGAAGTAAGGCCTTACCGGCGACATGAAAAGAAATTGGACTCCAAAACAGTGAGCAGCTACTTTATTAGTTATTCTGAACGATCTAGGGGCTATAAGTTTCATGATCCCACACTTAGAAATATTTTTTTTTGGACGGGAACTGCCACATTTTTTGAGGAAGTTGAGTTTGGGGAGAAATAAGGTTAGGGACATTGCTTTTGAGGAGGAATTGGATTCAATTACAAACCTAATTCCTACTATCACTTTTGACAATATTCAGGTTCCCATACCTATTATTGATCAAGAAGTCTGAAACCTCAACAAGAAAATGTTGAACATCTCCCCATTCAAAATGAGGTAATTGTTCCAAGAGAACAAACTCAACAACCTCAAAAACCAGTGCCATTAAGGAGATTCACGAGAGAAAGGAGAAATGCTATTCCGGATGATTATATTGTATTTCTCCAAGAACATGAGGATGACAATAGAATGATGGAAGATGATCCAATCACATTTCATCAGGCCATGCAAGGTTGTAACTCTCAAAAGTGGATGAATGCCATGAATGAGGAGTATAAGTCTATGCAAGACAACAAAGTTTGGGAACTTGTCCCATTACCAGAAGGTGCAAAACCAATTGGTTGTAAATGAATATTTAAGACCAAGAAGAATGCAAATGGTAATGTGGAAAGGTATAAGGCACGTCTTGTAGCTAAAGGCTATACTCAGAAAGAATGCATTGATTTTACAGAGACTTTCTCTCCAGTTTCATCGAAGGACTCGTTTAGGACAATTATAGCAATTGTTGCTCATCTTGATCTTAAGCTACATCAGATGGATGTCAAGACGGCGTTTCTCAATGGCGACATTGACGAGACAACTTATATGGTACAACCAGAAAACTTTGTGTCGGGAGATCCAAAGAATATGGTTTGCAAATTGACAAAATCCATCTATGGACTCAAGCCAGCTTCTCATCAATGTACCACAAGTTTCATCAAGTAATTATCTCATTTGGTTTTGAGATGAATGTAGTTGATGATTGTGTGTGTATCACAAGTTCAGTGGGAGTAAGCATATATTCCTAGTTCTATATGTCGATGACATATTGCTTGCCACCAATGATATAGATTTATTGCACGAAACTAAAAGATTTCTGTCCAAGTATTTTGAGATGAAGGATCTTGGGGATGCCTCTTTTGTATTAGGAATTCAGATACACTGAGATTGTTCTCGAGGTATTCTAGGGTTATCACAAAAGGGATACATCGATAAAGTACTCAAAAGGTTTGGCATGCAAGATTGTAGACCAGGGAATACTCTGTTGCTAAAGAAGACAAATTTAGTCTCAATCAGTGTCCTAAAAGTAACCTTGAAATTTAGAAAATGCAAAAGACCCCTCTATGCATCAGCTGTTGGGAGTCAAATGTATGCTCACGTATGTACACGTCCGATATTGCGTACATTGTTGGGATGTTAGGAAGGTATTTAAGCAAATCTGGTATGGACCATTGGATAGCAGCCAAAAGGGTTATGAGGTATCTTCAGAGAACCAAAGACTACATGCTCACATATAGGAAATCAGATCATTTGAAGGTCGTAAGGTATTCTGATTCTAATTTTGCTAGGGTGCCAAGATAGCAAAAAGTCTACATCAGGCTATATTTACCCGTTAGCCGGAGGAGCTGTATCCTGGAAAAGTGTCAAACATACACTTATAGCTTCTTCCACTATGGCAGCAGAGTATGTAGCATGCTATGAGGCATCAAATCATGGAATATGGCTACGGAATTTTGTTACTGGGCTGCGCATTTTGGAGAATATAGAAATACCGCTCAAGTTATTTTGTGATGATAAAACAGCAGTGATGTATTCCAACAACAGGAGTTCGACAAAGTCGAAACATATTGACAAAGTTTCTAGATGTGAAAGAAAGAGTGCAAAGTGGACAGATGTCCATAGAGCACATTGGGACAAACTCTATGATAGCGGATCCGCTCACAAAGTGATTACCACCCAAGGTCTTTTATGAGCATACTACTCATATGGGTGTTGTATTAGTTGAGGATATCATGATTTAGTGGGAGTTTGTATTTTATTTGCATTATGTTTGTGTGAGACATTTATACATTTGGTTATTTTCTGATCAGAAATAACGAATTCAGTTTTCTCACTCTTTTGTCATGTTTTGATTCTGACCTCACTTAAGTTTTAAAGATGACCAGTTGGAAATAGGCATGTGTATAGATCACATTGTATGAAATTTCCATGCTATACATTCACACTTGATCTATGTCATTTGATTATGTTGATATATGTGACCATTGATGAATTTAGTTACGATAAATGTAACGAAAATTGCTTTGATCCTATATTTACACGATTAATAGACGATATTGTTTGGCTATGCTTTTGGTTATGATAGCAAAATTTTGAGCTCATAAAGTATGTACATTTATAAGGAGTAACATATGTGGCCCAAGTGAGAGATTGTTGGAAAATAATCTGTGGGCTCACATATGTGACTAAATGTATAATTGTTATTCTAAAGTCTAATCCAAATTAAAGTGATCTAATCAAGATTAAGTAATGGGTTAAAAGCATAAAATTTAAAGTGTGATATAACACGTGTAGAGACCGTAAAGTAAATTTCTCATTTTGTGATGGGCAAAATTGAAAATCAATAATTATCAAGGGTTATGGTCCCCTGTATATACGTATTTTCTTATTCCATCTGCAATCCCATCAACAGAAGAATAGAGAGACGACCTCTCATAGAAGTACGTATCATATAGGAAGATCCAAACCCTCTGCGTAATCTCCATCATTGGCTTCAGGTTAGTGCTTCCGCTTTTAATGTTCTTCTTCTTATGATTTAGCAAAGATCTATAGTTTCATGATTTAGGATTTTATATTAAAGTACTTTTGCAACATGATTAAGATCTAGATTTATGGAAACATGTTTTAGGTTGTTATTAATGTTTTGTGCATGTTCTTAAGTGTATATAAATTTTCATCATGTTGGACTCGGACTGGGTCTATGGTACGTTTTTTCTCTTATCGAATACTATATTTGAAATAGCACGACCAAATGGTAGTTAATAGGGTTAGGAAATATTCTGTTTTTAAGCTTTGATAGCTGTATGTGAATGGGACTTGCAGGCTGGTTCAAACTACTCTTAGGCTGATCCATGCTATGGGTATGGCCTGTATGCAACTTACGGAGCTCAACCAACGGTTAGTTTCTCACACTCTTAATTAAGAGCTAACGTACTATCATTATGTGATATTCTCCATGATCACTTTGAGCGAAAATGTTTTTGTGGATGATGTGTCTGAAAGTGTCAAAAATTAAACAGATTCTGTAAAATCTATGAAATGTGGTAGAAGTGTCAAACCCATGTTCAATACGTGACCATAGAGTGTCAATTCCATATATCTTCCTCAGTTTATTGTCGAAAAGATTACTCATGGGCGGATCTGGGCCCAAGCAATCCCAGCAACTGCTTTGGGACCTCCAATTTTATAAGGTCCCATATTTTTTAAGTATTTACAATATTAAAAAGTAAAATGTAATATTTTCAAATATAATTATATTGTATTAATAGTTGGCTTATTAGCTTTAGTTGGTTAGAGTGTTGTGCTAATAATGC
This sequence comes from Hemerocallis citrina, assembly GCA_017893485.1. Taxonomy (NCBI): domain Eukaryota; kingdom Viridiplantae; phylum Streptophyta; class Magnoliopsida; order Asparagales; family Asphodelaceae; genus Hemerocallis; species Hemerocallis citrina. The sequence continues at coordinate 82,855,812 of CM030368.1, forward strand.
GTCGGTTGCAGGTTTGAAACTTATATGGGCCAATTAATTTTTCAATCATTTTTATTTTTAAAACTAATTATTTTTCACATAGCCACACATGTTATTTTACCATTTTAAGAATTTAATATTATTTTTCACTTAGTCAATGAATGTCACTTTATGATATTTTTTCAATGTTCTATAGTATATCATATTTACCTGTTTATGATAAATTTCTAACCAAATCTTCAAGTGCATATAGTTATTCTACATTTTATGTTTCCAACTAGTATTCTCATATACATATATTCATCATCATTTTATTCTGATCGTGTTATCTAATATATCATATTTACCTTTTTGAGATGACATATTTTGTTTTTGCTGTTAGAGTTTGTCCAAGTTTCTTTTTGCCACAAGACATTTCATATAAAAAGCATAAGTTAACAATTAAATTTTTTTGGAAGCATATATATATAATTGTTTTCATTTAAATAGTTTGTTCTCCAATACTCCAAGTTTGTTTCCTTTAAATAATTGTCATTTTTATTTTGTCAACTTGCAAAGGTCCCATCTGAGAACTTGCTTAGGGCTCCCTGGAACTCAGATACGACCCTGAAAGTACTCCATGTACCTTTGCAACACTCTGAATTCCAAACACAGGTAATTCGTACCAAATACAGGATCTTTTATTTCAATTCGTACAAATTTACAATAAAATTTAAATTTTTTTCATTACACAATGTTTCTTACAAAAATACATAGAGGAAGTTACAACAAAATATACAACTTTAACATTCAACAACTTTATTCTGGAAGTAATCATCAGTATCAATTCATCTTTATACATTTTGCTAATCCAAGTCCAGCACTGAAAAACTATGGGCACGTCAGTTGCATACAACTGACGCAATGCTATAATACATCGATTCTCTTAGTTTAGCAAACACAAACTTGAATGCATAATACAGTGTAAAAAGTGAATATATGATATCACCTTAATGCCTAATGCAGACATTACACTACGATGCACTAATGTATACTTGTTCAGATTCTATGCATCCCATAATACATATGTCCGGGGGCAAGCCCTTATCATACTCCTCATTATAGGGTTTAATCTCTCGCTATGAAATTCTACTACGGTGATTAATGTAAGATTTAGTTATCCTGTGAGTATCTAGTACCAACGTGATAAATTCTTGAGAATCGCCCTCCCACAGCGAGTCATAACCCCGATAATTCTAGAGGCGAAACCCACATTGCGAGCTATGTCCCCGATAATTCTTGAGAGTCGTTCTCCCACCACGAGTGATTTTTGGACATCACGCCTCACACCCCGATAATTCTGGAGACAAAATCCACACCGCGAGTCATAGGTACCTCATCACACAAATACCCTATGAGCGTCGCCTCGATCCCGATAATTCTGAAGAAATACCTCCCACCGTGAGTGATTTTGGACATAACGCCTCACACCCTGATAATTCCGAAGATAATCTCCCACCGTGAATCATATGAGGCCCTCATACTTAAGTTTGCCCATACTTCATCACATCTCTCCCTAATGCCTGTCCTTAGTTTTAATTATAATCATCACAACCTAGAGCTAGCTTATCCTACAAGACTTAAATCAACAAACGAGAATACTAGCCCACACTGGCTACTTCTCAAATTTCTTTATTCACAAATTGCCGGTTACTAAGGGTCTCACCTAGCCTCTAGATTCCAACTACCATCTCACCATACAGAACAATTATGTTATATCTAACCTCAACATAACCATTTCATTCATTATCCATCATTTCTTCTTTATCATCTTTATTTATGTTTATAGATCATGAAATATTCAACTTCTTATAACAACATTCAATAACAATTTATCAAATCAAATTCTTGTAGACAATTTCTTGGTTAACAAACCCAACTATTCACTTTAATAATTCTCAATGTTCTTTTGATTAATATAACCAATTTCATGTTTATCTATACTTCAAGTATATTTCTCAATACAAAGTTCTTTAGGATTAAATCACCGTTTCTTAATACAAAGATTCTTTAAGATTAAACACTAGAAATTCCTTATTTCCCTCTCATGATTCTGCTTTGATTTTATCATGAACCACCTCGACTATTTCTTACTTCAATAGATTAATATCAATGAAATTTCACAAATAGGTGATCTAAATTTGTATCCCACAATCAACTCTTAAATCATGTGCATTTCTCAATTTAAATTTTAATTCACAACTCATTTAATACATTATTTAATATGAATATGATCTATAATTCCTGATATGGCTAAAAATAGGGTTAAATCGGAACAGTCCAAACTGGGCACGAATCTTAAAGCTTAAAGGTAAAATGGTAATTTCACCTACAAGCGGGTCCAAGATGGGTTCTGGGTCTTTTCTACAAAGGCCCAATAACCCACGAACGGATCCGCCTCAACTCGGGTGCGGATCCCAACCCACAAGAAACCCAGTCCAGCTGGATAGAATTAGGGTTTCTGATTGTATTTAATCAACGGCCCTGATTCACTCTATCCTTTCACTGGGAATTAGGGATTTCATTCCTAAACTGGTCCCAAAGGCGGCTATAAAAATCCCCCATCCACCACCATTAAGAGGTAATCAATCTTTTGCCAATAAAAGCTCATTCATAATCTTTCTAATTACTGACTTGAGCGTCGGAGGGTGCATCGGAGGGATCAACCCCGGTGTTTCGCACTTTTTGCAAGGTGAACGGCGAGAGTTAACGGTCAAACTCCGGCAGAAAGGTTTCAGGTTTGCCTATTCGGTTTAATCCACAAATTCTAATTGTTTGCCCCCACACTAGATTTAGCGATAACAGATTGGCACAGTCTGTGGGAATTCACGAATAGCGATCCTTCCTCTTCCCTTGGTTAAGATCACCTCCAGCCATGCCTCCCCAAAAACTGAGATCCAAAGGGTCCAACCGTGGACCCACTCCTCCTCAACCACAACAGGAGATCCCCCTCCAAACCGTCCAGCCACAGGGGAAACTCCCACCACAACCTGATCAGCCCCCGCAGCAGGACCAACCTCCTCTTCAGAACCTTCAATCCCAAAGGGCTCTGCTCGGGCCCCAGAATGCCAACGTAGGGGCCTCTCGTTCCCAACTCTCAGAAGCAACCTCCTCATCAAGTTCGCATCTCCGTACACAACCCTTCTACCGATTCAATGGCATCTCACAACCCCTGGACTTCTGAAGACCTCTGCAATACCCTGCTCAATCGGCAGAAAGAGGAGGACCTTCGCCACTATTTGGATGAAAAGCGGGCCCGTGAGGGTGCCTCCCGCCCGGAACGTCCAAATGAGCGATCTCCTCTTCGTCGCGACCACAGGAGGATCCCCTCCTCGCAGGGGGCGGAGAGAGTCCCCTGAGTACCATATAAGAAGACACCATTTTCCCGCTGGGTGGTAGCCTCCGAGGGGCGATAACGGACCTATCACCCGAGTCGAATTTCCAAGAGTTCCAGGCTACAATCCTGCAAGCCCTCAACCTCCGGCCGAACAACAACAATGCTCAGATGGTCCCCACTCCTCCTCCGGTCCAAAGCCCTCACCATCGGTCCTTAACCCTTCCTCAAGCTCCGAGTCACCGCCATCACAGTCCTTGCCATTCTCCTAGCTACCATCGCCGAACTCCGCGTTCCCCTTCCTACGAAGACGAGTCCAGAGGCTCGTTTGGCTACCGATGAAGGGACGATGCAGTCTACCGCCGTCTCCATGAGATGGAGGGGCACCTCGGCCAACTAGATAAAGAAGAAGAGCTGAGCGGAAAGACCTTCCGTCCAAGCCGACCTCCCTTCTCTTGAACAATCATGGAAGCACCCGTTCTAATAGGCTTCAAGCCCCCGCAGTTCGAGACCTACTCTGGGGAGTCAGACCCTGTAGACCACATGCAGCGCTTCAAGACCCTCATGTTGATCCACCAAGCTTCCGATGCTTTACTGTGCAAGACCTTCCCAGCTACTCTAAAAGGTCCGGCCTGGGAATGGTACTTTTGCCTTGCCCCATCCTCCATATTCTCCTTTGAACAATTCGATACCCTCTTCGTCACCCACTTTGTAAGTAGCCATCGCACCGAGAAGACTAGCATTTCGCTAATCTATCTCAGTCAGAAGAAGGGTGAGAGGCTGAGAGATTATGTGAAGTGGTTTACCTGCGGAAGCTAGGTCCATTGCCTCCCTCGACCAGTCGGTCGCTGCAGCAGCCTTCTAGTCAAATGTCCTTAACTCAAGCCTTCGGTCCTCCCTAGCCAAGAAGCACCCGCAAAACTTCGTCGACCTCCTTCTCAGAAGCGAGAAGTATATCCGAGCTGAGGAAGCTGAGCATCGCCCCACATTTGAGGGGTCTTCCTCCGGGACCAAGAGGAAGGCAGCCGAAGAAGAGGGAGCTAAGAAGCTCCAGAAGGACAACGGGGGCCAGTGCTGCCCACCTCCCAGATTTGAGAAGTTTACCCCTCTTAACGCCAATATTTCTACCATTCTCATGGAGGTTGAGAAGGAAGGAGTTCTACCTCCTGCTCCAAAGATGAACACCCCCAGCAAGAAGAGGGACAAGGAAAAGTGGTGCCGATATCATTGAGACCACGCCCACGACACCAACGACTGTCGGGCCCTGAAGAATGAAATTGAGGCCCTCATCCAGAGAGGCCAGCTGTCTAAATTTGTGAGAAAGAACCGAATTAATCTTCCTCCACCCCCTAGGGGGGCTAACAAGCATCCCGAAAGGCACGACGAGACTCCCGAGTTTGAAGAAGAGCACGTCTTACATCTCATTCATGGAGGTCCCATGGGAGGAACCTCCAACTCTTCCCTAAAGGCCTTTATACGAGAAGTCAATTCAGTTCATGGCATACCACCTCCCAAAGGCCTTGGAGTCCCGGTCACTTTCTCAGAGGAAGACCTGGAAGGAGTCCGAACCCCCCATTGTGATGCATTAGTCATCAACCTCCATATGGCAAATTTTAAAGTGGAGAGGATTCTGGTGGACAATGGTAGCTCTGTTAACATCCTCTTCTTGGCGGCTTTCCAAGGGCTCAAGTTATCGCGGGACAGGCTTAAGCCCGCCGGCTACACGCTCCATGGGTTCACGGGAGTGCCAGTGACTATCGAAGGGGTGATCACCCTCGACGTAACCGTTGGCAAAACTCCTACTACCCGAATAGAGCCGATGGACTTCCTGGTCGTCGACGTCCCAGCTGCTTACAATGTGATTCTAGGCCACCTAGCCTAGATGCTTTAGAAGCTGTCCCGTTGGCTTATCATCTCAAGATGAAGTTCCCCACCAAGTCAGGAGTAGGGAAAGTAAGAGGCAGTCAAGAGATGGCCCGCAAGTGTTACATGACCTCCACCAGGGGTCCTGTCCTCTCCCTCGAGACCCTCGAGATTCCCCAAAGGAATGTCGAACCGATGTCCGAACCAGTGGATGAGCTGGAGGAAGTGTTCTTTTTCGAGCAAGATCCGAACCGCAAGTTTCTTATCAGTAAGACCCTCCCATCTGCCTTATGTTCCGACATAATCCAATGCATCAGAAAGAACCATGACCTCTTCGCATGGTCAGCTGCTGACATGCCAGGAATCTCTGAGGAGCTCCTCGTCCACCACCTAAGCGTTGCTCCGGGGTCCAAACCGGTCCAACAGAAAAGGCACAAATTTGCTCCTGAGCGCCAACAAGCCATAAAGGAAGAAGTGGACAAGCTCTTGAAGGCCTGATTCATACAAGAGGTTAACTATCCCGAATGGCTCTCTAATTTTGTTATGGTTAAGAAGGCCAACGGAACTTGGAGAATTTGTATTGACTACACGGACCTGAACAAAGCATGCCCTAAAGATCCATTCCCTCTCCCAAGCATCAACACCTTGATTGACGCTACTTCGGGCCATGAGCTTCTCAGCTTAATGGATGCCTTCTCCGGGTATAACCAAATCCGAATGTTCCCCATGGATATCCCGAAAACCTCCTTCATCACCGATCAAGGGCTGTATTGCTACAGGGTAATGCCCTTCAGGCTGAAGAATGCAGGTGCCACCTACCAGTGCCTAATCAATAAAGTCTTCCAGAATCAGATCGGTCGAAATATGGAAGTGTATGTTGATGATATGCTCGTTAAAAGCATCCATGGGGCCGACCATGTTGCTGATCTCCAAGAAGCATTTGATGTGTTGAGAAAGCACGATATGAGGCTTAACCCGAACAAGTGTGCGTTCGGAGTCTCGTCGGGAAAGTTCCTAGGCTTCATGGTCAGCCAAAGAGAAATCGAAGCCAACCCCGAAAAGATCAAAGCCATACTGGACATGGCCCCTCCCAAAAGTGTGAAAGATGTTCAGAAGCTCACTGGTCGCCTCGCAGCCATACGGCGCTTCCTGTCTAAGTCAGGGGAGAAGTGTCTTCCTTTTTTCAAAGCCCGCAGGGGGGCTAAGGACTTCGAGTGGGGTCAGCAGCAACAAGAATTGTTCGATCAGCTAAAGGCCTTTCTAGTCAATCCCCCTCTTCTCAGCAAGCCTATCCCCAGGTAAACACTCTACCTCTACTTAGCTGCCTCTGAGCAAACCCTCAGTGCTGTTGTAGCACCCCAAATTTCTAATATGAGAGCTTAGAAAATAAGTGGCGAAATCCCAGCAATCCACTTCAATACAACAATAAATACCAACAACACCACTAAAATTTTCTTTCTCTATTACAACAATTATTACAATTACAGCAGAAGTCTAAACATCTCAACATAGAATTAATCTTTATTTGCAACTCAATAATGATCTCAAATATTCTTTACAGTTTTACACCAATTACTAAATAACCCAATTGTCTCAAACTGCCCACTCAAGCATCCAACCACCAATCTAAGCAATAACCTGCAACATGTGAGGCTAGAGTTGGACCCTAACCCCAAAATCTACGGGGTCAGCCATAAATGGTGTGAGTGGTGACAAATCAACAAATAGCATAAATGAACTTAACACATAATGTCCAACAAATAATAATCAAACACTAAAGTATGAAGTACGACAAAGAATAGTGGGTGATACCAAAACCAAAAGCCAAGTGTGTAAAAACAGGAAATCCGAATGCATAAAAGTAATTCAAAAAAAAACATCATGACTACATGCTGACAACGATGACTACTAAGAGATGAAGATAAACTATGATAATTTGCCCATGCTTGATCATTCCGGAGATTGATCCCACATCACAGGTATTTTTCCTGGATAATTCAGGAGATCATCCCACATCTAAACATAGACTCATAATCACAAGAATACCCCAAAAGCGTCGCCTCGACTCCGATAATTCCGTAGTTCAATCCCACATCACAAGATAATTACTTGGATAATTCAGGAGAAATATCTCGCATCACAGGTTAACTGCCTGGATAATTCCGGAGATAGATCACACATCACAAGTTAACTACTTGGATAATTCAGGAGATTAAATCCTACATCAAAAGCCATACCGAGGTGCATAACTCAAGTTCCCATTCGTCATGACACTACCAATGCCTGTCCTTATTAATTTGGGTTACTGAACAAATCTCCTAGAGTAGTGTACCCTACCGGACTAAAAATCTGAATAACTGAAAATTTGCCTCGATGGGCCTCAACAAATAACTGAACAAACACCGGTATACTAGGGTCACCTACCTCTAGAGACTTAAAAACAAATATCTGAACAAATTCCACTTAACAAGTGGCTCAACAAAATATCTCAAAATCATGTTCTTAACTGAACATCTCAAAATCAAATACCGAACAAATATCTCAACATCAAGTACTGAACAAATGTCTCAAAATCAAACACTAAACAAAATATCTCAATTCAAATACAAAGATCCTTCAGGACCAGTCGACTGCATAAAGGACCAGTCGACTGTCCAGAGGACATATCCCAACATTTTACAAAAATAATCTAAGGCATGACCAGTCGACTTGACAAGTCATCAGTCGACTGCCCCGAGACAAAACAAATAATTCTCATCAAATATTCTAAGTATGTGAGTCGACTGAAAGGTCATAGGTCGACTGTCCCGAAAGGACTGAACAAAATCACAAACAGAGGACCAGTCGACTGACCTCAGTCTAGGTCGACTGTCCCGAACAAATCTCAAGACTGAAAATACACAGTAGGCTCGTGCCAGTCGACTGCTCTATAGGCCAGATGACTGTCGGCTACAGATTTCTAACAATAGGTCTGAACACAAATCAAACAGGGGTTTTCTAAAGATTCACTGATCATGAAATTAAAATTGTGTCCAGGCAAATAAACATCTCTCAATAATCTCCATCATGGATACATTACTCCATCAATCAATTACTCAAATCTCACATATTCACGATCTAAACTCTTAATCCTTTCATTAGGGTTTTTCTCTTCAAAATGTCTTCCTCAACTCAATCAAAAATCTGAACTACACTCACAAGATCCAGATGTTTATCATCTGATCACGACATAATCAATTCTTAATATGTCTCCCAACAATACGATCTCATAATTCAAACTTTTCCATCAACAAATCTTAGTATTCCTCATACATGACCCAATTACCAATAAGAGTTCTCATCCTCCATATCAACTAATAGATCCATATCATATTTACGATGAGACTAACAAATAATGGCATAATGATCACAAACAAGCATAACAAGGTTCTTACGTCATCCATCAATCAAGACAAACAAAACAAGCAAAGCAAACAAAACAACAAAACAAACCACTCACCTTTGTTTTGAAGAAAAGATCCGCAAAAGCTCCTCCTTGCTAGATCCAAGAATTCTCCTTTGTTCTTCTAAAATAATCTCAAGAAATTCTGAATATACTCAATGACGGCTGGGAAAGAATTTCCCTTAAATATGCTGGGTAAAATATTAGGGTTATATTCCCACTTTGCAAAATAGTCCTTTTAAGAATACAATTTTACATACATAGGTTTAGTCTTGAAAACTCAATCAAATATCATTTAAATTAGGATCTAATAGAAGAATATACTTCCAAGCCTCAAAATACTGATCGTAATGTCCAGCAAATACATTTTGCATTTTAATCCATCAAAATGTCAGTTTTGCAAATAAGTCCCTTTTTTCTCAAAAATTGCAAATAGTACTAATTAATTTCAGAAAAATCTGGAAAAATACTAAATAATTCTCAAATAATAAATAATGATTTTTCATAAGGAAAACTAAATTTTTCAAACTTCTGAAAAGTCATTTGCACGTGTTTTGCACATGTACAAAAGATAGATTTCTTAGAAAATATTTATTTAAATCCTCAAAATTATTTAAATTCATTCTCAAATAATTAAAATAATATTTGAAAATACGGGGTTCTACAGCTGTCCTAGTGAGGGAATAAGACAAGGCCCAGAAGCCCATCTATTACGTGAGCAAAGTACTTCGGGATGCCAAGCTACGGTACCCAAGATTGGAGAAGATGGCGTACTCCTTGGTTATGGCAGCTAGGAAGCTTCGACCTTATTTTCAGTCCCACTCGGTGGTCATTCTTACCGACCAGCCGCTTAAGCAAGTTCTACACAAACCCGAGACCTCCAGCCGTCTGATGAAGTGGTCGATCGAGCTGAGTCAGCATGACATATCATACCAGCCTCGAACTGCAATCAAGGCTCAAGCCTTAGCTGAATTTATTTTTGAGAGAACCATACCAGAGGTCAGTCAAGCAGCAAACGGGCCTCCTATCTGGACAGTGTATGTAGATGGGTCTTCTTGCACCGAAGGGAGCAGAGCCGGGGTCATTCTGGCAGGTCCTGATGACTTCGTTCTCCAATACTCCCTCCGCATCAATTTTAAGGCCTCCAATAACGAAGCGGAGTACGAAGCCCTTATAGCCGGCCTCGGCATGGCTCGCAAGGTAGGGGCACAACAGTCTCCGGATATTCAGTGATCCGCAGCTGGTTGTGAACCAAGTCTTAGGGGAGTACGAGGCACGAGACGACCGAATGGCTCAATACCTAGCCAAGGTCCGAAGTCTCATGGCTTCATTTGAAGAGGCCCAAATCCAGCGGATCCCCAGAGAAGAAAATTCCCAACCAGATGTCTTCTCCAAATTGGCCTCCTCCTCCCTTCAAGGTCTCGAGCAGACCGTCCTGATTGAAGTGCTCCTAAGACTGAGTATAGAAGAAGAAACCCCCGACTCAATGGAGTTGCTGCCCGTCCAACTTCAGGACAACTGGATGAAACCTTTGATAGAATTCCTTAAGGATGGGCTCCTCCCCAAAGACCCTAAAGAAGCCTGTCGAGTCCGAACAAGAGCGGAGCGGTACACCCTCGTTGAAGGAGTCTTATATAAACGCTCCTACACCCAAGTAGACGGCAGACCCTACTTAAGATGTCTCTCCCCGGAAGAAGCCTCATATGCCTTGCAAGAACTCCACGAAGGTATAGGCAGAGTCCATTCAGGATCGAGGTCCCTTGCCAGGAAAGTGTTAAACTACGGGTACTTCTGGCCTACTCTCCTACAAGATGCTGAATGACATGTCCGGCAATGCAGCTCCTGTCAGCAGTACTCCAACATTCGTCGCCTACCCCAAGCTCAACTCACGTCTCTCTCAAGCCCGATTCCCTTCGCAATGTAGGGGATGGATTCACTAGGCCCGTTTCCACCAGCTCCTGGTCAACTCAAGTTTCTAGTCGTGGCGATCGACTACTTCTCTAAGTGGATAGAGGCTGAGCCATTGGCTACGATCACTGAGAACAAGGTATTGTAGTTCTTTTGGAAAAACGTTATCTGTAGGTTCGGTGTGCCTCGGGTCCTAATAACAGATAATGGAACACAGTTTACGAGGGCCGTATTCCGATCTTTGTGTGAAGACCTCGCCATTCAGCAACGCTTCTCCTCTGTCTCCCATCCTCAATCAAATGGCCAAGTGGAGAATGCCAACCGGCAGATCCTTTCCGGTATCAAGAAGAGGCTAGATAAGGCGGTCAAAGGCTTCTGGGCAGAACAGTTTCCCAACGTACTGTAGAACTACCGCACTACGAAATGGACCCCCACAGGTGAGTCGCCATTCAATCTCACCTATGGGTCCGAAGTTATAATCCCCTTGGAAGTCGGTCTACCATCTCCTCACCTTATAGCCTATGAAGAAGAGCAGAATGCTAGAGAGCTTTGGGCAAATTTGGACTTAGTTGATGAGCTCCGTGAAAGAGCTTCAATCCGCCAGCAAAACTACCGAAGAAGAATTGAGCAGGCCTACAACAAAAGGGTCCATCCCACCAATCTTAAGGAAGGGGACTTGGTCCTCAGAAAACTAGCTATCTCCTTCCCCAGCCAAAAGAGTAAGCTAGCCCCCAATTGGAAAGGACCCTACAAGATCACCAAGGTAGTTCGGCCCAGGGCGTACCATCTTGAAGACCTTGAAGGCAGAGAGATACCCAGGGCTTGGAATGTCGACCACCTACTGCAGTACCAAGAGAGCGCCTTAACGCCTCTCTGAGTAACTTCAAGTGTTGAGTCATTCCCATCTTTTCACTTGTATTTTGGTTCTTTATTTTTGTCATTGTAATAACAGGCTTGCAACTTAGAAGCAGCCGATTAGCAGTTATCAATAAAGATCTTCTTTTCCCCATATTTTCCTTGTAAATTATTTTTGTCCTTCTGTCTAAGGCCTTTAATCAAACTTACTCAAACGACGTGTTCGGAGTCCAAAACTTGGCTCGATTTCGCTTCGCGGGCTCGCTCTTAAGCAAGCTAGAAGTGGTTCGCCATTCGGAATTGCTCCCACAACCGTTGAAACTTACTCAAACAACGTGTTCAGAGTCCAAAACTTGGCTCAATTCCGCTTCGCGGGCTCGCTCTTAAGCGAGCTAGAAGTGGTTCGCCATTCGAAATTGCTCCCACAACCGTTGAAACTTACTCAAACGACTTGTTCGAAGTCCAAAACTTGGCTCGATTCTGCTTCGCAAGCTCGCCCTTAAGCGAGCTAGAAGTGGTTCGCCATTCGGAACTGCTCCCACTACCGTTGAAACTTACTCAAATGATGTGTTCAGAGTCCAAAACTTGGCTCGATTCTGCTTCGCGGGCTCGCTCTTAAGCGAGCTAGAAGTGGTTCGCCATTCGGAATTGCTCCCACAACCGTTGAAATTCGCTCAAACAACGAGTTCGGAGTCCAACACTTGGCTCGATTCCGATTCGCAAGCTCGCTCTTAAGCGAGCTAGAAGTGGTTCGCCATTCGGAATTGCTCCCACAACCGTTGAAATTCGCTCAAACAACAAGTTCGGAGTCCAACACTTGGCTCGATTCTGCTTCGCAAGCTCGCTCTTAAGCGAGCTAGAAGTGGTTCGCCATTCGGAATTGCTCCCATGACCATTGAAGCTTAAACGACGCGCACGAAGTGTCTACAACTATACTAGGCATGGGAGAAGAGTACTTGGAGGTGCTAAACCTTTGGTTCCTATGGTTCGTTTAAAAGTCGAAATTCGACATCCCGTGCCTATAAGAAGAAAGATTTGCTTCTGATTTTGAGTAGTTGTTCAGAGTTGGAGGAGTTGTAATTGAATAGATGCCTACCAACAAAGCACACAAACACAGAAGAGAAACAAGCTTTCACTTATATGAAATTTTAGCGTGCAAGAGCGTTCGAGTTATAAGACCAAGTTGTTACTACGAGGTGCTACAAAAAGTCGAAGAAACATAATTGCAACAACTTATTCAACGCTTCTTCGGAATGGGGACGTTTCGATTCAGGGACACCCGCGGACGGCATCGCCTAACCTCTGAGCTTGTCTCTAAACCAACGAACCGAGATGCCTCTTCGGCACTGCCTCTGACCGTGGCCCCAACCGAAGCGCCACTAGACGAAGCAGCCACCCCACTCTTGAGCGTCAGCCGGACTCCGCCTAACGGCAGGCTCACGATTCGCGAGCTCATAAAACGAGATCCCCCTCTCGCTCTCTGCACGAGTACATGATGTACTTCTGACATTAGGCCGCACGGGTTGGGGTTTAAGTCGAGCAACTTCCTCCTCGAGTTCGACGATCCAATCCTTCAAAAAGTTGTCTGTCACGAATATCTTGAAGCGAGGAAGCCGAGCAGAGCCTGCCTCACCAGAGCTATCGGCGATGATTCGATGAAGATGGCGACATCGATACTCTTGTCAACTGTAACCCTCTTCAACCTGTCGACCTCCTCTGTCAGCTCATCGCGCTCGACCATCAACTTACCCATGATCGCTGTTAATTCTTCCTCCTCCGCCGAAAGCTCTTCTTCTACTATCTTCAGGTGGTGCTCTTCCACCAGTAGTTCGCCTTTCTCTGTCTCAGCATCGAACAGTGCCTTTCGGAGCAATTCCACCTCGCCTTCAAGACGAACCTCGCAAGATCGCTTCCGTAGTTGTTTCAGCTTGGAGAAATACCCTCTCGCCGTTGCCTTAAGATCCTCTAGGTCCAACTCACTCTTGAGAAAATACTCTCGGCTATGAGAGAGGGCCCGCTTTGCTGCTTTCAAGTCAGCACGAAGACGAGCGACTTCGGCTACTGAACTCGACTCGACTACCTGAAAAATGAGAGCATATCAACACGAAGTACAAGAGGCAATGCCCAACACTTAGCCAAATTTTGAAAAAACCTCAGGTCAAAACACTCCAACACTTAGCCAAATTTCAAAGAAACTTCAGAGAGATTTCAAACAAAAATTTCATTCATATCAAAAAAGCGGTGGCCAGTCCGCTACAAGGCAGTACAAACGAAAAAAGAAAATTTTCTTTTTACAAAAATTAGAGGATCAAGGAGCCACCTGCAGCGGTGCCTCGGCGACAGGCACTTCGGTGGACGGCCCCTCATCCCCCGTCGCTCCGGCTCGAGGGTCGGCCACGACCTCGTCGTCCTCATTCACCGCTGCCACTTCGGCTCGGTGGTCGGCTACCCCAGTCTCGGGATCGGCGGGGGCCCCGTTGCCTTGCTGCTCGTCCTCCTCCTCCTCTTCCTCTTCCTCTTCGCCTTCTTCCTCGCCACCGGGCCACAGCCTGTACCCCAACCTTTGGAAGCCGGGGACTCGAGCCTCGACGTGATCGAGCGCTCTGGCGTAAGATAGCTCCATGTTCACCGCCATGTGCTTCTTGGCCTCTGCCTCGATCTCCGCCCTCGCCTTCTCTACAGCCTCGGCTTGTTCCAACTTCACCGCCTCCAAAACCTTCGCCACTGCGGCCTTCTCCTCGACTGCCTTGGCGACCTCCGAAGCAAGCTTTTCCTTCACTTGCGCCAAGGCCACCTCGAGGTCGGCAACCTGGGCTGCCAGAGCGTCCGAGCGACGCTACTCGGCTTCGAGCAGTTTCATAGCCCTCGCCCTCTCTGCCCGGTCCTTGTCGCTGAGGGCCTTCAGCTCCCTCTCCTGCTCGGAATACTCCTCGAGGAGATAGCCAAAGTGGCAAGTGGCCTGCACGAAGAAACAATTAGAACACCAGGAAAGCCGAACTAAAGACTTAGAAAATTTTCAAAGAAAAAATTTTGAAACAACAAAGGGGACTTACCGATAGGAGCGACCGAGCTACTTCGAGAGCATCATCACCTGTCGTCCCCTGCCTTCAGGGCAGCTCGATCCTTCGGGGTCAGCAGGTGCCGAACAGCTTGCATGCTCATCCCCGAGACTCCCAAGAAGCCATCGTGATTCTTCACTCGCCAGTTGGGGACGAACAGCTTCTTGTGGGCCTCAGTTCAGAATAACCTCGGCATGTTCGGTCAGTGGTGGGGCCTCCAGCCCTAGCACCGCAGAGATAGAGAAGCCCTCACCTACAGAGGAAGAAGGGGTCGGCTGGACAACAACGACCGAGGACGGATCCCGAGGAGAAGAAGTGACGACCGCCGAAGGTGCCTTGGTGGGTCGTTCGGACGAGGGACCCGTGCTCGTCCTCTTCCTCTTCTTGCCGTCGCCTGGCTTTGCTTCGTTCCTGCCATCATACCCTTGAAATCCATATTCGGTGCCTCTATCCAAGCAAAAGAGAAAATCAAGTTAGAAAAAAAATGTACAAGGCATTAAAGAAAAGAAAATCACAAAAGTGAGATGTCAGGAGCGTACTCGGGTCGATCAGACTAAGGCCCGACCCGTGCAGCACCTCCTCGGTCATCTCCCTCCAACTCAACATCGGGAGACCGATCAACTTCGCTGCCACCTCTGCCTCGGCCGGAGTCAACACTGGCTCGGCCTTCGCATGCTTCGACACTTCGTCTTTCCACCGGGTTGGGAAGTCCCATGCCGAGGGCCCCTTTATCAGGAAAAACTTTTCCTTCCACGACTTTATCGAGTCGGGATTCTCGATCAACTTAACTCCCTTCCGAGGCAATAGGTAGTAGCGAGGCTCGAGCTTTCTCATCCTGTTGATTCGATATAAACTTCGGAGGATGATGAGCTCTGGCTCCACTTTGGCAGTCCGGCATTGGAGCAGAAAACCGAGCACGTGGTGCCAAGTGTTCGGCATGAACTGTATGGGAGCCAGACTGAACCACCGAAGGACTACGGTCACGAAGGGATGAAGGGGGAAGTGCAGACCGGCGTTCAATGCATCATAGGCGAAGACGCAGGTGTCCGGTGGGAAGTCAGTGTTCGCTCGCACTCCCGGGCCGGGGATAACCAGTGTGTACTCCTTGGGGATGGCAAAACCCTTCCTAGTCTGGAGTAGATCCCGCTCGGTTAGGACCGAAGGGAGGTCGTCCACCTCGGAGATCTCCCTCGGGTCGTTCTCCTCATAGGTCTCTGGGCAACCAACGACAACCTTAGTCAGCAGCTCGCCGCTGTACTGCCTTATCCCGGCATGGCCGGACAGCACGGTCGACATCCGACCCAGCTCGCCCGCCTGCTTCACTATCTCCACCACCTCCTCAACTACCGAGGACCTAACAACTCACTTCCCCTTCTCGTCGGCAGTGGACAACCCCACTATCTCCTTCCCCTTCCTCCGGCTTACCACCTCTCTTCCTCCTTCGGCATTCCAACCCCCTGAGGACGATGCCCCACTACCCGAGCTTACTTATGACATCTCGAATAAATATCTAAGGCAAAGAAAACTGACCTTGATGTGACGTTCACGGTCAGAAAGAGTTCGCCACAAATTGCCTGGCCTTTTCGACAGCTAGCGCAACCGCCCTTGAGCTCAGATCTCCGCTAGCAGAGCAACTCAAAGTAAAAACTTTGAAGTAAAAGTGAAAGAATGAGCTAAGAGGTGGGGGTGTGAGAACTTATAGCCAAAGAAGGGGAACGATTGGGCTTTTGTAAACGTTTTGGGGCACATTAAGGGAGATGAAACGACAGAATACAGAAAGTTGCGATGGTTCAGAGGAAGGTCACGTCGGTTCACTTCGCATCGCAACTCGGCGACTCGTAACTTGCCGAGCCACCAAGGCACTCTACCGAGCTACCGGGGCACCGACCTCCACATATGGAGAAAAATACTGCCGAGCCATTTTCACCGTCAGATTGCCTCAATATTCGTGCCCAAATCTGATGAACGGCTCAGATCACGTCGCGCCCACAAAACGACAAGATAACAATTTCTCGTGATCTGAACCCACAATTTCGAGATCCGCGCCATGATGAGCGCTCCAGATCCAACCACGTGGCTCGACGACTCGTAACTTGCCGAGCCACCGAGGCACTCTGCCGAGCTACCGGGGCACCGACCTCCACATATGGAGAAAAATGCCGTCGAGCCTTTTTCACAGTCAGATTGTCACAATATTCGTGCCTAAATCTGATGAACGGCTCAGATCACGCTACGCCCACAAAATGACAAGATAACATTTTCTCGTGATCTGAACCCACAATTTCGAGATCTGTGCCATGATGATCGCTCCAGATCCAACCACGTGGCTCGATGACTCGTAACTTACCGAGCCACCGACGCACTCTGCTGAGCTACCGGGGCACCGACCTCCACATATGGAGAAAAATGCTGTCGAGCTACTTTCACCGTCAGATTGCCTCAATATTCGTGGCCAAATCTGATGAACGGCTCAGATCACGTTACGCCCACAAAACGAGAATATAATGTTTTCTTGTGATCTGAACCCACAATTTCGAGATCCGCACCATGATGAGCACTCCAGATCAAGGCACGTGGCCCAACGGCTCGACCCGAACTACCGAGCTACCAAGGTGACCTGTCGAGCTACCGAGGTGACCAGTCGAGCTACCGAACAGCTTAGCCGAGCCACCGAGGTGCTGTGGAGAAGAGGATGAACTGCCAAGCCACCGGAGTGTTCAGCCGAAGCTACCGAACAGCTTAGCCGAACCACCGAGCTACCGAAGCCCTCTAGCCGAAGTGCCGAAGTACCGACCTCCACATATGGAGAAAAATGACACCGACCTACCCCAGCCATTGGATCGTGTCAAAAAACATGTCAGAACATGATGAACGGCTCAGATCACACCATGCCCACAAAACGACAAGATAGCATTTTCTCGTGATCTGAGCCGCCCTCCTCGTGAGATGAACGCTCCAGATCTTGCCACGTAGCTCGGCAGCTCGTTAGGTGTCAAGCTACCGAGCTACCGAGGACGGGGTGCCGAGGTGCCGAGGCATCGACCTCCGTATACGGAGAAAAAGCCTGACGAGCTACTCCGGCCGTCCGATCCTCTAGAGAGTCGCGCCGCATGCTGATGAAAGGCCCAGATTGCACCACGTCATAAATCAGATTAAACAATTAATTTTTATTTATTAAAATTGATTTATTTATTTAAAAAATTGCGAAAAATGACTTTAAAATTCAGGAAAATTAATTAAAAATTCTAAAAAATAATTATAAATTCGAGGAAATACTTTTGAACCCCTGGGTAAATAATTATTGCCTAGAACAATTAATTAAGGCCCCCGAACAATAAATCACCACTTCGCAAAATTAAATAAACGGTCCGAAAAATAGATAAAAATTAAGAAAAATCTCCAGAAGTCCAAGAGAGCTCAAGAACAACCTTGAGCATGCAAATAGCTTCGAAAATCACCATAAAACCTCATACATAGATTCAATACCCCTCGTTTGGACTCCGATACAACTCCGAAAGCCATTAAAACAGTAAAACTACTCCTCAAAGGCTGTCCAAACTCAGTCTTCGGGAGTGGGGGGCTCGTGATATGGCTAAAAATAGGGTTAAATCAGAACCGTCCAAATCGGGCACGAATCTTAAAGCTTAGGGGCAAAATGGTAATTTCAACTACAAGCGGGTTCGAGATAGGGTTCTGGGTCTTTTCTACAAAGGCCCAATAACCCACGAACGGATCCGTCTCAACTGAGTGCGGGTCCCAACCCACAAGAAACCCAGTCCAGCTGGATAGAATTAGGGTTTCTGATTGTATTTAATCAACGGCCCTGATTCACTCTATCCTTTCACTGGGAATTAGGGATTTCATTCCTAAACTGGTCCTAAAAGGCGGCTATAAAAACCCCCCATCCACCACCATCAAGAGGTAATCAATCTTTTGCCAATAAAAGCTCATTCATAATCTTTCTGATTACTGACTTGAGCGTCGGAGGGTGCGTCGCCGGGATCAACCCTAGTGTTTCGCACTTTTTGCAGGTGAACGGCGGGAGTCAACGGTCAAACTCCGGTGGAAAGATTTCAGGTTTGGCTATTCGGTTTTCCTAAGAATCCACAAATTCTATCTGTTTACCCCCACACCAGATTTAGCGGTAACAATTCCCAAAATATATCTTAGAATAATGTGAAATTATTCCCAAGTGTTCTAATAATCTTCTAAAATATTTCTATGAAGTTTCTCAATTTTTAAAACATGAAAAACCACAAAATAAAAATAAAAAATCCAAAATATGTACAACTGGATTCGAATCGAGAGCCAATAGCAACCCAGACCACAGTCCAAACCAATGAGTCACTCGCTGACTGTGACACAAACCCCTCCGAGTTCTTTTTGTAAGTCATTTGATTGATTTCCAAAAAATCACAAAGTAGGCAGAGCCTCCAAGGCTCCAACCCTGTGACCAAGAACCCCCTAAGCACAACACGTGGCAGCACCAGGTGCGCTGGCGCCTGCGCTAGCCACAAGAGCTAAGCACTCAACTGATAACATATGTGTTTAAAACCTTTTAACTTCACTCGCTGATTTCATCTCATTTTAATTTATTCATCTATTTTGATTTTTATTGTTTTCCATCATAATTAATACTACTAAATTACATTTCTAACTTCTAGAAATGCTTTTTCCCTAATTTTATTAATAGTAGCAAGAAATTGTTCACAAATTAACTTAAATAGTCACTTTTAGAAATCTAGTACTCATATGTTTCAATTAGTAAAATGTACTGCCCTTTATACAAAACTAGCATGAATATAATTTCTTTTAGTGATTATTCTGAATTTTTGGAAGATTCTCACCATCATTTCAAATTATAATCCACCCCTAACTTTATATGATTTTTAGTCACAATTTTACATACACATATAATTTATATACATGATTTCATCAAGGCATACTGTTCTATGCCTAACCACACTACAACATGCTCTAAATATAATTTCAATTTAACAACATAACAATTCTATATTGAAGTTTCCAACTAACATGCATTAATTTCTCATATTTCATTACTGCTAAAAACTCTAGATGTCAACACAACATGCCTCATAACAAGTTTAACAACAAAAGAACTCATGCCAAACTTTCCATTTCAAACACAATTTACCTAAGTATGCATACTACAAACAACTAGAAAGTAAAAAAAAACACTCACCTCTTTCTTGATGCAAGTGTAAGAAGAACTCCTAGAAAATTGGTCCAAGCTCCAACACAAAATTGCCCTTCTCCTCCTTAAGCCAAAAACCGAAATCTCCTCTAGCCTTCTCTTTTAATTTTTGATTTGAGTTTGTGTGTGTTCATGTTAAAGGAGGGGGTATTTATAAAAATATTGTGTGGTTGATATGAATCCCACTACCCAAAATAACTCCTCACTTTCTCACACACACTCCCCACTCTCTCCACTGCAATTCAAGGCCAGCCAACTCCTCTTTGGTGCACAAACACGTGCACGTGCACCTGATGTGCATACTACTTCTAATGTAAATTCTATTATTAATTGTTATTAGATGTATGTGTGTGTGTTACATGACAAGTGTACTCGCTTTTTAAATGCTCATTTAAATGTAGAATTAATCGTGGGCCTCATTTTGTAATTAATTTTTAGTAGGCTAAAAAGATAGATTTAGGCCTAATTGGTTTAATTAAAATAAATAACACAAGTGTGACAAAAAAAATGAAAAGAAAAATGTGCATGACTCTAGAAAATTTTAGAAGTAAAAATGCACAAATTTTTATGTGCAATGCACGTGCAAAATATTAAAAATTAATTTTTTCTAGAATGTTACAGCACTCCCTCCTTAGAATAGTTTCGTCCTCGGAAATACGCTTAAAGAGTGAGAAAAGTAAAAGAAATAAAATTACAAGGTTTAGGCAAAAAGTTTGGGATGGTCCCTCATCATCCTCTACTCTGTTTCCCAGTTGGCTTCCTCGGCCAATTGATTTCTCCACATAACCTTGACCATAGGTATAGTTTTGTTCCTCAAAACTTTTTCCCGTCGATCCACACTGTCTAGTGGACGCTCCTTAAAGCTCAGATCTAACTGTAGACCTTCTGACACTTCTGGTAAGTGATGACTCGGATCAGGTATGTAGCCTCGCAGCATAGACACGTGAAAGACATTGTGTAACTGGGCTAGCTCTTCCCGTAATTCCAACCGATAAGTTGTCTTTCCAATCCTCTTCAATATCTTTTATGGTCCTATGTACCTTAGGGCTAATTTTCCTCCTTTCCCGAATCGAATCACACCCTTAGTTGGAGATACTTTCAGGAAAACATAGTCACCCTCTTGGGCCTCTTCAGACTCCAGATCCCTTTTCCGATTGTCAGCATAACTCTTCTGTCTGCTCTGTGCATCAACCAGTCTCTTCCAGATCAATTCTATCTTCTCCGAGGTCTGCTGTACAACCTCCAGCCCGTACATCTGCCTTTCCCCACTTCATACCAACACACCGGTGTTCTACACTTCTTCCCATACAAGGTCTTGTAGGGAGCCATACCGATGCTAGTTTGAAAGCTGTTGTTGTAGGAAAAATTCCACCAGAGCTAAGTGCATCTCCCAGCTGCCACCGAAATCCATCACACAACACCTGAACATATCCTCCAACACACGATTGACTCTCTTAGTTTGTCCATCAATTTGAGGATGAAAGACAGTACTGAACAGTCCTGGTTCCCAAAGCTGCCTAAAGACTTCTCCAAAAGTGCGACATGAACTGTGCATCTCGATCTGACACAATCGATACGGGAATTCTATGTAGTCTTACAATCTCCCCAATGTACAATTCTGCCACCTTCTCCATGGACCGAGTGATCTTCATCGCCAAGAAATTGGCAGACTTGGTTAATCGATCCACTATTACCCAAATTGCGTCATTTTCTTTGGGACTCCTGGGTATCCCCGTGATGAAATCCATGCTGATGTTCTCCCATTTCCACTCTAGAATGGGTAGAGGTTGCAACAATCCTCCGGGTCTGATTCTCTGCCTTGATTTGTTGATAAGTTGCACACCTTGTGACAAACTCCGTTATATCCCTCTTCATTCCCGACCACCAGAAATATTGCTTAATATCTTTGTACATCTTGGTACTCCCTGGATGCACTAATAATAGAGTGGTGTGTGCCTCTTGTAGGATGCTCTCCTTCAATTCTGCTTGATCAACGACACACAACCTTTCTCCAAACTACAGCACTTCGTCCTTCACTTGAAATTCTGCCAATTTGCCTGTGCCGACCTTCTCTTTCATCTTCTGAATTTCTGGATCAGACTTCTGACCATCGACAATCTGCTCTCTCGGTGCGGGCTGAAGTCTCAACTGTGCTAAAGACGCTCCCAGTCCTTGCAACACAATTTCGATCCCAGCTCGACCAAGCTCATCTGCTAGTTTCTCCTAAATCATGATCAAACAAGACAAGCTGTTCTTCCGACTGAGCGCATCAGCTACCACATTTGCTTTGCCCGGATGATACATTATTTCTGGATGGATATCTTCAAATACTTCCAACCACCTCCTCTGCCTCAAATTCAGATCCCTCTACTGATAGATGTATTCTAGGCTTTTGCGATCCGTGTACATATTGACCTTCTCTCCATACACATAGTGCCTCCATTGCTTTAAAACAAATATAATTGCTGCCAACTCCGAATCATGGGTTGGGTAATTTTTCTCATGCGGTCCCAATTGTCTAGACCCATAAGCTATTACCTTTCCCTCTTGCATCAGCAGACAACCCAGGCCTCGATGTGAAGCATCACTGTAGACATCATAATCAATCCCTGTTCTTGGCAAAGCCAGTATTGGAGTGGTAGTCAATCTCTCCTTCAACTCTTGGAAACTTGCTTCGCACTGCTTCGTGCACTTGAAACTTATATTCTTCCTCGTAAGTCTTGTAAGTGGCATGGCTATCTGAGCATAGCCCTGAATAAACCTCCGGTAATAACCAGTCAAGCCCAAGAAACTTCTGATCTCCTTCACTGATGTGGGTCTTGGCCAATCCTTCACTGCCTCTATCTTCTGCGGATCAGTGGCCACTCCCTCCTTAGAAAGAATATGACCCAAGAGCGCAACTTCGAACTTCCAGAAGTCACATTGGATAACTTGGCATACAACTTCTGTTCTTGCAGCTTCTTCAACACCTCTGCAAAATGCCTAGCAAGCTCTTCTTCTGACTTGGAGTATACCAAAATAACGTCAATAAACACCACGACGAAAGATTTAATGAATGGTTGCAGGTATCTGTTCATCATGTCCATGAATATAGCCATTGCATTCATCACTCCAAATGGCATAACTAAGAATTCGTAATGTCCATATCGAGTTCAGAACGCAGTCTTATGCACATCCTCTTCCTTAACACGAACTTGATAATCCGACAGAAGATCTATCTTGGAGAAAACTGTTGCTCCTTGTAGTCGGTCAAACAAGTCGTCCATTCGCGGAATAGGATACTTATTCTGTCACCTTGTTCAGTTCCCTGTAATCAATGCACATCCTCATCGATCCATCATTTTTCTTCACCAATAAAATTGGCGCTCCCCAAGGCGATGCACTCGGTCTGATAAAACCCTTGTGCAAAAACTCTTCAATTTGCTTCTTGACCCCATCCTGTTCCACGAGCGCCATTCTGTAAGGTGCCTTGGATATCTGTGCACTCCCTGGCTAAATGGAAATGCTGAATTCCACACCCTGATGAGGTGGTAGTCCAGGTAGATCTTCCAAGAATACTTTCGAAAAGTTCCGGACTATAGAAATCTTCTTCTTGGTCATAGCTGCCACCCTTGCGCATCCTCTTCCCCTGAAATGTAACTGCTGGTCCTCCTGGTGCCTTCACCATGACTTCCTTGCTCTTGCATTCGATACTGACATTGTAGATCGACATCCAGTCTATGCCAATGATTATATTGGCTCCCAAAACTACCAACTCTATGAGATCGATTCAAAAACTCTCTCCGATCTCGAGGTCACAACCAGCATAGTACCAATCAGTAGTCAATGTTTCTCCTGAAAGGGTAGCTACTGCTAGAACCTTGCCAGGGAAATTTGGCTTAACCCCCAATTCTTTTGCAAATTTAAGATACACAAAGGTGTGGGACGATCCAGTATCAAACAAAATAGTAGCTTCTATTCCAATTATTAGAAGTTCCCCGGTGATGACATTGTCGACATCCTCTGTGTCCTCTTCAGTCAGACCGAACACTCGCCCTCTGCCGGTACGGTTTCTTTCCCTGCTCTGCCTGCTTCTGCTTCTGCCCTCCTTGCTGGAGTTGTGGGTAATAGGGCTTGGCATGGCCTTCCTTCCCATAGCAGAAACATGTTATGGGATTCTGTGGCTTGGTACATTCGGTCCTGAAATGACCCAATTCCCCATAATTGTAGCAGGTCACTCCTAGGGCCCTGGTACCTCCATTGCTCGGCCTCCCCGACACACCAATGGTATTTGCCACATTTGGTCTGAACCTCTGCACTGGGGGTTGCCTCTTGAAGTTGCTTAATGCTGTGGGCCTCTTGCCAGCACTCTAGTTGTTCTTCTTGTTCTGCACCAACTGATACTGCTCCATGTCTACTTCTGTGGCTGCAGCCCTCCTGACCAGCTTATCAAACTTTCTGATACTGAGGGGTATCATTCGAGATCTCAGACTTGGCCTCAACCCCTGCTCAAATTTCCGTGCCTTTTTGGCCTCGTCAATCACTAACTCTGGCGTACCTCAAGAGTAGAGTGAACTTTGTCTCATACTCCCGAACTGACAAGCTCCCCTGTTGTAGGCTCAGGAACTCCATGGCCTTTTTCTCCTGCACATCCATTGGGAAATAGTGGTTGCGGATCTCTTCTAGAAAGTCTTCCCATGTAATAGGTTCATCTCCCAAGGTTCGCTTTATGGACTGACACCAGACCCAGGCATCCTTTTTCAACTGAATGGTGGCCAGCTTCACCTTGCTAACCTCTGAGTCTCCAAGACCTCGAACACTGTTTCTATCTGCCGGAACCAATCATCTGCAGCATCAGGATCCGCCTTGCCCTCGAAAATGGGTGGTTTCATCCGCTTGAACGATTCCACCAATTTAATAGCCTCCAGGACTTGCACTGTCTGTCCCTCCCTGGTGTTTTGGTTCACACTTGCGACAAAGGTGTTGAGAGTTTGGTACACCTGGGCCAGTTCTCTCTCTAGATCTAGGCAGTTGCCTTCACCGCTAGATCCCTCACCATTTTGAGTTCTTCGTCCGGCCATTTGTGGGTCATAAAACTTTATCAGTCACCAAAAGCAGCACAAACATAGATTTTCTTCCAACACAATTTATTTATTTCCAAAAAAAAATTATACATTCAGAAATAAAACTTGTTCATACATCCACACATAAAACACCAGAAATTTTAGAACATAAAGCAGTTTAGATCCTACGGTTCCTCTTGGCTTCTCTAAGCTCTTCCCGTAGTTCATCTATTTCCTTCTGCATCTCCTCGCATCGTTGACAGCATTCCTGCTTTTCCTAACGAGTTTTGTTGTCTATCTGGGTGAAATGCCGAGCATTCCTATGTCGAATCTTTCTCTAGCTCCCACACCCACTGACTCAGAGCTGCGATGTTCTTCTTGTCCTCCGCATGATGAGCTAACAAGTGGTTTACTCTCCACTTATGGATGATCAATGGCTCTCGGAGAGAGGCGATGATGTGGTCCTTCTTGTCTCGAACCGGTTCCTTCCGGGGATTCATCTTGGGACTCAGGTGGAGGTGGGGTGATCTCCCGAGATTTGGGCAGTTCTCCCTCTTCCTCTTCTGGATCCTTCTCTTCAACGGGTTCTTCTTCTTCTCCAGGTTCTTCTTCTTCTCCAGGTTCTTCTTCTTCTTCGGGTTCTTCAAAGAACCATTCCACTTCATCCACTGGGTCTTGGTTATCAGCCATCCTATAGGGAAAGGGAGGAGAAGACATCAGTGTATAGAGCAACATAAAAATAAATCAACTTACATTTAAATCTCTATAAAATGAACTCACACTTCTAATGTCACTTCTAATGTCCACCCTAATCTGTTGTCCTTGTAATTTTGTACTACTTATAGAAGTTAGCTCTGATAACACTCTGTAACGCCCCGAATTCTAAACACAGGTAATTCGTAGCAAATACAGGGTCTTTTCTTGAATTCATACAAATTTACAAGGAAACTTAAAACTTTTTCATTACCCAATGTCTGTTACAAAAATACACAGCGGAAGTTACAACAAAATATACAACTTTAACATTCAACAACTTTAATCAGGAAGTAATCATCAGTATCAATTCATCTTTATGCCTTTTGCTAATCCAAATCTTGCACTGAAGAGTTGTGGGCATGTCAGTTGCATACAACTAACATAATGCTATAATACAGCGATTCTCGTACCTTAGCAAACTCAAACTTGAATACACAATAAAGTGTAAAAAGTGACTATATGATATGAACTTAATGTCTAATGCAGACATTACACTACGATGCACTAATGCATACTAGTTCATATTCTATGCATCCCATACTATATAGGTCCGAGGGCAAGCCCTTATCATGCTCCTCATGATAGTGTTTAATCCCTCGTTATAAAATTCTACTACGGTGACTAATGTAAGGCTTAGATATCCTGTGAGTATCTAGTACCACCCCGATAATTTTTGAGAATCGCTCTCCCACCGCATGTCATAACCCCGATAATTTTGGAGGCGAAACCCACACCTCGAGCTATGACCCCGAAAATTCTTGAGAGTCGTTCTCCCACCGCGAGTGATTTTCGGACATCACGCCTCACACCCCGATAATTCTCGAGACGAAACCCACACCGCGAGTCATAGGTACCTCATCACACAAATACCCCATGAGCGTCGCCTCGATCCTGGTAATTTTGAAAAAATACCTCCCACCGGAAGTGATTTTGGACATAACGCCTCACACCCCGATAATTCTGAAGATAATCTCCCACTGTGAATCTTATGAGGCCCCCATACTCATGCTTGCCCAAACTTTATCACATCTCCCCATAGTGTCTGTCCTTAGGTTTAATTATAATCATCACAATCTAGATCTAGCTTACCCTACAGGACTTAAATCGACACACGAGAACACTAGCCCACACTGGTCACTTCTCAAATTTCCTCACAAATTGCCGGTTACTAAGGGTCTCGCCTATCCTCTAGATTCCAACAATCATCTCACCATAGAGATCAATTAGGTTATATCTAACCTCAACATAACCATTTCATTCATTATCCATCATTTCTTCTTTATCCTCTTTCTTTATGTTAATAGATCATGAAGTATTCAACTTCTTATAACAACATTTAATAACAATTTATCAAATCAAATTCTTGTAGATAATTTCTTGGTTAACAAACTCAACCATTCACTTTAATAATTCTTGATGTTCTTTTGATTAATATAACCCTTTTCATGTTTATCTATACTTCAAGTATATTTCTCAATACAAAGTTCTTTAAGATTAAATCACTGTTTCTTAATAAAAATATTCTTTAAGATTAAACACTAGGAATTCCTTATTTCCCCCTCATGATTACGCTTTGATTTTATCATGAACCACCTCGACTATTTCTTAGTTCAATAGACTAATATCAAAGAAATTTCACAAATGGGTGATCTAAATTTGTATCCCACAATCAACTCTTAAATCATGTGCATTTCTCAATTTAAATTTTAATTCACAACTCATTTAATACATTATATATTATGAATATGATTTTTAATTCCCAAAATTCATCTTAGAATAATGTGAAATTATTCCCAAGTGTTCTAATAATCTTCTAAAATATTTCTATGAAGTTTTCCAATTTTTAAAACATGAAAAACCACAAAATAAAAAAAAAGTCCAAAATGTGTACAACAGGATTCGAACCCAGAGCCAACAGCAACCCGGAGAAATGTCATTCGATTGATTTCCAAAAAAATCACAAAGTAGGCAGAGCCTCCCGGGCTCGAACCCGTGACCAAGAACCCCCAAGCGCGACACGTGGCAACGCCAGGTGCGTGCTAGCCACAAAAGCCAAGCACTCAACTGATAATATATGTGTTTAAAACCTTTTAACTTCACTCTCTGATTTCATCTCATTTTAATTTATTCATCTATTTTGATTTCTATTGTTTTCCATCATAATTAATACTACTAAATTATATTTCTAACTTCCAGAAATGATTTTTCTCTAATTTTATTAATAATAGCATGAAATTGTTCACAAATTAACTTAAATAGTCACTTTTAGAAATCTAGTACTCATATGTTTCAATTAGTAAAATTTACTACTCTTTATACCAAACTAGCATGAATATATTTTCTTCTAGCGATTATTCTGAGTTTTTTGAAGATTCTCACCATCATTTCAAATTATTATCTGCCCCTAACTTTATATGATTTTTAGTCACAACTTTACATACACATACAATTTATATACATGATTTCATCATGACATACTACTATATGCCTAACAACACTACAACATGCTCTAAATAGAATTTCAATTTAACAACATAACAATTCTATATTGAAATTTTCAACTAGCATGCATTAATTTCTCATATTTCATTACCACTAAAAACTCTAGTTATCAACACAACATGCCTCATAACAAGTTTCATGTAACACCACGTACTTAAGCAGATATACATATAATATTATATAGAAATATATAATAGTTTATATATATATAATAATAATAAAAATAAAAATGAGTGAGAGAAAAGGTGGTTGGTTGTTGGCCTATGGAGTTTCTATAGGGAGCTTGGATTATTGGTTTGGTGATATGGCCTATAGAAGTGCCTATGGGGCATAGGCTTTAATATATGAATTAATGAATGGAAATGAGAAGATGGGAGTGTGCTGCATGGAAGGTGCATGGAAGGTGACGTGGCTAGGCTTGGGGGATAGTGACGTGGCTAGGCTTGGGGATAGTCCCTACATCGCCAAGGTTAAGGAAGAGCGTATATGTATATAGGATTTACCAAATGAGAAAGGTCACCTATAGGGTTACCCACCTTTTGATGGTGCCTGTAGTGGGCGTGGCTAAAGTTTTGTATCCGTTCTTTCGCGTGCGCGCACGTGTAGCCGTGTGCGCAGCTGAGCCGAGCTTGGGGCGTTACATTTAACAACTAAAGAACTCTTGCCAAACTTTTCATTTCAAACACAATTTACCTAAGCATGCATACTACAAACAACTAGAAAGTAAAAGAAACACCCACCTCTTTCTTGACGCAAGTGTAAGAAGAACTCCTAGAAAATTGCTCCAAACTCCAACACAAAATTGCCCTTCTCTTCCTTAAGCCAAAAACCGAAATCTCCTCTAGCCTTCTCTTTTAATTT
The DNA here is from genome assembly GCA_017893485.1 of Hemerocallis citrina. Classification (NCBI taxonomy): domain Eukaryota; kingdom Viridiplantae; phylum Streptophyta; class Magnoliopsida; order Asparagales; family Asphodelaceae; genus Hemerocallis; species Hemerocallis citrina. The sequence continues at coordinate 82,884,667 of CM030368.1, forward strand.
TTTATTTGAGTTTGTGTGTGTCAATGTTAAATGATGGGGTATTTATAGGAATATTGTGTGGTTGAGATGAGTTCCACTACCCAAAATAACTCCCCACTTTCTCACACACACTCCTCACTCTCTCCACTCCATTTCAAGGCCAGCCAACTCCTCTTCAGTGCACAAGCACGTGCACGTGCACCCTATGTGCACACTACTTCTCATATAAATTCTATTATTAATTGTTATTAGATGTATGTGTGTGTAGCAATGGTATCGGGTCGGGTGCTTCACTACCCGGACTCGGATCCTATCCCCTACAGGTCCAAAAATTGGACCCGGACCCGGACCCATGAGGACCGGATTCGGTTCCGGGACCGGGTCCTATTAAAATATTCATACCCGTTCGGGTAGGAGCTACAGTGTGAGCGGCGAACAGAGGTGGCGAGTAGAGGATTTATAATAGAGGAGAGAAGAAAGAGGTATGAGTTTTGAGTTTGGAATAGGAAGATTTAGAATTGAGGAGGATGGAGGGGAGGGATGAGGATAAAATATTTATTTTTATGTTGATTTTTGGGGTTTTTTTAACGGGTCCGGGTCCGGGTCCGGGTCGGGTCTCTTTTGAGCGGACCCGGACCCGGACCCGAAAGTACAACGGGTCCCATTTGAGGACCCGGACCTGGACCCGAATAAGCCGGGTCGGTTCCGGTCCAATGGCGGGTCCGGGTCGGATCCGGGTTTCGGGTATTTATACCAATGCTGTGTGTGTGTGTTACATGACAAGTGTACTAACTTTTTAATGTTTATTTAAATGTAGAATTAATCATGAGCCTAATTTTGTAATTAATTTTTAATTAGGCTAAAAAGTTAGATTTATGCCTAACGGGTTTAATTAAAATAAACTAGTAATCTGCACGTGCGATGCACGTTTTATTTTTGTCATGCCCCACGTTTTATTTATTAATTAGTAGAACATTAATTAATAATTTTTTAATTAAAACGTACATCGCACGCGTGCAAGTTCTTGTTATTGTTGTCTTTATAAATTCCCAAACAAAAATACAGAAGGAATTAAGTGTCTGTAGATGTGATAGTTTAGGTTCATTTATGGATCATCATGTTGATATACCACAACATTCATCTTAACTCTCAAAGGTTTATTGCAAAATAATGTAGTATGAATACTATTTTCTATAAGTTATTACATGATTTTATAACTTAACTCATTCACCCAAAAAGTAGATCAAGATATATATATCAAGAAAATAAGGCATTCATTATCAAGAAAACAACATACTTTCAGAGGATATGCAACTGCTGAGATCTAACGAATTTGCCACTCTCCATGGCCGTCTATATGTTGCCGGTCTCTGGACCATCGGAACTCCTCTTAACCCACAAAAAGTTTCATTTCTGATGCACTTCATTTTGCCACTAACGCAGCATTTCTTATCTTCCCTATCTCTGGATGAAAATTGATCAGTTTATGGTCGATCACTCGTCCCAAATTACCTGAACCAGTACATAGATTACAAAATGAAGTAAATGAATAAACCATTTTGTTATGTTTTACACAAACTACACATTATAATAGCTTTAAATTGAGTAATCCATTTCTCAAAATATAAAGCAAAACCAACAAAAGTACTATTTTTTTTTCTCCGAAAACAAAAGTACCTCATTCCCTCTTTGCCCTAAATATGGGATGAAATTTCCTCCAAATATTTCTCGTATCTCAACAACTACAACATCTTCAACTATAAACGAAGATTTTCACATAATCATCAATTTACAGCTAAAAATTAAACTTCATGAAACCATCTTTAATTTGGAACAAAGTGATCCCTTTTTTCAGTTCACAACAATTTGGAACCATTCCTCAAACTGAGAAAGAGATAAAGCTTTCCTTTTGCAAAAATATTAAAGATGGGTTTGTGAACCCTGTAATCATAACAACAACAATATCATTCTATTTACTACTAACCCATTAATTTCCACCACCAAGATAATAAAGTTAACCGTGAAGATGAACCCATAAACCGTACTAAAGCACCATACATAAATAAACATTATAAATAAATAAAATTAAGGCAAAAAAAACGTATTTTTTTCTTGGTTTCAATAGATTTAATGAAGCCCTACAAAAGAGGAGGTTGTACCCAAATAAAAAGAGGGTTACTTACATCTAGACATTGCTTCTCTCCCTTCTCCCTCTGAGACTCTCTTCGCTTGTTCCTTCTTCTTTTTTATTGGTTTCTAAGATTATTCGAGTTGTTCACTCTTCAGAGGTTCAGAGTTTTTATCCATTTGGCTTCGATCTCGACTATCTCATCTTTTTCATTTCAAGAAGTTTGATTACCTGCAATGGATCTGCACGTTCGCGGCGTTCTTCTTCGTCGTTGTAATATTCCAAGCGTTCCTTCCGAACTCGATGGATGAGGAGGTGGAGGAAGAGACAGATTCGAGGAATGCCGTTCCGTAGGAGAATCTCGAATTGGCAATCAGATTAGGAATCGGCGATGGGATGGTGGAGTGAGTGACTCACCGGGAGGGAGAGGGAAGCGGGAGGCGGATTCGAGGAGGGACTGTTGTTGTTGGCTGCTGATCGCCATTGCTGAATTCATTTTGACGAACCTTTGCTGCTGAGAGGCGGTGGGGATTTTGAGAGAGAGGGGAAAAGGAATTGACAGGAGGGTGGTGTTTTTTTTTTATAGAGGGAGTTTGTTTTGGGTGAGAATTACAGTTGTGACCTTCTTTTGTGTATGGTTCAGAGGTAAATTTTGACATATTTAACCCTATATTATTTTTTAGGTGTGTTATGTATATGAGGACATGATAGTAAAAAGCCGCTAAAATAGGACTTTGCTTAATAATAGTATAGATTTGGGTGAGAATTACGGTTGTGACCTTCTTTTGTGTATGGTTCAGAGGTAAAATTTGACATATTTAACCCTATATTATTTTTTAGGTGTGTTATGTATATGAGGACATGATAGTAAAAAGCCGCTAAAATAGGACTTTGCTTAATAATAGTATAGATAATACAAGTGTGACAAAAAAAAATGAGAAGAATGACTCTTAAAAATTTTAGAAGCAAAAAATGTACAAAATTTTACGTGCATAAAATTAAAAATTAACTTTTTTTCTGGAATGTTACAACCTTCCTAGTATAACTCAATTGTTCTATTCATTTCTGTTATGAACTGGGACTAATGAAACGTATTCTCTTTTCCATTGAAGAATGGCCGTATGCTTCTACCACTCAACATGACAGCCGACACACCAATGTATGTGAATGCAAAGCAGTATCATGGCATTGTTCGTCGTAGACAGGCTCGTGCTAAAGCAGAGATGGAGAATAGACGTACTGGTTAATGCTGGGAAGGTTTTCCGTTCAGCTCATTCAAATCTATACTCAACTCCCAATTTTATATCCAGCAAAGATGTAATTAACTTGTTTTAATATTACAAAACATCTTACTTTTTTCTCTAGCCTTATCTTCATGAATCCCATCACCTCCATTACGCTGGGCAAGAGGGTGTAGGGGACGCTTCCTCAATACGAAGAAGGATGGCAGTGTACATTAAGGTAGAAACACAGGCAAATTAAGTGAATAAGACCGGATTTCAAAAGTCTCCGAATTCTGAAGCATTCCCATCTGAAAGTGGAAACCCTAACTCAGCAAGCGGTGGGTCCAGTCTCTCTGGGTCGGAGGTCACAAGCGTCTATCCTCCCAACGACTCTGGTCACTTCCAATTCGTCAAGCATCTCTGCCCTTCGTCAATCGTGTATATGATGGATGGAAGATCTACCAACTTCAGGGCATTAACCATTCTCAGATGGCTCCCCCCCCCCCCCCCCCCCCCTATGCAGGGGACGCCTCTCTAGGTTTTTGTGTTGCTTAGTTTCCGCGAGCAATACGACAAACTAATGGGAGGTCCCTAGGGGCAGGCAGCAACTGTTTTGTTGAAGGCAAAACATCTTTGCTTATGGCATTGAGACTTTTCTCATCACTATATGACCCTAGAATTGAAGCCTTGGCCCTTCTAGGGAGAAGTTGTGATGTCGAAGGCCCTTTATGCTTTATTAAAAAGAAAACTTCCAAAAATATTATGTTATTAGGGCTTGCTCAGTTAGTATTGTGAAAATAACCACAACTGTGTCTAAGAAACACTTGGTGGATTTGGTGCTTGTTTGGTTCAGTTCAGAACTTCGGGTTGTAAATTTGCTTTTATTTTTCTATTCTAGTGTTGTACTGTTTGGTAAACAATAGCGTTAATCATGGTTTGGTATTTTATCCTTTTGAGGACTATTCTAGATTCTGCTTACAACGATATAGATATATTGCGTTCATTCATTATGATGTGAATCTGATACCAGAATATAAAATCATATGGTAAAATTTACCGCCCTGTTATCTATGTGAAAACTTGATTCAAGCAGACTGAATAGAGAACAGATCCGGATTTATAAATGCATGAGTGTTCTGCATCACATGAATGTATAACACAAGGACAGTTAAACAAAAATTTCTAATCTTATTAAAAAGTTTATATTTAATCAACAACCAATGAGCTACACATGTATCTTGGAGAAACAAACAATTCCCTGTATTATTCATGAGTTAAGATTGTTGATGCCAAAGTAGACAGTCTTGCGTTGGAAAGCATTGATGGCGTAGTCAATCCGAAGCTGACCCAAATGAGAGTTGAAGCGAAGGCCATATCCGAAACCAGCTCCAAAACCAGGTTTCCCTTGTCTAACAGCAGGATTGCCTAGTAACGAACAATTAAAATAAGGGCATCAATACAAAATGGAACACAATTTATATCAAAGGATAATCAGCCAGACACGGGTAAGCAACAGAAGATGCTGCATTTTATTTGCTTCTTCGTTGATAAGCAAATTGTATATACAATTAAATACAAAGATCTGCATTGATTTTGTAATATTAGTTTTTTAGTTTACCAGGGACATGGTGAGCAGAGCCCAGGTCTGTTCCACTATCCATGAAGACGGCAGCTTCCAACTCCTTTGTCTGAGAAAAATCATTCAGCATTATCAGTATTTCCAAGTTCTGATACTAGACTTGTTTTGAAAATAAAAGGATATAGTTCCTGTCTGAAGCGTTTCTAAGGAATTAATACTGGCAACAATATGCATTTAAAAGTTGGTCTTCTGACATGATATGGTATAATTGGTTTCATAGTTCACCTTGGGTATTTATTTTGAGTAAAAGCTATGGCGTAGCTTGGTCCCAAACCTGAGACCTCCATTTAATCAATAACAGTTATGTTTCAAGAGATTAAATAAGGGGAAGTTTGGCAAGAGGGAATTGGAAGCCAAAATGTGGAAGTCAACATACTTTTAACTACTACCCGGTGACTGGCAAGATGAAAGTGCGAAATGAAAGTGACTTTTGCACACCGCAAGTAAAAGAGAGAGTGCTCACTTTCATCTCACTTCCCCTTAAAAAGTGAGGAAGTTGGCCAGGAAAGAAAGTACAATTAAAAAATTATTTGATTGCCTCCTATAAACCACTCTTAGGGAAGGTTGGCCAAAAATAAGGTAAGAAAGTGTAATTAAACTAATTATTTGCTAAACTATTTATTTGCCTCATATAAACCACACCCTCACACTTCCTCTTTTCAATTCCCTCTTCACTTTCATCAAATAGACACTTTTTTCACTTCCAATGCATATATGAAAAGGTGAAAGTGGACGGAAGAATTTCATCCACTTTCAGACTTCCATTCCGCTCCTACCTTCCCAAACGCCACCCAAGGGTATTGACAATAATGACTAATGAGAACTGAAGCTTTTCTAATTCTTTTGAGAAAATGGAGAGCAAGAAAAATACATGAAAAAGTGACTGCACGAAATTTGCATTAAAATGTCAATTAATTATGGTACAATTAACAAAGAATAGCTCATCCCCTCAACAGCTTTGATCCTTTTAGGTGGAGTGTATGATGTATGGGTGTAATAATGTGATCAACAATTTGTCCAACATAAATTAAGTTCATAGATAAATTAGGAACATGAAAGACTGAGGGAAAAGAAAATGTTGAAGTTAAGAAATTCCCATGTTGGGAAATAAGGAGATCTTCAGAGGTAGTATGCAAAGAATTAAAAAATAAATGAGAATAATTATGGAGAATAGAAGCATCAAAGGTCATGTGATAGGAAGCACCCGAGTCAAGCAACCATGTAGGCTGTGAAGACGAGCAAGTGGTGGCACTCATGACTTCTGGCTGATGAGTTGGAGTAACAGAATAAGAAGAAACATTGGGTGCAGTAATGTCCATCTGATGGAGCTAACGACTAAGTTGTTGATAAATAAGCACTAGAGGTCCCAACAGGAGCAGCTACAAGAAGTCTTTGAGTCAAGCACATATGCTTGTGATACTGATCTGCGGTGTGCCCAAAAATGTGACAATAGTTACAATGTTTCTTTGGCATCATCGGACAGAAAGAAGATGAACTAGAGGACGATAAGCTATGCTGCAAAGGTGGTTGTGAAGGAACAGATGGTGTGACAACCAATATAGAAAGAGTAGACTGTGGCATAGGAAGAAGAGCAGTGGTCTGCAATTTGATCTCCTAACACAGTTGATTTGGCTTGTTTCAAGGTAGGAACTGCCTCACGAGATATAAGATGACTACAAACGACTGTGAACTCTGGACGAAGCCCATAAAAAAACTCATCGATTACGCGATCCTACACACGTCGTCTTCGTACAGGGCTTCTCAAGTGCATCAATTTGTTGCCACCAATTCGGAAGAGAAGCAAAGAAATTCGATAAGGATTGATCACCCTCAGTGGTTGCAGCAAGTTCCTGATTCAAGGAAAACTCACGAGAATGCTCATAAGTATCTTGAAAATGTGTCCAAATAGCTTTTGCAGACGGAAGAAGAGTAATTTGGTGACACATGGAGACCTCGGTGAAATAACAAAGAATACCTTGTACTTGGGAATCTAGAACTTTCCACTCCTGGTGAATTTGGGCAGATGCAGCGGAAGAGGTAACAGTAGAGTCCGAACGAGGAGTAGGAGTCGTCGTGGATGGTGGGTCTTCCGTAAGATGATGAGCAGGGCAATAAGCTTGTAGAAACACAAGCATGTGGAGAGACCAAGTTTGATAATTTTCTAGGCGCGATAATTTTTCAGGTGTAGTAGCTATGAAGTTGATAGGCAAAGGAGAAGTTGTAACACCCCGGATCCCCGTTATCGGACATCCGTGACATCACCAAGATCATTGCCTTCAAATGCATCTCAACACAGTAAATAACGCGGAAATTTAAACATTTTTATTGCCATCAAAGTTGTTACATTAATAATTACAAATATCAAATTGTCCTTGGACAAGGAATACAAATTACATAACTTTATTACAACTGACTACAAGAATACTTAAACATTTCTTGTGAAGCCATTGGCTGTCTTTCAGATCGGCAATCTCTGGGTAACTGCCGAAACTCCGTTGAGTGGTCTATCTGCCCCCTCTAGGACTTGCCCCTCGGCTTGAGCCTTCTGCTACGCGACCCTAATAATTCTGCACCCGCTCGAAGGGTAGACGTGCATACTGCCACTACTTGGATGCCCTGCTGATCTTGCGCTCTCCTATACTCGTGACCTGATATCCATGTACCTAAAAGGTGGGGTACGTCAGTAATTCTACTGACGCAATGCTGATAAGGAAACAGCGATTCTCCAACTATCACACTCACAAATTCATCTTGAATGGAAAATTCAACGTGCATCCTGATTTTCTAGTGTTGTGTATGCCATGACCTAAAGTCTATTCAAACACAAGGTACAGAACAGATGCACCTAATCTAATGTCAGCAAGACTCTGGACACACATGCATCCCATACTACATGTGCCCCAGATCAAGCCGTTTCTCCAGTTCAGGGATTTGAACCCTCGCTATGCAATGCATTCTAATTTGGTCTACTTCCTGTTCCTGATAGTATGACATGGTTGAGGAGGTGAAAATAAAAGAAATAATGTGGGGCGCTATCCCGAAGTCACCAATAATTACTGCGTCGAACCATCCTCGAAAGCTGTGACGAACTTACAGATATACCGCAGTATATCCATTGCGCAAAGATCCTTTATGATCCGTTCGTGTCCACCAACATAGAACATGACGACCTCGGTACCCCTGATCCGCCAGGATATCAGCATCCCGTTCTTACCATGGTACTTCAGGAATTAACAGTGCAAGATACGCGCCGCAATGCGTATCCCGAATGACAGGAAGAGACAACCAGTATCACCACTTAGTGCTAACTCTCAGAACGAGTTGGATTATAGGGAATCACCCCTAATACCAATTCAGACTTCGAGCGAAACAATAAAAGAAAACCTAATCAATCCAGTTTACTGAAAATATGTTGTATTCAAACCACACTCGGTGTCGATCAACAAAGTCGAGCCTGACTGGTCTGTCAAGGTAACAACCATACCGGAATCACATCCACTGATTCCCAATACCTTCATAGGTCAGCGACCCAAAAATAATCCCGGCCCGTGACCCTCAGCGAGTAGTCTAACGGCGCCCTGATGGTGTAATACAATTTAGTGAAGGTAAGCATGCACATAATTATCCATTCTTGACTATTGACAGACTCAGGCATCGAGACACCCAATACAATCCAACAGAGCTATATCCCAACTCACTCATGTCCACCATTAGTATATGCACAGGAACTTGCCTAAGTTCCGAATGAAATGCTAAAACCCATCTTTTAAATCTGATAGCTCACGATCACCATATTGCGGTAGGCAGAGGGCTCCTCATCAATCATCCGATGGAAAAGTCAAGAAATACCAGTAGCTGTGACCCAAGCTACACTCATCGGAAACCAATACACTCAGAATTTCCTAGAAGGGTGAGGAGATCCGTTGCCATCCCCTAGTCGGTGATTCCCTCAATTTCATCCAAAGAACTCGAGTCCCCGAGTTAACTCAAAGCTTGAAGTCAGTCTAGACAATAGGTTGCTAAACTCATAATGTCCATAATTTCCAGCACACAAGTCAGAATTGCTTGGTATCTCCCATTCTGGAAAGGTAAGACCCTAGTCTATAACTTTCCAGTTGACTATTTCCTCAAATTCAATCGTCTTGTCATCCAATAACCCTTATATACTCTTAGTAGTATGTTCCTTTTCACACTTGCTGCGCTTGTCCGATATCATAAGAGTTCACTTAGTTATCGGAATTACTCGATTCCGGGTCCTATGGAAAGGTGGGATTGTCTACTTTAACTTCCTAATTGGACACGTCCTCAGATTCAATTCTTAAGGTTCTCACAGATACCAATTTCCATTGGGTGCATAACAAGGGAAGGGTTGATTTTTTTCTAGCAAACATTTCATTGACAAGGCCGAATCTGTCCACTTTGGAAAGTTATAGCTTCCAACCTATAACCTGGAATTACAAAATCCTAATTGGGTTAGAGAGTTATGATTCCCTACTGCAAATCTCTAGTTGGCCAGTCGGCCAAAATCTTAACAGTAAGTCTAGGAATATCTATCCCTACGAACTAGACAACTCGTACTAGGCTGAACGTATCCTACTTTAAAATTCAGTAATAAATCAACCCTAAGTCCAATGTTCCTGAAATTTTAGATTCTCTATCCACACATATACCATTTCATCGTGTCCGAAATTTACATTCAAATTCATTTCACACAACGATCTACGACTCCTCAAACATAACCCGATTTTCAGCTGTTCTTTTTCAGCAGAGTATTTACTGCCCCTCACTAATTACCTTTGAAACCTCATCAAATAACTTCTAAAAATTCTAAAATTTGAGATTCATCAAATAGACTCGTACCCCAAGCTACTCCCAAAATTTCGTAGCAAAATAATAAACGTACACGAAGTTATGGCTTTTCGAACTTCAGCCCAAAGCACAGTCAGCTTCAGCCGATACCCATGGACCAGTCGCATTCTACTATTTTTTTGGGGGATCAAACGACCTCGGAAAATTACGAAATTTAAGACTATGGTTGTAGACACATACAAGAGCGTCCACAAAAATTTCCAGCTCAAAATGCTCTGTCATTTCCGAGATATAAAATCGGAAAGACACACAAAAATCATCACAGCCAGCAGCCATTCTGGCTGCTTACTGTCCGGACTTGGACCCACTGTTTGGGCTACTAAAATGCATCCAAATATTATGAAAAAAATCATGGATACTCTACATACATAGAAGAACAATACCTCAAAGTGTGAGCTTAAGATCCCAAACCGTTTGGGTGTAAGAAATTCCCCAACATATCCTCACAATCATGCTATTTAATCAAACTCAAAAAGAGTGATTCTCTACCATACAATTTATCTTTCCCTAGTACTTCTCATACTCAAACATGGTAACAAAATCATACCTATCACTACTACACATCCATTCATACCAAAACAAAATAAATACCAAAGAGTTCAAAAGATCACCCACTTGAAGTTTGCAAAATCTCCTTGTAGCTTGGCTCCTAGCTTTGCTTGCTTGCTTGTCTTTGCTCCTTGTGCTTGTGTACCTTGGCCTACACTTCTTTTTCTCCTTCTCTACTACTCCTTCTATTTTAGTAGACTTTTTCTTTTTCCTACATATACATATATATATATATATTTTTTGAACAAGGAGGAATGGAGAAGCTTAGGAGGAGAATGAAATGGAGTTTGAAAATGGAGTGAGGTGAGAATGGGAGGGGGTTATAAGGGCCGGCCTTGGAGGGGTGGGTGTGGGGTGGATGGTGGTGATGTGTAGGGTTGAGATAGAGAGTAGGATGGGTGAAGTGATGAAGGGTGGGATGGGTGCCAACATATCCAAGCTAGGAGCTTCTTGGAAACTTCCTTGAAGCTCCTAGGAAATTTCCTTTCTTCATGGTCAACTTTCACATGGTGAATTAATCCCACCATTGGATCTCATCAAGATCCAAGCCATGATGTGATGCTAGGGTTCCTAACCCTAGATTAGGTCAAGAAATCCTAGGTCACCATATTCCTATTCTAACCCTAGTGTACAAATACAATTCATATTTAATCCAAACACTAGCCTTAATTGAAAGTAACCCATATATTAAAATCTATAAAATATAGGTTTTGTAGAAATTATATCTTCCTCCCGACAATTGTCTGGTCGAAACAATCGGAACGAAACTACAGTTTTAATTGAGAAGATATCCCGAGTTTATCTCATCGGGTTCAGAACAGCTCGTATGTCTGAAATTCCTCAATTTAACTGATAATTTCTAGCAAAAATGTAATCGTGTGCAATACTTAGTCAATGCACGGGTTACAGTGCAAAATAGCCATATGCTATTTTGCGGGGTATTACAGAAGTAGATGCCATGCTTGGATCCGAAATCGAACTAGATTCCAAAAAAAAAGATCGAAAAACAGATCCAGTTCGGGTATGGTTCAGTTTGGTGCGGATGGACCGGGTCAAACCAGGTTCGGTTCAGTTGGACCAGGTCGGGGTTGCATTTTGGAAGCGGGTCGAGTAGGGTTTGCAGGTCGGTTCCAACCACAAAAACCAACAACCAAAAACAAACAAACATAACAAATGGAAGGAGACCAGGGTTTGAAATGCTAGCGGCTGCAACAGCGGCAAAGCAAGGAAGAGCAGAGAGGTCAACGGCGAAGCGATGCTGCACCTGCTGCGGTTGTTGCTGAGACTAAACAGGAAGCTTTGGGGCTTTAAGGATGTCGGTGAGGGGGACAGCAGCGGGCGACTGCAACAAGAGGAGAGGTCGGTGTCGTCAGACACGGATCCCGAGACATCGGGATTATTGGATATCTATATTGTAAGTTGTCATAGGCTTTGCCTATATATATGAGGCTATTACCCTCAATGTATTCGCTGCTTTCTAAATATACAATCAGTTTCTCATTTCCTAACTTGGTATCAGAACTACTTTGCTCTAAAAAGAAACTCTAGATCTAGATCTGCAGCCATTAAAAGAAAAAAATTCAAAATCAAATTCAGATCTCTCATTCTTCACTTCTCAACCTCCAAAAACAAACAGGAAGGACATCAACAGTCTACCACAAAATCTGTGACCCGCCGCCTTCATCCTCTTCTTTCTCTTTGGTCTCTAGATGCACCCGAGATCCAAACCCAACCCACTTCGAGACCGGGCTGCGATCACCAATCTGAGCCAGACACGCATCAAATCCAACCCGCTGTCGTCGCCACCCTTGCCCGTTGCTTGCTGACGTCGACTCCCTACGCCTCCTCGGCCTCGATCCGTGCACTAGCCCAGTAGCAGCAAAAGCAGTCCAACCCCAGTCCTTGATGCTCTTGCCTCGCAATCCACACCCGATGCCAGGAACCAACCTGGTTGCAACTTTCAGCCCCTCTAACCGTCGACCTCCTCCCCTGTGTCGCAGCTCCCTCAATGCTATCAACCTCCCTTTGCATCGCTAGGGTTTTGTACAAACCCTAGCTGCCATCATCTCCTTTTTCTTTTGCTAGACTTGACCAGCAAACCTGAAACCAAACTTGACCCGACCAATCCAACAACCCAACCCAAACCGATTTAGCATCCAACCCAGTCTGAGTCCATCCCGGTCCAGCTGAACCCGGTCAAACCGAATCGGTCCAACCAGACCCGGTCCGACCATCCCGGGTCTACTTCTGTGTCCATCTCAACCAAACAGAACACGATTCGATTCAGATTTCGTATCTGAACCAACCTCGACTTGGATCCTCTTCTGACCCGGTCCAATCCAGCATGGCAACTTACAATATAGATATGAGGTTATTGCCCTCACTGTATTTGCTGCATTTTTTCTAATCTATACAATCAGTTTCTCATTTCTTAACTATAGGGTCTATGAATTAAGGTCATGTAATTGAACTTATGTGAAAAGGTAAAAAACAAATAAGTGAAGAGAATTAATTGAAGTAATTGTTCTAACAGTGCACATTATTTGCTATTAACATTAGAGCAAATAATAAAGAAATAGGGGGGAAATCTCAAATTTAATATCGCAGAAAAAAGGTGTCTGAATTCTACAACTACAAGGTCCACTTGGAAATCCATCTTAAATTTGTATAATTTCTTTCATGGATCCAAAGAATCTAGTTGTATCAGGAATTCAAGGACCTACAGCCATATACATGTTGACCAACTAATCAGATTTGAATTTAATTACGGAATTCTGAATTGGCAAACAATCAACCCAGAGACTGCTAATAATTCCTTGCCCATGCTATTAAGCTTATCTCAGTAATACTTCTTCCATAGATATTTTCAAATATGATTTACAGTTTGGCGTAAATTAGCCCAGGAAGAGAAGGAATGTGATTATGGACTTAACTTTCGGAAGAAAAAAAATTAGGTTATCTAATTCTAGCATTAAATATTGGGAGAAAGCTTTTTTTTGGTTGTTGTATCCCCAAAAGAAAAATTAAGAGACAGAAAGGCTCACATACCAAAGGCACTGTAAATTCACTATTCATGACCAGGCATGATCTTCCTGAGCCAACTGCACCTTCTCCATAACCTCGAACACTACCAAGGCCCCCAATGGTGAATGCCTGATGTGGTGCCATATCCCCTACAATGGACCCACCTGTCAGACTGGCGGACAAAAAAAACATCTTATTTGTGAAAGCTCCATTAAATAGGAAATCTAATAAAATAAAAAAGGAAGCCTCGCGCAATTTGATCACCTTGAGACTAACAAAGCTTGGCCAAGTTTCACCCCTTTTGAAGCAACAAATTTAAAGCGATTAAAGATCAGCCACTTTGACAGAAGAGGTAGCCCTTGTTCCATTTGAAAATTCAACTGTCCCAAACAGTTAAGAGGAAAAATTTTATATATATATATATATATATATATATACACTTAGAAGGAAAGAAAGAATGTATATCACTTACCCTAGTAAAACTATGTTCATTTGCACTAGCATATTGTGACTCCTGCTTCAAAATAACCATATTGTCATAGCCACTTCCACTGCATTGAATACAAAATGACAGATAATGGTCAAGATGGAATAAAGAAACTATTAAAAAACCATAAACCAATCTACTAACCTGCATGTTAGGGGAAAGCCATCGTGATCCCTACTTAAGGTACGGCCATCATCACTGATGGGACGGACATGCTAAATTTGTGTTATAGAAGACAAATGGTTTATGATATGAGTAAATATCAATAAAGAGCATAAAAATGTATACAGTTTGAGAAAGTGTACTCACTTCAAATCTGACGCTGGTTGTAGTGTTCCAATGGGAAGTAGCAGGCTCACTTAGATCAAGTCCTGAAGAAATGCGTAATAGGTTGATACCACCACTCCCTGATCGGGAGAAATTATTAATTGGCAATCCATAAACTGCAATCTCAGGTGTGATCGAGTGCTGGTAATGAAACAAAATTACTGAGTGTAAGACTGTGTAAAGAATGCTTCTCAATCACCAGCAAAAACTTGAAAGAGAACAGAAAATAGGCTTCTCATCAATTAAATATTGTAGATTTTTAGCGGGGAAAATGCTTGGAAAGAGTTCTCTGAATGGTAAGAAAACTACAAAGATCGCAGCTATTAATTTTCCTATAAATATTTTTCAGATGCTTAAGCAGTACCTAGTCCAATTGAACACACTAATGAGAACACACCAAAAGATGATGAATCATGGAAGTGCCACCCTATAACAGCTTGAACCACAGAACATGTCAGCATCCACATCCTTAAGCAAAGGAACAGAATTTGATGAATTAAATCAAGATTTGCCAGAAAAAGTCACAAAGGGATCAGATAATTTTCTCAAAATTTTATCAATCACTTACGAAAAGATTCCTCCGATATTAATGGACGAGGTGGGATGATCTCACCTTATTTAAGAAAAGCAAAACGAAAAAAAGAAATACACTAGCCATATGCTTCAATCTTTTAGAAGAGTGCGTACTTTAACCTTACTCTTCCAGTGATGGTAACCCACACCAATATGTGACGACCTCAAAAGGGCCAGTCTTTCTCCACAGCCCAAAATCAAATGTTGTCGCGTCATTTAATGCTTAAGCGACGCTTTCTTGAGTTTTTTAAAACTATCATTATATAATTTATATTGCATCTTTATATTATTTTATTTTTTAAAAGTTGTCATGTTGACAACCACATAATTAAGTTTTAATCAATATTGCTTGAATTACATATATGAGATAGCGACATGTTGATTCCATATACTTCACGAATAGGAGAAAGAATGTAAGTTCAAATAAATTCAAATTTTCCCAATATCCGACATGAAAATTTATAAGCCAACACGTTATCAAGATTCGACATTCAGAACCTTGATGGTACTACTAAAGAGTTTCAAAATTTGCTCATAATATAATGGTAACCCACAGAAATGCAACAACATGACCCAGATGGCCAAGCACAACAAGGTGAATGCAATTAACCACAGTTGGGCATAAGATCCCAAACACAAAGGCAACCAACTACCAGGAATATCAGATGCAAGGCAATACCCATTTATGACAAATTCTGTAAAAAAACTCCTATATGAGCATTTTGTTTCAAATGAAAATTTTTTGAGCTACTATTACTCTCAACTATTCACTCTACTAACCTCATTAATGAAACATAGTGGCCATACTCCACTTTCCCCCCCCACAAAAAATAATTCTTCGTCCTACTTACATGAACTCTAAATGTTGCAGATTAGTTTCAGAATTAACCGCAAAAACATCTCCGAAAATATATATCTCCGAAAATATATCTCCGAAAATAACAAAACACAGTTCAAGAGTTCCAAAATGAAGAATCCAATCAAACATCATAAAGCGCAACATAAATATTCAACCTGAATAACAAATGACTGCTGAGAGAGCCAGTCAGGTCTCGGCCGCCTGAAAGCAATGACAACATTGGAGTCTTGAAGACCTTTATCCCACAACACATCCAACTTCTCGCTTCTCCCGAAAACGCTAGGATGTTTAATACTCAGCCTGCATTTTCAAACACACCAAAAATGTACAGCCATTTCCCATAAATTAACCATCAACAAATGATATTAAAATTTTATTTATAAAACCCAGAAAAAATACCTTCCAATAATCTGCGAAAATGGGTTGCCAAAGCTCCTACTGCAAAACCAAAAAAATTAAAGTAAACAATTTTGTAACATGGGTATTTCAGAAAGATGGGCAATATGAATAACTAACTAACTTACTTTAACGGAGGAATCAGGAATGCCCCACACAACTTGTGAGTGAAGTCCACATTGAAATCTATCTTTGCTGCTCATATTTTTATCCAACATACAATCAGATTACCAAAACAAAACCCAATACACAAACACGATTTTTAAAAAAATTACCTTTTCCTGCATGGATGCTCTTCTGAGCTCCCATTCAAATCCAATTCCAAGATGGGTTCTTTCCTCTCTCATTCAAACAACATTTGCAAGATGGGAAGTGGGTATGGATCTTTATGGGGTGAGAAAGGTGCGCTTTTTAATGGGTGGGTTTTGGGAGTCGATTCGATATGCTTGATTGGATTGGGTTTTGGGTTTGTGCTTTGCGTAGGTGAAAGGATTGGAGAGGGATGAGAATTTTTATTTGCTTGGTGATGGGGGTTTTGTGCACGACTGTTTATTCAGCTTTTTATCGGGTTAAAAATGAAACTGGAAGTGGATGATGGCTGATGGGTCTTGATTTTATTTTTTACCCTTTAATTGGATTGTAGACCCGAACCCGATAATAACTTAACGTGTGTGAGTCGTAGCTGCACAGAACATAAAAAGAAAATGATGCAAGCGGGATTCAGACTCTTGATCAGTCATTAGCTAACTGGCTAATCACTAGAACTTTGGTGACACTTGCTACCTCGAAGTGTGCTTTTTTGAGTGGTAAGTTGGAAATTATCCACTCTGCTCCATTAGAGCATCCACAGTCGTTTGCTTTATTGCCATTTTTGTCATTTTTTTCCTACTGTAACGTTCACAGTCGTTTGCTATTTTGCCATTTTTTGACAAAAGCGCTATAGTAGATACGGAGAAATAGCAATCGAAATAGCAATATGCATATTATAGCGGACGAAACATGATGTTTCGTCTGAATTATTTTATTATATTCTTAATTGATCGGACGAAACATGATGTTTCGTCCGAAGTAAAAAAAAAAAAAAAAAACCGAATAAAATAACCTTTAAACGTGGGAATGAACATGATGTTTCGTCTCAATTTGAGACGAAACATCATGCTTCGTCCCAATCCGAATTTCAAAAAAAATTAGTAAATTTTAAATTTTTTTTGCAATTTTTTAAATTGATTTTGCAAATTTTTTAATTGTTTTTGTAAAAAAAATTACAATTTGTTTAAAAAATTCTATTTGCAATTTTTTTTTTTTTAAAATTTTCCGGAAAAACTGGACGAAGCACCATGCTTCGTCCAGAATCTGGGCCCTTTTCTGGAAATTTTTGTAATTTTTTTAATTGTTTTTGCAAATTTTTTAATTGTTTTTGCAAATATTATTTACGAATATTTTTAAAATTTGTTTTTTGCAATTTTTTTTGCAAAAAAAAACCTTTATTTTTTTCCAATTTTTGGGACGAAACATCATGTTTCGTTCCGCCATTTTTTTGCCAGTTTTTTGCCAATCGACGACTGTGGATGCTCATCGAATTGGATTGCTAAAAAATGCATTTTGCCATTTTTTACATCGAACGACTGTGGATGCTCTTATTAGCATATATCTATATAATAAAACACAAAGAAAGCTATCAAGTGGCTCTCCTTCAATTTCCTTAAAAATCAAAGGTCCAGATCTAACATTACAAAACATATTTTTCCCCCAAAAGTTTCCCCCCAAAACTCAAATTCAAATCCCCCACTCATAACAACTCATATATTTATTTAATTTTTTTTTCTCTCTCTCTCTTTCCCTCCCTTTTATATTTAAAAAATTAAGAAAATAAAAATTTTAAAAATTTTTAAAAAATAAACAAATTAAAAAACTAAAAAAATTAAAAATTTAAAAACTTTAAAAATAATTCCAAAAAAAAATAAAAAATCATATAATATGTTTTTTGTCGGACCCCCAAAAGTTTCTCATATAATATGTTTGCTACTTCAATTAATTTGCTGGACCTCCAAAACTATTTTATATGATCAAATAAGGTGCACCGTTCCGAAGACGTGCCGTAGGCACGTGTCAACGGGCAAACCTAGTAAGGAAATAAATTACATCAAAGATGTTACTAAGAAAAGAATATCGGAAAACATAATTACAAACCCAAGTTAAAATAGTAGTAAAAAAAACTTCCACCATGTTTTTTGATCTCACGAATGTCGTGCAACATAAGTCTGTGTCAATCACACACACCAGTGACGACTAATCGAACAATCATAATAGTGACGACTCGATAATTCACCTCTTGGCGACGACTCACCCGTGCACCACTCCGGCGAGAACTCCCTATACACAATTCGGCAATGCCTCACCCATATAACACTCTAGAGACGACTTAATGTTCACTACTTTGATGACGACTTGCCTTTACACTCCTCAGGGGACAACTTGCCCCTTCTTTACCCCGATAACGTCCTGCATGTTCACTGCCATGATGACAGCTTGCCTTTCACCACTTTGATGATGACTGGCCCATCAAAGATGTTCCTAAAAAAGGAATTGGAAAACATAATTACAAACCCAAGCTGAATTGTATTAAAAGAAACTTGCAGCATATTTTTTGATCTCACGAATGTCGTGCAACATAAGCCCATGTCAATCACACCGGTGACGACTCATCGATCAACCACAACAGTGACAACTTGACAATTCACCTCTTGGTGATGACTCGCCCGTACACCACTCCAGCGACAAATCCCTGTACACCATTCGGTGATGCCTCGCCCATACAACACTCTAGAGATGACTTGCATGTTCACTACTCTGACGACGACTTACATTTACACCTCTCAGGGGAAAACTTGCCCCTTCTCTACCCCGGTAACGTCCTGCTCGTTCACCTCCATGGAGACAGATTGCCCGTTCACCACTTCAATGATGACTCGCCTGAACGTCACCCCGGCGACGGCTTGCCAATCTACCGACATGCAATGGCTTGCACACTTCTCACCATGGCAATAACTTGCACACACACCCCCCCCCAATGGCGACAACTCGCACATCCACCACAACAGAGATGACTTGCACATCTATCTCAATAGCCACAACTCGCACATCAACCACTATGTCGACGACTCGCACAACTATCTTTGCTGCACATTCACCAAAAAATTAATCGATGCATGTCAAGTTTAAGCAACACAAAATAAATTCGCAAATTCATTTCAGAGCCATAATGTTTGAGAGCACAAATTCATATTAGATATCTGAAGCAGGCTTCAAGCCCACTCACCCAAAGCTCATTTCCCATAGAAATATGATTTGAAAATTCAAATTTCAAATTTGAACCCTTGTTCACGTGCCCCTCTCAAAATCCTCGAAGTGCCCTCCCAACATAATTCACGTGCACCACATCCTCCCTTCCCACTAGCGCAACCTGCCTCACACTGTCGCTCCTCTGTGAACCCTATACTCGGCATCCTAAGCTTAATGCTTTCCATGGTCTTCAACATCAATTGACATAAGCTCACAATGTTGAAGACTGTCTGTCAACCACAAAATTGTGAAAAATCACCAATCTCTAATAGTTGCAATGACTCTCACAATTCATCACAAGGATGATGACCACCTCTATCACAACAGCGATAACTCATACATAAACCATAATGGCAACAACTTGAATGTCACTCCTAAACAACGTCTCGTACTTCTTCTAGCGACGACTTGCTCATACACCATATGACGATCAGTCGCCTATCAACCCAATCATGTAGTGACTGCCAGAAGTTTTATCAGTTGCCCTATAACCCCAATTGGTATAAGCTGGTTGGCCCAAAACCAACCTTACCCTAATGTTCACAGCTTCAGCCGACCTAGCATTGACTCAACCACCATCCAGATGCCCACCCATTTTCAATACATCCGCTTTCAAATTTGAAAATACAAGTCAAATTTGAGATTGAAAAAAGGTGGGACCATACTGAAAATGGATACAAAAATTTGAAATTTAAAATTCAAATTCCAATCTTTGATGGCGATATCCACCACCGATTCAAAATTTGAATTCTGGTATCCTTGCACACACACACACACACACACACACACAGATTCCTCCCCTACCCAACATCATATACTACTGTGGAGAAGTGTGTAAGTACATGGATGTGTAAAAGAGATAATTTGTTTGTATAACACACACACACACACACACACACACACACACACACACTCCTCCCCTCCCCAACATCATATACAACTAGTATTTTTCACGTGCGATGCACGTTTTGATAAGAGTTGGAGGATTTTTACATGTGATTTACGTGTTAAAAATAGTTTTGAAGTTTGACGTGCGTTGCACGTAATTGGGAAAAATATTTTGGAGGAAAAGCTACAATTTGTAGAATTTGAGTTATACATGCAATATATGTGTATGTTTAGTGTTAAAAAATATTATAAAATTGTTTTGTACGTGCATTACACGTTTTAAATAGGTGAAATTTTTTTTATTTGTTTATTTTTGTTGTAATTAATGGGAGAGTTGAAGTTGCACGTGCAACGCACGGATTTGTATATTGACAAATGACAACCCCAACTCTTCCATTATAATATTAGAGATTGTGTAGAAGTGTGTGAGTACATGAGTTGTGTAAAAAAATATAATTTGTTTGTAACCCAACATTGGGAGTTATTATTTCGGAGTTGTTGTTTCTTGTCGGTTGTAGGGATGGCATTGTTTCTTTATGTTCTCTTTAATGGAGTTAGAATGACTATTTCACATCTTTTTAACAAGGAAAATCTAGACATCGATCAAATGCTTAGGATTTGTATTCCTTTTTTTTCTTTTTCATTATCGGTTTTCACCTGTATTGTTGTATCATTGTGCTTCTTTGTTTTCCCCATCTTTTTTTGACATTAGAATTGGAAAAACTTGGCATTATTTTGTATTGGAAAAAGTTGGGGAGGGCAATAGGAATGGGCTTGTGATCCCTTTTTGGGGTCATTTGTATGATAGAAAATTTCATGGATTTTCTTTATTTAGATGCCACATCAACATTTTCAGTTCCACTATTTTTCATATTTTAAAAAATTTTGTTTGCTTAAGAGAAATAAATGTTTGTTAAAGTTATGACAACTCATACAAAATGTCAAAAACCAATTCACCACAAAATGTGGTGAATTGGCTTGGAATTTTTTTTCTCTTTTTCTCCTTCTCTTTCCTTATTCTTCTTTTAATTTTCCTAGCAAACAACCAAAGAAACAACCATTTATTATTTAGGCATGTGAATTCATGTTGTTTTATTTGCTAACAATAAATGAACAGCAAAATAATGAAAAATACTGATTTTGTTTTCACTCCTTAAATTTTGATTACGAATTTTAGGTACTAGCAAGCAAACGGCCCCTTTTCTATCTCAATTTTTTGGTCATATTTTTCCATCATCGCTCGGTTTTCCAACTTTGTGTGGAAACCGCAGGATAGATTTAAGTAGGTCTGTCCTACGGAAATACCGCTCACTTATTACAAGATTTAAACACAACATGGAAAAAATAAACTCCAAAATTTGAGTAGCGTTTCTAAGGTAAATAAAAAATTGTATTAATATCTCAACTTCAAGCATATCCTGAAGCAACTTTAGAAAGACTGATATTTTTAGTTGGGTGATTTGTTCTCGATAGGTTGGTGAATTGACGTAATTTGGCTGGGGAACGAGAATTGGTAGTGGTCCAGGGCGAAAGAATGATAAGATGGAGGATGGAAGGATTACAGTAGAGGGGAAGAGTTGCAATGAATGAACATGATAGATTGTTGTTAAGGGAGGAAACTAGGGTGTAGAGCAAGGATTTTTGTTGACACTCATAAGAAGATGCAAGGGAAGAGGTTAGAACGGAAGAACGTAGTGATAAGGGGAGTAGAGAGGAAGAACCATTTGCTGATACGCGTGGTGGAAGTGGCAGACAATTGTCACTGTCAATATCATATTAGGGAAGTGAATTTGATATAGAGAGGAATACAGTGGAAACAATTGCAAAATGAGGGAGGGGATAAAGGAACGAATCACTTTGGAAGATAGTTGCAAGATGTAGAAATTGTATCAACCAATGAATGCGATGTTTGAGGGGTATTACTGATATTAAAAAAAAGAGGGGGGGGGGGGGGGGGAGCATTGAAGGAGACGTCGTGGTTAGGGAGATACCACCAACGAGCAACGACGGTATAGCAAAAATCTTACAACAGGTATCTGCAACCAGAGCTCGTGTATTGTCAAGGATATGAGATAGGGAGGTGGAGACACTACAGTGACAAGGAAGACGTTAATAGGATGCCACGGGATCGTGATATCTGGTTGGGACTATGCTTTTTTCTTCATTAACGAACATGAACTAATTCAAGGCCAATTTTCTCCACCTTTTATTCAAAAAGAAGATCCACCGTACTCATTCAAAAGCACTTTGCAAGTCAATTATATATCCTTTCACCTTAGCATATATTTTGAACCTGACAACTAAAGTAATTGATCTAGAAATTGAATCCTACTGTAAGTTAATGTGACGTTGTAAGATTACACTACTTGAGCACTGCAGAAGGATACGAGGGGAAATAAAATAACTGAGGTTCAGTTAATTTTTGAAAATTGCTTTAAGAGAAAAAAAAACAAAAACAAAAAACACAACTGCTGAAAGATCATCACAAACAATTTCTCATGAACACAACACGATAAGGTTATCTACGAGAACTTCATATAAGATACCGCTGCTGCGTTTTTCGGTGAGAGGGCAATAAGATGATGAGTTTGGATTTTGAGGGGAAAACTTACAGTCTGAACCGTCGATCAGATCTAGAGTTGGCCGACATAAGGCATCCGACGAACTTGCACAATGTCTAAGCACATGGGTTGGCGCGGCAAAAAACTCTCCGATGCTCAAGTTAGTAACTCAAAAAAATAGTAGAGTTTTTGGGGCAAAAGAATGATTACCTGACTTTGATGGAGGTATTTACAGCCTATGAGTTAGTTCCATAAGATAGACACAAAAGAGTATCTTTTTGGAATTAATCTCTAGATTTCCGTGGGGATGGATATAATTAGTTACTAACCCTACTTGGGATAAAGAATTTGAGTGTTTAATTAGCTAGAAATTCCTTTTGTTGGGCTATTAATTAGCATGAATTGCTGGCCTGCTTGAGTTTATGGGTCTGGGGCGGCTCATATCCGCCTAGTGAGCTTGTAGTCACTTTGAAATTACCATTTTGGCATCGGGAAGCTTTAAGGTGCATGTTGGGATCGTGCAACTATGATTTTACCCATATCATAAGCCCCACACTCCCGAAGGTTAGGTTTTGTAGCCTTCTGGGAGTAGTTCACCATTTTTTGGGGGAAATTAGAATAGCATAGCGGAGCTCTGGGGATACCTAGAATTTCATTTGAACCTTCTCTGGGAAGTAGCAATTTTGTAGAGCTCCCCATAACTGTTTTGGATTTTCTAGAATTTCTAATCGAATTTTCCCAATTTTTAATTAACTTTTGTAATTTTTTAATTAATTTTCTCAAATTTACAATTATTGCTATTTTTAAATTAATTTTTTACATTCATAATTATTTTGGGAATTTTTAATTATTTTCATGAATTTATAATTATTTTTTAGAATTTTTAATTACTTTTTTCGATTTTTAATTAATTTCTCCAAATTTATAATTAGTAATTGGAATTATAATTTAAAATATATACCTGGGTGCGAATCATGGAGCGATCAGATGGCTGCACTTGGCACCAAGGAGGTCACAGGTGTCAACATGATGTCAGCAAATATGTCTCTTCTGCCGAGGAGGTGAATGCGGATATTTTAGGAGATCAGAAGGAGAAGGAAGGGCACTATCTTTTAGGCGATCAAACGGCGGTGGGGACCAAAGCAATCGCTTTCCTCGGACAATGTGATTAGCACCAAGGAGGATGGGGCCTGGTGGTGGCCGTCAGCAAGCCATGTCATCTGGCCCCGCCACGTCAGTCTACCATGTCAGCTGGGCCGAGCCACGTCAACGTAAAGTATGTGGGTACGGGTCGCCACGTCAGCATACCACGTTAGCACGAGGTAGTCGTGCTGCGGTCACGTGCGTTGCTCTTGATGAAAGACGAAGGGCTACAATTGTGCCACGTTGCCCTCCTTGAATGATCGAGATCGAGCCACGTGGTTATGTGTAACTGTTTTTATGTGTTTTGCACGTAAAAAAGTTGTAACACTTATTTTTATGCATTTTAGGTGTATTTTTATTATGTTACACATATTTTAATGTGTTTTAGCATATTTTCACGCGGTTTGCACATATTTTGTGCAGTTTTTTCTCCTCTATAAATTCACCGGCTCTCAACTCATTTTTTCACACTTTACTCCCGAATTTCCAATTCCAAGTTGTTCCTTTGTCGATTTCTTTGCCAAACATCAGGTAATATTTAAGTTTTTCTTTTTTTAAAAATAATTGCCATGTCTAGGGCGGAATCGGGCGTCTCTTCTTCTTCTTCTTCTAATCAAGACGAGCAAGAAGTGATCACAGCTTCTCGTTCTCACAAAAGGAAGGAAGCAGTTGGTTCTTCAGTGATTATAGAGACAATTGATCAAACTAGAAAGGCTAGGGGATGTTCTCTCGTGAGGTTTCACCCTCCTCTTGACTTGCAACTAGTTCGCTAGTATCTAAAGGACAACCGGTCTGGTGCAGTACAGGATCAGGTACGATGATCCGAAGAACTGCCCCATCTTTGAAGACGATCATGTGAAGTCCATCCTTGTAAAAGAGGATATCAAGAAAATCAAGTTTAGTTTCGGGATTCCCCGTAAGAACGAGCTGCTCCTTCCAAGCATCATACCTGGGCGCAAACCTTGGAGTGATCGAACAACTACTACATAACACCGAGGAGGTTGCTGCGTCAGCAAATATGTATTTTCTGCCGAGGAGGTGGGCACAAGTTTTTGAGCATATCGGACGATGAACATGGAAGGGCACGGTTGCTGAGGCGATTGAACGGCAGCGGGAGCCCGAAGCAATCGCTCTCCTCGGACGATGTGATCAGCACCGAGGAGCGTGGTTTTCGGTGGGGTCCGTCAACGTGCCACACCACATCACTTGGGCCCCGCCCCATTAGCATGCCATGTCAGCACAATGTCGGTGGGTTCGGGTCGCCACGTTAGCATGCCATGTTAGCATGAGATAGTCGATTTGCTGTTACGTGTGTCATGCATAATGAATGGTGGAGGGTTGAGATTGTGCAATGTCCCCCTCCTCGAGCGATCGAGATCTAGCCATGTGGTTAAACATTTTTTACACATTTCGAGCATAAAAACATTGTAACGTGTACTTTTACCCATTTTACACGATTTAGCATATTTTTACGCAGTTTAGCGTATTTTTACGCATTTTAGCATATTTTCACGAGGTTTGCATGTATTTTTGTGCAGTTTTTTCTACTCTATAAATTAGTAGCCCACAACTCATTTTTTCATACTTCACTCCCAAATTTCCATTTCCAGGTTGTTCCTCCTCCTCTAGAGCTCGACCCAAGCTGTTTTCTTCATCGATATCTTTGCCAATGATCAGGTAATATTAAAGCTATATTTTTTTTAATATAATCGTCATATCTAGAGTGGAATCGAGTGGCACTTCTTCTGAGCACAACGAGTAGGAAATGCTCTCAGCTTCTCGATCTCACAAAGGTAAGGAAGTGGTTGATTCTTTAGTGATTGTAGAGACGATTGATCATATGAGAGAGGATAGAGGGTGTTCTCTCGCGATGTTTCACCGTTCTATTTTCGTGCTTCTAGTTCGGCAGTATCCAGAGGACTTAGCGGGTCTGGTGTAGTACAGGATCAGGTACGATGACCCGGAGAACTACCCCGTCTTCGAAGATGATTATGTGAAGACCATCCTTGTAAATGTGGATATCATGAAAATCAGGGTTAGTTTCGAGATTCCTCTTGAGTATGAGCTGACCAATTCTCGAAGTAAGGGCGGTTTCTAGGAAGTTATGTAAGTTTTGCATGTTTTGTTTCAATTCCTTCTATACAGAGTTGCACATGCCTTTGCACCCCTACGTGAAGGTGGTGCTCAACTGATATGAGCTCAGTCCCGTTCAGTTCATGCCAAACTCGTGAAGGCATCTTACAAGTTTTCATTCTTCAGTGCCAAAAGTTTAGTACCGAGCCGAACTTGAGGTTATAGATGAGGCATTTCCGACTCCACATTCAACAGATGACTTGATTCTTCTCTTGGGGAATCTTCAATGCTTCGAGTGGGAGGACTGAGGCCCCCATTGTTATCATGTAGCACCTCCGAGCCACTTCTTGATTTCCCTTAGTATAACGCCCCGATTTTCGGTAACTGGGAAAACCGTGACATAAGCTAGAATATTTCCTTCAATTAACCACAATACACAGAAAATAGGAAAATTTAAAACTTTTTATTCAACACAAATGTATTACAAGTCTGAATGTTATAGAACTGCAATACATTTCATCAGTGTTGCAATAATACCTTTACAATCCCAAATATTACAACTTTCAACAATTTACATCAGAGTATAATGAATAAAGAACAACACTTGGCATTTCACTTGGATGCTTCCCCAACAATAAACAAATTACAACAATGAATAAATTACAATAATTGTTACAAATGAAATTACAACATATATTTCAGCGGAAACTTAAAATGAAATCGACTCCTTGCCTCCCTTGCCTTGAGTCCTCCTGAAACCAGTACATGTACTTCTACAATCCAATACCTATTGAAGTGGGGGTGTTAGTACATATACTGATGCTTTAAGGCTGATAACTAGCAGCAAATCTCAACTATAGCAAACAAATTGATGAAAAGCGGAATGTGTATATATATTTAATGTGTCAGTGTATGTTTTGACTTAGACTCTAATGCAAGATTACTAATGCAATGATGCTCTTATTCTAATGCGAGTGAGTCTCCAGAACAGTATGCAGTCCATACTACATACGCCCCATATCAAGTCGTTTCTTCATATATAGGGATTTGAACCCACGTCATAAATTCTACTTTGTACCCATCCTGTTCCTGGCACATACTACATGACTGATGAGGTTGTAGGTACGGTCTAGTTTCGCTACTACAGTACAATAGTGGTGTCCTCATTTTCCACTATTGCCTGATGAACCGGACCTCGCTCAAAAGCCAACACGAACCACAAGAAACTTGTCAACCTTCTTCCGTGCCCTCAACTTATCATGAAAAGGCATAAAACCTGATGGAATCGTAGGGTCTATTTTCCTAGGAAAACCTCCTGTTCTTATCATGGTACATTTAGGAATTAACAATCAAGATACGGATTCCGTGCTCCCAACTTGTCATGAAAAAGTACTGTCCGTATCCCTTTGATAGGGGAATACATCCTAATAACACCTCCTAGTATCAGCCTATAGGAGAGGTTGGATTATAGGGTATCACCCCTAACACCAACTCTCACCTTTTAGCAATTTATAGATAAAAAATGGTTAAGTAACTGTTACTACCCTAACGATGTCACTAACCCTAACCAAATAAGTGAGACATGCTACTGTGCTTCCAACTAGACATGAAAAAGTACTGTACGTGTCCCTCTTCTAACCAAACAAGAGAGAGATGCAACTGTGCTTCCAACTAGACATGAAAAAGTACCGTACGTGTCCCTCTTCTAACCCAACAAGCGAGACATGCCACTGTGCTTCCAACTAGATATGAAAAAGCACCATACGTGTCCCTTTTCTAACCAGACAAGCGAGACATGCCACTGTGCTTCTAACTTGACATGAAAAAGCACTGTATGTGTCCCTCTTCTAGAAAGTACAATTAACCAAGTCTTAACCTAGACTTCACAAGATCTCCTCGGATCCACCCATAGCCTACTTATTTAAGATAATACCTACATATGAGGCCAATAAGCTTCATACGAGATAACAATATACATACGAGTCAAATAAGCTATGTATGGAACCAACAGCTACATACGGGCCAGGCGAGCCACGTATGAGACAATAACCTACATATGAAAACAACCATACAAGTAATCAACCTAGAAGCAACCGAACGTGCTTACTAGCAACTCTCGATCTTAGAAGTAACAGAAGAATCTACTAACAGTCTAAAATAGGCATTCTACCAATGAGAAGCCCAAAAGCAACACAAAAACCTTCCGACAGTCTAGAAGCAACTAGTGCTACACTTATCGGAATTTAACAGAAATATACTTTTTAGAAAGGTAACAATATCTACCAAACTCTCTAGTGGAACACTATTTCGGATTCAGTAAGGAATCCAAAATTCGGTCCATCGAACACATGCAAACAGTTTACCCAAACTGCAGATTCTCAACAAAAAGCTAAAACTTTGCAAACTGGTAACTTTTGCTCTACTCATCGAAATCTAACAAAATTGGGCAATTTGAAATGGTGGGAACATCTACTACAAATTCCTAGTTGACCACTTTCTCAGATACCAGAAGAAATTTCAAATTCCTGACCCTCGAACATATGCAAACAGTTACCAAACTACCGATTTTCAATAAACAGATGAAACTTCAGTAGCTTGTAACATTTGCTGTACTCGTCGGAATCTAACGAAACTGGGCAATTTGAAAAGGTGGGAACATCTACTACAACTCCCTAGTTGACCACTTTCTCAGATTCCAGAAAGAATTCCAAATTCCTGACCTCGAACATACGCAAACAATTTCCAAACTACAGATTTTTAATAAAAAGATGAAACTTCTGTAGCTTGTAACTTTTGCTCTAGTCATCGGAATCTAACGAAACTGGGCAATTTGAAAATGTCGGAACATCTACTAAAACTTCCCAGTTGACCACTTTCTCAGATTCCAGAAGGAATTCCAAATTTCTGACCTCGAACATATGCAAACAGTTACCAAACTACAGATTTTCAATAAAAAGATGAAAATTCTGTAACTTGTAACTTTTGCTCTACTAGTCGGAATCTAACAAAACTGGACAATTTGAAAAGGTGGGAGCAGCTACTAAAACTTCCTAGTTAACAACTTTCTCAGATTCCAGAAGAATTCCAAATTCCTGACCTCAAACATACGCAAACAATTACCAAACTACAGATTTTCAATAAAAAGATGAAACTTCTGTAGCTTGTAACCTTTGCTCTACTCGTCGGAATCTAACGAAACTGGGCAATTTGAAAAGATAGGAACATCTACTAAAACTTCTCAGTTGACCAATTTCTCAGATTCCGTAAGGAACTCCAAGTTCCTACCCATCGAACACACGCAAATAGTAATAAAACAGCAGATTTGACAAAGGAAAACTGAAACTTTGAAAGCCTATAACTTTTGTTCCATTCATCGGAATCTAACCCAAGGGGGCAATTCGGAAAGATGAGAACGTCTACTACAACTCTCCAGTTGGTCGGCTCCTCATATTCAGCGAGTAAGAACTCAAAAACTACAAGGAATAAAGACAGATACAATTCCAACCCACCAAATATACAGCCAAGCTGGAAACTTTCAAAAGCCCATAACTTCTACTGCGCTTGTCAGAATTTAACCCGAGAGGTCAATTCGGAAAGGGGAGAATCTCTACTACAACTCCCTAGTTGGCCAGAACCTCAGGTTCATCCAGTAAGACACTCTGAAACATCAAAGAAGCAAAACAACAAGTTTCTAGTGCAATCTGGCTGCTGTGTTTTGTAAAAAACATAACTCCTACTCTGCTTATCGGATTTTAACTCGAGAGGTCAATTCGGAAAGGGGAGAGTCTCTACTACAACTCCCTGGTTGGCCCGAACCTCATATTCATCAACTAAAACCCTAAAAAATGACAAAGAATCAAAACAACAAGCATCATGTCAAATAGCGAGTTGCTATATTTTTACAAGATCATAACTCCTACTTCGCTTATCGGAATTTAACCGGAGAGGTCAATTCGAAAAGGGGTGAGTCTCTACTACAACTCCCTAGTTGGCCCGAACCTCAGATTCATCAAGTAAAACCCTAAAAAATGACAAAGAATCAAAACAGCAAGCATCCTGTCAAACAGCTAGTTGCTGTATTTTTCCAAGATCATAACTCCTACTCTGCTTATCAAAATTTAACCCGAGAGATCAATTTGGAAAGGGGAGAGTCTCTACTACAACTCCCTAGTTGGCCCGAACCTCAATTCATCAATTTAAACCCTCAAAATTGACAAAGAATCAAAACAGCAAGCATCCTGTCAAACAGCTAGTTGCTGTATTTTTCCAAGATCATAACTCCTACTCCGCTTATCGAAATTTAACCTGAGAAGTCAATACGGAAAGAGGAGAGTCTCTACTACAACTCCCTAGTTGGCCCGAACCTCAGATTCAACCAGTAAGACACTCAAAAGTATCAAGTAAGCAAAACAGCAACGTTCAGCCAAACAGCTAGTTGCTGTTTTTGTAACGGTCATAACTTTTGCATCTCTTATCAGAATTTAACCCGAGCGGTCAATTCGGATAGGGAAAGATGTCTACTACAACTCTCTAGTTGGCCCAAACCTCTAATTCCGCAAGGAAACCCAAGTTCTAGCCCCTCAAAGCTACTGCAATGCTAACCCCAAAACAGTGAGCTCATTATTTTGACTTGAGACTCGCTGTTTTGGGGGAAACGCTCGTTCCACCCATCAAATTGACTTTGAAAAGTCTATAAAAATTACAAAATGCTACTAACACCTAGGAGAACCTCCCACATAGATTTCGGGTCAAAATTCTACTTTTAACCTATTAAATAAAATCAACTCTACAACAACCAAAATCGAATCTTTATTGTTCTAATTTGTGTTCTACCACTTCAAACTTTGCATACACTTCTAATATAGTCCATATCATTCATAAGCACATGAATCTAGTCCAATACAACAATAAACAACAATAATAATCCCTAAAATAACTAAAACAATTGAAGAGTGAGAAACCCCCACCTTAGAGTTTGTGTAAGAAGGACTTGCTTCACCTTCTTGTTCTTGCTCCTTGTTCTTACTTCTCCTCAAGAACACCTCCATGAAGAACCCATGAAATCCTACTCTCTTTTTCTTTTGATCCGTTGTTTCTTTTTCTAAACCCAAAAACTTGTAAACAAGAAGTAGAAGAACTAGAAGATTGAAGAGATGGAGTGAGAGTGAGATGAGATTGGGAATACCCAAAAGGGTTTCTAACCCTAGAATAAGATGGGAGGCCGGCCAAATGAAGGAAGGGGAGGGCTGGGGGTGTTTTTATAAGACAAAGTGAAGGGTTATGTGGTGGAAATGAAAGCCAAGTGTCCATGTTCTCGTGGTTCAACAATTGGGTATTCATTTATAATTTTTGTGTTACGATCAACCCCCAAACTCCCTCTAACCCTCCATCTCATCATGATGGATCAAAATAAAAGATAATTTTCCCAAATCACATACTACACGATTTGTACAATTGCCTGAAATCGACACGATTCGAATCCGTGCATATATCTGATTATACAGAAAATTTTCATTCGTGAAAACGAACAAATCAGTATAAAAATAATTTAATTCCGAGAAATAAAATAAAATAATTTTATTACTTGCTCGGAAGATTCCAGTATCAATTTGATACAAAACAGTCGTATACCAACTAGTATATATACATATATAATGTTTATTAACAAAACCGGGCGATGTCCACCAAAAATATTTCAATTTTGGAAATAAAATAAAATAATAATTTTTAATATCTGCCCAGTATTTTCCACGTTTTTCTCAAAAACGCATTTTTCAAGATTTTGTACAAGTGTACAAAACTGATACAATACCTGTATATACTTACTAGTATATATATCCAGGTAACTTTTTATTTGAAAAACCAAGTAATTTCCATTAAAAATATTTTAATTTCAAAAATAATAATTATACAAATATAATATCCGTCTGGGATATTACAATACTCCCTCCATAGAATAGTTCTGTCCTCAGAACTACGTTAAGTCAGGAAAAATAGGAAATATCCATACACTAAATAACTCAGAAAAAGAAAGCTTATATGGCTTTCCGGCTCCCAAGTGGCTCATCCACGAACTGGCTCTCTAAAGAACCCAACCTTGATCCCAAAGTTGCCTGAAGAATCTGCCAAAGTCGAGACGTAACTCTCGAATCTTGGTTAGAACTACTGACGCTGGCACTCTATGTCACTTCCTTACACCTTCAATGTGGACTCTTACTAATTTCTCTAGCGATTAAGTCATTTTCATTGGAAGAAAATGTGCAGACTTTGTCAACCGGGTCCCAAATAACCCAAATTGAGTCATACATTTTTGAACTCCTTGGTAATCCTGTGATGAAATCCATATTGATATTCTGATATTTTCCTTCATCATCATGTCGTTTCGGTGCTTCAGTCCCTGCATCTCCTACCTAAGTCTTCTGACTTGCTTACTTAGACTCGGTTGCAGCTTCCATCGTGCCAAAACTAAGCTTCAATCTTACGTAATCACTTCAATACTGGCTTGATTGATCTCATCATCTTGCTTCTTACTTCCTTCGTGGTCTTTGGCTGAAGCTAATACTTCACTACCTTGATCTTTTGCAGGTCGGTAGTCACTCCCTCCTTAGAATAGGACATGGCCTACGAACATCACTTCTGACTTTCAGGATTCTCTCCTATAATTTGCTCAAAGCTGACGCTCCATATGGTGTATTTAAACAAACTAATTCTAGAGTTGCCTCCCACACACAACTTAACTCTTGAAAAAAAAATTCAAACATAGAATATGATGAACCATGATTAAACAAAACAGTTGCATGGATTCCATATATATATATAAATCCATTTGGTTACAAAAAGTGTTACATCATATATTACTTAAAGTCCAAAATAAAATTTAAAAAGAAACTTCAAACTTAGTTGTCTCCCCTTCTTTGTACACCGGTGATGACTATCTCGCCTTCATTGGCATCATTATCTGTAAGTGTGAACACTCGTCCTTGGTGAAGCGGCTCCTTTCTTTTCTGGTTCATCTCTGGGGCTGATCTGCTGCTACTTTTCTGGAATTGGGGACAATCTGGTCGGATATGACCAATCATCCCACATTTGTAACAAACACGGGTATCCATCTGAGGGTCCTTCCTTGGGCACTGGCTCATGAAATGACCTTACTCTCCGCACAGAAAACAGCTTCTTGGCTTGGTTGCTCCAAATTTGCCATCTGGTTTCTGAATCTTCTACTTCCGACCTTGGTTCTCGAGCCCTGATGCTGGTGCAGATCTCTTTCCCTCGTTCCACCTTTCAGTGTTCACTTGCAGTTCTGGTCCTCGGTTCATATCAAGCTCTGTCGTTGCTACACGGCAGACCAATTTCTCGAACCTCCGAATGCAAAAAGGTACCATCTTCGTTCTGAGTGCAGGTCTGAGCCCTTGCATGAATCTCTTGGCCTTCTTAACCTCATCTTCTACCATCTCTGGAGCATATCGGGACAGTTGCGTGAACTTGGTCTCGTACTCACGAACTGTCAAGCTTCCCTGCTTCAAGTTGAAGAACTCCATGGGCTTGTCCTCCTGCACATCTAATGGAAAGTAGTGCGTCCTGAACTCCTCCAAGAAGTCTTCCCAAGTAATGGGCCCTTCACCCATGCCCCTCTTCACCGACTGCCACCAGACCCCGGTGCCTTTCTCCAGTAGAATGCTTGCCAATCTGACCATGCTGTCATCCGGTGTCAGCATCACCTCAAACACTGTCTCGACTTGACGAATTCAGTCGTCGACTGCCGTTGGGTCTACCTTGCCTTCAAAAACAGGTGGCATCATCCTTCGGAAAGATTCGACCATCTTGATAGGGTCGGTAGCTGCTACTCCTTGGTTACCTGTGGGTGCTCCTTGTTGCTGCCCATTGTTTCGGCTTGCCTCTGCCAGGTCTCCGATTGCCTGGTACATACAGGCAAATTCTGCCCCTATATCCAGACCTGCGCCACTGCCTCCACTACCTTCGCCTTCATTCTGGTTGTTCCTACCACAACTGGTTCCGTGAGACATCTGGTAGAAAACAATAAACATGGGTATTAACCCAGATATAGAAAAATTATACAACATAAGTTGAAAGAAACAACAATATAAATTTATAATTGTCTACAACTAGCTAAAACCCGACTCCAAAAAGGCATCCAAGTTTAATTTTCTTACTGGGTTGGACTGTAAATTGAAGTCGGCTCTGATACCACTCTGTAACGCCCAGATTTCTGGTAACTGGGAAAACCGTGACATAAGCCATAATCTTTCCTTCAATTAGCCACAACACATAGAAAACAGGAAAATTTAAAACTTTTTATTCAACACAAATGTATTACAAGTCTGAATGTTATAGAACTGCAATACATTTCATCAGTGTTACAATAATACCTTTACAATCCCAAGTGTTACATTTTTAATAATTTACATCAGAGTATAATGAATAAATAACAACACTTGGTATTTCACTTGGATGCTTTCCCAAAAATAAACAAATTACAACAATGAATAAATTACAATAATTGTTACAAATGAAATTACAACATATATTTCAGCAGAAACTTAAAATGAAATTGACTCCTTGCTTCTCTTGCCTTGAGTCCTCCTAAAACCAGTACCTGTACTTCTGCAATCCAATACCTATTGAAGTGGGGACGTCAGTACATATACTGACGCTTTAAGGCTGATAACTAGCAGCAAATCTCAACTATAGCAAACATATTGATGAAAAGAGGAACGTGTATATATATTTGATGTGTCAGCGTATGTTATGACTTAGACTCTAATCCATGATTACTAATGCAATGATGCTCTTATTCTAATGCGAGCGAGTCTCCAGAACAGTATGCAACCCATACTACATACGCCCCATATCAAGTCGTTTCTTCGTATATAGGGATATGAACCCACATTATGAATTTTACTTTGTACCCATCCTGTTTCTGACACATACTACATGACTGATAATGTTGCAGGTACGGTCTAGTTCCGCTACTGCAGTACAATAGCGGTGTCCCCGTTTTCCACTATTGCCCGACGAACCAGACCTCGCTCAAAAGCCAGCACAAACCACAAGATACTTGTCAACCTTCTTCCGTGCCCTCAACTTATCATGAGAAGGCATAGAACCTGATGGAATCGTAGGGTCTATTTCCTTGGGAAAACCTCCCGTTATTATCATGGCACATTCAGGAATTAACAATCAAGATACGGATCTTGTGCTCCCAACTTGTCATGAAAAAGTACCGTCTGTATCCCTTTGACAGGGAAATACATCCCAATAACACCTCCTAGTGTCAGCCTACCCCAATATAATATTATATATACACGCTTAAGTACGGGGTGTTACACACACCCCTCCTTAAGAACTCAGCATCCTCACTGAGCCCGGGACCCGCAAGCTAATACAGGACCGCCTTTCTAACCGATATGCAGAGGAATACCATGATTCTGCTAGTTGTACAGTCCCCCACCCAGGCAACCTGTACCAACCTCGCTCCCTCTCAGATGCTCATCTTGCGCACACTCGGTGTCAAAAGTCGGCTCTGATACCATTTGTAATGCCCCGAGCCCGGCTCAGCTGCGCACGCGGCTACACGTGCGCACAATACGCGAACAAATAAAATTCTAACAACTGCCCACCACAAGCGGCCATCAAAAGGGTGGTTAACCGTTGGGTACCCTCACCACTTGGCTTATCCTATATATACACACATTTACCTCTCTTTACCACCGATATGGGATATACTTTTCCCCAAGTCAACCCACGATCAACACACCAGACCATGCATGCATGTATTCTTTTTCTTTCATTTAATCCATTTATTCCTATGCCCCATAATAAATATCATGGGCCACATCATCCATCATTTTGGTTAATATCCCATAGGATCTTCTATAGGCTACAACTAACCATTTCTTTCTTTATTTATTATATATATTATTATATTATCCCAATATAATATTATATATACACACTTAAGTACGGAGTGTTACACATAGCTTATCCCCGACTGTTGTAGGAAACTTCATCTTCACGTGGAAGGCTAAAGAGCTGCTAGGCCAGGAAGGCCAAGGATGGCATTGTAAATGGCTTTCACTTCGATGACCATAAAGTCCATGACCTCAGTTCAGGTAGTTGGGGCTTTTCCTATAGTCACATAGAGGGTGATTATTCATTCAATTTGGATCGGAACCCCGGAGAACCCAAGGAGGGTGTACCCGGCGAGTTTAAGTCGGCCTCTGAAGAGTTTGAGGCCTTCAAATGCTTCCAAGAAGAGGATGTTTATTGAGCTTTCGTTGTCTACCAAGATGCGGCACACTTCATGGTTGACCAGGCAAGGACTGATAACTAATGCGACGCAATGCGGTGTTCGGACAACCTCCAGGTCTTTGTCTGAGAAAGTCACTGGGACTCCTAGGCTCTTGGCAAGAGGGAAGTTGTGTGCTGAGTTTAATTCTCGGATGAACGCACTATAGGAGGAGTTAGTCTCCTCGCCCATGGGTCCTCCGTGGATGGAGTGGAAAATCGCCATGTGTTCTGAGTTTTGGGACTAGGAATCTTTCCATCCACGCTTGTTAGCCCCTCGAGCTGGAGGAGGCTCAGCCTGGTTTTTCTGAATGAATCTTGAGAGGTGAACTCGTTGGATCAGAGACTCAATTTTTTTAAGGATTCAGAAATCGTCAGTGTTGTGGCCATGGTCCCTATGAAATCAGCAATTCTTTTTCTTACCTAGTGTGTTCATCCTAGAATGGGGACGGAGTAGCCTATCTCCTTCAATTTTCTTCAGGGCTGCAGATATACTAGCATTGAGAGGAGTGAACTTGTCGAAGCGGGATGCTAGAGAAAGGCATTGTTCACCAGAACCATCCTTTTGGGACCTTTTATGTCCCTCTTCGTTTGTATTCTTATGTTTGTTCCTGGAGACAAGCTCTCTTCGGTCCTGGGGATGGAGAGCATCTTCAGTCTGGATGTACTTCTCACTCCTCTGTGGGAGCTTGAAGAAGTCCTGAGGAGGCTTCTTGGAAAGAGATGCTTTGAGGTCATTGTGGCTGACATTGTGCATGAAGTAGGCAACCATTACTACTGAGTCAAAGGAGGGGATGGATCAGGATTCCATTGTAATGCGCCGGGCAAAATTCTTTGACAAAGTAGGTGACATTGTGTTGATGTTGACAAAATAGGGGATGCAAGGAAGCACTTCTCTTCCCAATCTTCTGACTGTTGACAAAGTAGGTGAGGAAGAGCTCCACGAGCTAATCAAAGAAGAAGATAGACCCTAGAGAGAGACGAGATTACCATTCCCTTGTTGATCTCTTCAGAGTAGCTCGGAACATTCTGGATAGGATCATGTCAGAGGCTCGATGGATCATCATGAAAGTTTTAAAACTCTCGATGTGATCCGTCAGGTCAGACTCCCCATTGTAAGACTCGAAGGCTGGCCGTCATGAAGTTCTCTCGGATGAGGGATTCTAGAATTGACCTGGAGAATGAAGGTCGGATGGGGCAGAAACTTCTGCCTTACCGACCATCCTCCTAGCTGATCCTAGCAAGGCGGTCATCCATCACTTGGAGGTGATGAAGGACTAGATCTTCCTGTCCCTGGG
Source organism: Hemerocallis citrina (assembly GCA_017893485.1). NCBI lineage: Eukaryota > Viridiplantae > Streptophyta > Magnoliopsida > Asparagales > Asphodelaceae > Hemerocallis > Hemerocallis citrina. The sequence goes on from CM030368.1 coordinate 82,922,330, forward strand.
ATGAGGTTGACCCGCAAGACTCTTCTTCTCACATAGTTCTAAGGTGGTGATCGCTTACTTGGTGGTTCCTATCCGGGGCAGCTTTGAAGGCTTTGAGGATTTGATCTTGAAAGTCTCGGAACTCAGCCCTTGTGATAGGTGCCTTCTCTTCTTTGTGGTCCTTGGGAGCTAGTCGGCTGACCGAAGTCAGGCTTCTGTTCCTTCACCCCTGAGGTGAAGGTGATCGTAGGGACCATGGTCAGGGAGGGGAATGACTTCTCTTGCTTCCTTGGTGCTCTGAATGGGGGACCTAATATCCAATATGCTTTTCTTCTAAGCATTGGCGGGGGTTGTTCCCTTGATGTCGGGTGTTGATGACGTGGAGGAGGTATGGCTGCATGTGTTGATTGATACTTGGTCCTCAATCGGGTGAGGTTCGGGGCGAGGTTCAAAGCGGCATTCAGAGCGACGTCGTTGGGAGCCCGCCGACGCACCCTCGAGGCTGCGATGGCAGTCGAGGGGTCTGCAACGATGGGTGTGGAGGATGCCCCGAAGGTGGAGGAAGAAGAGGAACTTCAGCTTGACGGTTGGTGGTCACCGCCTCCTTCCCTTTGGGAGGCATGGCTGAAAGGGGTTGCTTGTTGTCGAGATCCGATGAGAGAGACAGATCTATGTGTTTTTTTGCAGACGATGCCAATTTGTTGCTGTTTTTTTTTGTGTATGAGCAAACAGATGATGAGTTCGGATTTTGAGGGGGGAACTTATAGTTTGAACAGTCGACCAGATCTAGATTTGGCCGGCCGAAGACATCCGCGAACCTGCACAAAGTCTAAGATTCGGGGTTGGCCCCAGCGAAAGGTCATCCGATGCTCAAGTCAGTAACTCAGAAAAAGTGTAGAATTTGGTGGCAAAAGATTGATTATCTGACTTTGATGGATGTGGAGGGTATATATAACCTAGGAGTTAGTTCCGCAAGATAGACTAAAAAGTGTATCTTTTTGGGATTAAACTCCAGATTCTCAGGGTGATGGGATTGAATTAGTTACTAACCCCGCTTTAGATGAAGGATTTGATCTAATAGCTTTTAATTAGCTGGGAATTCTTCTTGTTGGGCAATTAATTAGCATGAATTGATGGTCTGGTTGAGTTTATGGGGCTGGGGTGGCCCATATCCGCCTAGTGGACTTGTAGTCGCTCTAAAATTTCCGTTTTGCCCTCAAGAAGCTTTAAGATGCATGTTGGGTCTGTGTTATAGTTTTACCCATATCATATACAGCTATACACTGGAACAACATATGCAAAATAGGAAGCTCAGGGTTTCTCTTTTCCTTTTCCTTTTTCTTTATTTTTTCCCTTCCTCAAACAAAAATGTTAATGGGCAAGCGAATCCAACCTACACATAGCATATAATGTGTATGATTCATACAAAGGGTGAAGGTACATGGGAACAAAAATAATGTTTATAAGGCCGACTGCTGCATCGATGCATCATAGAGTTTACTTAGTTCTCTCGAAGCATATTACAACTGTGCAAAGACATTTCAGCACGAAGATCATCCAATGTGCATCAGGTGTCAAATCATACATTCTATTCATTCTCTATAAAATTCGTACACGGCAATGAAAATAAATTACATTTTGCCTAGTGCTTTTGAGAGGCAATAATATTTTTTTGATGTACAAAGCAAGTGCAATTGTATGGTATTATAGCATGATTATGTTGATATAACAATCACAACTTTCATTCTCATGTATTTAAACTTACAAACAAAAGGTATCAATGATCATAAATGTAATCCAGAAACCAACAGATATGCCCTATGACTATGAATAGTGTTTGCATAGTTCGCAATTACTATGGAAAATTCTCATAAAACTGTCAGTCAGAACTGCTTGGGAGAAAGCAGAACACTAGGTAGGAGATTATGGAAAGCTGACATTACAACGATCATTGGACTTCACGGTGATATGGAGGCATGTATACAGATGCTGCATTTTCCTTCAGTTACTTGATGCGAGCATAATATGTTTATGAGAAAAGTAAAAAAGCAACTTGAAAATTTCAGAGAAGCAAAATTCTAAAATTTGCTTAATGCATAACATTGATGAAATCCAGGAAACTAGGCTGAGCGATCAACAGTCTCATGAACGTAAGCTTCCATCAGATGTGATGTGGGTAAAAATATGACCAAATCGAGGCCGTTCAAATCGGGCACCGATCTTAAAGCTCTCAGGGATAAAATGGTAAATTTTATTAAAATTGGGTCTATGAATGGAATTTGGCATCTCTCAAGCCCAATAGCCCAAAACGAATCTGTTTTACTGGGCTGTCATAACCGCCCAATATAAATGAGTCCATATTATTTAAATATAATTTAAACTCATGATTATCCATAAGAGAGTTCAAAAACCATATCTCTTATCATGAGAAGAGTTTTAACTCAATCTCCACAAATATCCTTATCTCTTTATGAAGAAGAGATAACCAATTCAATCCAAAAAAACCGGAAAGTAGAGATCAATCATTATCTTGAAACTGACCCCTAAAGCGACTATAAATACTCTCTACCTCCACAAGAAACAGGTAATCAGTGTTTTTCCAACAAAAGCTCTCTCATATTCTTCTTGAGTTCTGACTTTAGCGTCATAGGGTTTGTCGTCGAGGTCAACCCTTGTAACGCCCCGAATCCCAATTACACTGAATTCGAGATGTTCTACAGGATCTTTTCACTTTCTTAGCACACTTTTACAGGGAAATTAAAACTTTGCATCATACATCAGAGTTTACATCATAATTACATCTTTCTTTTGCACAGCGGAAGTAAAATACAACAATTGAATACAAGTACAACAGCTTGATAAAATCTTTAAGCATCCAAATCCTCTTTAATCTTTAGCATAACATTTACCTGCATGTTAGACTGTGGGTACGTCAGTTTATTCAACCGACGATCATTATACACGGCCGTCCTCGCTTGCCGGAAATAGTATAACTTAACATTTCATATTTAACAAACACAAACTCGTCACATTCAGACTAAAGGGACTACCCTATTGATGTCGTGTTGTGATTGTGCACTTAGTCCTTAATGCAGTTAATTATATGACACTAATGCACACTTGTTCGGATTCTATGCATCCCATACTACATAGGTCCGAGGGCAAGCCCTTATTCGTCTTCATCTTTATAGGGTTCAATCCCCCGTTATGATCTAATCTACTACTGTAATTACGGTAAGTATCCTAGATGTTATCTGACCTACGAACTCATGTTTAGGCACTCTGGAGTAGTATCCTCACCCAGACGCATCATGGAAATTCCTGGGATACGCTCTCACCATAAACATGACACCACCCGTAGTCTTCAAACATCCCACGAGCGTCGCCACTGGGACGGTACTCTGGAACAGTATCCTCACCCAGACTCGTCATGGGAATTCCTGGGATACGCTCTCGCCGCTACCCAGGGCCCTCATACTCCGTGTTTTTCTCTTACTTTCATCACGTCTTCACTATGCACTAGTCCTTAGTTTTATTTAAAAATCATGAACAAAATAATCACTAGAGTTAGCCTCTCCATCGACCGGACTTATTCATTTAATTCATCATGACCAACCTCGGTCTAATTTCAATTCAATTCACTTTTCTCAATGCCGGGGAGACTTAGCTACTCTATTTCAAATTTCATTTCACAATCTTTAACTCCTGACAATTTCCATGTCGAGTTTCATACTCATTCTTTTTCAATTCATGATTACACTTTATTCACAAGTCCACGATGATACTTTTAATTCATGAGTTCAAAATGAAAACAATTCGTGCATATAGCCAACAATTTCTTTTCCTTTTTCATAAATCATGGTTTTTATTTTCATAACCATACATGAATTTATACAACTTCATAAAATCACATTTCAACCTTCATATTTCATATCTTGCACAATACTCATAATGAAAATAAATAAAATCATGTCACGCCACAAGCACTTATGCCAATTACTTTATAATAGCCTATCTTTATAAGTTATAAAAATCACAAGTGTATATCTCATAACCAAAGCTCCATTTATGCTTTTTATTCACAAACCATATTGTATTTCATTCTAAAAATACCCAAATCACTCTTATAAAATTCCTTGTATTTTTATGAGAATTACCATATTTATTTCATAATTTTTGGACTTCAAAAACACCCAAAAAAAATATTTTTTTCCAATATGCCAAAGGCAAGAATCGAACCAGGCGCCACACCAAGACCAAACAGAGCGCCGACCACTAGGCCGAACTCGGCTCACGTCATATAGGCGACTGGGTTGTATATAACCCTTAGGTTCGCTGCTTACTGTTTTGGGGTAATTTTAAAAAAAAAAGTGTTCGGCCTGGGGTTCGAACCGTGCGACACAGAGAAGCCAACCGGGGTCCCGACCACCTGAGCCACTGGCTCGGGTTGTCACTAACCCAAAACAAATCCCGTTTGTATTATTTTCATACTGTTTTGAAAATAACTCGATATTCATTAAGCCATAGCTTCTTATTACTTTGATAAAATTTTATAAAAACTTCCAGATTAGATCCTCAGTCATAGAAGTTCATACCAGTAAAATAATATAATTTTTGGTGCTAATAAAATATATTTTTCACACACAAAAATCCAAAATTAATTCATTAAACTACAAAATTTGCATTTTCGACATTGCCATACATTTAATCTTCTAGTCTTTTATTCACTAATTCCATGGTGATAATTTACTGATATTATTTATTAATTCAACCATCACATATAATTCCCATAGTCCACATTCATATCAACATGAAGGTCCATCTATCACAATTAACAAGTGTACATTATGTCTCTAATCATAATAACAACACTCTTAATTCAATTTAATCACTATCACAACTTCACAATAATAAACATGGGGTAATCTACACACAATTTAATCTTAATACTAGAGCCATATAAGTTATTCAATACATTTCAATCAATTCACATGCTAACTACTCAAATTAAGTGGGCTCTTTATAATATTTTTCATGCATCTTTAATGGTGTAGAATTAACATGGATCTACTTTAGAAATATAAAATGTTTCACCCACCTCAATTGGAGAGAAACACAAACAAAAGTAATCGAATCCTTGTAGATGAACGCACCGCCTCCTAGCAAAAAGCGCTCAAGCTCCAAGCCTCCAAGCCTATGCCGAATGCTTCCTTCAAGCTCCACCCGACGCTCCTTGATGATGCCGGCCACTCCAAGCACACAAAACCCACACAACTCTCTTATCTTTTATAACTCCCACAATAATAATAATACTATAAATTAGAAATACACTTTGCATATGAAAAGTTAGCCATGAGGGGGGGGGGGTATTTATACAAAAAAATGAGGGGAATGGAGGGCTAAGATCATCTTGGTGGTTGTTGGATGAAGGGTTTAGATCAAAGTAGAAGTTACAAGAACTACCCACTTCCTTGAAACTACCCCCATGTTCTCCACACCCAAACTCAAAAGTTCCCTCCAAAAGAATGCTACCGGCCATCCCTTAGAAGAGTGTGCATTGCACGTGTACGTGTAGTGCACGTGCATGCAACTAGGCCAATTTTGTACATTTCAAAATTGTATAAAAATAATTTTGTTTAAAAAAGTCTTCTACATGACAAGTTTAATTAAAATTAATTAATTCATGGGCTTTCTTTTTGGGCCAAAATAATTTTATAAAAATAATTAAAATAAAATTGCTTTTGGGCTTTTTAAGAAAAGGCTTTTTAGTTAAATCAAATAAGGCTTTTAAAGAAGGCTTTTTGTACTAAAATAATTTGAGAAAATTATATTTAAACATACACATCTGATAAAATAATCTAACAAAATATATTGCACGTGCACAACACGTGCAAAATAAATAATTTCTCATTAATTGAAAAATCAGGGTATTACAACCCTGGTGTTTCAAACTTTTGATGGTTAATCGGAGCAATTGTCACCATCAAGATCAGATTCAACGGTGCAAAAGAGTCGGATTCAGAAGTCAATATCAGTCGAAAACAGTCAATATCGATGAAAGTCAAAAATGTCAGTTTTTTATTGTTTTTAAAATAATTCATAACATCTGTATGCTCCTACACAGAAATTTGCAGCAACATATTGATGTCGTATGTGGTAACAGGAAAAGCAATCCGACTAAATTTCGCCGGTAAAAACTGTAACACCCCGAATTCCAAAACAGGCTGAATTCGAAGTTCCACAAGATCTTTACACTTCTTTCGTATAATTTTACAAGGAAATAAAAACTTTTTGTCACATCAGAGTTTACATTTACATTACATATTCACAGCGGAAGCAATTTACAACAATTTACATGAATTGAAATGTACAACTCTTGAATCAATCTTTAAACAGCATGCATTCTTTAGTCTTGTTAATCACTTTACCCTGCATAGAAACTGTGGGGCGCATCAGTTGCTTACAACCGACGAAATATTATACACGGTTATCCTCTCTATGCCAGAAACAGTATAACGATTCTTAAATATTTAAACAATTACAAACTTGATCACAAACAGAAACTATAAGGGATTATCTTATAGATGTCGTGTCGTGCCGTGCACTTAGTCCTTAATGCAGTTATTTATATTAGATGACACTAATGCGCACTTGTTTAGATTCTATGCATCCCATACTACATAGGTCTGAGAGCAAGCCCTTAACCGTTCTTCATCTTGCAGGGTTCAATCCCTCATCATGACTTAAACTACTACTGTAACTACGATAAGTATCTTAGTTATTCTATGAGTTACGAGCTTATGTCCAGACAACCTGGAGGGGAATTCCACGTCATGTCACGATGCATTGTGAAGAACCGATGGACAATTCAGCCTCCGTTATGGGACATGACACCACCCGCAGTCACCAAACACCCCACGAGCGTTGCCTACGGTACGGACTCCTGGAAACATATCCACGTCATGTCACGACGCATCGCGAAGACACCCTGTGAATACTCTCACACCGTAGCTCTGAGGCCCTCATACTCGTGTTTTTCTATTATTTTCACCAGATCTTCACTATGTATCTAATCCTTAGTTATTTGAATCATGAACAAAATCAATTCTCTAGAGTTAGCCCTTCCACTATACCGGTCTTAACTATTTATTCAACATGACCCAAATCTTGGTCTTTTCATCTCAAATTTCAATTCAACACATTTCCTTTCAATGTCGGTATGATGCTTAACTACACTCTAGTTCTCAATTTCAATTCATAATCACAAAAATTGAGTCTTTATACTCATAAGTTCTTTTCTCACAATTAACATGATTTCTTTTTATTTCTGTGAATCAAAACTCACATATCGAGTTCACTTTCAAATCTTATACTTCAAGCTCACAAATTTCTTTTCCATAAGCACAATAAATTTTCATACTTTAGTTTCTTTCCTTACTTGATTCCATAATAACAAAATAGCTTTTTTCAACATTCACAGTAGGCAATAAAATTCATAGATAACTCACTTAAACTACTACTGTAACTACGATAAATATCTTAGATATTCTATGAGTTACGAGCTCATGTCTAGACAGCCTGGAGGGGAATCTCACGTCATGTCACGACGCATCGTGAAGAACCTATGGACAATTCAGCCTCCGTCATGGGACATGACACCACCCGCAGTCACCAAACACCCCACAAATGTCGCCTGCGGTACAGACTCCTAGAGACATATCCACGTCATGTCACGACGCATCGTGAAGACAGCCTGTGAATACTCTCACACCGTAGCTCCGAGGCCCTCATACTCGTGTTTTTCTCTTATTTTCATCACATCTTCACTATGTATCTAATTCTTAGTTATTTGAATCATGAACAAAATCAATTCTCTAGAGTTAGCCCTTCCACTATACCGGTCTTAACCATTTATTCAACATGACCCAAATCTTGGTCTTTTCATCTCAAATTTCAATTCAACACATTTCCTTTCAATTCCGATATGAGTCTTAACTACACTCTAGTTCTCAATTTCAATTCATAATCACAAAAATTGAGTCTTTATACTCATATGTTCTTTTCTCACAATTAACATGATTTCTTTTCATTTCTATGAATCAAAACTCACAATTCGAGTTCACTTTCAAATCTTATACTTCAAGCTCACAAATTTCTTTTCCATAAGCACAATAAATTTTCATACTATAGTTTCCTTCCTTACTTGATTCCATAATGACAAAATAGCCTTTTTCAACATTCACATTAGGCAATAAAATTCATAGATAACTCACTTAAATCTTTCTTTCATCAATTCCTCTTTTATAACTTAGTGTAATCTTTTCATGAAAAATAATCACCTTTCATTTTATACAAATATCAACTTCATACAATTTTTACTTCTAAACCATCTTTATTTTAGTCAAATCATGTCTCAAATATTTTTCATCAAGTCCACATAGTTTTAGAATAATTATAGTATTTTCCCAAATTTTTATAAGTCAAAAAAATCAATTTAAAACTCAAAAAAAAAAAAAACTGTTTTTATTTGCCGAAGCCCAGAGTTGAACCCACAACCCGAGAGTAGCCAACCGCCGCTGAAAGCCAGGAAGGCCTAGGCATCAACACGTCATAGATAGGGGTTAATTAAAGATAAGGTGTATCTCGGGTTTCAGATTTTTTGAAAAAGAGAAACAAAATGCTCATGTTAGGTTTCGAACCCAAGACCACCCAGGTCACCCGCAAGCTACAGTAATGCCAAGCACCGACTAACCAATATGGCCATGTGGCCAATCTGTTATGTTTTTGGGCTACGGGGTTATAACCTAGGTCTCTGTTCTTTTCGAATTTTTACAAAATCAAATATTTTTGAGTTCTTTTCTTCTCTAAATTCATTCAAAAACTCCAGATTTTATTTTTCATCTTATTACAACATTTCAGTAAAATAAAATTCGATTTTTGATACAAAATAACATAATTTGCTCTCTACTTCATTTTATTCTTCAATTTTGAATTTAGGGGAAAATAAGCATAATCTCCTTAAAAATTACACTTAAAAATTTCTTATATCACTTATAATATTTTTTTTAACATTGTACAATTATCTCAGTAATAAATTTCATTTTCATGTCATTTAAAAACAAATTAATCAAAATCACCTATATCAATAGTTCTTTATTCAATTGTTCAACATACAAGCTTGTATTTGTTTATCTAGCACATCACAACAAAATTGAGGATGGTAGCATGGTAATCATTTAACAAATCATAATTTGGCAATCAATTTAACACTCTTTTAACATATAATCAAACTAATAGCAATTTGTCTCATTCTCATAATGCATGGCTATATTAGTTAGAGTTTCTCCTTAATTTGTCAACCACATCCTAACATAATATCTAATTAGAAGTTTAAGAGAAACACCCACCTTAAAATGAAAAGAAAGATCAAAAGAACTCCTAGAGAATCTCCTACAACGAATGAACAAAGCCTTCTCCTCCTAGAGCAAGCCACCAAGTTGTGCCTCACCTTGTTGCAACTTGAACCCGAGCCTCCCCTAGTGAACTTCCGGCCTCCTCTCCTTGGGTTGAAGAACACACACAATACTCACTCTTTTCAACTCACAAAACTCCTCAATTTTTGCCTTACAGCTAGTATTTTTTCTCTCTTTCTTTTCTTTACAAAAATTTCTTAGTGTTGTATGCATATAAGTGAGGGGTATTTATACTAGTTTTAGGGTGAAATGGAGAGCTAGGATTGCATTGGGAAGTTGTAGCAACCACCCATCCACTAAGCCATTTCCCCACTCTCCTTGACTCCATTTCCGGCCAAATGAGAAGGATGTGCAACGCACACTCTTGTGCATGCACGTGCCAAAATGTAGCACCCCTAACTACTAGCTGTGCATGATCATTTAATTAATTGTCTAAAAAATGATCTACACAACAAGTCATGTTATTTAAAAGAGAAAATAATTAGTGGGCTTTAATTAGTGGGCTCAAAATTCAATGGGCTAAATAAAATAAATTAAATAATTAGGATGGGCTTTTAAAATAAACAATTAGGCTTTCAAAAAAAATTAAAAATACAAGAGAGATGGAAAGATATTTACTCATAAAAAATAAGTAATTTTTTTATAAAAATGAAACCGAATTAATACGTGCAATGCACGTAAAATTCACAAAATCTCATAAATGAAAACTAAGGTGTTACAAAAATAATTTTTGGCCATGCCTCCAAATGGGAAAGGGAAGGCGGCAGCCTCAAGCCAACGAGCCAACCCTCTTCCTCCACCTCCTCCTCATGAGGATGTTCTTCGTACCTTCAGCTGGATCAACCTTCTCATCCAGAACATTCTACCCAGCCTCCCTCTAAAGAGGGTCCACCGGGGGGCTTCCGAAGAAATCATCACCCTGCACAACAGATTGGAGAGAACAGGGGGTCGGTCTACACCTCCACACCATCTACGGTGACCCTTGAAGCACCTCAGCTGCAACAAGATCTCCGCCATCTTATAACTTCCAAACAGCAAGAGTCCGAACGTCGGGGTAGCTCAATGATGAACTCAAGAATATTCACATTTAGGAGCAATAATCTTATTGCAATTAGACATTTAAACGCTTTATATGTGGTATTTTACTCTTCCTTTCTCTTTTCCATAGGAAACAACCAAAAGCAGTAAAACGAAGCAGATTCCAGACTGAGAGGATGATATACAGGGAACTGCAGAGCAACAGTCGACTTGCTCTTCATCAGTCGACCAGACAGAGAGTATGCTGGGGCTCGGCACAGTCGACTGCCCCAACATCAGTCGACTTGACTGAGGAATCATGAAGCCACAAATGTCTCAGAGCACCAGTCGACTTACACCCAATACCAGTCGACTGGTAGTCGGCGGAGTGAAAAGATAAGATGCATCCGCATCTAGATCCAAATCTATCTGAACCCAGATTATATGCGAATAACAACTTCTCCAACAAATCAAAGCTAGATACAGGGGATTGGCAAGAGCACGTGGTTAGCAGATAAGGAAGAAAAGAAGAAAAGAGAAAGAAATAAATCGCCAATCAAATAAAGAAGGAAAGAGGAGGACTTTCCTGAAAAAGTGGCAAACCCTAATTCTCATGCCGTGTTCTATAAATATCAATCAAGAGGCATTATTTTAAACCTCCTCCCCACCAGCTGAAGCACAGAATTCGAGAATCATCAACACATCAACCAAGAGGATTATTCTATCAGCATCAAAGAAGGAGAGAGGAGATCAAGTAATCCGAAGCGAACAAGGTAGTCGACTGAGTGACAGCCAGTCGACCGATTTGCCGGACTTCATCAGTTTATTTCTCCTCTTTTTAGTCTTTTATGTTTATCATGTATTCGAACTTGCTGATTAATAAAAATCTTACTATGTGGAACTAATTTTATAAGTTGGGTAGATTGAAACCGTAGTGATGTAATGCTTCTATTCTTCTGAATACTACTCTAGTACTTATTGATTAAATCTGATTGAATTGGTATAGATTTATAATAATCAAACCTGTTCAGAACTCTAAGGGCAGTCGACTGAGGTGACAGTAAGTCGACTGACATATAGAATCTGAGTTATCAAGATTGCGTATTATAAATCTCAATCTGTTATATGAGCATATTGAGACGACCCGTATCTCGTGCTCATAACTTGTAACACAGGAGTCCTTAGGGGTTCTTGGTTTAATCAACTTGAGGGATCTAGATCTGATACCAATTTCTAGAACTTTGAGTGTTTGTTCGTTTCCATTGTTCTTATGTTTTCTTTAAGTGCAACTTAGTAGATACCATGCTAAATACTTAAGGGAAGAAACGAATTAGAGTAGATACCATGCCTAATTCTTGGCTAGGAAAACAATACTTTAAGGAGTAGATACCATGCCCTTAAAGGAACGAACATGAGTAACTAGAATAGTAAAGAAGGTGACTTAGCATTACTGACTACAGGTGGAAATCAAAACCCAACTACTTGATACATATTTGTGATTCAAAACTTCTTGATATAGCTTTTAATCTTTTTATTTCTTTAGAACAACACTTTAAGATCCTTGTTTTTATTTTATTGATTAGTAAGTTAATTTCTACACTCTCTGTGGGATCGACCTTTGCTCGTCACTACGCTTCTCCAAACGATTCGTACACTTGCGAGGTTTTTAATTTGTGTCTAGTTTAGATCATCTAGATTGCACAACACTCAAGCAGACCGTGAGCAAGGGACGGTCTCCTACATCCATCTCACTAAGAAGACACAAGGGGCCCTTCTCCCCAAAGTCAGGGGCGTAGGTGAATCCTCTCTCACCGAGGGCGAAGAAGAACCCCCTCTCCCAAAGGGCGAAACTGAAACCCTTCTCTCAAAGGGCGAAGAAGCCATCATTCTCCAAGCAGACACAGAACAACTCCTCTTCGGGGGGGAAGGAACCCTACTCCAACAAGTTGACCAGCTCCCAAAAGAGAAAGAGAGGAAGAAGTACCTGTCACCTGGGCAAAGTTTCAAGAATTCAAAGATGAAATCCTTAAATCCCTCAACATTGTTCCCAGCAGGACTCGACAAACTAGCCAACACCGCTCCACTCCACCACGACGTGAAGAGTCTCACAAGTCCACTAGATCCGAAAAGCAAGACAATGTTGTCCTCCAATGCCTCCAAAAGATGGAAGATCGCCTAACACTACTGAATAAAAAAGGAGGCCATGAAGGAACATACCACCTAATCAGACCCCCTTCTCCAGAAAAATTATCGAGGCCCATGTTCCGGTCATTTTCAAGATCCCAGCCTTTGAGTCATACAACAGGGAGTCAGACCTGATAGCAAGTGTGGGGGCATGCTTTGCCTTTCGAATGCTCTCAAAACTCGTCGTCACCCTTTTTGGAGTCCATTCATGGTTCTAAAGCCGCTTTAACCCCTTGCCCCCAAGCAAGTGTACGGGGCATGGCTCACCATTTGAATGCCCCCAATATAACTTTGGACAAGTGTGGAGTCCATTCATAGCTCATAGGGTCTCTCTAGCCACTTGTCCCCAAGCAAGTATGCAGAGAACGGCTCGCCATTCGAGTGCTTTCAAAACTTGTCGTCACCTTATTCGGAGTCCACTCATGGTTCATAGGGTCACTCTTGTAACGCCCCGAATCCCCGTTACAGGACATCCGTGACATCACCAGAATCTTTTCCGTCAAATGCATCTCAACATAGTAAATAACACGAAAATTTAAAAACTTTTATTGCCAAACAGAATTACATCAATAATTACAAACCTTATCGGTTTCTTGAACAAGGAATACAAATTACATAAACTTATTACAACTGGTTACGAAAATATTTCAACTCCTCTTGTGAAGCTATCGGCTGTCTTCCAGAAGGATGATCGATTGGTCACTGCCAAAAATTTTGCTGAATGATTTATCTGCCTCCCTGGGACTTGCCCCTCGGCTTGAGCCTTCTACTGTGCAACTCTGATATTTCTAAACCCCCTCGAGTGGTAGGCATGTACACTATCGCCCCGCTTGGATGCCTTGCTGGTTTGGCTCTCCTGCCTTCTCGACCCAGTATCCAGTACCTAATTAAGTGGGCACTTCAGTAATTCTACTGACGCAGTGCTGATAAGAAAACAACGATCTCCAACTAGCACACCCACAATCCTTCTTGAATGGAAAAAAAACGTGCATCTTGTCTTCCTAGTGTTCGTGTATGCCATGCCCTAACGTCTAATGCATAAAACAGAGTATAGAAAAGATGCACTTAATCTAATGTCAGCAAGACTCTGGACACACATGCATCCCATACTACATGTGCCCCAAATCAAGCCGTTTCTCCAGTTTCAGGGATTCGAACCCTCTCCATACAATGTATTCTACTATTGTACACTTCTTGTTCCTGATAGTACAACATGATTGAGGTGGTATATAAAAAGAAATAATTCGGGGAGCTATCCCATTGTCACCAATAACTGTTACATCGAACCATCCTCAAAAGCCGTAATGAACTTACAGATATACAGCAGCATATCCAATGCGCAGAAGATCCATTATGATCCGTTCGTGTCCACATACATAGAACATGACGACCTCGAAGGTCTAAAACTCCCTATCCGCCAGGAAATCGACATCCTGTTCTTACCATGGTACTTCAGGAATTAACAGTGCAAGATACGCACAGCAGCACGTATCCCTAATGACAGGAAGAGACAACCCTATGGTTATCACCACCTAGTGCAAACTCTCAGAACGAGTCGGATTATAGGAAATCACCCCTAACACCAATTCGGTCTTCAACCAAAACAATAAAGGAAACCTAATCAATACAGTTTGCAGAAAACATGTTGTTCCCTAATTCACACTCGGTGTTGATCAAACAATGTTGAGCCTGACTGGTCTGTCGAAATAACAATCATCACGGGGATCACATCCACTGATTCCCAATACCTTCACGGGCCATCGATCAATAACCTTGGCCCGTGACCGTCAACAAGCAGTCCAACGGTGCCCAAAGGGATGCAATATAATTCAAAGAAGGTAAGCACACACATAACCATTAATTCTTGACCATTGACAGACTCAAGCATCGAGACACCAAACACAAATCGACCAGAGCTATCTCCCAACTCACTCATGTCCATCATGAGTACTAAGCACAGGAACTTGTCTAAGTTCCAGATGAAATGCTAAAAATATCTTTTGAAACTCAATAGCTCATGATCATCACACTGCGGTATGCAGAGGATTCCTTATTACTCGTCCAAATAAAGGAATTCAAGACTAGCAGTAGCTGTGGCCCAAGCTATAGTCATCGGAATCCAACAAAAACTCGTTTCAAAAGGTTAGGAGACTCTATCGCAATCCCCCAGTTGACATCTCTTTCATATTCTTTAAAGAACTCAAGTCCCCGAGTTAACTTAAGCTTGAAGTCAATCTAAACAATAGGTTGCTAACTTGCAACGACCCTAACTTCCAACACACAGCTCAAATTTTCTTGATACCACCCATTCTGGAAAGCTAAGATCCTGGTCTACAACTCTCAAGTTAACCATTTACTCAAATTCAATCATCTTGACACTCTAAACACCTCATACACTCTTAGCGGTATGTTCCTTCCTGCACTTGTTGCACCTTTTCAACATCATAAAAATTTGCTCACTCATCGAAATTACTCGATTTCGGATTCTATGAAAAGGTGGGAGTGTCTACTACAACTTCCTAGTTGAACACATTCTCAAATTCAATTATTAAAGTCCTCGAAAACACCAAATTCCATCAGGTGCGCAAACAGGGGAAAAGTTGATTCTTCAATAAACACGGCTTCGACTGGATCTGCCCTAGTCTTTGGAAAATCATAACTTTGAACCTATAAACTGGAATTACAAAATTCCAGATGGGTTAGAAAGCTATGACTCCCTACTACAAATCTCTAGTTGGACGATTTCCCAAATTCTTAACAAATAATTCCAGAATTCGACATCTTTACAGACTAGTCAATCTGAACTTGATTGAACCTGGTCCACTTTGAAATTCAATAACAAATCAACTTTAAGGTCAATGCTCATGAAATTTGATATTCTTAAACCACACACATGCCACTCCATTTTTTCGAAAATTGGTATTTAGATTCATCTCACACAATGAGTTATGACCCTTCAAACATAGCATAAATTTCAGCTTCCTCTTTAACAGGGTCTTTACTACTCCATTACTATTTATTTTTTGAAACCTCATCAACTGACCTCTAAAAATTCCAAAACTTTAGAATCATCAAATAGACTCATACCACAAGCTACTCCAAAAATTTCATAGCAATATCGTATACACACAGGTAGTTATAGCCTTTGAACTTCAGTCCCAAACACAGATAGCTTCAGCTCTGTCTTCTCAGACCAGTCGCATTCTACAATTTCTTTGAGGTACCAAACGACCATAGAAAAAAAATATAAAATTTAAGACTATAGTTTTAGACACATACAAGAGTGTTCACAAAAATTTTCAGCACAAAATACCTAGTCCACACTGAGTTACAAAATCGGAAAGACACAGCAATTTCCACACAGTAAGCAGCATTTTCAGCTACTTATTGTCCGAGATTGGGTCCAATGTTTGGGATATCAAATTGCTTCCAAATATTGTGAAAAAGTTCATGGATGCTCTAAATACATAGAATAACAATACCCCAAAATTTAAGCCCAAAATTCTGAACCGTTTGAGAACAAGAAATTCTCAAACTCACCTCACAAGTATACTTCTTTACAAAAAGCTCATAAAAAGAGTTGTTCTTATCATACAACTATCTTTTCCTAGAACTTCTCATACTTATACACGGTAACAAAACTTCATAGCTACTACAACATATCCATTTCACACCCAAAAATAAACACTAAGTTTTAGAGTTTAAGAGATCACCAACTTGTTGCAAGAAGACTCTTGTAGCTTTAGCTAGCTCCTTCTCCTCCTTCTCTCAATCTCTTCTTCACCGCCAAAGCTCCAAGAACCCATAAAAATCAAAAACCCTCTTTCTTTTCATTCTTGAGAATTGGGAGAGGTGGAAGAAGATGAAGTAGAAGAGGGAGATGGGTTTAGAGGATGGGATGAGTGTGGAGATGAGGGTGGAGGGTGGATTTCGGCAGTATGAGGGAGGGGGAAGAGTAGGTCAGTGGAAATGGTGGAAAAGAGGGAGAGAAGATGAGGGTGAGGGGTTTTAATAAGCATTTAGGACAAATCCTAGCCTTAGGAGTTATTTGATCATCATGATCAAGGGAAAGAGAACTCTAGATTAATTCATTTGTACACAAATATCTTCTAAAATACATATACTTCCATATGTATAAAAATATATATAAGTATACAAAATATATACATACAAACATATATACATGCTTACAAATAAAATATTTATTTGTAGAATATAAGAATGTATTTTATAAAATATTATTTGTCCCAAAGATTGTCTCGTTAGAACAATCAGAACAATATACACAAACAATTTAATTCAGAAGATACCCCGAATATACATTGTCGGGTTCAGAATAACTAATATATCTGAAATCTCTCAATTTAAATCAATTATTATTAGAAAAATATATAATCGCGTGCAATTCTCAACTGTGCACGGATTACAATGCAAAATAGCCATATGCTATTTTGCGGGGTATTACAGCTTTAGCCACTTGCCCCTGAGCAAGTGTGCAGAGCATGACTCGCCATTTGAGTGCTCCCAAAACTCGTCGTTACCTTGTTCGGATTCCGCGCGTGGTTCACGGGACTGCTCTAGCTACTTGCCCCCGAGCAAGTATACGGAGCACGGATCGCCATTCGAGTACTCCCAAAACAATCATGGACAAGTGTGCAGTCCATTTATGGTTCATAAGGTCGCTCTAGCTACTTTCCCCTAAGCAAGTATGCGGAGCATGGCTCGCCATTTGAGCGCTCACAAAACTCATCATCACCCTTTTAGGAGTCCATTCATGGTTCACATAGCCGCTCTAGCCACTTGCCCCTGAGCACGAATGCGGAGCACAGCTCGTCAATCAATTGCTCTGAAAACAACCTCAAACACAAAGGAATTTACAATTCAACAACTCAAGGTAATGAGTCCAGTTCTCAACTCTTCTTCTGAGCTCCACTTCCACCTTGAATAGACTCTCCCGTAAATGAGCAAGCCCCAACTCTGCCACACGAAGCTTGGTACAAAGACGGGCAATCTCGCCATCACGAGAATCACACTCAACATACACAACGAGTTCGGAGCTCAACTCACCCTAGAGTTGCTCCCTAAACTCCGCTCTCGAACGGCTCTCTCCTAGAACCCGGAGATGCTCTTCATCTCGCTCGCCGCCCAAGAAACTCTCTTTTTCTAAAGTGATTTCGGAGCCCAACTCATCTCTAGAGTTGTTCCCTAAACTCACCTCTCGAACGACTCTCTTTTAGAGCCCGACGATACTCTTTATCTCGCTCGCCTTTGACGCGACCTTCTTCCACAACGAGTTCAGAGTTCAACTCACCCCTAGAGTCGCTCCCCAAACTCGCCTCCCAAACGGCTCTCTCCTAGAGCCCGCGATACTCTTCATCTCGCTCGCTTCCCGAGTGGTCATCTTCACCAACAGCGAGTTCCAAGCCGAACTCATCCAGAGACGCTCCCTAAACTTGTCTCCAAGAACGGATCTTCCCAAGAGTCTTACAAAGCTCTTCTTAATACTCCTTCGCGGTGAAGCTTCTCTTCATATCCCATCAGGAGCGAAGCTCCTCTTCATAGCTCCCCGGGGGCAAAACTCCCCCGTAGATCCCCGACGCTGAAGCTCTTCTCAACTTCACGGAGGCAAAGATATTGCGAGCCTATTTTGACCCTAAAGATTGATGATTCTTCAACTGAATCCTGAAGAGAAAATGTAGATCTTCGAGTCACCTTTAAAACAATGGGTCACACGCTCCAATCGGACCTCTGCAGCACCATAAAAGTTAGTTGCAATACAAATGCACTAAGCCATCAAAAAAGTTGACCGGGTCAATGGTCAACGGTCAACGGGCCACGTGCAAACATCTGGGAGAGCCACGACAGCTCAGTGTCCCGAACAGAACAAACGCGTCCCTGATCCAAAATTATGCAAAATGTTGTTGACTGGTCAACGGTCAACGGTGCCACGTGTCAGCACCATGTTAACTCGGTGGCACGCTCTGAACAAACGCGTCCCTAACCCAAAATCGTGCAAAATGTCGTTGACCAGTCAACGGTGCCACATGTCAGCACTAGAAAGTGCCACGCTAGCTCGGTGGCATGCTCCGAACAAACACGTCTCCGACCCAAAATGGCACAAAATGTCGTTGACCATTCAACGTCAATGGTCAATTTGCTGCGTGTCAGCACGAGACGATTCCGTGTTAGTTCAGGATCGCGCGCCGAACAATCATGTCCCCGAACTGAATGCTGAAAAATTTTCCCGATCCGCGCTCGATCTTGATCAACAGTTGTGATTCAATCAATCGCACCCCAGATCTAATTGGGTGCGAAAGTGTTGACCGATCAACGGTCAACGCAGCACTCTTAACCGTCAACGGTCAACGCAACGCTCTTAACCGTCAGACCTCCATGATTTTCGTGCCATGTCAAGATCAACGCTTCAGATTTCGCCACGCCATCAGGTATTTGATTATTTCCATTATTTAATTATTAAATCGAATTAATCATTTAATAATTCTGAAAAAATAATTAAAAATCGAAAAAAATAATTTAAAAAATTCTCAAAATAATTATTACTTCGCAAAATATTTTTAAATTCAAAAAATATAATTATTAATTTAGAATAATTAATTAAAATTTTCAAAAATTAATTATTAAAGTTCAAAATTTGAATAAAAATTTGAAAAATGATTAAAAATTGGGAAAAAAATTATTAAAAATATGGAAAATTCACAAAATAAATTCAAAAAATTCAAAAAATAATTTGGGAATTTTACAAGCTTAGAATAACACCGTCGAGAACTCCGAAAATTTCTATAAACCATTAAAAAAGGCACATTATTCCTGTAAGCCCTATTTTCGGATTTTACTGTATTTTATTTTCTTTTGATTATTGTATCTGGATTCATTAGTTATATTATATTTTGTCTTTTCTTGGGTTCTTTTATTCTCTCTTGATCGATCTGTGTTCTTTGTTTGGATTCTGTTGCAAATTTTGCTCTTTCTATTTTGAGTCTGATTTGTTCTCCTTTATGTTCGTCTCATTGCATTCATTTTTCTCTTTTTGGAGCCAAAACCGATATCCAGAACCCACAAAATCTCAACCAAAACCCTAATTCTTAATCCCCTATATATACCCTATTAAATAACCCTAATTTTATTCCACCCTCTCTTTCTCCGCCATTTTCTCTCTCCCCGATCCCATCTTTCTTTCTCCTTCTCTGTTTTCGTTGCACCTCAAACCCAACCGAAACCCTATCACCCCGTGGCCTTCTCCGATCGCCTTCCACCACCGTCACCACCATCATCGTCTATGTCCCCTCATCTTCATCACCGTCGTGTTCCCCCTTAGTCATCCCCGTTCTCCTCGTCAAACCCAATCCGCCGTGGTTTTCCCATTGCCGTCGCCCTACCCATCTCCGTGCACCCCTCCATTGTCACCGCCGTCCCTCAACGCTCCACCGAAGACCCTAGAATTTCCGTACAAGTCCTCGATCACCGCTGTCGTCGCCCTTCTGTTTCCAACCGAAAACAGTGCTTCGCTTCATCAAGGCTGCTGTTGCCGCCGTCGCTTCCCGACCGTGGTGCCATCGTCTTCGCCGTGGTGCCGATGTCGCTCCGCCCCCGTCGTAGTCGCCCCACAGTCACGCCGTGCTCTCTCTCTCTCATTGCCGAAGGTTGAAGAAGATCGCCGATTGGTTGATTTTGCTGTCCCGTGTTTTGGCACATCGGATCCGGAGTTGCTGTCCCGTGTTCTGTTCTGATCCGGTGTGGGATTTTGTTACTGAGTTGCTGTTGCTTTGTTTGCTTGGATTTCTTCGCTCGTGATCTTGTGGATCGTCGCCCGGGATTTTGTTTTCGTTATTCTTATTATTTGAATCTGCAAAATAACAGGCAAGTGTAACCCCTGTTTCCGATTATACAGATTTTCATTTCTTTTCTTTTCTCCATGTATTTTTGTATTTCAATTTCCGTATAAATTTTTCCCAATGCATTTAAATCATTTTGAATCCCTTATTGAAATCCAAATCTATATTCCAAGTTAGAATTTGTCTCCCTTCTTTTATTTATCTCATTTGGAGCCCATTGATTTTGATACATGTTATGTTATTTAATTGAAGCCCAACAATTCCTATTGGATTTATTATATTCGTTTGAAGCCCAAAAATCAAGCCCATCTTCTATCGGATTCTAACCCTAAACCCAAACCCACAAACCCATATACTACTCAACCGTATACAATTTTCTCCACATTCTCCTCAACTACACAATCCCCCACTATCTCCAACTACCCACTACTCTAATTATTATTTTATTAAACCCCATTCCCCCACTATCTCTCTTCCCGTAACCCTCTCTCCCTCTCTGTTCTCAACCAAAGAACAGAGGAACCCACCCTCTCCATCACCTGCAACACCCTTCACCACCATAGCGCATCCTCCCTATCTCGACGCGCCGCGCGTGGGCAACCGCTGGCCTTCCTCCGTCACGACAGCCACCGCGATGACCTGCCCCCTTGCGCTGCTCCTCCCGATGCCAGCGAAGCCCGCAGTGTGTCCCTCTCTCTTGCTCTCAGTCGAAGCCAGACAGCAGCCACGTCCAGCGAGCGTCGACAGCACACCCTCTCGGCCTATCCTCTCGCCACAGTCGTGCCGCCCTGGTCCTTGCCGGTGTCGCCCACAGCCCCGTGCCTCCCAGTTCCGCCTGCGCCGCCCTCGCGTCAGCCAACTACCACCAGCTCGTGCCCCCTGTGCCAACACCAGCACCCCCGTCGCGACCTATC
Organism: Hemerocallis citrina; assembly: GCA_017893485.1. Lineage (NCBI taxonomy): Eukaryota > Viridiplantae > Streptophyta > Magnoliopsida > Asparagales > Asphodelaceae > Hemerocallis > Hemerocallis citrina. The sequence goes on from CM030368.1 coordinate 82,943,750, forward strand.
GTCGTAGCAGCACTACCTCCCGTCGCACCTTTCCCCGTCCATTCATCACCTCCGCCAAACTCATCTCCGCCAGTCCCCACTCCAACTTACCACCGAAGCTCCATCCCGCCAACGTCGCCTTCCCCGTTCGATCCCACTGCCTGTACAGCGCCGCACCACAATCAAAGACCAAGCTTCCGTCGCCATTCCCGATCTCCCATTCTCCCGCTCACTTCTCTCCCGCTCGTTCTCTCTCTCTCTCCCTCTCTCTAGGTTGAAAAAGAAGAAGAAAAGACAGTATTGGGGATTGTGTGTGTGTTGGATTGATTTTATTATATTGGTGTTGGGTGCTTTGCTGTTTGGGAGGCATTGTGTTGTGTTGTGGTGTGATGCTGTTGGATGTTGCATTAGTGTTGGTGTTTGTGAAGTGAAGTTAGGGTTATTAGTTTACTGTTTGGTGTTGTGGAGTAGAAGATTGGAGTGAAGTGGTTGCTGTCTTGGAGTTTGTGAAGGTGTTGGTGTGTTGGTGTTAGTGAGTTGCTGTTTGTAGTGAAATTGAATTGAAGTTATTAGAGAGTTGCTGTTGGAGTTTTTCTGACTTGGAACTATTGAAGGAGTTGACTGCTATTTTGTGGAGTTGCTGTTGCTGATTTGGCGTGGCTGCCACATATCTCGCACGTATTCTACTGTCCGGGATTCTGATCCCGTTATTCTGGTGATTCTAATCTAACCGTCTACAAGAAAAAGGCAAGTCCACTTGAACTATTTTATTTATTCTAGTTCAAGATCAATTGACCTCTTATGCAAGTAGTTCCAATTTATTTATCGTTAACTCTGCTTTGTGTCCCTTCTGTTAGGAGTATCGAGGGTTTACACGAGCTAACCCGACATACTCTTGACTTCTTTTATTATCCATTGACTCAAACCCAAGCCTAGACATACATTTGGCACGAATAAATAAATAATTTGTACATGAGGAAAACACGCCGTGATTAAATGCATATTATTTATATGAAATCTTGTGACTTGGACTTGATAAATTCACTTGACTTGTTATTTAGAAAATTCACAATGCTTGCTTCACATTAACCTTGATATATGTGTGATTCATTAGTTCGATAACTACCCACTTGATGAATATAAACATGATAGTTTTTATGAAATTCTTGTTGCATGTATTGTTTAGCACAGAGGTTTCGACCCTGTAAATATGAGAATTAGCACACAAGATATAAAAGAGAGTTTTTACCTATTGGACCTAATTTCCAACCTAAGTGACAAATCTTAATTTGAAGTCACGAGCTGTAAGATATAACAGTTTTAGTCCCGCTAGCCCACATTTTCAGACTGCAGAATTACTATAACCTCGACATATTCGATGGTGTAATACTATGTAAAAGTGTTAGAATGCTATGAAATTTTTCAGAAACCTTATAGACATGCTTAGGGTTCACCTCAAATTTCTGTAGATTTTTATAACATATTTATACCATGTTTTTACCCCTTAGAAGTTGACACCTAGCTGCTGCCAGAACAGCTGATCTGCAAAGAATGGAGTTTTTAGCCTAGATACAGTTAGAACTAGCAGAAAGCCCCTGAATATAACTTGTAGCCCTATCTGTCTAGATGTCCATAGCCTACTAGAAGTCCGAATTTGGAGTTTACATCTAGGAGTTATATCTGTTTTAGTGTGACTGTATCAGCCATTTCAGATTTACTGTTTATTGCTTATTATTGTGTAATATACCATTTTGCTGCATTATCATTATTCACTTGACATTCTTATGACTACCCGCATGTGCATATATGACTTAGTAACAAAATACTAAACAAGCCGGGGTTTATAAGAGTTGACCTAGTAGTGGACCGTCTCAGAAAATGTACTCGGTAGGGCCCTCCTGTTACATGGACTGGTTATATGGAAGGTGGAGAATACTTGTGGAGACGTGAACTTGTTATCTTGTTATCTTGTTATCGTGATATCGTGATATACCCGAGTACACGCTCTGTAGACCCCACCACGAAGTCTAAAACGAACACTGTTGTGCGTGCATCGAACCTGTAGTATGGGATGCAGTAGTACGTGCACTAGTTAGGAGAAACAACTTGATAATAGACCTAGTTGACATGCATATATACTTGATAAAGACCATTGCTATTAGTACCATTATTGTCCTTGCAAATTTGATCTTGATTCATATTTCCTACACGTACCTTACTTCTTTACTCTTTGCTTTCACTACTTGCTGTCCGTACTTGCTCTAAGGACAAATTATTCTTTCTTTTTAGATGAACAAGTACAGGTGAGCAATGAGAATTTCTAGGAGGCATTGATGAGCAGTTCTTCTACAATTGGAGTAGGAGTCTCTCGAGTTATTTGGTAAGTCTTTATATTCCAGAATTGGTTATAGAATTTCATTCTCGTTTATGTGATTATATTTTCTGTGTGGTTGTGATTCATTTTTCATATATTGTTGAGTTAAGACTAGTACAGCTTATGGATGATATGAGTTGGCGTACTTATATCATTCGCTGGGCCTCAGTTACGTGCCTGTATTCCTGTATTCCGGAAAGCAGGGCGTGACAGCAAGTCTCTTCTTGAACTAGCATTTAATTCTGTTCAAGTTTATTTGATCTCTGCAAGTAGATCCAGTCCCATTTGTTATCATACTGCTTTGACAATTCCGTTAAGTTATCAAGGGTTTACACGAGCTAACCCGACATACTTTTAACATCGTGCCGTCTCTTTGATCTAAAAGCTAGTCCTCATTGTATCATGCATATGCACATTTAAATAACTAGATTCATGCATAGGACTACTTGATAAGTTGGACATGTTAAATTGTATGTGCTAGATTGGAGTTGATCGATGAATTAATACCATGTCTGTGATAATTGAATCTTAAACTTAGAAATTTGCTTGTGGACACCTAGGATCACTTTGATTACCAATTTGCATGCTACATGTGATCGTATGATTTATTTGGTGCCATTTTATGTTAAAACAATTTCTAGACTGCTAGTTGTTTCATTTTGAATCAGATTTTCCACCATGCTAGGGTCATAATTTCAAATAACTTGCTGAACATAAATTGTAGCCCTGGATGTCTAGTTCACTTTTCCTTTTTTCAGATTTGAATTCCGAAGTATAACCTGCTAGATATCATCAGTTTAGTACAGCCAAGTTAGTAATTCCAGATTCATAAATGCATGTGTATCCTGTTGTTTCTTAATTTGATTGACCATGCTAACAGTAAAAGAAAAATATGAAATAAATTAGGCTGGACCTAGACATGTATAGGTACTTCCCGAAATTTGTTTAGATTTTATTAATGAGTTCTCTGACCTGAAATAATTAGTTGAACACAACTTACTGCATGCTGCCTGAACATAAAACCTGAATAGAATAGAGTTTTCACCCTAGTTCCTGTATCTTTTATATGCCTTAATTATATTCGCTGGAACCGTGTGAAAGTTTACTTTCTGCACCTTCCGACAGATTCAGGTTTGCTATTTTGTAGTAGTTGTAATTCCTGTTTTAGTACAGCAAGGTCATGCTGTCCTAATAATGGAATTTTGTGTAAATAACCTATTTGCTTCATGATTTGTTTGTAACGCATAAAATTAGACATACTTAGTATTATAAAACATTGACACCCTCTTGCATGCTCACATAGGATGAAAAAAAAACTAATAACAAGCCGGGGTATTATGGGTAGACTTGGTAGTGAACGATCAAAAAATGTACTCGGTTAGGCCTTCTCGTTATATCGTCATGGAAGGAGGTTATCATGTTATCACGTTATCATGCTATAATGTTACACCGAGTACACGCTCCGTGAATTCACCATCAATCTAAAACGATCACTGTGCTTGCACCGAACTTGTGGAATGGGACGCAGTAGTACGTGCATTAGATAGATTAATAAAATACTTAATAACATGCATCTCATGCTTGATCTTGTCTTGAAATCACTCATTACATGCGTGATTAATTGCAGACCTTTGATATTATTACTTATCTTTGCTTTGCTCTTTGTCTTTGATCTTGTTCCTTTTTCCTTGATATACATGATTCCTTTATCTTCTGTTTTCTCTACTTGCTGCCCACGACTTGCTCTAAGGGCACTCTTTTCTTTTTTTTTAGATCAAGATTTTACAGGTACTGAAGGATTGATCCTCGAAGGAATTGGTGAGCAACGTTTCTAATGATGAAACCAGTCTGCGTTGCTTAGATTTATTTGCTGCTAGATTTATTTTCTCGAATATTGTTATGACTTGAACTTTGTTTTGGGCTTTATGACCCCAAGTTTGTTTTGATCCCAGATGTTGGATATTTATATTGTTGGATTATTTCTTTATTATTGGAATTTATGTTTGATTCATGTGGTTATATTTCTTGCGTGGTTGTACTTTGTTGTTCATATTGCTGAGTTAGTCTGGTACAGCTTATGGATGGTGTTTGCATCATTCGCTGGGCCTACGTTACGTACTCGTGTTTCGTATTTTGGGAAACAGGGCGTGACAGGCTTTTTAGTGGTATCAGAGCCCAGATTTTGGATAATATATAAGTCAAACGTGACTAGCTTTGTGAAGATTTGGCTTTGATTGATCTATTAGTTGAGGTTGGCTCTAGTCGGGTTAACTGAATGATTTGCACACCATGATAATTACATGAATACTTGTATAATAACCAACTTATAATCTGGGTACTGACTATCTTTAATCGTGTTTCAGGCTATGACTCGTGGGAATTCTTCTTCTCGCCCGGGGGATGGGCAGCCGGACAATGCTACCATTCTCCAGATGATTCAGCATATGATGGCTCTTCAGTAGGAGCACAATGAGCTGATGAGAGCCACTTTGGCAGCCAATGGGAATTTTGCTAGACCTGCACCTAGTGCTCTGCCGCCAAGGCCCGGTACGGTAAATTTCATGAGGCTGCATCCGGATAAGTTTTCGGGTACTGAGTCACCGTTGGAGGCCGAGCAATGGCTTATCCGGACGGAGTAACTGCTAGTCGCCGCTCGTGTTGCTGAGGCGGATCGTGTGGATGTGGTTCACATCCAATTTGTGGATCTCGCTCATATCTGGTGGCGGGTTGAATCCGAAAGGATGCTGCGACCCATTGAGTGGGCCACTTTCTCTGAGAGCTTCATGGCGAAGTTCTTTTCCAGTGTCACCAAGGCAGAGATGGAGCGAAAGTTTATTTCCCTAACTCAGGTCAGCTGGATAATGTTCTTAAATGACATTTGTTGTTGCCTACTTCACTTGTGACGGTATTAATTTGAGCATTATCTTAATCAGGAAAACCGTTCCGGGGACGAGTATGCTGCAGAGTTTATTCGGCTCAGTCACTTCGCCCCTACCCTCGTTACCACTGATGAGACTCTGGCTAGTCAATCTCAGTCGGGCTTGAGTTTTCCCGTCCAGGACCGTTTGGCTGCTCTTCGGCTTCGTGCTTATTCTGATATTCTAGATGCGGCTAGGATCCAAGAGCATACTCTCAGCAGGTCTAGTATTCCTCAGAGGACTGTTTCTCACCCTGTTGCAGCTCGGCCTTCCGGAGGACCTATTCGGAGGCCAGTTCCACCCCCTCCTGCGAGAGCAAAGCCGTACACACCTGTTGTCCTAAGGAATGTTGAGACTTATGGCTACTGCCATAAGACTGGGCATTCACAGCGAGACTCAGGATGGCCAACCGACTGTGTTTAGTGTGTGGGAGCAGTGAGCATATGGTTCGTGACTGTTCGAGGAACAGAGCTCCTGCGCTGGTTGCTCGTGCTGCTCAGCTAGGAGCGCCGACTCGTGGTCCGGGTAGGCCGCCTCTTCCCCCGCAGAGTCAAGTCTTTGATCAGAGACGTGTGGCTCCTAGAGGAGGTCAGGTTGGAGGTCGTGATCAGGCTTATAACCTAACAGCCGAGGAAGCAGAAGTTGATATTGGAGTGGTTGCAGGTATATCACAGTAGTTGTACTTTCTTTTCTTTCTTTCAGTTTCTGCATGTTATTTTCCCTTCTTTGTACAATTATTCGTTTATATATCCTGCTAACACCTTATTCTTTATTTGACCCTCTTCTAGGTGTGATTTTAGTCTTCTCTCTTCCAGCTCATGTGGTGTTTGATTCGGGTGCTACCCATTCTTTCATTTCTTCTCGCTTTGTTGATCAGCATGGTTTGGCTAGCGATGCTATGCCCGCAGCTTGGGATATCACCACAGGTGGAGGTGTCATTGTCCGTTCTAGGGTTTGTAAGCAGAGCCCGTTGCTGATTGGTGGTCTGGTGTTCTCGGCTGATTTGATTGTGATTTCCAATTCCGATTTCGATGTCATTCTGGGCATGGACTGGTTGGGTGTTTCTTGTGCCGTGATTGATTGCCAGGAGAAGAAGGTGACTTTTAGGCTTTCTGGTCAACCAGAGTTTGTTTTCCATGCAGGTGAGACACTATCAGGGCGTGTCAGGAACTCGATGGATCCTAAGGCTGTTTATCTTGTGTCGCTGGGTTCTGATGGGGTTGTTGCACCCTTAGTTGTGCGGGACTTTCTTGATGTGTTTCCCAAGGAATTTTTCGGTCTGCTGCCAATCCAAGATGTGGAGTTCAGCATTGATGTTCAGCCAGGTATGGCCCCTATTTCCAAGAGTCTGTATCGTATGGCACTGGTTGAATTGGCGGAACTAAAGGTGCAAGTTCAGAAGCTGCTTGATAAGGGTTTTGTCAGACCTAGTGTTTCACCTTGGGGAGCTCCAGTTTTGTTTGTCAGCAAGAAGTTTGGAAGCCGCATGCTATGCATTGACTACACGGAGTTGAACAATGTAACTGTCAAGAATCGGTATCCATTGCCGAAGACTGACGATTTGTTCGATCAACTGGAAGGTGCTTCAGTGTTCTCGAAGTTGGATCTTTGTTCCGGGTATCATCAAGTCATGGTGAAGTTAGAGGATGTTCCGAAAACGGCTTTCCGAACGAGGTACGGGCATTACGAGTTCTTGGTGATGCCTTTCGGATTGACTAATGCACCGGCTGTATTCATGAGTTTGATGAACCGTGTGTTTTCGTCGTTCATGGATCAGTTTGTCATGGTCTTCATCGACGACATATTGGTGTTGTTACCGCTAAATCTGGTGTGGGGGCAAACAGATAGTACTTGTGGATTCTTAGGGGAACCAAATAATCAAACCTTAACTTCTTCCGCCAGAGTTTGACCGCTGACTCCCGCCGTTCACCTGCAAAAAGTGCGAGACACCGGAATTGATCCCGGCGATGCACCCTCCGACGCTCAAGTCAGTAATCAGGAAGATTATGAGAGAGCGTAAATTGGCAAAAGAATGATTACCTCTTAATGGTGGTGGATGGGGGGTATTTATAGCTGCCTTTGGGATCAGATTAGGAATGTAATCCCTAGGATTAGATTAGGAATGTAATCCCTAATTCCTAGTGAAAAAATAGATACGAATCAGGGCCGTTGATTAGGATTAATCAGAAACTCTAATTCTATCCTGCTGGACCGGGTTCGCTGTGGGTTGAAACCCGCACCCAGTTGAGATGGGCCCGTTCGTGGGCTATTGGGTTTCCCCAAGAGAAGACCCAGTACCTGATTCATACCCATTTATAGGTAAAATTACCATTTTGCCCCAGGCTTTGAGATTCGCGCCCGATTTGGACGGTTCCGATCTAACCCTATTTTGAGCCATATCACGGGCCCCCCACTCCCAAAGACTGAGTTTGATCAGCCTTTGAGGAGAAGTTTTACTGTTTTGATGGCTTGCGGAGTTGTATCGGAGTCCAAATGGGGAGGTTTTGATTCTTTGTATGAGGCAGAATGGTCATTTTCTGGGTTAGTTGCACGCTCTAAGTTGTTCTTGAGCCCCTTTAGTTTTCTGGCATTTTTTTAATTTTTATCTATTTTTCGAATCACTTATTTAATTTTGCAAAGTGTTGATTCGTCGTTCGGGGGTCTTAATCAACCACTCTAGGCAATAATTATTTACTCAGTGGCTCAAAAATATTTTCCCGAATTTATAATTATTTTCTAGAATTTTTAATTAATTTTCCCAAATTTTTAATCATTTTTTTGCAATTTTTTTAAATAAATAAAATGATTTTAATAAATAAAAATTAATTTTTAATACCGAATTACGTCATGGCGCGATCTGGACCCTCCATCAGAGTTGAGCACGGTTTTCTGGAGGATCGGACGGTCTGGGTAGCTCGGCGAGTTTTTTATTCATATGCGAGGGTCGGCACCTCGGCGCCTCGGCTCGGGTCCTCGGTAGCTCGGTGGATTGGCGCGTAGCGATCTGCCGAGCTACATGGCACGATCCAGAGCGTCCATTATGGTGCAAATCCCAAAAAAATGCTATCTTATCGTTTTGTGGACGGGGCATGATCTGAGTCGTCCATCGTGTTCTAGCACGTTTTCTTGACAAAATCCAATGGCTGAGGCAAGTCGGCTCCATTTTTCTTCAAATGTGAGGGTCGGTGCCACGTCACTTCGGCTCGGATCCTCGGTAGCTCGGTGGATCGGCGGGTAGCGACCTGCCGAGCTACGTGGCACGATCCGGAGCGTCCATTATGGCGCAAATCCCAAAAAATACTATCTTGTCGTTTTGTGGGCGTGGCGTGATCTGAGCCGTCCATCATGTTTTGATGCAAATTTTAAGACAATCTGACGATAAAACTGGCTCAGAGGTATTTTTCCCCATATGTGGAGGTCGGTACCTCGTCACCTCGGCCCGGGAGGATGGTGGCTCGGTGGCTCGACCGAGCGCTCCGGTGAATCAGGAGCTCGGATCGAGTCTTCGAACCACGTGGTGAGATTCGAGGCATTCATCATGGCGCGTATCACGAAGTTGGAGGTTCAGATCACGAGATAACGTTATCTTGTCGTTTTGTGGGCGTGGCATGATCTGAGCCGTCCATCATGTTTTGACGCGAATTTTGAGACAATCCGATGGTGAAACTGGCTCGGCAGTATTTTTCCCCATATGTGGAGGTCAGTACCTCGTCACCTCGGCCCGGGAGGATGGTGGCTCAGTAGCTCGTCCGAGCGCTCCGATGAATCAGGAGCTCGGATCGAATCTTCGAACCACGTGGTGAGATCCGAGGCGTTCATCATGGTGCGTATCACGAAGTTGGAGGTTCAGATCACGAGAAAACATTATCTTGTCGTTTTGTGGGCATGGCGTGATCTGAGCTGTCCATCATGTTTTGATGCGAATTTTGAGACAATCTGATGGTGAAACTGGCTCGGCGGTATTTTTCCCCATATGTGGAGGTCGGTACCTCGTCACCTCGTCAAATTCCCTCGTGGCTCGGCGAGCCACTAGTCGTTGAGTGGTGGTGTTAAGCAAACCGACAAGCCTTTCCCTTGGAACATCGCAGCTTTTCCTGTTTTGTCATTTTGTCTTCCCTTAGTGGGCCATAAAACATTTCGAAAGCCCAACAGTCGCTTTCTTGGCTATAAGTTCTCACCCCCCTTCACCCCTTAGCTCATTTCTTACTTTTACTCCCAAGTTTTTACTACTTTTGCTCTCGATTTGCTCTGCCAGCGACGATTTGCGCTCCAAGGCGGTTGTGCTAGCTGTTGCGTGGTCCAGGCAATTTCCAGCGAACTATTTCCGACCGTGAACGTCACTTCAAAGCTACGTCACATCAAGGTCAGTCCTCTTTGCCTTAGATATTTATTCGAGATGTCAAGAGTGAGCTCAGGAAGTGAGGCATCATCCTCGGGAGGTTGAAGCGCCGAGGAGAGGAGGGAAGTAGTGAGCCGTGAGCCGTAGAAAGGGGAAGGAGGTAGTAGGGTCGTCTGCGGCCGAGGAGAAGAAGAGAGTAGTGGCTCGGTCTTCGATAGTCGAGGAGATTGTGGAGACTGAGAGACGAGCCCCCGAGTCGGGTCGGATGCCTGGCCCGCTGTCCGGTCATGCCGGGATAAGGCAGTACAGCGGCGATCTCCTGAGTAAGGCGATCGTTGGTCGCTTGGCGACTTATGAGGAGAATGACCCGAGGGAGGTCACCGAGGTGGATGATCTCGCTTCGGTGCTATCCGAGCAGGATATCCTCCGGATCAGGCCATCCCTCCGGAGTATAGGCTGATCCTCCCCGGTCCCGGGATGCGAGCGAACACCGTCCTGTCACTGGGCACGTGCGTCTTCGACTTCGACTCCTTGAATGCTGGTCTGCGCTTCCCTCTTCACCCCTTTGTGTTGAAGGTCCTTCACTAGTATTGTCTGGACCCTGTGCAGTTCATGCCGAACACTTGGTGCCATGTGCTCGCCTTCTTGCTCTAGTGCCGTATTGCCAAAGTCGAGCCAGACCTCGTCATCCTTCGAAGCTTATACCGAATCAACCGGATGACCAAACTCGAGCCTCGCTATTACTTGTCACCCCGGAGAGGCGTTAAGTTAATAGAGAATTCAGATTCGATAAAACATTGGAAGGAGAAGTTTTTCCTGATAAAGGGGCCTTCGACATTGGACTTCCCAACTCGGTGGAAGGCGGAGGTGCCGAAGTTTGCAAGGGCCGACCCGGTGTTGACAACTGCCGAGGAGGAGGTGGCGGCCAAGATAATCGCTCTCCCGATGTTAAGCTAGAGAAAGATGACCGAGGAGGTGCTACACGGGTCGGGCCGTAGTCCGATCGACCCGAGTACGCTCCTGACATCTCACTGCAATTCTTTTCCAATGCCTTGTACGTTTTTCTAACCTTTTTTTTCTTTTGTTGCTTTGAACAGAGGCGCCGAAGATGGACTTTATGGGTATGATAACGGAGCGGAGCAAAGTCACTGATGGCAGGAAAAGGAAGAGGACGAGCACGGGTCCTACGTCCGGCCGACCCACCAAGGCTCCCTCGGTCGTTGCCACTCCTACTCCTGCTCCTCAGGCACCGTCTTCGGTGGTGGCCATCCTTCCTGACCCGTCTGCCTCGGCAAGTGAGACTTTCTCCATCTCGGCGGTGCTGGCACTTGAAGCCCCTTCTTTGACTCCTCAGGCCGAGGAGATTTTGACCAAGGCCCACAAGAAGTTGTTTGTCCCCGACTGGTGGGTGAAGAACCACGACGGCTTCTTGGGCGATTCGCAGATGTGCATGTAGGTGGTCAAACATCTTGCGACCCCGAAGGACCGAGCCGCCGTGAAGGCGGGAGACGACCGGCGACGACATCTTCGAAATCGCTCGGTCGCTTATGTCGGTAAGTCTTGACTCTTTCTTTTTGAAAATTTTCTAAGTCCACAGCTCGGTTTTTACTGCGTCCTAACTACTGCTTTTTGTAGGCCACTTGCCACTTCGGCATCCTCATCTAAGAATTTGCCAAGCAGGAGAGGGAGCTGAAGGCCCTCAGTGACAAGGACCGAGCAGAACGGGCGAGGGCCGTGAAGCAGCTCGACACGGAGCAACGTTGCTCGGAGGCCTTGGAGGCTCGGGTCGCTGACCTCGAGGCAGCCTTGGAGCAAGCGAAGGAGAAGCTCGCTGCGGAGTTTGCCAAGGCCGATGAGGAGAGGGCCACAGTGGCGAAGGCCTTGGAGGTGGTGAAGGCGGAACAAGCCGAGACGGTGGAGAAGGCGAGGAAGGAGATCGAAGCCGAGGCGAAGAACCACATGGCCAAAAACATGGAGCTATCTTACGCGAGAGCGTTCGACCATGTCGAGGCTCGAGTCCCTGGCTTCGAGAGGGTGGGGTACCGGTTGTGGCCCGGCAGCGAGGAAGAAGGTGTAGAGGAAGAGGGAGAAGAGGAGGAGGAAGAAGATAAGGAGGGCGAGCAGCATGACGGCGAGGCTCCTGCTGATCTGGAGATCATGGCAACCAACCCCCACGGCATGGTGATGGGGGGGCGAGGGGACATCTACCGAGGTGCCTGTGTCCGAGCTGCCGCCCCAGGTGGACCCTTGATCCCCTCGCTTTTGTAATTTTTTTCTTTCTTTTAATGTACTGCCTTATAGCGGACTGGCCACCGCTCTTCTGATGTGAATAAAATTTTGTTAGAACCCTTTTCTCAAATGTTGTCCAAGTGCTGATTTTTCTTTTCGAAATTTGGCTAAGTGTTAGGCTCGGAATTTCTTTGAAACTCGGCAAGTGTTGAGCACTGCCTTTTGTCTTTTTGTGTTGATATGCTTCCGTCTTTCAGATCGTCGAACTCAGTTCGGACTCCGAAGCAGCTCGCCTTCGTGCAGAACTACGAAAGCGGTCTCGCGAAGCTCGTCTCGAAGGCGAGGTGGAGTTGCTCAGGAGGGTGTTATTCGACGTCGAGAAAGAGAAAAGCGAGCTGCTGGCAGAGGTTCACCATTTGGAAATAGTTGAAGAGGAGCTTTCGGCGGAGGAGGACGAGTTAACCTCCGCAGTGGGAAAGCTGATGGCCGAGCGCGACTAGCTCACGGCGAAGGTCGAGGAGTTGAGGAGGGTTACAGTCGACAAAAGCATCGAAGTGACCAACCTTCGTCGCATCATCGCTGACAGTGCTAGTGACGCAGGCCCGGCTAAACTTCCTCGGTTCAAAATATCTGTGAAGGACGATACTTTGAAGGATAGGATCGTCGAACTCGAGGAAGAGGTCGCCTGCCTTAAGCCTCAGCCTATGAGAGTTAACATCCGAAGCACTACGTGTACTCGCGAAGAGAGCAAGAGGGGGATCTCCTTCTAAGAGCTCGCGACTCGTCCACCTGCCGTCAGGCGGAGTCCGACTGATGCTCAGAGTGGTGTGGCTGTCTCGTATAGTGGCGCTTCCATCGGAGCCACAGTTAGAGGCAGTGCCGAAGAGGCGCCTCGGTTCATCGGCCTAGAAACGAGCTCGGAGTTTAAGCGGCGCCGCTCCCGTGTGTTCCTCAACCGAAACGTCCCCGTTTCGAAGAAGCGTTAAATAAGTTGTAGTAACTTGTTGTAGGACCTTGTTGGTACCTTGTTGTAGTAACTTGGTGTTGTAACTCGAACGTTTGTTTGTTGAACTCTTTAAAAAAATAAAAGTTCGTTTACTTTTTGATGTTCGTGTGTTGGAGATGGAGGGTGGCCCCTATAGTTTTGGAAACGAACCATCAGATCCAAACGTTAGTTCTTCCAAGTACTCTAGTTGTAGAAATTTTGCTCTTCTCGCCTGTTTAGTCTAGTTGTAGAAATTTCGTGTGCGTCGGCGGAACGAGGGCTTATTTCAATGGTTGTGGTAGCAATTCCGAATGGCAAACCACTTCTAGCTCACTGAAGAGCGAGCTTGCAAAGCAGAGTCGAGTCAAGTGTTGGACTCCGAACTCGTCGTTTGATTGTATTTCAATGGTTTTGGAAGCAATTTCGAATGGCGAACCACTTCTAGCTCGCTTAAGAGCGAGCTTGCGGAGTGGAGACGAGCCAAGTGTTGGACTCCGAACTAGTCGTTTGATTGTATTTCAACGGTTGTGGGAGCAATTCCGAATGGCGAACCACTTCTAGCTTGCTTAAGAGCGAGCTTGCGAAGCGGAGTCGAGCCAAGTGTTGGACTCCGAACTCGTCATTTGATTGTATTTCAACGGTTGTGGGAGCAATTCCGAATGGTGAACCACTTCTAGCTCGCGTAAGAGCGAGCTTGCGAAGCGGAGTCGAGCCAAGTGTTGGACTCCGAACTCGTCGTTTAAATAAAAGCAATTAAAAACAGAGAGATGCAAACAATCACAAGAGGAATACGGGAAAAGAGAGTTCTTTATTGATAACTAATAGTCGACTGCTTTTAAATTGCGAGCCATTATTACATTGAAGAAATAAAGAAGAAAAATACAAGTGAAAGGAAAGGAACGGTTCGACATCTGAAGGTACTTAGAGAGTCGTTCAAGCGCTCTCTTGGTACTTTAAGAGATGGTCGGCATTCCAAGTTCTGGGAACCACTCTGCCTTCAAGGTCTTCTAGACGATATGTTCCGGGTCGAACCACTCTAGTGATCTTGTAGGGTCCTTTCCAATTTGGAGCTAGCTTATTCTTCTGACTGGGGAATGAGATTGCTAACGTTCAGAGGACTAAGTCCCCTTCTTTAAGATCGGTACGACGGACTCTCTTGTTGTAGGCCAGCTCAATCCTCCTTTGATAGCTTTGTTGGCGAATTGAAGCTCTTTCATGGAGCTCGTCAATCAAATCCAAATTCGCCCGAAGCTCTCTGGCATTCTGCTCTTCTTCATAAGCAATAAGGTGAGGAGAGGGTACACCGACTTCCATGGGGATCACAGCTTTGGACCCATAGGTGAGATTGAACAGTGACTCTCCTGTGGGGGTCTGTTTCATAGTGCGGTAATTCCACAGTATGTTAGGGAGCTGATCAACCCATAAGCCTTTGGCAAACTTATCCAGCCTCTTCTTAATACCGAAGAGGATTTATCAGTTGGCATTTTCTACTTGACCATTCGACTGTGGGTGGGAGACGGAAGAGAAGCGTTGTTGGATGGCGAGGTCTTCACACAGAGTTCGGAATGCGGCCCCTATAAATTGTGTTCCATTGTCGGTTATGAGGACCCGAGGGATGCCGAACCTGCAGATGACGATCTTCCAGAAGAACTGAAGTACTATGTTCTCGGTGATTGTAGCCAAGGGCTCGGCCTCTATCCACTTTGAGAAGTAGTCGATTGCCACGACTAAAAATTTGAATTGGTCAGGAGCTGGTGGAAACGGCCCTAGCAAATTCATCCCCCACATTGTGAAAGGGATCGGACTTGATAGGGAGGTGAGCTGAGCTTGGGGTAGGCGACGAATGTTGGAATACTTCTGACAAGAGCTGCATTGCCGAACGTGACATTCGGCGTCTTGTAGGAGGGTTAGCCAGAAGTATCCATAATTCAACACCTTCCGGACGAGGGATCTTGACCCTGAATGTGCCCCGCCTATGCCTTCATGAAGCTCTTGCAAGGTGTATGTGGCTTGCTCTGGAAAAAGGCACCTCAAATAAGGCCTGCCGTCTACTTGTGTGAAAGAGCATTTGTACAAGACCCCCTCAACAAGGGTGTACCGCTCCGCTCTGGTTCTGACTCGACGAGCTTCCTTAGGATCTTCGGGGAGGAGCCCATCCCTTAGAAATTCTACCAGGGGTTTCATCCAATTATCTTGAAGTTGAACAGGTAGTGACTCCATCGAGTCGGAAGTTTCTTCTTCTATGCTTGGTCTCAGGAGCACTTCAATCAGGACGGTCTGCTCGAGACCTTGGAGGGAGGAAGAGGCTAACTTGGAGAGGGCATATGCTTGGGCATTTTCCTCCCTAGGGATTCGCTGAATAAGTGCCTCTTCGAATAGAGCCATGAGATTTTGGACCTTGGCTAGATACTTAGCCATTCGGTCATCTCGCACTTCGTACTTGCTCAAGACTTGATTCACGACCAGTTGAGAGTCACTAAATATCTGGAGACGTTGTGCCCCTGCTTTGCGAGCCATTCTGAGACCGGCTATAAGGGCTTCATACTTTGCTTCATTGTTGGAGGCCTTGAAGTTGATGCGGAGGGAGTATTGGACAACGAAGTCATCTGGGCCTGCCAGAATGACCCCGGCTCCACTCCCTTCGGTGCAAGAGGATCCATTTACACATACATCCAAATAGGAGGTCCGTTTGCCCCCTGACTGACCTCGGGAATGGTGCTTTCCACGATGAATTCAGCTAAGGCCTAAGCCTTGATCGCGGTCCGAGGCTGGTATGATATATCATGCTGGCTCAGCTCGATCGACCACTTCATGAGGCGGTCAGAGGTCTCCGGCTTATGGAGGACTTGCTTCTGCGGTTGGTCGGTAAGAATGACCACCGAGTGGGACTGAAAATACGGGCGAAGCTTCCTAGCTGCCATGACCAAGGTGTACGCCATCTTCTCCAGCCTTGGATAACGGAGCTCGCCATCCCGAAGTACCTTGCTCACATAGTAGATGGGCTTCTGAGTCCTGTCTTCTTCCCTCACCAAGACAGCACTGAGGGTTTGCTCGGAGGCAGCTAAGTAGAGGTAGAGGGTCTCCCTAGGGGTTGGCTTGCTGAGAAGCGGGGGATTGACTAGGTAGGCCTTAAGCTGATCGAACGATTCCTGCTGTTGTTGTCCCCATTCGAAACCTTTAGACCCCCTAAGTGCTTTGAAGAAGGGAATGCACTTCTCCCCTGACTGAGAAAGGGAGCGCCCTATGGCAGCAAGGCGTCCTGTCAGCTTCTGAACCTCTTTGACATTTTTGGGAGGAGCCATATCCAGTATGGCCTTGATCTTCTCGGGGTTAGCTTCGATTCCCCTTTAGCTGACCATGAAGCCTAGGAACTTCCCCGACGAGACTCCGAACGCACACTTGTTCGGATTGAGCCTCATATCATGCTTTCTTAATACATCAAACGCCTCTTGCAGATCGGCCACATGATCGGCACCATGGATGCTCTTGACTAGCATGTCAACATATACTTCCATATTTCGGCCAATCTGTTGTTGAAAGACCTTGTTGACGAGGCATTGATAGGTCGCACCGGCATTCTTCAGCCCGAAGGGCATTACCCTGTAGCAGTAGAGTCCGTGATCGGTAACAAAGGAGGTCATCTGGATATCCGGGGGAAACATGCGGATCTGATTATACCCGAAAAAGGCATCCATGAAGCTAAGGAGTTCATGGCTCGACGTTGCGTCGATCAAGGTGTCGATGCTAGGGAGAGGGAATGGATCTTTAGGGCATGCTTTGTTTAGGTCGGTGAAGTCGATGCAGATTCTCCAGCTCCCGTTGGACTTCTTTACCATGACCACATTGGAGAGCCATTCAGGATAATTTACCTCTTGTATGAACCGAGCCTTAAGGAGCTCGTCCACCTTTTCTTTGATAGCTTATTGGCGCTTGGGAGCAAATTTGTGCCTCTTCTGTTGGACCGGTTTGGACTCCGGGACAACACTCAGGTGGTGGACGAGGAGCTCTTCGGAGATTCCTGGCATGTCGGCAGCCGACCATGCAAAGAGGTCGCGGTTCTTTCTAATGCATTGGACTATGTCGGAGCATAGGGCAGATGGGAGGGTCTTGCTGATAAAGAACTTGCGGTTCGGATCTTGCTCGGAGAAGAGCACTTCCTTCAATTCATCCATCGGCTCGGACGTTGGCCGGACACCCTCTTGGAGAATTTCAAGAGTCTTAAGGGAGAGAACTGGACCCCCGGTGGAGGTCATATAGCATTTTCGGGGCATCTCTTGACTGCCTCTTACTTCCCCTACCCCTGCCCTGGTGGAGAACTTCATCTTGAGGTGATAAGCCGATGGGACGGCCTCCAGAGCAGCTAGGCCAGGTCGGCCTAGAATCACATTATAAGCAACGGGGACATCGACTACCATGAAGTCCATCGGCTCCGTGCGGGTAGTAGGAGTTTTGCCAACAGTTACGTCGAGGGTGATTACCCCTTCGATAGTCACTAGCACTCCCGTGAACCCGTGGAGTGTGTAGCCGATAGGCTTAAGCCTGTCCCGGGATAGTTTGAGCCCTTTGAAAGCAGCGAGGAAGAGGATGTTAACGGGGCTGCCATTGTCCACCAGTATCCTTTCCACTTTAAAATTCGCCATATGGAGTTTGATGACTAGTGCATCACAATGAGGGGTTCGGACACCCTCAAGGTCTTCATCTGAAAAAGTGACCGGTACTCCGAGGCCTTTGGGAGGGGACATGCCATGTACTGAGTTGACTTTCCTTATGAAAGCCTTTCTAGAGGAGTTGGAGGTGCCTCCCATGGGGCCCCCATGGATGAGGTGTAGGATACGCTCCTCTTCGATTTCGGGTGTCTCATCACGTCGTTCAGGACGCTTGTTAGCCCCCCGAGGGGGAGGAGGAAGATCGGTTCGGTCATTTCTCACAAATTTGGCCAGCTGTCCCCTTTGGATGAGGGCCTTAATCTCGTTCTTCAAGGCCCAATAATCATTGGTGTCGTGGCCATGGTCCCGGTGATAGCGGCACCACTTCTCTTTGTCCCTCTTCTTGCCAGGAGTGTTCATCTTCGGGGCAGGAGGTATCACCCCTTCCTTCTCAACTTCCATGAGAACAGTGGAAATGTTGGCATTAAGATGAGTGAATTTTTCAAATCTGGGGGGACGGCGGCACTGACTGCCATTGTCCTTCAGGAGCTTCTTGGCTCCCTCTTCTTCACCTGCCTTTCTTTGGTTCCGGAGGAAGGCCCCTCAAAGGTGGGGCGATGCTCAGCTTCCTCAGCCCGGATTGGAATGCTGCTGCAGCGACCGACTGGTCGAGGGAAGCGATGGACCTAGCTTCTGCGGTGAACCTTTTCACATAGTCTCTCAGCTTCTTACCCTTCTTCTGGTTGAGGTAGAGTAGCAAAATGCTGGTCTTCTCAGTTCGGCGGCTACTCACGAAGTGGGTGACGAAGAGGGTCTCGAATTGCTCGAAGGAGAATATTGAGGATGGGGCGAGGCGAGAGTACCATTCCCGGGCCGGACCCTTGAGAGTAGCGGGGAAGGTTTTGCACAGCAGAGCATCAGAAGCTTGGTGGATTAGCATGAGGGTCTTAAATCTTTCGATGTGATCGACGGGGTCAGACTCCCCGGAATAAGTCTCGAATTGTAGAGGCTTGAAGCCTATTGGAACAGGCGCCTCCATGATGGTTCGGGAGAAAGGAGGTCGGCTTGGACGGAGGGTCCTTCCTCTAAACTCTTCTTCTCTGTCTAACTGACCCAAGCGCCTCTCCATTTCGTGGAGACGACGGTAGACAGTGTCATCCCTTCGACGGTAATCAAACGAGCCTCTGGACTCATCTTCGTACGAGGGAGAGCAGAGGCTACGACGATAGTAGCTCCGGGAGTGGCGATGACTAGGAATGTGCTGGGGGTTGCTAGGAGCTGAGGGAGGAGTTAGGGACCGTCGGCGAGGACTTTGGACCGGAGGAGGAGTGGGGACCCCCTGAACATTGTTGTTGTTGGGTCAGAGATTGAGGGCTTGTAAGATGGTTGCTTGGAATTACTGGAACTCGACACGAGTGATGGTTGCTTGGAATTACTGGAACTCGACACGAGTGATGGGTGCGTCATTGTTCCTCGGAGGTTGCCGACCAGCAGGAGAGTAAGGTCTTCTCCTATGGTGGCTGGGGGACTCTCTCTGCCCTTGGCGAGGGGGGGACCTTCTGTAGTCTCGGGAATGAGGAGATCGCTCATTTGGACGTTGTTGGCGGGAAGCTCCCTCTCGGGCCCGCCTTTCATCCAAACGGTGGTAAAGATCCTCTTCCTTCTGCTAATTGAGGATGGTATTACGAAGGTCATCGGAAGCTCGGGGGTTGTAGGATGCCATGGAATCGCTAGAGGGATTGTGTACGAAGACGCGATCATGTTAGAGAGGTTGTTTCTGAGGATTGGGACGGGAGCCCCCCGCACCAGCATTCTGGGGACCGGTTTGACCGCGAGGGGGTTGAAGATTCTAAGGAGGAAGTTGGTCCTACTGCGGGGCTTGGTCAGGTTGAGGAGGGAGTCCCTGTGGTTGGACCGTTTCTAGGGGGTTCTCCTGTTGAGGAGTAGGTCCACAGTTGGACCCCCTAGATTTAAGTTTCTTTGGAGGCATGGCTGGGTAAGATCTGACCAACGGGAAGAGGAAGGGCTGCTATTCGTTGTTTCCTATAGACGGCGCCAATCTGTTACCGCTAAATCTGGTGTGGGGGCAAACAGATAGTATTTGTGGATTCTTAGGGGAACCAAATAATCATACCTTAACTTCTTCTGCCAGAGTTTGACCGCTGACTCCCGCCGTTCACCTGCAAAAAGTGCGAGACACCAGGGTTGATCTCGGCGACGCACCCTTCGGCACTCAAGTCAGTAATCAGGAAGATTATGAGAAAGCGTAAATTGGCAAAAGATTGATTACCTCTTAATGGTAGTGGATGGGGGGTATTTATAGCCGCCTTTGGAATCAGATTAGGAATGTAATCCCTAGGATTAGATTAGGAATGTAATTCCTAATTCTCAGTGAAAGGATAGATACGAATCAGGGCCGTTGATTAGGATTAATCAGAAACCCTAATTCTATCCTACTAGACCGGGTTCGCTGCGGGTTGAAACCCGCACCCAGTTGAGATGGGCCTGTTTGTGGGCTATTGGGTTTCCCCAAGAGAAGACCTAGTACCCACTTCAGACCCATTTATAGGTAAAATTACCATTTTGCCCCCAGGCTTTGAGATTCGCAGCCGATTTAGATGGTTCTGATCTAACCCTATTTTTAGCCATATCAGGTGTAGTCACGAAACAGGGAAGATCATGTCGAGCATCTGAAGGTGGTTTTGCAGACCTTGAAGGAGAACCAGCTGTATGGGAAGCTTAAAAAGTGTGAGTTTTGGCTAGATCGGGTTGCTTTTCTTAGCCACATTATTTCGGGTGCTGGTGTTTCTGTGGATCCGTCGAAGATTTTTGTGGTCAAGGATTGGCCTATTCCGAAATCTGTTCCTGAGGTGCGGAGTTTCCTTGGTTTGGCTGGTTACTATCGAAAGTTTGTTCAGGATTTCTCCAAAATCGCTGGACCCTTGATCAGTTTGACTAGGAAGGAGCAGAATTTCGTTTGGGATGAAACTTGTGATGAAGCTTTCGCCGAGTTAAAGTGTCGATTGACGTCAGCGCCTGTGCTGACTATACCCGACAGTTCGGGTGGTATTGTGATCCATTGAGATGCTTCGGGGAGAGGTCTGGGAGCAGTGCTGATGCAGCAAGGCAGGGTTGTAGCTTATGCATCGAGACAATTGAGACCTCATGAGAAGAACTATCCTACGCATGATCTGGAGCTTGTAGCTGTGGTTTTTGCCTTGAAGATGTGGAGGCACTATTTGCTTGGGGATAGAGTTGAGATTTTTACATATCACAAGAGCCTCAAGTATGTGTTTTCGCATAAGGAGTTGAACATGCGGCAAAGGAGATGGCTGGAATTGATGGCAGACTTTAACATCAATTTGCAGTATCACCCGGGCAGAGTAAATTCGATGCCGGATGCTTTGAGTCGGAGGCATGCCGCAATGTTCCTTACTCAGCAGAAGGAACTAATGGAGGACATGAGGAGGCTAGAGTTGGATGTGTTGCTTCCCGGATCAGATCGGCAGCTTATGTTATTGCAGTTGCAGTCTTCCATGGTAGAGCAGATCAAGACAGCTCAAGGGAGTGATCAGCAATTACAGGAGTTTCGGAGTGAGGTAGAAGCTATTTTGAGATCTAATTTGGTTGTCCATGTTGATGGTTCGCTTTGGTATGGCTCTAGGTTGTGTGTACCTAGAGGAGAAGTCAGGAGAAAGCTACTCGAGGAAGCTCATCGGTCCCCGTATTCTATTCATCCTGGTGGTACCAAGATGTACATGGACTTGAAATAGCATTTCTGGTGGCATGGTATGAAGCGGGATATGGCTCGATTCGTCGCCCAGTGCCTAATCTGTCAGCAGGTGAAGGCGGAGCATCAGAGGATCGCAGGTCTTTTGCAACCCCTTCTTATCCCTGAATGGATGTAGGAGAATATCACGATGGACTTTGTGACAGCTTTTCCGAGGAGTCCTAATGCTATCTGGGTGATAGTGGAGGTCATAATGCTATCTGGGTGATAGTGGATCGGCTGACGAAGTGTACTCACTTCATTCCTTTCCGTATGGGTCAATCCATGGAGAGTTTGGCCGAGCAGTGCGTTCAGGAGGTTGTTCGTCTGCATGGAGTTCCTGTCAGCATCGTATCGGATAGAGATACGAGATTCAGATCTCAGTTCTGGGAGAGTTTGCAGAGGAGCTTGGATACTAAGTTGAGCTACAGTACAGCGTTCTATCCTCAGACAGATGGGCAATCAGAAAGGACAATTTAGACCCTAGAAGATATGTTGAGATCATGCGTTCTTCGGTTTGGAGGCTCGTGGGAGGATCATCTTACTTGGTCAAGTTCTCTTATAATAACAGTTACCAGGCGAGTCTTAAGGCTGCTCTATTCGAAGCTTTGTATGGGCGCAAGTGTAAATCGTCGTCTGTTGGGATGATATCGGCGAGAGAAAGCTTTTAGGTCCTGAGTTGATCACGAAGACAGTTGATGTCGTGGCTCAGATTCGCAAGCATTTGCAAGCTGCTCAGGATCGGCAGAAGAGGTGGGCTGATTATCGTCGGAGACCTCTAGAGTTTGAGGCAGGCGAGCATGTGTTCCTTAAGGTATCGCCTTGGAAATGTGTTATCTGTTTTGGAGGTGGAGGCAAGTTGAGTCCTCGATTCATCTGTCCATTCGATATTATGAAACATGTGGGCAAGGTAGCTTACAGGCTCGCGCTACCGCCAGCTTTAGCAGGTGTCCATAATGTATTCTATGTTTCTCAGCTTAGGAAATACATCAGAAATGACAGTCATGTGGTTGACTACTCAGACTTGTCTGTGAAGCCGGATTTATCCTGTGAAATTCAACCAGTCTCAATCTTAGACCATCGAGAGAAGGTGTTAAAGAATAGAGTCATCAAGTTGGTCCGAGTTTCTTGGGATCCTCGCTAGCCAAGGGAGTCTACTTGGGAGTTAGAGGAAAAGATTCGGGAGAGGTTCCTTCATTTGTTTGAGTAGTGCTTGTTTTGCTTTGTTTTGTTTTGTTTGTTTCGGGGATTGCCCTATGTACCTCTTGAATGAATTTCGAGGACGAAATTCTTCTTGTAAGGTGGGTTGGATTTGTAAGCCCTATTTTCAGATTTTACTGTGTTTTGTTTTCTTTTGATTATTATATTTGGATTCATTTGTTATATTATATTTTGTCTTTTCTTAGGTTCTTTTATTCTCTCTTGATCGATCTGTGTTCTTTGGTTGGATTCTGTTCTCTTTGCAAATTTCGCTCTTTCTATTTTGAGTCTGATTTGTTCTCCATTATGTTCGTCTCATCTCATTGCATTCATTTTTCTCTTTTTGGAGCCAAAACCGATACCCAGAACCCACAAAATCTCAACCAAAATCCTAATTCTTAATCCCCTATATATACCCTCTTAAATAACCCTAATTTTATTCCACCCTCTCTCTCTCCGCCGTTTTCTCTCTCCCCAATCCCATCTTTCTTTCTCCTTCTCTGTTTTCGTTGCACCGCAAACCCAACCGAAACCCTTTCACCCCGTGGCCTTCTCCGATCACCTTCCACCACCGTCACCACCATCATCGTCTCCGCCCCCTCGTCTTCATCGCCGTCGTGTTCCCCCGTCGTCACTCTGTTCTCCTCGTCGAACCCAATCCGCCGTGGTTTTTTCATCGCCTTAACCCATCGCTGTTGCCCTACCTATCTCCGCGCACCCCACCATCGACACCGCCATCCTTTGCCGCTCCACCGAAGACCCTAGCATCGCCGTTCAAGTCCCCGATCGCCGCTGTCATCGCCCGTCTGTTTCCAACCGAAAACAGAGCTCCACTTCGTCGAGGCTGCCGTCGGCGCCGTCACTTCCTGACCGTGGTGTCGTCGTCTTCGCCGTGGTGCGGACGTCGCTCTGCCCCCGTCACAGTCACCACATAGTCACGCCGTGCTCTCTCTCTCTCATTGCCGAAGGTTGAAGAAGATCGTTGATTGGTCGATTTTGCTGTTCCGTGTTTTGGCACATTGGATCCGGAGTTGCTGTCCTGTGTTCTGTCCCGATCTGGTGTGGGATTTCATTGCTGAGTTTTTGTTGCTTTGTTTGCTTGGATTTCTTCGCTCGTGTCTCGCTCGTGATCTTGTGGATCGTCGCCCAGGATTCTGATCCTGTTATTCTTATTATTTGAATCTGCAAAATAACAGGCAAGTCTCTTCTTGAACTAGCATTTCATTTTGTTCAAGTTTATTTGATCTCTGCAAGTAGATCCAGTCTCATTTGTTATCATACTGCTTTGACAATTCCGTTAAGTTATCGAGGGTTTACACGAGCTAACCCGACATACTCTTAACATCGTGCCGTCTCTTTGATCTAAAACCTAGTCCCCATTGTTTCATGCATATGCACGTTTAAATAACTAGATTCATGCATAGGACTATTTGATAAGTTGGACATATTAAATTGTATGTGCTAGATTAGAGTTGATCGATGAATTGATACCATGCCTGTGAATATTGAATCTTAAACTTAAAAATTTGCATGTTGACACCTAGGATCACTTTGATTACCAATTTGCATGCTACATGTGATCGTATGATTTATTTGTTGCCATTTTATGTTAAAACAATTTCTGGACTGCTAGTTGTTTCATTTTGAATCAGACTTTTCACCATGCTAAGGTCATAATTTCAAATAACTTGCTGAACATAAATTGTAGCCCTGGATGTCTAGTTCACTTTTCCTTTTTGCATATTTGAATTCCGTTGTATAACCTGCTAGATATCATCATTTTAGTACAACCATGTTAGTAATTCCAGATTCATAAATGCATGTGTATCCTGCTGTTTCTTAATTTGATTGACCATGCTAACAGTAAAAGAAAAATCTGAAATAAATTAGGCTAGACCTAGACATGTATAGGTACATCCCAGAATTTTTTTAGATTTTATTAATGAGTTGTCTGACCTGAAATAATTAGTTGAACACTATTTACTGCATGCAGCCTGAACATAAAACCTGAATAGAATAGAGTTTTCACCCTAGTTTCTGTATCTTTTATATGTCTTAATTATATTCGCTGGAACCGTGTGGAAGTTTACTTTCTGGACCTTCCGACGGATTCAGGTTTGCTATTTTGTAGTGGCTGTAATCTCTGTTTTAGTACAGCAAGGTCATGTTGTCCTGATTATGGAATTTTATGTAAATAACCTGTTTGCTTCATGATTTGTATGTAACGCATTAAATTAGACACATTTAGTATTATACAACATTGACACCCTCTTGCATGCTCACATAGGATGAAAAAAAATAATAATAACAAGCCGGGGTATTATGGGTAGACATGATAGTGAACGATCGAAAAATGTACTCTGTTAGGCCTTCTCGTTTTATCGTCATGGAAGGAGGAGATTTTCATGGAAGAAGGTTATCATGTTATCATGTTATCATGCTATAATGTTATACCGAGTACACGCTCTGTGAATTCACCATCAGTCTAAAACGATCACTGTGCTTGCGCCGAACCTGTGGAATGGGAGCAGTAGTACGTGCACTAGATAGATTAATAAAATACTTAATAACATGCATCTCATGCTTGATCTTGTCTTGACATCACTCATTACATGCGTGATTAATTGCAGACCTTTGATATTATTGCCTGTCTTTGCTTTGCTCTTTGTCTTTGATCATGTTCCTTTTTTTTTTATATACATGATTTCTTTATCCTCTGTTTCCTCTACTTGCTGCCCACGACTTGCTCTAAGGGCAATCTTTTTTTTCTTTTTAGATCAAGATTTTACAGATGCTGAAGGATCGATCACCGAAGGAATTGGTGAGCAACATTTCTAAAGATGGAACTAGTCTGCGCTACTTAGATTTATTTGCTGCTAGAATTATTTTCTCGAATATTGTTATGATTTGTACTTTGTTTTGGGCTTTATGACCCGGAGTTTGTTTTGATCCCAGATGTTGGATATTTATTGTAACACCCCGCAAAATTTAAATGACAATTTTGCCCTCGGGTGTTACGCACGTGCATTTTGTACTGTTATTGATGATATCCATAACGCATTTTGATATGTATTTTGAATTCCGATTATTTATGCAATCACGTATTCTTAAAATTCCATTTGAGACAACTCAAATGCTAAATTTCAATCCTTGAGTTTTTACGTGCTTTTTACGTATTATCGATGCACGTGTCGATTTCGGATATTCCACCGTTACGTGCAAAGTTTTCAATGGATTTCAATTATTTATTTTTATAAACATGCTTAAATTCATTTTGTAAATAGAATTCAATTTTTGTCTATTTTTAAATAAACTTTTATGTGCAATGCACGTGTTTTCCGTACATTATTGAATATGTATATTAAATATATTCTTTATGTTGCATTCCAATTAATTATAAATATTTTTCGGTTGACAAAATCAATTTTTGTATTTTTGAGATTTTACGGGCGATGCACGTGTTTCGGTGCACGTGTTTTAAGCGTATTATTCTTTCAAAATAAATTTCATGAAATTGTTTGTGTCTATTTTTATTGTGCATGAAAAGTATAATTTCTAAGTTAATTTTATATATTTATTACATATATAAATAAATTGTTTTAAATAAATAAATTATTTTGTACAAAGTGGGAGGGAAAGCAAGTTACAAGTTTAAATAATGGGGTTAGTGGTGTTCATGTGGGAGGTGGTTATCCTAACTACCCATTAGTTTATCTATAAATATATCCCCTTAGTCTCTCATTCTCTCATCTCTTCTCCTCCCTCTCTCCTGCCCATTCCGAAACCAAAAGGAACAAATCCCTCACTGCCTTTTGTTTATGCACCATACAATTCAATGTGTGCATATATATATATGTGTAAACATGTGATGTATATATATAGTATGTACATATTTGAAGATGCAAATGAAGGGGTTTTTCTTTCTTGGATGCTGCCGAAATTGGAGATGGAGTGTGGGGCTAGCTTTGGTGCACGGATTTCGAGGAGGTTGCAATTGGAATTTTCTTTAGGAGCTTCTAAATTTAGGAGTTCATTTGAGAACATTTCTTCAACTTTAGGTGGGTGTTTCTTAAATGCTTTCTAATTTAGTAATAGAAATTTGCATGATAAATGATATACAAACTAATTGTTAAAATTGAATTGGTATGATGAGATTACATGCTAGTTGTTGTAGAAATTGATTGCTAAATTCTGATTATTGTGATAGATGTGAATTGTTAGTTATGGTGATTGTTAGAATATTTGCATGCAAGGATATGTGCCATTTGGCAAGGTTTGTATGATGCATGGTTGATATAGTAATTGAAATAATGCAAATGTGTATAAAAAAATTGTTTGTTGTTAATATGGCAAAGAAGTGTGGTTCTAACTTCAAAATATCTATTTATGAGTATAGAGATTTTTATAAAGTAATTTTTTGATAAAAGACAATATTCTATTGGGGAAATTGATTGTATATGTTTTTATGCATTTTAAAGGATTTTTATTGAAAGACGAGAAACTGGTGAATTTGAAAACATATACGATATTGTTTTTAAAAGGAATACATTCTGGAAATGATTTATATTTTTTATATGGAAGTACAAATCAATTAAAAGGTCGAAAAATATATGCACGCTGCAATTGGTGTAATTGACAGTCGACTGTTGATGCTGTTTATTTCTGGGAGACGTGTGGATGCACCAGGTGTGAGTTCGAACTCAATTTGTATTGAAGGAGAATGCCGCTCGTCTGCCGACCTTCGATTGACCTTCTGGGACCTACGATGAGCTCGGAAAGGTGTTGAAGGCTGGGCTCGGATCGGAAGGGTCGGATCCGAGGTCTTGTGTACCTGCAGACGGTCCTGAAACACCGGGGTTTATCCCGGCGGCGGACCCTCCGACGCTCTAATCAGTCTCTGTGAGAGAGTAGCAATAACTAGGTATATTTAAGTGGCAAAAGATTGATTACCTCAAAAGGTGGGTGTGGGTCTAGTATTTATAGAGAATCCCAACCGGGTTTGGTTCCACTTGGGGGCCGGGTCTGGATCCGAAAGCCCGTGGGCCTGACGTGGCAGAAGGCCCAGGGGGTTTAGGGCGGACGTGGCAATACCAGGAGTGGTATAGGGCTGACGTGGCGAAACCCTTGGCGGTATTTGGAGTTGACGTGGCTGATCGTGGGTCTCCTGCGCTTCGGGGGGGAATCGGAGGGCCTAGGCTGCGCCAGGTCATCCTTCTGCTTCGCCGGAGAGGGGGGACGGCCTGTGGTACTGTCACGGGTCGGACTCCGAGGACTACCAAGGCTCGTCGGCACAAGGAGGCCAGTACTGTGAGGGCAAACAGGAGGTTCGGCGCCGACCCTGAAGTGGTTCGGGGCCGAGCTAGATAGCTATTTTTACCTTTTCGAGTGAGAATTGTATTGGGCCCTGGTTGGGCCTCAGGCCATTTTTACCCTATCACACAAGCCCCCCACTCCTGCGGGGGTGCGGGAGCAAGCCTTGGGGGAGTGTTCATGGTTGTGGAAAAAATGGGAGGACGACTCACAGGGCCTTCTTGGTGGGGTTGTCCTGAGGCTTTGACCGGACCTCGAGCTTGTCGAGGGTTTATGGGTAGGTGAAGGCAATGGCGAACCGTTTGTATCTTCCGGAGAAGAGTACCCTGGTGCCTCGCAGAACCTCAAGAGGACGAGGGTTTATGCGTCGACAAGGGTGATGGCGAGCCGTTGTTTCTTCCTGAGAAGAGTACCCGGGTGCCAGACCGGACCTCGAGCTGGCGAGGGATTATGGGCCGGTAAGGGTGAAGGCGAGCCGTTGTTTCTTCCTGAGAAGAGTACCCTGGTGCCAGACCGAACCTCGAGATGAGGGGGAATTATGGGCTGGTAAGGGTGATGGCCAGCCGGTGGATCTTCCGAAGAAGAGTACCCAGGTGCCAGACCGGACCTCGAGCTGGCGAGGGATTACGGGTCGGTGAGGGTGAAGGCGAGCCGTTGTTTCTTCCTGAGAAGAGTACCCTGGTGCCAGACCGAACCTCGAGATGAGGGGGAATTATGGGCTGGTAAGGGTGATGGCCAGCCGGTGGATCTTCCGAAGAAGAGTACCCAGGTGCCAGACCGGACCTCGAGCTGGCGAGGGATTACGGGTCGGTGAGGGTGAAGGCGAGCCGTTGTTTCTTCCTGAGAAGAGTACCCTAGTGCCAGACCGAACCTCGAGATGAGGGGGAATTATGGGCTGGTAAGGGTGATGGCCAGCCGGTGGATCTTCCGAAGAAGAGTACCCAGGTGCCAGACCGGACCTCGAGCTGGCGAGGGATTACGGGTCGGTGAGGGTGAAGGCGAGCCGTTGTTTCTTCCTGAGAAGAGTACCCTGGTGCCAGACCGAACCTCGAGATGAGGGGGAATTATGGGCTGGTAAGGGTGATGGCCAGCCGGTGGATCCTCCGAAGAGGGGTGCCCTGGTGCCAGACCGGACCTCGAGCTGGCGAGGGGATTATAGGTCGGGCCGTTTGTGGGCGAACCGTTGTGCCTTGGGGCTGTTTGAGTAGGGTAGTCTGTTGTTTTCGCGTAGCATTTGGGGGCGCCCTGGGATCTGTGCAAGGTTCCCATTTCCTAGGTGCGTTAATGGCGCCGCCTAATAAATGTATGGCGCATGGTCTTCCGTCGTTTGGTTTTCCCCATGTCATAAAGGCCGGCCCCTGGGGGAGGCTATAAGTACCCCCCCCCCCCTCTTTCTCGTAGTGGTTCAGATCAAAGCAAGGGTGGTCTGTTTGGCCCTTAAAGGTGTCTGCTTCGGCGGACGCCTGTCTCTTGATAATTTTTACCCCCGGTTGTGTCGGAGAGGTAGTTTCTTTGTCGCCCGGATCTTCTCTTGGATCTGATGGCCCTGATGTGGCGGCCAGATCCAGGGGGGATCCGGGCGAGAGGGACAATGACCGAACTTCGAAGGGTGAGCAGTTTGCAACAGGGGAGATGAAGGGCGTTCCGGGCCGGTTGTTTGCAACTGTGAAGGTTTCGTTGCTGGAGTCGGCTGGACTTTTGCAGTTGCATCAACTGGCTCGGAATGGTGCACTTCTTTCGACCTCTGGGTGTTGATCTACTTTCGACCGGGGTGCTTGCCGAGGGGGGCGTCTTGAAGCTTTGGGCCCCGGGTAGATGAGTCGTTCTCCGATTGGAGGCTGACTACTCTGCGTCCCAATAGGGCTCCAGGTTGAGGTGGTTTCTGTCTCACCCGGGAACAGTTCGGGTCTTCGGCCGATGACGCTGTAAGCCCCGAGCTGCTCACGGGTGAAAGGGGAACCGACCCAGTCTCGGAGCCCGGGGCGTCTGTCTGAGGACGGCGCCTTAAATCTTAAAAAATAAAAATGTTCCCTCCTCCGAATACTTCTTCCGTGCTGACCTCCTCGTCTGGCTGCCAGCCTGTCAATGGATGATGTCAGCATCGCACGTTTTGAGGATGTGGCGCGAATTCTTAGGCGGCAGTTGCATGTCAGATAGGTGAACAGTACTCGCAGAAATCGAGGAGTCGCTTTTATCTCCTATAAATATTCCCCCCCTCTCCCCTATCTGTCCACTCCTTTCTTTTTCAAAAAAAAAAAAATTTTCAACACTTCAACGCTCATCTTTGCATCTTGCTGTACCAGGCTCGCCCTTCCAAAGTAACCCCAGGTGAGTTGGCAAGTCTACTTAGTTTAGGCATAGATGGACAGGGCTCAGTCTGGCTCATCAGCGTCGACGTCTAGGGGGGAAGTGGAGCCTATCTCTGACTCGACGTCCTGGGAGGAGCCCGTACTCGAGGAGGAGTCAGTGTACGTTGATGAGTCTTCTGACACGGTTTCGTGGGAGGAACCGGTGGTTGAGGAGGAGGTACATGGTGCGAGGCTGTCGCGCTCTCGTCGTCCCTTCGTGGTGGAGAGCAGTGAGTCGGAGGAAGCGACTGATGGTTCGGACGACGTCCGCGTTTTGGAGTTGGCTACCGAGGGAGAGAGAGGCGAGGGCGGCATTGTAAGGAGATCCACGGTTCAGGGGGCAGGTCCGAGTTCCATGCTGATTGGTCGGGGGCCCTTATTCACTCCCTCGCCGGAGCGAACCGAGAAGAGGAAGAAGGCTCCGAGGAAGGTAGGGTTGGGGACTGGTGGTTCGAGCCAGGGGACAGGTTCGGCCGTGCAGCCGAAGCATTTCCGTCAATATCCTGACGACCTGTCCGACCAGGAGCTCTTTGGCGTGCAGGCCTCTTCGCCGAGTCGGACGAGAGTGTTGATGGACGCGATTCTGACCGTCTTGGATGGCGGGGAATTGGAGGTTTTGCAGTTGGCGTACCACATAGGTCCTAGTTACGAATTGATGCTGCCGAGCTCTACTCTTCGCCCAACCGATCCCCTGTCTGCTTGGTATTGTGTCTTCCCCGTGGATGCATTTATTTCTGGACTGAGGCTGCCGGTCCATCCGTTTGTTCGGGAAGTGTTGAACTGGGCCTCCTTGGCGCTGATGCAGTATGGGCCGAACTCTTGGAAGCAGATAATCAGTTTTGTACTGATGTGCGAGGAACAACGGGTACCCCTGCGCTTGAGCGTGTTCCGAGCGACGCTGATGATTAGTTCGGCGGCCGAGGGGGTTTACTATATCTCCCCCCGGAGCAGGAGGAAGGTTGTTCATAGCCACCCGGACTCTATCAAGGATTGGAAGAAAAAATATCTGGTGATCCGGAGTGAAGAGCCCTGGGACATTCCGACTCGATGGAACTACTCCAAGCCGAGTTATCCTGCGCCGGGGCAGGGGGATCTGACGGTCGAGGAGTGGGGGTTTTTCGAGCGTCTCCGTTTGTCCCCTAGTATTAATTGGACGAAGGTGACGGAGGTTCGCCTGGCGAGCGTTGGACTGAGCCCAGCTGTTCTCCGTATGTAGTTGTTTCTTTTCCCTCGATCCTTTCGTACATTCTTGCTCATTGCTCTTAATGGTTTTTTCTGTAGATATGGATGAGGCATCGATCCAAGCAAGGAGGCTCGCCATGAAGAAGGAAAATGCCGAGAAGAAGAAGGGGGAGGCGGCGAAGAGGCCGAGGGAGCCGCCCCTTGTTATCTCGGAGGTACCGCTCGAGCCGAGGGTTAAGAGGACTCGTTCGGAGACGGGCAAGGGGGGTGCCCCTTTGAGGGGTAAGGGCCCGGCGAGGGCAACCGATCTTGATAAGGGGAAAGGTCCCTTGGTAGGGGTCGAGGAGGAGGACCCGGTGGTGGAGTTGTTGCGGCAGCGGTGGGCGCCGGACTGGTCGGTTAGGATGGGCGACTGTCTGACCGAGGAAGCCCAGGCCGTAGAGGTGGTGGAGAAGCTGACAACGCCTCGTGATCTCCAGATGATGGAGAACGAGCCCGTGGAGGTGGCATTCACGCGCCTGGCGCAGGCCACCGTGTCGGTAAGCTTGTCGACCTCCTCCTTTCTGTTTGGTCTTGCCTCAGGAATTTTCTTCTTATCTGCGTCTTTCGGTTGCAGGCTTGTATGCAGGGAGCTAATGTGAAGAATCTCTACGAAGCGTCCCTGTTACAAGAGCGTGCTCGGGCGGACAAGAGCGGATGAGAGACGAAGGAGATGCGGATCGAGCTCGAGGGTTCGTGTCAGAGGGAGCAGCAGATGAAGCTGGAGCTCGAGGCCAAGGACACCGAGTGGGGGAAGAGGGTGGCCTCCTTGAAGAGGAAGTTTACCAAGGAGAAGGGGGAGTTGACAGCTGCGTTCGCCAATGAGAGGAAAGAGCTGACGGATGCGGGCCAGCGGATGGTGATAGCCGCCCAGGATGAGTGCTACGCGAAGGCGCTCAGTCACGTGAGGCATTTCTATCCGACCCTCGATCTGTCGAACTTCGAGTACGACATGGAGATTGATGGGACCCCGAAGATTCCTGCCGGAGAGGGGCTCGTTGACAACCCGGCCGTCGATCCTCCTGTGAGCCCGATCGACGCCGAGGAGGGAAATCGAGTTGTATAGTTTTGTCTTTCTTTCTTCTTTCCTCCTTTCGATTGTATTTGCCTCCCGCGGACTGGCCCCCGCCTTTTCGTGTATATATATAAAAAAGTAATTCGGACTTGCCAAGGGTTTTGACGCCGGTCGTTTCCGGATCTCCCCGCTTATGTGCTTCGAGTTGGCTCACTTCGTAGGTTGTGGCTTCCCTTCCCGAGGTGGGCCCCCGTCGTTCCGACGTGGCGTGCCGCTCGAGACGAGGGGAGTATTTCTGTAACGGCCTTTGCCCCGGTTGACAGTATATAAAGTGATGAAGGGGATGTGGCTCGGCCTTATTGTTTCGCGAGGAATCGGAGTGGGGCGAGGTGACGCCTTGGGGGTCGACCCCCTAACCGGGTCTTAGGTTGGGTCTGCCGAGGCGTTTGGAGTATGATACAACGAGATTTCCTTAGTATAAGATAGGGAGGGCCGCTAAAACGGTCCTATACAAAGGAAAGCTTTACAAAAGGTTTACTTCTAGCTAAGTTAAAGTCTAGGCTTGCTCTTTGCAGGAGTTCACAGGGTGCTAGGCGTCAAGGGGGAACCTCTCTGGCTCGACGGTAGGTCCGGGGGTAGGGCCGTCCTTCTTAGGTTTGAACATGACGGCGTTGAGGGGGAACATTCCTCTTCCGACGGTGGTCATGTAGCACGATCGCGCTGCTTCTTGGCTGCCTCGGACGACGCCGACCCCTTGTGGGGTGGAAAATTCGAGCTCCGGATGGTAGGCCGAAGGCACCGTTTGGAGGGAGCATAACCTGGATCGGCCGAGTATGGCGTTGTAAGCCGTCTTGGCGTTGGTCACCATGAAGTCCATAGGCTCGGTCCTCTTGGCGGGAGCCGATCCCGCGGTAACATCGGGGGGTGACAATCCCTTCTAGCACGACAGGGACGCCGTAGAACCCATGTAAGGTGTATCCGGCCGGTTGGAGCTTGCCTCTAGGCAACTTCAGTTTCTCGAAGGCTTTGAGGAAAAGAATGTTCACCGAGCTGCCATTGTCGACAAGGGTTCGGCGAACTTCACACTTAGCCATGCGGAGGCTAATGACGAGGGCGTCGTAGTGGGGGAGGCGAACGTCTTCGAGGTCCTCCCCTGAGAATGAGACTGGCGCGGTTTGTAGCTCGGGAGAGGGATCGCCTTGGACAGCATTCATCTCTCGGATGAAGGCTTTTCGGAAAGTATTTGATTCCCCTCCTATTAGCCCTCCATGGACTCAATGTAAGATAAATGGTGTGTCCGCGGCTCCCTCGGACTCGGGATCCCGACCCGGTATGCGGCTCGGAGGGGGGTTCGGGGGCGAGTGTATCCCGCTCCTAGTATCTCGTCGACCCTGCGGGACTTCTCGGGTGAATTCTCGGAGGTATCCTCTGGAGATGAGTTCCTCAATCTCGTCTTTCAGGGCCCGGCATTGATCTGTGTCGTGTCCATGGTCTTGGTGGAAGCGGCAGTAGAAGCGCTGATCTCGGTTCTTGCCGTTGTTAGGTCGGGGAGGTAGTCGAACAAGGCCTTTGTCTTCGATTTCTAGGAGGATGGCGGATACGTTGTGCGTCAAGGGAGTGTATCTCTCGAAGCGGGGGACCGGCGGGACCTTCTTCATGGCCCCCGGGTCCCTTGGAGTTTTCTTTGATGGTTCGACTTCTTCGGTCTTCCGCTTTCCCTTTCCGGTGGCATCCCTGGTATCTTTGGGGTTAAGGGCCTCTTCTGCCCTAATGTATTTCTCGACCCTACTGAGGAGGTCGGGGAAGTCGACGGGGGGTTTCTTCGCCAGAGAAGCCTTCAGCTGTCCGTGACGGACGTTGTGTCGGAATGCCGCTGAAGCGACGCCCGGGTCGAGGGAGGAGACCGACCTTGCCTCAGCGGTAAATCTCCGGACGAACACTCTGAGTGATTCCCCCTCTAACTGTTTGAGTCCGAGTAACGAGGCGCTGGTCCTTTCGGTCTTCCGGCTGGTGACGAAGTGGGCGAGAAAATTGCCCTCGAGTTGGTCGAAGGAGTAAACGGAGCCAGGGGCGAGCTTCGAGAACCACTCACGAGTAGGACCCCGAAGGGTGGCAGGGAAGGCTCGGCATAGCAGGGGATCCGAGGTGCTGTGAATCATCATGAGGGTTTTGAAACCCCCCATGTGATCAGCAGGATCTCCCTCGCCGTCGTAGGTCTCGAACTGAGGGGGTCAGAAATTCCTGGGTATTTCCGCTTGGAGGATGGGGGCGGAGAAGGGAGGACGGACAGGTCTGTACCCCTGAGTCGCTCTTTGGACGTCGTCCCCTATGTGATCGAGGCGATCCTCCATCCCTTGTAGGCGCCTTAGGAGAACGCCATCGTCCTCAGGCTGGATTATTGAAGGGCGGGACGCGCTGGCTTCGGCGTCCGACCCTGTTTGGGAATGGGGGTTTCTTCCCTGGGGGTCCGTCGGAGGGCTCCCAGAATTTCTCTCCGGAAGTCTTGGAACTCCTTGTGAATGACGGGGGCTCCCTCGACTTGGTTTGGTTGGTCCGAGGGTTGTCTTCCGACTCGGCTGAGCGCGGATCTTCGTACCTCGGGCGGCGGTCTCGGACGGTTCGGGACCGAGTTGGAAGCGGCCCTTCCCCTGCTGCGGGTAATCCTGCGGTTGAGGATTATTCCCCGGAGGTCGGGCTGGGCTGGCCGGCCGACGCTCCTTTGGGACTCCCGAGGGAGAGCCTTGTGTTTCGACGTGTGTGGCCTGGCTTTATCAGTGGGTGGGGGCGAGTCCCGTTGGTTGACGGAGGAAGCAGCCCCCTTGCCTTTGGAGGCCATGAGGGTTCGGCTGTCGAGGTCTTTTGAGGGTCTGGATCGGCTTCTGGAGCAGCTGTTTCCCACAGACGGCGCCAACCTGATGCTGTTTATTTCTGGGAGACGTGTGGATGCACCAGGTGTGAGTTCGGACTCAATTTGTATTGAAGGAGAATGCCGCTCGTCTGCCGACCTTCGGTTGACCTTCTGGGACCTACGATGAGCTCGGAAAGGTGTTGAAGGCTGGGCTCGGATCGGAAGGGTCGGATCCGAGGTCTTGTGTACCTGCAGACGGTCCTGAAACACTGGGGTTTATCCCGGCGGTGGACCCTCCGACGCTCTAGTCAGTCTCTGTGAGAGAGTAGCAATAACTAGGTATATTTAAGTGGCAAAAGATTGATTACCTCAAAAGGTGGGTGTGGGTCTAGTATTTATAGAGAATCCCAACCGGGTTTGGTTCCACTTGGGGGCCGGGTCTGGATCCGAAAGCCCGTGGGCCTGACGTGGCAGAAGGCCCAGGGGGTTTAGGGCGGACGTGGCAATACCAGGAGTGGTATAGGGCTGACGTGGCGAAATCCTTGGCGGTATTTGGAGTTGACGTGGCTGATCGTGGGTCTCCTGCGCTTCGGGGGGGAATCGGAGGGCCTAGGCTGCGCCAGGTCATCCTTCTGCTTCGCCGGAGAGGGGGGACGGCCTGTGGTACTGTCACGGGTCGGACTCCGAGGACTACCAAGGCTCGTCGGCACGAGGAGGCCAGTACTGTGAGGGCAAACAGGAGGTTCGGCGCCGACCCTGAAGTGGTTCGGGGCCGAGCTAGATAGCTATTTTTACCTTTTCGAGTGAGAATTGTATTGGGCCCTGGTTGGGCCTCAGGCCATTTTTACCCTATCACAACTGTCTATTTCCACAGTCGACTGGCAAGTATAAGAATTTGTTTTTCGTCGGCGGAACGGTCGACTATCTTCGTTCACAGTCGACTGAACCGAACTGACTGTTGTTTTTGATGTTTCAAAGTTTCGCAGAAAAGCCGACTGTCTACGTTCACAGTCGACTGCTGCTGTCCTGAATTTTGGTGTTTGAGCTTTCAAAGTATTAGTGGAACAGCCGACTGGTTCCTTGTCAACAGTCGACTGAACCGACTGTGATGTTTCGATATTCGCAGAACAGTCGACTGATACTGTCACCAGTCGACTGAACCGAACTGGTTTTTGGTTCCTGAGTTTGGATTTGATTTTGACAAATGAAAGTTAAATAAGTTTGAATACGAGATTTTATGATTATTAATATTTGATTGAGTTTATTTTGAAATGCACACCAGGATATGAATGGTGAAATTGATAAAGATATCGAATTGAATTGTTCTCGTGTTATGAGATTATAAAAGAAATGTTTTGAGAAAGAGTTTGTGAACAAAAGAAATGAAAATGATTATTTGAGATTAATTATGAAATATTGTTGATCTCTAGAAAGAGATAGTTGTTGGAATCTAGAGGCTAGGCGAGACCCTAGTGACCGGCAGTTTTATTTATAATTTTGAGAGCTAACCATTGAGGGTTGAGCGTCTCTTGAGAAGTAGCCAGGTAGGCTGACTGTCTCTGTTGTTTTGATTTAAGTTCGGTAAGGTAAGCTAGCTCTAGGTTGTGATGATTTTCTTTTAAAACAAACATTGTAAGGATGTAATGAAAGTAAGAGAAAAACATGAGTATGAGGGTCATTGGATGGGTGTTGTGAGGGTATGCACAGGCTGTCTTCACGATGCGTCGTGATATGACGTGGATACTACTCCACAGTACCATCCCGGTAGCAATGCTTGTGGGATGTTTGGTGGCTGCAAGAGGATCGTGTGCCATGAAGGAGGTTGAATTACCGCAGAATGCATGCTTGATGAGTCAAGATATGGCGCGGGATTCCCCTCCAGGTTTTCTGTACACGTGCTTGTAATCATAAAACATCTATGATACTTACCGAAATTACAGAGAGATACATAGTGAAGATGTAATGAAAGTGAGAGAAAAATACAAGTATGAGAATTAGAGTTTACGGTGCGGGGGTGAGCCACAGAATGCATGCTTGATGAGTCAAGACATGGCGTGGGCACTACTCAGTAATGATCGGAATTTAGCCATGCTTGTGGGATGTTTGGTAACTGCAAGAGGATCGTGTGCCATGAAGGAGGCTGAATTGCCACAGAATGCATGCTTGATGAGTCAAGACATAGCGTGGGATTCCCCTCCAGGTTTTCTGTACACGAGCTTGTACTCATAGATCATCTAGGATACTTACCGTAGTTACAGTAGTAGATTAAGTCATGGCGAGGGATTGAACCCTACAAGATGAAGAACGATTAAGAGGCTTGCCCTCGGACCTATGTAGTATGGGATGCATAGAATCCGAACAAGTGTGCATTAGTGTCATGTAATATAAATAATTGCATCAAGGACTAAGTGCACCGCACAACACGACATCAACACGATAGTCCCTTTGTAACTTTGTTTGTGATCAAGTTTGTGTTTACTAAAGTATTTAAGAATCGTTATACTGTTTCCGGCATAGAGAGGATGGCCGTGTATAATATTTCGTTAGTTGTAAGCAACTGTCGCGCCCACAGTTTTATATGCAGGAATTGGAGTTACATGAAGATATAAAGATGAATTGATGCTGTTGATTACTTAAATGTTAAAGTTGTAACAATTGTACATTCATTATCGTTGTATTTTATTAATTCCGCTCCGTATTGATGTAAAAGACTCTGATGTAATTATTGTTGAAATAAAAGTTTTAAATTCCTTGTAAAATTATACGAAAGAAGTGTAAAGATCCTGTGGAAATCTCGAATTCAGTTGTTTTTGGAATTCGAGGTGTTACATTTATATTGTTGGATTATTTCATTATTATTGGAATTTATCTTTGATTCATGTGGTTATATTTCTTACGTGGTTATACTTTGTTTTTCATATTGCTAAGTTAGTCTGGTACAGCTTATGGATGGTGTTTGCATCATTCGATGGACCTACGTTACGTACTCGTGTTCCGTATTTTGGAAAGCGGGGCGTGACAATTCCTCAAAGGCTGTAAAATTCAATCTTCGGGAGTGGGGGACATATGATATGAGTAAAAATAGAACCAAATCGGACACGGATCTTAAAGCTTTTAGGGTTAGAACGGTAAATTTCACGAGAAACGGGTCTATGAAGAAAAAAATGGGCATCTCTCAAATCTAATAACCCAAAATGGATATGTCTTACTGGATTATCATAATCGTCCAATATAAATGAGTCCATATTATTTAAATATATAATTTAAACTCATGACTATCCATAAAAGACGGTTCAAAAATCATATATGTTATCATGAAAAGATTTGGTCAATCTCACAATAAGGAACTGACCAGAAACTTCAAAGCAAAAATCCCAAAAGAATAAAATCTACACCAAGAATTCTGGTACATATATATTCAACTACGTATCTTTAGATAGAAATTTTTTTTGATGAAACGGATAGAGTTTTAGATAGAAATTAAGAATAAGAAAAATCACATAGAAACAATAAGCAACTATCACCATTGTGCTAATGTGTGACAATAACAAATCCTCCAAGCAGGAACTTCACCTCGGAGGAATCCTTCTCAGCAGTCCTCGCCAACAGTGGCGGATGGCATGCACATGTATCCCAGTGAGCGGCGCGGCCGCTCACCCTGGATTTTGATTATACGATCAATTATTTTGATTATCAAGTCTAATTTTAAAGTCTCTTCTAAACCCGCTTCCCCTGTAATGAAACCCGCTCCTTTTGGACCTCGAAAATGCTTATTCTTAGAGATGATGCCTGCTTCTCTATTTGGGCCAACAGTCGAGATTTCTCCTTTATTCGGCCCAAAACTTGCAAACAGTTCTTCTTTCCCCCATAACAGATGGCTACCAAAACCCA
This sequence comes from Hemerocallis citrina, assembly GCA_017893485.1. Classification (NCBI taxonomy): domain Eukaryota; kingdom Viridiplantae; phylum Streptophyta; class Magnoliopsida; order Asparagales; family Asphodelaceae; genus Hemerocallis; species Hemerocallis citrina. The sequence continues at coordinate 82,982,822 of CM030368.1, forward strand.
AAAAAATAAAAAACTGGGTTGAAAAAGAAGTCCATACGGGATAGTCAATTTGGTACGGCATTCGTATTGGTAGAATGCGCGGTTGCACGCAAGTCGCATGTAAATTTGATAATAAATTAGGTTTATGATTGTTGTTGTTTGACTATTGATAATAAATTAGGGGTTTATAAATTAGGTTTCTTATGTTGTTGATTGACTGGATATTGATACTAAATTAGAGATTTATTTGATACAATTTTAATTTTAATTCAATTTTCAAACAGCAATGGAATTTTTTTAGTTCTTGTGATTTCGCTTCTGGTGGATAAAAATTCTGACTCCGCCACTGCTCGCCAATGAATCCATTCTTGTTGCGGTAGTATTAAGACTATACACATTAATAACAATATATGTCAATCAAATGAGCAGGTAGATTGCCATGCATAATTTTAGACGGACCGAATTACAATCCTCTAAGTATTTCTTTGAATATTATTTTGTAGTTGAGGTTGTTTAGACGCCAATTTTACACTCAACATCTTTTCTGGATTCATTCACTTAATCTGCATGGACTATATGGTTCCGCAACTGGCACCATGTATTTTAGGACTTTTTCCCCAAAATAGGTCACTTTTAAAAACTACTTTCTAAAGTAGATCACTTTCGAAACTAATTTTTAAAATAGACTACTCGCAGTTGCGAACTGCGGCCTGTTCTTCAATTGTGAGGCTTCTTTTAAAATTTATTTTTTCAAGGCCGCTGTTCCGAACTGCAGCCTTAGTTAATTTCATATTTGGACTAAAGAAACTTGAAGACTTAAACAAATTTATCTAAGTAAAATGGGGCTAAATATAGGCGTAGTTGTGAACTGCAGCCTAATTATAACAGAGGCCACAGTTCTATTATAATTTTTTTTCTTCTTCTAATATGCGGCCTCAATTATAATCATTTTCTTCTTCTAATAATTTTAAAATAAAAAAAATAACTTAGGCCGCAGTTGGGAACTGCGGCCTCTGTTACGTTTAAACCGCATTTCCCAACTGCAGCCTATATTCAGCAATTTTTTACTTAGAATTTTTTTTCTTCTAAGTCTCCAAGTCTCTCTAGCCCAAATATAAAATAAACTAAGACCGCAGTTTCCAACTGTAGCATCGAAAAAACATAATTTGGATAAATTGCGGCCTCACAATCAAAAAAGCCACAGTTTGCAACTACAAGTGGTCGAAATTAGTTTCGAAAATTGTCTATTTTGAGAATTAGTTTCAAAAGGTGGCCTATTTTAGTTAGTAGTATGCCATAGATCGGAGGGTAAATGAATGTCAATATGCTATCAAATAATATATTAGAGAATAATTGTCTTCATTAAGGTCATTCTTTCAACAGTTTCCAACTTCCTTTGTAAATTAGGTCATTCACATAAAGGCGCATGTGGTTTATGTATTAACATATACACTAGTCTATTCACTGATTTCTAACATTTTGGTGATAAACGAACTTTCCAAGGTCGTACAGGTTGCTTACAACAAAATGCAAGCTGAATAGTCACAAGAGAAATTTACACGTTTATATTCAAGTTTCCTTGCCAGCCAACTAATACAGCCCTACTCTTCCAATTTTGGACCGGTAATGGTGGGAAGAAAAAAAACATCACACCGTACTTGCGAAGTTTGAATAGGTCAATTGTCTTCGCATCTCTCTCTTAATCTGCATCAAAACATAAACCACACACCCATCTCCTGCCCTTGCAACTAAATCAAACCAACATCATCTAATGCTATATTTGCAGAAGTTACAACTAGGTATAGATGTCTTTTGTTTCCTTCACATTTGGAGTTCAACTAAAAACAATATCTTTGGATCCTTGCAATCACAACTCCAGCTGTAGATCCAACCACAGCAGTGGGTGTAGTTCAAATGATGCATTTTTTGGTTTCGGCCAATTTGGTGATAGTTCCATTTCCAACAATTATGGAAAAACAAAAAACAGGTGAGGCCCATGTCATCTCTCTTTTCCTTATGACACCAATCACTCTAACGTCACGCCATCTACTGTCTTAAGTTATACAACTACAACATATATATCAAACATTTGACACTCATTTCCCATTGTTGCAACTACAGCTAACCAAAATCCTGCAATACGAGCAAACTGCAGTAGTTAGAGCATCCGCAGTGGTTTGCTATTTATCCACTTTATACATTTTTTTGGCAAACGAATCGCTGCAGTCATTTACTATTTATGCATATTTTGACGATTTCGCAACAGTAGATAGTTATATATGAGAGCGGATATAAGAAATGTATATTATACAGGACGGATGTCCAACTAAAAAAAATTATTTTTTATTTCGTCAGACAGAACTAAACAATCCGTTGGATGTTTTTTTTAAAATTTCCGGGAAAAATTTTTGTTTTAAGCCAGAATCCCCTCGGACGGTGGATCCTGAAGATCCATCCGTAGAGAGGCCCACCTAATATTTTTTTAAACTAAAAATTGTTTTTAAATCTTAAAAAAAAATGTAAAAATTATTTAAAACTCGAAGATCCATCCTGTCATAAAAAAAAATTGTTTGCTATATTATAACATTTTACCACTTACAACATACTGCAACCTAAACTTCTCCTCAAACTACAATAAGGAACTATCTCCTCGAACTAATTGGACAAACAAACTAAACACAACGAAAAAAATACACAAACAATTGTAATCCTTAAAATTCATAATTTCCAAGCAACAACAAGTCAATCAAAAAAAAAAAGAACAAAGAAAAAAAAATCGAACTGAAATTAATTGTGTATGATTTTGCAAAATAAATTTGTTAAATTACAGACGAACGAATCACCGCCGCCCCACATCTCACCACTTATTCCAAAAATCCTTTTAACCACAAAGTAACACCTTTTCTATGATTCCCCAATCGGTAAAAATTTACCTCAAAAGTATCCACTAATTCTCTGATTTCGAAACCGAATCTTGAACAGGTTCAGATCCCTCTTCGATCGTGAGGGTATCGGCGACATCCTCGGCCATGGCCTTCTCGGCGGCGAGAATGGGCTCGTAGTAGTCGGCATGAGCATCCATACACTTCTTCAACACAGATGTTACCTGAAAGCATTTCTCGGCAATGTCTTCACCTCTCTCCTCCGCCTCTTCCACGCACTTCTCCCATGCGATGAAGCTCTCTTTGCAGCCGCCGCCTTTCATGAACAAGCAGAACCCGCACTCTTCCTCTTCCTCTCCTCCTTCTTTTGCTTCTTCATCGTTTGGTTGTTTGGGATCGGAGGAATCTAGTGTTAGGGGAGTTGGGGAATTGGGGGAATCTTGGTGGGATGCGGGGTTGGTGGTGGAATCTAGGGTTTGGGGAGTTGGAGGATTGAGGGGATTGGACTCCATGGCGGCTTGAATGGAAAGGAATGAGATTTGTCTCAATTCTTGAACCCCTTATAAACCCTAGTCTTTTTTTTTTTTTTTTGAAGAAAAGGTGGGATAATGCCACCCTGTTTCATTAATAAGTGATTAATAAATAACCCCGAAGCCTCTGGAAAGAAGTGCAGTACAGGAAATAAAACATAGCCCCCAACAAAATCCTGGGGGATGGGTTACATCATCCAGCCTAAAGGCGACCAAACACAAATACAACATACTAAGGCCTGATACAAAATAAGTAGAGGTGAGGTGGGTGTCCTCTCATCAGTCCAGAGTTGGCCCGATCTCTATCTCCTCATCGTCGAACTCCTCCACCTGGAAAACCCTTGCAATTCTCCCTCTTGCTCCTGAAGCAGCAGCTGTAGCCCAAAAAGAAATTAGATGCATGATATGAGTAAGATTACTAGAAATTGAATTACATGATGCACGGAAGTAAAAATTGTTCCTATCTAGCCATAACACCCATGTGGTTGCCGCAATGGCAATAAACCATGCATCTTTCATATCGTGACGGGATGAGGCAAATCTGGGCCCGACCCACAGTTCCTCATAGTCCCTTGGGTAGTCACTTGTTCCTAGTGCTCTCAGCACCTCTATCATGATGGCCTTGCTTCTGGTGCAGTGTAGAAACAGGTGATTCAAATCTTCTATGTGAACGTTGCAGAACCTGCAGTTGGTCGCAATGTGGGGTTGCCTCTTGGCAAGGTTTTCTCTAGTGAGTATGGCATTATTGAGCACAAGCCAGAGGAAGACTCTAATTTTCAGAGGTGTTTTGGTCTTCCAGAGAACTGCTGCCCAGCTGGGCCTGCATCCTCGGTAGTGAATTCAGTGATAAAGTGATCTAACCGAGAACACTCCTTTGTTCTCGAGACCCCATCGCATGTGATCTGGGCCCTGGGTACATATAACCCCGGACTGGACTATGTGCGTTTGTAGACCATGCAGTTGCTGTAGCACACTTGGAGAGAGAGTTCCTTGGAACGGCGGTCTCCAAGTCCCTCTTTTCCATGTTTCCGCCACCGAAATATTCGGTCGATTCGTGATAGCAAACAACTCTGGAAATTCTTCCTTAAGAGTATGAGGGCCGCACCACTTGTCCCACCAAAACCTGGTGGTTCGACCATTGCCGATCGAAGAGGAGGTGGCTGAGTTGAAAGGTCCACTGGCTTTAGCAACTCCTTTCCAGAAGCGGGGGGCTTTTGATCCAACGCGGAAGCCTAAGCTTCTAGTCCCTTTCCCACGGAGGTAGGGTTGGATAAAATCCTGCCATCCTTCTCCGCCGTGATGAAACACTTTCCACCACCACTTTCCCAGGAGTGCCAAGTTCATATCTCTGAGGTTAATGATTCCTAGCCCTCCGTGCCTCTTTTTCATGCAAGCGATATTCCACTTAATAAGGTGGTAGCCTCCCTTATTTGAGTCTGCACCTTTCCATAGGAATCTTTTCCTGATACGGTCAATCCTTTGTATCACCCACTTTGGGAGTTCAAAGAAGGACATGTAGTATATGGGCAGATTGGATAACACAGAGTTGATGAGTACCACTCTGCCCCCAAGGGAAAGTGACTTGCCTTTCCAACCGGACAGTCTGTCCTCCACCCTGTCAATAATAGGCAACCAGTCAGCTTTAGTGAGCCTTCCTGGGCGAAGCGGGAGCCCGAGATATTTGATTGGGAAGTCTTCTATCGCACAGTTGAGAATTATGGCATGCTCCCGAGTTTCAGCTTCTGAGAGTGAAATAGGAATCAGTGCACTCTTGTGGAAATTAATTCTGAGGCCCGACCAGGCCTCAAAGCAGTAAAGGACCCCTTTAAAGCAAATGGTTTCCGATCTGGACCCATTTCCAAAGATTAGGGTGTCGTCAGCATATTGAAGGATCGTGCATCCCTGATTAGCAGTGCTGCTGGCCACAGGGGATATCCACCATTTCCTTTGACAGTTTACTAGCATTCCTCTGAGCACATCCGCTACAATAGTGAATAGCAGTGGGGATAGCGGGTCCCCCTGACGGAGACCCTTCTTGCACGGGAACGACGGACCGGGTCTCCCATTCACTGAGATTGCCGTTTTGCTAGAATGCAAACATTGTTTGATCCAACTAATTCATTTGTCCCCAAAGCCTCTCCCCTTAAGAGCCTCTAGCAAGCAATCCCAGTCCACCGAGTCGTATGCCTTCTCAAAATCCAACTTGAGGAGGAAGTTCTTGGAGTTGCTCTTGTGGCAGTGGTGTATAACTTGTTCAGCAGTAGCCACGCAGTCTAGGATACATCTGCCCTTAATGAATCCCGTCTGTGTATTACTGATAAGACTGTCCATAATGCCACCCAAACGGATAGCTAAGACCTTAGTGATGATCTTAGCCGAGCAGTTAATCAGGCTAATTGGTCTAAAATCCCCAACGCATTTGGAGTCCTCCCGTTTGGGGATCAACACAACTTCTGCAAAGTTGAACATTCCCAACCTCAGGTTATTGTGAAAAAATTCCGCCATTACATCCATAAATTCACCCTTAATTTCTTCCCAGAACACTTGGAAGAACAACATAGGAAAACCATCTGGCCCGGGCGACTTGTCAGCTCCCATCTGGTCAATGGCCGTTTTGACCTCAATCTCCGTGAACGGCTCCTCCAAGGAGGAGGCACTATGACCTGGAGCAATCTGATACTCTAGCCAGAAGTCCTCATCCATAGGGATCCTAAAGTCATTCTTCTTCCCAAAGAGGCCCTTATAAAAGGACTGGAAGGTAGAGGAAATCACCTTATCATCCTGCGATGTTCCTGTATCTGTCTGAATAGATAGGATAAGATTGGATCTCCTTCTGGCACTAGCAACCCGATGGAAGTAGGCCGTATTCGCGTCTCCCTCTTTGAGCCACGAAATCCTGGACCTCTGTTGCCATTTGATCTCTTCCAGCCTATACAGATTGGCAATGTTATCACGGATTGCTAATAGCCTGTTTCGTTCTTCCTGCGAGAGGATTCTAGTCTCTTCCACTCTCTCAAGCTCATCAATTTCTTCCAGGTAGGACTCTTTATCACGCCAGATGTTCGAAAATCTAGACCGATTCCATCTACATAGCCTCCTTCTAAGTCTACGAATTTTCCCACACCATCGAGATGCCGCGTCCCGGCCAGCCAATGGGAGGGCCCAGTTCTCCATAACCATATGGTGGAAACCCTGGATTTCCAGCCAGGCCTTCTCAAATCTGAACTTCCTAGGTTTGCGGGATCCCCGAATCCCCACATCGAGAAGGATCGGGGTGTGATCTGAAGTTGGTCTAGGAATCGTTCTGGCCGATGCTAGGGGAAATAAGGCTTCCCAATCCATAGAAACTAGGATCCTGTCTAACTTGGCCATAACCGGATCCGCTTGCAGATTAGACCAAGTAAAAAGTCTATCATTGATAGGGATATCAATCAGTTCAAGTTCCGTGATAATTCTATTGAATTCCTCTCGGTGCCTGTCGCTAGCGCCTCTTCCCTTGTGCTCAAACGCAAATCTAGTAATGTTAAAATCCCCACCCACAATCCAAGGTCCCGACCAGCGTTGACGGATGTCGGCCAATTCTTGCCAGAAAGCCGCCCTGTCTGTGGCCACATTCGGCCCGTAGACAACAGTCACCGTCTGCATCCAATCATCGGAACGCCGCTTAAGTCGGGCAGTCAAGGAGAACGTACCACGGTACTCCTCTTCACAGGAAAGAAAATCAGAGTTATACCCTATAGCAATCCCCCCTGAGGCACCGGCAGAGGGGCGTAACACCCACTCCTTGATTCTGTTACCACCCACTCTTTTGAGTTTGAGCCCATGTTGGAGTTTGGTCTCCTGCAGTCCTACAATATCTGCCTTAGAATTGCTAATGACATCCCGTACCATACCCCTCTTACCCCTATCCCCAAACCCCCTCACATTCCAAAATAGTGTATTCATTGGGGGGAATTGACATGGGGGATCGTAATGGAAGGCGTAGGGCCAGCTACATCCTCGAGAATGCTAGTCGGCCCTGTGCCGACTCCAGAAGTGTAATCTACAGATGTCCTAACCCTTTGTGTTTCCCAACCCCGGATTTTATTGAGCAGTAAAGCGATACGTTCACTGTCCCAAACTTCTAACCCACACGTGATAGCTAGGCATATAACATCAGAGTCTGACATATAATTTAAAATGGAAGCTAAAAAACTTGTCGTACCTCCATTGTCGAATTTGGCGGCCTTCGCCGCAGCGGCAACCTCAAGATAGTCATCCAAGGACTCCACATGAGCTCTCTTGGCAGAATGCTGAACTCTGAAACCAACCGCTCCTCGGGACTGTCCCGAGCTAAATCCCGGAGCTGAGTCTGGGATTGTGGACAAGACAAGCTCCGGCGAAATCTCCCTCTGCGTGTTAGCAATGAACTCCGTATCCTCAGATTCGTCCTCAGAGAAAGAGAACTCTTCATCGAGATTGAGTCGGCCTTCTGGATCCTCATCACTGTCTGTGTGTAGGGACTGACCAATAAGATTGTCAATTTTCCCCACGGACCCCTCATTGGGCCCGTCACTTTTAGCTCCGATTATAATACTAGAGTTGGATATTGCGGTCCCCTCTTTGGGCCTGCTCGAGTCAACAGAAGTGCAAAACCCCGCGGCAGTAACAGGCAATTTGGACACCTCTTTGTGCCCATTATTGCCAATAGAAGGCCCATTAGTTGGCCCATCAGAAGTAGCAATCGGACCAGAATAATCCAAAGATACACCGCGGGACAACATACCGCGGGTATCGATCTGTGTGGACCTCGAGCGTAGAGACGCATCGGATTCCGAATCGCCATTACCAGGTGGCGCGATCTGATAGGGGGGGACACGGTGGGTGTCATCAGAGCCAGGTCTGCTAGAGTTGGCAACTCAACAGGCCGCTCTAGTACGCCACGTGTCCAAGCTTCATTGGTGGGGGTTTCGGTGGGGGCAGCTTGAAACCGGTGCAATATTTCTGGCGTGGGACTCGAAGCGTTATTACGCCTTCCCTCTACTTGTTCAGCGCATGCCATCTTTTTCTCTGCTTCAAAGCAGACTCTTCTTTTCTCTCCTTCTTTCCTTAACAAGCCACCATTACCAACCCCAACGTTTAGAGCCTTCTCATGGTTGCTCTTCCCGTTCTGGGCTGATAAACCTACCCTCGTCGTTTTCTTAAAAGTGACCTCTGGCTCTGGCTCTTTCTCTGTCTCTTTCCCAATACAAGCAGTTAGCTTTTTTCCCCCCATCTCCTCAGAAGCCTCCTTCGCTTGCGGTGGCTCTGATCTCTGACGCTCCTGCATCTCCACAGCTTCTTTTTCTTTTTCTTTAACTGGTGCATACCAGATCTTCTCTACCCACTCCTTTGTCGACAACTTACTGGTTTCTGTCGCCTTCCCCAATCCAGACACTTTGCTGCAGTCTGACGCTAGAGCCTGCTTTTGACTCGCTTTTGGGTGAGACGCCTGCACCGTTGACAGCGAGTCAGAGGGAGTTGTTGTAGCCTTGTCTCTAGTGGTTTTTGGACCGCAGTTGGAGGTGTTGGGATGTCCACTACGCCGGTGTTCACCAGAGTTCGGCAAGGGGGAGCGTCGGAGCGTCCCTACCCTCCTCATCTCGCGGCCTCTTTCCTTGCTCCTTGCCTCCATGATGAGAGCTCTATGCGCCCTTTCAATCTCATGTGCTCCGTCTATGGTCGTGTCCCTGTTTGGCGATACAACAAGACTATAGGGGCGCCCATCTCTGAGGGCGTTGGAGGGTTTGGGACCGGTGATGGCCTGGCTATCTTCTCCCGCACCTTGCTTGTCCAGAACAAAGCGGACAAGGTATGATTCATCATAAGAAAATACTTTGGCGAAGCGTGGCATCAGTGAAATGTCCACACTTCGTATCAGTACCTTTGCTGAAACCAAGTCAGAGCGACGGACTGTTTTAGCGTCGATCTCCACCACCGTTCCAAAGTTGGATATAACCTCTTGTATCGCCTCCTTCCGCCAAAAGTGGAGCGGCAAGTTGTGTATCCAAATCCAGAACAGCTCCCCTTGTGGTAACTCCGCTCCGAAGCTAGGGGACCACACCGAGAAGTCCACCCTGAAGTGGCCAAAATCCACCGTGTCCATCGCTGTAACTTCCCCCACCTTCTCAATCGATGGGAAAGATACAAGAAATTGCAGATGACAGAGCGTTTTAACCACCCATTCTCGATGTGCTTGCATCGGCCATCTGTCACACAGTGCTTGCAAGAGGTGAGTTTCGGATGGGCGCCCCTCTCTGACTTTGGCGATCGCACACCACTTTCTCAGCCACGATTCTTCATTCATGATGGTTTGGAGGCTTGCAGCTAGACGAATGACGGTGGGGCTATCAGGTGATCTCCCTCTATGCACTGTGTGCTCTTCGTCAGTATTGGATTCAAGTACATTGGTACATACATATGACAGGTGACCCCATTTCATACATTTTAGACAGCGTACTTCCTTAGTACAGTCTTTGCGGAAGTGACCAAGGTCGTCGCAGTTAAAACAGGGTACCGGCTTACGTTTGCCTCTCCGTTTACTTTTACCGGAGATGGTAGGTGGTGGGGGGGGTGGGGTAATGTTGTTGTTACGCTTAGAGTTCCTGGATACAATTTTCCATTACTCCTCAACCTCCTCGGTTGCTTCCACTTCCATGGAAACCGCGATTGGTGGGACCCCCTCTTGGGCCCGCACCACGCAGGACTTTAGTGGTGAGTTTGGGAGCATCTGAGTCGATGAGGCAGAGTGGGGAATTCGTGGGGAATTCATGGATGGGGGGTTGTGGGTGTTGGTGTGTGATTTCATAGGGGACCTCCTGTATGCAGCAGCCTGCCTTGGGGTTTGCTGAGAAACTCTCTTTTGCCTATAATGAGTCAAGTCACGACCATCGCGATGGTGTTGACGGTCCCGTAGGTGGTTACTCTTCCGCTCACTGCAGCCTAGAGGAGGACCCCCTCTGTGGGCCCCACCTCGTGCCGATGGTCTGTCCTGGCGGGGATGATGATGATCATAGATCCGTGGATGCTTGTGAGCATCCTTGGGAGGGTCGCGACTGAGTCCCTGAATCCCAACCTCCTCTCTAGGGCTAGAGCAGTTGGGTGCTATGGAATGGGGGGTCGCAGCATTGAGAGGCTTGGCGGTCGACTCCTTGACGGGGACATTTGTGGGGTTTAACTGGTTTGTGTGAAAGTGTGGGTGTGGTTTGATGATGTGTTCTTGCTGTGCGGGAAATGGGGTCACCGCCCGGAGCGACGGCGACTGTGGTATGACCTGCTGCTGGTGGAGCTCTTCCGCGCCAGAGTTTCGCATCAGCGCTCCTCCACACAGCTCCGCGAAGGTAAGTCTCATTTCTCACAAGCCGTATAGCAAAGCAAGGATGGGAGAAGGGGGATGAAGTCAGTAGAGGAGAGGGTTGTGGGTGGTTACAAATTAATGGTAGGGGGGGGAAAGAGAGACTAGGACACACTGCAAAATTGAGTTATGACAATTTTGTCCACAGGTGTTACGCAAATATATTTTGTATCGTTACGAGTAATATTGTAACGTATTTTAATATAAATATTCTCTACATGTTTTGTATTTCGATTCTTTTTTCAAATTCGATTATGTATTTGAATTTAAATTTCAAAATATTCTATTTTTACGTGTATTGCACGTGTTTTCAATGCAAGTGTCAATTACGTATATTCTACCGTTACGTGTAATATTATAAATTTTCTACGTATTTCAATTATTTATTTTTATAACTTGTTCGAATTCGTTTTATAAATTGAAACTCATTTTCTCCTATTTTGACTCAAATATAAATTTTATACGTGTGATACACGTGTTTTCTAGGCGCGTGTTGAATACATTGTTGTATATATAGAATTAATAAAATGTATTTTCGTATGTTGTATTTCGATTATTTATAAACATTTCGCCGTTGATCAATTCTATTTTCGTATTTGAATATTTATTTTTCGTGCGGCGCACGAGTTTGCAGTGCACGTGCTGGTTGTATTCTCTTTCAAAAATAAAATTTATGAAGTGTGTATCGGTTTATTTTATTGGTGCATGAAAAACTCTAATTATAATTAAATTAAACTATTTTAATTAAATATATATTATAACATATGCTTTTAATTTAAATTTAAAAAACTATTAATGAATTGTGTGCACACACGTAGCACGCACGTGCACGTGCTTTGTGCACACCAATGCTGGTCGGGAGATGAGTGATGGAGGGGTGAGTTAAGTGAGTAGGTAGTTAATAGATTAGTGGGTAATTAGTTAACCCCACTAATTAATTCCCATTATAGAGGGGGGGGGGGGGGGGGGGGGTGGGGACTTTTCATTCTTGCTGTTGGATTGTTTTTGGAGTCTCTTGCTTTGCTGTGGACTTTTGGGTCTTACTGTTGATGGCTTTCGGTAAATTTATTTTTTAGATTTTTGGAGTTCATTTGTTAGGAAGTAATTAAATTCTTCTAATATGTGGGTATTTTCTTCAACTTTCTAATGTAGTTTAATTAGTAGAATACTTGACATGTGTGAATTATTAGATGCATGATAACTTATGTAGATTGAATAATCATGTTTAGATTATTTGTTGTTGACTGGATAAGTGAAATTATGATATGTTGCTTTGGGGGCATTCTAAGGTTTTGTTTTGAGTCTTAGTTGCACTTCAAAAAATCGTAACTATTAAATTAGACGGAATCTAGAGCTAAAATTTTTATAGGAGCATCTCATATATGTCAAGAATATCTCCTTAAAATTTCATAATATTTGGATGTATTTTACTATTTTAATAAAATCCAAACTTAGGGCTGGCTAGCAGTTGACTAGTTGCTGGAAATTTGTACACATTTCGGGGTTTGATCATTTCAATATCTTAGATGAAGTATTTTGTCACGACCCAAATTTTCACCTTTTTTTTTCTTCGCCTACTTACTCAAATCTTCATTTCTATTTTATAACATTAATAGGGATTTTAATAAAAAAATTCGGCAGAGTCTCCCCTAAAATATTAGCCCTTTCGCAGTAATTCCTTACAGAATTCTGCATTTCAAAATTCACAGCACATCGCAGGCAATATAATTATAACCTCCCCAGGCCAAGCCAAGCAACAACACACAGGCAACATATATATAGGGCTCTGGGGGCAAATATCAACTTAACATTTAAGATACAAATTAAAAACAAAAAATTCATTTGAAAACATAATAGATTTTTAGAAAAATCATAGAAAAACCTTCAAAAGCCAACACATAGAACCCAATACTCCACAACGAGATGGGTACGAGTTTTATCATTCTTATCTCATCACTATATGTCAACATCTCCTACAGATACATACAGACTTTTCTAAAATACAATTAATTACCCGAATTCTATATTCTACCCCTATTTATATAAATCTCTTACTATTTGAAATTTAACATAATCTACTTTACAAGCTTGTCAATTCCCGAGAAAACCACACTACAACTACATATGTCACATGTCTCACCTTGCTGCCACTTGAATCCTGCAAAAGGGCGATCTAGGGGCATCCATCCTCTGGGAAAGACCCCTCTAACCCCCAAACACAACAGAGGTCAGCCATAACTAGTGTAAGTATAATCTACAAGGTTAGTGACGACGATAAATAATATAAAAGAAATTTAAAGAACATACTATCCGGGTGATAATTCAGTATAATTTAAACATGAAAGTATAATAAAAGAAAACTGGATATTATACAATAAATAATTTTCTAATCTTCAACCATTCTACCATATCAATATCTATCCAATCTACGATACTAAACCCAATCCATCATCTCAACATCTACTCAACCTACCTTGAAGTTGTGCCTCGGCTAGGGCTGCAATCGAGCCGAGCCGAGCCGAATACCTTCAGGCTCGAGCTCAGCTCGTTTACGAAACGAGCTCAATTTTGAGCTCGAGCTCTGTTCGAGCTGAGCTTTGACCGAGTTTGACCATATTCGAGCCGAATAGCTCGCGAGCTTAGCCTATAAAAAAAACCAAGCTCGAGCTCGGCTCGTTTACGAAACGAGCTTAGTTTTGAGCTCGAGGCTCAAGCTCGGTTTGAGCCGAGCTTTGACCGAGATCGAGCCGAATAGCTCGCGAATAGCTTAATTCGTTTGCAGCCCTAGCCTCAGCAGGTAGTTCCCACCATTTCCGTAGAAACAACATGCAAGTAGTTCCCCACCAATTTTTATTTACAGCTCATGGTACAACGTACTTTACTTTTTATATTTTCTCATCTTTCAGATAAAACTCAGTTTGCCTTTTTATTTTCATTTTATCTTATTACTCACTTTAATTCTCATTCTTATTTTATCATACACTTAACTTGATTTTCTTCACATCTCCTCACACAACTTACTTTTCTTTTCATTCATACACAGCATAACACATTCTCTTTCCTTATCATATTCATTCCTAAAACCAATTTCTTTATTTTTCATATTCATTTACATACATTCTCTTTACTTTTCATATTCATTCTCATTGCACAATTTCTTTACTTCTCGTATTCGTTCACATAACATACTTTCTTTACCTTTAATTTTTATTCTCATAATACATTTTCTTCACTTTTCATGTTTATTTACCTAACACCATTCAATCACTTTTTATATTCATTTTATAATATAACTCACTTCACTCTTCATTCTCATTTCATATTATAACTCATTTATAATATAATTCACTGTACTCTTCATTCTCATGTCATAATACACTTGCTTAAATTCTCGCACACTTTACTTTTCTTTTCATTCTTATCTCATAATATAACTTTCACTTTCATTCACAACTCATATTACAGCTATCACATCAATACCCCACCGATCCACCTTGGAGATTGTGCCTAGGCAGGTAGTTCCCACTATTTCTGCCGTAATAGTGAGCGAGTAGTTCCTGGACACAACTTCAAGGCATACCAACTTGTTTTATGTCATGTTCTTACTTTAATATCCATTCATGTCTCATATTACCGCTTACTTTATCTTTTTTATTCCTATATTGCATAACACATTTTCTTTGCTTCTCATATTCATCCCCATAACACAATTTCTTCACTTTTCATATTCATTACACAACACCATTTCTTCACTTTTCACTTTCATTCACATACATACTCTCTTTAATTTTCATATTTATTCTTATTACACAAGTTTCTTACTTCTCATATTCATTTACATAACATACTTTCTGTACTTGCTCATTCTCCTCTTATAATATAACTTATTTTACTTTGTATTTACACCTCATAACACAACTCCCTTTATTTTACACTTCTCTCCTTTATTCACACTTCATTCATTTTGCCGATATAGCTTTATAAGTATCACCATATAAATTCGACAACATAAACATGTATAGCTCCATTGATTACACATAAATATACACTTCATTAATATCATGCCGATGAATACACAACTCCATCCATATACGATGATTAGATTACTCCAACTTTATGGTTATATAACTATATTTATGCCTCAACTTTTATAACCATAACATTAACCATATAAGTATTGTCGTTTGTTACTGCTAAATTTGGTGTGGGGGTAAACAGACAGTATTTGTGGATTCTTGGGAAACTTGAATAGCAAACCTGAACCTGTTCTACCGGAGTTTGACCGCTGACTCCCGCCGTTCACCTGCAAAAAGTGCGAGACACCAGGGTTAATCCCGGCGACGCACCCTTCGACGCTCAAGTCAGTCATCAGGAATGCTTATGAAAGAGCGTAAATTGGCAAAAGATTGATTACCTCTTAATGGTGATGGATGGGGGGTATTTATAGTCGCCTTAGGGGATCAGATTAGGAATGTAATCCCTTTGATCAGATAAGGAATGTAATTCCTGTGATCAGATTAGGAATGTAATCCCTAATTTCCACTGAAAGGATAGATGTGAATCAGGGCCGTTGATTAGGACTAATCAGGAACCCTAATTCTATCCTGCTGGACCGGGTTCGCAGCGGGTCAAAATCCGTACCCGGTTGGAGATGGATCTGTTCGCGGATTACTGGGTCTTTAAGGAGGAGAACCAGTACCCACTTCGGACCCATTGGTAGGTGAAATTACCCTTTTACCCCTAGGCTTTAAGATTCGTTCCTGATTTGGACGGTTCCGATTTAACCCCATTTTTTAGCCACATCACGAGCCCCCCACTCCCGAAGACTGAGCTTGATCAGCCTTTGAGGAGTAGTTTTACTGTTTTAACGGCTGGCGGAGTTGTATCGGAGTCCAAATGGAAGGTTTCGAATCTTTGCAGGAGGCAGTATGGTGATTTTCTAGGTTAGTTGCGTGCTCTGAGTTGTTCTTGAACTCTTCTAGACATTTGGTGATTTTTATCTATTTTTTCGGAATATTTACTTAATTTTACGAAGTGTCGATTCGTCGTTCGGGGGTCTTAATAAATTGTCCTAGGCGATATTTACTTACTCGGGGGATCAAAAATATTTCCCCGACTTTATAATTATTTTCTAGGATTTTTAATTAATTTTCCCGAATTTTTAATCATTTTTTTCGCAATTTTTAAATAAATAAAACGATTTTAATAAATAAAATACCGAATTATGGCGTGGCGCAATCTGGACCGTTGATCCTGTGCGGGCGTGAATTTCTGAAAGATCGGATGGACAGAGTCGCTCGGCAGCAATTTCTCCGTTTTTGTGGGTCGGATGGGCATTTGCTCGGAATCTGAGCGAAGTGGCTCGGTTTTTCCCTGGCGCGAGTGGTTCGGATCGCTAGTCGCTCGACTCGGAATTCCGAACGATGTGGAGCGATCTGAGCCGTCGGATCTCAGCGCGGATCTCGAGGTAGGCTCGGTTCCCAAGAAAACGCTATCTTGTCGTTTAGTGGACGTGGCGTAATCTGGTCCGTCCATCATCTCAGGCGCGATTTTTGCAATGATCCAACGGTTGGAGACGCTCGGCAGCTTTTTTCTTCACCTTTGCGGGTCGGATTGGCACTTGCTCGGAATCCGAGCGAAGTGGCTCGGTAGCCGATCGTATAGCTCGGTGGCCGAACTGTTAGCTCGGTGGCTGATCATATAGCTCGGTGGCCGAACTGTTAGCTCGGGACAGAGCGTAAAGCTCGGCGGCCGAACTTGTTGGCTCGGATCGCCAGTCGCTTGGCTCGGACTGCCGAACATCGTGGAGCGATCTGAGCCGTCGGATCTTGGCACGAATCTCGAGGCGGGCACAGTTCCCAAAAAAACACTATCTTGTCGTGTAGTGGCGCTGGCACGATCTGAGCCGTCCAATCGAAATCTTACGCGAATTTTGAGGGGAAAGTCGTTTTTCTCCAATTCGTAGCTCGGATCGGCACTTGCTCAGAATCCGAGCTACCTTCTTGGTTGTTGAGGTCGGATCGCTTGTCGCTCGGATTTTGGTTTCGAGGGACGTGGGGTGATCGGGGCCGTTGGATGATGACACAGATCTCGAGGCTGGCTCAGTTCCCAAGAAAACACTATCTTGTCGTTTAGTGGCGTTGGCATGATCTGAGCCGTCTGATCGAAATCTTACGCGAATTTTGAGGGGAACGTTGTTTTTCTCCAATTCGTAGCTCGGATCGGCACTTGCTCGGAATCCGAGCTACCTTCTTGGTTGTTGAGGTCGGATCGCCTGTCGCCCAGATTTTGGTTTCGAGGGACGTGGGGTGATCGGGGCTGTTGGATGATGGCACAGATCTCGAGGCTGGCTCAGTTCCCAAGAAAACACTATCTTGTCGTTTAATGGCACTGGCATGATCTGAGCCGTCTGATCGAAATCTTACGCAAATTTTGAAGGGAAAGTCATTTTTCTCCAATTCATAGCTCGGATTGGCACTTGCTCAAAATCCGAGCTACCTTCTTGGTTGTTGAGGTCGGATCGCCTGTCGCTCCGATTTTGGTTTCGAGGGACGTGGGGCGATTAGGGCCGTTGGATGATGGCACAGATCTCGAGGCTGGCTCAGTTCCCAAGAAAACACTATCTTGTCGTTTAGTGGCGCTGGCATGATCTGAGACGTCTGATCGAAATCTTATGCGAATTTAGAGGGGAAAGTCGTTTTTCTCCAATTCGTAGCTCGGATTGGCACTTGCTCGGAATCCGAGCTATCCTCTTAGTGGTTGAGGTCGGATCGCCTGTCGCTTGGATTTTGGTTTCGAGGGACGTGGGGCGATCGGGGCCGTTGGATGATGGCACAGATCTCGAGGTTAGCTCAGTTCCCAAGAAAACACTATCTTGTCGTTTAGTAGCACTAGCATGATCTGAGCTGTCCGATCGAAATCTTACGCGAATTTTGAGGGGAAAGTCGTTTTTCTCCAATTCATAGCTCGGATTGGCACTTGCTCGGAATCCGAGCTATCCTCTTTGTTGTGGAGGTCGGATCGCCTATAGCTCGGATCTTGGTCCCGAGGCGCCGAGCTGTTTTACTTGGGTTGAAACGTCGCTTCCTTTGCCAACAGTTGCGGCTCTTTGTTACTTAGTCGTTTGGGCTTTTGTAACGCTTCAAGGGAGGCCCAAGAGTTGCGCCCTTACATTACAAAGCCCAAGAGGCGTCTCTTTTACTATAAGTTTTCACCCCCTCAACACTTAACCTCATTTCTCACTTTCACTTTCTCACTCTTGGTTTTACTTCTTAGCGGCGAAGTTTTTAGATCTTGGATGGTGCTGCTAGCTGTCGCGGCAAGGCGTTTTAAGCTCCGGTGATCTTTTCCGACCATACTAGTCACTTCAAGGTCAGTCTCTCTCCTCATTTTTATAAAATGGTTAAGTTTTCTTCCACGGACGAGACCCCCTCCTCGGACCTAGGCGACAGCCGAACGGTGAGGCCGAGCAAGGGTAATGGGAAGGAGGTCATCGAGCCGACCGAAGAAACAACGGTCAGGCCGAGTACAGATGAGGAGGTAGCCGAGCCTCTCCAGGAGGTAATGGTCAGAGCAAGCAAGGGCAAAGGGGGTGGTGACGATAATTGAGCGCCCGAAGACTGCAGGGGAGTTGGGTTGGCACCCGAGCGTCTTGTCTAGTGTTGGCGGTGTGCGGAGTTACTCTGGTGATTTGCTGGAGAAGGTGACGTAGGGCACCGCCAAGTCGATTGAGGAGAACGAGCCGAGGGAGACTTCCGAGGTAGATCATATTTCCTCGATCTTAACCGAGGCAGATTTGCATCGTATTCGGAGTGGGTTCCGGATCCCTGCGGAGTATGCTCTCCTTCTCCCCGGCCCTGGCGTCCGAGCGTGCATGTCTTCTTCGGCCGACGTTTGCATATTCCCTACCGATGCTCTGCACGTCGGTCTTCGGCTGCCATTGCACCCTTTCGTCATCGAAGTGCTGCAATGGTACGGCTTGAGCCCGGCCCAGTGGATGCCGAACACTTGGCGGCACGTGATGGCCTTCGCTCTTCAATGCCAAGAGGTCGGCGCGCAGCCCTTGATGTTCCTATTGCGAAGCATCTACCGACCCTGCCAGATGAACAAGAACGAGCAAAGGTACTATCTCTCGCCGAGGAAGGGCGTGAAGCTTATCGAGAACCCGGACTCGATCAAGCACTGGAAAGAGAAGTTTTTCCTCGTCCGGGCTCCTGAGCCGTGGGTCATCCCGACAGCGTGGCTGAAGGACAGGGTTCCGAAACGGGCAAAAAAGGAGCCCGTGCTCAGCAACGAGGAGGCAGAGATTGTAGAAAAGCTCCTCGGCCTTCTGACCCTCAACTACAAGGATATTACCGAGGAGGTCCTATTCCGAGGGGGTCTCAGTCCGATAGACCCTAGTACGCTTCTCTTTTTCTTTTCTTCGCTTTGTCTTTGAGTTTAAAAAATCTTCTAACCTTTTTTCACTCGGTCTTTGCAGAAACTCACGGCATAGACTACAAGGGTCTGATGGCCATGGCCCGGGCGGACTAAGGAGCAGGAGGCGCGGAAGAGAAAGTGGACCGTGTCCGGGCCCCAAGACGGCCGAGCGCCCAAGATCCCCTCGGTCTCTCCAACCATCGAGCGGCAGGTTGTCGAGGCTCCTCCAGTCGGGTTCGATCAAGGCCTTGTCGTGCTGTCTGCCCCACCTACCTCAGATGTGCCGACCCCAACGACGCGAACAGATGCTCCAGGGTCTTCGAGCGGAGCGTTCAACATTAGCGCGGCACTGGCTCTCGATGTCCCACCCCTCACTGCCGAGGCGGAGGCAATCCTGACCGAGGAGCACAAGCGCATCTTCGTCCCCAATTGGCGGGTGATGAAGGTCGATGGGTTCCTAGGGGACGGCAACATCTGCATGCAGGCGGTGAAGCACCTGCCGACCCCTAAAGACCGAGCGGCGCTCAAGGCGGGCGAAGTTGGTGACGCCGCGATGCAGATTGCTCGGAACACCATGTCGGTAAGTACTAGAGGACTTTCTTCAAAATTTTTCCAAGTTTTTGTGCTCGTGCTTAACTGTTTTTTGTATGGCTTGTAGACCCTCTGCCACTTCAATTACTTGCTCGAGGAGTTCGCGAGCAAGGAAAAGGAGATGACTGTTCTGAACGATCGGGAACGGTCGGAGCGGTCTAAGGCGGTAAAACAGCTGGAGGCCGAGCAGGTGCACTCCGCTTCACTCGAGGCCGAAGTTGCCGACCTAAGGGCTAAGCTCGCCGAGGTGCTGAGGAGCTCGGCCGCCGAGGCTTCCAAGGTCGAGACCATGGAAAAGGAGACAGCTCGACTCGAAGGGGAGCTGTCTAAGGCCCTGAAGGCATCGGAGGAGGCCCTGAGCGATCATGCGTCGAAGGTGGCGGCTGCGGAGCGGCGGTTCGGGACGAGGCCGAGGCTCACATGTTGACCAACATGGAGGAGGCGTACGGCCGAGCGCTGAAGCATATTGCCGCTCGGAATCCCGGATTTGACGTCTCGTCCTACTACTTCGACGACCCCGTAGAAGGTGAGGAAGCGCTGCCCCTGGCCGAGCTCGCTCCTAGGCAGGAGGTCGAAGACACCGAAGACGGGGGGGGTGCCGAGGGTGCGATTGTACCCGTGCCAAACGATGATGAGGTCGACCCCTGACTTTGTCGCCTCTTCTCATTTTCTTGTTCTCCTCCTTTTTTTTTTGTAACGCCTAACTGCGGACTGGCCACCACTTTTTGTAAATCTTGGACTTTTAATGAAACGGTTTCCTTCTTGGTGTTTTGGCTGAATATTTCAAAATTTCGGAAAGTATTCAACTCTTTTTGCTCGGATTGTGTCCTTAAGTATTGAAGACTTCTTTTGATATTCCTCCACTTTTTAGGTCGAGTTGGGTCCGATTACTGAGGTTTCCCACCTTCGTACTGAGCTGAAGAAAACGAAGCGGGCTCTTTCTCGCAGTTGGGATAAGTCGTTTTATGACTTCTTGAAATTGGAGGACATCAAAGCAACTGCAAGAGGGTATTTTCGCGAGTTGAGACAACTGCAGAAGCAACCTCGAGAGACTCGTCTCGAAGGCGAGATAGAGTTGCTCGTAAGGAGCTCTTCGATGTCGACCAAAGGAATAGTGAACTACTGGCGGAGGTTCGTCATTTGGAGGTAACGGTGAAAGAACATTCGGCGGAAGAAGAGGAGTTAGCTTCGAGGGTGGGGAAGTTAATGTCTGAGCGCGATGAGTTAACGGTAAGAATTGACAAACTGAGGAGGATTACAATCGACAGGGGTATCGAAGTGACTCATTTTCGTCGTATTGTGGTCGATAGCACTAACGTCGCAGGCTCGTCTAAACTTTCCCGTTTCAAAGTATCGGCGGAGGGCGATATTCTGAGAGATAGGATCGTCGAGCTAGAGGAGGAGATTGCAATGCTGAAACCTCAGCCCGTAAGGATCAATGTTCGCAGTACGTCGTGTACTCGCGAAGAGAGCGAAAGAGGAATCTCGTTCTACGAACTTGTGACTCGTTCGCCTGCCATTAGGCGGAGCCCAGCTGACGCTCAGAATGGTGTAGCTATTTCAGCCTAGTGGTGCCTCGGTTGGGGCCACAGCCAGAATCAGCGGCGAAGGTGGGTCTCGCTTCGCTGGTTTAGAGTCGAGCTCAGAGGTAAGGCAACACCGCCCTCGTGTGTCTCTGAACCGAAGCGTTCCCCTTCCAAAGAAGCGCTAAACAAGTTGTATTATGCTCTTCAAGTTATTGTAAAACTCTGTTGTAGTGTCAGCCTTGTGTGAGCTCTTAATTTAAAAAAGTTTGTTTTGCTTCTGCTGTTCGAATGCTGCGTTGGCTGGTATTAGTTTAAGTATAACTCCTCCAACTTTTGACCACTACTCAAAATCAGAAGTAAATCTTCCTTCTTATGGGCAAACCACTTTTGGCTTGCTTAATAGCGAGAGAAGTGGAGTCGAGCCAGGTGTTGGACTCCGAACTCGTCGCTAGAGTCTGTTCAACGGTTGTGGGAGCAATCCCGAATGGCGAACCACTTCTAGCTCGCTTAAGAGCGAGCTTGCGAAGCAGAATCGAACCAAGTGTTGGACTTCGAACTCGTCGTTAGAGTTTGTTCAACGGTTGTGGGAGCAATTCCGAATGGCGAACCCCTTCTAGTCTGCTTAAGAGCAAGCTTGCAAAGAGGAGTCGAGCCAAGTGTTGGACTCCGAACTCGTCGTTAGAGTATGTTCAACAGGTTGTAGGAGCAATTCCGAATGGCGAACCCCTTCTAGCCCGCTTAAGAGCGAGCTTGCGAAGAGGAGTCGAGCCAAGTGTTGGACTCCGAACTCGTCGTTAGAGTTTGTTCAACGGTTGTGGGAGCAATTCTGTAATGCCCCGATTTTCATTTATGAAAATTACTTTTTTATTTTGTACGTAGTGTGCACATGCAGTTTTCGTAATATGAAATCTTATAATTATTTTCTTTATGATGAGTATATGCATATGTATGTATATATGTTCTTTAAATTATTTTCAAATAAACACAAGCCCAAAAATCTAATTTATTTATTTTGTAAAAACTAATATTTTGGCCCATCAATTTAAGCCCATGAATTAATTTTTTTAATAACAACTTGTGAGGTAACATCTTTTAAAAGATTATTTTTTTATAATGTATAATGTAGAAGTTTTTGTATGGAGACTAGAATAGCACATGCATGCAACATGGTGTGCGTTGCACACTATTTTCCTTGGCCGATTTTGGGGAAGTGGAGTTAGTGTATGGGTGGTTACTTAGTTGTGGGTAGTTACTACAACTCCTACTCTCATCCTAGCCCTCCATCTTATAACCATCTACTAAATTCTAGCCCTCCATCTCACCCAAAATTGTGTATAAATACCCCCTCACTTACTTGTTTTCTACACAAAATTTCATTGTAAGAAGAGAGTTATATTTTTTAAGAGAGTTGAGAGTGAGTGCTTTTGGAGGCCGGCCATCACTTCAGAGGGAGCTTCAGTGTGGAGCAAGGAGCAAGGAGTCGTGCATCGCATTAAGAAGCTTTACGGGATTCGTTTATTTCGTCAACAAGGTAGGTGTTTCTCAGGACTTCTAATATAGAGATCATGCTAGGGCTAATACTGATTGTTACCATATTTGTGAAAGGTGGGTGTTTCTCATGACTTCTAAGATAGAACTCATGTTAAGATTGAGATTGAATTGTGTATGTATTTATAAACTGAAGTGATAAGATGATTGCTAAATTAATACTGTACGAACTGTTGAAAATACGAATGAATGAAAAAGAACTAATGATAATTAGAGAACTGGAAATGACCGGTACAATCGACCGATCAAGTGAGCAGTCGACTGGTACACTGAAATAAAATATGTATAGTTCAGAATTCCATGAAACGATGTATTTAATATGAATTGTTAACTTGATTTTCTAGCATTCTAAATTAGAATAATATTCATCTTCGTAGATAAATGATGAGTAACGAAAAAATGTATGCTTAGTATCTCATTGGAGAAAAGAAAATATTAGTATGTGAAATTTACTTTTAATCATAAACTATGTTATGATGATGGTGAATAGATAAGAATCACATGTTTATGTTGGCCTTTGAACGTACTGTAATTGAATAAAATGCTGTGTGCTAAATGAAGAGCAGAAGGGAGAGATGACCCCTTAATTTGAAAATTTATCCCTGTTCAGTCGACCGAATGTATGTAACAGTCGACCGTACTGAACTTGAAAAGTTGTATAATCGAATTCTGTGGAACAGCCGACTGGTTTGATTGACAGTCGACTGCCCGTAAATGATATTTAGGTTTCGAACGCTGCGGAACAGCCGACTGGCAATGTGTAGCAGTCGACTCTTCCGAGCGGTTATTGAAGAACTTTCTTCGACTGAACAAGTCGACTGGATAAGCTCTAAGTCGATTGTCCAGATCACTTTTGATATCTCAGAAGTTCTATGAATTGCTTTTATGGTAAAGATTATGAATCTTATGTTGAATGATTATTGGTTGTGACAATTTAAGTAAACTCTATTTGTCTTTACATGAATTTATACCTGAAATGAAGCGAATCATTTATTTTAATTTATGAAAGATGTACGAATGTGAAAGTTATGGACATGGAAAAGGAAAATCTATTGAGATTATGAAAATGAACTCATGAGCTGGTAACGCTCAATTTTGGTAATTGTGAATTGATATTGAAACAAAAGAGTAGCTAAGTCTCCCACTGGCAATTGGAAATAAATGAAATGAAATTTGAAAAGAAAGACCAAGGTTGGTCGTGTTGAATGAATGATTAAGTCCGGTATAGTGGAGAGGTTAACTCTAGAGCTTTGATTTTGTACATGATTCTAATAAAATAAGGACTAGATCCATAGTGAAGATGTGATGAAAGTAAGAGAAAAACATTGAGTATGAGGGCCATTGGATTGGCGGCGAGAGCGTATCCCAGGATGTCCCATGATGAGTCATGATAGGGCGTGGATACTGCTCCAGAGTACCGTCCCGGTGGCGACTTTCGTGGGGTGTTGGACGACTGCGGGTGGTGTCATGTCTATGGTAGGAGCTGAATTACCACAGGATGCCTGCATGATGAGTCATGTGTCAGTGCGTTGGGATTCCCTCCAGGGCGCCTAGACATGAGTTCGTATGTCGGAAAACATCTAGGATACTTACCGTGATTACTGTAGTAGATTAAGTCATGACGAGGGATTGAACCCTACAAGATGAAGAATGATTAAGGGCTTGCCCTCGGACCTATGTAGTATGGGATGCATAGAATCCGAACAAGTGCGCATTAGTATCATATAATATAAATAATTGCATTAAGGACTAAGTGCACAATCACAACACGACATCAATAGGGTATTTTCTTTAATTTGATATGTGAACAAGTTTGTGATGTGTTAAGAAATGAGAATCGTTATACTGTTTCTGGCATAGAGAGGATGACCATGTATAATTTTTGTCGATTGAATAAACTGATGTGCCCACAGTTTTGTATGCAGGATAAATGGCTTGATAAAATTGAAAGGAGAACTGATGCTTACAAATTATTCATGGTTGATGTACATTTATTTGAATGATGTAAATTGCTTCTGCTGTCATTACATGTAAATTATTGTGTTATATACTTCCGCTGTAAAATGTAAAGTGTAAAATCTCATGTAACTCTGATGTAAAATGGAAAGTTTTCAATTTCTTGTAAAATTGTACCGAATGAGACGAAAAGATCCTGTGAAAATCTCGAATTCAGTTGTATTTGGAATTCGGGGTGTTACAAATTCCGAATGGCGAACCCCTTCTATCTCGCTTAAGAGCGAGCTTGCGAAGAGGAGTCGAGCCAAGTGTTGGACTCCGAACTCGTCGTTAGAGTTTGTTCAACGGTTGTGGGAGCAATTCCAAATAGCAAACCCCTTCTAGCTCGCTTAAGAGCGAGTTTAAGAAGAGGAGTCGAGCCAAGTGTTGGACTCCGAACTCGTTGTTAGGGTGAAGAGTAAAAGCAGAGAGGTACAAGCAATTTTACAAGTAAAATATGAAAAAACTTTCTTTATTGATAACTAATAGTTAGCTGCTTCTAAGTTGCGAGTCGTTATTACATAAGAGAAATAAAGGAAAAAATACAACTAAAAGGAGAGGAACGGTTCGACATCCCAGAATACTTAGAGAGGCGTTAATGCTCTCTCTTGGTATTTCAAAAGATTGTCGGCATTCCAAGTCCTGGGGATCTCTCTGCCTTCGAGGTCTTCCAGACGATATGTCCCGGGCCAAACTACTTTGGTGATCTTGTAGGGTCCCTCCCAATTTGGAGCTAGTTTACTCTTCTGACCAGGAAAAGAGATTGCTAACTTTCTGAGGACCAAGTCCCCTTCTTTGTGGTCGGTAGGACGGATTCTCTTATTGTACGCCAACTCGATCCTCCTCCGATAACCCTGTTGGCAGATTGACGCTCTTTCCCGTAGCTCGTCGACCAAGTCTAAGTTTGCCCGAAGTTCTCTGGCATTCTGTTCTTCTTCGTAGGCAAGAAGGCGAGGAGAAGGTATGCCGACTTCCAATGGGATCATAGCCTCGGACCCATACGTGAGGTTGAATGGCGACTCTCCTGTGGGGGTCCATTTCGTGGTGTGGTAGTTCCACAGCACGTTAGGGAGCTGATCGACCCATAAGCCTTTAGAGCACTTATTCAGCCTTTTCTTAATACCAGAGAGGATTTGTCGGTTAGCATTCTCCACTTGACCATTCGACTGTGAATGGGAGACGGAGGAGAAACGTTGTTGGATGGCGAGGTCTTCACATAGAGCTCGAAAGGCAGCCCTGGTAAACTGAGTTCCGTTGTCTGTTATGAGGACTCGAGGGACACCGAATCGGCAGATAACGTTCTTCCAGAAGAACTGAAGTACTTTGTTCTCGGTGATTGTGGCCAAGGGCTTGGCCTCTATCCACTTCGAGAAGTAGTCGATTGCCACGACTAAGAATTTGAGCTGGCCGGGAGCTGGTGGGAATGTCCCTAGTAAATCCATCCCCCACATTGCGAAAGGGATAGGACTTGATAGGGAGGTGAGTGGAGCTTGTGGGAGGCGACGGACGTTGGAGTACTTCTGACAAGAGCTGCATTGCCGAACGTGCAGTTCGGCGTCTTGTAGGAGAGTGGGCCAGAAATATCCATAATTCAACACCTTCCTGGCTAGGGATCTGTACCCTGAATGTGCCCCGCCGATGCCCTCGTGGAGCTCTTGCAAGGCGTAATCGGCTTGTTCCGAGGAGAGGCATCTCAAATAAGGCCTGTCGTCCACTTTTGTGAAGGAGCGCTTGTATAGGATGCCTTCGATAAGTGTGTACCGCTCTGCTCGGGTTCTCACTCGGCGAGCTTCTTTACGGTCTTTGGGGAGGAGCCCATCCCTTAGGAATTCTACCAGGAGTTTCATCCAATCATCTTGAAGCAAGACAGGTAGCGACTCCATCGAGTCGGAAGTTTCATCTTCTATACTTGGCTTCAGGAGCACCTCGATCAAGACGGTCTGCTCGAGACCTTAGAGGGAGGAGGAGGCTAGTTTGGAGAGGGAATCGGCTTGGGAATTCTCTTCTCGGGGGATTCGCTGATGAGAGCTTCTTCAAATAGGGCCATGAGATTCCTGACCTTGGCTAGGTACTTAGCCATTCGGTCATCTCGTGCCTCGTACTCGCCTAGGACATGATTTACGACCAGCTGAGAGTCGCTAAAGATCCGGAGGTGCTGCGCCCCTGCCTTGCGAGCCATTCCGAGGCCGGCTATGAGTGCTTCATATTCTGCTTCATTGTTAGAGGCCTTGAAGTTGATGCAGAGGGAGTATTAGAGGACGAAATCATCTGGGCCGGCCAGAATGACCCCGACGCAGCTTCCCTCGTTACAAGAGGATCCATCTACGTAAACCGACCAGACAGGCGGTCCCTTCATTGCTTGGCTGACCTCGGGGATGGTACTCTCGACGATGAATTCAGCTAAGGCCTGAGCCTTGATTGCGGTCCGAGGCTGGTACGATATGTCGTGTTGGCTCAGCTCGATAGACCACTTCATGAGGCAACCTGAGGTCTCTGGCTTATGGAGAACTTGTTTCAGCGGTTGGTCGGTAAGAACGACCACCGAATGGGACTGGAAATATGGGCGAAGCTTTCTTGCGGCCATGACTAAGGCGTATGCCATCTTCTCTATCCTCGGGTAGCGGAGCTCGGCATCCCGAAGTACCTTGCTTACGTAATAGATGGGCTTTTGAGTCTTATCTTCTTCCCTTACGAGGACGATGCTGAGGGTCTGCTCAGAGGTGGCTAAGTAGAGGTAGAGAGTTTCCCCGGGAATAGGTTTGCTGAGGAGAGGAGGATTGACTAGGTAAGCCTTCAGCTGATTGAATGAGTCTTGTTGCTGCTGACCCCACTTGAAGCCTTTAGCCCCCCTGAGAGCCTTGAAGAAGGGAAGACACTTCTCCCCTGACTTGGAAAGGAAGCGCCCTATGGCTGCCAGGCGACCCGTTAGCTTCTGAACCTCTTTAACATTCTTCGGGGGAGCCATGTCTAATATGGCTTTGATCTTCTCGGGGTTGGCCTCGATTCCTCTTTGGCTGACCATGAAGTCTAGGAATTTCCTCGATGAGACTCCGAACTGCACATTTGTTCGGATTGAGCCTCATATCGTGTTTCCTGAGTACGTCGAACGCCTCTTGCAGATCGGCCACATGATCGGCCCCGTGGATGCTCTTCACAAGCATATCATCAACATATACCTCCATATTTCGGCCGATCTGTGCTTGAAAAACCTTGTTGACGAGGCGTTGATAAGTGGCACCTGCATTCTTCAAACCGAAAGGCATTATCCTGTAGCAGTAGAGGCCCTGATCGGTTACGAAGGAGGTCTTCGGGATATCCGGAGGAAACATACGAATCTGATTGTAGCCTGAGAAGGCGTCCATGAAGCTGAGGAGTTCATGGCCCGAAGTGGCGTCAATCAAAGTATCAATACTTGGAAGAGGGAATGGATCTTTGGGGCATGCCTGGTTGAGGTCGGTAAAGTCGATACAAATCCTCTAGGTCCCATTGGACTTCTTCACCATTACTACATTCGAGAGCCATTCGGGATAATTTACCCTTTTTGTATGAACTAAGCCTTCAAGAGTTTGTCCACCTCCTTTTTTATAGCTAGCTGGCACTCGGGAGCGAACTTGCGCCTCTTCTACTGGACCTGGTTTGGACCCCGGAGCGACGCTGAGGTGGTGGACTAAAAGCTCTTTTGAAATTCAGGGCTTGTCTGCGGCCGACCAAGCAAAGTGGTCGCGGTTCCTACGGATGCACTGGACTATGTCAGAGCATATGACAGATGGGAGGGTCTTTCTGACAAAGAACTTTCGGGTCGGATCCTGCTCAGAGAAGAGCACTTCCTCCAATTCATCCACCAGCTCGGACGTTGGTCGGACAACATCTTGGAGGATTTCAAGAGTTTCGAGGGAGAGGACTAGACCCATAGTAGAGGTCATGTAGCATCTGCAGGCCGTTTCCTGATTGCCTTTTACTTCCCCTACTCCTGCCCGGGTGGGAAATTTCATCTTGAGGTGATAAGCGGAGGGGATGGCTTCGAGAGCAGCTAAGCCGGGCCGACCCAAAATGACATTGTAAGCTGCAGGGACATCCACGACCATAAAGTCCATCGACTCCGTTCGGGTAGTAGGATTTTTGCCAGCGGTTACGTCGAGGGTGATCACCCCTTCAATAGTCACTGGCACTCCCGTGAACCCATGGAGTGTGTAACCGGCGGGCTTAAGTCTGTCCCGGGATAGTTTGAGGCCTTTGAAAGCAGCGAGGAAGAGGATGTTAACGGAGCTGCCATTGTCCACCAGGATCCTTTCCACTTTAAAGTTCACCATTTGGAGGTTGATGACAAGTGCATCACAATGGAAGGTTCGGACACCCTCAAGGTCTTCATCTGAGAATGTGACGGGCACTCCGAGGCCTTTAGGAGGAGGTGTGGCGCGAATCGAATTAACTTCCCTTACAAACGCCTTTCGAGAGGAGTTGGAGGAGCCCCCCATTGGGCCCCATGAATGAGGTGTAGGACACGCTCCTCTTCGAATTCGGGCATTTCATCGCGTTCAGGATGCTTGTTAGCCCCCCGAGGCGGGGTAGGAAGATCGGTTCGGTCCTTTCTCACGAACTGGGTTAGCTGACCCCTCTGGATGAGGGCTTCTATCTCGTTTTTCAGGGCCCGACAATCATTTGTATCGTGGCCATGGTCCCGGTGATAGCGACACCACTTCTCTTTATCCCTCTTCTTGCCAGGGGTGTTCATTTTTGGTGCAGGAGGTATCACTCCCTTCTCAACTTCCATGAGAATTGTGGAGATGTTGGCGTTAAGAGGAGTAAACTTTTCAAATCTGGGAGGAGGTCGGCGCTGCCCCTGCCATTATCCTTCTGGTGCTTCTTAGCCCCTTCCTCCTCTGTTCCCTTTCTCTTGGATCCGGAGGAAGGCCCCTCCAAGTTGGGGCGGTGCTCAGCTTCCTCGGCCCGAATATACTTTTCGCTCTGGAGGAGGAGATCAAAGAAAAACTGCAGGGGCTTCTTGGCGAGGGCGGAGCGGAGGCTGGAGTTGAGGACATTGGATTGGAATGCTGCTGCAGCGACCAACTGGTCGAGGGATCTATGGACTTGGCTTCCGCTGTGAACCTTTTCACATAGTCTCTCAGCTTCTCACCCTTCTTCTGGTTGAGGTAGAGTAGCGAAATGCTGGTCTTCTCAGTTCGGCAGCTACTCACGAAGTGGGTGACGAAGAGGGTCTCAAATTGCTCGAAGGAGAATATTGAGGATGGGGCAAGGCGAGAGTACCATTCTCGAGCCGGACCCTTGAGAGTGGCGGGGAAGGTCTTGCACAGCAGAGCATCAGAAGCTTGGTAGATGAGCATGACGGTCTTAAAGCCTTCGATGTGATCGACGGGGTCAGACTCCCCGGAATAAGTCTCGAATTGAGGAGGTTTAAAGCCAATTGGTACGGGTGCCTCCATTATGGTTCGGAAAAAAGGAGGTCGACTCGGGCGAAGGGTCCTTCCTCTAAGCTCTTCTTCTCTGTCTAACTGACCCAAGCGCCTTTCCATTTCGTAGAGACGGCAGTAGACAGCGTCATCTCTTCGATGGTAATCAACCGAGCCTCTAGACTCGTCTTCGTGTGAGGGAGAGCGGGGGCTACGATGATGGTAGCTCCTGGAGCGGCGAGGACTAGGAATGTGCTGGGGGTGGTTAGGAGCTGGAGGAGTTAGGGACCGTTGGCGAGGACTTCGAACCGGAGGAGGAGTGGGAATCCTCGGAGCATTGGTGTTGTTGGGTCGGAGATTGAGAGCTTGTAGGATGGTTACTTGGAATTGCTGGAACTCGGCACGGGTGATGGGTGCCTCATCATTCCTCGGATGTTGCCAACCTGCGGGGAAATGGGGTCTTCTCCTGTGATGCTCGGGGGAATCTCTCCGCCCTCTTCGGGTATGGGACCTTCTGTAGTCTCGGCGGTGAGGAGATCGCTCATCCGGACGTTGTTGGCGGGAGGCTCCCTCTCGGGCCCGCTTTTCATCTAGACAGCGGCGAAGATCCTCATCCTTCTGCCGATTGAGGATGGTATTGCGAAGGTCGGAAGCTCAGGGATTGTAGGAGGCCATAGAATCCGTAGAGGCATTGTGTATCGAGACGTGGTCCTGATGGAGAGGTTGTTTCTGCGGGTTGGGACGCGAAACCCCTACACCGGCATTTTGAGGATTGGGGGGACCCTTAGGAGGTTGCTAATTCGGAAGAGGAGGCTGGTCCTATTGGATAGGGTCCTCAGCTTGAGGAGGAAGTTGCCACTGCTGCTGAGCGGGTTGGATGGGGACTTCCTGTTGCTGATCAACGGGGTTGGGTCCACGGTTGGACCCTCTGGATCTTACTTTCCTAGGAGGCATGGCTGGAGAAGATCTGACCAATGGGAAGATGGGAGGCTGATTTTCGTTTGTTTCCCACAGACGGCGCCAATCTGTTACCGCTAAATCTGGTGTGGGGGTAAACAGACAGTATTTGTGGATTCTTGGGAAACTTGAATAGTAAACCTGAACCTGTTCTACCGGAGTTTGACCGCTGACTCCCGCCGTTCACCTGCAAAAAGTGCGAGACACCGGGGTTGATCCCGGCGACGCACCCTCCGACGCTCAAGTCAGTAATCAGGAATGATTATGAAAGAGCGTAAATTGGCAAAAGATTGATTACCTCTTAATGGTGATGGATGGGAGGTATTTATAGTCGCCTTAGGGGATCAGATTAGGAATGTAATCCCTGTGATCAGATAAGGAATGTAATCCCTGTGATCAGATTAGGAATGTAATCCCTAATTCTCAGTGAAAGGATAGATGTGAATCAGGGCCGTTGATTAGGACTAATCAGGAACCCTAATTCTATCCTACTGGACCGGGTTCGCAGCGGGTAAAAACCCTGTACCTGGTTGGAGATGGATCCGTTCGCGGGTTACTGGGTCTTTAAGGAGGAGAACCAGTACCCTCTTCGGACCCATTGGTAGGTGAAATTACCTTTTTACCCCTAGGCTTTAAGATTCGTTCCTGATTTGGACGGTTCCGATTTAACCCCATTTTTTAGCCATATCATCGTTATATATATATATATATATACACCTGTGTGTGTGTGTGTGTGTGTGTGTGTGTGTGTGTGTGTGTGTGTGTGTGCATATGTGTATATATTGACAAAGCTAAATTTATAAACATGGAGTGTGTATTTTACATGATAAAGGGAGATATTAATGTATTACAGGATATATATATATATCCCGTAATATAAATAGTCTCCATAGTGTATCATAACATCAATCTCTTCACATATACATATATTCTTTCAGTACACATATATACATTTATACTTTTCTCATTTTTAGTGCCTACACAACTGACCCCCCCATGCAACCCCCCCCCCCCCCCCCGTAAACTTCAATCCCGCAAATGCACCACTTCACCCAGATCCAGGTG
The DNA here is from genome assembly GCA_017893485.1 of Hemerocallis citrina. NCBI lineage: Eukaryota > Viridiplantae > Streptophyta > Magnoliopsida > Asparagales > Asphodelaceae > Hemerocallis > Hemerocallis citrina. The sequence continues at coordinate 83,015,093 of CM030368.1, forward strand.
GCCTAAGTCTATCATTTGTGGGCTGGATTGGATGTACAGTTGCGCGCATGTCCAACCAAGACTAAAGCCAAAAGTCTAGTCAAAACTCTTCCCAAGTAGAACTTGGGTAAACATACGGATTGCTGCCCACCAAGTGTCTTACGCATCTGAGGCTACGTGTTCCTCCTGGCCCTATATGAGCGAGGGGAACTTCTGATCCCCAAATATAATTTGGGGCAATATATAACTCCTGATCCACAAATATAAAATTTGGGGTTGTTGGTGTATGCCCTAGAGGCCAGTTGTATATTGACATTACTAGTTTACATTGCATTATGACATTTATTTCATATAAGAGGAATTTCATTTATTGTGTTGTTTATTGTGATTAAATGAGCATAATAAAGTCCTTAGAATCGTAGGTTCAATACCATGGGATATCAAGTGCATGACTTGATTGTGAGATCCTATTGGTTGTAATCAGAACACTATTCTTAAATTTTCCAAGTCAAGTATTATTGTGAATTAGGACAACAATAATACATAGAGACTAGTATGTGCGTAAACTAATGACCATATCTCACGGGTCATGGATATGAGATATCAAGTCTTCACATGGGTACATATTAGAGTAATGATGTATTGGACTGACCACCATGAGAATGCTGCATGGATCGTTACGTGAGTGTCATAAGTGGTTCTCACAGTGACCATGGTGTATATAGTCCTTTGACTTGAAATCACTACGGTTCCCTACATAAGAAGGTATATATTTTAATGTCGTCAAACATTGCCTGTAATACAGTGATTATAAAGTCGACTATTGAATATACTGCAAATCAGGTGGAGGGATGTGAGTGACTTAGATAGGATTTGTCCCTCTTACATAACAGGAGCGATATCTACAGGCTCCTTGATTGAGTGAGACTGCAAAATGCATGGCCATGCTCAAATAAGTCTATATGAGATACTAAGCTCATTTGTTTTAGTAAGTCTACTCGGACATCAAGAAACCAAATATTGAACAATACAAGAGTGACACACTCTATGCCTTGTGGTCAATTAAGATATCTAGACAAAGGGACTAAACTACATGGTAACATTGGTCATGGATAGGTTATGTTTAATCACTGACATTCATGTTACTTGAGTAGCAGTGATGTTTTGCTAGATACCGCTCAATGTTTGTAATACTAGAATATGATTTTAGTATTACTATCAACGTAACGAGAACCTGCAGGGTCACACACTTAGAATGGATCGAAATTGGGATTTAAATTCATAAGATGAATTTAATTGGGAATCCAAGTAAGACTTGGACACCTGACATTGGTTGGACATTTAATTAGATTAAATGGGTTGACTAAAGATCAGAGACCTACACACGAATCTGACTCAGGTCGGATTGTGAGCCCAACAACCTCATTACTCTCTTAGGGTTAATTTTCTGCAGCTATATATATGATACATATCTGTGAAAAAGAGTTACACGAGAAAACCCTAGCCATCAAAGAAATTGTGTGAAAGAGATCGTAAGGAACAGCCCCATCGCACAGCTAGCACCGCGGCGTGAGGAAAGCTTGGTTTTGATCCGTTTGTGTGGATACCTTAGAGGCACCGCAACAATGCAGTGCTATGATCGACATATCTTGGAGACACAGATCTATCCATAAGGTTTAATTCCTAAACACGATTTATGGTTTTCGCATGGATCCATAGCTAGGTTTCAATAATTTTTGTAATTTTTCCGCTGTGTATTCAATCTGTATTTGCCATTGAAACCTAATAGGAGCAATATATAACTCATGTTCCCGGGTGTATCCCGGGCCTGTGGGGTCTAGCCCAAATCCCTGGGAGATTGTGCAACACTGCAAAATTTTATTATCTCTTTTATATCTCCATATATATATAAATATATATCTCATTTCTAATATAACATGAATGTACTATCTCCTTTATAAAACATCTCCTTTATAATATAAATCCTTTATAATATATAACTCCTTTATAATATGTCACGCCCGCTTCCCAAAAGGAATACGGAATACGAGTACGTGACTAAACCCAGCGAATGATTTTCATCATCCATAAGCTGTTAGGATCTTTACAACATTTTACAAGAATAATCAGAGTCGGAAGCAAGAAAGTCAACCAAGCATGGATATATGAATCAAAATACCAACAGGATACTTGACACAAAATATATTAATCTCAAATAAATTAGATCTGAATAAGTCAATATCCTGGTTCACATTGCCCAAATACAAATAATCCAAGTACAAGATACATTATTCAAATAGCAACAGGATATAATAATAATAACAGGAAAATCATGATAGTAAAACTCCAGCATCTAGTATCTCATGTCACCAACTCCATCTGGCAACTGTTCTCTAAAATCTGTAATTTAACAATTACAGGAAGAGAAAAAGAAAACAAACTCTCGTCAATGCAAGTTACGGGCCGCTTGTAGTGCAGGATACAAGTACATGGAAAGGTACACAAATAGCATGGAATAGGCATGGCAATAAAATAGAACAACTAACATGAATTAGGAAAACAGAATCAAATAGCATGGTATACTAACAGGTATAGGTAACATGTATCAAGTGTCAAGCACGCAGGTAAGCAGGTAACAGATGAACAGGTGAACAGGTGTCAAGTATCATGCACAGCAGCACAGGTAATCATGTAACAGGTAAGCATGTAACAGGTAATTATGTAGCAGATGTTATGTCATGTCAAGTCTTGTATTATTACTATCTAGATAGCACTTCATGCGCCCTAGGTTTTCATCACATGGTTGCTACATTCAAACAAATTTGCGTTTAGATTTCGTAGTGGAGTCCATAGGGCCATGTGCTCAGGGATCAGAAAAACAGAAACAGGAACATATTCATGAATCAAACAGGTACACGAATCATCCGATTCACGCATCAATAGGTTCATGGATCAACAGGTACACGACCAACAGGTCTATGCATCAACAGGTAACAGGTACATGAACCAATAGATCCATGCATCAACAGGTAACAGGTACATGAACCAATAGGTCTATGCATCAACAGATTCATGTATCAACATGAATCAAAATAGGAAACACGGGCCCCCTTCTAAGTACACATTTCTATATTTTTCACTATTAGATCTTTCCCTTAACCCCAACTTGATTATTTTGTTATTATTAATCAAACAGACATGTTTGTGTCACAAATAAGTCAAGAATAACATGTTATGATCAAGTAACAAGTTCAGGTTGTAAGATAAACATGTACAGGTAAAAGATAACTCATAAAAGAATAGAACAACGAAAATTCTAGTTTATGACAGCAAGACAGTACTGCACTAAATCTAGAATTCCCATTGCTACAAACTTGCAAATCTGAATCCGTCAGAAAATATGGAAAGTAAACTTCTGGCCAAATTCAGCGAATATATATAAGTCATATAGTGTTTCACAAAAACAAGTCTCAAAACTGATTTGAATCCAGAAAACACGTTCAGCCAGAAATCAAGAGATTGTATTCAAAGTCAGGAAAACAGCATAAAAACTCATTAATTAAATCCACAAAAAATCTGGGGTATTCCCATATATGTGTAGCATCAGAATATAAATTTTCATAATTTTTCAATACAAATAGTTTAGTCAATCAAAATTAGAAAATGGCAAGATGCAGTAGTTTTGTAAATCTGGAATTATAAACACAACAGTACAAAAACAGCAATATCTCACAAACCATAAATCGAAATCCAAATTCGTCAAAAGGGTAATAAAATAGATACAGTAGGATAACTTTCATATTCAGAAATATTTTAGAAACGCAAGTAAAATTAGGTCGAAAATCAGGTTCTTTACTGAACACTAGTAAAATTCTGCATGTAAAATCTTTATTTGCGAGCTTGAAAAGGAATGTAAAACACATCAAATAAATCCACCAAAATTCTGGGTAAACCCCAATCAAGTCGAGAAGTACTGACCAAAATTTCAGATCAAAATAATAATTTTAACATCCAAATAAAAATATATTACTCTTCAGAATTCATAGAAAACGCAGTCTGGAAATCTTTATACACCTCAGTAGTAAAATAGGCATAACTCACAACTTGTAATTCGAAACTGAGATCCATCAAAAGGGTTGGAAAATAGACAGAATCCTCTATAGTTAATGTTCTCAAAATATTTTCAAATACTGACCTTAATAGGGTCTAGAATACTGAACAACATCGGGTAAAAGAAAAATACAAATTTGTTCTTCATACGCAAAACAACATAAATCACACAAAATTCATCCAAATCAACCCAAACATGAAATATAGTGTACTAGATGTCCAAACAACATGGTATAGGGTATTTTACAAGTATTCAACAAGTATATCACGAATACCACATCAAGCACAGATATCACAAGTAGCATGAACATACATATCAAAAGTGGTCAACCCTAGGTTGTATCATGTCATATGTGTCGTGAGGCCTATGATCAAATGATCACAATAGAGACAATAGATAACAGAGAATTCACACACAAATTGTCTTTAGAATCCAACTACACTACAAGCGGTATTTAGTACTTGTATTACACAAAGAAAGAATACAAGTTACTTGCCTGAGAGACGACGACGGGAACGAAGCAAAGAACAAGAATAACGGGAACAGATCCCGGGCACGAACTCAACGAACAACAAACCCACGAACAATCACGAACAAGATGACGAACACAAAGAACAATCGATCGCGAACACGATCGGAAAAATCAGCACGGATCTTGATAATGATCAAGATCAAGATGATCGAACGGCTAGATCCTAGAGCTGACGATGATCACGATTAGTTCAAACGGTCCAGATCTCCCTGATGATGAAGATCAAGATCGATCGATCGAACGGCTACGATCAAAGAAAATTGATGATCATCATGATTATAATGATCAAGAGGGGATCGGACGGCTGAGGTTCAAGGCCATGATCAAGATGATCAAGATGAGATGATGAAGAAGAAGATCTGACGGTCCACATCAGGGTGATCATCAAGATGATGGATGATGATCAAAAGGAGATCGACGATCGGACGACCACCAACACACTCAATCAACAGCACACATGCAATGGGATTCGGCTCAGACAGTGGTAGGGAAAGCGGCATGGCACGGCATCCGTCATCGGGACAGGCGATGACTGCAACGCGACGGTCGAGGTCATGGCAGTGGGTAGCGCCGGCGGCCAGGGGGAGCAGCACAACGCAGGGAAGCTGGGCTGCGAGGCTGTCGAGAGGAGGCAGGGGCTCCTGCAGTCGACGAAGGGAGGAGCACAGGGAAGCGCGACTGGTGGCACGTCGCTACTGGCTGTGGTTGCGACAGCACAGGGGAGAGGGCGAAGCACAGAGGCGATGGGAGTGGGTGTAGGAGATGGCAGGGGCTAGGAGGTCGGGTGCAGTGGAGTGGAGGCTGGCTGTCGCGACTGGGAGAGGGAGGGAGATGCAACGGACGAGGGGGAGCACGATGCTGCAACACTGCGCCACAAGAGGAAGGGAGGAGAGGGCGAAGGAGCACCGGGGTGACTGCAGTGGAGTTGGGTAAACAGGAGGTGATGGGAGAGAGGAAGACAAAGGGAAAATAGGGGGCAGCTGTAGGGTTTGAGAATATCAGGGTAGAGGAACAGGTGTAGTATATATATAGGGTGGAGTAGGTTAGGGTTAGAGTATAAGGGGGATGACGGCTGATGTTGGGCTTCGGGTTTGGGAAAATTTATAAATGGGTATGGGTTTAATAACAGATATAGGATAAAATGGGTTTGGGTAGTTAGGGTGCTAACGGTTCTGGGTGTAAAATAGGGTATGGGTTAGAATAGGATAAATGGGTTTAGGGGATTAGGGTAAAATGTAATTGGGTTTAAATAAATAGAATATAGGGTTTTAAATCCAATAAAATAATGGGTTTGAATTTTTGGGTTAAAATAAAATAACCAATAAAAATATACAATTAGAATTTTATAAAAATACTAATAATAATAATAACAATAACAATAACAATAATAATAATAATAATAATATTAAAAAATAACAGTAATAGTAATAATACTGATAACAATAATAATAATAATAATAATAATAATAATAATAATAATAATAATAATAATAGGATTTGTATTATAATACAAGAATCATTTGAAAATAACAATAAATACAATTAACGAAAACAACGGATTTTAACAGGAGATACAAAATATTCTAGAAATAAAATGAATTTAAGAAAATGAAAAATTTTATAAAGAACCCAAACCCAGATAATACACAGAAAAAGAAAATACACTCAATATACGGAAAACGGAAAACAGGGGTTACATAATATATCTCCGTATATCTCCTTTATAATATAACTCTTTTATAATATATAACTTAATACTATAACACGAATGTATATAATTCCATTAATTTCATAAGCATATACAAGCCAGTACTCTCATCGATTATCATGTAAAATTCTCATTTATCACCCACACGGCACACACATACATCATGTAACACCCCGAATTCCAAATAAGACTGAATTCGAAGTTCCAAAGGATCTTTACACCTTACTTCGTACAATTTTACAAGGAATTAAAAATTTTTATTACAACAATGATTACATTTAACAGAGCGGAAACAAATTACAACATTATACATGAATTAAATTACAACTTGAACATTTCTTTAAGCAACAATCAATCTTTAGTCTTGTCATTCGCTTTATCCTACATAGAAACTTTGGGTACGTCAGTTGCATACAACTGATGCTAGGATATAATACATCAATTTCTCTTACTTAGAAAGTACACACTTGTACCAAAACAAAGCTAAGGGGAACTATCCTATTGATGTCGTGTGTGAATGTGCACTTAGTCCTTAATGGAATTATTTATATTAGATGACACTAATGCGCACTTGTTCGGATTCTATACATCCCATACTACATAGATCCGAGGGCAAGCCCTTAATCGTTCTTCATCTTGTAGGGTTCAATCCCTCGCTATGACTTAAAATACTACAGTAACTACGGTAAGTATCCTAAGGTATTCTATGAGTTACGAGCCCACGTCCAGACATCCTGGAGAGAATTCCACGCACTGACACATGACGCATCATGTAGCCATCCTGTAGACAATTCACCTCCACCATAGACCATGGCACCACCCGTAGTCACCAAATACCCCACAAGCGTCGCCACCGGGACGATATCCTGGAGTAGTATCCACGCCCTAATCATAACGCATCATGAGGACATCCTGTGAACACTCTCACACCGCCAATCCAATGGTCCTCATACTTATATTTTTCTCTTACTTTCATCACATCTCCACTATGTATCTAAATCCTTAGGTAATTGAATCATGAATAAAAGTCAACACTCTAGAATTTAGCATTATCTCTACATCGGTCTTAAAATATCAATTATTATCCACGACCCAAACTTGGTCTCAATTTATCACATTCTCTTTTCAAAACTTTCATTCTTGCCAACGTGTGGACTTAGCTAAAATTTTAGTCTCAATTCCCTTTTCATGCTCATTAAAATAAGAGTATACTTGTTCACAAATTTCACATTGCATCATGTTTCTTTTCAATTTCTTTCTCATGCACAACTTGCATAATCTTAAGCAATCTTATATTAAATTTTACTCAATTTCAAAATCTCATTTTGAGCTCTTCACAATTTTTTCTATGTTCAACAAATATTTGTATCTTTAATTACAAAAAAAATCTTATTAATTCTTCTTCTCAAAATTCTAATCATAATAAGTCAAACGTTATAGAAATACATTTCATGAATAATTCAAAACTCAAAAATCAATAATCAGAACAGTTCAGTTGATTGTTGAACAGTGGCCAGTCGACTGTCCTGCAAAACTTCAAAACTCAAGAACAGACAGTCAGTTCAGTCGAATGTGGAAAATGGCCAGTCGACTGACCTAAGAAACTTTAAAACTCAAGAACAGACAGTCAGTTCAGTCGACTTTGAAAAATGGCCAGTCGACTGTCCTGAGAAACTTTAAAACTCAAGAACAGACAGTCAGTTCAGTCGACTGTTGAAAATGGCCAGTCGACTGTCCTGCGAAACTTCAGTTCACAGACAAAAAATTCTACTGATAAACAAAATTCGAAATTTAACACTTGACAGTCGACTGTCAACTTTAGTTCGGTCGACTGTCAATTGTAACGGGTTGCAGTTAAAGTGGATCAAAAATATGTTTTCTTTTTCGACATAGAAAATTTCTTTTTAGAAGAATCATTAATCAACATATTCCCCTTTTATTCACAATGTGTTCAAACTCTTATTTTTCCATTCTTTAACAAAATCAAGTTCTTAATTTAGTTCTATTTTACAAATTATTCATTTTTTTATGTTTCAAAAGACAATCTAGATAATAAATCAAGTGACTACATCACTACTTGCATATGGCAAAAGAAACACACTTTTATCACAATTCAATCTATTAATATTCCATGAGTATTAATTTAAATTCCATAATTTAGCCATAAGCACAATTTCCACATATTGTATCTTTCATTTCATGCATAGACAAAGTTTCACAAAAATCGTAATCCATCCATTATAGCAAGCAAGTAAACTACCAAGTCATCATACACATACTCAATTAGACATTCTATTTATTCTACCACTTATTCATGTAGATTACTTTGGTGTTCGTTTCCTCTTAATCTCCTTAAACAAATGCATGGCAATTTTTCTATTTTATAACCCAGAAAAGATTCGTGTATATATTCATTTTTAACATAATCACAATGTCAATTCCTAGCATGGTATCTAAAGTAGAAGTTCGAGAAATCACCCACCTATTTGAAGAAAAACAAATGAAAAGAACTCCTAGAAATCACCTTGAACACGCGAACGATCCTTCTCCTCCTAGATTGTGCCACCAAGTTGCCTTCTCCTCCTTGTACTAGATGAAACCCGATGTCTCCTCTTGCTTCTCTTGATGATAGGCGGCCTCCAATGGTGCAAGAAACCACACACAAACACTACTCAATCTTTTTACTCATAATCTCTCAATTTTTTTCTCACAATTTTTTCTTTCTTTCTTTCTTTTTCTTTTTACCAAATTTCAAGTGTATTGCATGAAGAGATGGAGGAGGTATTTATACATTTTTAAGAGTGAAACGGAGGGCCAAAATGAAATAAATGGTTGTGGATTAGGGGCTAGGATGAACTAGGGAGTTAAAGCAACTACCCATGAACTCAAAACCACCTCTCCACTACACCAACTCTCCCACTCTCTTGGTCATTTCCGGCCTACCCCATGAACAACTCAAGACACGTGATAGTGCAATGCACGTGTCACACAATACACCCCTAGTTACTAGTTGTACATATTCATTTAATTAATTGTCTACAAAATTAGTCTACCCTACAAGTTGTGCTAATTAAAGAGAACTAAACTAGTGGGCTCAAATTAGTGGGGTCTAGAATCCATGGGCTTCTAATTAAAATAATTAATTAGTGTGGGCTAAGACTAAACAATTAGGCCTAGAATTTAAATAGACTTTTAAAAATAACAAAAAAGAAGAAATAAAATACTTGTTCATGGTATGAAAATAAATAATTTTCTATGGTAAAATGCACATAAATTTGCATGTGCAAAACACGTGAAATCAACAAACACTTATTTAATTAAAAAAATTCTGGATGGGACAACACTCCCTCCTTAGAATAGTTCTGTCTCCGAAACTACGCTTAAAGAGTAAGAAAACAGAACACAACAAGAAGAAATAAAAAACCAGATACAATTCAAACAAAGAGCACAGGATGATCCTTCAACATCCTCTCCTCGGATTCCCAAGTAGCCTCTTCAACCAACTGGTTTCTCTAGACTACTTTGATCATTGGTATCATCTTTTTCCTCAAGACTTTTTCCTAACGATCCACAATCTCAACCGGTAGCTCAATGTTACTCAGATCCAACTGCAAACCCTCTGGCACTTCGAGCAAATGGTGACTTGGATCTGGAATGTAACCCTCAGCATAGACACATGGAAGACATTGTGCACCTGAGACAACTCTTTCAGGTAACTCTAACCGGTAAGCAGTTTTTCCAATCCACTTCAATATCCTGTACGGGCCTATGAACCTCGGGGCTAACTTCCCACCTCTGCCAAAGCGAATCACACATTTACTAGGTGATACCTTCAGAAAGACAAAGTCACCAACCTCGAACTCAAGGTCCCTCCTCCGGTTGTCTGCATAACTCTTCTGCCTACTCTGAGCATCCACCAACCTCTTCCTGACCAAAATGATCTTTTTAGAGGTTTGTTGCACGATCTCAGGCCCAAACATCTACCGCTCCCCAACTTCAAACCAACAAACAGGTGTTCTGCACTTCCTACCATTCAGAGCTTCGTACGGCGCTATTTCGATACTGGTCTGAAAACTGTTGTTGTAGGCAAACTCTACAAGAGCTAGATGCCTTTCCCAACTGCCTCCAAAATCCATTACACAACACCGAAGTATATCCTCAAGAACCTGATTGACTCTCTCAGTCTGTCCATCAGTTTGAGGGTGGAAGGCAGTGCTGAAATCCGTCTTGGTACCCAAAGCTGTTTGAAGACTCCTCCAGAAATGCAAAGTAAACTGCGCATCTCGATCAGACACAATGGTTAACGGAACTCCATGAAGTCTGACGATCTCTCCGCCGTACAACTCAGCCAACTTGTCCATAGTCGAAGTGAGTTTCATCGCCAAGAAGTGAGCTGATTTAGTTAGTCGACCGACTATGACCCAAATTGCATCATTACCCTTCAAACTTTTGGGCAAACCCGTGATGAAACCCATGCTGATGTTATCCCACTTCTACTCCGGAATGGGTAACGGTTGCAATAAACCTCCGGACTTCTGATTCTCTGCTTTGACCTGCTGACAGATCTCACACTTCGCCACAAACTCAGCCACATCCCGCTTCAAACCTGACCACCAGAAATGTTGCTTGATATCTTTATACATCTTGGTACTCCCAAGATGTATAGACAAAAGTGTAGCATGTGCCTCCTGAAGAATATTCTCCCTCAATTCTGCTTGATCCGGAACACACAGCCTCTCTCCAAACCACAACACTTCATCCCTGATCTGAAACTCTGACAACCTGCCAACACCAACTTGCTCCTTCATCTTCTAAATCTCTGCATCTTCCTTCTGACTTGCTATAATCCTCTCGTTCAGCGTAGGCTGAAGCCTCAACTAAGCTAAAGATGATCCCAAGCCTTGCACCATAACTTCAATACTAGCCCGATCCAACTCCTCTGCAAGATGCCTCTGAGTCGTAATCAAACTAGCCAGACTGCTCTTATGGCTAAGTGCATTAGCAACAACATTAGCCTTCCCAGGATGGTACTTAATCTCAAGACGAAAGTCCACAAGTACTTCCAGCCATCTTCGTTGCCTCAGATTCAGGTCCTTCTACTGATAGATGTACTTCAAGCTTTTATGGTCCGTGTACATGTTTAATTTCTCACCGTACACATAATGTCTTCATTGCTTCAAGGCGAAGATAATCGCAGCCAACTCTAGATGATGAGTCGGATAATTCTTCTCATGCAGTCTTAGTTGCCTAGACCCATAAACAATCACTTTTCCTTCTTGCATCAAGACACAACCAAGCCCACGATGTGAAGTATCGCTGTAAACATCATACTCAACACCTGCTCTAGGCAAAGACAAAATGGGAGCAGTAGTCAGCTTTTCTTTCAACTCTTGAAAGCTTGCCTCGCAATGCTCAGTCCACTTGAAGTTCACATTCTTTTTTGTTAGACCAGTGAGCGGCACGGCTATCTGAGCATAGTCTTGGATAAATCTCCTGTAGTATCCAATTAACCCTAGAAAACTCCTGATTTCCTTCACTGTAGTAAGCCTTGCCCAATCCTTCACTGCCTCTATCTTCTGCAGATCAGTTGTCACTCCCTCCTTAGAAAGGATGTGACCCAGGAATGTCACTTCAGACTTCCAGAAATCGCACTTGGATAACTTGGCATACAACCCATGCTATTGAAGCTTCTTCAAAACCTCAGTCAGATGCTCAGTGTACTCCTCCTCCAACTTGGGGTACACAAGAATGTCATCGATAAACACCACGACAAAAGAATCAATAAACGGCCTCAGAACTCTGTTCATCATATCCATAAAGATTGCAGGTGCATTCGTCACTCCAAATGGCATAACTAAGAATTCGTAATGCTCATGTCGAGTTCTGAATGCAGTCTTATGCACATCTTTAGTCTTCACTCGAACCTGATGGTATCCCGATCGAAGATCTATTTTTGGAGAAAACAGGTGCTCCTTGTAGACGATCGAACAAGTCATCAATTTGGGGAATTGGATATTTGTTCTGAACAGTGACCTTATTCAGCTCTTGATAATCGATGCACATCCTCATCGACCCATCCTTCTTCTTTACCAACAGCACCGGTGCTCCCCAAGGCGACACACTCGGTTGAATAAAGCCTTTCTCCAACAGTTCCTTAATCTATCGTTTGATCTCATCCTTCTCCACAGGCGCCATCCTATACGGTGCCTTGGAAATGGGTACACTACCTAGCTGAATAGTGATGCTGAACTCTACATCACGATGTGGGGGTAACCCGGGCAAATCTTCCAAGAACACAGTCAGGTAATCCTGAACCACTAGAATTTGATGTGCCTCCACAGGAACCTTCTTCTTGCTGATAGCTGCCACCAAATCTGAACATTTCTTCTTCCGCTGGAAAGTGACTTCATGACCTCCTGGATCCTTCACTGTTACTTCCTTGGTCTTGAACTCGATGTTCGCACAATACACCGACATCCAATCAATGCCAATGATAACATCGACCCCCAGGATATTCAGCTCAATCAGATCAATCCTGAAAATCCTGTCTCCAATCACGATCTCGCAATCCTCATAGTACCGATTAGTGGTTAAAGTCTCCCCTGATGGAGTAGCTACTGCTAAGACCTTACTTGGAAAGACCTTCGGTTCGACTCCCAAGACTTTAGCAAATTTAGGAGATACAAAAGTATGAGCGGATCCAGTATCGAACAAAACAATAGCTTTCTTTCCATTCAAATAAAGTTCTCCTGTTACATAACACACACTCGTTACATAACAGTTTACTTGTAGCGCCCCGATTTTCGATACTGGGAAACCGTGACACGAGCCAAGATCTTTTCTTCAATTAGTCACAATACACAGAAAAACAGGAGAATTTAAAACTTTTTATTCAATACCCAATGTATTACAAGTCTGAACATTATACAACTGCAATACCTTACAATAGAGTTACAATATTTCCTTTACATTTCCCAGTATTACAACCTTCAACATCTTACATCAGAGTACAAGGAATGAAGAGCAACACTTGGTAACTTTCACTTGAGTACTTCTCAACTAATAGATACTCAATACCTATACTACAGCGGAACTAAACATAACACTGACTCCTTGCTTTCCTTGCCTTGAGTCCTCCTGAATCTCGCCTTTGTACTTCGGCGATCCAGTACCTATGGAAGTGGGGACGTCAGTTTTCACTGACGCTTAAAGGCTGATCATATAGCAGCGAATCTCCCAAACAATATACAAAAACATAGCAATTGTGTCGGTGTAGTTTAAGTGTTCGTGAGTGCAAAAACATAGGAATTTGAACCCGCGTTATGAATTCTAATTGTACACAACCTGTTCCTGACATCTATACGTGGCTAATGAGGTTGCAGATGTGGTCAAGTCCCACTAATGCAGTTCGTCAGTGGTGTCTATGTTCGCCACCGCGACCCGGCTAACCGGACCTCTCTCAAAACAGACGAACCCAATATATCGGGCGTTATTCCAAAATCAAACTATAGGGTTTCGCAAGCGCAGGGTAGCGCGAAGCCTACCCTGTGGCACCCTCTGGGGTTTCGCAAGCGCAGGACTGCACAATGCATCCTGTGGCATCCCAGCCACGGTAGTTCAGGAATTAACAGCGCGAGATACGCAACCCGTGTCCTCAACTTATGAGACGGCACCGCATGTATCCCTTTGACGGGAAGGTAGAACTAGGACGCTTCCAATTCTAATGTCAGCAAGTCTCCGAAAGCAACATGCAGCCCATACTACATGCGACTCCATCTCAAGCCGTTTCTCCATATATAGGGATTTGAACCCGCGTTAAGAACTCTAATTGTACACGACTTGTTCCTGACAATACTCCATGACTCTGTGAGGTTGCAGAAGGGGTCAAGTCCCCCTATGCAGTCTGCTTATGGTGTCTCCGTTTTCCACTACTACCCGGCAAGCCGGACCTCACTCGATCCCAGTATATCGGGCATCGTTCCAAAATTAAACCATAGAGTTTCGCAAGCGCAGGGCAGCGCGAAGCCTACCCTGTGGCACTCTCTGGGGTCTAGCAAGCGCAGGACTGCACCATGCATCCTGTGGCACCCCAGCCACGGTACTTCAGGAATTAACAGAGCGAGATACGCAACCCGTGCTCCCAACTTGTGAGACGCCACCGTACGTATCCCTTTGACGGGAAGGTACAACCCAATGTCACCACCTAAGGCCTCCCTCAAGGGACAAGTTGGTCGTAAGGTGCCCCCTACAACCAACTCCTCTCTCTTCGGCAAGGGTCTGAGCAAAATGACCTTTATAAGTCACTACCCTAATGATGTCCCTGACTCGACGATCTAGGGACGACGATATTATAAACACAACATGCTGGGCCTTAAATTAGGCTTCGCAAGACAACTCTACTAGGCTGCTCAACCTAGACTTACCAGAATCCCTCAGGATCCGGTTTGTGGCTCATCGATCCCAGACTTTGGCCGTGCGAATATACACGCATGCCGCTATGTCTTGATGGTCGATAGCCCACAACGAACTGTGTACTAGCTAACAGCTATACACGAGTAACAACCACATACGAGCTAATATGCTACGTATGAAACGATAACTACCCACGAGCCAGGCAGGGCCTCGTAGGAGACAACAACGTACATACCAGCCAAATAAGCCGAGTATGAGACCCACAGCTACGTACGGGCCAGTCGAGCCACGTACGAGCACAACCGTGTGCAAACAACCATACAGGTAATCAATCCTAGAAGCAACCAAGCGTGCTTACTAGCAACTCGATCTTCTATTATTAGAAGCAACAGAAGAATCTACTAATATTCTATGGTCGGTATCCCACTAAGGAAGAATCCGAAGGCGACCTAACGGCCTTTATCGGACCAACTATCACTAGTGGTCTTCCCAACCCTCATTACTTCAACCTATAGCGCCTTAAGTACGGCACACAATTGCAAGCATCTTCCTACGATCCATCTAATCATATAACACGGCCACCATGATATTCCTATGTATGAATGTGATTAATGCTTATGCTTACATCGAGCTCACGCATGAAAAACACTACGACCTAGACATAAAGCCCACTATAGTCAAGTGTAGGTTACAAATTGATCATGAAAGCTTACTACTTATCATGACTAATCACCGCAACCCAATTAGTATAAACAAGCAACATTCCAAGGCATAGTAGGTAGTTCTACCACTACTCCTACAATCATTCTAAGCAAGTATTTGAACTTTAGCATGGTATACAACTTGCTCACCATCTAGACTAGCATGACATACAACTTACTTACAATTAAGCTAGCATGGCATACAACTTACTTGTAATCAAGCTAGCATGGCATAGGTCCATAATTAAACTAACATGGTATATCACATACCTATAATTAAGCTAACATGGTAACTAACTTTATCATTGATCCTACAACGTCCTAGGCATAATTAATTAATCCAAGCATGATAGGAAACTCTTAGATTGATTTCTACAACATTCTAACATCATTAAGCATGCTAGATATTTTTAGAATAAATCCTACCATTAACTAAGCATGAAACATGATATGATATTTTTAGAATACATCCTACAACATTTTAAGTATAAAAGCATGGTAGGATATTTTTATAAACAATCCTACAACATGTTAAACATCAAGCATGATAGCATATTTTTAGAAGTAGCCCTACAATTAATTAGGCATGAGAACATGGCTTCTAAGCATTTTTAGAAGTAATCCTACAACATTAGTAGCACAAATATGGCTTCCAAATATTTTTAGGGATGATCCTACAACATTAGAAGCATGAATATGGCTTCTAAATATTTATAGAAGTAATCCTACAATATTAGTAGCATGGAAATGGCTTCTAAACATTTTTAGAAGTAATCCGACAACATTAGTAGTATAAAAATGGCTTCTAAACATTTTTAGAAGTAATCCTACAACATTAGTAGTATAAAAATGGCTTCTAAACATTTTTAGAAGTAATCCTACAACATTAGTAGTATAAAAATGGCTTCTAAACATTTTTAGAAGCAATCCTACAACATTTTACTACTACTACTACTCCTATTTTAATCAAAACATAATAATCTACTACTACTACTACAACATACAACTTACTACTATTACTACTACTTCATTCTCATAAAAAAAAATCACAACATACAACTTACTACTATTACTACTACTTCATTCTCATAAAAATCATAACATACAACTTACTACTATTACTACTACCTTATTAATCAACATACATGCTACTAGTACTTCATTTTATTACATACTACTACTTATTATTTTAGCTTACTACTACTTAGTTGCTTACTAATCTTTGTTATTACTAGTGATAAAAAGAGATCATTTTTATTTTATTTTACTTTACAACTAGTAAAAAGAAAAGATCCCCTTTTTTTTTTGTATGTAGCTACAATTAGTGATCAAACATAAAAGAGAAGCTCCTTTTTAATTAACTACAACTAGTGATTAAAGTAGAAAGAAAGATCTTTTTTAATTAGTTACAACTAGTGACCAAAATAAAAAGAGAAGATCTTTTTATTTAACTACAACTAGTGATCAAAAAGAAAAGAAAGATCTTTTTAATTAACTACAACTAGTGATTAAAAAGAAAAGAAAGATCTTTTTAATTAACTACAACTAGTGATTAAAAGAAAAGATCTTTTTAATTAGCTACAACTAGTGATTAAAAAGAAAAGAAAGATCTTTTTAATTAACTACAACTAGTGATTAAATTAAAAGAAAAGATCTTTTTAATTAGCTACTACTAGTGATTAAAAAGAAAAGATCTTTTTATTAGAACATATGCCTTTATTATTAGTCCAAGGTTTAATCAAGTCCTACAACCCACAATGGTTGTAAAAGAATGTTCATATGCTATGTGTTTTAAGTCCTACAACCAACAATGGTTGTATGTCCAACATTATGCAATATGTGAGTTCTTAGTCCAATAACATACAAAACAACAACTACAAATTTAAAGGTGTGATCTTTATGTATTTTAGTAGCTACTACTACTCCTTTCTTTCTTTTTCATTCAACATTCGCAACAACACTCCCAAAAAACAAAGGAAACAAAACAAGAAGGTGAGAAGAAGAAGTCAAACAACAAAACAACAAACAAACAAACAAACAAACAAACAAACAAAGAAATCAAGTAGTGAAGAAACCCCCACCTTATCTAACTTGTTGGAAGGACTTGCTAGCTACCTTCTCCTTCCCCTAAGCTTTTTAGAAAGCTTCTAAACCTACAAAAAAAAACTCAAGTTAGAATGGTTCTCTCTTTCTTTTTCTTTCCTTTCTTTCTTTCTTTTTGTTTCCTAAAATGAGAGAAGGAGGAGAATGAAGGGGTATTTATAGGAGGAAGAATGGGTGGAAAGTGCAAATGGTCATGCACACATTTGCAAAAGAGACCTTCCCTATATTGGGGCCGGTTTCTATTAGGGGGAGGTGGGATGTGGTGGAAGCATGGTGTGGTGTGGTGGAGGTATGATGTGGGTGAGGTTTGTTCTAGAAGAAATTTCCTTATGTCTTTGTAACCCTAGGTTTAACCTCCTAATCAAACCCTAACCATCCCTACTAGGTTTTGTCATAGCAAAAATAAGTGTTGTCCAAAAATACACAACACACAATTCGTATGATGTACTAATCGACATACTACACGTATGTGCGCCTATGTGTCTGAATACCGAAAATCTTCGCATAATCCGTATAAAATAATTTAATCTCGGAAATAATAATAAATTCTATTATTAGTTCGGAAGATCACGGTACCAATTTGATACCATACGGATGTATACTGACCGATATCTGGGTACAGATAATGTCTATGAGTAAACCGGGTGAAAATCTCCAAAATATTCTAATTTTGGAATTAAACAAAATAATAATAAAATAATAATAAAATAATAATTTATATACGGTAATATCCGTCTTGAATATTACATTACTAAATAAACAGGGAAAAGAGAACAACAGAAAACTTCTAAACATCCTCCCTCGTACCAGTAATGACGTGATCCACTTCATCAGCATCAGCTTCAGTCAAGGCAAATACTCGTCCCTACTGGTACGACTTCTTCCTGACCTGCTGCATTGGTCCATTTTGGACGACATCTTGCATCTTAGGGCAATGAGACTTGTAGTGGCCTGTCTCTCCACAGTTGAAACAAGTCACATGAGGTCTCACCCAACTATTTCCGGGTCTTCCAGTCACATTGACAGCGTTCGCCCCCGTAGGTTTGAACCTTTGAGCCGGCGGCTGCCTTCTGACATTCTCAAAAACTGTGGGTCTCTTCCCTATATTCCAGTTGTTCCTCCGGTTCTGAACAACATGGAACTGCTCTATATCCGCCTCAGTAGCTGCAGCTCGCTTGACCAACTTGTCAAACCTCCTGATACCGAAGGGTATCTTCCTTGATCTCAGACTTGGCCTTATTCTATGCTCGAACTTTCGAGCTTTCTTTGCCTTGTCCATCACAAGTTCGGGTGCATACCTCGAGAGTTGAGTAAACCTTGTCTCATACTTCCTGGCAAACATGCCTCCCTGCTACAGCACCAGGAACTCCATTTCTTCTCTTAGACATCAGTTAGAAAATAATGACTACGGAACTCCTCCAAGAATTCCTCCCGGCCAACAACACCATTTTCCATAGTCCGCTTCATCGACTGCCACCACACAGGCGCATCCTTCTCAAGCTGTAAAGTAGCCAACTTTACCTTGCTACCTTCCAGAGTTTCCAAGACTTCAAAGATAGTCTTGACTTGCCGAATCCAATTGTCAGCTGTATCTGGGTCTGACTTCCCTTCAAACACTAGTGGCTTCATTCTCTTGAATGACTCTACGAGTTTGATTGCCTCAGGAACTGGATTTGCAGGCATCCTCCCCTGGTTTTGATTCATGGCAACGGCATTGAGGGTCTGATAGACTCTAGCCAACTCCGTTTCCAAGTCAAGTCCACAGCTGGGACCTTCTCCATTCCTTGATCTTCTTCCAGCCATATTTTGATTCAAAAGATCCATTAAATACAAAGTAGAAAATATGAATTTAAACCAACTTCTTTCATTTTATTGAATTCAAACTTTGTACATTCAAATTTAAAACATCGTCTGACATCAAGCAAAAGCATAGAGAAGATACAACATTCTAATCCCTACGGTTCCTCTTGACTTCCCTAAGCTCTTCCCGTAGTTCTGCTCCTTCATCCTTCAGTACATCATACATGTTCTTTCTCTTCTCGAGTTCCCAAACACGATGACAGGGGGTTGCAATATTCTCTTTGCACTTCACATACTGCGTCTGTAACAACTCTGCTCTCTCCCTCTGAGTCTCCAATTGACTCTGAAGGGTCTTGATGAGATCTCCTCGATTTGGCTCCTCCTCGTTAGATGAAATGTCCGATGAGTCCAGAGGTGGAGTGATCTCTCAGGACTCGGGCCATTCCTCTTCATATTCCTTAGGATCTTCTTCGTCAGAGTCTCCTTGTCTGGAGTAGTATTCCTCTTCGATTATGTGCCAATCATCATTGCATGCTGGGTCTTGGTGGTTCACCATCTTGGGGAAGGGAGAAGAAGAAGCATCAATCATAGAGCAACACAAATGTAAGTAACTTACATTTAAATCTCTATACCCAACTCACACTCTAATGTCCATTCTAGGGTGTCGTTCCTTATAAATTTGTACTACTTGGAAGTGTGGCTCTGATACCACTCTGTAACACCCCGAATTCCAAATAAGACTGAATTCGAAGTTCCACAGGATCTTTACACTTCAGTTCGTACAATTTTACAAGGAATTAAAAAATTTTATTACAACAATGATTATATTTAACACAGCGGAAGCAAATTACAACATTATACATGAATTAAATTACAACTTGAACATTTCTTTAAGCAACAATCAATCTTTAGTCTTTTCATTCGCTTTATCCTGCATAGAAACTATGGGTATGTCAGCTGCATACAACTGACACTAGGATATAATACATCAATTTCTCTTACTTAGAAAACACACACTTGTCACAAAACAAAGCCAAAGGGGACTATCCTAATGATGTCGTGTGTGAATGTGCAATTAGTCCTTAATGCAGTTATTTATATTACATAACACTAATGTGCACTTATTCAGATTCTATGCATCCCATACCACATAGGTCCGAGGGCAAGCCCTTAATCGTTCTTCATCTTGTAGGGTTCAATCCCTCGCTATGACTTAAACTACTACAGTAACTACGGTAAGTATCCTAGGTATTCTGTAAGTTACGAGCCCACGTCTAGACATCCTGGAGAGAATCCCACATACTGACACATGACGCATCATGCAGGCATCCTGTGGATAATTCACCTCTGCCATGGACCATGGCACCACCCGTAGTCACCAAATACCCCACAAGCGTCGCCACCGGGACGATATTCTAGAGTAGTATCCACGCCCTAATCATGATGTATCATGAGAACATCCTGTGTACACTCTCACACCGCCAATCCAATGACCCTCATGCTTATGTTTTTCTCTTACTTTCATCACATCTTCACTATGTATCTAAATCCTTTGGTAATTGAATCATGAATAAAAATCAACACTCTAGAATTTAGCATTACCTCTACATCGGTCTTAAAATATCAATCATTATCCACGACCCAAACTTGGTCTCAATTTATCACAATTCTCTTTTCAAAACTTTCATTCTTGCCGACGTGAGGACTTAGCTAAAATTCTAGTCTCAATTTCCATTTCATGCTCATTAAAATAAGAGTATACTTATTCACAAACTTCACATTACATCATGTTTCTTTTCAATTTCTTTCTCATGCACAACTTGCATAATCTTAAGCAATCTTATATTAAATTTTACTCAATAATTTATAAGTCAAAATTTCATTTTGAGCTCTTCACAATTTTCTCTATGTCCAACAAATATTTGTATATTTAATTACAAAAAGAATCATATCCAAAAAAATCTTATTAATTCTTCTTCTCAAAATTCTAATCATAATAAGTTAAACGTTATAGAAATACTTTTCATGAATAATTCAAAACTCAAAAATCAACAATTAGAATAGATCAGTCGACTGTTGAACAGTGGCCAGTCGACTGTCCTGCGAAACTTCAAAACTCAAGAACAGACAGTCAGTTCAGTCGACTGTAGAAAATGGCCAGTCGACTGTCCTGAGAAACTTTAAAACTCAAGAACAGACATTCAGTTCAGTCGACTGTGGAAAATGGCCAGTCGACTGTCCTGCGAAACTTCAGTTCACAGACGAAAAAGCCTACTGCTGAACAAAATTCGAAATTTAACACTTGACAGTCGACTATCAGCTTTAGTTCGGTCGACTGTCAATTGTAACGGGTTGTAGTTAAAGTGGATCAAAAATACATTTTTTTTTCCGACATAGAAAATTTCTTTTTAGAAGAATCATTAATCAACGTATTCCCCTTTTATTCACAATGTGTTCAAACTCTTATTTTTTCATTCTTTAACAAAATCAAGTTCTTAATTTAGTTCTATTTTACAAATTAATCATTTTCTTATGTTTCAAAAGACAATCTAGATAATAAATCAAGTAACTACATCACTACTTGCATATGGCAAAAGAAACACACTTTTATCACAATTCAATCTATTAATATTCCATGAATACTAATTTAAATTCCATAATTTAGCCATATGCACAATTTCTACATATTGTATCTTTCATTTCATGCATAGACAAAGTTTCACAAAAATCATAATTCATCCATTATAGCAAGCAAGTAAACTACCAAGTCATGATACACATACTTAATTACACATTCTATTTATTCTACCACTTTTTCATGTAGATTACTTTGGTGTTCTTTCCTCTTAATCTCCTTAAACAAATGCATGACAATTTTCCTATTCATTTTTAACATAATCACAATGTCAATTCCTAGCATGGTATCTAAAGTAGAAGTTCGAGAAATCACCCACCTATTTGAAGAAAAACAAATGAAAAGAACTCCTAGAAATCACCTTGAACACGCGAACGATCCTTCTCCTCCTAGATTGTGCCACCAAGTTGCCTTCTCCTCCTTGTACTAGATGGAACCCGATGTCTCCTCTTGCTTCTCTTGATGATAGGCGGCCTCCAATGGTGCAAGAACCCACACACAAACACTACTCAATCTTTTTACTCATAATCTCTCAATTTTTTTCTCACAATTGTTTCTTTCTTTCTTTCTTTTTCTTTTTACCAACTTTCAAGTGTATTACATGAAGAGATGGAGGGGGTATTTATAAATTTTTTAGAGTGAAATGGAGGGCCAAGATGAAATAGATGGTTGTGGATTAGGGGCTAGGATGAACTAGGGAGTTAAAGCAACTACCCATGAACTCAAAATCACCTCTCCACTACACCAACTCTCCCAATCTCTCTTGCTCATTTCCGGCCTACCCCATGCACAACTCAAGACACGTGCTAGTGCAATGCACGTGTCACACAATACACCCCTAGTTACTAGTTGTATATATTCATTTAATTAATTGTCTACAAAACTAGTCTGCCCTACAAGTTGTGCTAATTAAAAGAGAATTAAACTAGTGGGCTCAAATTAGTGGGCTCTAGAATCCATGGGCTTCTAATTAAAATAATTAATTAGTGTAGGCTAAGAATAAACAATTAGGCCTAGAATTTAAATAGGCTTTTAAAAAATAACAAAAGAGAAAAAATAAAATACTTGTTCATGGTATGAAAATAAATAATTTTCTAGGGTAAAATGCACATAAATTTGCACGTGCAAAACACGTGAAATCAACAAACTCGTATTTAATTTAAAAAATTCAGGATGTTACACATCATGCCATTTTCACATCACATTATCACATAAATTTCCAATTTGTCACACGCATATCACACATACACCATATCATTCATTTCATCATGTTATCGCATCACATTATCACATCAAACACACCATGCTTTCCATCTCATCACATTATTCAGGTGATCACACATCATACATACACATACATATATCCAATCAGTATAACTCCTCAAATCTAAATATTACAACCCCATTGCCTATATATATACTTACAAGCATCAACACACTTCCATACATACATACTAATTTCTTACACCCCATATTTCTTTCTTCATATCATACTTATGAATTTCCTTACTCAATACACTTCACACATCACACACGGCAAACCTTAATTTAAAGTTTTCATAGCACATCATATACACAAAATAAAAGAGATCATACTCACCTGAGGAAAAGTAAAGATCGGCTGTGTAAGCTCTCCGCTATCCCCCAAACTCGCTTTCTCTTCCTTTTACCAAGTTTCAACACTTATTAGGGTTAAAGATATTCAAATCATTCATAAATAACAACTAAAATTATTCTAATCTCTCACAGGCATTTCACCGAATGCCTGCCGTGCAGTATACGTATGCACACACTCACAATTCTATTAATTAGGTTTTAAGCCTATAAATTTCTCAAAAAATTATTCTAAATTGTTTCTTATGATTTACAACAATTTCCATTGCCAATCTCTAATAGATTTGAGGCATAAACTCTTTTAAATTTCTAACCCAAAATCCTAACACTTTTCAAATTTACTCCTACCATATCCAATAAAGAATTTATTACTTCTAACATGAAGAGTATCTCCTAATCTCCATACTAACCTAATTCGCTTACCAAAAATTGAAAACATACAACCCTATACAATTTAATGAAATAAATTCTCACCTTCCAATGAGACAATTCGAATAACCAAGACTAGGATGTTGAAGAACACCTCGAATTAACTAAAACCCTAAAAAAAATTTGTGAAATTGCTAAAACTTTATCGGATTAAAAATCCCAAAAAAAAAGGAGAAGAAAAGGGGGCGTCGGGTGTGTGTGGGTTTGCTGGAAGAAAATGAGGAGGAGGAAGGAGGAGGGTACTTTTGTAAATAAGTGGGAGAAATTAACTATTAGCCCCTTCTAGACTCTTTTATTATATATGTCTTTATAACTCTTCTTTGTATAATAAAATCCAATAAAACCCGCTCCACCGAATAAATAAATAAATTAAAGAATATATATATAACAAAATTACACATTTAAGCATAATATTAACCATAACCATAATATCTAATAGCAATAGAAGAAATGCAAACGACTATTTTAAAATTGTAAAATAAAGGGGTGTTACATATTTTGAGAAAAGTCAAAACTAAGAACTTGAAGTAGACTCATTAACCTTTTTGTAAAGTCTAAGAAATCGATTTTTCATAAAGAATTGAGTTTATAATGAAATTTACAAGACTGAACAAGTGGTATTTTTTTAACTGCAGTATAACATTTCGACCCTATAGTAGATTTCGAAGAATTCAGGGTTATAGACACCATATTTTGGAGAAACTTATAACTAAGAAGTTATAGTAGACTTGTATACCACTATTTTGGTCTAAAGAACACAAATTTTCATGAAGTATAATTTTCTATGATTTTTACAAGTAGCATTAGCTGCTGTTTTCGGATTTTGAACCTACTATTTTGCAAATGAATTTAGACGAAGTAGTATTTGCAAAATAGTAGTTTCATAGGAACATGAATAGTCGGGCGGATGGGAGGCAGATCACCAATTTATATGTATATACCGGGGCTATAGGGGCACTTGCGGGATGTTCGCACGACGAGAATTCTGTATGGTTTGACGGTGGACTCCGAGACTCGAATCCGTACTCGTGGAATGTCTAAACCTTTCTTTTATTACCGTGGCTGAATTTTCATCACGAGGGATTGAACCCTATATTGAGGAGTATGATAAGGGCTTGCCCTCGGACCTATTTAGTATGGGATGCATAGAATCTGAACAAGTATACATTAGTGTCATCGTAGTATAATGTCTGCATTAGGCATTAAGTCATATCATACACTGACACAACTAGGATAGTCACTTTTCTTGTTTACATTCAAGTTTGTGTTTGCTAAAGTAGAAGAATCGCTGTATTATAGCATTGTGTAAGTTGTATGCAACTGGCGTGCCCACAGTTTTCTAGTTGCAGGACTAGATTCGGCATGGACTTGAAGTCACTATGATGAGTTGTTACAAGATTGAAGAATTTTCATTATTTTAGATTGTATTGAATTCATTTAATTCCGTTGTACTATTGTAAAGAACACGTTGTAAATAAAAAGTTTTGAATTCTTTGTAAATTTGTACGAATTTGAAGTGAAAGATCTTGTATTTGTTACGAATTACCTGTGTTTGAAATTCGAGGCGTTACAGAGTGGTATAAGAGCCAACTTCAATAAGTAGTACAAAATTATAAGGATGACACATCAGAGTGGACATTAAAGTCTGAGTGTCAGTTTGGAGTCATGAGTGATGAAGTTGTTGAACTTGCATTCATGATACTCTCCTCGTATACATTGATGTGAGATAGTATGCGAGCATGTTTTTCCTTAGTATCACGAGTGATATGGTTGGTTTGAACCTACATTCATGATATATTATACGTAGAGCAAGTTTTTCTCTTTTGTTTTTTTCGTGTATTTTACTCATAGTACTTTCCATCTTTAACATTTAATATTTTTTAAATAAATATTTTCTTATACTATTAATTCACTTTGATATTTATTATTTTATCTACAACCCTTAGTCTTAATCTTTTAAGTTTGACGTGCTCGTTTTCTTTCTTGATGTTTTATCTCCTTACTTTTATGCGCTTTTACGTTACTTATAAATTTTGCTATTACTTTTACATATTCTATTAAGTTTTGAAGTACTACTTATTAAATTATTAGTAAGACTATCATTTCCCTTTGTTATTAAATCTATTAGATTTTGATTTTTGATTTTTGTATGTTTAAATTCACTTTACAAATACTTTGATTTCACGATATTATATTTTTCCATCATTTTATGTTGTCTTATTTATTTCAATATATTTTAATAAGATTGTAATATTTTTACTTATATAAATGTGACATACTTCTACACATTATAAATCTTCTTTTCCTACTATTTTTGTGATATATCTTATATTCAATATTATTGTTATTACATATTATTTGCTAGTTGTCTTGTTATATTTACTTTCCACTATTAATAGCTACTTATTAATTTTGTAGTTTTACACTTCTCCAATATAATACATACACTCACTATTTATATATTTTATCTTTATTTCAATTTTTATTATCTTTACATTCTTGGTTACTACATATACTTTTCACTGATTTCCATATATATATCATATATTTCAACATACTTACTATACATATCATTTTACACTTATCCAATTTCTACATTACTATATATTTTTATATATAATTATTTATGTTCATTATCCTAATTTACTACACTACATAATTATTGTTCTCATTTGTATTTTCAGCTCATGCATATACTTTATACTATTATTGTCTTAATGTTATAAATCATTTTCATTGTTGCTACTAATAATTTTATATATTTGATATTTAAAACTTAAACTCCAATTTTAATATTTTATCGTTGTAATTTTCTACTTCATTTCCTTCTTCTACTATCCCACACTTTTACTCCTATTTTTATATCACCAGTTTCAAAACATAACATCATACTTAAAATTAAATATTCAATATCCAAGTACATACGAAAGATTACGTCATTCCATTCACCGTAGTGCCACTTTTGTTCTATCAGTATACATCATTCTAATTTCGATTTGTGAGGTATGAGTTATGGTCGCTTTACTGTAGATGTGTAGAAAATTCCAGATTCGGTTTTATGCGAATTCTGTATAGTTATTTATTTTAATACTGATGTCAGAGATAAGATTTGGATCTAATATTTTACTGGTTATGACTAGACTTGATTGGGATTAACCCCAAATTTTTGTAGAATTATTTGATGACTTTTATAAACTATTCTATACTTGTGAACAAAGTACTATATCTCCAGTTTTGCATGATGTTCAGTAAATAACCATAATTTCAACCTGATTCGAGTTGCTGTTGGTAAAAACTTTGTAAACATAACAAGTAGCCCACTATATCTATTTTATCACCCTTTTGATGGATTTGGATTTCGATTTACTTTGAAATCTATCGCTGTTTTAGTACGGCTGTGTTTGAGGTTTCAGATTTATAAACTTGCTGTATCTTGTTGTTTTCTGGTTTTATTTGACTATACTATCTAAGTTGGAATATTATGAAACTTTATTTTCTAATACTAAACATACTAAGGAATACCCCAAATTTTTCTTTGATTTAATCACTAAGTTTTTATGCCAATTTCAAGTTTATGAATACAACCTTGCGATTTCTGGCTGAACATGATTCCTGTATATAATGCTGTTTTGAGCCCTATTTCTGTAATTAGTATATGACTTATATATATGTGCTGGATTCGGCCCGAGAGTCTATTTTCAACTTTATTATTTATAATGCAGATATACTTATATACGCATTTAATTAATTACCTTACAATTTATATTTGCTTCGACATCTATCATATATGTGTTATTATTATTTTATTTATTTTTCAATCTATATTACAGGTTAACATTAATTATTTTATTACTTTGTATTTTTATACAATTCCATTTTATATTTTTGCTAACCTATCTTTGATATGTTTACTACTCATATAATGTGATTTTTTATACTTTCGTTTACTATCTACATTTTATTTCTATCCCAATTAATTTTATATTTCAATTATATATTGCTACTTTTACTATTATTTTATTTTGTTTCTCCGTTTGCTTACAACTATCAAGTTATAGTATTGTTATTTCATCATATAGTACTTTTTCGCGTATTTACGTACAAATATTATATATATTGATTTTCGTGTTATACCTTACAAGTTATATATATTTTATATAAACTAATCATTATTCTATACAATTATTATGTAACTTTTACAAATGAAAATTTTGTGATATTATTTTATACACATCATTATATTTTTTATTGTTATACATATATTATATTGTTTATTCTTTCAATTAATATTTAACACTCATACATTTTCAGACTTTTCATAAGAGTATTCTCTTAAATTGCTACATTCTTTTATCTATTAATTAACATGTATTTTTAGTTTACAATTTTAATCATTCATTTTTCCCATTTTCTTTTAGTTAATTTCTCTTTTCTTAAAATTTTCAAAATTTTATTAGCTAGTGCTAGCCATTTTTTCAATTATTATGCTTTTCCAATTATTTATCGGTTTGCTTTATATTTTTATACTTTCCCTAATTTCTTTTTACTATTTATTTCTTTATCAATATATATATATATATATATATATATATATATATATATATATATATATATATATATATACTTTTTACCTCGGTAAATTTTTGAGCTACTTAATGATTATGTACGTTCTTAATCGATTTTTAAAATTTTCTACTACTTTATAATTTGTACTGTTTCAATGCTTTTATTCTGTGCACTTACGTTTCTCTTACTTCTTACTTATTTCTATACTTCTGTTTTTGTTTTACTTCTTTCGTACTTTTTCCTACTATTTTCTTTTGTTTACTATACTTGTTTGTAAAGCATTTTTTCTATGATTTCGCATTTTTTCTATGATTTTCTTACTTCTTACTGATTATTTTGTTTCCTCATTTTTTTCACAATTGATGACTTAATTTACATTTTCGTCTACTATAATATCTAATACTTTATCAAACATTATTTTTTGTATGAAAATTTATTTTAATCTATACTATCTTTTATGATCACGTTTCTTTTGTGCTATTTTTCTAGTTTTTCTTATTTCGTTCTTGTTAATTTTGATACTCATAGTTTCTTATATAAGTTTACTTTGTTTTCACATTACATACTACATTTGTTTTCTTGGTATTTACCATTTTTCTATATACAATAATAATTTTCCTTTGGTCTGTACAAGATGCAACTTTTATCCTAGTAAGTTCTAAGGACAAAACTATTCTAAGGGGGGGAGACTATAACACCCCGCAAAATTGAGTTATGACAATTTTGTCCACGGTTGTTGCGCACATATATTTTGTACCGTTACGGGTAATATCCGTAACGTATTTTAATATAAATATTTTACTCGATCCGTACTTATGGAATGTCTATACCTTGCTTTTATTACCGTGGTTGAATTTTCATCATGTGGGATTGAACCATATATTGAGGAGTACGATAAGGGCTTACCCTCAAACTTATGTAGTATGGGATGCATAGAATCCAAACAAGTATGCATTAGTATCATCGTAGTGTAATGTCTGCATTAGGATTTAAGTCATATCATACACTGACACAACTAGGATAGTCACTTTTCCTGTTTGCATTCAAGTTTGTGTTTGCTAAAGTAGAAGAATCGCGGCATTATAGCATTGTGTCAGTTGTATGCAACTGACGTGCCCACAGTTTTCTAGTTGCAGGACTGGATTCGGCATGGACTTGAAGTCAATATGATTAATTGTTGCAAGATTGAAGAATTTTCATTATTGTATATTATATTGTATTCATTTAATTCCATTGTACTGTTGTAAAGAACATGTTGTAAATAAAAAGTTTTAAATTCCTTATAAATTTGTACGAATTTGAAGTGAAAGATCCTGTATTTGCTACGAATTACCTGTGTTTGGAATTCGGGGCGTTACATGTCCATTGTCTCGTAACAGCGTCGTCTCTTCCAT
The DNA here is from genome assembly GCA_017893485.1 of Hemerocallis citrina. Taxonomy (NCBI): domain Eukaryota; kingdom Viridiplantae; phylum Streptophyta; class Magnoliopsida; order Asparagales; family Asphodelaceae; genus Hemerocallis; species Hemerocallis citrina. The sequence continues at coordinate 83,045,077 of CM030368.1, forward strand.
CATCGGGTGTAAGAGTCGAGATGAGTCTGTGTGGTGAGAAATTGCCTGAGAGAGCAAGAGCGTGAGAGTGGTGAATGTATCCTCTTCACGATTCTCTCCTGGAGGGTGATTTTTTTGGTGGGGTGAGCGAGATAGTTGTTTGGTGAGAAATCGGCTGTCCATTTACTTTATTTATTGAGTAATGCGGGGGGGGGGGGGGGGGGGGGGGGATTTTGTATTCTTGCTGTTGGATTGTTTTGGAGTCTCTTGCTTTGCTGTGGACTTTTGGGGCTTGCTGTTGATGGCTTTCGATGAATTTCTTTCTTGGATTTTTGGAGTTCATTTGCTAGGAAGTAATTAAATTGTTCTAATATGTGGGTGTTTTCTTCAACTTTCTAATGTAGTTTTATTAGTATAATACTTGACATGTGTGAATTGTTAGATGCATGATAACTTATGTAGTTTGAATAATCATGTTTAGATTATTTCTTGTTGATTGGATGTGTGAAATTATGATATGTTGATTTGGGGGCATTTTCATCATAAATATTAAACTAGATGGAATGTAGAGCTAAATTTTTTATAGGAGCATCTCGTATATGTAAAGAACATCTCCTTAAAATTTCATAATATTTGAATGTCTTTTACTGTTTTAATAAAATCCAAACTGAGGTCTTGCTGGCAGTTGACTAGTTGCTGAAAATTTGTACACATCTCGAATTTTAATCATTTCAACATTTTAGATAAAATATTTTGAGAAAAATCAAAACTAAGAACTTGAATTATACTCATTAACCTTTCTGTAAAGTCTAAGATGTCAACTTTTCATAAAGAATTGAGTTTATAATGAATTTTACAAAACTGAACAAGTGGCAATATTTTAACTATAGTATAACATTTCGACCCTACTGTAGATTTCGAAGAATTCAGGGTTATAGACACCATATTTTGGGAAAACTTATAACTAAGAAGTTATAGTAGATTTTTATACCTCTTTTTTGGTCTAAATAACACAAATTTTCATGAATTATATAATTTTCTATGATTTTTACAAGTAGCATGAGTTGCAGTTTTCGGATTTTGAACCTACTGTTTTGCAAATGAATTTAGACGAAGTAATTTAGGATGATTTTTGATGATCATATCTACAAAGTTGTAGTAGACTAATTTATGATTGCTATGAAACTAATAAATCTGTTTTTTGAGTAGTATTGGAATTTATATGATTTTTACAATACCATCGGGTTGATATCTCTTATCTAGTTGTCCTAAAACTTTTACAACGTATAAAATTGAATTTAAAAATTAGAATGTTAATAAGCTGTATCTTATGAGGGATTAAGAGATAATTAAATGATAATGTTGGAATGTTAAACATGTGATGTCTGTAAGGATTTTAACTCATCAAGTATTATTGAATGTTGATTTGAAATTGTCGAATAAGACTATGAAACTAATTATAAAAATAACTGAGTTGTGTGAATAAGAGAATAATTGGATATGTAAATGAATAAAATTCCAAAATGTGAATAAAGATGGTATGGATAACCCATGATGCTGTAAGCATGAATTATGAATACTAGAGGCCAAGTGAGACCCAGGTACCAGCAAAGTGATAAAAGTGATTATTGAGATTTGAGAAGTGGCCAATATGGGCTATCGTTCTCGATATATTTAGGAGGGTAAGCTAGCTCTATGTAATATTATTATTCATGTTTAAATTTAAGGGTAGGCACTAGAAGATGTGATGAAACTTGAGCAAACATAAGTGGGGTGCCTCTATATTATCTGACGGTGGACTCTATGACTATAGACCCAGTTTGACAGTGGACTCTGGGACTGTGGTTGTTTGCCGGGTGAGATGAGCCTCAATTAAATCTAGAACTACGATTGATCTAACAGTGGACTCCGGGATCATGAATAGTCGGACGGATGGGAGGCAGATTACCAATGTATATGTATATACCGGGGCTAGAGGGGCACTTGCGGGATGTCCGCACAACGAGGATTCTGTATGGTGTGACAGTGGACTTCGAGACTCGAATCCGTACTCATGGAATGTCTATACCTTGCTTTTATTACCGTGGTTGAATTTTCATCATGTGGGATTGAACCATATATTGAGGAGTACGATAAGGGCTTACCCTCAAACTTATGTAGTATGGGATGCATAGAATCCAAACAAGTATGCATTAGTATCATCGTAGTGTAATGTCTGCATTAGGATTTAAGTCATATCATACACTGACACAACTAGGATAGTCACTTTTCCTGTTTGCATTCAAGTTTGTGTTTGCTAAAGTAGAAGAATCGCGGCATTATAGCATTGTGTCAGTTGTATGCAACTGACGTGCCCACAGTTTTCTAGTTGCAGGACTGGATTCGGCATGGACTTGAAGTCAATATGATTAGTTGTTGCAAGATTGAAGAATTTTCATTATTGTATATTATATTGTATTCATTTAATTCCATTGTACTGTTGTAAAGAACATGTTGTAAATAAAAAGTTTTAAATTCCTTATAAATTTGTACGAATTTGAAGTGAAAGATCCTGTATTTGCTACGAATTACCTGTGTTTGGAATTCGGGGCGTTACATGTCCGGTTCGATTTACAATCATATCCACAAATCCACTTTTTTGCCACATCATCAGAAGCCACAGTTTACTCACCAACTTTATTCCACGAATGGACTCTTTTTTACCACGTCTACAGATATTCTAGTTATCAACTGCGGCATTTTCTATTATAAGACCGCAACTGGGAACTGCAGCTTCTTCTCAAAAAAAAAAAAAATTGAAGCTGCTACTCCTATATGCAGCCGCTGCTTATTTTGTGAATAACCGCGGCCACAGTTGGGAACCACGACTGTGTTCAAATGTGGGCTACATTTCCTAATAGTGACTTTGTCTCGGATCATAAAGGCAGAAAGCCATCTTGATTTAAGACACACTCGTTGTTGGTAGCTGTGATCGATGTTTGAAAAGGCCACAGCTCCCAACTTCGGCCGCAGCTATTAACAAAATGAGCTACAAAAAATATGATAAGAAACCACAGTTCCTAACTGCGGCCTTATAATAGAAGAGGTCGCAGCTGGCAACTACGATTTTTGCTGACATAGGAAAAAAAAGAACACCCGTAAAATAAGTTTGGGGAATATCCCCATATGGGCATATAGTTTGAAAAAGTGACTTACTTGGGGGAAAAACTTCATTTTTTAGGACCCTGACTGGCTTGACACTGAATTTCTATTCGAGTAGGCCTGTAACTTTTTCAGCATTACTATGAATCCCCGGGACGCCACGTAGCACACCAAAATAACAACAATACATAACTCATCAAAACAATATATAGATTATGTAATGTGTTTTTGCTGTCGCTGGTTGGTAATGTGCTAATTGAGGAATTTATAGGACTTTTTTTTAATTGCACTTTTTTATATAATTTTTTTTAATACCAGAATTGAACTCCCCTAATTTTACTTGCCTGAATTGAACTCAACACCTACTTAGACAGGTAAAGAAGAATACAATTTTCAAAACACTGGATACCGGTATAAAGAAATCATATTCTTCTATATAAAACTCAAGAGACAACAAATTCGTCAATTTTTATAACACCCTTTTTTGCATAAAGCCGGTTTGTTGAACAGCTCGGTTTCTGGCAAGTTCACTCTTGCAAGTATTTGCTCGAAGACCACTTTCTTAAAATTTACCAACTTAGAAAATCATTTAAGAAACCGACTTTCTAAAAACTGGATCATCTGCTTTGCAACACTGGATTCACATGTGCAAACTTTCACAGAGACCTAGCTTCCATTTTCAATTATATGATTGATTATGAAATATTTAATCTTGCTAAAATATGTGGTCTGGCGGTTAACGATGTTGATCGAAATGCTTTTCTCCTAAATAAGATTAGAGGTTGGGAGTTGGCGAGAGAGCAATGGCTCATGCCAAGTCTCCAATCCGGAAAGTAACCCCAATCCGGTTAATAATGATTTACCAACTTAGAAAATCCGACTTTCTGAAAACTGGATCATTAGCCTTGCAACACTGGATTCACATGCGCAAACTTTCATAGAGACCTAGCTTCCATTTTTAATTATATGACTGATTCTAAAATATTTAATCTTGGTAAAGCACGTGATCTGGTGGTTAACGATACTGATCAAAATGCTTTTATCCTATATAAGATTAGAGGTTGGGAGTTGGCGGGAGAGAAATTAGGCTCTTGCCATGTCGCCAATCCGAAAAGTAACCCCAATCTTGTTAATAATGATTGTTCTACTTAAAACGTTAAAGTTCGAGGAGGGGGGGGGGCACAAATGGGAGATGGTCAACGACCTCATCTTGTCCTCGAAAGCTGACATAGTGGGTCTCCAAAAACCCAAGCTGGAAGCCAAACTTAGGAGACTAGGTGGTAGTAGGATTAAGGACTGGAGAGTCCTCCCATCCGTTGGGGCCTCAAGAGGCATTGCTATTGGCTTAAATATTGATAATTTCAATTGCCTAGATGAATTCAGCAGAAATATCTCATTATCAGTTTTGCTCCAATGTCGAACTAACAATTGGACTCAATTGGTCACAACTGTTTATGGGCCTAATAACGCCATAGCCAGAGCGGCGTTTTGGAATGAACTCCAATACATCCGTTCAAGATGACAACAACCCTGGATTGTGGAAGGAGATTTTAACATCACCATTTTTGCTTTTGAACACCGGGGTAGAGGTTCGAGTGACACGTATTGAGAAGAATTCAACCGAGTTATTACTATCCTGGAGCTAGTTGACATTCCAGTTCCAGATAGACTTTTCACATGGTCCAACATGCAAGCTGCCCCAATCATGTCAAGGCTGGATAGAGTCCTGGTTTCGCTGGATTAGGAGGCTAATTTTCCATTAGCATGCGCTAAATCCTGCCAAGACCAACGTTGGATCACGTACCTATATTTCTATCACCGGGGGAATTAACTGGTAGATGACCAAAGAAATTTAGGTTTGAAAAGGCTTAGTTGGAAGTCCGGGGATTTCATTACATGGTCATGGAAAGTCAGGCCCTTCTAACTCGGGGAACAAAAGCGGCTGCAGTTTGGTGCGAAAAAATTTGCAGGCTACGCACCAGACTGTGGAAATGGAATCAGACGAGATTCGCGCATATCTGGAAAGCTAAAGAGTCAATTCTGGAAGGTATCGATGAGCTGGAAAGATAAAGGAAACTATAGACCTATCTCAGGATGAGCGGAATATGCTTTTAAAGTTGAGGGAGGACATTGCCCAGTTATATAAGCTTGAAGAACTAAAATGGCAGCAAAGATCTCGAATCTTCTGGTTGGAGGGAGATGTGAATACTTCCTTCTTCCACATGGTTGCTAGTGCAAGACAACGCTCCAATATGATCCACTCAATCCATACAGAGAATCGAGTGACACATGACAAAGAGGAAGTGAAAAGGTCATTTCAGACTTACTACAAGGTCCTTCTTGGGCGTAAAGCAGACTATAGAGTTCCACTTAGAATAGATTTTTGGCAGGTTAGCCCTGAAGACCTGGGAAATGCGTTGAGGTCACTTGAAAGTGCGTTCATGGAGGAGGAGGTTAAAGAGGTTATTACATAGATGGGGAAGGATAAAGCACCTGGTCCGGACGGATTCCCGATCATGTTCTACCAAACCTTTTGAGAAGAAATCAAAGATGATTTGCTAGTCGTGCTAGCATAATTTTATGATCACAGACTCAAATTGGGCAGGCTAAACTATGTTGAAGTGGTTCATATTCCCAAAAAATAAGAAGCGAACCGGGTAGGGGACTTTCGCCCTATCAGTCTGCTTAATTGTTCGGTTAAGATAATTACCAAGATCCTCGCCAACCGGTTAGGGCAAGGTTATGGACAGGTTGATCCACAGGGAGCAGACTATCTTCATCAAAGGCTGATGTATCTTACACCGTGTTACTACGGCAGAGGAAACCATTCACTAGTACCACATATCTAATGATAAGAGTTACCTACTCAAGTTAGAATTCGAAAAAGCCTACAATACAGTGGAATGAGATTGCTTACTGGAATGAGTTAATGGTCGAGGCTTTGGGGAGAGATGGATCAGGTGGATCCAACACTGCCTCACCACTAGTAGAACAACCATTGTTGTAAACGGTACAGCGGGGCTTCCGTTCTCGTGCAAAAGAGGGTTACAACAAGGGGATCCCTTGTCTCCTCTCTTATTCACCATTGTGGCAGGTGCACTTATAGTCATGTTGGATAATTGTAAGCGGGCAGGGTCGATCACTACGGTGACCAGTGGAAGACATTGTCTTGGTTGTACAATCCTTCAATACGCGAATGATACGCTATTGTTTGGTAATGGAGATTTGGGGGAGACCATCGTTTTCAAAGGAGTTATCTACTGTTTTGAAGCTTGGTCTGGATTGAAAGTTAACTTCCACATGGGTTAGCTAATACCTATTGCCTTGTCCGCAGATGAGGCCGGGGTACATGCAACCATCCTAAACTACCAGGTTTATAAATTTCCCATCAAATACCTAGGCAGCACAAGCACCAGAGAGCAGCTAAGAAGAGAACCTGTCCGACCAGGTTAGTTGAAAAAATCGGATTGGTTCTCAATCATTGACCGGGTGGAGAGTAGACTAGCCGGCTAGAAAGGGAAATCTCTCTCCCTGGGTAGGAGAGTCACGCGCATTAACTCAGTACTATCTAATCTGCCAACATATTATCTGTCATTCTTTGAAATGCCGAGATGGGTTATCCACAGGATCGATTGGATTCGGAAACGTTTCTTATGGAAGGGAGATGATGCCAATAGGGGCGGTTACCACCTAATCTGATGGGAAATAGCGTGTATGAAGAAACTCCATGGAGGATTAGGAATTATCGATCTGAGAGACATGAATTTGGCCCCTCTCGAAAAATGGTGGTGGAACTATTTGCACAGGAAAGGGACGCGACACCTGGGTTTCGGGGTGGGACCAAGAGTTTCCTAGTTCTGGAGAGGGGTCTCTAAGGCTTGTGACCTGTTTAATAGTTGTGTATCATCATTCATTTATAACGGTCATCTGACTAAGTTTTGGTGGGACAAATGGTGCGGGGACCACCCGCTAAAAGGGTTGTACTCGGATCTCTACGATCAAACGACGCAACCACACATCACGGTGGGTAAAACGTGGAAGAGGGGATCTTGGAAACCCGCATTTGAATGACGTCTAGACTAGGCATCCCAAACAAGACTGGAGAAACTACTAAATCTTGTAGCACATGCAGGGGTTAAATGCTCAGCTGGCCCGAATCGGAAAGTGTGGGGGCTGGAAAAGATAGGAAATTCAAGGTACAGTCCATGTACTATAGGTTACATTTTAGAGGGTGTAGTCCAAAGTGAGCACCCATAATTTGGAAAGTCAAAGCACCCATGAAAGTTAAAATTTTCTATTCGCTTGTGATTAATGATGCTATTTTGACTAGGAAAAATTCGGCTAAATGTCAACCAAATATGGAAACATCATGTGGTTTCATTAACATTAATATGGAGTCCAGAGAACATCTTTTTCTTAGATTGTCATAGAAGCAAAGTGATTTTAGTTGAAGTTTTAAAGGCGCTTGGCACAAGTGCGTATCCCCTAGTTTACGAGGACCTATGGGTTGGTCCCAAGTTCTTTGCCGAGAGAATGGAGATGAGAGACACTTGGTATATCGCTATAGCCCCCACGACATGAATTCTTTGGCTCGATAGAAATAACTTTTACTTTCATAGGACTTGTAATAGCATTTTTAGCAATTTAACTTATATTATGCATCTCATTTTCTCTTGGGCTATTGCAGCAGCTTCGGGACCGAGATGAAGGATTGCCAAAACATTCCAGATGGAGAAGTACGATGATGAGAAAGTTATGAATGGATCGACCCTAAAGTGAGCTCCAGCGTTTGAAGACCCCACCCTCCAGCATTTGAAGACCCCACCCTCCGAGGATTTGTTGGAGGAACTCCATAAGTTATGTTTGTACTCATTTTATTCTACACACTTTTGCTATTGTTCCCACTCTTCTATTAGTTGGGGTATTATGCGCTATTTATTGTTTTGTTATCTTACCTTGTTGTACTTTTCCCAGTTTTCTTGGTTGTTTTATTAACATCTTATGAATGAAACAATATGGCCATAAATAAATAAATAAAAACTTAATTTTCAGAGACCAGCATCTTAACAAGCTTAGCAAACAACACTGGCTTATTTGCTAGCAAGCAGATTCCTTGTTAGGCAATACGAAGAAAAAGCAAACCATCAAGCAAACATGCCAGACCATCACGCAAACATGCCAACTTCCCCGAGGTGTTTTCTGATATTGATGATTTTAAATTTGAAACATACAACAGACATTACACAGACGATTGGTAAGATGACGGACACGAATAAGAGCATTTATCATTTAACAATAACTGCAAAATCACTTCACAAATTATCAAACCAATAACAAAGAAATACACCAGAAAACTAGCCTCTGCCAATTCACTACTCCAAACCTCCTTGGCTGTCTTTTTCCCTCACTCAAAACTTACAACGGCATTGTGAACTTCAACACCACAGGAAAAAATTACAATGGCAAATGTGCTGAACGTAGGATATGTCTATGATACAATGACAATCCCACATGGATTGAAGAACTCATCATGCCTTCCTGAATTAAAATTAGAAGAAAAAGAAAAATAATCTAAAGACCGTAACCCTACCAATAGGTAAATACATAAGAGCGCACACACACCCATCTTCCAACAGATGGAATATACAGAGAATAACTTCACAGGGCACGCACTGATCACGTATATTTGGTAGACTGAACACTTTCTCAAAACCCTAATCTTATCCCCCGAGAACGCTGCTTGTTGATTTGTATGATGAGTAAAGTAGCAGCCTGAACATCCACTCGATAACTCTTCTTCGGACCTTTGACATTGTGAGTCACTCAATCTTCACCTCGAGTATAAGATGAGGTTCATCATGCTCTCAAGTGTAAGGATAGGGAGAAACAGACAATTGGAGACACTGTAATAAACATCATCCAGTAGGAAAATGATTTTTATTACATCCAGGCAAGAGAACCTCGGTCATTTGCTATTTGAGGGCGGCCTCTAGTTGGGGTTGGTGGTCTGTTGGCATTGAGCTCCTAGTAACACAAGAAAAGAAAATAATGATAATAATAATAATATATTAAAAAAAAGCAGGATGACAAATTAAATTAAAAACAGACATCCCAATCTATAACTTTTTGAGTATGATACAAAGTTGCAAATTCAGGTTTTAATATTATTTATTCCTTGAGAGAGCGAAGCATTACCTGCATCCATGTATCTTCGTGATGATCCGGTGATGTTTCCGGTGAACTAATGGCAGGAGGTAAAGGGTGAATTAATTTTGGAACAACAACAAGGTCTCTCCCCAAAACTAAGATAGCCCCTGCATTATTTGCAGTACCTACAGGACGAGCCACAGAAGAAACAGAAAAATGAATAATAGAAAAAAACACACTTAAAAGTACTTATTAGAGCATCTATAGTCGTTCAAACTAAATTTTGGGTATTTCGCATATAGGAATAGGAATTTTGGGTTTCAGCTGTAATCATTTTAACCCAAATTTTGGGCTTTAATTTTAAAAAAACGACGGACGAGGAATGATTTCCCGTCCATTAATGTATACTTTTTTAAAAAATAAAAAACCAACGGACGGGGAATCATTTCCCATCTGAGAATTTAAAAAATAAAAAAAAAATTAATTCCTATTTAACTCTTAATTTGATCCTAATTAAATCTTAATTCTTAATTAAATTTCAATTAAAACCTAATCTATACACATAGAAATGTTTATAAGCTATAGTCTCTAGAATTTTTTCCACTAAACTAGAAAGAAATGTTCTGGGACGGTAGATCATCCCCCGTCCGAGCTCGATTTTTTTTAAAAAAAAATTAAATAATCGATCGGACGGGAAATCCCGTCTAATTGGTTTTTTTTATAAATGGATCGGGCAAGATATCATTTCCCGTCTGATATATTTAAATATAAAAAAAGAAGCGATGAAAGATAGATCTTTCGTCTGATTTTTTTTTTAATGAACGGACGAAAAATCATGATTCGTCCGGCCATATTTTCCAAATTTCTATATCTTTTCCCAAATATAGCCGACCATTCTCTCAAACCCAAATTTTGGGTATTTAGCCAACAACTACAGCTCGATTTTTGCCAAATTTTACAAATTTTGCGAAAATGGCCAACGACTACAGATGCTCTTATGCATGCCAAACAAAAGAAATACATACCACAATAATTAGTTGCAGAGAAAAGAGTAATTAAATGCCCTTGAGCAAACCGCTCAAAACCATCCATCACACACTCATGTGCACGTACTATCAATTGCAAATCATTGTTATTGCAGAACTCCATCACACGGTCAGGCTACATTAAGAGACAAGTACAAAAGGAAGGGGTTAAAGAAGAAATGAATAGGAACCATCACCACTTCACCACTCTGAATAACCAAGAACATGAATTCTGTCTGACAAGTATGGTATAGAAATATTAAAAGACAAAAAGCAAAGAAATAAAGAGCACATCAGATAATATGAAGGGCTAGAATAACAGTAAATTGAAATTAATTATACAGAAGTACTCGCATTCCAAAAACAAAGCATCACGCTTGTTCACGTTGTCAATTAACACAAGATAGATGGTGTATAGCTGTTGAAATAGAAGACAAAGAGAATGACTTAAATCAATTCATTGACATCAAGACATTATGTTTTTAATCAGTCGTTTTGGGTAACAACTATAGGAAACAGGTACAAATCAATAACGATTTGTACTTGAATTTAATTGGGCCAACTATATCAAATTTCCTTTCAATTTGGTGATATAATGGTCACCACTAAAGTTATCCAGGTAGCTATGATTATCAAATCCCATTCATTTAAGTTCATTCTCCTTCCAGGAGCCCTTCCCTTAGTAGCTTCAATGAAATACTATTACCAGTTTTTGGCATACCCATTGAACTGTTAAAATTGTTTTCACAATGCTTCCTGATGCACATGTCTACACCATGTCTAATATTTTTTTGTTAATATTCAGTCAAGCTACTCCTCAATAAAGTTACTTCATAAGAAAGAACTTGACTCGAAACTTTGCTTTAGTTCACAAGAACAGCCACTCATATCTATTTTCACATTACTCTTGATCCATCATAATTAAAAGTTCTCAGCCAAAACTTTTTTTTAAAAACTTATTTCTCGGTTGTTCATGTCATCTTTTGTAGCTCCATCTTTCTGAATTTGCCCCCACATATTGTAGAGATAACTAGAACTTGGAAGCAGAATTTGCAATCAACACCCTGCTCTAATGGGTTACCGTTCATTCAATTTCCCATCGTCTCTGGAAGCAGAACTTGAAAGATCGAACCCATCGTCTCTGGGTTACCGTTCATTCAATTTCAATGATTGCATCCGCTCGTTACAATTGACAGACATCCCACTGTCGAGCAGATCCTTCACTTGGTCGAATCTCCGCCATCACCCAACGATGGCGAAACTCGACCGTTTCTTGGTTTCCCATGAGTGAATTGTACGATTTCACAACTCTTTCGCTCTAGCTCTACCAAATCCTGCTTCTGATCATGTTCCCATTGCGCTTCATTCCAACTTCCACTTCCCTCGCCATCACAAATTCATATTTGAAAAATTTTGGCTCCAAGATCAGGTCTTTGTCAACCTGGTTGTTGACTGCCTATCGGCAGTCTCAGGATCTTCCGGTTTGGGAGCCATTCTTCTCAAACTTCATGCGATTAAATTCGGCTGCAAAATTTGGCGCAATGAGAGGCAGTTTAATACTAATTTCCTTAAAAAGTTTTATCTATCCTCCATTGAATCAATTGATAAGATGGAGGAGCAGGGTCCGATTTCGGAAGAGCTTTTCGACGAAAGGCGTTCTTGCAAACGAGAATATTCCGATATTCTTCTCCAAGAACATCAGAAATGGGCTCAAAGAGCCAAATTTCGATGGCTCAAAGAGGGAAATTGCAATACAGCGTTCTTCCATAATTTCGCTTCCCATAGACAACGGTGTAACCGCATTTCCTCGATCATTTAAGATGGGATAGAACTGTCGTCTGACGAGGACATTCACCAATCTTTTCTCCTTTTCTATAAAAATCTCATTGGTTCTTCCAAACCTAGAGCCATTAGTCTCGATTGGACTCAACTGTACGGTGGGCATCCCGCCGACCTTTCCTCTCTCGAGGCTCCGTTTTCTATGGATAAAATCAAAGCGGCGGTGTTCGCGTTAAAAAGCGATGCAGCGCCGGGACCGGACGGTTTCCCCGCATTCTTTTTCCAGAAGTTCTGAAATTGGTTGAAAGATGACCTTTTCCGTATGTTCTCTGACCTTCATCTAGGAGCGTTCTCTTTCGACCGTATCAACTACGCTCATATCGTTCTGATCCCTAAGATGTTAGGAGCGAACTCCGTGGCTAATTTTAGGCCGATTAGTCTGATCAACACCACTTTCAAAATTATCATGAAGGTCCTCTTGGCTAGACTTAGCGAAGTTATCTCCCCTCTGATCGATCCTGCCCAATCGGGTTTCATCAAGGATCGTTTTATCCTTGATGGCGTAGCCTCAGCCCAAGAAATCATTTCTTTTTGTCATAAGACCAAATCAGAAGGTATTCTGCTTAAGCTTGACTTTCAAAAAGCTTACGACAACGTTAATTGGGACTTTCTCTTCGATATCTTGCTTCATAGAGGGTTTGATCCCAAATGGATAGCTTGGATTAAATCCAGCCTGTTCGCGGGCACCTCTTTGATTCTCATTAATGGTACAGAGGGTCACAAATTTAAAATCAAATGCGGGCTCAGGCAAGGTGACCCGCTTTCTTTCCTTCTATTCTCGTTAGTAGCTGATGTGTTCAATAGGCTCCTTCGCAATGCCTGGGAAGCCCAGGTTATTGAAGGTCTTGGTAAATCGCGCAGTTTCAATGGCGTGCTGAACCTTCAGTACGCCGATGACACCATCATCTTTGCTAAACCTAATTCTCATTCTCTGAGAAACTTGAAACTCCTTCTCTATTGTTTCGAACTAGCCTCTGGACTCTCAAACAATTTTCATAAATCTTCTGTCCTCTGGTTGGGAGGATCGCCAAACAGGCAAGAAGAGATATCTGAATTCTTTAACTCCCAGTGGCGTCTTTTCCTATCACGTATTTAGGAATCCCACTAAGAGGGGCAAATTACATAAATCGGATTGGTCCCCTATGATCGATAAGGTGGAATCCAGGCTATCAGTGTGGTCCGAGAGACTACTTTCCCGTGGCGGAAGATTGATTCTGCTTAATTCGGTTCTATCTTCGATACCTATGTACATGATGTCTTTCTACTTCATTCCTTCTTGGGTGATCAAGAGGATCGACCAGATCAGAAGTAACTTCCTCTGGTCTGGGTCGTCGCTCTACTATCCCGGTTCGCATCTTTGTAACTGGAAACTTATCTGTTCTTCGAAGGTTGCTGGTGGCTTGGGAGTTTTAGACCTTAGGCACCAGAATCTTGCTTTACTGGAAAAATGGCTCTAGAGATTTCACAAAAAAGAGGATCTACCTTGGATTATATGTATTAAAGACGGATACTTTACGGTCAACGACTGGTGGAGTTTCCCGGGACATTCTCATCGTAATGCCTCCCCATTCTGGAAGGGGGTCTGGAAAGCATCGGCAGCTTTCCAGTGCAGTTTAAGCCATGCCTGTGCCGATGGATCCATGACCAGATTCTGGTCTGATATTTGGATCGATAATTCTTCATTAGCTACCTCTTTTCCAGCTATTTTCCGTCTGGCCTCCGATCCTTTAGCCTTGGTGGCTGACTACTATAGTAACAACATATTACAAAGTCATTGGGCGATTCCCCTCTCAACCAATCTTCCCCTTCATCTAACCCCAGTTTTTGATAATCTTCTTTCCGTTCTCAACAATGTTGTGTGGCACGACAAAGAGGAGATTTTTGGCGTTGGAATTCTTCAAGGACCTTCTCGGTTCGTTCTTTCTATCGTTTTCTTAACTTTAGAGGCATTTTATCGCCCTTCTTCGATCTGGTGTGGTCATCTTGTGCCCCTTTAAAGGCAAAAATTCTGGCGTGGCTCGCTCTCAATAATAAACTGCTGACTGTGGAGATTCTCAACAAGAGAAATCGAGCTTGGGGTCAATTGTGCCCACTTTGCTCTTCCGTCTCTGAAGAAGTGGACCAATTGATAGTGGGCTGTGATTTTTCACGACCACTCTGGAAAATTACTGTTCTTGCCTGGGAAGTGCCTTCCATTCCAGCCAGCCTGATCGATTGCTGAACGAAGCGCCCCCCTAATGGCCTTTTCCACCTTTCGTGGTATCTCTCCTTTCAGATTATCGTATGGATCATTTGGAGGGAAAGGAATAATAGAATTTTCCGTCAGTTAGCTTCCTCCCCTCGTTCAATTTCTGACGAGTTTTTGTTTTTATTCAAATTTTGGTCTTCATCTTTAAAAATTGAAGCAAGAGAAGCCCTAAAGTATGAGAGATTGGAAAAGGCCTTCCATTGTCTTCTTAATCTCAACGCTATTTAATGCTCTCAGCGGATCGCATTTGGACCCTATCGAGCTCTTACTATCATAACTCGCTGATAGAGTTTCTAGTTTTTGTAGCATTCTTCTGCTACTATTTTCTACTATTATTGTATTGTCTTGGTGGTTTGACGTATGATCCCTTGGTGTTTGTTTTACAGGGCGATTGAGTAGGGTTGCCCAATGTTGAGGGTGGTTTTTGGGCAACAGTTGGCTGGGATGGATCTCAGCCTTTTTGTTTGGATGGGTTTGCAGCATCTGTCTGTATCTCTTGGGACTGGGTTCCCCCCACTGTTATTCTGCCAGGCTGTTACTCAGTTCTGTCTGTAATTATCTAATGTTGTTCTCTAGTTGGGAGTTTTTGCTGTTTTAAGGCTCTGAGCTATGTGGGCATCCCGCTATGGTTCAGTTTGGAATTCTTTTTGGCCGCGTCTGGGCGTTGTACTCCCCTGTTTTTATTCTGTTTAAGCACTACAGCTTTTATGGAATGGAGGTTCCATTTTGTATCCAGATCTTGCTGTCCGAGGTCTGGATCATGCTGGTTATTTAGTTATTTGTGTTGGGTGGTGCCAGATGGTTCTCCCCTCTGTTTTGATCCGTTTGATCGATGTTCATGTGAATCGATCGACCCCTTAATTCGAGCTATGCTATTTTTATTGATGCTCTGTTCTTTGTGTTGGTTTTTGATATGACTCAGTTTTGGTGTGTTCTGTTTGGTCAGCATCTTTATCTTGTGATCTCCTGTATTATTCTGAGTATGCTTTACATCTTTGATGATCCGGAATTACTATTTCGTGTGTTTTGTTTCGCTGATTGAGTTTGGATTCATGTTTCAAGCTGATCTCCTTTGTGATGGTGTGGGGAGCTGGGATCTGCTCTCGGGTTGAGCCATTTTGTCGATTTATTTGTATCATTCTATAGCGTCAATTCATGCTATGCTTTATTTTCTCTCCTCTGTTCGTTTTGACCTCTATGGGCGCGGTACTGGTAGATTGAGGTGCTGCGATCTTCCTAGGGGGTCCTCTGGTCGCTTAGGTTGTGACCTTCAGATGGCCGCAAGGTTGTTCGTCTGGACGCTTGTGCTTCGGGCCGGAGGTGGGAGGGTACATCCTTGATCATTGTTGGTTGGTTGGTGTTTCGGTGTTTGGCTCAGTTACTGCCTCAGCATCGACCCGTCTTGGTGGTGTCTGTTGGTGTGGGCAGTCGTTTTCGCTTTAATCGAGTTCTAGTAGTGTGGTTTCTCATCTGTATATTTTTCTTTCGTGCTTTTGGTTTGTTTTACAACTTGTAAGACCTGACGTGTAATATTTTTTGATTGATTAATGCATGGCTGGAGTCGGTTGACTCTATCCGTATCATCAAAAAAAAAAACACCCTGCTCTAATCTATGGAAAACATCCTTCTCATACTTGATAACTGGTAAAATCACATTCACGTATTTTTGTAGTCAGGCAGTAGCTTCCTTCAACATAGGTAATGTTTCACATTGTATAGAAATTGTATGAAGTCAGATAAAAGGTAAATAAGCAAATAGCATAGTAAAAGTTGTTTAAGAAAAAAAATCTAACCCCAAAGGTAACCAGGCCTGGTCCTCTAGCATTTGGTCTTAAACCTTCAACACTATCATTCTCTGTTGGATCAGACCTGTGGAAAAAAGAGCAAAAGGATTATTGTTGTTAGTAGCACTGTCACATCTACCCGAGACCCGGACCCAATCTGGACCCGATATTGGACCGGAACCGACCGGATTCTAGACAGGTATGATTAGGGTCCGATGATTTTGGACCTGATCGGACCCGGCCCGACCCAAACCCGAACCATGGACCCATTAGTAGACCAATAACTTAAATTTTAATATATTAGAACAAGATAGTTGTATGTGTTAACAAAAATTTACTTTTTTGATAGAACATAAAGCTTAATATGTTCATATAACTTAATAAAGATTAAAGAGTGTGCAATCTTTTCTTTTACTCCCAATTTACATCTCATAATCTTTATTTTATAAAATCAACTTACTTATATTCATTTACATATTAATTAATTTTACTTTCACTTTCAGTATCTAGCTAATTCATGTGGTACTCTAAAGAAAAAATTATGGTAGGAATTTGAATATTAAAATTTTTGTAAACATTGAAAAAAAAAAAATCATTGTCGTACATTATTAGACCTGATGGGTACCCGGGAACCGGGACCCGAACCAGACAGAAAAATTAAATAGACCCGGATCCGGACCTGTTGCCATAGGGCAAGGTCCGGGTTTATCTCACTACCCGACCCGATACCAGTGCTAGTTGTTAGTCAGGTATAGAAATTTCCTAAAGAAGTATTGTGAGACATCACTGACCATAATAAATCCATAAGAACAACTGAGCCTGCTTCCATTGTAATTGGGCGTTGTAGATTCTCAATCTGCTCTAAATGATTTATTGACCGACCAATACCTCCATGCATGCAAATGATTTTCTTTTCAATTAGTGCAGCTAAAGGAAGCCAATTAAACAACCGATTTATGCGGTGCCAAGTCCATATTCCATCTCGCTCTCCCTGGTAGCAAGTACAAAATATCATCAGGCTGCAGTGAAAGCAAAGAAGAGGAAAGAAAGAAACAAATAATTTATAATTACCATTCGCTCTATGCATTCAATCCGGAAGCCAAACAAGGCATTAATATCTGCTGCCTCATGGTTTCCACGAATCAAATGTACATTATGAGGATATTCAACCTGTAAGAAAGAACAAGATTAATTAATTCATTAACATTATCTGTCAGCAGGTGGGAATTTTAAAAGTTAGCAATTGCCAAATGGGACACCTTTAATGCAAGGAGAAGAGAAATTGTTTCTAGACTGTGCTGGCCCCGATCGACATAATCTCCCAAAAAGAGATAATCAATATAACTGAAAAACACAACCTTATCAGAATAAGAACAAAAAAGGTTTGATAAAAGGATATTGGAATACATTTATTGCAGGAATTTTGTATAAATGCTTCGAGGAAAGATGCATAGTCTTTGTTTGTGCATGCTATTGAAGTGAAAATCATAGTTCCCTGCATCTCCAACATGGAACTAAAGAAAATACTGAAGTTTTCTGAGATAAAGTTAAAGCTCTGGTTTTGTAGGAACTGTACAAATTTCAACAATTTCTATCCCGCAAAATAATTCCAAACCCGATAACCCAAAAATTTCCCTAGTATCATCCAAACCCATGTTTGTAATATAATTATGACAATGATAACTAAATCTTAACAAAATTTTGTTCAGCTATTAGAACCTTCTTTACTTCATTCAGCTATGTTAAGTGCAACCACATCGATTAAATTAACCATCATTGCCATCATACTGCCTCATTCCATGTTTATGTAAGACTCTAGTGCCCCTATTGTTCCATCTCCTCCAATGATATCTTTTTTTGCTAGAAAAGGATGAAGATAACTATGTCTCCACGGGCCAGGTCAGGTGGGTTGTAAACAATTCTTTATTAACCCAAAATGAAGGGGAGGTGTTTAAGAGTACTTAAATTCACACGCCAGGGATCAAGCAGATCTAGAGATTGGGTTTCTTCTAAAGTGTGTTGGTAACAAATTTCTACATTTTTTTTTCAATTGTTCCATTCTTTACGCTATATAAAAAATTAAATAAAAAAAATTAATGTATTCATTCAAAGATGAAACATTTTTATTAACTCTACATGCATGACACTGAATGGTATATGGTTAATCATTTTCTTTAATTAATATACTTAAAAGAGATCTTGCACTAACACTTCAAAATATGTCCTGTATTTAAATGAATTTTAGTTGTTCTAAATTTTGGCTGAGCTGCATGACACCAGTACCATATGAAGTATTGCATCCCGCTGTTGTTTTCAGGGGAAATTGCCAAAATATCAGGAAATATTTCAACACTTAAATATCACACGCTCTTGGTCAATATTGGGTTGGTAAATTACACTGCAATTTCGGTCAGGGTTGAAGACTAGAACTCATCCAGTTCTGACCTGATATATGTGAAAACAGACTGACAAAGTCCTCCATACAACACAACTACATTAATCCCAATTCGTTATTCCTTCACTTCTTCGCTCTCCACCTTAAACCTTGATCAATGTATTAAATTGCTTCTCCTCCGACCGTCGTTTCAGCTCACCGTCATACTCATTCGTTCTCAACAAAAACCATAGGTATTTCTACGGAGTTCTTTACTTTCTTTTATACTTTGTGACTGCGCACAAGGTCAAGGAAAACTATGTACAATGCTAACCACGCTAATGAGTTATGACTTATATGCTTACTTCTATAGGTTTATTTATTGTGTGATTTAGTTATACTTGTTTGTGTGGTAGATATGATTTAATTGTATAATATTACTTGTCTGTTTGTGTACAGTTTTACTTTTTCGCTAGACTAATATAGTTTTACTTAGATAAATATGCTTACATGTGTTCTGTTGCATTTGCATCATTCAGCGTGATTTCATGCACAACTATATATTTGAGTTGTAATTGTTATTGGTTGAAATCAATGTTGAAAATAACGATAGCGCAAGTGTCCTTGAAGCCATCAATAACACAAACATAAATAGCGTAAGCTTACGCTATGAATATTTTTTTTAATTTAAAAATTAAAATTAATTATCCAAAAAAAAAATCTCAATAGTTTTCTAAATTTAAAGAAATAAATTTGAACGCTCAAAAATGCAAAGTATTCACCAAAATGAGACTTCAATGTTCAAGAACCAAGACTTAAATTACAAGGCCTAAGAACACACATAAATATGAATATAAAATGGAAGAATTAAAAGAATGAAGTAGATTAGCTTTTTTTACTCTAATCTAATACCCATAATTCAAACTTCAAAACCCAAAATATTAAAACTAAGAGATTAAACATGAAGGATCGGCTACAGAGAGAAAGCATGAAGAACCGGAAAAGGATAAACCATAATAGCTAGGTTGCTAGCTGGAATAAAACAAAAATAAAGAAATGAAAGAAATACTGAAAAATTCACTGGTAAGAGGGCCAATAGTCGCTGAAGACTGCAGACTGAAGTCTTCACCACTACTTCAAGAAATTGGAGTCCACACAAAGATTAAGTATCTTCGTTTTAAGAAAACATGAAGAAAGATGAAAAAAAACAAAGGGGTTTTGTCGCTTGTGTTTATAACTCAATTGTTGTTTTCTTATTTTAGTTAAAAATGGAATGTTTGTAGCGCATGCTATTTAAGTTTAGCTACGATGCGCAAATAGCGTGCGCTATATAAAAATAGCACAGAGTTATGTGGGAAATGGGTTATGCACATGAGTTTTGTAGCGGAAGAGGTAGAGAGTTAGGTTAAATAACGAGCTATTTCGAACTTCATAGAGCGCTATTTTATACATTGGAGGAAATATATATATAGTATATGCTTAGGTTATATAGTATCATATTTAGGAGATATATCTCTCTGACATTATCAATATATACCTGACATATGACATCCAATATGAAAATTTATAAGGCGATATCAGTCCAAAATCTAACATTTAGATCCTGGGATTCCTATTACATTTAGCACCTTGGATTCCTATTACATGCTCAACAAGGACACTCGCACAACACATATCTATCCAAAAATCCAAGACCATGTCAAATCCTAACCCTCAGTGGCGTGTCATACCCGTCTTGACATGTTTCTTTTACGTCATTGTGATTGGATAGGTCCTAGGAGAAAGAGAGAGTGTGTGTGTGTGTGTTAAGTTAAGGAGTTATGTTATTAAGAGCGAGTGATATTGATATTAATCCAAATATGCAAGAAGGTACAAAATTGTAGCCTAATGAGTAATTGCTTGTATGATTTGACAATCACCATGTAATCCCAAAACTTTGCATCAAATTATGATATCAACATTTGCATTAAAAGTAGACGAATATATACATATATAGAGCCGTGTCCCTGTCCTCTGAATTGTCATGTCTCCTGAGTCTTTGTTGTGCCGGTATCTATGTCTGAATCTCCATGTCCACGCAACTTTCGGGTTGGGTTAAATTTTGGATATGGGTTGCTTTTAGTGATTCTCGAACTGGTTTTTATGAAACACCGAAAGTTTCCCCAATTGATTTCGGATGGGATTCAAACTTCAAAAAGCTGTCTTTTCCGGTTTCAACCAATCAAACCTGACCCTATGCACAGACCCAAGTATCTAAGACTATTTACAAATATCTATATTATACATGCACCTACATTTTCTCTTCAAAATTTGAAAACTTCTCATAAACCCTACTATAGAAAATTATCATTATCATTTATTTTGAGAATTTCTTGTAGCCTCAGCAAGTAAAATACAATATCAAGAACTTGTTTTGAGAATTCCTTGTCAGAGAATTGTATCTAATGCAGAAAGCTGAGGTAATGCCCTAATTTTTCCGTTACTACTTGATCATGCATACCCTTGTCAACATATTAGCGACTCTAATCTACAAAAACCATCGTATCATCCCTTATCTTCCTAGGGATCCTCCATAAGCTTCTATATATCATAAAATCTGTGTGCATCTCATTTTTGCATTTTACTTTTTTCCATCAATCATCTTGCCCTAGTTAGTCGTTACTACTTCATCATGAATATCCTTAACATGTTAAAAATCAACGGTTAGTAGACTGCTCTGCAAAACCCACCATATCACCACTCATTCCCTAAGGATCCATCATAAGCTTGTATTTATCATAAATGCATGTGTGCATTTTTTCTTTCTTTTACAATTGTCTATCAATCATCTTGCTAAGAATTACTTTTCATCAACCTCCCCCATTCAAAACCAAATTGATAGTAGAGGTTCTACCAAATTGATATTAGAGGTTCTCAAAGAATCATTAATTCCTTCATCAAAATGATGCAAATTGACAAAGACAGCACATCCTATAACAGTTATGATATTACCAGGTATCATACTCATAAAAACACATTACAGGCTACAGAATTTATTTTTGCATTGTAAAAAGACTGAGTTAAGCCATAACATGACAAAACTATACCAGAAAGCTTCCACAATATAAGATAACACATCTATAAAAGAAATTCCAAATCATCCTACTGGAATACGATAGGAAGAGTACCAATATTAGGACAAAGGAATCAAGTTTTATCATCTACGTGGCAATACTTACGATATGTCTCCTGCAGTTGAAGGGGAACCATATTCATCAAATAAACGCATAAGATCCCCAAACTGACCATGCAAATCACCAAAGATCTTCACAGGAGCTTTGATTTGCAGAACACTTGGTTCACTAGAAAATATTCTTTCTGCACTGTCACAGAGATCTGCTATCTCATTGCAGTCTAAGAAAAACTGCCTACGCACAGGGGGCTTCCAGCCACGAGGCTTTAAGAGATGTGCAATGACCTGATAGGCATCAGACACACGAAACATGAGATGACCACCAAACTGGATAAAATGTAAAAGAGATATAGAAATCAAGACTACTTGGAACGACTTATCTCTAATTAAACAACTGGCTATCATTTTCTTAACATTTGTATGCAATTAGGCAAGGAGTAGCAAACTGAATTTTTATGATAATTTTTGCCAATTGTAGATACACAAACAATACAGCATGGGAGCCAGTAAGAGCAGAGATAATGCGACCACGCTCTAAGCTAGCCCTGAGCAGTTTTTTGTAAGATATGGGCTATAACAACAAAACCTGAAAAATATTCTAGGTTTGCTTGGGATGGAAACGAATCTGACCCTATCCTATCCAGAACCAATCTTCTAAAGGAGATGGTTAAATAATAGTCATGCCCAGAAATGAACCACTCAAGTCCAACCCGAATTTGCATTAGTTTAGGTAGGTGTTCTTATACCACTAGGTTTTATGAAAGACCCACTACCATCAATAGTTTCCCAGGACAAGAACTTGGTAACAAACTTGGACAGTGCAC
Source organism: Hemerocallis citrina (assembly GCA_017893485.1). Lineage (NCBI taxonomy): Eukaryota > Viridiplantae > Streptophyta > Magnoliopsida > Asparagales > Asphodelaceae > Hemerocallis > Hemerocallis citrina. The sequence continues at coordinate 83,067,610 of CM030368.1, forward strand.
ATATAGTTGACAGCCACTCAAAATATCATCTGTGACAGTCCTGCCACTAAGCTAAAACTTCAAAGTTGAAGAAGGATTGAGGGAAATTGCACTTGTATTCTAATACGTCCATTCAGGCCGAGAGCCCATTTTTTTATGGGCCAAAGAAACGAGATAAATGCCCAAGGGCCGAGACCTGGACCATACGCAGCAGTATTTTTTTTTTTTAATTCCGCACTTAAATTGCGCAGCTAGTGGGATTCGAACCTGAGTTGCTCTGATACCACATGTGAAAGTACCTATCACTAGGCTAAAACTTCGAAGTTGTCGAAGAGTTGAAGGAAATTGCACTTGTATTCTAATATCATCAAAATCACTTATGGACCTATGTCATAAAGAGTTGCACTAGCTAATCCATTTGGATGGGAAGAAGCTTTAGATAATGATGCTGTCAAGTTGGTCTACATGTTGATCCTGTAAACCTATGTTCAAGACTGCATTCAAAGGCCTACATCATCTTCTGAGCAGTTCACATAGAAAGAGGTGTCTAATGTATGAGTACACAGACCATGAGATGATGCATGTTCATATTTCAGTTGCATTATAATACCCAAGTGTGGATAGAGTTACTTCTAACAGCAAAGTCGCGATTGCCAATAGATTATCCGGTTAATTGAAGAAAATAGAAATGGAAATGAAAAGGACAGACAAAGTCGAAAACATCTCTAGTGCACTGTCGATTTGCATCCTACCATTCCATGCTTTCATGAATAAAACATAACATGCAAATCTAGCATCAGGATCATAATCCGGGGCAAAGACTCATCACTGAATCTGAACTTGTGGCAAATTGCATAAGAGGTGAGATAAAGTCTCATTTCTAAATACAGTAAGATTTAATCAAAAATCACAAAAATTAAAGAGAGAGGGGGGGGGGGGAGCAACGATACGGAGTGAGTAGGATTTTGGTGAAGAAGAAAATTAAGGTTTTGAGATAAATAAGGTGACTGATTCTAAAAAGAGAGAGAAATTAGTCAAGATAAAGATAGAAATTTGATTGATAAAAGATTTTTAAGAGGTCTGGGTTCAGCCTAGTCTTAAACTATGTAATTTTTTCCTTCTAGTTATTTATATTTTTAATCATTTATACAAGACATTTTTGCATGTAATTTTTCAAGGTGTACATAAATCTAGCTAGGGAAGAAATTTGAACATCCACAATTCCTCTAGTGAAATTTGTTGTCTTGGGAGCTTTATCAAGTTTATTACGCATTTACACACTAATACTTTCTGACATGTATTCGGTCATGTATTCACCTCCTCTTTTTCTCAATTCACATGCAATACTATGGTTGTTAATAAGCTTTTATCATGCCTTCTTTTAAACCCCAAATTCTTGAACAGATGTGACACCATTAGCTACTTTGGGCAATTTGGGCCCTCACTATTGTAGGTTAGGGAATTGGGAAACCATACTAGTAACCTAAAACACATGGCTAACATTTCCTTGTGACCTTTGCCTTTTAATAGCATTTGTAGTGGCATAAATGTGGTGATGATCATAATGATGATATTTATTTATGTCCTTTGTGATCTTTGGTTTAGAGGATCATGTTGATGAATAGATACAAAATAGAAGGTTGCAGATAATATTTACTCAAGATCTTTGTGATTTAATAAAATATACAATTATATATATATATATATATATATATATATATATATATATATATCAAACTATAGTTTAAAAGATGATGATGATGATGATGAAATAAAGAGTTGTAGAAAATATTCCCACACTATCCTTGTGAATTAATAGTATTTGTATCTGATTTGACATATTTAGACGATGATTATTTAATAGCATCTGTATCTGACATTGTATTTTAGATGATGTGGTTGTCTTGGTGATGATTATGATGATATAGTACATAACAAAATTTTCATGCTATAATGATATAGTAAAAAAATTCAGTGCTAGTTACAAGGAAACCAGGGTTCAACTCTAGGTATCATTATCCATTTAGACTTTCAGAGCATCTAAATTTGGTATCAGTAGGATCATAGCATCAATTCATGTCATAACCAAAATTTCTAAATGAACATTTTGAAAAAAATAATAGTAAATATTTTAAGGTGGCAGTGAAAAATCTACAATGGCTAAGTTTAGAGATGTCAGACAGGTCGAGCCGCTCAAATCCAGCATGAGTTTGAATCGAAGTTTTCGAGCTTGTGCCTGGTATGAGCCCGAAACATCAGGATGCGAGCAGCACAACCCAGTAAAGTGGGTCAGTTCCGGCAGGGGCTTTGGCACTCAAGTCCGGCCCAAGCATGGAGCACAAAAAGCATGACATGGCATGAGCTCGAAACCCAAAAGCCCATACCCAAAACGGTAAAACCTTAATACCCTAATTTTTTTAAACAGTAATCATTAACCCGACCATAGGTGTGTAAAAAATCATTAACTACATATACAACAACAACAACAACAAAGCCTTGTTCCCAACTAGTTGGGGTCGGCTACATGAATCCTAGTTTTCCATTCTGCTCGGTTTAGCGCAATATCTTCTGTAAGGTCACAAGCTATCATCTTTTTTCACCGATTTCAACCAAATTAGTTTAGGTCTTCCTCTACCCCTAACTCTACCTTCAATACTTATCAAATCACTCTTTCTAACGCGGGCACTAATAGGTCTGCGTGTGACATGTCTAAACCACCTGAGGCGATTCTCTCTGAACATATCCTGGATTGGAGCTACCTTTAGCATATCTCGTATATACTCGTTCCTAATTCTATCCTTCCTTGTTTTACCACGCATCCATCTTAGCATCCTCATCTCCGCTAAACTCATTTTTTGGATATGTTGTTTCTTTATTGCCCAACACTCTGCTCCATACATCATTGTTGGTCTAAGAACCGTCCTATAAAATTTTTCCTTCAACTTCAAAGGTATACATTTGTCACACAAAACACCACTGGCACTTCTCCACTTAAGCCACCCTATTGGATCCTATGTATAACATCTTCACAAATTTCCCCATCTCTTTGTATAATCGAGCCTAAATATCGGAAACAGTCTCTCTTAAGTATATCTTGGTCATCAAGCTTCACTACTTCCTCAGTTGTGTTCTGAATATCACTAAAATTACACTCCATATAATATGTTCTAGTTCTGCTTATCCTAAAGCCTCTAGCTTCCAAAGTTTCTCTCCACAATTCAAATTTAGCATTAACTCCTACTCTAGTCTCGTCCACTAAGACGATGTCATCGGCAAAAAGCATACACTAAGGCACCTCATCTTGTATTTCTCGCGTCAGTTCATCCATAACCAAAGTAAAGAGGTAGGGACTTCAAGCCAAACCTTGGTGTAAACCTACTGTAATAGAAAAATCGCTGGTTTCTCCTATGGCTATTCTAATTATGGTTGTTACCCCTTCATACATATCCTTAATTACCTCAATATATGGAATAGTTACTCTTTAATTATTTAACACCCACCATACTATGTCTCTAGGGACTTTATCATATGCTTTTTCTAGATCTATAAAAACTATATGTAAATCTTCCTTATTCTCCCTATATTTTTCCATTAGTCTCCTTAGTACATAAATTGCTTCCATTGTTGACCTCTTCGGCATAAACCCAAACTGATTCTCAGACACTGTAGTTTCTAGTCTCAGTCTATATTTGATCACTCTCTCCCAAATTTATATCGTATGACTCATTAATTTAATTCATTGGTAGTTTGAGCAACTTAGTATATCTCCTATATTTTTATATATAGGTACTAAAATACTCTTTCTCCGTTCATCGGGCATCTTACTCATCAAACTTTCATTAAATAATTTTGTTAGCCAACCCACTCCTACATCCCCAAGACAATTCCAAACTTCATGCGTATATCATCCGGTCCTAAAGCTTTTCCTATTATCATCCTTCCTAGAGCATTTCGAACCTCCGAGGTTCTAATTCTAAAAATATATGCTCTTGACTCTCCCTCGAGTCCTCTATATTTAAGTTGCCCATAACCTTTTCATTTAATAAATTCTCAAAGTAATTTCGCCATCTTTCGTTAATTTCTTCATATTTTACTAAGACTCTTGAATCCTCGCTCTTAATACACCAAATTGTATCCAGATCTTTTATTTTTCTATCCCTTTGTTTAGCAAGCTTATAAATGTCATATTTTCCTTTTGTTTCTAATTTATCATAAGCTTTTTCTTTAGAATCTCTTACCGCTTTCTTAACTTCATTTCTAACGGTCTAATATCTCTCCAAATTCTCTTCATTTCTATTCTTTGGCCATATTTTGAAGATTGATCTTTTTTCTCTCACAATATTTTGGAGTTCTTCTTGCCACCACCATGTTTCTTTATTTAGCAACCCTCTACCTTTAGATTCTCCAAGTACCTCATTAGAAATTTCTCTTATGTACGTAGCCATTTTAGTCCACATCATATTTGCCTCTTTCCCAATTTCATGATGCTACTTAAAGGACTATCTCTAAAAACTTCCAATTTATCTTCCTTCAAGTTTCACCACCTAATTCTTGGGTTCCTAGTCTCCTTCCTTGCACATATGTGTTTCTCAATCTTCACATCCAATACCAATAATCTATATTGTGCGGTTAAACACTCTCCCGGTATAACTTTACAATCTTTACATTTCAAGCGATCTACCTTTCTATTGATGAAAAAATCAATCTGACTCCTATTTGCCCTACTTTTAAAGGTTATCAAATGTTTCTCTGTTCCTAAAATAAGTATTTGCTAGTATAAGATCATACGAAGCCGCAAAATCTAATAGAGCCTCTCCACCATTGTTCTTATTTCCAAATTCATGTCCTCCATGCACCATCTCTATTCCATGTTATCTTCTTCTACATGTCCATTAAAATCTCCCCCTATAAATAGTTTCTCACCTAAGGGTACTCCTTGAATTATCTCATTTATATCTTCCCAAAATTTGTTTTTAGCTTGTGCATCTAATCCTACTTGGGGTGCATAAAAACTAATCATATTAATTATGTTTCCCCCTAATACAAACTTAATTTGTATTATTATATCCCTTTCCTATTAAAACCTACTACATCTCTTTTGAATTTCTTATCTACTAAAATTCTCACTCCATTTCTATTTCAAATTTTACCAGTATAATATAATTTAAAACCATCTATCTCTTTAGCTTTCTCCCCTACCCACTGTTTCTTGTAAACAAGCTATATTAATATTCCTTCTAATCATGGTATCTACTAGTTATATGCATTTTCCTGTCAATGTTCCTATATTCCAAGTCGCTAACCTAAGCCTATTTTTCTGTCCTAGCTTCTTTACCTGCAAACATCCAGATCGATGTAAGAACTCTTGCCCCTTTTTTTATCGCACTCGGGCACCGATGCGACGCCCCTTGCACATTTTTCGAAGCACCCGGCGGCAGGCACAACGTATTGTTTCTAGGGAATGACCTAACATTTGCGCGTATATTATTAGGATTTATGTTCATAAAATTTAACAAAATTTTATGCTGGTTGTCAACTGTCTAATGCAACCTTCCTCCTTACCCGGTTTATGGCCGGATTCCTGGCTTGGGACAGGTAACTAAAGATGTCAAACGGGCCGTGCCATGTCACCCAAAGGCTGTTCAAACTGTGCTCTTCGGGCTTTGTACTTGTGCATCTCGTTATTTTTTGGGCTTGTGCTAGACAACCCAGACCCTCTGTCGAACCTGACGTGAAAACTAAAGCCCGAGTTATATGGCACGGGGGGTTTGCGATTTAAATATTTAATTACTTTTCCATAAAACTTTAGTTAATATATATTAAGTTATATATTAGAAAAAATAAAAATATCAAGTAAAGGTTTCTAGTCAGCTATTCCCTCCATTGAACTCCTCCAACTGAAAGTCTGGAATCCAATCCTGCCTCTCCCAACGGCCAATCACACAATTAGTTACTAAATACCAAAACATATATGAAAGTTGCTCCAACAGTCAACCAACCAGCAGGCTAAAGGTTAAACGTATATGACACAACTGCTCCAACATTCAACCACCCAGCAGCAAAAGGTGTTGAAAACTGAATGATCAAACTGGATCACAACCATGTCAAAGTCCTCCACTATTAGACTTTTGGATCAGAAGACAATTCCAAACAAAGAAAGTAAATTACAAATTGTTCCTTCTATTTAAGTGAATTGCCAACTAATTATGATCGCTTCATACTACAATTTTCCTTCAATGTTTTGTGCAATAACTGAAACCCTATGGTATAAAAGGAGAAACTTCAATTTTTAAAGAAAAAATATATAAACATGGTAAATATAACTTCGCTTATTATATCTGCAGATGATCGTTCTAGGTAAGTCAAGGATATAAAACCAACCTTTTTGGGCACACTATTAATGGACATTTGTCGATCTAACAATTTCCTAGCTGCAGTTGCACTTTCAGGAGTACCATAGCTCACTCTCCTGCCTTCATTTTCAAATTGATCAATGGATAGCTGCCTCACCATACCTCCCAAAGCACCCCCAGTTTCTGCAGCAACGACCACCTGTATAGATAGAAAAAAATGAATGTCCATGTCAAAAAAACCTCAAGCAATTCTAAAAAATTATACATGTAAGCTAGGCTGATTATGACCTAAGTTAATAAAAATGAAATAACAGACCCCCCCCCCCCCCTCTCTCTTTCAATGTTCAGTCTATTCAGAATGAAAAAATAATGTAGAATAGGTTGAAATTTCGACTGCAGACTAACCGCTCTGTGATGGAGCCGAACCCCAGGTGGGACAGCCATACTCGATAAAGAAGGCTCTGGAACTAGGGGCGATGACTGTTTCCCACTAGGAGTAGCCTCAGCACCACGATCACGATCAGGCAATTGCTCACTTTCACCATTAGCAATTCCTTGCCGAGCTTTGGCAGCAGCCAAGGTAGCAGCTATTGCCTCGGCCTCTGCTGCCGAAGCTTTAACCAAATCCTCTACTCCTTTGTTCAATCTCCTGCACCAAAAGCCATCCTAAGTTGCACGCTCAACAAACTTCCAAATACATTGCACTTCAACAAACTTCCAAATACACAATAACTATCACCTAATTAATCGATTAAGTAGGATAGATAACTCGTAGCTGATGTTAGAATTTTCAGTAGCAAGGTAAGAATGCACCTATTATACAAGGGGTGAAGTTGCGCCCCAGATTTTATAAAGTTGTTACATGTATAATGTATATTGCATGCACACACGCCTGCCCCCACACAGACATGCACATGCAAGTGCCCATATGTATATATATGTATATACAGAGACATTTTGTGAGCCCAAAACTGAAAATAAGGACGGAGAGATCTTTGTGATGGGGACATCCTATGAACAACCCGACAAGTTCATTTTGTTCTGCATGCCCAAAATAGTTTGCGGATGCAAGATCAAGTCATTTGAAATCTGTTTGCCAATGCATCATGTAAGAAAATGAAGATATCCAGCCATACGGTAATGCTTCCAATTAACTCAAATATTAGCTTTATCTCTGTTTTAGTTTCTATTTATAATAATCTTGGCTTTAGTTTGCAACCCATTTTATCTTAAGCAAAAGCCTTGTGTGCCACATACGATGTGAACCCATTTTTGCGCATTTTCAATTATATTAAATTGAAGATAAATTTGAATACTATTAGCAAGAAAACTTTTTATGAATATTTCTCAACGACCCATTTTTAAAAAATCCCGGTTCCGCCCACGTATTAGCAGGGCTAGCATGAATGTCATGAAATAACCACATCCTCAATGGTAACTACCTTGGCCCTTGGAGCATGGCATTGTCACTGCTTATATCAGCATACATATCCCCATTAATAGGTGGAGCAACTGGAGTTCCAAGAACAACAGCACCATCAGGGACTGCTACGGGAACAGCTTGGGTTGTTCTATCATCATTGGGTGTGTATCTTCCAAGCAATCTTTCAGGTCCATTGGAAGCAGCAGCAGCTGCGGCATGATTAGCTGCACTCGTTGTTTCAGCAGCAGCCAGATCCTCAGCAACGAGTAGATCACCAAGCAACACACCTATGTCATAAACAAGAGTAGATAATTAACCAGTGAAAACAACAAATAGAATTATTTCTTTCACTAAATAAAATGTGTTCTGCAATAAAATAAGACCGACGTGAGCAATAAAAATGCATGATATTTGTCAGTCCATCTTGTTTCACCACTATTGTCTACTAGCCATAATTTGTGAGGTTAACCCTATAATCTACTAGCCATGATTGAAACACAAATGACTTTTAAATAACAAAATGTGCAAGCTGTTTGGAGTACAGGATGCATAGGGAAACAGTTCTGATGATCTGATTCTAGTCGACACAAGCACACTAGTAAATTACACAAGTGCTGCACGTCTATACTATATTTTATAGATAATTTGAAGTTACTATAAAGTTAAAAACAACATTATAAGCAAAAAAAAAAAAAAAAAAAAATTGGAGGTCGAGTATAACATCAAACTAGTATTCTTTTAGTCAATTACACATTAGGAGTATTCCGTACTTAAATGCAATCAATATTATTAGCAGATCCTTTTCACGAGAATCTCATTTATTTTCAATGTTACTGAAATTCATTTAAACATATTTATAGTACTTAATAGAATATCATTGTGCAAACTTAGACAAAATACAAACTGCACCTAATGAAGTTCTCATCAGCTTTCTTAAAACAACCCTTGTGGACAAAAGTAGCACAATGAATACAAATATAATACTCCGAAACTGTGCAAAGTAGTAAGATTATAAGCAAACAAATAAAAGAAGTAGGCTAATTTACAGTGCTGTTTTTTTTTTTGGTAACAGGTCCATAACCACATACACCCACACTTATCCCATATAAAAATTAATTGGAGATTTTGTGGTGCAAGCGGGGTTCGAACTCTCGACCTCTTGCTCACCAGTGAAAAGGCTTACCAACGCTTACCAATGGACCACACTTACACTTGCTTTACGATACTGTCTTCATATGCCTTCATATGCCGTATTACATGTTAGGGATATTTTAATCATTTTGCTCCTAAAACAGTATCCTCATAGCTTCATATAATCCATGTCAATAATAATCTTTTTTCTTCACTCAACTTTTTCTCGGAGTGCAAGGGAAAATTTGACCTTGAGAAGTAAAGAAACCACCAGTTCGAAAGATATTTTGAAACAGGATTTGTAGAATGTGAACTGAAGGTTTGCTTGCATTATACATAACCCACACAGAAATCTTTATGGAAACGAATCAATTTATATTTTCTAACAACTGAAGCAGATGAAGCCTCTCCAGCAAAATGAACAAAAAATTGAGTGTTCAACATTATAGGAATGCCCTAAAACTGATGAAAACAGTTCTGTTGAAAAGGGCAATTGCAGCCACAGTAGCATGTTTGACAGATCAGGATGGAAGAGTAAATCCATACAGAGAAATTTTAAATATTAGCAATCAAGTAAGTCTTAAAACCAATGGATCAAAAATAATTACTCAAAGAACACAGTAGTGACACAACTTTGAACAGAATAAACAGTCTGACTGTCTGAGAAACAAAAAAATATATTGGTAGTTCAAGTATGGATCAGCCGACATGCTGTTAACTTAATATAAGTAATCAGATTTAAATTCCTACCCCCACGAAGCCCTCCATAAATGAAAATTAAGTCACCAACAGCAGCAGCTGCATGCCTACAACGCCGTGTTAGTTCAACGGAAGCATCACCACCAGCTGCATCAGCACTGTATCTCCCTGTTCTAGGACTAGTAACGACAGATTTTGTATCACACCAAACTCCAGCTGCAGTATCCAACACTAAGACAAAAAATAATATAAAATAACTTCAGTATTCATCTTAAGAAAGACATCAGTCATACTACAGAAACCAAAGAACAAAAATTGAAGGCTGTAATCTAGAAACATTTATTTCAAATTGGTTGTTTGATGTTTATTGGATATACAAATCTATCGAACAAAGCAGTTTGAAAAGGATAGCTACCTGCAATGCTTGATGAATCTTCAACCATGCGGCCACCACCAAGAGCCCCTCCAGATACATGAAGCCGTGCATTGACAAAAACCTAAGTATCAACTGGAAATTATTGGCCTGAATGTTAAAAACAGAGGAAGATAGAACTGAAAATTAAATCTCACAGCAGCATGTTGGTATCTAGGAGATGGAGATACACCAGGAGCAATGGCCCATTCCCACCGCCCATCCCTGTGTTTTGCAAGGCCATATGCACTTGCCAAAGGCTACAAGAAAGAGGAGCAATATAGTGTCTATCAGTAAATGTAAATAAGTAAATTAGGGAATGCAATATATTGATAGCACATTTGAGAATTGAATTAAAGACAAATACTAAATTTACTAAAACAGGCTGTGCTTGTGTACAATTTTGAAGTTGATTAAAAATATAGGGATTCTACTTATAGTGTAGGCAATTAGTCAGAACATGGATGTGCAACAACAAGAAAAACATTGTTTGCAATGCCAGAAGACTTAGAATTTGATTTAACTATTCAGCAATTAACATCAACCAATAATTCCAGTCCTAAAATTTGATAATTATCTAATAGGGCATCCATAATCTGGAAGGGTTAGTTCTGGTATGTACAGCACTACAGCTAAAGTCAATCCTGGTGATGTCCAGGGGTTATCTAAGTTGTGTTCCACAGTTGACCTTAATCTAGAATTTTAAATTAAAAAGGTGTTGCTGAAAGTAGTGGTGGGTTAATAATGGTGATGATGACAATGAGCTAAAGTGCAAACATGAATTTATCCTCACAGTAAAAACTGAATCCAACTTTCCATCACAAAAGTATATTCTGTGTTTTAAATGTCACCTGACATGTCTGATATGTCCCCCAATATGTCATTTTTGACGAGTCTCCGGCTCTCCGCCACCCAATGCCATTTAAAAAAATTATGCTGTTTTTGAGAAAATGTTGCCAACATATCCGGTTCAATCCAATGTCCCCCGAAATATTACCGGACATGTCAAACAAGTTCTAGAAGTCCCCCAACATATAGCAATTGCAACTTAGGCTTTTTGCAGAAATAGGTTATCGTATTGACACAATAACTTGATTTGCATATTACAATACACATCCCATTGGTGGAGATTGGTGGAGAATGAGGAATCCAATTAATCCTTAATTTATCCAAACTATCTTAAAATCTTAATCAAATAATCAAAAATGTTAAATCCTTTGTATCTTAATCGAGAGAGAGAGAGAGAGAGAGAGAGAGAGAGAGAGATGTTACTAAGAGAAGAAGATAATCTCATCCTAAGGTTATCTAAACACATAAACACATTAAGGAGATACATCTGTTATCCAACCTAGCACTCCAATATTTACCACGCCACTGATATATTCCCGACACCCGCTATGCAACATGAAAATTCTTAATCCTGTAGGGATCCAATTTCCAATAGTTCAAATCTTAAAAGTAATATACCGAGCAGTGGGGAAAGTCTTTTAAGTTCATTGTACTCTTTATCTAGAGCCGCACAAATAGATCATGCATGCAGAACATTACAAACTTAATTAACATGGAGGAAGGATGGGAGGAGAGAGGTGGCATAACAGCTAAAGTACCTAAAGAACATATGTCTGACGTGCCACAAAATTGTAAAAACAATATTAAATATAAGATGCTGTCACCTAAAGGTCACATGACACAACATTATATTTGACAATAACTCCATAATATGGTAAAACTATGATGAGTATATGAATAACACTCAATATACTTAAAGAACTTACATAGAATACTCATCTATTAAATACTAGAAATGTTTGTATTTTTGCTTTATAAAAAATGTAAGTGCAGTAGATTTGAGAATATCAAACAATTTTCACGCACCACACTGTTTGCATCTCTCCCTCCGCAAAGTAAAAGTAGACCATCGGAACGTGCACTTGCAGTCGCATACCTATTCAAGATTAAAAAGAATATTGCGTAAAGATATTTTTGTTGTTTACCTACCAGAGAGCTAAGTTTCAAATCTATAATCAAAACAGAAAGAAATGAAAAGCCGCTCCTAAAAAACATCATACTAAGCAGGTTGGCCAAATGTCGTCATATTAAATGCTTGATGCATGTCGAATGACGAAGGAGACCGCTCGCAAAGAGAGAGAATCCACCGAGGTATTTTCACATGCCAGGATCTGTAGCAATGTTTCCATTCTCTCTCTTTGGGAGTGATCTATATTATTTTAAGAGAACCTCTATATCAGTTTTGAATATGTCCACAACAAAACAAGCCAGTATTATGAAAGAATCCTACAAGAGTACTTTGATATATTCACATTTTATTATCTACATTTTAAAAACATCAAAGAGAGAAAATTTGAATTTACTGGGATCCATTGGAATCTTTCAGTTTATATCCAGATTCATGGCTCAGAATATGGATAAGGTCTGACTAACCTAATATATCAATCCAGTAGGGTGATTATTTACAGAAAATAGACTGGTGAAGAAAACTATTCTATATACAACTAAAAGTACACTCAGCTAAGTAAAGTAATGGCTTAGATAAATATTTTTTAAGTTCATGATAAGATTCCTCTAAGCTCAGAATTGATCATGAGCATGACGTTGTAACTTAATGAAGGCCAAAACATCATTAGTCATGAAAATCATGCATGCTATGAGAGATGTCATTTGGGCGATATTTGGTTGTTTGCACCACAACTAAAGTGTAACAATAGTCAACTGGAAGTTGAATTGTATCCACCAGAAATTACAGTTATACAAGTGCCCCATGAATGACGAGGTGGAGAGAGGATAAAATTGCAGGATAAGGAAGTTGGAGGTATGGCAAGAGAATTAGAGAGGCGTGTGGAGATGGTGGGAGAAGGAGGCTAGAGGTAGTGGTGTCAGGTTATGGTAGTGGCAAATGAGTTGGTGGTCGAAAGCAGTGAAGAGGCAGGAGGTGGTCGTAGAAGTAGTAAGTTGAAAAATGAGCTGCAACAGGCACCAGCAGGTAGAGGGAGCTAAAGCCAGAGAGGGTACTTAACAGATGGGTCAAGAACATAGAAGAAGAAATGTTAATGCACTGTCAAACACATTCCATGAACACAAGTTTTCTGGAGCGATTATCAATCACAGTATCTGAGCATCACCGGGCCATTAGTGCAGAGATCATAACAACCTAATCTTCAGCTGTTATCACATTTATATTTCTTTTGAATATCAAATGACTCGTTTTTCTGTTGGACCTTTCGCATGGAGAAATTCTATTAGAGCATCCACAATCGTTCGCTATATTTGCCATTTTCTCATATTTTGAGAAACAATGGCCTGCAGTCATTTGCTATTTTGCCATATTTTGGCAAAATCGCAGAAGTCGCTTCTCATATTGGAGAAGCGAACTGGCGATTCTCAGATTATAGGGGACGGAACAACATGTACCGTCCCTTTTTTTTAATGGGATAAAACGAAACGTGTTGTTTCGTCTGACCCTTTTTTTTTAAATGATCAAATGGTACAACATGTACCGTCTGAACAAAAAAAATCAAAAATAAAAAATCGCTCAAACGAGACTTGTCCCGTTTCAAGCTTTTTTGGCTTGGACGGGACATGTCCCGTCCAGCCCAAAAAATGATTAGGTTAGTGTATAATTAAGTAGGTTAGGATATGTTTTATTATTTAATTTATTTAATTAACCTATATTAATATCTAATCATTAATTAATTAATTGTAAACAAAAAAAAAACGGACGAAACAACATGTACCGTCTTTCTCAAATTTTAGCAAATCACCGTTGCACTGAAATTCTCATATTGCTATTTTCATTTGCCATTTTGCCATTTTTTTCGCAAACGATTGTGGATGCTCTAAGTATTTGCTCACTGTTCCTTAACCCCCTTCTCACAAGCACGAGTATTTGAGCATAGCAATTATCAACCACAGAAAGAAAGAAAAATTCGTTCAGATGGAAGCTTTGATCACCAAATTTCATGAGAAATCACAGAATCCTAGTGATTCTTTTTTTTGGGAGAAATTACTGAAGTGAATTGTTCTTGCAAGTTGTAAAACACAAAAGTAAAATAAAACGAAATTAAGTTTCTAAAAAAAAGAGAAGATGCCATTGTGCAAAAATGACAACTAGATCTGTTGAAAGCATTTGGATGCTACAATTATTAGCAAACCAGAATATAAGGACAATAAACATATCATGATGACTGCATATGACCAAACCACATGCTTTAAGCAACCAAATGACATGATATAACACTCAATACTATGGGCTAGAAAGAAAACTCAATAAAGGAACTCACATGCATGGCGGAGGGCCTTCACCTTCAGGCTCCAACTTCCTCCACTCATATGGTTTGGCAGCAGTGTCTAGAGCCCATACATCAGCTAACGGCCGCTTCCCTGAAGAAAATTTCAATTTAACATTCTTAAACGGATGTCCATATGGCACTATAATGGCATGTAGTCAACCAAAAAGAAAACTAATCCTACCATCATTTCCACCAACCGTCAATAGAAACCTCTGGCCTACTAAAGCCATCACATGCCCATACCGTGGTCCAGGGCCCGGTCCTTGAACAACCACCCTTCGACACAAACATTACACTCAGAATCATCAACACAAAGAAAGCTAAACACACATAACAAAACTAAACCACTAGAAATGTAATTCAAACCTATGCCATCGCGGTCTTTGTTGTGTCAAGTCCAGAACATGTAAATCCTCTGCAGACAAACCTGCAGGACCTATCCCACCCTATAAAAACATTAACCAAAAAGATTCAATAATCCCATCATCCTCTTTTCTGAATACAATTCAACAATTTCCAACACTAACTACAAAGTACCTGAATTACAACCATCGTGCCCACAGCCGTTGCCACATGGGCTGCTCTCGGAGATGGTGGCTCTCCCAATGGAGTCAGCCTATAATCAAAATAAGCAATTAAAAATGAAACATAAACATGACAATTATGCTAAAATGCAGCAAATGACCCTGCCTGAAGTTTCAAAAAAAATCTTTAAAAGTAGCTTCAATCGCTTCTCGAATAAAAAAATACCGTAAAGTCATCTTAAACAATCGATAACATTCATACTTGATCAAAAAATAAACTTACACATCAATTCTCAAATGCCCAGGGAAACTCTAGCCTAGTTCTTTGCTACAAAAAAGAAAAATGTTCAGCATTTTGCATAGTTTCTTGCATTTTAGCCTAACAGTTTCTGAAATTTCTTCTCTCAATCAACCTTTAAAGTTTTCTTAGGCAATTGCGAACACCCACACTTGATCAGAAAATAAACTCAGACATCAATTCTCAATTGCCCAGGAAAACTAAAGCTAGTAGTTTGATACAAAAAAAACAAAAAAAATCATATTTTGCTGCAACTTCAAGAATCAAGATAGTTTCCGGCATTTTAGCCCAACAATTATCGAAATTTCTTTTCTCAATCAACCAAAAAGTTTTCTTAGGCAATTGAGAACACCATATTCAATCAGAAAATAAAAGTTAGGGTCATTTCTTGCTTGAAATCAAAATTTCACTGCAACTTCAGGATAGTTTTCGCATTTTCACCAAATAACGACAGAAATTTCTTCCTACCAAAAATTGCAGAATCAAACTTAATTACCTCGACCACTTATTCGACAACACATCGTAACAATGAACATCCGCCGTCGCTCCTGCCAAACCTGCAACAACAAAAATTATTCCAACAAATTTCTTTCATTCCAAAATCACCAAATTCCCATCAACTAAACCAATCTAGGGTTTCCCCATTAACAAACATACGGATCCCAGCGCTGCCAGCCGGCGAAGGCGACGGCGTCGCAGTCCCCGAATTCCCTTCCAGCGCCGTCGCGCCCCCAAACAGAATCAGCCTCGGCCCGATGTACCCCGGCGAACCCTCCTCTCCCACCGCCGCCACTGACGTCAGCGTGTGCCCGCATCTCGACCCCGGGCCGTCCTCCTTCTTCTCTATTATCGCGTTCGCCGTCGAGAACGCCGGCGCCGGGCGGGGACCTCCGCCGCCTCCTCCGGAAGTGGCGGAGCTAGGCTGCGCCGGCGGGGGAGCGGCGGAGCGATCTTGATCGGAAGCAGAGGGGATAGAGGACGAAGAGTCGACTTCCATGATGCTAACGTGGCAGATCGGATCAGGTGAGCATTTCGCGGTGGAAGGCGGTTGGTCGGGATGCTGACGTGGCGGATCGGGAATTGGAGATTGGAGGAGATTGAATAAAGAAAAGGGAAAATTTTGTAATTTAATTAATTATTTTGTTTTTTTTTTTTTTTTTCTTTCCTTCGTCTCCCTGTTTTCAACGGAGGAAATGAGGGACAAAAAAGCAGGGTCCGATGAATTTAGGGGGAGCGATTTGGGTGAGGATTGAGTGGTTTTTGGTGGGTTTTTTTTTTTTTGTTTGTTTGTTTTTTTTGGGTTATATATGGATGACCGGATGAGTCGGTGACCGGGAGGTGAGCTAGAGACGGCGGAGACTGGTGGGTCCGCAGGGAGGTGGAATGGAATTTTTTACCAAACTATCCCTCTTTTTGTAAGTATGTACCAAACTGTCCTTATTTGAAAATTTAATACCAAAAAGTTTCTGTCGCTAACTGAGTTAGTGCCCCTATCTCAGTTAGCGTGTGACAGGGAATACCAATTTTCCCCTCAAGTAGGAGTGTGCGAAAAAACTCACCAAATATAGACACGCTAACTCTGTTAGCGTGCCTATTTAAACCACTCGCACTTACGGGATTAGCGTGATAGGTGGACAGCAGGGGACACTACTCCTGAAGTATGGGTGTAGACAAAAATCCCAAGTATAGAAATGCTAACCCGTTAGCGCCCATCCCGTTAGCGCGTCTGGTATAAAGAGGGGCGCTAACGGGGTTAGCGTGACTATACTTGGGGTTTTTTTCCTACGCCCCTACTTGAGGAGTAGTGTCCCCTACTGTCCACCTATCACGCTAACTCTGTTAGCGCGAGTGGTTTAAATAAGCACACCAACAGAGTTAGCGTGTCTATATTTGGTGAGTTTTTTCGCACACCCTTACTTGAGGAAAAAAGTGGTATCCCCTGGCACACGCTAGCTGAGATAGCGCGGAGAATATTACTAGAGGCGGTAACTCGGTTAGCGACAAGGACTTTTTGGTATTAAATTTTCAAACAGGGACAGTTTGGTACATACTTACAAAAGGAGGGATAGTTTGGTAAATCTTTCGGTGGAATGTATGAGGAATTTTGTAGATTGATCCCTACTAATTGTAATATCTCTACTACTATACTTATCTTAGGTATTGTTCTTTTTTTTGCCTGGATTTACAGTAAGAGCCTTTTATAAGAGCCTCTTTTTTAGGTGTTCTTTTTATATAAAAATAACCTCTTATAATATATTTCTGTTCTTTTTTTACCTCTTACAAGAGCCTATATTAACCCAAAGTCTATATTACCCCAAAGTGTAAAAATAGTGAGATGAAGGACAAGAAAAGATATGTTCAAATTACTAATATATAAACTAGTTTAATGCCAAGTTAAATTCACAAATTAGTGTAAATCATCAATTATAATTCTGGGCTACTATAGGCTTTTAATTAGTATGAAAATTAGTATGTATAAATATAAATAATTTGTTTCAAAGAAGTTGGATTAAAAAAAAATTAAGGTCAATGGGCTAATATAAATTCTCCCTTAGCTGTAATAAAAAAATAAAAAAATAAAAAAACCTGGTCGGCTGCAGGATTTGAATATGGTGGCATCATAACAGGACAAATCAACTAGCCACAACTCAAGTAATGTACTTACTGGACGTAAATATATATATCTTTAATAAATCAGTGTTTCGACAGCATCCCCAACATAATTGTTCGAGATTGTGAAGAATGAAATCCCACACTTTTTCTAGGATAGCATATTACAGTCAACTACGTATATGATTACACTTTTTCTAGGATAGCATATTCCGGGCTACTATAGACTAATTTATAAACTAATTTAATTAGTAACAATATTATAATATAGACTTTGGGGTAATATAGACCTTTTAAGTGATAGAAGTCTTATAAGAATTTGAAAGAGGCTACTAGAAGTCTTTTAGGCTTATAAGAGATTTTGGAAAAAATGTCTTATAAGAGGTAAAAAAAGAACGCTAAAAAATCTCTTGTAAGAGGCGGACCACCTCTTACAATAGGTAAATCTCTTATAAGAGGAGAAAAAGAACACTACCTTAGTTTAACATGTAATTGGTTCTAATTCATATATCTACTACTATAATGGGAGAAGGCCTTAGTGTAATTTGTCAATCTACCAACTCGTGCAACGCACGTGCATAACTATTGTAAATGAGGTTTTATATTGTTACCGCTGATTTCGGTGTGGGGGTAAACAGATAGAATTTGTGAGTCCGAGAAAAACCTGAACAGCTGATTCAAGCCTTCTTGCTCCTGCCGCAACCTGCAAGGAAGTGCGAGACACCGGGATTGATTCCGGCGATGCACCCTCCGACGCTCTTGTCAGTAATCAGAAGAGATTAAGAAAGAGGTTAAAGTGGTGAAAAAATGATTAACCTGGTCACAGTGGCAGAGGGGAGGTATTTATAGTTGCCAGGGGAGTGATTAGAGGCATGGTTCCCTGTGTAACTGCTAGGAGAAAAATCCTCACAGTCTGTTTAGGAAACTAACCCCTTGATTCCCGGTGAGAGCAAATCAGGCCCGTTGACTTGGTCAAATCAGTGGCCCTGATTTGTCTCTTGTTGGTCTGGGCTCGCTTCGGGTCGGGACCCGTACCCAATTGGAGCGGATCCATTCGTGGGTTATTGGATCTGTAAAAAGGAGATCCAGTGCCCGCTTTGGATCCGCTTGTACGTGAAATTACCGTTTTACCCCCGAGCTTCAAGATTCGTGCCCAATCTGGACGGTTCCGATTTAACCCCATTTTTAGCCATATCACGAGCCCCCCACTCCTAAAGACTGAGCGTGATCAGCCTTTGAGGAGTAGTTTGACTGTTTTGGTGGCTAGCAGAGTTGTATCGGAGTCCATATGGAGGACTTAGAATCTCGAAGGGGGTAGTGAGGTAACTTTTTGATGCCATGTGTTGTTTCCTAGCCATATCGAGTATTTGACGGCTTTTATTTATTTTTTCAGATTATTTACTTAATTTTGCGATGTGTTTACTAATCGTTCGGGGGCCTTAACAGTGCATTCTAGGCGATAATTGTCCGTTCAGGGGTTCAAAAATATACCCCCGAATTTTTAATTATTTTCTAGAATTTTTAGCTAATTTTCCAGAATTTTTAGCAATTTTTTCGCAATTTCTAAATAAATAAAACGATTTAGATAAATAAAAAACGATTTTTAATACCGATTTATGATGTGGCTCGATCTGAGCCGTTGATCATGGTCGAGCTCGAATTTCTGAGAGATCCATTGGCTGTTATCGCTCGGAAGCTTTTTTCTCCGTTTGCGAGCTCGGAAAGGCACTTGCTCGGCCGCCGACCGTAGACAGGGGGTCTCGGCAGGCCGAGCGACGTGGCGCAATCTGAGCCGTCGGATGATGGTGTGAATCCCAAGAAAATGCTATCTTGTCTTTTAGCGCACGCGACACAATCTGGACCGTTTATCATCAAGAGCACGAATTTTTGGGAGATCCAGTGGTTGTGGGGGCTCGGTGTTTTTTTTTCGTTTGCGAGCTTGGAAAGGCACTTGCTCGGCCGCCGACCGAAGACAGGGGGTCTCGGCAGGCCGATCGACATGGCGCAATCTGAGCCGTCGGATGGCGACACGCATCTCGAGACGTGCACATTCCTCAAGAAAACACTATCTTATCTTTTAGTGTCCTCGGCGAGATCTGGGCCGTCTGATCGAGATCAGGCGCGATTTTTGAGGAGAAAGTGAGTTTTCCCCATTTGCGAGCTCGGGAAGGCACTTGCTCGGACGCCGACCGAAGACTGGCGGTTTCGGCAAGTCGAGTGACGTGGCGCGATCTGAGCCCTTGGATGTCGACGCGCATCTCCAGACGGGCACATTTCTCAAAAAAATACTATCTTGTCGTTTAGTGTCCTCAACGAGATCTGGGCCGTCTGATCGAGATCAGGCACGATTTTTTAGGAGAAAGTGAGTTTTCCCCATTTGCGAGCTCGGGAAGGCACTTGCTCGGACGCCGACCGAAGACTGGCAGTTTCGGCAAGTCGAGTGACGTGGCGCGATCTGAGCCCTTGGATGTCGACGCGCATCTCCAGACGGGCACATTTCTCAAGAAAACACTATCTTGTCGTTTAGTGTCCTCGGCGAGATCTGGGCCGTCTGATCGAGATCAGGCGCGATTTTTGAGGAGAAAGTGAGTTTTCCCCATTTGCGAGCTCGGGAAGGCACTTGCTCGGACGCCGACCGAAGACTGGCGGTTTCGGCAAGTCGAGTGACGTGGCGCGATCTGAGCCCTTGGATGTCGACGCGCATCTCCAGACGGGCACATTTCTCAAGAAAACACTATCTTGTCGTTCAGTGTCCTCGGCGAGATCTGAGCCGTTGATTGTAGGCACGAATCTAGAGGCGGCTCAGTTCCCAAGAAAATGCTATCTTGTCGTTTAGCGTCGGTAGCAAGATCTGAGCCGTCTGATCGAGATCATGCACGAAAGTTGAGGAGAAAGTGAGTTTTCTCCGTTTGCGAGCTCGGAAAGGCACTTGCTCGGACGTCGACCGAAGACAGGGGGTCTCGGCAAGTCGGGCGACGTGGCGCGAACTGTCTCGAGATGATTCTGTTCCCAAGGACATTAATGGTGCCCCGGGGTTTGTGCGGCGTTCCACCTTCCCCAGGTCATTAAGGATAACTCCTTCAATTAATGCGTGGCGTTTCAACTTCCGAGGGTCATAATGGTCAGGCCTTGGAGGGAAGCTTATAAGTACTCCACTCCCTTTGTTATTTCAATCGCAACAAAGTAGAGTTTCAAACCTCGGAGGCATTGGCCTTGGGTAACTTATCTTTCGAGGTCCGAAGGGGTGGTTGCTCTTTTGCCTTTTTCTTCTCCCGTTCCGGACGGCCCCAAAGTGGATGTCAGGAGCGGGAGGGGAATGAGGCAGTAGTGGTGACGACCGTAGTTCGGACTCGAGGGATGAGTTTCTTCGGAGGGACGGGTGGTCCCTCTGTTGCCTTGTTCTTCTCTCGTTCCTCACGGCTCGAAAGGGGATGTCAGGAGCGGGAGAGAATAAGGCAGTAGAGGCGACGACTATAGTCCGGACCCGAGGGGCGAGGTGCCTCAGAAGGACGGGTGGTCGTTCTTCCACCAAGATCTTCTGCCGACTCTGGTTGCCCCTCGGTGGGTGTCAGGGTCGGCGGAGATCATGGTGGAAGAGGTGATGATCCATATCCGAGTCCGAGGGGTGAGCTGCATCTGAAGGACGGGTGGTTACCCTTCCGCCATGATCATCACCCGATTTTGACCGGCCCGATCCGGGTGTCAAGATCGGGGGTGATCCTGGTAGAAGGGGTGACTACCAGAGTCTGGATTTGTGGGACGAGCCTCGGTTGGACGGGTGGTCGTTCTCCTACCGTGATCTTCTCCCGATTCTGACGTAGGAGAAGTGATGACCCTGGTTCGGTCCGAGGGGAGGGTTTGCTTCGGGACGACTGGTGGTTGTTCTCCCGCCCAAATCTTCTCCTGACTCTGACGGCCCGGATGGAGGTGTCAGGGTCGGGGGAGATTTGGGCCGAAGGGTAGACCGCCGAAGTCAGGATCTGAAGGGGGCGATCTGTCTCGGTAGGACGGGTGGTCGTTCTTCCACAATGATCTTCTCCCGATTCTGAGGGCCCCATCGTGGGTGTCAGGGTCGGGGAAGGTCATCGTAGAAGAGGTGATGACCCTAGTCCGGAGCCGAGGGACGACTTTGCTCAGGTAGGACGGGTGGTCGTTCTTCCACCAAGATCTTCACCCGATTCTGAGGGCCCTAACGTGGGTGTCAGGGTCGGGGAAGATCATGGTAGAAGAGGTGATGACCCTAGTCCGGAACCGAGGGACTGCAGCAGCTTCGGAAAGATGGGCCTCCTCCCATCTCTGTCTTCCTTCCGGGCCGACGGCTTCCGATGGTTGTCGGCTCGAAGGGGTTAGAGATGGGGGGCGTGCCGATCTATTTTTGACCGGGCCTCGTGGGTTGGCAGAATGCCGACCGAGACATGGGGCCTGGGGGGCCCGCCGAAGGCGGTGCCTTAAAACTTTAAATTAAAATTTTTTCTGGTTTCTTTAGACAGAGGTGGGGTATGGAGGAAGTGTAGGCCATCCGAGCGACTTGATGCAATTTGTACCGTTGGATGGCGTTGTTCATCTCGAGACGGGCACATCTCTCGAGAAAACACTATCTTGTCGTCTAGTGTTCTCGGTGAGATCTGGGCCGTCTGATTGAGATTTTACGCGAAGTCTGAGGGGAAAGGGAGTTTTCCCCGTTTGCCAGCTCGGATAGGTACTTGCTCGGTAGCCGACCGGTCTCTTTGCTGGCGTGGTCGGATGGCGTATGGTTCGGCTCCCGGTCTCGATATACCGGGCTAGTTGCCTTGGCGAAGAAGGTAGCTGTGTTGGGCCTTCGCGACGTTTCGAGAGCGGCCCAAGAGTCGCGCTTTTTCGTTTGGAAGTCCAAGGGACGTTCCTTTTTACTATAAATCTTCACCCCCCCTCAGACCAAGTCTCACTTTTTACTTTTACTCTCTCTCTTCAGTTTTTACTTTTCGCCTTCGAAGTTTTTAGCTCCTTGGTGGTGGTGCTAGCTGACGCGGCAAGGCGTTTCTTGTTTCCGGCGAACTTTCCGACCGTACCTATCACTTCAAGGTTACGCTCTCGGATGAGACCCCCGCCTCGGAGCAAGCAGTAGGCCGAGGGGGCGAAGGGAAGGAGGTAGTGGAGCCGAGCGATCAGAATGTCGTTCATCCGGATAGAGAGGGCGAAGTGGCCGAGCTGCCTAAGGAGGTTGCGGCGGTGTCCCGGGAGGGCAAGGCCGTGGTCACGATCGTGGAAACGCCAAAGACGGCGGGAGCGTTCGGTCGGCAACCCATTGCTCTGTCGAGCGTGGGAGGTGTACGGGATTACGCCGAGGACACCTTGGAGAGAGTGACACAAGGTACGGCTAAGTTGGTGGAGGAGAACGAGCCAAGAGAGCTGTCCGAGGTGGACCATACCATCTCGTCTCTTACCGAGGCTGACCTTCACCTGATCCGAGAGGGTTTCCGGATCCCTGCCGACTACGGACTGCTCCTTCCCGGGCCGGGTTTCCGAGCCAATACAAAGTCTTCGTCAGACGTGTGCGTCTTTCCGGTCGACTCTCTTATTGCCGGACTCCGTTTTCCACTCCACCCGTTCGTGGTCGATGTCCTAACATGGTACGGTTTGAGCCCTGCCCAGCTGATGCCGAACACATGGAGGCACGTCATGGCATTCGTCCTCCGATGCCAAGAGGTTGGTGCCAAGCCGAGTATGTTCCTCTTTCGGAGCCTCTACCGACCTTGTCAGCCAAGGCAAGATGAACAGAGGTTCTATCTTTCGCCCCGGACGGGCGTGAAGCTGATCGAGAATCCGGACTCGATCAAACATTGGAAGGAGAAGTACTTCCTCATCCGAGCCCCTGCGCCGTGGGTGATACCGACGGTTTGGGCAAAGGATGGTCTGGCCAAGCGGACCAAGAAGGAGGCGGCGCTGAGTGATGAGGAGGCGGAGGTACAGAAGAAGCTCCTCGCCCTGCCAGCGCTAAGCTGGAAAGAAATTACCGAGGGGGATCTGTTCCGAGGGGGTCTCAGTCCGATCGACCCTAGTATGCTTCTGGTATTTATACTCTTTGCTTAAAGTTCATGAAAATTTTTCTAAGTTTTTTTCATTCGGCTTGTGCAGAGACGATGAAGCTGGATTACAAAGCTCTGGTGGCGAAGGGCAGGTCGGAGCAGGAGGCGAAGAAGAAGAGGCCTTCGGCAGGGCCTCAGGACGTCCGAGCCTCGAAGAAGCCTTCGGTCGCGAGGGCTGCCGACCAGCCGAAGGTCATGGTCCTCGAGCAGGGGGAGGTCATGGTCCTCGACCCTCCCGCCTCGGGTGTGCCGACACCGACCACGAAGGGGGATGCTCCCGGTTCGTCGAGCGGTGCGTTCGGCGTGAAGGAGGTGTTGTCCCTCCAAGTTCCGTCCCTCACTGCCGAGGCGGAGAAGATCTTGACCGAGCGTCATAAGCAGATCTTCGTCCCTGACTGGCAGGTGATGAACGTCGACGGCTTCTTGGGCGACGGCAACATCTGCATGGAGGCGGTGCGGCACCTGCCGACCCCAAAGGATCGAGCGACCCTGAAGGCCGGGCTAGCAGGGGACGCCGTGATGCAGATTGCTCGGAATACTATGTCGGTAAGTTGGCCGAGCTCTCCCTCATCAAAATTTCTTTCTTAGAATTTTTCCAAGTCCTTGGGTTCGGATTTTAATGTGCTGTTCTTTTTCAGACCCTCTGCCACTTCAATTTCCTGCTCGAGGAGTTTGCGAACAAGGAGCAGGAGAACGAGCGGGAGAGGGCGGAGCGCATCAAGGCCACGCAGCTGCTTGATGCCGAGCAGCTCCTCTCGGCGAAGAGGGGTGCTGAGGTGAAGGGGCTGGAGCAGCAGCTGGCCGACGCCATTCAGCTGTCGAAGGACGCGGCGGCCAAACTTGAGGCCTCGGAGAAGGAGGCTGCCGAGCTGAAGGAGGCGTTGGCCAACGCTCAGTCGGAGGCGGAGAAGGCTCGGAAGAGGGCCGAGAAGATCATGGTCAAACACCAGAAGAAGGTGAAGAAGGTGAAGAAGGCCGTGCAGGAGGAGGCCACGCAGCACATGCTCCAGAACATGGAGGATGCCTACGGTCGAGCCTTGCTCCACGTAGCCGCCAAGAACCCTGGCTTCGACACGTCCTCCTACCGTTTTTACGACCCCGTGGAAGGGGAGGAGGAGGTTCCCGAGGGGCTGCTCGACCCCGAGGGAGAAACGGAGGGTGTCGAAGGCCCAGGGGAGACCGAGGCCGAGGGCGAGGAGGAGGACGACTCCGAGGAGGAGAGCGGGAGCGAAGGCGAAGGCGAGGGCGATGGCGAGGGCAAGACCGGGGGGTCGACGGACCCGAGCGGCAAAAAGGTCGACCCCTGACTCGGTTGTCTATTTTTTTGTTTTGTCTCTTTTTGTAAGCCTAACTGCGGACTGGCCACCGCTTTTGTAAAACTTTCTCCTCGGTTTTGAATGAAAACATTTTGTTTGGCCAAAATTTATCCAAGTGTTGAGCCTCGGATTTGTGTGTGACTAGTCGTAGATGTTTCCATGTATTGTCCCCTCGGACTCATCTCCGCTTTTTAGGTGAAGTTCGGTCCGATCACGCAGGTTTCGTACCTCCGTAAGGTGTTGGTCAAGACGAAGCGAGAGCTGTCATTGAGCCGCGACAAGCGCTTTTACTTATTTTTGGAACTGGGGGAGGTAAAGGCGCTGGCCAGGGCGAAGTGTCGCGAGTTGGCGCAGCTACGAAAATGACCCCCGGTCTCTGCTCTTGAGGGCGAGGTCGAGCGGCTCCGTAGAGAGCTCACCGCCGCCGAGCAGAAGAATGGCGAGCTTTTGGCTGAGGTCCAACACATGGAATTAGTGGAGAAAGAACGCTCGGTGGCAGAAGAGAAGCTAACTTCCGAGCTAGAGAAGGCGTCGGCCGAGCGTAAGAGATTGTTGGCCGAGGTCGACAGGCTCAGAAGGATTACGATAGATAGGGGGATCGAGGTCACTCACTTCCGACGGCTCGCGACCGATGGCGCCACCGTCTCTGGCTCGTCAAGACCTTCTCGTCCGAAGAAGTTGGCGAAGGACGACGCTCTGAGAGACAGAATCATTGAACTGGAGGAAGAGGTCGCGTCGCTCAAGCCTATGCCGGAGAGGGCTAACGTCCGCAGTACGTCGTGCACTCGTGAAGAGAGCGAGAGAGGGATTTCTTTTTACGAACTTGCGACACGCTCGCCTATGACCGGGCGGAGTCCAGCCGACGCTCAGAGCAGTGCGGCCGTCTCGTCGAGCGGGGCCTCGGTCGGCGCCGTAGTTAGGGCCAGCAGCGAAGGGGGGTCGCGCTTTGTTGGTTTAGGATCGAGCTCGGAGGGCAGGCCTCGTCGTCCTCGCGTTTCCTTAAACCGAAGTGTTCCCCTTCCGAAGAGGCCCTGACCATGTCGCTTTATGTCCCTTCTGATTTGTTGTAAAATGTTGTAGTAGGGTCGGTCTCGTTGTATGTAGAATTAATATGTCTGAATATGAATCCGGATTTGTGATTTGGAAAAATTTTAAGTGTTGGGCCTCGGCGATGTTTTGAAGTCTTGCTATTTGTTTTTTTTTTCTTTTTTCAGCTCGAGGCGGCCGACCCATATGCTGATCTCCACGGCTCGGATGATGACTCTGAATCCGAGGCCACTTCTGGGACGGCGGCTCTGAGTCCTAGGAGCGTCGAGCTGGAGTTACGCCGAGCTGAGAGTGAGCGGGCCCACCTTTTGTCCGTCCTCGACCTACGGGAAACCGAGATCCGATGCCTGGAGAATAGGATCGCCGAGTTGAGCCCTACAGAAGGGGACAAAGATTCGCAAACCGCTTTCAGCAACGCTCTTCGGGTCAAGTGTATTCGGCACAACCAGTCGAAGATTATAGCCGAGCAGGACGATTTGCTCTCGGAGATTCGACACTTGCAGACTGTGGTAGCGAAGCTCCGGAGGGATGCAGGGGAGCTATCAGCCGAGGAGGATGAACAGGCGACCGAACAGTCTAGTGAAGATATTTCCATATGAAGGCCAAGTGTAGTGGGTCGGCGACGTGTATTTTGTTTGCCAACACTTTGTAACCATAGAAAAGATGTGTTTTGTATTCTGGTCTGGTTGTTTAATAAAATATCTTTCGTTGCTCTGCATATTTATCTTGCTTATAACTGTGTTGGTCGCGCCGAGATCCTCGAACCGAGCGTGTTAGTTCCGTCGGCGAGAGTGTTGAACCGAACGGGTACCTACGGGTACAATATTCCGTCGCTTAGAGACTCTGACAAGGTACGGCACGAATCCCTAGGCGGCTCAGTCCCCAAGAAAACGCTATCTTGTCGTTTAGCGCAGGTGGCAAGATCTGAGCCGTTGAACGTATGCACGAATCTCGAGGCGGCTCAGTTCCCAAGAAATGCTATCTTGTCATTTAGCGTCGGTGGCAAGATCTGGGCCGTCTGATCGAGATCATGTGCGAAAGTTGAGGAGAAAGTGTGTTTTCTCCGTTTGCGAGCTCGGGAAGGCACTTGCTCGGTAGCCGACCGGAGGCGTAGGCTTCGTGCTTCGGCTGCTAGGCAAGATTGCTCGGATTATGTGGCCGAATGGATCTTCGGTATCCCTCCACTGGCGAAGCGGAGTGGGGGTCCACTCCCAGTCTGCCGCGAAGCAAGCTTGGGGGGACTGGGAGCCAAGTATTGGACCCCGGGACCATCGTTGTAGTCCAACGGTTGTGGGAGCAATTCCGAACGACGATCTACCCCTGGCTCGCCCGGAGGCGAGCCGAGGAGGTAAAGTCGAGCCGAGTGTTGGACTCCGAACCATCGGTGTAGTTCAACGGTTGTGGGAGCAATTCCGAACGGCGATCTACCCCTGGCTCGTCCGGGGGCGAGCCGAGGAGGTAAAGTCAAGCCGAGTGTTGGACTCCGAACCATCGGTGTAGTTCAACGGTTGTGGGAGCAATTCCGAACGGCAATCTACCCCTGGCTCGTCCGGAGGTGAGCCGAGGAGGTAAAGTCGAGCAGAGTGTTGGACTCCGAACCATCGGTGTAGTTCAACGGTTGTGGGAGCAATTCCGAACGGCGATCTACCCCTGGCTCGTCCGGAGGCGAGCCGAGGAGGTAAAGTCGAGCCGAGTGTTGGACTCCGAACCATCGGTGTAGTTCAACGGTTGTGGGAGCAATTCCGAACGGCGATCTACCCCTGGCTCGTCCGGAGGCGAGCCGAGGAGGTAAAGTCGAGCCGAGTGTTGGACTCCGAACCATTGGTTGAAATCACGATTTAGAAAGCAGGTGATAAGAGGGGAGAGAAACATACGAATTCACAAACACGAAAGAGCTTTCTTTATTGATAATCGACGGCGAACCGTTTTACATAGTACAATTTATGAAAATAGGTTACAAGTCAGAGGACTGGAATGGCTCGATATCCTATGATACTTAGAGTGGCGCCGGAGCGCTTTCTTGGTATTTTAGGAGGTGGTCGGCATTCCAGGTCCTCGGAAGCTCTCTGCCCTCTAGGTCTTCAAGACTATATGTTCCGGGCCGAACTACACTTGTGACCCTGTACAGCCCTTCCCAGTTCGGAGCCAGCTTGCTCTTCTGACTGGGGAAGGATATGGCTAGCTTTTTCAAGACCAAATCTCCTTGCTTAAGGTTGGCGGGTCAGACCTTTTTGTTGTATGCTAGTTCAACCCTTCTTCGGTAATTCTGCTGCCGAATCGACGCCCTTTCCCTCAGTTCATCTATCAGGTCTAAGTCTGCTCTGAGGTCCCTGGCATTCTGTGCTTCGTCATAGGCTGTGAGCCGAGGGGAAGGTATTCCGACCTCGAGAGGTATCACGGTCTCGGACCCATAGGTGAGGTTGAAAGGGGACTCACCTGTGGGGGTCCGCTTGCTCGTGCGGTAGTTCCATAGGACGTTGGGGAGTTGGTCGACCCATAAGCCCTTGGAACTTTTGTCCAGCCTTTTCTTGATGCCTGCGAGGATCTGCCGATTAGCATTTTCTGCTTGTCCGTTCGACTGAGGGTGGGAGACGGACGAGAAGCGTTGCTGGATGGCCAGGTCGTCGCATAGAGCTCGGAATGCTGCGCCAGTGAACTGAGTCCCGTTGTCCGTCACGAGGACACGGGGGACGCCGAACCTACAGATGATGCTCTTCCAGAAGAACTGTACCACCTTGTTCTCGGTTATAGTGGCGAGGGGCTCGGCCTCGACCCACTTCGAGAAGTAGTCGATGGCTACGACCAAGAACCTGAACTGGCCCAGAGCCGGAGAGAAAGGCCCTAGTAAATCCATCCCCCACATTGCAAAGGGGATGGGACTCGATAGGGAGGCGAGGTTGGCCTGAGGGAGGCGACGGATGCTGGAGTGTCTCTGACAAGAGCTGCATTGCCGAACGTGTCGCTTGGCGTCCTGAAGGAGGGTCGGCCAGAAGTATCCATAATTCAAAGCTTTTCGGGCCAAGGACCTAAATCCTGAGTGTGCCCCTCCGATGCCTTCGTGGAGCTCTTGTAGGGCATATTCGGCCTGCTCCGGAGAGAGGCACCTTAGGTATGGTCGGTCGTCTATTTGAGAGAAAGAGCGTTTGTATAAGATGCCCTCGATCAAGACATACCGCTCGGCCCGGGTTCTGACTCGATGCGCCTCTTTGGGGTCTTCGGGTAGGAGCCCGTCCCTTAAGAACTCCACTAAAGGCTTCATCCAATTATCTTGTAACATGACCGGCAACGATTCCGCCGAGCCAGGTGTCTCGTCTTCGATGCTCGGCTTAGAGAGGACTTCGATCAGTACGGTCTGTTCGAGACCTTGTAGGGAGGACGAGGCCAATTTGGAGAGGGCATCGGCCTGTGAGTTCTCCTCACGAGGGACCCGCTGGATGAGCGCCTCCTCGAACCGGCTCATGAGGGCCCGAACCTTAGCAAGGTATTTCGCCATCCGCTCGTCTCGGGCCTCGTACTCGCCCAAGACTTGGTTCACGATGAGCTGGGAAATGCTGTGGATTCGGAGGCGCTGCGCCCCAGCACTTCGTGCAAGTCCGAGACCAACAATGAGTGCTTCGTACTTTGCCTCATTGTTCGAGGCCTTGAAGTTCATGCGGATCGCGTACTGGAGGACGAAGTCGTCAGGGCCGTTTAGAATGATGCCGGCGCCGCTTCCTTCATTACAGGAGGATCCGTCCACGAAGACTGTCCAAATGGGGGGTCCATTCGGGATGTGGCCGACCTCAGGGATAGTGGACTCTACGATGAAGTCGGCGAGTGCCTGCGCCTTAATTGCCGTCCGAGGCTGGTAAGAGATGTCATGCTGGCTCAGCTCTATGGACCACTTCATCAGCCGGCCCGAGGTCTCAGGCTTGTAGAGGATCTGCTTTAGGGGTTGGTCGGTGAGGACAACGATCGAGTGGGACTGAAGGTATGGCCGAAGCTTCCTCGCCGCCGTGACTAGGGCGTAGGCCATCTTCTCTATCTTCGGATAGCGGAGCTCGGCGTCCCGAAGCACTTTGCTCACGTAGTAAATAGGCCTTTGGGACCGGTCCTCCTCCCTTACCAAGACAGCACTTAGGGTCTGCTCGGAAGCAGCCAAGTAGACGAAGAGAGTCTCGTCCGGGACCGGTTTGCTGAGCAAAGGGGGGTTCACCAAGTATGCCTTCAGTTGGTCGAACGATTCCTGTTGCGGTTGGCCCCATTCAAAACCCTTAGCCCCCCTGAGCACTTTGAAGAAGGGGAAGCACTTTTCCCCCAACTTCGAGAGGAACCGACCGATAGCGGCGAGCCGACCAGTAAGCTTCTGCACCTCCTTGATGTTCCGAGGCGGGGCCATGTCTAATATGGCCTTAATCTTCTCGGGATTAGCTTCGATTCCTCGTTGGCTTACCATGAAGCCGAGGAATTTTCCCGAGGAGACCCCGAACGCGCACTTGTTCGGGTTCAGCCGCATGCTGTGCCTTCTCAACACACCGAAGGCCTCCTGGAGGTCGGCCACGTGATCAGTGCCTCGGACACTTTTGACGAGCATGTCATCAACGTACACCTCCATATTCCGACCTATCTGGTTCTGGAAGACCTTGTTGACGAGGCGCTGATAGGTGGCGCCCACGTTCTTCAACCCTAACGGCATGACCCGATAGCAGTAGAGGCCCTGGTCGGTGATGAAGGAGGTCTTCGGAATGTCCGGAGGAAACATCCGAATTTGATTATAGCCGGAGAAGGCGTCCATGAAGCTGAGGAGCTCATGGCCCGAGGTGACGTCAATGAGGGTATCGATGTTCGGAAGAGGGAATGGGTCCTTCGGACACGCCTTATTCAGGTCGGTGAAGTCAATGCATATTCTCCAGGAGCCGTTCGACTTCTTGACCATTACAACATTGGAGAGCCACTCGGGGTAGTTTACCTCCTGTATGAACTTGGCCTTCAGCAGTTTATCCACCTCCTCCTTGATGGCCTACTGTCGTTCGGGGGCGAACTTTCACCTCTTCTGCTGAACCGGTTTGCACCCCGGTTCGACACTTAGGCGATGGACGAGCAGCTCCTCGAAAATGCCGGGCATGTCTGCAGCCGACCATGCAAACAAGTCACGGTTATCCCGGATGCATTTAATCAGGTCCGAGCACAGTGCGGTCGGCAAGGATTTGCTGATGAGGAACTTCCGGCTCGGGTCCTCGTTCGAGAAGAGCACTTCTTCTAACTCGTCCACCAGCTCGGACGTTGGCCGAGCTTTCGGCTCGGGGATTTCTAGTGTCTCGAGCGAGAGCAATGGTCCCCCGGTGGAAGTCATGTAGCACTTCCGGGCTGTTTCTTGGCTTCCCCTGACTTCCCCTACTCCCAACCGAGTGGGGAACTTCATTTTCAAATGGTACGCCGAGGGGACAGCTTCCAAGGCGGCTAGGCCGGGTCGGCCTAGAATGACATTATACGCTGCCGGGACGTTGACGACCATGAAGTCCATCGGCTCGGTCCGGGTAGTAGGGGTGCTTCCCGCGGTTACGTCCAGGGTTATCACCCCTCGACAGTTACCGGGACCCCCGTGAACCCGTGGAGTGTGTAACCGGCCGGCTTGAGACGGTCTCGGGACAGCTGCAGGCCTCGGAAGGCCGAGAGGAAGAGAATATTGACCAAACTCCCATTGTCTACTAAGATCCTCTGCACCTTGAAGTTGGCCATGCGGAGGTCGATGACGAGGGCGTCACAGTGCGGGGTTCGGACCCCTTCGAGGTCTGTGTCGGAGAAAGACACAGGGATGCCGAGACCTTTGGGAGGAGGGGCGCTGTGAACCGAGTTGACCTCTCGGACGAAGGCCTTCCGAGAGTAATTAGAGGAGCCTCCCATGGGGCCTCCGTGGATCAGGTGCATAATCCGTTCTTCCTCGAACTCGGGTGTCTCCTCGCGTCGCTCGGAGCGCTTGTTAGCCCCCCGAGGCGGAGGAGAGCTGCGATCCGCCCGATCGTTAGCCTTCACGAATTTGGCCAACTGCCCCCTCCGGATGAGGGCTTCTATCTCATCTCTCAATGCCCGGCAGTCGTTCGTGTCGTGGCCGTGATCCCGATGGTAACGACACCATTTATCTTTGTTCCTCCTCTTTGCCGGGGTGTGCATCCTCGGAGCTGGAGGGATGACTCCCTCCTTCTCCACTTCCATTAGGATGGTGGAGACGTTAGTGGTGAGGGGAGTGAACTTCTCGAACCTGGGGGGAGGGCGACGCTGACCGCCGTTGTCCTTCTGCGCTTTCTTGGACCCCTCTTCCCCCGTCGCCTTCCTCTTCGACCCTGAGGAGGACCCCCCGAAGCTCGGGAGGGCTTTAGCCTCCTCTGCTCGGATATACTTCTCGCACCTCAGGAGGAGGTCGGCGAAGTCATGTGGGGGCTTCTTGGCTAGGGACGATCGGAGGTTGGCATTGAGGACGTTCGACTGGAACGCCACGGTCGCCACTGACTGGTCTAAGGAGGCGATAGACCTGACCTCTGCGGTGAATCTCTTCACATAGTCCCGCAGCTTCTCTTCCCTTTCCTGCCGCAGGTTCAGTAGGGAGAGGCTTGTCTTCTCAGCCCGCCTGCTACTCACGAAGTGAGTTATGAACAGTGTTTCAAACTGTTCGAACGAGAAGATGGAGGAGGGAGCGAGTCTGGAATACCATTCCCAAGCCGACCCCCTGAGGGTGGCGGGGAAGGTCCTGCAGAGCACGGCGTCGGAAGCTTGATGGATCAGCATCAAGGTCTTGAAGCTTTCGACGTGATCAACTGGGTCGGATTCCCCTGAGTACGTTTCAAACTGAGGAGGTTTGAAACCCCTCGGTATGTGGGCCTCCATGATCGACCGAGAGAAAGGGGGTCTGCTGGGGCGGACGGTTCCTGCTCGGGACTCCTCCTCTCTGTCCATGCGGCCAATACGCCTTTCCACCTCATGGAGACGGCGGATGAGGGCGTCGTCCCTCCGCTGGTAATCATATGACCCCCCGGACTCTTCTTCATATGAAGGGGAGCGCGGACTGCGGCACCGGTAGTCCTGGGATCGGCGAGGACTGTATTGCTGCTGCTGGCGGCTGGGAGCCGGGGAAGGACTCCGGGTTCGGCGACGAGGACTGGGATCCCTCGGGGGCGTTGGAGCCCTCTGGGCATTTTGGACGTTCTGCCGAAGGTTGAAAGCCTGCAGTACGGTGTCTTGGAATTGTAGGAACTCGGCACGGGTGATGGGTGCGTCATTGTCCCTGCGATGATGCCGATCCGCGGGGGACTGTGGCCTCCTCCTTCGGCAGTTGGGCGATGCCGCTCGGCCCCTTCGGTCCGGAGACCGTCTGCCGTCTCGGCGGTGAGGCGAGCGCTCACCACGATGCTGGCGGGAGGCTCCCTCTCGGGCCCGCCTCTCATCAAGGTGAGTGCGAAGGTCCTCATCTTTCTGGCGGTTCAGCATCTTGTGGCGGAGGTCGGGGTGATGAGAAGCCATTGAGTCCGAGGACCCATTATGGACCGAGACATGGTCCGGGTTGAGGGGCTGCTTCTGCTTCCGACCGTTATGGCCGGAAGGGCCATTGTTGAGTTGCTGCTTGGGAAGAGGAGGTTGGCCCTGCTGGGCCGGCGGAGGAAGATCGGGCTGGGGAATAGGATTGAAAGGGGCTTCCTCTGTAGGGTCGGCGGGATTAGCCCCACGGTTTGACCCTCTAGATCTGACCTTCTTTGGAGGCATGGTTGGAGAGGACGACAGAGAAGGGGCTGAGGCTGTTCGTGTGGTTGTTTCCCACAGACGGCGCCAATCTGTTACCGCTAATTTCGGTGTGGGGGTAAACAGATAGAATTTGTGAGTCCGAGAAAAACCTGAACAGCTGATTCAAGCCTTCTTGCTCCTGCCGCAACCTGCAAGGAAGTGCGAGACACCGGGGTTGATTCCGGCGACGCACCCTCCGATGCTCTTGTCAGTAATCAGAAGAGATTAAGAAAGAGCTTAAAGTGGTGAAAAAGTGATTAACCTGGTCACAGTGGCAGAGGGGAGGTATTTATAGTCGCCAGGGGAGTGATTAGAGGCATGGTTCCCTGTGTAACTGCTAGGAGAAAAATCCTCACAGTCTGTTTAGGAAACTAACCCCTTGATTCCCGGTGAGAGCAAATCAGGCCCGTTGACTTGGTCAAATCAGTGGCCCTGATTTGTCTCTTGTTGGTCTGGGATCGCTTCGGGTCAGGACCCGTACCCAATTGGAGCGGATCCATTCGTGGGTTATTGGATCTGTGAAAAGGAGATCCAGTGCCCGCTTTGGATCCGCTTGTACGTGAAATTACCGTTTTACCCCCGAGCTTCAAGATTCGTGCCCAATCTGGACAGTTCCGATTTAACCCCATTTTTAGCCATATCATATATCAAATCCAGACTACGTCTGAATTTTTACTTTTAAAAAAACTATATTTATTAATCTCTACTACGATAATGGGAGAAGGCCTTAATGTAATTTGTCTATCTACCAACCCGTGCAACACACGTGCATAACTGTTGTAAATGAGGTTTTAGATCAAATCCAGACTATGTCTGAATTTTTACTTTAAAAAAAATATATTTATTAAGACGTGCATTGCACGTGTAAACTACTAGTATATATATATATATATATATATATATATATATATATATATATACAGGGATCTGATCATGTGAGAACTCCTTCGGTGAGAACCAAGTGTGAACATTATTTTGAGATATAAATTGAAAAATCTGAACCGTTTATTTTGATCTACACATTTAAATTAGACTAAAGATGAGAAATCATGTCATTTGAGATTTATTTATCCATACATTTAAGTGTTACAAATTGTATGGCTGAATATCGTTATTTTTTATAATGACTTGATGGATGGACAAATGAACTTCAAATAAATTGATTTTATATATTTAGACTAATTTTGTCATTCTAAACAATGTGAACGGTTCAGATCATCCATGTGATGGCTATGTAAAAAGTTTACACGAAGCTTCTCGTGAGAACTAGTTCTATATATATATATATATATATATTGGTTATTTCACATAATTGGAACCCTTGTGATATTAAACGCCGAAATTGAAACAAGATATACCGGCGTTTATAATATAAAAACCGGTATATCTTGTACTTATCCTGACGTTTATACTAAAAAAATCGAGACAGACAATGTGCATATTTTTTATAAATAAAATATCTATCCTAGCGTTTATGTCGACAAACGTCGAGATATGGACAGAGTATTAATTCTATTTTTTTGTAATGTTTTGTAATATTATTTGATTATTTATTTATTTTTTTATATGCAGATAGCACAAACGTTTTTTTATAAAATATTATGATGAATAATTCTGAAATATGAATTTGATAAAGTAGGATTATTAGTACTATATATTACTCTATAAGACACATGTATCAAATCTATATTCTCTACTTTTGATTATATATTTATCATCTGATTACTAATAACATTGTTCTACATTTCTTGAATAAGGATTGTACTCTTTTATAATCAGTTATAATCTTTATGTTTACTTTTACTAGTTAGTATTACCCATGAAATAGAGAAGAAGCTTGATAATGGTTTTATGTTTAACCCCTATGCCAACAAGATGATTAGCTGGATTCAATTATTGATGCATATAAAACGAAACAAAGTGGCAATTTTAGAAACGACAAACGATGGATTGTAACAAAATAAACAACATAGAGAACGAGCAAGGGAGCGATATGGGGCCAAAAGCTCTAGTTTAATAAGAATGTTACCTTGCCGGATGTATGAACATCAAGTACAATAGTCTGTTTGCTATTATTGGTAATAATATTTCTCATATAATTTGGTTCACCAAGAATTAGATGCATGTTGTTCTTATATGATATAAGTGATGTGGGTGAAAATTGTGATTCGAATTTTATAGAATTTTGGAAAAAGTTATGGTTTGTTCGATTGTGAAAATAAAGTTATTAATGACTAGAAGCAACGACAGTTTACTTTTTCATAAGCAAGGTATTTACATTCCAAGCTAAATTGGAAAGAATTTGAATTTACATAAGCGGCCGATATTTGAAAATAAGAGGGAAACAATTGAAAAGCGCAAAAATGGTATCATAAAAATATGAGCTCTGGGACGGGCCAGGATTCACCACGCACAAACTAATGCCACTTGTAGAAATGAGTTTTGACTCACGGTTTGCAAGATAATAAAAAATACATTATAGAATTATTAATGACTAGAAGCAACGACGGTTTACTTTTTCATAAGCAAGGTATTTACATTCCAAGCTAAATTGGAAAGAATTTGAATTTTTCATAAGTGGTTGATATTTAAAAATAAGAGGGAAACAACTAAAAAGGGCAAAAACAGTATCCATAAAATATGAACTCTGGGACAGGCCAGGATTCACCACGCACAAACTAATGTAACTTGTAGAAATGAGTTTCGACTCACAGTTTGCATAAAATATGAGCTCTGGGACAGGCTAGGATTCACCACGCACAAACTAATGTAACTTGTAGAAATGAGTTTCGACTCACAGTTTGCAAGATAACAAAAAATACATTAATATAATGAGTTTCGACTCACAGTTTGCAAGATAACAAAAAATACATTAATATATATATATATATATATATATATATATATATATATATATATATATATATGAGATTTTTTCTATTGCAAACGGGTCTGTTTGCACAGACCCATTGCGAACGGTGATCTGAGCCGATGGATCTAGATCCAACGACTCAGATCGATTATGGGGTTTTTTGGGAAATGTTTGCCTTAGACCGTCGTTGCTAACGACAGACTAAGGCAAAGTGGATTTTTTTTTAAATAACTCTATCTTTTCTCTCTCACTCTCTTCTTACTCTATCTATCTTCTTTCCAGATCCAAACTCAATCCCCACTGAAACTGATCCCTTCTCACTCCGGCGACTCCTCCTCTCTCACTTCACTCTCTTACTCCTCCTCTCTCACTTCACTCTCTCGCATCGTTCCCTTGTTGGCACTCTCTCTCTCTTCCGAAGCACCTCCCCCAACCCAAAAAACCATAACCCTAACCCATACCCAAACTCCTCATTCTCCTTCGTCCACTGTTGCTGCTCCTCCTCTATTCCCACTCTCTCACTCCCAATCTCTCCCCCTATCTTCGAAACCACTCCCCTACCAATCTTAGAATGCAAATCGAAACCTTAGTTCGGCGACAACACCTACATTGGGGAAATTCGCAGTAGTGCAAGGTAATGACTAAATCATTGGCTTCGTAGTTGTATTTGTGTTGTTTTTTAAGTTTTTTATGTCTCTTTCTCATTATTTGAATTAAATAAAGTTCTCCAATAATTTTGTAGATGTAGTAATTTGTATTTGGTTTTTTGATTATTTTAGATGTCAAATTTTAGTCGTAATTGTTGTTGTTTGCTCATATTGTTGATTTAGTCATATTTTTAATTGTTCGATATTAGTAAAACTGCATAAACGGTCCAAAAAAATTCAAAACTTTGCGAGTAGGTCAGACTCACCCCACACAAGCAAACACAACTTGTAGAAGTGATTTTCGACTCACAATTTGCAAGATACAGTTGTGTATCGCTTTTGGTCAATAAAAACCAAAATAAAATGGTAGACAGCCTTATCTCGCAAACTATGAGTTGAAACTCACTTGTACAAGTTGTGTTGGCTTGTGTTACGTGAGTCCAACCTACTCTCAAAGTTTCTTATTTTTTGGATGTCATTTGTAGGGTTTTCTAGCGTAACCGTACTAAAAAAATGTCGTAGTTTAGTTGTTGTTGTTCGAGAGACGTGAGAAAATCGCACAAATGGCATCGAAAAATTCCAAAACTTCGTGAGTTGGTTAAAGTCACCCCACAGAATTCACGCAACTTGTAAAATGACTTTAGACTCACTGTTTGCGAGATACGGCCGTGTACCGCTTTATTTT
Source organism: Hemerocallis citrina (assembly GCA_017893485.1). Classification (NCBI taxonomy): domain Eukaryota; kingdom Viridiplantae; phylum Streptophyta; class Magnoliopsida; order Asparagales; family Asphodelaceae; genus Hemerocallis; species Hemerocallis citrina. The sequence goes on from CM030368.1 coordinate 83,105,730, forward strand.
GGTTTTTTAACCAAAAGCGATACGCGGCCGTATCTCGCAAACCATGAGTCTAAACTCACTCCTAAAAGTTGTGTTAGCATGTGTGTCGTGATTTCGACCCACTCGCAAAGTTTGAGAATTTTTGGATGTCGTTTATGCATTTTAATCTTTCATCGTAATCGATGTGATTCTCCGGTAGAAGCTTCTTCGGAGGTGGAGGTGTAGCTGGAAGGCCGGCCTCTTCCTCTTCCTAAAAAGGCAGGCTTTAAGGCAAATGAGTATAGACCCCGTGAAATTAATTGAGTGGCATATGAAGTCGCGTTTTCAGGGCCTATGGATGCCTTAGGGGGAAAGCTATCCAGTACAACAGAGAGATTTAGTCTTTCGAGACTGACGGGAGGACTATTAACAAGACTACGACCCCTAGCTACAGCTACAGGTACGGATTGGAAAGGATTCAACCATTACTTTAATCACTTAGACTAAAAAACAAAACTAAAAGGAGGGCACTCTTTTTCCTCAATAGGAAGAACTCCCTTAAGAGGAAGGGTACAAATACCAAGCCTGTCTTTCTCTCTGAAACAGGGCATATGGGGCAGAAAGACTATTTGTTGGGCTAATCTGCTAATCCCCTACCGCTTTGGCTCGCTACTGACCTGTATCGCTTTCCTGTACTGACCTGTCTAGTGAGACCCCGATGGTTCTCGATTCGGGTTGATAGAAAAAGGAAGGTTCAGCTCGTATTAGGCATCTAGCCACAACAATTTAAACAACTAATTTTTGAAATTTTGTGTACGAGAATGTAGAAAACCTCAGAGCATCCACAATGGTGTTTCTTATTTTTTAGAAAATGGCAGCTACAGTAATAGAAAATAGGGTGTTTGTCTGTATTGGTTGTTTGCTAAAATTTGATAAAGACGAGACATGTTGTTTCGTCCGGTTTCATTTTTTTAAGAGTTATTTAATTAGTGATTAGATATTAAAATAGTTTAATTAAATAAATTAAATAATAAAATATTACCTAAACCTAATAAATGACACACAAAACTAGTTTATCCACTACCATAACCTCCCTGATTTGTTGGACGGGACAACATGTCCCGTCCAAGCAAATTTTGCTTGAAACGGGACAACATGTTTTGTTTCAGCGTTTTTTTGAATTTTTTTTTCCAGACGATACATGTTGTACAGTCTGATCATTTAAATAAAAATAAAAAAATTTGGGACGGAACAAGTTGTATCGTTCGACGATCTTAAAAAAAATGGGACGAAACATGTTGTCTCGTCTCTTATAATATGAGAATCGCAATTTAGTTTCTCAAAAATGAGAAGCGATTGTAGCTATTTTTCCAAAATATGGCAAAATAGCAAACGACTGCAGCACTTTGTTTGCTAAAAAATGAGAAATTGGTAAATATAGCAAACGATTGTGGATGCTCTCACAAACGTCAACCAAAAATTCTGAAACTTTACGAGTAGGTTGGACTCACCCCACATAAGCCAACGCAGATTGTTGAAGTGAGTTTTGACTCACGGTTTGCGAGATACGGATTTGTATCACTTTATTTTGGTTTTTCTTGACCCAGTGTGATACACTGCCGTATCTTACAAACCGTTTGTCGAAAATCACTTCTACAAGTTGCATTAGCTTGTGTGGGGTGAGTCGGACTCACTCGCACAGTTTAGAAATTTTGTGATACCGTTTGTGCATTTTTATATCATTCATCGTAACCACAACAACTTAAACAACTATATTTGAATTTTGAGTACGAGAACGTAGAAAACCTTACAAACGGCAACCAAAAATTTTGAAAATTTGCGAGTAGGTTGGACTCACCCCACAAGTCAACACAAATTGTAGAAGTGAGTTTCGACAAACGTTTTGCAAGATACGGCCGTGTACCGTTTTATTTTGTTTTTTCTTAACCAAAAGCGATACACGACCGTATCTCGCAAACCATTTTTTAAAAATCACTTCTACGAGTTGCGTTGGCTTGTGTGGGGTAAGCCTGACCCACTCGAAAAGGTTTTGGAATTTTTCGTTGTCGTTTGTGCATTTTTTCACATTTTTGCTTTGTTTATTGTTAATAGAGTAATGGCCTATCAGTTAACCTTATGTTTATTGTTGATAGAGAAAATGGCTAGAACGAGGCGAGCGAGAAGCCCTTTTGGTAGTGCTAGTGGCATACCATTATAGTGTAAGATTTATTATTTTTATTAGTTTAAATATGAATATGTACATCATATTTTTAATACCAACATTTGTATTTGTTCTTGTAGGTTGGTGGCCGTCATTCTTCATCTGCCGAGGCCGGTCCATCTTCTTCAGTTGGACTTACACATCCAGGACCGGTGGACTCAAGCGTACTCACGTTGCAATCTATATATATATCTGAAGCTGTGTGGGATGGGTCCACAAGGAAGTGTAACTTTTGAAAGCACGCAGTTCTTCCCATGGACCCCTATATTGCTCCGTACTTGGTCGAAGCCAGTTTTTACGGAGCTCAATTTATAAGGGGTGTGAAGCTTGATCGTCCTTTACTTACTGCTCTTGTGGAGCGATGGAGGCCAGAGATCCACACATTCTACGTAACGATAGGAGAGATGACCGTCACTCTCCAAGATGTGGCAATGATTACTGGGCTTCCTATAGATGGGGTGGTCGTAAAGGGGAACATGGACTTCAGCCAACTGGAAGTTCTACGTGATTTGCTCGAAATTAGAGGTGATGTTGGATAAAAGGAAAGATGACGTTGAAGATGAAGTCGTAAAAGATATTCCGTCAGATCATGATCCAGATGAAGTAGAGCAAGCCATAGACCAGGTTAAAAGTGAAGCCAAAAATGCTATTTGGGATGAAGTATTCGAGGGTAAATCACTCTGACTAGCTTGGTTGAAATACCAATTCGAAGATTATTTGAAGAATGATTATGATGAGGAAGCTGTACGGTACTATACGCGTGCGTACGTATTCAATTTGATGGGAGGTGTGATCTTCCCAAACTCAATCGGTGCTAGTGTGTCACTCATGTATTTACGGTTGTTAGAACAGTTCAGTACGGTTGGCCGTTACAGTTGGGCAAGTGCGGCCTTAGCGTCATTGTATAGGAATTTGTGCGCATGTGCATTGGGTTCCGTACAAATGGGCGGGCCGATGGATTTGTTTCAACTTTGGAGTTAGGAGCGCATCCACCGGATTGGTTGGCCGAAGCACTGAATGCAGAGATGTTGCCTCCTTTAGGAGTGTATTGGGCAGGGCAGCACACGTGGGTCGACAACCCACGCACATCTCTCGCGTACTATAGAGGTGAGTTGGATGCTTTGTGTGACGAGTTCGTTAATTGGGTTCTGTACACCCCCGATATGTTGGAACGAGTTCCACCAGTATGTTTGGCTTGAGAGCTTTAATTGACGACTGCCCCACTCGTCAACTTTTTAGTTGTGGAGTTCCGATATCTGGATAGATGCGGCAATTCGGATATCAGCAGAATATTTCTAAAGCCCGCTCGTACGACAAAAAATTGCACAAGTTGAAAGGAATGGGTCGCGTGCCCAATTTTGACTGGACAGATTTTCATCGAGTACATGTGTCAAATTGGAATACCTTATGATATCAAATGAGACCCAATATGTTGTATGTTGCTATACCTTACGATGGCTTCTTCCAAGAAGTGTATATGACGTGGTACAAGCGCATTATCAGATTGTATGTATCTCTGCAATTCGTGGTACCGACCAGAGTCCATATACTGATTCCCCCAACCGAGGAGGAACCACCACTGACATATTCCTCTTCGCAACTAATGTATCAACCGAAGGTGTCGACGTATCGAAACATGGTTAGTCTAACTTTAAATATTTTCACATATTTCGTATGCATGTATTGTTATGCGAACACTTGATATTTATAGAGATAATTTTGTTTAATTTATAAATTTATAGATTGAAAACACATGGGACATAGTCTGGATAGCTGCTCGTACGTTGAAAAGTACAGTACCTGAGAGCGTGAAGGAGATAATGCGGGAGATCCTTAAACCGTGCGGCCGCACTCTTGAAGATGTAGGTGAAGGGGCCAAACTTGATTCATATTTAAAAGCTAACGTGAGTAGTTCTCAGCGAAAGAGCATGACAAGGAGAGGAATTCACATCGCCGAGCCACAACAACTGCAACAACAAGAACCAATGGATGTAGGTGAAAAGGAGCAAGGGTCGGATGACCCCCCATCCCTCGAGACACAAGTTAAAAAGCAAAATCTCCAACGAAAGAGGAACAAGCCGGATCAGTACACACCAAGTGGACACAAACCGCGTGGTCGGAAGAGGTAGTAGCTTATACACCTTCTTAATTATTAGTTTTGTATTCGTTTTATGATTTCATTCCTTAAATGACCAATTCATCAATTATGTATATGAATTGAGGAGTTTGTGCGAGGAAGTCGGCTACGTATGTAATTGTTTTCTTATTCGTGAATTCAATGTTGATCCAGATTTATGTACATATTCGATAAATGTGTAACTTGGGTTTATATATTTATGTTCGATTCTATTTATTATAGTCTGTGTATGAAAGTTTTATTGTGGGCTATTGTTGTTGTTACCGGATGAGATTGATGATTGTTGTGATAATTGCTGTTATGGTTCTGAATTATCATATTGGTGTATGCAACCAGCATATAGTTGTTGTGTTAATTTTTTGTATAACTTTTTTTAAAACAAAACTTACTCCATCATCGCCAATAACTGGTTAGGTTATTTGGTTAAAAATTGTAAAAAGGTGAAGCATAAACTCTAGAAAAATCATTCAACTTAACCCGTTATTGGAGAAAATAGGTTAAGTGAGTTTAACCCGTCATCGCAAACAATGGGTTAAGTTGAAAGATTTTTGCAGAACTTAATCTTCAGAAGTTGAATTTTGTACAGTTTTTCATCCACAAAGAGAAAATATACTGAAAAAATCATTCAACTTCACCCGTTATTGGAGATAACAGGTTAAGTGAGCTTAACCGGTCATCGCAAATAACGGGTTAAATTGAAAGATTTTGACAGAACTTAATCTTCAGAAGTTGAATTTTGTACAATTTTTCATCCACAAAGAACAAATACACTAGAAAAATCATTCAACTTAACCCGTTATTGGGGATAACGGGTTAAGTGAGCTTAATCCGTCATCGCAAACAACGAGTTAAATTGGAAGATTTTTTTTGACAGAACATAATCTTCAGAAGTTGAATTTTGTAGAATTTTTTTTAACCATGATAAATTTTTTAATATTGTTTGGTTTGATATCGTGGTTGAGTGAAGCGATTTATATAGATATTTAGATAAAAAAATTAAAATAAATTTTAAAAAAATCAAAAAAAAAAAATTTAATGCATTTTAAAAAAATTGTTGCTAAAATAAAAAGTTCTTGTTGCTACTGATTTTGGTGTGGGAGCAAACAGATAAATTTGTGGATTCTTGAGAAAACGAATAAGGCAAACCTGTTGACCTTCACCAACATGTTGATTTATTTCTCGCTGCTTCCGCGAACCTGCACAAAGTTTGATACACCGGGATGGATCCCGGTGACGAACCCTCCGACGCTCTTATCAGTAATCATATTGATTAAAAAAGAACTTTAGGTACAAAAAGATTGATTACCATACTACGGTGGGGGGAAAGGGGTATTTATAGTCGCCTTAGGGACCCGTTTCGAGATAAGGATGTATCTCTACTTCCCGGTGTTTTTGGATAAGATGTAGAGTTTAAATCGTTTCATGGATATAACCATGAATTTGAATTATTCTTTATCCATCTAGGTTGGTTTGTAACGGGTTGCTACCCATACCCAGTAGAATAGATCCATTTATGGGTTATTGGGCTTTGAAGAAAGTCTCAGTTCCCATTTCAGACCCGTTTGTAGGTGAAATTACCATTTTACCCCTGAGAGCTTTAAGATTTGTGCCCGATTTGAATGATCCCGATTTAATCCTATTTTTAGCCATATCACGAGCCCCCCCCCCCACTCCCGAAGACTGAGTTTAACAACTTTTGAGGAGTAGTTTTACTGTTTTAATGGCGTACGGAATTTTATCGGAGTTCTCGGGGGAGTTTGGATCTTATTAGGTGTAACGGTGTTTTTCTGAGCTTGTAAAATGCTCAAAAATATTCTCAGATTTTTTCTGGATTTTTTGTGATTTTTCCGGATTTTTCTGAATTTTTTCAATTTTTAATCATTTTTTGAATTTTTTATTCAATTTCCGAATTTAAATAATTAATTATCGAAAATTTTAATTAATTATTATGATTTAATAATTATTATTTTCATAATTTAAAATTATTTTTAGAAATTTTTAATTTTTTTCGATTTTGAATTAATTTTTATAAATAATTAATTCAAATAAATAAATAAATAAATAAATACCTGTACACGTGGCGCCATCAGGGACGTTGATCATGATTAGGCGAGCACACACATTTGGGGGTCGGTGGCACGAGTGCTCGGATCGAGCTGCCGACCCCCGAGACGACGCCACGTGGCATTTGGTTTTTTTTCCCTTTCTTTTCTCCTTTCTCGCCCTCTTCTCTTCTGGACCTCTTCTTTCATCTTCGACTTCGTCTTCAACCTTTGTTGAGAGCGTTTGTGGAGCTCGAAGGGGGGAGCACTGGAGCTCGTCGGGCTCAGGAGCTCGGCCTTGGAGCTTCATCCATGGGAGCTCAGGGACGACGGAGCTCCACGAGGACGGGGTTTGGAGAGGAGCTTGGAGCTCGGTGGCGGAGCTCGGTGGAGAATTAGCTCGGCCAAGGTTGGAGATGGAGCTGCTCTTGGAGGGAGAGCTCGACTGCGAGGCTTGATGGCGACAGTGGAAGGGAGGTCGAGCTTGGCAAGTCTTGGAGTCGACAAGGATGTGGCAAGGAAGTTGGAGCTCGACGGAGCTTGACGGAGCTCGACAAAGGTGTTGGAGCTCGGTGCCGTGGAGGAGGAGAGCTCGCGAGGGGGACTCGACGAGGTGACTCGACTCCGAAGCTTGCGAAGGAGGTGGTCTCGAGCTCGACGAGGACTCGTCGAGGGTGATGGAGAAGAAGCTCTGTCACGTCCCGCTTCCCAAGAAGAATACGGAATATGGATACATAACAAAAGCCCAGCAAATGATTTTCATCATCCATAAGCTGTTCAGGAATCTTTACAACATATCACAAAAATAATCAGAGTCGGAAGCAAAAGTATCAACCAACATGCATAATTGAAACAAGATACCAACAGAAATTACTTGAAACCAAATATAATAATCTCAAATAATCAAATTCTGAACGAGTCAAATATCCTGGGTCACATCGCCCAAATATAAATAAATATCCAAGTAATCAAGTACATTTTATTCAAGTTCAAGCAACAAGTAATAATAATAATAAGGTAGAAAATCTAGTACTAATACATCATCTCACCAATACCATCTGGCAGTCGACCATCCTGATCTGCAATTAGTAAATTTGCAGGAGAAGGAAAAAGAAAAACAAGTACCCATCAATTGCAAGTTACGGACCACTTGTAATGTAGGATACAAGTACAGGGGTTAGATAAATCTAAGTAACATGCATAGCATGGGATAACTGTGTCAACAGAATTATAATATCTAGCATGAATCAAGAAACTAGAAACAAGTAGCATGGTATACTAGCAGGTACAGGTAACATGTCTCAAGTGTCAAGTAAACAGGTAAACATGTAACATGTATCAGGTAACAGGTGTACAGGTAAACAAGTAATCATGTAACAGGTAAACAGGTATCAAGTTATATCAAGTCTTGTATTATTACTAACTAGGTAGCACTTCATGTGCCATCCTTTTATCACAAGGTTGCTACATTCAAAATAGTTACATTTGTAGATTTCATAGTAGAGTCCATAGGGCAGTGTACTCAGGTACAGGAAATAGGTATAACAGGAACAGGTAGAACCTAGTGGTTCTCTTCCGAGTACACCTTCCTAAGGGAAGCATGCAGTCAGGTACAACAAACAGGCATAACCTAATGGTTATCTTCCGAGTACATCTTCCTATAGGAAAGTATGCAGTCAGGTATAGGAAACAGGATCGTGAATCATGTAGTCATGAACACGTAACAGGCAGGCAGGACACATGTCCTCTTCTAAGTATACGTTTCTATATTTTCCACTACTAGATCTTTCCCTTAACCCCAGTTTGGTCATTTATTATTATAATCAGGCATGCATGTATGTGCGCAAAACAAAGCAAGGATAACAGGATATAAACATGTATCAAGTTCAGGGTGCAAAATAAACAAGTACAAGTACAAGGTAACACATAACAGGGTAAAACAACTAGTTTTCAAATTCAGGACAGCAAGATAGTGTTGTACAAAAATAGTGATTCCCGCTACTACAAACATTCAAATCTGGATCCGTCAAAGGAACTGGAAAATAGACTTCCACACGAATCCAGCGAATATAATTAAGTCATGTAGTAATTAACAACATCATAACTCAAAACAGGTTTGAAAACAGAAAACATGTTCAGTCAGAAATCAGTAAAACGAATTCTCAGTCAGGAAAACCACATCAAAACCTCTCAAATAAATTTAGGAAAAATCTGGGGTATTCCCTTATATGTCTAGCATCCAAATATAAAGTTTCATAATATTTCAGTAAAATTAGTTTAGTCATCAAAAATAAGAAAACATCAAGAAACGATACTTTGGAAAATCTAGAATTCCCAACACTGCTGCACGAAAACTGAAATATCTCGCAAGCCGTGAAACAAAATCCAAATCCACCAAAGGGAGACGAAAACAGATAAAATAAACTAACTTTAATATTTTATGGATATTTTTCATAAAGTAAAAGGAAATGGGGTGAAAACATAATTCTTTACAGAACAGTAGCCAAAATACAGCATGTATAGTTTTCATAAACTGACTTAAAACAACACATAAAACTCATCAATAAAATTCACCAAAATTCTGGGTAATCCCTAACTTGATAAAGAAATACTGACCAAAGTTTTGGATCAAAATAATATATGTAACATAGTTCTTTAAAATGATTTGTCCTCAAAATTACCAAAAATAGAATCTGGAAAAGATCGACACCTCTGTAGTAAAACAATCATAACTGAGTCATACGAGAACAAAATCAAGCAAGGTAAGAGGGGTTTGAAAATAGACGAAATTCTCTAAAACTCATGTTTTATACCGAAATTAAGTTACTGACTTCAAGACAGTCCAAAACAGCAAACAAAACAGATCAGCATCAAACTACAGATTTTTCCCTTCAACAACAACTCAACATATATCATACAAAACTTGTTCAAAGCACAACCGAACATGAAATCGAGTATACCAAGTGTCTAAACATCATAATTAGGGTATCTAGCATGTCCACACCGAGTATTTTGCATTGGTCTCAACCAAAACACGAATTCTCACAAAAGTCTCACATACATGATCAAAATCAAGAACGGGCAAATCCTAAGTTAATCCATGTCAAGATTGTGTCGTGAGGCAACTATGGTTAAGTTTTCACAATAGAGACAGAACCCATCAAGCAAAACACGAACAAGAGTCGTCTCTAGGCCCAACTACACTATAGGTAGTATTTTTGACTTGTATCAAACAAATGAATTGGAGTACAAGTTACTTGCCTTAATCGAAGATGAAGAACAACGAAGAACAACGATAACCAAGAGTGAGGAGCAAAACCCACAAATGAAAATTCGCAAATCAACGAATCCAAGCAATTAGAGCGAAACTCTCCACACGAACAAAACTCCAAAAGTGAAAGATGATGGCGATGGTGGCTTGCGGCCACGAGAGAACACCAAGAAGGAGAGATGAGGGATTGTGGTATGAGGTGGTCGGGATGGACAAGAAAGTTGTTAGGCCGATCGGGAGATGTGGGAGAAGTGGGGCTCGGCTGAAGGAGAAGGGGCTGTCGGGTTTGGGGTGTTGCTGGGGGTTGCACAAGCCAGGAAGGGGAGTAGGGGGGTTGTCGGGCTGGGGGTGTGCGGGTGTGCAGCCACAAACAAGGAGAGGGAGAGAGAGGGGGGACCAGGTTGCTAGGAGTTAGGGTTAGGGTTTGTGAGGGAGAGTGTATATATATTGAGTTTAGTTGTGGGTTAATGGGTATAGGGTTGTGGGTGATTAGGAGTAGTAATAGGATTTGTTTTAATGGGTTTCCAATAGGATACAAATGTCTAGGATAGCAAATAGGATTGGAGATTTTAATTTGGCTTTGGTAATCTTATTAGGGATCAAATAATAGGAGTGGGAAAAAAAATGAGCAACCAAACACCACCACAAGCACCCAAAAAATAAAAGAAAAAAGAACGAGCCCAAATGAAAGAAAGAACAAATAATGAAGAATGAAACAAAAAGAAACACCCAATCAAACACAAGAGCACAATATGAAATAAAACGGATATATATATCGAAACAACTCCAATATACGGTCCAGACAAATACAAGAGAGAAAATACACCAAAACGAAAAATACACTCCAAAATACACAAAAATGAAAAACAGGGGTTACAAGCTCGGTTTGAGCTTGACGAGGGTGGAGCTCGGTGTTGGAACTCATCGGTGTGGAGCTCGGCGAAGTGGAGGGGAGCTTACTGGCTTGGTGAGCTCTATAGTGGAGTAGAGCTCGAAATGGAGGAGCTTGAGATGGGTTCGAAGCTCAGTCGAGGAGGAGCTTGACGGAGCTTAGAGGTGGGTACGAAGTTCAGTCGAGGAGGAGCTTGACGAAGTGTTCGGCAAACTGGAGAGTTAGGTTTTCATTTTTTTGGTTTGGCTTTCAAACTCAGAAGGAGCAGGAGAAGGAGAGGAGAGAGGAGGGTTGCGGGTCTCTAACGGGTCCAAACCCAACCCATTAACCCTTTAGTATATTTTCCCCTTTTTCTTCTTCTGTTTTGTTTGTTTGTTCGGCGAATTCGAGCCGTTAATTGTGATTGAGCACGAATTTTGAGGCAAACTTTTTTCTCCAATTTGAGCTCCAGTGGTAAGAGTGCTCGGATCGTGTTTCCGAACTCAGGAGTGGCTTCGGCTGCTTGACACGTGGCAGTCAACGGTTGACTGTTGACCATTGATTTTTTTAAAAAAATTTCCCTCATTTCGACATCAGTGGCAAGAACACTCGGATCGAGTTTCCGAACTCATGAAACTTCGGCGTCATGACACATGGCGGTCAACGGTTGACCGTTGACTCAGTCAACGTTGACCGTTGACTTTTTGATAAAATTTTCTCTCGTTTCAGGGTCGGTGGCACGAATGCTCTGTACTTGTTGCCAAAGTCCAGGAGTGCTTTTTCTCGCATTTGGACATCGGTGGCAAGAGTACTCGGCACACGTTGCCGAAGTACAGGAAAGCTTTTTCTCGCATTTGGACGTCAGTGGCAAGAGTGCTCGACACACATTTCCGAAGTTCAGGAGAGCTTTTTCTCGCATTTGCATGTCGGTGGCAAGAGTGCTCAGCACACATTGCTGATGGCCAGGGAGGCTTCGGCACAGCTGTGTTGTAACTGACGTTCCCAGTGCTACGGAGGTCGGATTAGGGCATGTGACCCTTTCTTTTGAAGCTATCTCGAAGATCTACAAGTTCTCTTCAGAAATGAGTTGGAGAATCATCCTTCTTCAAGGTCAAGATAGTCCTGCAACGTCTTCGCCTTCACGAAGTTGAGAAGAGCTTTGCATGACTCTAGGGGAGGTCCGTTCTTGGAAGCGAGTTTAGGGAGCATCTCTAGACGAGTTAGGCTCCGAACTCTTTCAGAAGAAGGCCGCTCGGGAGGCGAGTTTGAGGAGCAACATGAGGGGAGAGTTGAGCTCCAAACTCGATGAGAAGAAGGTCGCTCAGGAGGTGAGCGGGAGGAGCATAGTCAGGCTCTAGGAGAGAGCCGTTTGGGAGATAAGTTTGATGAGCAACTCTAAGGGAGAGTTGAGCTCCGAACTCGTTGAGAAGAAGGCCGCTCAAGAGGCGAGCGGAGCGAAGAGCTTGGCTCTAGGAGAGAGACGTTTGGGAGACAAGTTTGAGGTGCAACTCTAGGAGAGAGTTGTACTCTGAACACGTTGAGAAGAGGTCCGCTCTGGAGGCGAGCAGAGCGAAGAGCATCACTAGGATCTAGAAGAGAGCCGTTTAGGAGACAAGTTTGAGGAGAAACTCTAGGGGAGAGTTGTGCTCCGAACTCGTTGAGAAGAGGTTCGCTTTGGAGGCGAGCGGAACGAAGAGCATCATTAGGCCCTAGGAGAGCTGTTTGGGAGACAAGTTCGAGGAGGACTCTAGGAGAGAGTTTTAGCTCTGAAATCGTTAAGAAGATGTCCACTCGGGAGGCGAGCAGAGCGAAGAGCTTCACCAGACTCTAGGAGATAACCATTTGGGAGACAAGTTTGAGGAGCAACTCTAGGGGAGAGTTAAGCTCCGAACTTGTTGTTTAAAAGAGTTTCAACAGTTGTGGGAGCAAGTTCGAATGGTGAGCTACTTCGTACTCGCTTTAGCGGTTAAAGCAATGTCGAACCAAGTGTTGGACTCCAAACTTGTTGTTAAGAGAGTTAACGAGTTGTAGGAGCAATTCCGAATGGTGAGCTGCCCCGCACTTGCTTGTTTGTAAGAGGCTAAAGCAATGTTGAACCAAGTGTTGGACTCCAAACTTGTTGTTAAGAGAGTTAACGAGTTGTAGGAGCAATTCTAAATGGTGAGTTGCCCCGCACTTGCTTGTTTGCAAGCGGCTAAAGCAACATCGAACCAAGTGTTGGACTCCAAACTCGTCTTTTGAGCATAGTAAGTTGTGAGAGCAACCCTGTAGGACAAGTTGGACTCCGAACTTACCATTTAACGGGTCGTAGATGTGATCCAGAGAGATAGAAATGAGGCAAATGCAATAATTTTTAATAGAAAAATGCTAAGTTTTACTGAAACAAACTAAGTGGCCGCGTTAATAGAGTGAGCCATTATTACATACTTATGGTCGTGTTACAAGTCTCGGCCTTATTGAAAACTGAACATACTTCTACGATAGGGTGAAGGCCTCTTGGGAGGAGTTTGGTTCTCCCCCCATTGGACCTCCATGGATAAGGTGGAGGACGGCCCCAGGTTTAGAATCTTGGAACTCGGCGGGCCTCTCTGTTCGCTTGTAGGCTCCTCGAGGTGGAAGATTGGCCCCGTCTTTTCGAAAAAACTTGGCCAGGTGTCCCTGTTGTATGAGCTCTTCGATCTCCTCTTTGAGAGCCCGACAATCATCCGTGTCATGGCTGTGGTCCCTATGAAAGCGGCACCACTTATCCATGTTTCTTTTCTTGCAAGGGGTATTCATTCTAGGGGAGCACGAAGTACCCCTTCCCTGTCCACCTCCATAAGAACTACTGATATACTAGCATTGAGGGGGGTGAACTTCTCAAAATGAGGAGCTGGGCAGCATTGGTCATTGTCGTCCCTCTGGAATTTCTGGGATCCTTCTTCGCTCATATTCTTCCGTTTGTTCCTAGAGGATGATTCCTCGAGAGTTGGGGGGTTGAGAGCCTCTTCCACTCGGATGTACTTCTCACTCCTAAGAAGGAGTTCTGAGAAGTCCCGAGGAGGCTTCTTGGCAAGGGACGCCTTGAAGTCGGCATTAGCGACGTTGTGCCCGAATGCTGCCGAGGCTACTGATTGGTTGACGGAGGCAATATACCAGGCTTCGACGGTGAAGCGTCGAACGTAATCTCTTAGGCGTTCACCTTTTCTTTGGCTGAGGGTCACCAAAGATGCACTTGTTTTCTCGACCCGGCGGCTACTCACGAAATGAGTAAGGAAGAGCCCTTCGAACAGATCGTAGAAGAAGATGGAGGTCGAGACGAGTCGAAAGTACCATTCTCTCGCAGGCCCCTTTGGCGTGGTAGGGAAGGTTTTGCAAAGGAGCGCATCCAAAGCCTGGTGGATCATCATGAGAGTTTTAAAACTATCAATGTGGTTGGCGGGGGTCTGACTCCCCGTTGTATGACTCAAAGTTAGGGGGCTTAAAGTTTTCTGGGACCGGGGCTTCCATGATGGTCCGGGAGAATGGAGGCTTGCTCGGGCAGAAATTCCTCGCCCGTTGTTCCTCTTCTCTGTCAAGTCGGCCAAGGCACCTCTCCATCTCGTAAAGACAGCGGTAGACCGAGTCTTCCCTTTGGTCATATCTTCCCGAGCCCCGAGACTCTTTCCCATACGGAAGGGGACTAGGAGTGCGGTGGTGATGGCTTAGGACAGGGTGAGGACTGGTCGCCCGTTGCCCTTGGTTGGGAGCGACATTGAGGGCTCGCAGAACGGCTTCTTGAAAATCCTGGAACTCCGCCCTTGTGACTGGTGCCCCTCCAGCTTGGCGGTCCCTATGTGTGGCTCGGCTTAATGGAGTATAACTTCTCCGCCGACGATGTGGAGGGGACTCTCTTTGCCTCCTCGGGGGAGGGGATCTTCTGGTCCTCGGTCTGTGGGGGGTTCGGACTCTCGAGACCCCTGGGTGCTCAGGTTGATGGACTCCCTCAAGGGCTCGCCATCCATTCAAGCTAGTTCGGAGGTCAACCCCCTGTTGGCGGTTGATAATCACTTGATGGAGATCCTGCTCGAGAGGGCTTTGATAAGCCATAGAGTCAACTGAAGGATTGTGGACCGCGACATGGTCATGAAGAGGATGTTACTTTGCACGACTCCGACGAGAGACCCGCTGGGCAGCTCCTCGAGACCCTGGAGAGGCATGTTGAGGAGGAGGCTATTAAGGAAGAACATCTTGAACTGGAGGAGGAGGAGGAAGAGGAGTGGCTCTTGGGCTGGAGACCGCTGCCTTCCCCTTCTCTTTCGGATGCCTAGTTTGAAACTACTTCCGCTGATGAAGTTAGGTTGGATTGCTTTTTCGTTTCTCACAGACGATGCCAATCTGTTGCTGCTGATTTTGGTGTGGGAGAAAACAGATGAATTTGTGGATTTTTGAGAAAACTAATAAGGCAAACCTATTGACATTCACCAACGTGTTGGACTTGTTTCTTGCTGCTACCGCAAACCTGCACAAAGTTCGATACACCGGGCTGGATCCCGGGGACGAACCCTTCGATGCTCTTGTTAGTAATCAGAAAGATTAAGAAAGAGCTTTAGGTAGAAAAAGATTGATTACCTTATTACGGTGGAGAGAGAGGGGCATTTATAGTCGCCTTAGGGATCCGTTTTGAGATAAGGATGTATCTCTACTTTCCGGTATTTTTGGATAAGATGTAGAGTTTAAATCGTTTCATGGAGATAACCATGAATTTGAATTACTCTTTATCCATCTCGGTTGGTTTGTAACGGGTTGCTACCCATACCCAGTAGGACAGATCTGTTTATGGGTTATTGGGCTTTGAAGAAAGTCCCAGTTCCCATTTCAGACCCGTTTGTAGGTGAAATTACCGTTTTACCCCTGAGAGCTTTAAGATTCGTTCCTGATTTGAACGGTCCCGATTTAATCCTATTTTAGCCATATCAGTTCTAAAAAGAAACTTTCAAATATATTATTAATAAAAAGTGGGTACAAAAAAGAAAATTGAAAATCTAAAATATAAAATTATGCTAATAAATGTTGCAATATAAATTATAAAATCATTTCTAACAAAATTAAAACAAATATTAGAATTTGGGAAAATAATAAAAATTAACAAATTAACAAAAAGTTGAAAATTAAAAAAGGAAAATGAACAAAATACTCAATTTTAGGGGAAAAAATAAAGTTTAGTAAAATATAAGGCTCCATCGTAGGGTTGGCATTCGGATCGACCGGGCCGGGCCGGGTCGGACCCGCCCGGGTTTAAGGCTGACTTGGGCGGGTTTGGATCGGGTTGGTAGGTTAACCGAGCCGGGCCGGGTTCAAAATTGGAAATTTTCACCCGGTCGACCCGCGAACCCATTAGGGTCGAACCCGGGTCGGGTCGGGCCGGGTCGCGGGTTGGCCTGGTTTTTTTTTTGTGGACAACTTCACTTTAAAAAAATATATAATCTCTAATATTATAATGGGAGAAGGCCCTTGTGTCATTTGTCATTTTATCATTCTACCAACATGTGCTACGCACGTACATAACTAATATAAAGGAGGTTTTCGGTTCAATTCCTCCCTACGTCAGAGTTTTTATTTTTATTTTTTGAAATTATTAAAACGTGCATCGTACGTGTAAATTACTAGTAAGTATAACTGTATAAAATTGAAAAAATGCATATATTATTGATTATTCATTTTTTTGTTGCTTGCTTCTTTGTTGAAAAAACTTGATTTAATTGAGATTGAATTGAGTAGTAGTAGACTAGTAGTAGAGAGAGTAAGGTGTGAAAATTTTTAGATTGAATTAAAGGGGGTATTTATAGGGAGTAAATACAAAAAAATACAAAAAAATATAAAAAAGACAAATAAAATGCACGGGTCAAATGGGTCAACCTACAGGTTGACGGGCGGGTTTGACTTGGTCAACGAGTTGGGCGGGCCGGGTCGAGCGGGTTGAGTTCACGATTTTTCCAACCCGGGTCGACCCGGGGTGACCCGGACCCGAACCGGGTTATAGCGGGCCGGGTTCGTGTGGGCAGGTCGCGGGTCAGCCCGGCCCGGTTGCCGTCCCAACTCCAACTCTAACCCTTTCTGTAACCCTACTCCAACCCTTTCCCTAACCTTCTAACCCTACCCCTAACCTTCTACCAGTAATCCTTTAACCCTCTAACTCTTAAACCGAAATCAATGTATATGTAGAATGATAATAAATTCATATTTTTTATTTAAAGATATTATATGGAGATCTCAATTTTTATAGATATTTTAAAATATTACTTTTTAATGATGAGATTTTATTTTTTAAAAATCAATTTATTTGTACAATTCTCTTCTACTTCACCTGTTGTTGGCGATAACAGGTTAAGTGAGCTTAACCTGTCATTGCCAATAACGGGTTAAGTTGAAAGAATTTGACAGAACTTAATCTTCAGAAATTCGTTCTCAACATCAAAATTAATTAACTAGGTTAATTTTTTTAATATTATTTGGTTTGATATCGTGATAGAGTGAAGAGATTGTTATAGATATTTAGATAAAAGAAACTTAAACAAATTTTTAAAAAATTAATGCATATTTTAAAAAATGTTGCTAGAATAAAAATTTATAAAAAAAACTTTAAATTAAAATATAAAAAAAGGTACAAAAAAATCCTAAAATCTAAAATTTTGCTAATAATTGTTGCAATATAAATTATAAAATTATTTCTAAACAAAATAAAAACAAATATTAGAATTTGGGAAAAATAATATAAAATAAAAAATTAACAAAAAATTGAAAATTATAAAAGCAAAATTAACAAAATAAATTTTAAAACAAAATACTCAATTTTAGAAAAAATTAATAATGTTTAGGAAAATCTAAGGCTCCAACTCTAGCCCTTTCTCTAACCCTACTCTAACCCTTGCTCTAACTCTCTAACCCTAGCCCTAACCGTCTAACCATAACCCTCTAACCCTTTAGTTCTTAAACCGAAATCAATGTATATGGAGAATGATAAGTTTTATATGAAGATTTTAGATTTTATATGGAGTTCTCAATTTGTTTGGATATTTTATTATATATAATTTATTATGAAGATATTATATTTTAAGTTTTTTGTACATTTCTCTTCTACCCGTTATTTTCAATAACGGGCTAGGTGAGCTTAACCTGTCATCGACATTAAGTTGTAAGATTTTGGCAAAACTTACACCTTTCATCCGTTGAATTTTGTACACATTTTCATCCACAAAAAGAAAATACACTCAAAATGTCAACCAACCTAACCAGTTATTAGAGATAACGGGTTAAGTGAGCCTAACCCGTCATCGCCAACAACGGGTTACATTGGAAGATTTTGACAAAACTTAATCTTCAGAAATTCAATTTTGTACAAATTTTCATCCACAAAGAGAAAATACATTGGAAAAGTTATTCAACTTATCCCGTTATTGTTGATAACGGGTTAAACACTTTCCAATAACGGGATAAGTTGCAAGAATTTGGCAGAACTTAATCTTTAGAAGTTGAATTTTGTTCAAATTTTCATTCAACTTACCCGTTATTGACGATTACGGGTTAAGTTGACAAGAAGGAAAAAAAAAAAACAAAAACCACACACAACATCTGTTAGCTGCACACATATACAAAGTTCACAATTTTCAGCATATATCATTGTCAAAGCAATTACAACAACAACATACTCATCTCATTTACATCACCATTCTCATCCATCCCTCACATTCTCAACAATTTGGTACACAAATTTACAATTACATACACAAAAATATATTTATAACTTCAAATATAATCCTCAACCCTTAACCGTCCAGAGATGCATTTACATGAGCATATATATACATTCAGAAATTTATTTTTTTTTATAAAAGAAACACCTTCCTTCAGCACGATCATGTTCCAATCAAAACCTACAAAAAAAAATAATTGTAGAAATTCATAAATTTCTTATCATCAAATGAAATTACTAATAAAGGTCTCAAAGTTAAATGTCACATATATAATAAGAAATTTACCTTAGCACGAATCTTCACCTTCTTCGTCATCACTCTCTTCACCGCTTGGATCTTCTTCATATGCTTTCAACCCGCTAAATAAATGATAAGAATGAGGTAGTCAACAAGAACAAGTCAAGTTTGAGTGAGTCAAATTAATATAAACTAAAAGCAGATATATTACCTAGCCAAATTGTTTGGAAAATTTCTTGAATCGTGATATAAGACACAAAGGCATGTCCTGCACACTCTAGATTTTTTGAATTTTTGTGTTTCTCTTATGGACTTCAATCTCTTGCCTATAGGCCTTCCCTTTGTAGTGCATTATCAAAGGTCTCCCACAGGTGCATGTGCATGTCCAACACTCTCGAGTTGTGCACTACCTTCGCGATGTGTGCTAATTCCAGGTTGTATGTGAGAAATGCCTTCAATGCCCTTAAGCATGCGGTCGAGCATGTACTTGTAAGTGTCTTCGGAAGAACAATCAAGATCGACCAACTATTTTGAGTGCTGACTCAATTCACAATATCGAGAGGCAAAATTGTCGCTAATACAATTGGAAACGGATGTATAGCTTCTTCTCAACTGATCCCGGGTCCATCGTAGGTAGTACGGTGTAATTGGTGAACTGAAGAACCTCCAAAATATGTTTGCATTGAATGCCTACGAATTCATAGAGGCAACAAGGATATTTAGCCATTTGACAGTGTTTGCAGAAAGAAATCACCCTCCCCGGTTCTGAATTTCCACAAACCGTTACAGAGAAAGCTGAATTATCCGGTGTATCCATATCGACAATGTAACTCACATTAAATAATAAACTTTTTTGCACTTCTTGTTGGGATTTGTAGAAAATCTTCAATGTGTATGTTCGCTCCATTTTTTCCTCCATCGCCATTCACTTTTCAATTTTGGTCTCTCCTTACGATTACGATGAGTTTCTTTAAGTTTCTCGTGTCTTTGTTTTACTAAGACTCGATTAAAAATGACGGAAAATTCATGTAAGGTGTACTTATGGGTATGTTGCTTCAAGGATAAATGTAGAGACTCGCTCCGTTGGGTACTCAACATGTTGGCCCAAAATGACTGTCTTGCATAGACAGGGGCCCATTTCTCACGAATTTCAAATTTATCGTTCAACCATTTGTTATCTTAACTTTGTATTGCAAAAGAAATAATTTTCACTTCTCTTCAAAATTAGTTCTATATTCTTCCTTATAGATGATACTCTTCAAAGCATCGCTAAACTCATCTATATTATTCGACATACGCACCTCCTGCGGTAACTTATCAAAAATATGCCAAATGCAAAATCTATGCTTAGTCACAGCAAAAACTTTCTTCAGTACAACACTGCTTCCGCGATCCTCATCCGTCACGATGCCGATCGGCTCCTGTTCCATTACTCCTTGCCAATTTTTAAAGAAATACTCAAATGAGGATGTCTTCTCATTTGGAATGAACCCACAGCCTAAGAACGTTGATTGCCAATGGTGGTTGACTCCAACAAATGATACGAAAAAATATTTCGTATCGGTTCGTATTGTAGGTGGCGTCAAAGCAAACTACATCCCCAAATACATCTAAATACTTCTTAGCGATACCATCCACCCAAATACAATGGGACAATCGACCTTCAGGATCTAATTAGTAATCATAAAAGAAATAAAGGATCGGTCTGCTTTTTCAATTTGAAGAATTCAATGAGCATTTGCCTGTCGTGTCCTTTCATACATTCCATCGAGTCTCTCCTTAGATTTCTAACATCCGTTTCATTGAATCCAATTTTATCATGAGCTCCACTTATGTAATGTCCCGAGTCCGGCTCAGCTGCGCACGTGGCTACACGTGCGCGAACACGAAAGAATATACACAAAACTTTAGCCACGCCCACCACAGGTACCATCAAAAGGAGGGTATACCCTATAGGTAACCTGTATCATTTGGATTTCCTAATATATACTTCTATCCTACCATTTTCCGATATGGGATTTTATCCCTAAGCATGTCACGTCACTCCAATGCATGCATGCACTCTTTTCATTTGATTTTTAATGCACATGTTAACATATGCCCCATAGACCATCCTTTAGGCTTCTTCATCAATCCCTTTTTAATTCAAGCCCTATAAGATCCCTTGTGGGCCAACAAACAACTACTTTCTCTTATTTTATATATATATACTAAATTTGCCCGTGGCCACGTGCCTATGGCACATCTTCAGAACGATACAACATATGAAAAGCCTTGTAAAAAGTAAATCAACAATTATATAGCTCAAGTTTGAATAGTATGACAATAATTATTTGTAAATAAAAGTCCATGTTTTCAATAGTATATGTTGAAAAATAATTATGAATTGGGGTATAAAAGTCCATGTTTCCATATATATATATATATATATATATATATATATAGAGAGAGAGAGAGAGAGAGAGAGAGAGAGAGAAATAAATAAATAAATAAAGAAGTTGTTTTGTTTTGGGAGATTTGAATTTGAGTTTTAGGGGCAAACTTTTGGGGGGAAAATGTGTTTTGTAAGGTTAGATCTGGACCTTTGATTTTGGGGGGATTGAAGGAGAGCCACTTGATAGCTTTCTTTGTGTTTTATTTATATATATACCCACTTAAGTACGGGGTGTTACAACTTGCACCTTCGAAGAAAACCATTTGTTTGCATATAGGGACATTAGCTTCAGTAAGTTGACCAATCACTCTTTTATCGGATTTTGACACTATACGGTTTCGAAGCAGCAAATGACGTCTACCAGGGGAAGTAAATTCATGATTGTGTGGTTTATTAAATGAATAAATAACCCATGTATTGCTTTGTTTGTTTAGTTTGATACGAACGAAAGCTAGAAGTAGTTCCCCGTCTAGCATCATTATGCTGACTCGGTTACTCCCCGACTTTATTACATATATATAATTTATCGATTACATAGATTTTCTTATATTTATTCTCACCCTTACGCATAACGAAACCCACACATCTACAATATGATGCATAAAATTTCTCTGCTGCATCTAAAGTATGAAACGTCATACCTATTTTCGATTTTAGGTGCTCGTCAACTTGCCTGGCAATGGAACTTCCTTCAACACTGTTTATATCTAACATTAAAAATAATAGAACAATTATGAACACAATAATCATATAAACCTAATTACACTATTTACATCTATAAATACACAAGATAATATACACAAATACAAAATTTGAATTCCAAAACTTCGCTGGTGGATCAAGCTCACCTAACACAAGCCAACACAACTTGTAGATGTGCGTTTCGACTCACGGTTTGCGAGATAAGGGCGTGTATCGCTTTATTCTAGTTTTTGTTGACCAAAAGCGGTATACGGCCATATCTCACAAACCGTGAGTCGAAACTCACTTCTACATGTTGCATTGGCTTGTGTTATGTGAGTCCAAGCTACTCGTAAAGTTTCATAATTTTTTGATGTCGTTTGTAGGATTTTCTAGTGTAACCGTACTAAAAAATTTCTTACTTTAGTTGTTATTATTCGAGATACGTGAGAAAACGACACAAACAACATCAAAAAATTCTAAAACTTTGCAAGTTGGTCAATGTAACACAAGACAACACAAACGACATCAAAATATTCATGTAACACAAGCCAACACAACTTGCAAAAGTGAGTTTCAACTTACGGTTTGCGAGATACGGCTGTATACCGCTTTATTTTAGTTTTTCTTTACCAAAAGCGATACACGACCGTATCTCTCAAATCGTAAGTCGAAAATTACTTCTACAAGTTGCGGTGGCTAGTGTAGGGTGAGTCCGACCTACCCGCAAAGTTTCATATTTTTTGGACAGTTTATGTGGTTTTACGAATATCGAACAATTGAAAATACGAATATCAAACAACTACAACTACAACTACGACTAAAATTCTAACGTTTAAATTCATCAAAATACTACGTACAATCTACTACATCTAATAAATTATTGGACAAATTTAATCAATTCAAGTAATTAGAAAGAGACAAAAAAACTTGTAAAACATCACAAATACAACTATGAAGCCAACTTGTAGAAGTCATTACCTGACACTACTGCGTATTTTTCCAATTTAGGTGTTGTTGCCGAATTAGGGTTTCGATTTTGTGTTCGAAGCTTGGAGGAGGAGTGGTTTCGAAGATAGGAGGAGAGATTGGGAGTGAGAGAGAGTGTAGGAATGGAGAAGGAGCAGCAGCAGTGGACGGAGGAGGAGGAGGAGTTTGGGTGTGGGTTAGGGTTAGGATTTTTTGGGTTGGGGGAGGTGCTTCGGAAGAGATAGAGAGTGCCAACGAGGGAACAATGCTGAGTGAGAGTGTGAAGTGAGAGAGGAGGAGTTGCTGGAGTGAGAGGGGATTGGTTTAAGTGGGAATTGAGTTTGGATCAGGGAAGAAGATAGATAGAGTAAGGAGAGATTGAGAGAGAGAATATAGAGTTTAAAAAACAAATCCACTTTGCCTTAGCTCGTCGTTGCCAACGATGGTCTAAGGCAAAAATTTCCAAAAATAAAATCATAAGCGATCTGAGCCATTGGATCTAGATCCAACGGCTCAGATCGCCATTCGCAACGGGTCTATGCAAATAGACCAGTTTGTAATGGAAGAAACCTATATATATTAAAATACCTATCCCGGAGTTTTTTGCAGAAAAATACCGGGCTATGGTGTGGATTTAATATCATGCCCTTGTTTTCACTCCCCCCTCCAAATTTATATATATATATATATATATCTCTCTCTCTTTCTGTCTCTCCCCCCCCCACCCCCACTAGTCGTCGCTGAATCTCTCTCCCTCACCACTCACCGCCGCACCTCCTTCCCTTGCTGCCACCCCTCCCTCGCTGCTGCTAAACCTTCGCTGCCGCATAGCCGCCCTCACCGCCTCTAACTCCTCACCACTGCCCTTCCCTCCCTGCCCCTCCCTCGCAGCCACCGCCGACACTATCTCTCCTCCTCTTCGGCGTTCTCTCTCCTTTTGCCGCCGCTTGCTGTCTCTGGCGCTCTTTCCTTATGCCATAACTCTCTCACTCCGTCAGCACTCTCTCCCTTAGTTGTCACCTCAGATGCTGTCTCCTCCCTCTGCTGGTGCGCTCTCCCTCCACCGGCACTCTTTTCCCTAATCGGAAACTTCGGTAATTTATCGATATTGTTTATCATATTGCTAGGGTTCAAAATATTGCATGGTTGCTGAGTGTTGTGAAAGTTGAGGTTTTCACTTGTGAGATAGGTTTATGTTTGATCTAGAATCTTTGATTGGTTGATGTGGTTGTCGCGAATATTTAATCATCTAATTCTAAAATTTGTGATAACTTTTGATTCGCAAAAATGTCAAGTATAGTTGTTGATATATAGTCAAGATTCGAATTTTAGTTTTCATTTGGGTTGAATGGAGTCATATATGAAAGTACATGTATTGTATTCTTGTTATAGCTAATGTGGGCAAGTGATGGAACAATGCAGGAAAGGGGCATGTATCACTTTTTTTTGTTCTTCAGGATTCGTGTGTTGGTAGTTTTAGGCGTGTTTTTATTGTAGAAAATTGTTGGTGTTGATGTTGATGTTGATGTTGTATTAGCCAAGTCTATTTAATTATGTTGAGAATATGAAAGTGTTTGCCTAATTCACTAGATTTTGGGTATATCTTGTGCCATGAGTTTATTAAACAAAATTGTTATTGGTTCTTTGAATTATTGAACTTCTTAAATTGTGATGTTTCCCGATGGAGAATGATTTTGTGATTCTTATGAAATAATGATACTAATCTAATAACTATTGTAACTAAAATTCACTACATGCCACTCAATTCCATTGCAGTATATTATAATTGAGGGAATAATCTAGGGTTTTGAGGAGGATTTATTTAACTATGCATGTGTGTATATGCCCTCAATATGAAATACTATCGAGGATAGAATAAGAGATGATCGATAGAGCAAGAATTTTAATAATATAGGATATGTATATCGTAGGGTGGGGGACTGTTTTAATTCCAATCTTAATAGTACATTAAAAGCAAATTGTTTCACATTCAGAAAAGCAAATTACTTGCATTTAACTTATGGTAACTCATTTGCCAGGGTCTCTTTTTGTGTGTGTTCAATGTTTATCATACAATGCTGACACTCAACAATGCTATATACTATAAATATTTTATACTGTATACTATATAATAATTAGTATATAGTATATAGTATACAATTTTAATATATAGTATATAAATAAGTTTTAGTACTGAATTCCCAATATGAATATTTAAGTTTTCTATTGTATCCATATTGGTAACTATATATATCTTCAATTATGTTATTTTGCAGCAAAAGTTTTCGTTCCCTAATGCTCGTGACAAATGGATGGATAAATCGGTCTCGAAGAATGGAGGGAGCACAAGAGATTTTTAAAAGGGAAGTATTATGATGAGGAAAAGACCGAGGCTGAAAATGAGAGGGAGGTTCCCGAATGTGTGACTGCTCAATATTGGCAATTTCTTGTCAATTATTGGAAATCTGATATAGGAAAGGTAATCATATTTAATTTTTATATATTTCATTAATGATATATTTCATTGATGTTGAACATATATTCCAATTCTCAAATTGTATAAAGGAAGGCTGGAATCGGTCTAAGCAGCCGAAAGCAGTTGAAGGTGAAGCGCACTATGAGGAGCAGCAGCTTTGTCGTAGTTCCGGATGAGCTGGTAAAGTACACTTCATTTTATATGAAGTCGTTTTTTATGGTTTTAAGCTTTTTGACAAATTTTGACTTTTTATGATTTAAATACTGCATCTTATACATATATAGGAAGCATCAAATGAGGGAGAGAGTATCGGTGAGGTAGATTTTTCTAAAACTACCCACATGAGTAAGAATGGGACCTTTAGGGATGACTAAGCAGTCGACACTGGTAAATATGAAGCTTTCAAATTAATCTTAATTTGGTATTTAATTTTCTTTTAAAATTATTTTTTAATATTAACATTGTCTTTGGTCTCTTTTGCAGAAGGATGCCAGAGTGCTGATTGCGGAGAGGTCATCAACTTCTTCCACCGACCAATTAATGCTTCAACATGAAGCTATCTCCGAAGTGAGGGTGAGAGAGCATCCTGGTCGTGTGCAGGGAATGAGATTGAGACCAACACCCTCACTGGTAAGTTGGATTTGGATTAGCATGAATTTCGAGTGTAAGTGAAATTTGGATTAATGTATATTGGATATGTGTTGGGGCACAGGTATTTGGTCATTGTGCATCTACCTCCGGTCTTCCATCTTATCCCGACATGTACAAGATGCTGGCATAAGTTCAAGGCCTGAAAGATATTCTTACCCTTTTACTCTCCCAACATAAACCTGCTGGCGAAAATCTAATACATGGAACAATAAGTAAATATAAATTTATTGATAGTTTAATTTCTTTAGTAATTAGATGATTATTAGAAAAGACTTAGAATCTTTTAAATAGTTACCATGCTTTATAAATTCTGTTATTTACCGGTAATCAACCGCACCTACGTAGATAATGTATTGTGCTTATAATTATTAAACTACATATAGTTACTTTGCATCGTAGATTCTTAGTTGAATTATGGACGATTGAAGTGTATGTTTGGGGTGATATAAGTTATAAATGTCTTAGTTTGAATTCTTAGTTTGTTACTTGATGTTAGTTAAAGTTTTTCTTGATGATAGTTTGCAATTCAACATTCTGAATATTATATATGAAAAAGAGAGTGAAACGATTGAAATGCGCAAAACATTAAAAAAAGACGAAACATTGTGATAGGTTACGATTCATCACACACAAGTTAACACAACCTGTAGAAGTGAGTTCTGAATTACGGTTTGTAAGATATAGCCATGTATCACTTGGAACTCGATATTTTAATTATTATGATTAAAAGAGAGCGAAACGATTAAAATGCGCAACATCCAAAAAATAGAAAACTTTGTGAGAGGCTAGGATTCATCACACAAAAGCTAACTCAAATTCTAAAAGTGAGTTCCGACTTATAGTTTGCGAGATATGGCCATGTATCACTTGCAACTCGATATTTTGATTATTATTATTGAAAGATAGCGAAACAATTGAATTGCGCACAAACGACATCCAAAAAATACAAAACTTTTTGATGGCCTAGGATTCACCACACACAAGATAACACAATTTGTATAAGTGAGTTTCGACTCCCGATTTGCAAGATACGGTCATGTATCACTTACAACTCGATATCTTGAATATTATATTTGAAAAGGAGAGTGAAACGATTGAAATGCGCACAAACGACAAAAGTAACGTAACTTTGTGATAGGTTAGGATTCACAACACACAAGCTAACGCAGCTTGTACGACTCATGGTTTGTAAAAATACGGCAATGCATCACTTGCAACTCGGTATTTTGAATATTATATTTTAAATGAGAGCAAAACAATTGAAATGCACACAAACGACATCCAAAAAATACGGAACTTTGCGATAGACTATGATTCACCACACACAAACTAACGCAACTTGTAGAAGTGAGTTCTGACTCACGGTTTGTATGATACAGGCCATGTATCACTTGCAACTCAATATTTCGATTATTATGACTAAAAGAGAGGGAAACAATTTAAAAGCACACAAACAATATCCAATAAATACAAAACAATGTGATAGGCTAGGATTCACCAAACACAAGCTAACACAACTTGTAGAAGTGAGTTTCGACTCACGGTTTGCAAGATACGGCCATGTATCACTAGTAACTCGATATTTTGAATATTATAACTAAAAGAGAGCGAAACGATTGAAATGTGCACGAAGGACATCCAAAATATACGAAATTTTGCGATAGGTTGGGATTCACCACACACAAGATAACTCAATTTTTAGATATGAGTTTCGACTTACGATTTGCAAAATACGGCAATGTATCACTTGCTACTCGATATTTTGAATATTATAACTAAAAGAGAGCTAAACAATTGAAATGCGGAGAAAAGACATCCAAAAAATATGAAACTTTGTGATAGGATAGGTTTCACTATACACAAGCTAATGAATTAGTAGAATTGAGTTCCAACTCACGGATTATAAGATACGACCACGTATCGCTTACAACTCGATATTTTGAATATTAAAACTAAAAGAGAGCGAAACGATTGAAATGCGCGCAAACGACATTCAAAATATACAAAACTTTGCGATATGCCAAGATTCACCACACACAAGGTAACAAAACTTGTTAAAGTAATTTTTGACTCATAGTTTGCAAGATACGACCTTATATCACTTGCAAATCGATATTTTGAATAATAGCTAAAAGAGAGTGAAACAATTGAAAATCACACAAACGACATCCAAAAAATACAAAACTTTGCGATAGAATATGATTCACCTCACACAAGCTAATGAAACTTGTACAAGTGAGTTTCGAATCATTGTTTGCAAAATATGGCCATGTATCATTTGCAACTCGGTATTTTGATTAAAAACAATACTCTAATAATTATAAAAATAATTTTTAACCTATCCCTACATTTTAAAAATGTCGGGATAGGATTTTATATAGATAGGATTTTATTACATTTTAAAAATGTCGGGATAGGATTTTATATAGATAGGATTATATACACACACACACACACACACACACACATTTAAAAATGCTGAGATAGCTTATTAAATTTTAAAAACCAAAAGCAAAAAAAGACCTACCCCAACATTTTAGAAACGTCGGGATGGGTTTTGGGGATGTAGCGGCGATTGGTAAAAAGGTCGGGATAGACCCCGTACCTGTCTCTATGTGTGCTATAGCGGCATTTCTGGCAGCGCCAGAATCTTCGCTATGGTCTATCTCGGTGTTTTTAAACGCCGGGATAGCCAAAAAAAACCGTTGTGAAAGCCCGTGGTTTGTAGTGCGCTGTCAAATTGTTTTGTTGTTTGGATAGCTTGAAAAATGTTCGTGTTTTTGATGTCCATTCTGACGATTTCAAAACCATTAGTGAGAATAACGATATAATGTTTTGTGTATAGAGTTTGCAATGGTTTTTCTCTGTGTATGTAAATTCCAACTATCGTCATATACCTCTCCATCAATAGATTAAGCATTTTTGCTTAGCTTGTTGTTAGATTCATTCTTTTCATTTTCATTTTTGGTTTAATTCCTTCTTTTGTCATATTACCTCTTGTTGTTGTTGCATTGTTTTTGCTAAGCTTAGTTTAGATTTGTTAATGTTCTCTCTGTTGTTGTTAATATCGTTCTATAGTTTTTTAGAGAGAAAAAAAAATACATTAATATTAATAATAACAACCTATCCCGGCATTTTCCCAAAAATACCGAGATAGCTAATTAATAAAAAAATAAAAAAAAAATCAAACTTTGGATAGCTTAAAATTTAAAAAATATTCAAAAAATCACCCACCGGCATTTTTTAAATGCCGGGGTACCTAGGGGATATAGTGGCAGCTTCAAAAATAACTGAGATAGGCCCCCATTCTGTCACGATGCCCGCTATAGCAATTCTGGCGGTGTTTTCAGAAATGTCGCTACGAAAAAAATGCTGTTTTATAATGCCAGGATAGTCCCCCCAAAAAATAAATAAATAAATAAATAAATAAATAAATAAATAATAATAATAATAATAATAATAATAATAATAATACTACCGTTTTAGGCTTTAGGTTTTGTGGTGATTGGAGAAAGAATGTCTTTCCACTTGCAGATAGTGAATAGATCAGTTTCTTTGGTAAGATTTCCCTGTTGTTTACTTATTCTACTTTTGGGGAGAATTTTAGTTGCAATTACTTAGTTTAGTTACCTTGTTGATCTTCTAGTAGCAACGTAGTTTCTAGAAGTTATTATTACATGATACTGATATCCGCTTGGTTGTTTAATTTCTCTTTGTTCATCATCAGCATCGCATTTGAAATAGGGAAAAGTATGTATTTGTGCTTATGGCCAGTGAAATCCTTTATTATTATTATTATTATTATTATTATTATTATTATTATTATTATTATTTTCAGTCAATAGAAGCTAGTATATTTTGGGACTACTTAAAGAAACAATTGTTGGTGTTTGTTTTTTTATTTGAGACATGCAGAAACCCTTCAATTTATTGCCGTAAAGTTTGAAGTTGTGAATTTTGCTTTATTTAACTTCTATTTTTTCTTCAGAACATGGACTCGGGTGCTGAATGCTAAACATCAAGTATTGAGTATTCATGAAGGATAACTATTGCTGCTTATTTTGGTGTGCGAACAAACAGATAGAGTGTTTATATTTTGAAGGAAACTACCAAAAATCTGACCACTGATCATCTCCGTAAAAAGTGGTTGGATCTCCCTAGATTGAATCTGGTCATTGAAAGAGCATCGAATCAGGATCTGACGGTTGCTGATGCATCCGATGGACCTGCAAAAAAACTGAAACATAGGGGTTAGCCCCGGCGACAGACCCTCCGACGTTCAAGTCAGAACCAAAAAGAAGAAGAGAGTTTGAGAGCAGAAAAGGTTGATTACCTCCTGACTGAGGGATGGGCGAGGGTATTTGTAGGCCTGGGAATTGGTTAGAAGATCAATATAAATCTGATATTTTCTGTACATTCCCCCTTCCCCCTTTGAGAGATAGAATCAGTTGCTCTTTTATTGGGGATAAGAGATTTGACTTACAACCTGATGCACTGGATGCCTCTCCTATTGGCCCTAGTTGCTTTTGATGGGCTTGAATGCGGCCCATGTCCTGTTAGTGAGCCTAGAGAAGGCATGTACTTGTTAGGGAGGCCCATTATTGTTAATCTTCCTGTAGAAGCTTTAATATTTGTGCTGGAATCAAATGGCCATGATCTGCTATGATTTTTACCATTATCATAAGTCCCTCTTCTGCCGAAGGATGATTTCTCAGCTTTCGGAAAATGGTTTGCCTTGTTTCGTAGTTTGGGGTACTAT
The DNA here is from genome assembly GCA_017893485.1 of Hemerocallis citrina. Taxonomy (NCBI): domain Eukaryota; kingdom Viridiplantae; phylum Streptophyta; class Magnoliopsida; order Asparagales; family Asphodelaceae; genus Hemerocallis; species Hemerocallis citrina. Next base: position 83,136,149 of record CM030368.1, read on the forward strand.
CTCGACTTTCAGGGACAATTTAAGATGCATGAAACTTGTTCGGAGCATCTGGATGCAGCGGATATTTTTCTGTTCTTTTCAAAAAAATTCTGAAGTTTCCTAGAATTTTTTCAGGATTTTAACAATTTTTCGGCTTGTCACAATTTTTCCAGAATTAATAATTGCCTTTTCAAAATTTTTAATTAATATTCAGAATTTTAAAATTATTATTTGGAAATTTTAATTAAATTTTCGAATTTTAATTTTTTTTGGAATTTTTTTATTGATTTATTGAGCGATCTGGTGCGTTGATCAAGGAAAGCTCGCGCGCTAAGTGGAATGGATGGTCGAGGAGCGGAGCTGGGGAAGAGTAGTGATGAAGCGGCAACGTGGCATGATTTGGTTCGTCAATCACGTAGGAGGTCACACGCTGAGTGATTGGATGGTCGAGTGCAGCGGGGTGAAACGGCGATATGGCAAAATCTCGGGTGTTGATCACGCGTACGCTCGCGAATCTGGGCGATCGGGCAGTTGAAAGTCGCACAGATGTAGCTCTTGGTCGCCCAACTGATTTTGGCAACCAATGGAGAGGATTCAGGTCTTTTTTGTGGGTTTCAGGTCGACCTGCCTCGTCCAGACCCACTTGCACGCATATTAATGTGAATGGAAGGCCACGAAGGTGCCTGCACACATCACGAAGCGAATAGAGGGTTGTGAAGGCACCGCAAGCACACCCTAGATCGCCCAACCATTTAGGTGACCTCAGAGCTTGCCGACCATCCTTTTGGAGTCGACTTCAGCACTGCACCGTCTTGGAGCTTCGCCAAGCTCGTGGCTTCGCCGACCAAGGAGCTTCATCGAGCAATGGGCTTTCTCTAGTTGGTCTTGGGTTTTTAGCGTGCGAGGAACTTCGCCGACCAAGGAGCTCGCCGTCTTAGGTTATTGTTGAGATAGGGTTTTACTCTTGGTTTCGGCGAGCTAGGGTTTTGGCGACCATCTCTTTGTCCATCTAGAGTTCGGCGACCAGGGTCTTGGCAACCATTTCTTCGTCGACCAAGGTTTGTCTCACCAACTATCTTCTCGAGCTTCATCGAGTTGGGTTTTTGGCCAAGTTAGAAGCTTTGGAGCATCATCGGGTTCAATTTAGGCCAAGTTGTGGAGCTTTAGAGCATCTTCGGTTTCAAGTTAGGCTAAGTTTTGGAGCATTGTCAGGTTCAAGTTTTCGCAAACCCCAAAGCTTCGTTGGGTTCGGGTCTTGGCCAAGTTAGGGTTTTGGGTAACTACGGGGCTTTTTTGAGCTTGATTTGTGGCAGACCTTGGTGCTTCATTGACTTAGAGTTTGGGTAGGGGATTCTTGAGTTTTCACCCACCAAGTGTTTTGTTTCGTGGTCTACGTCGTCTAATCACTCTTTCATCAATCAAGTGTTGCTCACTTGCTTCATCGATCAAGCATCCCATCATTCATTTCGTTGAACCGCTCTTTTGCCGACCAAGCATTATGTTGTTCACTTGTTTTGTCGATTGAGTGTTTCGTTGTTTGTTTCGTTGGACCGCTCTTTCATCGACCAAGCATTGTGTTGTTCGCTTGTTTTTTCCATCAAGTGTTTCTTATTGGATGAATTTTTCTGTTTGAGTGTTGAGTGCTTCGACCGTTGGATCTTGTGGATGGCTCAGATGCTACCACGTGACAATCTGATTTTGGTGGCCCTATAAATAAGACCCAACCCCACCCCTCTCTCTTATATTTGCTCATTTGCTTCTTCCACTTTCTCGCTCTAATTTTTTTATGAGCTTCTCTCTCTAGCTCTTGTGGTGGTTCGCCAGACGGTGTTGATGGTTTACCTGAAGGTTTTGACGGTGGTGCTAGCGGTCGTTGTATCTTTGGAGTTCTTGTGAGCTTGATCAGGTAAATCATTTGCAATTGTTGTCAGTTGTGTGTATCATTTTCTCGAGCAACACCTCTTCTATTGCGGTCTGTTTAAAGGTAGGCGGTGATGTAGAATCTAGCTATTTTACTAGAAAGGAGAAGGGAAAAGTCATGGCTAGTCATTACACTATAGTGGAGACGGTCGTTGAGTTGGTGAGAGACATGGGGAGTGCACTTAAGACATCGTTATTTCTAGTCCCTGAGTTGATTAAGGAATGCCCCGAAGTAGATCGAGATTTTCTTTAGAACTTCATGGATATGTTGAGCCGAACCAGTTCACACCACTGAGGCTAATTTTGCCATCACAATTCTCACGAGGGAAGAGCTTTCCATGAGTAGGGTAGCCTTTGGGATCCATTCTTAGTATGGGTTACTCTTGCCAGGTCCCGGAGTTAGGCCGTACTATATGATTTCTGACGATTATTGTTTCTTCCCATGCGATGCCTTCTCGTGGGGCTTCGTCTGCCTCTTCACCCCTTTGTCAGAGAGGTCCTCAATTAGTATAGGTTGAGTCCGATGCAGCTTATGCAAAATGCATGGAGGCATGTAGTGGGATTCATCCTACAGTGTCATAGGCTCGGAGCCGAACCAAGTCTAATCATTTTTAGGTGACACTTTAAGATTGCCCGGTTGAACAAGATGGAGTCAGCTTCTTGAACATCTAAGAAATTTTTAGGTGACACTTTAAGATACTTCATCCTCCGAACTAGACCGAGAGATTACAGTCTGCATCTTGGACTTCTAAGAAATGAGAGAAGTCCCAAGAAACACACAATATTTCATGATGGATTTCCTATTATGAAGATTACGAGCTCATGTAAAAGGCCTTCAATGCGAGTGAAGAGGACTTGGAGCAGAATAGCGAGTGATCGTTATATGCCCATTTTCCTATTGTACTTCAAGATCAGCACTTGCAACATCCTTAGCAGTACTCAAGATAGGAATACTATTATTAAAATTTAGGAAACTCTACCACTGGCCCACTAGCCAACTCACAAGCCCAAGCCCTGGCTCGCTAATTGATTTAAAAGTTTTAATGTTATACCTGGACCCCTTCTCTGGCCCAGTAGATCAAACAGCCCAGCGCTTCCTCTGCCAACGCTCCCAACCGAATTCGAGGTGTTGCACTTTGAGAAGACCGCCATAGAGCCACGTGGCACTTTGGTACTGTCTGGCGCCTCTGCACCGACATGCTCCCCAGTCTCCTCGCCCTCTTTCTTATCTTCTCCCCCCTTTTGATTTCCAGAACTATTTTTGCCATTCATAGGCTCCAACTCCCGTTGATCTCTGCCTTTGCCATTCTTGGCTTCCTTCTCCTTTGATTTCCCCCCCTTTTCAAACTGCCCTGTCATTTTTGTATAGTCAACATTGGATCCTTCTTCCCCATGTGGCCCTCTGATTGAATTCTCCCTCTCAGTCTCAAAGTGCCCACCCCATAAAAACATTAAGGAGGCATGGTGTAGTCTTGTTAGATTTGTAATGAATCGAAATTCATATTCTTCGTTTCCTAAAAGCCCTTTACTTTATTCTCTTTTTCTCCTTTTGATACATTGAAGATATCGGCACCTGAAAGATCTATTGATATTGGATGGGAATATGGTAGCACAGTGAATGAGAACGTGCAAAAGGTAAAATGCAAGAATTGCTCAAAAATATTGTCAGGAGGTGCTTCACGCTTTAAGCAATATTTAGTTGGAAAAACAGGACAAGTACCCCCTGCGCGAATGTTCCCAACAATGTCAAATTAGTGATGAAACATCACCTGTCTAATGTAGCTAGTTGTTGTTATTTTCTATGTGGGATGAAACAACAAATGTGAATTCTTTAATAGTAAACTATCAAGACCCAACCTTTTACTTTGATCAGAAATGATCGATGTTAATCATTTCTTCTCACTTCTAATTATTTTCACAATCTCGTTCTCTCTCCTCCAGAGTTTCTCTCTTTAGGATTTTGAGAGACTCTGGCGACTTTTTTCCCCTGCGAAGCTTCATCGTTCGACCATGGTATTCAAGTCAGGTAATCTATTATTTATTGTTAGATGTCTAGTGTTTCTTCGGGAAACGACTCCTCCTCTAGTTGTGCGGTTGAAGTGTATGTTTCCCAACCCAAAAGAAGAGAAAAGTGGAAGAAGAGAGAGACGATTGAGGAGAGGGATAGAAGGTTGGGTAAGTTTGGGATGTACCCCTCTACTTTTTTTGGTCTCACTCGCGTCCAACAGTATCCCAAAGACTTAGGGAATCTTGCCGAGCATGGATTACAGTATGAGGAGCCTGACTATCGTAAGATCACGGAGGCATACTCTATTACGTCTATCTAGACAGATGGGGATATGCGGCTGATCCGAGACATATTTGGGATTCCTCCGCAGTTCGAGCTACTTGTGCCCACTTCAGGACTCAGGGCATGCTTGGTGCTTCTCAAAGAGTATTGCATATTTCCCTTTGACGCTTTCTACGTCGGGCTTCGTCTCCCTCTGCACCATTTTTGTGAGGGAAGTCTTGTGGTGGTACACTCTCAGCCTGGTGCAGTTCATGTCGAATATGTGGAGGCAGGTAAACATCTTCATCTTGCATTGCCAAAGGGCAGGGATCGAGCCGAATTTGAGTGTGTGGAGAGCGCTTTTAAAGCTCCATCAGAAGATTAAGTCGGAGCACCGGTATTACCTCTCTCCTTGACTGAGTGTGAAGATGGTTGAGATCCACGAGTCGATTAAGTTTTGGAAGGAGAAGTTCTTTGTTATCCGTTGTTCAGAGCGGTGGGGGATTCCCACCAAGTGGTAGACCAGTGTGCCGAAGAGGGTGAAATCCGACCCAACACTGAGTGAAAGTAAGAAGAAGGCATGTGAAGACCTTCTGATGTTTGAGCCGCTGAAGTGACAGAAAATTACGGAGGAGGTCCTCTTCACTGGGGGTCTGAGGTCGATGGAACCTACTACGAATTAGCTTTGGTTGCTCTACTTAGATTTTATTCATATTATTTCAATCATGTTCTCACATCTTTTCTTGTTTCTTTTTTGGAAAGGAAGAGAGCATGGGTTTCATTGCGATCATGACAAGAGGGTCAGGCTCAGCACCAAAGCGGAGAAGGACAAGAAGAGGAAGAGACAGTAAGCAAGCATGGGTCTGCGAAGATGGCCAAGAGCTCCTTGACCTCAACCCCTGTGGTGGAACTAGGCTCACCCCTAGCTGCGTTGACGATTCCTTCCACAGGAGGACTAACTCTGGCACTCATGTGGCACCGACGTGGCATAATTACCCCCTCCCTACCCCCTTTTCAGGGTAAATAGCAAAAAATACCCCTCATCTATTAGGTCAACCCAAAAAAGCGCATGCTCTATCGGTCAACGGGTTAACCCCCTCAACCCCCCCCCCCCCCTCTTAAAAAAAAAAAAACTAAGAATTGCATTCAACTCCTTTACGGGAACCCTAAAAAAGTAAGTGAAATGTCAAAATTGGCCTTATATTAATACACCATTTTAAAACCAAAAAATTGTACTATCTCTCTCTCTCCCAAATACAAATCCAAATCTAAAATATAAATCCAAATCCAAATCCAAATCCAAATCCAAATCCAAATCCAAATCTCCATCACCACCAAACTCGACCTCCACCATCCCCCAGCCTCCTCATCACCACCACTGACAGCCCCAACTCCATCCCCCGATCTCCTATTCTCCATCATCATCATCCTCGGCGTCCACCATCATCATCCATCATCATTATCCCTGACTTCAACCTTATCTCCATTATCATTATATCCGACTTCCAACCTCCTCATCTCCATCAAAGAAATATTCTACATGTAACACCAATAAATAAATATTTTGATTTGGATTTGGATTTGGATTTGGATTTGGATTTTGGATTTGTATTTAAATTTGAGGGAGAGAGAGCTGTGGACAGTGAGATTTTTTGCTTTTTTTTAATGTGTATTAATATAAGGAAAATTTAGACATTTCAATCCCATTTTTTATGGTTTCTGTACAGGAGTTGACTGCAATTCATAGTTTGGGGGGGGGGGGGGTATCGCGTTCACCGATGGAAGAGGAGTTTTTCCCCTTCTTTCACTTCTACTCATTTTTACAATCTCGTTCTCTCTTCTCCAGAGTTTTTCTCTTTAGAATCTCAAGAGACTCTGGCGACTCTTTCCCAACGAAGTTTCGTCGTTCTATCATGGTCAGATAATGTATTATTTATTGTAAGATGTATAGGGTCTCTTCGGACGATGACTCCTCTAGCCGTGTGGTTATAGAAGTGTATGTTTCCTGAACCAAAAGAAGAGAGAGAGAGACGATTGAGGAGAAGGACAGAAGGCCGGGTGAGTTTGGGAAGTAACCCTCTACTCTTTCCGGTCTCACTCGCGTCTAGCAGTATCCCAAAGACTTAGGGAATCTTTTTGAGCACGAGCTACGGTATGAGGAGCCCGACTATTATGAGATCACGGAGGCAACCTCTATTTCTTCTATCTAGACGATGGGGATATGTTGCTAATCCGAGCCATATTTGGGATTCCTCTGCAGTTTGAGCTACTTGTGCTGGGTCCAGGACCCAGGGCTTGCTTGGTCCTTCTCAATGAGTATTGCATCTTTCCTTTTGATGCTTTCTACATCGGGCTTTGTCTCCCTCTGCACCCGTTTGTGGGGGAAGTCTTGTAGTGGTACACTCTCAGCCTGGTGTAGTTCATGCCAAATATGTGCAGGCATGTGAACATCTTCATCTTGCAGGGATCGAGCCGAATTTGAATGTGTGGAGAGCGCTCTTTAAGCTCCATCAGAAGATTAAGTCAAAGCACCATTATTACCTTTCTCCTTGACCGGGTGTGAAGATGGTTGAGATCAACGAGTTGATCAAGTTTTGGAAGGAGAAGTTCTTTGTTATCCATTTTTCAGAGCGGTGGGGGATCCCCACCAAGTGGCAGATCAGTGTACCGAATAGAGTGAAAGCCAACCCGATGCTGAGTGAGAGTAAGAAGAAGGCATGCAAAGACCTTCTAAAGTTTGAGCCACTGAAGTGGTAGTAGATTACGGTGGAGGCCCTATTCACTGGGGATCACAACTTGATGGACCCTACTACGAATTAGCTTTGGTTGCTCTACTTGGATTTTATTCATATTATTTATATAATGTTCTCACATCTTTCCTTGTTTCCTTTTTGTAAAGGCAGAGAACATGTGTTTCGATGCGTTCATGACAAGAGGGTCAGGCTCAACACCAAAGCAGCTGAGGAAAATAAGTGGAAGAGGGCAATAAGCAGGCCTGGGTCCTCGAAGGTGGCTAAGAGCTCCTCAACCTCAACCCCTGGGTGGATCTAGGCTCACCCCAGATTGCGTTGATGAGCCCCACCAGAGGAGGACTTACTCTGGCTGACGCGCTCTAGAGAGCCCCCCCCACCCTTGATGATGAGGCTGATGCGGTCCTCGCCGATAGGCACAGGTCGATGTATATGCCGGACTGGAACATCAAGCGGAACGACAGCTTTCTCGGAGACACAGATAGTTGCATGAAAGTTATTCGGCACCTCCCAAACCCGAAGGATCAAAGCCAGATGGTTGCGGAGACCGAAGGCTCTTCTGCCATGGAGATTGCTTGTGCCAACATAACTATAAGTCTCATAATTTATCTTTATAATCCATTTTCCTGCATATATATCTAATTTCTAAAGTTTTTATTTCTCTTTTGTAGATCACTTGCCACTTCAGCTACTTGTTGGATGAGATGGCAGAGGAAGAGATCCATAGAGTAAAGCATTTGCTTGAGGGGACACAGACCAGGAGTACCTCTTGCTCTCGAGACGAGTTGAATCAAGGGAAGTCATTCCACAAACTGGTCATACATCTGCAAGGGACGTTAAAGAACCCAAGGGATGCCTAGAGTTGGGTAGCTGGTATGTCAAGCCTTGATTCTAATGAAGGGGAGGTGTGCATTCGTGGTCGCACGGCTCAAACTCAATCTGTAGGAATGGTATTTCCCTTGGGTTGTTTAGGAGATCGAGGCGGCTCTGTCATGGCAAGGGAGAACCACAAGTGGACTGTGTCCCTCAACCAGAACATCCCTTGCCTCTTGAAAGGAAAGATGACACTTAGGGAGACTTGTAAACTTGCTGAACTTTTCTTTCAGTGTACACTTTTGACTTGTAATGAAACGTTGATGTGAAATGAAACATCTTCTAAGTGTTCAAGGACTGTCTCTTATCTTTTTTGAGTTGTTGTTGTTAGTGTAGGTGCCCTAGAGGCAATACAATGATATTATGTAATCAGTATTATTGACATTATGTTCTATTTGATTATATTAATAATTTATTATGCTTCGTATTTACTGCGTTATAAATGTTAGCATGATAAATGTCCTTAGATTATTAATACGAACTATATGAACATGAGATTATATATAGTATAATAATCTTAAATGTCCCTAGTCGAGTATTATTATTATTAGGACAGTAATAATACATTGAGACTAGTATGTTGATTGATTGATGACCACCTCTCATGGGTCATTAGTATAGAGATACTAAAATCAATACATAGGTAAATGTAAGAGTACATTGTACTGGACAGACCCACTGTGAGATTCAACATGGATAAGTGTCATAAGTAATCTCACTGTGATAATGGTGTAATGGTCATCTGACCTGAAATCATTATATTTCTACACGAGAATTAATGTACTTTGATTCTATCAAAAGTTATCTTTAATCGGGTAATGATAAAGATAGTATTGGATTCATTATGAATCGTGTGAGAAATGTGAATGATCTAGATGGAATTTAACCATCCTAATTTTAGGAGCGATATTATCGGCCTCTTGTTTGAGTGAGACTATGAAATGCATGGCCATGCTCAAATATTGATTTGTTTGAATAGTCTCCTCATCGATCAAGAAAATAAAGATTAAATTATTAAGAGGATGACACGAACCATGCCTCTAGTTTAATCTATAATATCAAAATTAAAAGGATTATATTACACGGAGACATTAGTCACGAAAGGTTTAATTGAATCACCAATTATTATTATTACTTGGGTAGCAATGATGTATTACTAGATGCCGCTCATTGTTTATAATTTTATTATTAGATAATAAAATTATTGCCAACGTAATAATAACCTAAAGGGTCACACACTTAGAACGTTCAAAAGGAGTTTTAATTTAAATTCGGAATTTAAATTAAATGATTATAAATTCGAAATTAGTTATTTAATTGAGTTGGACTTGATTAATTAAAGTATAATTCGAATTTAAATCATTAAACCAAATCAGTTATCATTAAACCAAATCAGTTTGGCCAAACCGATTAGGGTTAAGCCCACCTCATTCTCTCTTATAAATACATAGAGATGTATTGGTTTAGGGTTTTATCTTTTGGCAAATTCGTTTTCCATAGAAAACCCTAGCCGCTCCAACTGTTGAGAGGCAAGAGAGAGAGAGAGAGATAGAGGCAAGCATCATCGGCTAGTACCGGCTCCCTTGATCGTTGGACGATCGGACGTTCGTGTGGACTGCTTTAGAGACGCGGATCTTGCTACAAGGGTTGCGTGGTGATTGGACCTCCATCTTTTAGTCTTCGTAAAGCTCTTAAAAGGTAAAATTTCGTTTCTCCATAATCAGCCATGTCTTGTACACGGATCCTAGGGTTAGGGTTTCGGATTTTTTTCGCTGCGTTTGTGCCCCGAAACCCAACAATGGTATCAGAGCAGCGTGTATAAGGGGCTGATTTGGTTACGTGTTTACTGCATTCGATGCATGTATGCATGTTTTATGAATCTGCCTTGATACGGTTATATGATATGTCGATTATAATATGTTATGTCGATCATATATGATTCTGTTATGCTATATATTGTGATTTGATGATACAGGTATGTTTTACAATCTGCCATGACTGATCAGTAAGCGATTTTGTATGTTATGCATGATGTTTGGTTTATATGGTGATATAAACTGATGGACAGATTGTGTTTGGACACGATCTGTAAACTGGGATATGATATGAATGTATATGATACATGGTTCCGGAACTGTATATGATGCAGTGGCGGCAGAGACTAAAAGATATGATCTGTTGTTCGAAATCGATGATTTCTGAATAGGGATAGTCTTCTGGAATTAAAAAAATCTCAGCTCGACCCCAGCCAGGGGCTGCCGCCCCTGGACCCCGCCCGGGGGCTGCCGCCCCCGGACCCCTGCTGTATATATATATATATATATTTTTTGTGTTCTTAATTGTTTACTTGAGCATGGTGCTGGTTATGGCCTTAAGACCCTTAGATTAATGGTTTATGGTTTTGGTTTTATAAATACGACTTGCATGTCGTTTTCTTCATTCTTGTAATTGTCTAATCTCGAATGTAACTCGAGTTTTATTATGTAAGTACATTAGTATAGGTTGTTTTCAATTATTCAATGTAATGTACTTGAAGATTGAAGGACGATCCAAGAAGTGGAGCAACCAGGGAGAATGAAGACATGTAATTGTATTTATATTTTCCACCATAGATTGACCTCGATCCTTTCATTAGCTTGAAAGGATCATGTAGAATAAAGGCCATAACCAAGCACGTTTACATACTGCACTTTACATATTGATGTATGAATGCATGTGTAGAATACATTATGATGCATGCTTCAATTAGATTAATAATGTATTAATGTATGTATTAGATACATCACCCATGCCATGCCTGCTTAAGCAAGATAAAATCTGTAACGATTTAAGATGAACATTAAACAAACGATCATGAGATTCTCGTGTTTATGAAACACGGCAATTAAATATGAATTTTCATTGATTCAACGATTGAATGATTTTGTCAACAACCGATTACGAATCTGTAAGAAAAGGGGTGCCAATAATGCCGTCTGTGCGTTAACCTCTGATCTGGAAATCATTCATTCAACGAATTTTTGATTTGAAATATTAGTTCCAAGACAAATTGGGAATCTCTTTATGATGGGATCATGATCGTTTATAAGTAAACCCCTTAACAAAATATTAAGTTAATTAGATGCTTTCCAATGAATTAACACTCATCAAAGCCTAGATCATAAGGGGTGGGTTTGCCAAAGTAGAGCACTCCTTTTAATCGTGGTTAGGTGCGAAAGAATAAATGTGATATTCGTCATGTTAATCATTGGGTCCAACTTAACTAAGTCGTCACAATAGGATTATGGATAGTGAACTTAGAAGCATAGAGTTTGGCGAAGAATTTATTAGATAAATTAGAACAATAGTTGTTCACCAAACTATCTAAGAATTATATGTGATATAATTGACAAATGTTGTCTACCTAAATAGTTATGTTTTGGGAGAATTGGCCAACGCTGACTCAAGGCATAATGAAATATGGATCTTGGCTCACTAGAAAATTAGTTTCCGAATTGATAGTAAGGGCTATTAGTTTGAACAAAATAGTGGGAGGTATATTAAGTTGAATGTACCATAATCACTTGAACATAATTATTAATTATTTGACAATCTAACTTATCTTATGCATTTTAAACATTGTAGATACTAAATGGCGCAAAACACAAACAACTCTTTCTCCGTGCGATCAGTCCTTAAGAAGGACAAGCTGACAGGAACAAACTTCCTTGACTGGTCTAGGAATTTGAGGATTGTCCTCAGGCAGGAGCGTAAGCTCCATGTTGTTGAAATTCCTCCACCAGTCCATCCTGGTGACGGTGCAACTCGTGCTCAACTAAATGCTTACCAGAAGCATATTGATGATGCGACGGATGCTGCTTGTCTCATGCTTGCAACTATGAGTGCTGAGCTTCAGAAGCAGCATGAGCATATGGATGCTTATGCTATGCTTGAGCATCTTCAGACGATGTTTCAAGTACAGGCTCGTCAAGAAAGGTTCAATACGTACAAAGCACTTTTTAACTGCAAGCAAGGAAATAACCCGGTTGGACCACATGTTCTGAAGATGATTGGGTATTTTGAATACCTAGACCGTTTGGGCTCCGGGCTTCCTCGAGAGGCTCAAATAGATATTATCTTGTAATCTTTGAACAGCAACTATGCCCAGTTTATTATGACTTTCACCATGATCGAGCAAGACAAAACACCCACTGAATTGTTGGCACTATTAAGAACCACCGAAGCCAACATGCAAAAGGCACTTGAGAATGCTCCCATAATGATGGTGGGCAATAAAGGTGCTAAGGGAAAGGGGAAATGGAAGGGCAAGAAAAAGATTGGATCTAATGCAGTTGCTCCTTCCAAGCCCACTTTCAAGAAGGCTCTCAAGCCTAAAGGTGGTGTTGCTAAACCTGATAAGGGTGATTGTCACTGGTGCAAGAAACCAGGTCATTGGAAGAGAAACTGTCCAGCTTATTTGGAAAGTCTGAAGAGCGTGAAATCTCTGAATATTTCTGATTCAGGTATTTATGTTATAGAAGTCAATTTATCTACTCCTACATCTTGGGTATTGGATACTGGATGTCGTTCTCACATTTGTATTAATGTGCAGGGACTTCAAAGGAGTAGATCTTTGGCAAAGGGAGAGATCGACCTACGCGTTGGCAATGGAGCAAAGGTTGCTGCTATGGCCGTAGGGACTTATTATTTATCGTTGCCCTCTGGGCTTATTTTAGAACTTGAGAACTGTTATTACGTGCCTGCGATTTGCAGAAACATTATTTCTATTTCTTGTTCTGACAAGAAGGGTTTTTCGTTTATAATAAAAGACAATTGTTGCTCTTTTGGTTTAAATGATTTAACTTATGGTGTAGCGCGTTTATTTAATGGTTTATATGTTCTTGATCTTGATTATACTCCCGTCTATAATATGAATAAACGTCTTAAAGCAAATGACTCAAATCAAACATACCTTTGGCATTGTCGATTAGGCCATATAAATGAGAATCGCATATCTAAACTACATAAAGATGGATTTTTGGATAAGTTTGATTTTGAATCATACGATGAATGTGATGCTTGTTTACTTGGTAAAATGGCAAAAAGCTCCTTTTACTAAACAAGGTGAAAGGGCCAACGAACGATTAGAACTGATACATAGTGATGTATGTGGTCCAATGCATTCTATGGCAAGAGGTGGCTTTTATTACTTCATAACATTTACTGATGATTTCAGTAGATTCGGATATGTGTATCTTTTGAAACACAAATCTGAATCCTTTGAAAAGTTCAAAGCTGAAGTAGAAAAGCAAATAGGCGGAAGTATTAAAACTCTTCGATCTGATCGAGGAGGTGAATACTTAAGCCATGATTTTAAGAATTACTTAAAGGAGTGTGGTATAGTATCACAACTCACTCCTCCTGGAACACCACAATGGAATGGGGTTTCTGAAAGGAGAAATCGTACCTTGTTGGACATGGTACGATCGATGATGAGTCATGCTGATCTTCCAATAAGTTTCTGGGGTTATGCCCTAGAAACGGCTGCATATACACTAAACCGAGTTCCAACTAAAGCGGTTCAAAAGACTCCATATGAGATATGGACTGAGAAACGTCAAAGCATGTCATTTATGAAAATATGGGGATGTGAAGCGTTTGTGAAATGTATGGTCTCTGACAAGCTTAGACCAAAATCAGACAAGTGTTATTTTGTGGGGTACCCGAAGGAAACTAAGGGTTACTTCTTCTATAATCCGACCGAGAACAAAATAGTTGTTTCTCGTACTGCTGTATTTCTTGAACGAGAGCTAGTCTCCAAAAGAAACAGTGGGAGGAAAATAGAACTCGATGTAGCTCGAGACCCACAAGATAATGTTGAACCTGAATTGGAACTTGAGCAGGATATTCAAGATAATATTCAAGATGACACTGCTTAAGAAACACAGATTGTTCGTAGATCTGGTAGGATTCGCCAAAAACCTGAGAGATATTATGGATTTCTCTTAATAGAAAATGGTGATTTGATGCTCATAGATCAAGATAAGCCCCTCACCTACCAAGATGCTATGAACAGTCCTGACTCTGAGAGATGGCTAGAAGCCATGAAATCTGAAATGGATTCCATGTATGATAACCAAGTATGGACTTTGGTTGATCCACCTGAAGGGGTAACCTATAGGGTGCAAATGGGTTTTCAAAAAGAAAATCGACATGGAAGGAAATGTTCAGACCTATAAAGCTAGGTTGGTTGCAAAAGGTTTCAAACAAATTCATGGTATTGACTATGATGAAACTTTTTCACCTGTAGCTATGGTCAAATCCATTAGGATTTTGCTTGCAATAGCAGCTTATCATGATTATGAGATCTGGCAGATGGATGTCAAAACAGCCTTCCTTAATGGGAGCCTTGAAGAGGATGTGTACATGACACAACCTGAAGGTTTTGTCAGTCCAAGGGATGCTAGAAGGATATGTAAGTTGCGTCGATCCATTTATGGACTGAAGCAGGCCTCAAGGAGGTGGAATATTCGTTTTGACCAGACAGTCAAGGAATTTGGCTTTATTCAAAACGAAGATGAATCTTGTGTTTACAAAAGGGTTAGTGGGAGCCACGTGGCATTCATAGTATTATATGTTGATGATATATTACTTATCGGGAATGACATACCTTCTCTACAGGCTGTTAAGACTTGGTTGGGAAAAAATTTCTCCATGAAAGATTTATGCGAGGCGACCTATATATTAGGGATCAGGATCTATAGAGATAGATCCAGAAGATTGATCGGCCTAAGTCAGAGTACATATATTGACAAAGTACTGCATCGTTTTGGGATGCAAGATGCTAAAAGGGGATTTGTCCCGATGTCTCATGGGATATCGATCTCGAGTGACAATAGTCCTAAAACATTGGATGAAAAGGACCGCATAAGTAAGATTCCATATGCTTCTGCAATTGGATCTATCATGTATGCAATGATATGTACTCGTCCTGATGTGTCGTATGCTTTGAGTATGACGAGCAGGTTCCAGTCTAATCCAGGTGAAGGTCACTGGACAGCTGTCAAGAATATTCTTAAGTACTTGAAGAGGACTAAAGATTCATTCTTGGTATATGGGGGAGAAGAGAGACTAGTGGTAAAAGGTTACACTGATTCTAGTTTCCAAACAGACAAGGATGATTCTATATCCCAGTCTGGTTTCGTGTTTTGTCTCAACGGAGGTGCTGTAAGCTGGAAAAGTTCAAAGCAAGAAACAGTAGCTAATTCTACAATGGAGGCTGAGTATATTGCTGCTTGCGAAGCAGCTAAGGAGGCAGTTTGGATCCGAAATTTCATCACAGGGCTTGGTGTGGTTCCATCGATCGCAGATCCTATCGATCTTTATTGCGATAACAGCGGAGCCATAGCACAAGCAAAGGAACCAAGATCGCACTCCAGGGCAAAACATATACTTAGAAGATATCACCTTATTCGTGAGATTAATGAACGAGGAGATATACATATCTGTAAAGTGCAAACAAATGATAACGTAGCTGACCCACTGACTAAGGCTTTGTCGCAGCAGAAGCACGAGGGTCACACTAGTTCTATTGGTATTCGATACATGAGTGATTGGCTCTAGTGCAAGTGGGAGATTGTTAGTGTAGGTGCCCTAGAGGCAATACAATGATATTATGTAATCAGTATTATTGACATTATGTTCTATTTGATTATATTAATAATTTATTATGCTTCGTATTTACTGCGTTATAAATGTTAGCATGATAAATGTCCTTAGATTATTAATACGAACTATATGAACATGAGATTATATATAGTATAATAATCTTAAATGTCCCTAGTCGAGTATTATTATTATTAGGACAGTAATAATACATTGAGACTAGTATGTTGATTGATTGATGACCACCTCTCATGGGTCATTAGTATAGAGATACTAAAATCAATATATAGGTAAATGTAAGAGTACATTGTACTGGACATACCCACTGTGAGATTCAACATGGATAAGTGTCATAAGTAATCTCACTGTGATAATGATATATTGGTCCTCTGACCTGAAATCATTATATTTCTACACGAGAATTAATGTACTTTGATTCTATCAAAAGTTATCTTTAATCGGGTAATGATAAAGATAGTATTGGGTTCATTATGAATCGTGTGAGAAATGTGAATGATCTAGATGGAATTTAACCCTCCTAATTTTAGGAGCGATATTATCGGCCTCTTGTTTGAGTGAGACTATGAAATGCATGGCCATGCTCAAATATTGATTTGTTTGAATAGTCTACTCATCGATCAAGAAAATAAAGTTTAAATTATTAAGAGGATGACACGAACCATGCCTCTAATTTAATCTATAATATCAAAATTAAAAGGATTATATTACACGGAGACATTAGTCACGAAAGGTTTAATTGAATCACCAATTATTATTATTACTTGGGTAGCAATGATGTATTACTAGATGCCGCTCATTGTTTATAATTTTATTATTAGATAATAAAATTATTGCCAACGTAATAATAACCTAAAGGGTCACACACTTAGAACGTTCAAAAGGAGTTTTAATTTAAATTCGGAATTTAAATTAAATGATTATAAATTCGAAATTAGTTATTTAATTGAGTTGGACTTGATTAATTAAAGTATAATTCGAATTTAAATCATTAAACCAAATCAGTTATCATTAAACCAAATCAGTTTGGCCAAACCGATTAGGGTTAAGCCCACCTCATTCTCTCTTATAAATACATAGAGATGTATTGGTTTAGGGTTTTATCTTTTGGCAAATTCGTTTTCCATAGAAAACCCTAGCCGCTCCAACTGTTGAGAGGCAAGAGAGAGAGAGAGATAGAGGCAAGCATCATCGGCTAGTACCGGCTCCCTTGATCGTTGGACGATTGGACAAAAGTATGGTATTGTACAACCATACCGAAATCTAAAATCCAGTTCGGTTTCGGTTACCGTACCGATTAATGATAAATTATAAAGTGCCCTTATTCTAATCCGTTTGTGGAACTGATTAATGATTTTTTATTTTTATTTAATTCTTTCAAAACGAGTTCATTGCACATTATCCAATTAAACAGAAAATAATGATCAGCAAAGAAGTATCCAAGTACATGATTTGCATAGTTGAGTATAGCATCTTGTTCTGAATCCATGGAATTACCTTTCACAAAAATAGCACAAAGTAGCGCCCTTCCCAACCGTCGGCTTTTCCCCACCGTCAGTTACTACACTCTCCAGTTCAATTATGTAAACAAAGAGAGACAATAAGCAAAATTTACATGCAAGTGATTCCCGGTACAATACTAGATTTATAACACGTATAGACAATAGTGCATTTCCACCATAATGCCTACTCTTTATATATAACTGCATAACTATGCATCATAATTTCTCTACTGGATTTGAGGTATAATCTGTTTTTGTTTTGGTAGTTGTGTGATATTGTTAACTTGTTATTTTTATTGGTACTGATATTTGATAAGGTATTTGTTGGGTCATATTTGGTATAACACCAATATCGAACCGTACCAACCGAAGTAGTTGGTATACCAAAGTTTCGGTATACCGAACTTTTTGGTTGGTAACGGTTTGCATATTTTCAAACCGAACTAGTTTGGCATGGTAATGGTACAATGTCAAAAAGTCCGGTACCGTACCGAGCCCACCCCTATCTAATCCTTATGTATAATTGAAGGTCAGTATTCAAGAATCTAGCATTACCCCTACAACGGTCTTTCCAATATCAATCATTATCAATGACCCAAACTTGGTCAAAATATCATAATTCTCTTTTCAATACTTTTCATTCTTGCCGATGTAAAGTCTTAGCCAAAATTCTGGTCTAAGTCTTCTTTTCATATTCATAGAAGCAAGCATATTTGTTCACAAAATTTCACATTTCATCAAGTTCTCTTTTCAACACATTTCTATGCACAACTTGCATTTTCTTATATCAATTTCTCATTTATTTCTACTCAATAATTTATAAGTGAAAAGAAAAAAATCTCAATTTGATCTCTTTTCAATAAACTACCTTTTTTTTTTTCTTAATTTGTTTTGAAGTCATAAAAGAATCAAGTCTAATATTTTTTTATGAATTTTTATTCTTAAATTAATTCCTATTTCTCATAAAAGTCCAATTATTTTAAGAAAATATTTTTTTGTAAAGTTCTTATAATCTCAGAAATATTCTCAATATTTTTTTTCAATTTTTTCTCATTAAAAAAAACCCAAAGAATACCAAAAGCACCAAAAAAATTGGATTTTATTAAAAAGGTGGTCACGACCAGATTCGAACTGACACACAAAGCCCAAACAGCGAACAATCACCGATCTAAACCCCCACGCGCTAGCCAAAAGGGACACAGTGCCCAACTGCCTAATGGAGAGCATTAATGGGGTTTGGGTTCTGTTCTCGGAGTTAATGAAAAATCGAATTTTGAAATAAAAAGCCTTTGCCGAGACTCGAACCCACACACAAAGGCTACCGCCGAGCTACAGTAAAGCGCAACTGGCGCCCCCCCTCTAACCAGTATGACCATAGTGCCTAACTGATATAAGAGTAGATTAAAACAGGTTTATTTCGACTCTCTGTTTATCAAAATTATTTTGTTTTTCAAAAGCTCATAACTTTGTTTCTTCTTCACATAAAGCCATAAAATTTTCCAGAATACTGAGTTTAGGTATAATTAACTAACCAGTGTTTTAAAAATATTTTTTTGACATTAAATCATGAATTTCTCATTCTAATTTTATGTTATATGTCTATATTTTCAATAATTCAATTTAGCAACTCTCTACCAAATTTTTGCATTACAACTTCAATAAAAGAATACTAATTCCTGTGTTTCCCTCTTTTATCCATAACACTCAATGACATGGTTTCATTCATTGAACTAGTGTCACAATAGTTTAATAAGCACAAATTTAATAATTTCATCTACTAATCATTCACAAGCATTTTTCTACAATTAACAAGGTTCCAATTTCACATTTTCATAGCAATAAGGCAATTCTACTACATTAAATATGATTTATATCAAAATAGCATGCAATTCATCAAGCATTTACTCAATCATCTACCAAGTCCATTTTAGAGCCAACAAATGGTTATCTTATTAGTTTCTTTAGCATTCTCATTTATGAAAAAGCCCTAGCATGGTGTATAGATTAGAAGTAGAGAAAAACACCCACCTATTTGAAGAAAAATACTACAAAAGCTCCTAGAATCTCCTTGAACACACGAGCGGTCCTTCTCCTCCTAGTTTGAGTCACCACAATTGCCTCCTCCTCCTTGCACTAGTGAACTCGAGCCCTCTCTTTCCTCCAATGAAGTGGCCGACCTCCAAGAAATGAACACACACACAAACTAGAACACTCTCAATCTTTTTCTAACTCTCTCTCAATGTTTTTACTCTCTTATGCATTTTCTTACTTTCTTTTCTCTACAAACTTTTAGTGTATTATATGCATAGGGGGGGGGGGGTATTTGTACTAATTTTTGGGTGAAATGAAGGGCTAGGATTGAATTAGATAGTTGTAGATAAATGGCTAGGATACATTGGGAAGTTGTAGCAACCACCCATGAACAAGTAACCACCTATCCACCTTTCCCATCTCTCCCTCTATCCTATGCATATCCGACCAAAGTCAAAGAGTGCACATTGCACACTCTAGTGCATGCACGTGCCAAACTAGTATCCCCCATTTACAAGTTGTGCATGATAAATTAATTAATTGTCTACAAAATTGATCTACACTACAAGTCATGTTAAATAAAAGAGAAATAACTAGTGGGCTAAAACTCCATGGGCTAAATAAAAATAATTAAAACAATTAGGATGGGCTTAAAATAAACAATTAGGCTTTTCAAAAAAAATAAAAAGAGAGACAGAGAAATATTTGTTCATGTTACAAAAAAAAAATAATTTTATAGAAAAATGCACATGAATTAGTACATGCAATACACCTAAAATTCACAAACCTTTCATTTAATTAAAAATAAGAATCAGGGTATTACAGTTGTAGCTTTCTGTCTTAGAGTCATTAGGTCGTGATGGCAACTCTGGTAGAGTGTTGTACCACTTGTGTCCTTGTATTGTCAAGTTGTGGGAGTAGAGCTAGGGAGGGGCTAGACTCCACATTTGATGGTCAAAGGAGGAATCAAGTTGTGATAGCCATTTCGAACGGCGAGTTGAACTATGAACTTGCTTGCTTGCAAGTTGCTAGAGTAACTCCGAGCCATGGCTATGGACTCCAAACTTCTTGTTTTGATAGTTTAACGAGTTGCAGGAGCAGTTCAAGTGGTGAGTTGAGCTCTGAACTTGCTTTCTTGCAAGTTGCTAGAGCAACTCCGACTCCCAACTTATTGTTTTGAGAGTTTAACGAGTTGTCGGAGCAATTCGAGTGACAAGTTGAGCTCTGAACTTGCTTGTTTGCAAGTTGCTAGAGTATCTCTGAGCCACAAGTGTGGACTTCGAACTTGTTATTTGGGAAGCTTAATAAGTTATTGGTGTCGTTTGGGAGAAGGCTAGGCGCTTTGCATCTAGATATTTGTACAAGAATTTTGTGAAAGAAAATACTAAGTTTTTACTGAAAAATAAATCTAAGTGACTGCTTTGATTGCTAGCATTTATTATATGTTATGGCTGTTATAAGAGTCGACCTTCAAAATGAAAACAACCACTAGTAAAGGGCGTTAAGCAACCTCTTTGTACTTCATCAAGTATTCGGTGTTCCAAGTCATTGATATCTTCCCCCCCTCCCCCAAGGTGTTCTAGTCAGTAAGCTCCTAAGCGGACCACTAGGGTGACCTTGTATGACCCTCCGAGTTTGGAGTGAGCTTTCCCTTCTTGTGTGGGTTGGATATTTCAATCTTTCGCAGGATGAGGCCCCCATCTTTGAGGTTGGCTGGGCGGACCTTTTTGTTGTAGACCTTCTCCACACTTTGTTAATAGATGTATCTTTGTACGATGAACTTCTCTCGTACTTCTTCAATCAGTTCAAGATTACCCCGAAGATAATTCGAGTTCTGCTCTTCATTGAAGAAAAGAAGGAAAGGGGAAGGTAATCCGACCTCTAAGTGAATGAGTGCTTCTGTCCCGAACATGAGGTTGAATGGAGCTTCTCTTGCTAGGATTCTCTTAGTGGTTCTATAGGACCAGAGCACACATGGGAGTTCTCCCTCCGATGGCCTCTTCAGGGCTTCATCAAACCTCTTCTAGAGGCCATCCAAGATTTTTCAATTAGCATTCTCGGCTTGGCCTTTGTTCTGAGGGTGTAAGATAGAGAAAAAGCGTTGTTCAACCCCCAGATCGGTGCAAAACTTGCTGAATCCCTTGCTGGCAAATTGTGTCCCATTGCCGGTGACTAATGTTCAGGAGATCCTGAACCTGCAGACTATGTTCTTCCAGAAGAATTATTGAACATTGTGCTCTGTAATAGAGGCTAGCAGCTCTGTCTTTATCTACTTCGTGAAGTAGTCGATGGCTACCACTAGGAAATTCCTCTGTCTAGTAGCATGGGAAAACGATCCAGGTAAGTCCATTCACCACATGGTGAAGGGCATAGGGCTTGACATGGAGCTGAGATTGGTTTGGGGTACCTACTTAATGGAGGAGTACTTCTAGTAAGGGGTGCATTGGTGGATATATGCTTGGGCATCGTTGAGGAATGTGGGCAAATAATACATGTAATTGATAAACTTTTCTACGAGGGACCTCGCTCCCAGGTGGCTGATAGGGTTGCAAACGAATCGAGCTATTCGCGAGCTATTCGGCTTGAGCTCAGTCAAAGCTCGGTCAAAGCTCGGCTCGAACCGAGGATTTTTTTTAGGCTAAGCTCGGGAGCTATTCGGCTCGAATACGGTCAAAGCTCGGTCAAAGCTCGGCTCGAACCGAGCTCAAGCTCAAAACTGAGCTCATTTCGTAAACGAGCCGAGCTCGAGCCTGAAGGTATTCTGCTCGGCTCGGCTCGATTGCAGCCCTAGTGGCTGATACCTAGTGATGGCAATCGGGTCGATCGGACCGAGTTGGGTCGAACCCGTGCAGATCGAACCCAAGTCAGTGCAGGTTCGGGTCGGGTCGAGGGCTTAACCAGGTCGGGCCGGGTTGGAAAGTGGTAAAGTC
Source organism: Hemerocallis citrina (assembly GCA_017893485.1). NCBI lineage: Eukaryota > Viridiplantae > Streptophyta > Magnoliopsida > Asparagales > Asphodelaceae > Hemerocallis > Hemerocallis citrina. The sequence continues at coordinate 83,158,065 of CM030368.1, forward strand.
GACTCGGTCGACCCGCGAACCCGAACGGTTCGAACCCATTACGGGTCGATCCGAGTTGCGGATTGGCCCAATTGAGATTTTTTTATTTTTTAGCTTTATATATATATATATATATATATATATATATATATATATATATATATATAAATTGTAATAAAAGTCAAAGAGTGAAAGTACAAAAGAAAATTGTATATATTATTCATTTGAACTTCTATGATTTTTTACAATTATTTTACATACAATTTGCTAGCTAGATGTTGTTGGTCTTCAATTTTCTATTGTAGATTTTGTTGTTCTACGGACGAATTGCTTCCACTTTTTGACGTGTCGACCTCATTTCCATGAATCATGTCTTCAGCTTTCATCCAATCTTCCGTGCACACAAGTATCTCCAATGATTGGGACTTCAAGCAATTCTAGTAATCTGTTAGAACCCTACCATTTGTAGAAAATGCACTTTCTGAAGTAACTGTAAAGACAGGAGGAGTTAGTAGATCTTTAGCCATATGTTTAAGAATATTATAAACATGTTAATGTTTTTTCCATCATTGTAGTACATCAATCTTAGCATGAAAACTCTCACAATCTTGTTGATTATACCAATTTAATTTATTAGGTTAAATAGTTCTAAATTTTTTTGATTGAATTTGAGCAAGTAAATTAAAACTAGCATCGTCTAATTTACTCTTACCCTTACCTCTAGAAGTAGAATAAGGAGAAGTAACTCATTTAGCCATACTACTAGATGCAAAAGTTCTATCATAATAATCATACAAATTATTCAATGTCGATTCAAAGCCAGTTAAAAATTTATCGCAATCAATTTCAGATTCATCTCCAAGTAAAGTAAAATACATTTTAATTAAACTCCTCGTACCCGCTAATTTGATACGAGGATCCATAAGTAGATACAAAATAGGAGGAGGACTAAAATACTTTAAAATTTTAGTGTATGTGGGTTTAACAATATGACTAATGTAAATATCATCAATCATTTCTTGAAAAGTTTGCATCATAGAAATAAAAATACTACTAGAAGTAGAATCATAAGATTTTGAAAATTTCAAAGTTATGGTTTTAAAAGGTTTTAAAAATCGTAATAAAGATTTTGCATAATACCATGATTGTTCTTTCATTTGAAAATTTTTCATATTTTTTGCAAGACAAAAATCATTTATACAAGTTTTATATTGAGTAACAATATTTAATAAATCAAAAGTAGAGTTCCATCGGTGTTTAACATCCTTAGAAAATTTTTAAAATGTACACCCTTAAGCTTACACCATTTTTTAAATTGTTGAAGAATAGGGCCACCTAAAGCAATAAAATGTACACAATTTCTAATGTTATGCACAAATTGTTCGGCTATTTTTAATGCATCTTAAACACATAAATTTAAAATATGACATGCACATCTAACGTGAAAAATTTCTAAACATGGAGGAGAAAATAGTGTTTTTAATGTACTAATCGAAGCATTGTTGTTAGATGCATTATAAAAACTAATACAAAATTTTTTATCACGAATATGAAAGATATAAAAAAACTTCTAAATATGATGTGCAATTACTAAACCACTATCGGGATACGGCAAAGCCGCAAGTAATATGATTCTTTTAAATCATTCAATCACTATTGATCCAATGACAAGTTATGCATATCATTAGAACATCGTTACAACCTTTCAAACAATCGGAAGTTAACGATACTCTACAAGTTAAACTATACAAAAGTGCAATTAAATTATCTCTCGTTTCGTTATAAAGTTTAAAACAATCGGATTTGAGTGCAATTCTAGAAATTCTTCTAAAATATGGATTTAGTGCATTTTGGTTAAATTCCTCTATGTTCCTACTCTTGGAATAGAAAAGAATGTGACTCCTCCTTAATAACTAGATGGGTCATTTTCCGTTGAACATTTTCGGGATCATATGGGTGGCTATCTACATGTCCGGTCTTAGGGTGAATTTTTTGTTGGCCGGGTTGGTTTTCTAATAGTTCCTTGTGTACATTTTGTATGTGTCGTTTAACTGTACTTGTTCCCTCACCATTCCTTCATTTGTAACTCTTAAAACAAGTTTTACAAATCTTATGTCCTACACCTGGATTATCCTCTTTGGGGATATAGTTATAATATTTGTACCAATCACTTATTTTTCTCCTAGTTTTACTACTACTCGTGGGTTTGGTTTGTTGTGTTTGTATGTCAACATCATGCATTTCTTCTTCTGTTTCGTGTATAGGGATATCGTGAGTTCCTACCATAGAATTCGGTGTAAATTCAGGTTCTATTTGACTATTGGAGGCCGACATGAAGAACCGGTGGAATCTTGTCCAATTTGGCTACGGCCGCTACCTCGTGATCTAGACATGGTAATAGTGTATGTGAAAAAAATGATTTCTAGTATTTTACTAGTGTATGTAAAATAATTCAAAACAATCTAGGAGGTATATGTTAAAAAATAAAATCAAAAAATAATAGGAGGGTTGAGAGGGTTGAGATAGAGAAAACATAAAAACCAATAAACAAATATGATATAAAAATTTAGAACTACAACAAAAATTAAGACAATAAGAGAGTTTTAAAATTTTGATATCGTACTTCGCAGATAATCGTATATAGAAATGAAAAAGAAAATAAAACTAGAAGTAGACGTAATCGATTGAGAAATGTAGTAGACGTAGTCACGTAGTCCGGTAGTCATTGAAAGAGAAAGAGAGAGAGAGCTTCTTTGTTAGAGGAGTTAAAGTAGACGTAGTTGACAGTTGAATCAACACAATTCGCTACGATGGAAAATTTCCACTTCTTTATTGCTTCCTTCTTTGTTGAAAAAAGTTGATTGAATTGAGATTGAATTGAGTAGTGGTAGTAGTAGAGAGAGTAACAGAGTAAGGTGTGGAAATTTTTTCATTGAATTAAGGGTGTATTTATAGGGAAACCCCCCCCCCCCCCCAAAAAAAAACAAAAACTAAAACAAAAAAACAAAAAAATAGCTCCAAAACAGACCAACAGCTCTGTTTCTGAAAATCAGACTGTTCAACCTGTAGGTTGAACGTTTGACCTATTCGGGTCAAACTGGTCCAAACCCGTGGGTCGAGTGGGCGGGTTGCGGCAGGTTTGACTTGGTCAATGGGTTTGTGGGTTGGGTTTATGAAATTGTCGACCCAGGTCGACCCGGATCGACCCGGGGGTTCGAACTAGACCCGAACCGCCTAATTGCGGGCTGGGTTCGAGTGGGCGGGTCGTGGGTCAGCTCGACCTGGTTGCCATCACTACTGCCACCTAGTTCTTCATGTACCTCTCTAAGAGCATAATTTGCCTCTTGGGGGGACAGGCATCGCAAATAAGGCCGGCCGTCAACTTAAGTGTATGAACGCTTGTAAAGGATTCCTTCGAAAAGTGTGTATCTTGCAGCCCACCCGGATCTTTCTTACTTCTTTGGGATCTGTGGGGAGGATTTCCTTGTTGAGGAAGTCGATCAAGGGTTTTATCCAACAATCCCCAGGCATTTGAGGGGTTACGAACATGTGCTCTAATGCTTCCTTTTTGATGCTTGACTTGAGTAGGACCTCAATGAGCAATGAGTGGTCGAGTCCATCGAAGGAAGAGGAGGCTAGCTTAGAAAGGGCACCTACTTTTTAGTTTTCCTCGTGAGGGATGCAAGTGACTTCGGTATCTTTAAAAGTAGCTAAAGCTTCTTCACATAAGCTAAGTATTTGACCATGCGGTCATCTCTGGCTTCATAGTCTCCTCGTATCTGATACACTACTAGCATGGAGTCGCTAAACACCCCGACCCTTCGTGCCCTCTGCTCCCGTTCTAGGAGGAGGTCGTTAATGAGTGCTTCATATTTGGCCTTGTTGTTGGAGGCTGGGAAGTAAAGGCATAGCGAGTACAGAAGAGTGAAGTCATTGAGACAAACCAAGATGACTCCGACCCTTCTTCCTTCGATGCAGGAGGACCCATCAATGTAGGCTTCGGCTTTGACTGTTGCCCTTGGCCAATAGCTAATGTCATACTAGCTTAACTCAAAAGACCATAACATGAGTCACTTGGAGCTTTCCAGCTTGTGGAGTACTTTCTTAAGTGGTTGGTCGGTGAGGACTCAGATGGAATGTGCTTGGAATTAGAGGTAGAGCTTTCAGGCGGCCGTGATCAGTGCATAAGATGTCTTCTCTATTTTAGCTCAGCTTCATGAAGTACTTTGCACACATAATAAATTGGCTTCTGAACTCTAGCTTCTTTTTTTACTAATACAACACTAAGGGTCTGATCAGAAGTGGCCATGTAGAGGTATAGAACATCTTTCGGCTCGAGCTTGCTCGGGAATGGGGGATTTGCGAGGTGTGGCTTGAGACGCTCAAAGGCTATTTGCAATTTTTCTCCCCACTCAAAATATTTTGCTCCTCGGAGAGTCTTGAAGAATGGGAGACACTTCTCCTCAGATTTGGAGAGAAAACGACCAATGGCGGTAAGGTGCCACATGAGTTTTTAGACTTCTTTGTTGGTGAATGGGGAGACATGTCAAGTATGGCTCGGATCTTCTCAGGGTTAACCTCGACTCTGGCTGACCAAGAAGCCTAAGAACTTCCCCGATGAGACCCCGAAGGCACATTTCGAGGGATTCAATCTAATGTTATGTCTCTGTAGTACTTCGAATGCTTCTTGGAGGTCAGGCACATGGTCTTTCTTCCTGAGGCACTTGACAAGCATGTCATCTATATAGACTTCCATATTTTTGCCGATTTTTTCCCTGAAGACTTTGTTCACCAAGGCTGGTATGTGGTTCCATTGTTCTTCAACCTTAAGGGCATGACCCAGTAGGAATAGAGGCCTTGGTTGGTAATGAAAGACATCTTCGGGATGTCAAGCAAAACCATTCGGATCTGATTGTGTCCGGAGAAGGCGTCCATGAAGCTTAAGAGCTTGTGATAGGAGGTGGCGTCAATCAAGACATCTATGCTAGGTAGATGGAAGGGGTCTTTCAGACACACCTTATGGAGGTTGGTGAAGTCTATGCAGCTTCCCCATTTTTTGTTGGCTTTCTTTGCCATTATCACATTCGCTAGCCACTCGGGGTAGCTAAATTCTTGAATGAAGTGGGCGGCTAGGAGTGTAACATCCTGAATTTTCAATTGTAATTAAATAAGAGTTTGTTAATTTTTACGTGTTTTGCACGTATAAATTCATATGCATTTTTCTGGAAAATTATTTCTTTATAACATGAACAAGTAATTATTCTCATTATTTCTAATAAGCCTATTTTTAAAAGCATAACTAAATCCTAGGCCTAATTATATCTTTTCTAGCCCACTATAATTAATTAATTAATTAAATTATTAGAGCCCTTGGTTAATTGGCCCATTAGTGAGCCCATTAATTTAATTTCCCCTTTTAATTAGCCTAACTTGTAGTGTAGACTAATTTAGTATACAATTAAATAAATTTCATGAACAAACTTTTAATGGGGGGTACTAATATTGCATGTGCATTGCGCTAGCACGTGCATGATGCAACGTAGGGGGGTGGCCGGATTCCACAAAGAGAGAGGGAGAGATGGGAGTAGTGGTGAGGTGGTTGCTCCATCATGGGTAGTTGCTACAACTTCCCAACTCATCCTAGCCTTTGATCCCTAACTATTTGATCTAATCCTAGCCATCTATTCTCACCCAAAATTAGTATAAATACCTCTCCTAGTTCTCTTCATGTAGCACATTAAAATTTGTAAAGAAAGAAAGAAAGAAAAGACAATTTGTGAGTTAAAAGATTGAGAGAGAGTGAGAAAAAAGATTGAGTTGTGTGCCATATGTGTGTGCTCTTTCCCACTGGAGGCAGACCTACACCTAGGGGGAGCTCGGGTTTGCTTCAAGCTAGGAGGTGACGACTTGTGGTGGCACAATCTAGGAGAAGAAGGGTCCATTCGTGCATTCTAGGAGGTTTCTAGGTGTTCTTTTGTTTATTTCTCTCCAAATAAGGTGGGCAATTTTCTCCTACTTCTACTTAGTTACCATGCTAGGTGTATGTTTGTGATCATGTTAGAATAATATTGCTTTATGATTAGTTACCATGATTAAGGAGAAAGTGAACCCATGTGGAATTGCATGAAATCATTAGTAAAAATTGATTGAATGAGGTGAATAGAAATGTTGTTGTGATAACTTGATAGTACATTAGTATGTTAATTAAGAAAGTATGAATCTCTATATTAGAATGTTCATGTATGTGGGGAAAATGCAATATGAAGAAATGTGGTTATGGATAAAATGTGAATTATGGGAAACCTTCATGCCATGAAAGTAGAATTAATCAATAAATTATCCATGTTTATTGTTATTGAGATTAGTACTAAAAATCCCAAATTTGCATGTTTGTTTTGTTGAAAAAAAGGAGAATTGAACCTTTTGTGAATTGGAACTAATTGATTTTAAAAAGAATGAACTTTAGTAATAAAGTAAGAAATAATAGTTTATTAAAATTCTGTTTGTAATTGAGAATGATCAACTAGTAGTTTTGAGGGAAAAAAAAAAGACAATTAGTAGAACATAAATCTAGCACAATCACTTTTGTACAAATGAATTAATAGTATATTTTATGTTAAAAATGAGAGTTAAATGATTTATAAAATTTAAGTTACTGTATATTTTTTAAAGAAATAAGTTAGGAAGATGGTTAGACTCTTAATAGAACAAATTGTAATTTGAAAGAAACGAGTTATTTTTATAATCTAGAAGTGCTACAGTCTGGCACAAAACTAATTATAGTCACCATGGCCATACTGGTCAGAGGGTGCGCGTTAAGGCGTTACCGTAGCTAGGGGGTTTTCGGAGGTCTCGGGTTTGAGTCTCTTCGTAGGCTTTAATTTTCTTATTTTGAGTTTTAACTTAATACTGAGACCCAAACAATAAATAGATTTTAAGTCCCCTAGTTGACAGCTATTACCAACACGTAGGTGCAGATCAAAGTTGGAATTTTTAAACAATTAATTGGTTGGATGGATTTTCAAGAACTGAATCACGTTTAACAATCCCAATTAATAATTCAACTCTACAATCAATAATGAAATCCCTAAGTGTTCTTAGCAAGTAATAGATTCAATATTGATCGTACTCTAATCAAGCATGTAGAACACTCAATCTCAATATTTGTGGTCGACAGTTAAACTCGATAATATTATAGAGATAACAAGGCAGTATAACACAAATATTTAAAAGTGGAAAGAGTATACCAAGGGTTCGAAGAACGCAGCGTCGATCTCGAAAGAGCATAGCAACCCAAAGAGACAGTACTAGTAGCAACTTCATGGGCAATGGCGGGGTTGGTCGACGGCATCACTGGCTGACGACGGCGACATCGGAGGGCAGCGCGAGCGGGAGGAGCACGGCAGTAGAGGAGATCGGGGCTATTAATGGTGGAGTGCAGTGGTGGCGCGGTTGTTGGTGATCTCTGGGTTCGGGGTGGACTGTGGAGAGGCTATGGTTTCGGTCGAGGAGGGGATGGGTGCGGGCTGAAGTCGATGGCAAAGGGGCGACGGGGGAGGAGGAAAGCGATCGGGTAGGGGTCCTGAAGGAGGGCTAGGGTTTGGTCGGGATTGGGGCAGGAGGAAGAAGATGAAGAGATTAGGGTTTTTATTTATTTGGGTAATTATATTTGGGGATTTAGGGAGATTAGGGCTAGGGATTTGTATTTGGGGGTAGATTTTAGAGTTTATCACAAACCCTAAAATTTAATAGGACTTATCACAAACCCTAATAATTTAGATCTCAGTTGTATCACACAAAGAGAGAGAGGAAGAACAAAAACTCAACACAATTTTTTAAATCAAGAATGGCATATCTTTCTCATTAATCTCAAGGCCTATGAATAGGCTCAAAATACATCTGGATACAAATCTCAAAATATTCTCAGAATCTCAAATTCATAAAAAAAAAGATTACATATGGCTATAATTGCCAAAAACAAATATGGTACTGAAATAAAATCCTAAACTAAATAAGCACATGTCCTAGACGACGCCTGCGCGGATAGAAACGCCCGAATCGTCTTGAACCGATGTCCTCATCAGAGGCACTCTTCACCTTTCAACGGTATTCAAACATCGTGGTCTCGCTTCGTTGATTCTAGTGGTGGCAGGCTAGATGATGCTTTAGGAATAACGAGCATAGAAACACTTACGTTGACTTGGTCCAACACCCCTCTTTCCGAACATCACCTTACAACGACCTTTCCAAACAGTCAAAACTCCACCTCTAGTTGTGTACTTGCAGCTGCGTGCCTCTAGAGTTCCCAAGGACGTCAGATTCCGTTTCAGTAGAGGAATATTCATGACTTTTCTTAGAGTGTACCTGCTTCCATCTATCATTTCGAACTCAACTTTTCCCTCGCCAATTACTTCACAAATCTCAGCAGTACCCGATCTCACACAACAGCCAATTGTTGACTTGTAAGTTGAAAACTTCTCCTTCCCGGAACAAATGTATGGAGAACTACTTGAATCAAGAAACCAACAAGAATCTACATTGAAAAATTCGAAACAAGAAGACAATCAAAATTTTTACTTGACTTATAAGCACTAACAATATTGACGCTCTTTTGATTCAACAACTTGCGACAATCCTTCTTGTAATGTCAGCCTTCTTGCAATATCGTTAACAGTTCACACCTTTATGCGCATTTTCCCTTCCAATTGAAGGATTATCCATGACTACGTAACTTGTGGAAGTTGACGATGATTTCTGAGTCTTCTTCCCAGGTTGATCTTCCTTCAAGCCCTTGATCACCTCAGCCACCAAAAAATTGTCCTTAGTCGACTGTCCAGGAAGCATGGTAGTTATTAAATGCTCGTACGAATCTGGTAGTAAATATATTATCTTGAAAGCTTTATCCTCTTCGCTTAGACCATCTGGGTTTATCACCATCAGTTAAGATAATACTTGATTGAACTCCGTAATATGATCTTGAAGAGCAGTACCTTCTTTCATTGAAAAACAAAATAATTTTCTCTTCTAATACGTCTGATCTAATAATGACGATCTTGAGTAGTCAGTTTTGAGTCTTGTCCACAGACTCATCGCGCTTTTCCCTTAAGGAAGTTGCACTTGACATTGCCCACCAGTAACAATCAAATTAAACTTAAGACTCTTAGATAAATCTCAACCGACTCCTCCTTCTTTATGTCAGATGACTTTACTTTATCTTCCTTTAGGGCTAGATGTAAAATATTATTGAATAAGTATGTCATAGATGTCCACCTTCCAAAGATTAAAGTTGGTATTTCCGTTAAACTGCTTGATCTTCACGTAGTTCTAATCTGTCATCTTCTCCAAGGAACCTGGCAACTGAAGCCCTGATACTAGTTGTTAGGAATTTGGCATAGCGGAGATAGAACTTTAGTAGCGAGAAGTGATAACAGATATGATGAACAACCTTACAAGTAGATCAAAGCACACAAATCACACAAAGATTTGTCCCGATTTGGGCAAACCTAATCCGTGGGAAAATAAGGGAGATATTATTCAACTGTAGAATATTACAAGAGTTTATAAATACTCTCACTAAGAACATATCTATCTCACATTTCTATTTCTCGAACCTCACTAGAAGATAATCTGTTGACTATAATGGAAAATTCTCTATGAAGTACTTGCTCTCTCAATAGAGGTTATTACAAATATATAGAGGTCTAGAGAAATCCTAAGTTTAGTCTTGATACAATAACTGTCCGATATATGCTAAATAAAGAGACACACGATATGAGTTGTACGATATAACTTGGAGGAGATGTTGGGCCTGAAATTTTCATAAATAATCAACACATTATGTTTCAGCCGCACATGTTGACTGCACATGGGGACAGTCGACTGCAATTAACTCATCCCCAAACAGAGAGCTGGGATGGTCAACTGCCATATTGTGAAGTCGACCGGCAGTTACATTGGCCTGCTGCTGCTGTTGCTTCTTCTTCTCACTATCGATGCTTCGACCTCCTTCGCTTCATCATTCTCTCTTCAATCGAACCTAAGTATGCAAAACATACACTCAACACCACCCACAACTTGCCACCATGCAGACCACTGTCTTACTACACTCTCCACCGCCTCATTCGCCGACAGAATGGCATGCACACCACTGTCTTACTGCACTCTCCACTGCCTCATTTGCCAACAGAATGGAAGTATCAAATGTCGTAGTATTTTGCTGCTTAAGAACCCAACTAGTATAGGAAATAATGGACCTTCTTCTCTCCCTAGTTTCATTAACCTCCTAACAACCTCCACCTGACAGGTAACAGGTAACAGGTTATGTCAAGTCTTGTATTATTACTATTTAGGTAGCACTTCATGCCCCCTAACTTTTATCACATGGTTGCTACATTCAAACATTTTCGTTTAGATTTTGTAGTGGAGTCCATAGGGCAGTGTACTCAGGGATTAGGATAACAGGAATAATAAGAACAGGTAGAACCTAGTGGTTCTCTTCCGAGTACACCTTCCAATATGGAAGTATGCAGTCAGGTACAGGAACAGGCAGAACCTAGTGGTTCTCTTCCGAGTACATCTTCCTGTAGGGAAGCATGCAGTCAGGTATAGGTAAACAGGATCGTGAATCATGTAGTCATGAACACATAACAGGCAGGACACAGGTCCTCTTCTCAGTACACATTTCTATATTTTCCACTACTAGATCTTTTCCTTAATTCCCGACTTGGTTATTTTATTATTATTACCAAACAGGCATGTATGTGTCACAAACAGGTCATGAATAACATAGCATGATTATGTAACAGGTTCAGGTTGCAAGATAAACATGTACAGGAGAAAGATAACTTATAACAGGATAATACAACGAAAATTCTAGTTCAGGATAGCAAGACAATGCTGGACTAAAACTGAGATTCCCATTGCTACAAAAATGCAAATATGAATTCGTTAAAGAATCTGAAGAATAGACTCCTGGCCGAATCCAGCAAACATAAATAAGTCATACAGTATTTCACAAAAACATGAGTCAAAACTGAATTGAAACCAGAAAACGTGTTCAGCCAGAAATCAGAAGATTGGATTCAAGAGTAGGAAAATAGCATGAAAACTCATTAATTAAATCTACGAAAAATCTGGGGCAATCCCCTAAATGTGTAGTAGTAGAAAATTGAGTTTCATAATTTTCCAACAAGAACAGAGTAGTTTAGTAAAATCAGAAAGCAACAAGATACGACAGTTTTGTAAATCTGGAATTGTAAACACTGCAGTACGAAACAGCAATATCTCACAAACCATAAATCGAAATCCAAATCTGCCAAAAGGACTTTCATATTTAGAAATATTTTTCAAACAACAAGTAGAAGTAGTTCGAAAATCAGGTTCTTTACTGAACAGTAATAAAATTCTGCATGTAAAATCTTTATTTGCAAGCATGGAAAGGTTTGTAAAACTCTTTAAATAAGTCTACCGAAATTCTGGGTAAACCCCAATCAAGTCTAGAAGTACTGAAGAAAATTTCAGATCAAAATAATAGTTTTAACACCAGAATAAAAATAGATTACTCTTCAGAATTCATAGAAAACGCAGTCTGGAAATCTTTATACACCTCAGTAGTAAAATAAACATAACTCACAACTCGTAAATCGAAACTGATATCCGTCAAAAGGGTTGGAAAATAGACAGAATTCTCTACAAATCATGTTCACAAAATATTTCTAAATACTGACCTTAATAGGGTCTAAAATACTGATAAACATCAGGGAAGTAGAAAAATATAGATTTGTTCTTCACATACAAAACAACATAGATCATACAAAATTCGTCCAAATCAACTCAAACATGAAATACAGTGTACTAGATGTCCAAACAACATAATATAGGGTATTTTACAAGTATTCGATAAGTATATCACGAATAACACATCAAGCACAGATATATTAAAATAGCATGAACATATACATCAAAAGTGGTCAATCCTAGGTTAATTCATGTCTGTATGCCGTGAGGCAACTATGGTTTAATCGACACTATAGAGACAATATCAATAAGGAGATTCACACACAAATTGTCTCTAGAGCCCAACTACACTACAGGCGGTATTTAGTACTTGTATTACACAAAGAAAAGAATACAAGTTACTTGCCTTAACCGACGACGAAAATAATACCAAGCAAGAATAACGGGAACAGATTTCCGGGCAAAGAACTTGACGAACCACGAACATAATAGCGAGCACACGAACCCAACAAACGAGCACACACGAACGAACCCAAGATTACCCACACACAAAGCAATCGAGAGAGATCGTCGTCGAGGCACGATGACAGCGGCAGCGGATAAGGGAGTGCTGTCGCTGCGTCGGAGAGAAGTCGCGATGCAAAGGTGCTGCTGCTGCTGGCTGAGCGACTGGGAGATGCGACTAGGGTCAGGCTGCCGGCGTCTTAGGAGCGACAGCCTGGCATTGCAACGCGGTGACGAACGGAAGGACGGTGCACACAGGAGAGGGAGAACGAGAGTGAGCACCGGGGTGCGACGCTCAGGGGGGAGAGAGACGTCGGATGGAGGTCGGGAGAGAGAGCGGCTGAAGATAGGGAGTGCACAGGAAAAACGATGCATGGGTTAATATATATACGGTTTGAGTTTAAGGTTAGGGACGCAGAGTGAACGGCAGTCTTGCATATCTGACAGATAACCGATGGAGAAGACAATGAAGGTAAAAGGGGAACCAAGAATACCAGCCTGTGCAGATGGTGGGGTTGGCGCCCTTGTTTTGCAAGAGGTGGTAGAGGCAAGTAAGGGCCAACAGAGGTAGTTTCAGTTCCACCTATCGCATGCAGCTGCGCATCCGAGTCCATTTAAGAAGCCAGGGATGGGGAAAAACGGGTTCGGGTTTAGATGTAGCTAAAGGGTTTGGGGTAGATCAGGTTATAGGTTCAATTGGTTTTGGGTGATAATAATTAAATGGGTATATGGGTTGGTAATTAATGGGGGTATGGTGAATAGTTAATGGGTTTGATAATGGATAGGGATATGGGTATATAGGGTATGGCATATAAATGGATTTTGGGTTTTACTGGGTTTAAACAATGGGTTCAAGAAATAGGATAACTTCACCAAGAAAGGTAGGGGAATACAAAAATGAGACGGGCACAGGAAAAGAACAAAATAGAAAGAAAAAAATAGGCACGAACAATTTGAATGAAGAGAATCAAAAATAGTAGAACGAACAGACAGATGAAACAATAAGACAATGAATCAAGACCACAATAAAAGAAGACAAAACTAATAAAACAAATATATTGAAAATAAAAATCCAGTATACGGTCCAACAAGAGATACAAGAAGAATACAAAGAAAGAAATGCACCAAAAAGAAAATACACTAAAAAATACACAAAATGGAAAACAGGGGTTACAAGATCACATGTATAGATCAAGTCAATAATCAAACGATCATTTATCTGAAACAGGAAGCAATACATACATTACAAAAAACATTAGCTAGTCATGGAGAACTCATTGATCATGAACACACCAAGTAACACAAATCTTATATTTGAATAAAACAGAAGCTATTAGAGCATCTGTAGTCGTTGGCTATTTAGCCAAATTTTGCAAAAAATGACTCGGAATGTCCTGTAGTCGTTGGCTATTTAGACATTTTTTTTCCCATTTTTGAGAACAGTACCCAGCTATATCTAGCAGTCGATTTGGCTGAATGGAAAAAATAGCCCGACGAAACATTATTTTTCGTCTGTTGATCGGATGATGTATAATATACCATCTGAGAAATTTTTATTATTATTAAAATAAATGGATGGTAAATTATACACCGTCGTATAACATTTTTTTTTAAAAAAATTTACTAGACGGGACATTATACACTGTCCAAAAAAAAATTCCGGGACGGTGCCATAATCAAAAAGTAAAAAAAAAAAATCATAGACATGATATTATCTTCTGTCCTCGGCGTCTGGGCCTTTTTTTTATTTAATTTTTTTTAATGCTACTATCAGATCTGGTTAAATTTCTTTTCAACAATTTTTTTAAAAACATCGGACGGAAAATGTTTTATCGTCCGTCCTATTAAGATTTTGAAAAGCTAAAATTTGATTAACAACGACTACAAACAAAAGCTATTTTTTCTATCACTATATGCTAAATATGTAAAGATTGGCTTCAAACGACTAAAGATGCTCTTAAGCACTAAGAATGGACTAAGAATGGACGGTATGCATAGCCACATTCATCCAGCTGGCGGCCTTCCCTTCGAACTGCTCCAGGATCCTCAATCCATTCCCTCAAATTTCTTCCCTCCAATTTTATCACATCATGCTCGTGTGGTACCCCTGCCTTACCACTTCCCAATGCCGGTACTTGTCCTAGTTATCAAAGAGAGTAAAGAAGAAGTCAGACAAGTTTACATTTGCTCTTTTAAATCAAACTTCACAATCAAACTCCCCCTCACTGGCTTAAAACTCTAAATTTTATTAAAACACTAGGTTTGTCCGTTGACACGTACCTACGACACGTCTTCGGAATGGAACACCTTGTTTGATCATATAAAATAGTTTTGGAGGTTCATCAAACATATTATATGAGAAATTTTTAGGAGTCCGGCAAAAAACATATTATATATATATTTTATTTTTTTGAATTACTTTAAAAGTTTTTAAATTTTACATTTTTTTAGTTTTTCAATTTTTAATTTTTTAAAAATTTAAAATTTTTTTTTTTCTTAATTTTTTGAATAGAAGAGGGAGGGAGAGAGAGAGGGAAAAAAATAATTAAATAAGTATAGGAGTTGTTTTGGGTGGGAATTTGAATTTGAGTTTTGGGGAGAATTTTTTTTTTTTTTGGGGGGGGGGGGGGGGGGGGGGGGGATATGTTTTGTGAAGTTAGATCTGGACCTTTGAATTTTTGGGGGATTGAATGAGAGCCACTTGATAGCTTTCTTTGTATTTTATTATATAGATATTCTTTTGACATGCACTATTTTTTTTGTTAGGATACTAGATTTGCCCGTGGCCAGGTGCCTACGGCACGTCTTCAGAACGGTCCAGCATATAAAAATTTCTTGTAAATAGTAAATCAATAATTATGTAGCTTAAGTTTGCATAATATAACAATAATTAGTTGTATATAAAAGTCCATGTTTCCATTAGTATATAGTTAAAAATATTTATAAATTGGAATATAAAAGTCCATGTTTGTTTATATATATATATATATATATATATAAATAGAGAGAGAGAGAGAGAGAAATAAATAAATGAGTCGTTTTGGGTGGGGAAAATTTGAATTTGAGTTTTGGGGAGATATGTTTTGTTAGGTTAGACCTTTGATTTTAAGGGGATTGAAGGAGAGCCACTTGACAGCTTTCTTTGTATTTTATTATATAGATGCGCAGGCCCAACTCATGGTCCATCCGAATATTAAAAAATCGGTGGCGAACTTATTGCCCAACTTACAGAACCGGCCCGGCCCAATTTATGAGCAGAGAATACTAACTGGTATTTAATACAAGTCGGCCCATAAAACAAAATGTTTTGAAAACAAAGGAGGTTTAAAAACAATTTAGAGTTCAAGGGGTTTAAGGTGTATTAGTAAAATAGCTGGCATAATACAAAAATTTTCCAAATAAAAATAAAATTTTAGGAGGAGATGGATCACTTACTGCTGAAGGTGCAAGTTTTGGTGAACAGAGGCGAGGTTGTTCAGTCTTTCTTGCTCCAATCTGTTATTATTTCTCGAATGGATGAATTCTTTTATGGACCGATTCTTCTCAGAAGTGGGTATGCCTGACTTAAGATCCTCGCGGCGAATCACTGGAGATCTGGGAGGTCTGGATAGTCCGATGCTTACTGTGACCACCAGGTAGCTGGATGCAAGATATATGTGTTCATGGTTCAGAGATTTGCAAAACATTTCCAAAAGAGGGGTGTAGGCGAGCAGAGTATTATTACATTAGCCATTTCACGAGCTTGAAGTATCTTTTATATGACTTGTATCATTCAGACAAAAATTTCTGAAACTAATTAAGTAGTAATAAAGAAAGAGGAAGTTAGAGTTCATAATATGGGTAATCCTTAATGAAAGATGGAGGAAATAGAATCAATCATTATATTAGGACACACAAGCCAAATATATATATTAGTATATATAGGGCTGGTAACGAGTCGGATTTGTGCCGGATCCATATAGGCCCGGGCTCAAGCCGGAAGTTTAAAATATAGGCCCGTACCCGACCTGACTTTTCTTTGGGCTTAAAAATTTAGGTTCGAGCTCGGGCCTGAATTAGGACAAAAAATAGGTTGGGGCCTAGGCCCGAACTACTTATGCATGTTCTAATGCATAACTTTTCCATAAAATAAAACTATATCAAGAATAATATACGACAAAAAAATAACAATAATAGAAATACTACAAACTTTTGCGTAATTCACATCTAATTTGTCTATTTTCATTTAATTTTATATACAAGGCATAATTCTCTATCTATTAACTTTAACACTAATTTCAACTTACATGAATATTCTTTAAAAAAAATTTATGCATAAATATACATGATGTATACATACACATACACATATACATATAAAAATTTGGTTTAGGCCCATCAGGCCTAAGCACTTGGGCCCAAGCCCGACCCGAAATTTCCTCGAGCCAAAAAATTTAAGTCCGAGCCCTGTCCGAAATGAGAATTATTAGCCCAAACCCGTCAATTATCGGGTCAGACCTAGGTGGGCCCGGGTCGGGTTCGGGCCAATTGCCACCTTTAAGTAGATACAAGATAGGATAGGCACGTATAAGACATGCGTGTGTGTGTGTGTGTCTATATATATATATATATATATATATATATATATATTAACAACCCATCGCAAAGTGGATCAACGAAAGTGAGTTTGGAAAATCAATGCCTGATGTTGGATTTTTGTCTGAGATCTTGTGAAGAAATTCACACGTTGGGCTTCGGAAAACACATAATGAACGAATATGAACTTAGGAACGCGCTCCCGAGTGAAGAAAGCATCAACATCAATATTTTAGTGAGCTCATGTTTGACCGGATCAGAAGCAATTCTGATGGTACTAGTGTTGTCATAAAAAACTGGAGTAGGTTGCGAAACAATGCCAAATCCTCTACTAACCATCACAACCACTCTACTTCTGTTGTGGTTGCGGCAAGAGCACAAAGTTCATCCTCCGATCTAGAGCGAGAGATTGCAGTCTGCTTCTTCGACTTCTAAGAAATGAGGGAAGTCCCAAGAAACACATAATAGTCCGTGATGGATTTCCTATCATCAAGATTACTGGCCTATGTGCCATCATTAAATCAATGCGAGTGAAGCGGACTTGGATCAGAATAGCGAGTGATCATTCCATGAAGATAGCGAATTACTTGAAGCAGATGACCATAGTGCACACTTGTAGGGGTAGACACAAACTGGCTCAAAACATGGATTGTGGTGCCACTGAATTTGGTGTGGGGGCAACAGACAGAATTTGTGAATTCATAGGAACTCGAACGGGCTGAATATGGCTTCTTCCCTTATTGACAATTTGACTCCTTGGTGCTCCCGCGGACCTGCACAAACGTTCGAAATACCGGGATGTATCCCGACGACGAACCCTCCGACGCTCTTGTCAATACTCAGTAAAGAAAAAGAAAAGAGCTTAGGTAGACAAAGAGTGATCACCTTGTAACGGTAGAAGGTAGGGGGGTATTTATAGTTGTCTTGGGGATCTGCTTCGAGATAAGAATGAATCCCTACTTCCCGGTGTGACTGGATAGAAGTGGTTAAAACCACCTCCAGTAGATAAGGACGAGCCAGGATTTCCTTATATCCTGTTGAAATGGTCCTTAACGGGTTGTGACCCGTCCTCAGTTTGAACACATCCGTTCACGGGTTAGCGGGTCCAAGAGGAGAGACCTTGGTTCCCAATTCGGACCCGGCTGTAGGTGAAATTACCATCTTGCCCCTGTAGCTTTAAAATTCGTGCCCAATTTGAACGGTTCCGATTTAACCCCAGCCATATCACGAACCCCCCCACTCCCAAAGACTGTGTGCTATGGCCTTTGGGGGGTAGTTTTGTTGTTTTAATGGCGTATAGGGTTTTATCGGTGTTCTCAAAGGGTGTTCGAATCTCGTTTGAGGGGTGATGGTGATCTTTTGAGTTGGTAATGTGCTCAAGATTGTTGTCAGGCTCTTCTAGATTTTTCGGAGATTTTCCCCAATTTTTAAACTATTTTTCGGATCAGTTATTTAGTCCTGCGAAGTAACAATTTATCTCCAAGAAATATTAATTAATTAATCTAATAAATAATTATTTACTCAGGAGCTCCAAAATATTTTTTTTGAATTTATAATTATTTTTTAGAATTTTTAATTAATTTTTCTGAATTTTAAATTATTTTTTGCAATTTTTAAACAATTAATTCGAATTTATAATTAAAATAAAGGGATTTATCAAACAAAACCGATGTGGTGCAATCTGAGACTTGATCATACCGTTGCGCGCCTTTCGGAGTGATCTGACGACTGTGAAGAGGGCAAATTTTGCTCGTTTCAAGGTCGGTGGCAACCGACCTCGGGACGCTTCGCTGAAGTCTAGGGGAGCGACACGCGGCATGTGGGCCCCGGCTTCTTTGCATTTTGGATGTCGGTGGCAAACGACTTTGGAAAGCTTACTAAAGTCTAGGGGATCGACACGTGGCGTGTGGGCCCCTGTTTCTTCGTGCTTTGGACGTCGATGGCAATCGACCTCGGGGCCGAATAGGAGGGCAACACGTGGCCAGTGGGTCCCAGTCAATGCAATTGTTTGCATTTGGATGTTGGTGCCAAACGACCTCGGGGATGAATAGGAGAGCGCCATGTGGCCAGTGGGTACCAGTCACCGTTGACCAGTCAACGCAATTGTTAGCATTTGGACGTCGGTGGCAAACGACTTCGGGGACGAATAGGAGGGCGACACGTGGCCAGTGGGTCCCAATCACCATTGACTAGTCAAGGCAATTATTAGCATTTGGACGTTAGTGGCAAATGACTTCGGGGACGAATAGGAGGGCGACACGTGGCCAGTGGGTCCCAGTCAACGCAATTGTTTGCATTTGGACGTCGGTGGCAAATGACCTCGGGGACGAATAGGAGAGCGACACGTGGCCAGTGGGGGGTCCCAGCCACCGTTGACCAGTCAACGCGATTGTTATCATTTTGATGTGAATATTTGCAAGTGTACAAAATCGCAACAAGTAATATAGTTAAGTGAATAGAGTGTCGAACCCACAGGGACTAATTATTTTATTGATTACCGATATTACTAGATGAATCACTATTTGGATAATCGAAATTTATAAATGATAAAATAACTAAGTTAAATTAATCTAATTAAAGCTAACTAAATTAGTGAAGAGGGAGAGGGCTATGAAACTGTGAAATTCTTGTAATTTGTTAATGGCAAAATTAGTTCTAGGGCTTTTGACTTCACCTAGTTTATCACACACACAATTTATAATTCCTTATGAAAAAATATTATCTTTCCAAGTTGTAGACCAAAATCCTAAAAATATTCACTACTCTATCCACGCAGTTTCAAAATTATTCTCAACTAATTATTTTCCTAAATTTATCAAATTATTAATTGAAAATTTATGGGTTTCTTAATGGTCACGTTCTCCTATAACGGTGTTTAATTTTTATTAACCACAAATCACCAATTCGGTCTCTTCATGATTTAAAAGATCATACAAATGTCTATCCACCACTTGTACGCATAAATAATAAAAATCAAAACACAACTATGGAAAAATAGAACAATAATAAGGAATTAAAGTTGTGTTCATAAAACTAGGCTACATCAAAGTCCTAGAAAAATAAATTTAGTTCATAATCAATTTGCAACTAACAAAAATTGTCTGGGATTGCATCAAAAAAAATATAGAGAAGAAGAGATACAAAAAGATATAAAAATATTACAAAACGAACTCCTAAAATCGAGTCCAAGCCGTTCTCTCTCTTCTGTCTCTGTCTCAAAAACCGAGCCAGTTGCTGCCTCGAAGCACGCGTCGCCACATCAACAGACGTCTACGCTAGCACCAATAGACCTGTCACGTCGCTGTCGGTTGATGCTGTCTGCGTCGCCGTCACGTCGAAGCCACATCAGCCTATCGCTATCGAAGCCGCCTGTCAGCGCTAGTGCGCCAGGTCAGCCCAGCGCCACGTCAGCCGAAGTCTGCACGAGGCCACACGCGTTGTCGAATCACGCCAGTAACTGTCTTCTGCAGCTGCTTCTCTCTCTCCCTTTGCGTCTTGAACACCACAAAAGGGAGAGAAAGAGCTCTGCCGTTCTGCCATTCTTTCCTTTCCTTTTTTTTTAATTTTTATTTTATTTTATTATTCTGAATGTAGCCGTCACCTCTTGATTTGTGTGTGTGTCCCTTGCTATGTATTTATAAGCAAACGGAAGAGAGAATTAGGGTTTGCACTTTTGCAGAAAAATCTCTTCTTTTCATTTATTTCCTTCCTTCTTTAATCTGATATTTATTTCTTTCTCCTTTCTTCTTCTCTTTCCTTTTCCTGCAAACACGTGCTGCATACACAGAAAATAATACCAGGAATTAGGGTTTTAAAAATAAAATAAAATTAATTAGTTTAAAATTAATTAAACTAACTAAAAATCATATCAGTTCATATAAACCCTTTTAAAATTATTTATCGCACATTTAGCTCAATTAGCAAATTAAGATTCAACAAAACAATAAAAATTAATAAACCAATAGTTTTCCTTTGTTTGTTGATTTTTTCCAAAAATATTCACTTTTTGCATCAAACATCTCATTTCTTCAAAAATAATTAATTAATTGAAATCTTCTAGAATTAAGATGAATTATAAACAATATAAACGAAAACAAGCAATTTTAATGGGTAAATGAGTACAAATATTTGTATAAAAATTAGACACATCACATTTGGACGTCGGTGGCAAACGACTTCGGGGACGAATAGGAGGGCGACACATGGCCAGTGGGTCCCAGTCAACGCAATTGTTTGCATTTGGACGTCGGTGGAAAATGACTTCGGGGATGAATAGGAGGGTGTTACGAGGCCATTTCGTACGTCTCTTGAGTTGCTCAGATATATATTTTTGTCGTTTCTGCTAAATGGGCCAGGCCTTTGCACCGTTGGGGGCCTTTTACCCTTGGAAAGTGCGCCAACTACCCCAATCTCTATAAGTCTCCACCCCCACTCTCATTTGCCCTATATTCTCGTTTTTTACTCAGGCAAGACTTTTCAGTAGCGAGAGCTTCCGGTGAGTTTTTACGGTGCTCTGGTGTGTTTTCCGACCGTTGCTGTCAATTCAAGGTAATTCTATACTTAGCTTATTTCCTTCCTTTAGAGAATGTCTATCGACCCCGTAAGGCAGGAGCCCTCCCCTCCTACTGCCGCCGAGGCCTCCCCTAGTCAGGTCCTCCAAAAAGATAAGGGCAAGGTCGTAGTAGAGCCTTCTTCGGTAATTGTGGAGACGAAGGTTGAAAAGGAGCGGAGAATGGGAGAGTTCGGAAGGTTGCCAGGGGTGCTAACCGGACTGCAGAGGGTTCGGGAAATTTCGGAGGACCAGGTGGAGCGGATTATGACGGGATGGGTCGTAGCTTTGAGGAAAACGAAGCTAGAGAGACGACGGAGGCAGACGAGACAGTTTCTATCCTCACCGAGGAGGACCTGGGACGGATTTCGGAAGACTTCCAAATTCCGAGGGAGTATGCCCTAATGCTCCCTGTGGCGGGAGTGAGGGCCAACTCGCCGATGCCCGTTGACATGTGCTTCTGGCCTGTCTACGCGTTCTTGGTAGGGGTTCGGTTCCCGCTCCACCCCTTCGTCGTCGAAGTGCTGAGGTGGTTCCGCCTCAGCCCTGTTCAGTACATGCCGAACGTGTGGCGACTGATCAATGGATTTATCTTGCACTGCCAAGCGGCCGATTTCGCGCCAAGGTTGAGCGTTCTCCGGGCAGTGTACCGAATTCACCAACAACACAAGACGGAGTATCGTTTCTATCTTGCTCCGAGGTTTGGGGTGAAGCTGGTAAGCTGTCCGGACTCAATAAAGAATTGGAGGGACAAATACTTTTTAATCCGAAGTCCGGTCCCTTGGGAGATCCCAACGACTTAGGTAGAGGCGGTCTCTAAGAGAGTCAAGGAGTGTCCGACACTTGGTTCCGAGGAAGAGGACATGGTTCGGATGCTACTCGACTGCCCGAAGTTTGGTTGGAGGGACTTGACCGAGGAAGTGCTCTTCCGGGGGGGGGGGGGGGGGGCTTAGCTCGATAAACCCCAGTATGGTTTTTCTATATTTGTCTATCTTTTTTTTATCGGCGCTAGTTGCAAGGTAGGCCATATTTTCTAACTTTTTTGCTTTCTCTCTTCTTGCAGAGGCTATGGACTTCGACGACCTGCTGGCTATGAGGGGTGCCCTGGGCAGCAAAGCCTCGAAGAAGAGGAAGAGAGTAGCTTCGAAGGCGACCTCGCCGGAGGCAAAGGCGCATCGCACCGTCACGGAGCAATTGGCGAGGTGGCCATTGGCTCCGAAGCCACTGACCCCAGTGGTGGCGTCGGCCTCTACCGACACTGGGGTTTTCCCTCTATCGGTAGCCTTGGGTCTGGAGGCCCCGCCGTTAACCGCCGACGCCGAGGTGTTCCTAACCGAGGAACACAAGAAGATATTCGTCCCGGACCGGTAGGTCCGCAAGCTCGACGGGTTCCTAGGAGACTCATCGACGTGCATGCAGGCAATTCGGCATCTTGCAATGCTGAAGGACAAAGCAACCATGGAGGTAGGGAGGGTGGGAGACGACGCGCTTGAGGTCGCTCGTTCGGTGATGTCGGTGAGTCTTGAAGAGTTCTCTCTGTTGAGTACTTAATCTCCCCCCTCCTTTTTCTTTTGTGTTTATAACTCAAGTTCTACTCCCCTCGGATTACTTACCACATTGGCCATCTGATGGAGAAGATGGCCGAGCAGGGGAGGGAGTTGAAGCTGGAGGTAGACAAGGCTCGAGCGGAGAGCGTCCGGGTCACCAAGGACCTCGAGCAGGCAAGGCTTGAAGCCGAGTCGAAGAAATTGAGATTGGGGCACCTTAAGGCCGTGGTCGCCAAGTTGGAGGCTGACAATGCTTGGCTTCTTAAGGCTGCCGAGGAGGCAGCTAAGGACAAGGCGGACACAGTGGCTGTGGCGATGCTGGAGGCGGCAAAGATGGCCGAAGAGCAAGCCATGGCGAAGGCGAAGGGGTTCCTCATCATGAACATCGCAAAGGCGTATGCTCGAGCCATAGATCAGGTGACGAAGAAGTTTCCTGAAGCAGATTGCGCCGGCTGGCATCTCTTTTCGGACCCCGTCCCCAGGTTTGACGACGTCTCAGAAGGGGACGAGGAGGGTGAAGGAGACGAAGAAGAGGACGAGGAGGGTGAAGGAGACGAAGAAGAGGACGAGGAGGTCGAGGTCGGAGGCACCGGACCTGAGGATGGCGCTCCGTCGGGAGGCTACACCCTTGTCTATCGTGTCCCCTGAGGAGGCATCTGCAGTGCTGGATCGCGCGAAAGAGGTCAACCCCTGATTTGTCTCGTATTTTGCTCCCTTTTTTTGTTTTTCGTCTATGTAGTGCCGAACCGCGGACTGGCCACCGCTTGTACTTTTGATTACTTAATGAAAGAACCTTTTTGAACAAGTGTTGGTGAAGTTTCAAAGCCATGTTTGTCTTGTTTTTAGGTTGCCTCGTAGTTTTGGTTATCGTCGTGGACTTGCATTTAGGTCCTAAGACATTTGCTTCTTTTGTTTACCTCCTTCAGGATAGCAACACGACCCGTCTTCGCACAGAGCTTGGCGTCACTAAGTTGGGGCTCACTAGTAACCAAGAGCGGTTTCACGAAGTGGAGTGGGAGCTTCGTAAAGTGGAGTGTGAGCTGAACCATTTGAGATTGGTCTTAGTTCATCGAGACATAAAGAGGAGATGATTAGAAGAGAGGATCAACGAGACGACCCCCGAAGGTGATGAGGTGGGTTCGTCGACGACTGCCAACCTTGGCTTGAGACTTAAGCACCTTCGTTGCTCTCTGTCTAAGGTGACAGCGGAGAGGGACGAACTGAAGAAGGTAACTCTCGATAAGAGCATGGAGGTTGCTCACCTTCGGCAGACAATCACCGATGCCTCTCGTGGTGTAGGCTCGATGCGACTGCCGCGTTTGAAGATAACTGTAAAGGACGACTCGCTTCAAGAGAAAATTGTGAAGCTTGAGGCGGAGAACGCTCGTCTTCGATGGCGATCTGTGGGAAGCACTATCAGAACCACCTCCTGCACTCGGGAGGAGTATAAGAGGGGGATAATGTTCTTCGCTCGCCCCCTATACATCAAGACCCCGGAGATGCGCAAAGTGGGGTGGCAGCTTCATCGAGCGGAGTATCTGTTGGGGCCACCGTTAGATCAGGTGCAGACGATGCTTCTAGGCTCGCCAGCCTAGGAACGTTCGTCTAAGTAGGACGTTGATAGCACAGCCTTCGTCGCCTACGAGTGTCTCTTAACAGAAGTACTCCCGCCCCTAGGAGGGGCTGAAGTAGCTTTGTATAATCTTGTAATCTTGGTTTCGCAAGTTTTGTATCTTGATGTAAAAATGAGTCGTTGGTCTGTAATTAGACTTGCATCTCAAACTTTAATAAAATAGTACTTGTTTTGTGAACTTGTGTGTTTTGCTAGCATTTGTAATTGTTGACAGTTGTAGGAGCAATTCCGAATGGTGGGATGCTTTGTACTCACTCGTTCGCGAGTAGCAAAAGTTGCGTCGAACCGAGTGTTGGACTCCGAACTTGTTGTTTATAGAATATCAACAGCTGTAGGAGCAATTCCGAATGATGTTCCACTTTGTACTTGCTTAGAAGCAAGTAGTTGAAACGGAGTTGAACCAAGTGTTGGACTCCAAGCGTGTCGTTTAGAGAATATCAATAGCTATAGGAGCAATTCCGAATGGTGATCCGCTTCGTACTCGCTTAGAAGCAAGTAGTTGAAGCGGAGTCGAACCAAGTGTTGGACTCCAAGCATGTCGTTTGAAGAATTTCAGCAGCTATGGGAGCAGTTCCGAATGGTGAACCACTTCGTACTCTCTTAAAAGCAAGTATTTGAAGTGGAGTCGAACCAAGTGTTGGACTCCGAGCGTTCCGTTTTAATGCGATTTTTTTTTGTAAGTACAATTGGACTACTCAAAAATAGAGAACTTGCGGGAAAAGATTGCTTTTATTGAAAACAATTAGGTGGCCACTTCTAAGTTGCGAGCCGCTTTTATACTTTGATAAAGAAAATACAAATAAGAACTTTTGACATGTTTTATGGAGCGCTTTTGGGAAAGTTGCTTGGAGCGGTATTTAGACACCCTCTTGGTACTTCATCAAGTGCTCCGCATTCCATGTCCTCGGTATTCTCCTGCCCCTCGGGTCTTCAAGTTAATACGCTCCTGGGCGAATAACTCGGGAGACCCTATACGGTCCTTCCCAATTAGGTGCCAACTTTTTCTTCTTGCTCAGATTGGAGATCGACAACTTCCAGAGTACTAGGTCTCCCTATTTAAGATAAGCTGGTCGTACCTTCTTTTTTTAAGACTGAGTGATCCTACGACGGTAGGTTTCTTGTCGAATGGCAGCTCTCTCATGTAACTCATCTATGAGGTCTAAGCAGTTGCGAAGTTGGTTCACATTCTGTGCGTCACTGTAGGCTATCAGTCGGGGTGAAGGCATGCCCACTTCTAAGGGAATGATGGCTTCAGAACCATAGGTAAGGTTGAAGGGGGACTCCCCTGTCGGAGCTCTCTTGGTGGTGCGATAGTTCCAAAGCACGTTGGGGAGCTGCTCGACCCACAACCCCTTGGTGGACTTATCGAGCCTTTTCTTCAAACCGGAGAGTATCTGTCGATTGGAATTCTCCGCTTAGCCATTAGACTGAGGGTGGGCTATCGAGGAGAACTGCTGTTGAATGCCGAGGTCAGTGCAGAAGTTGTGAAAGGTTGATCCCGCGAATTGAGTCTCATTGTCGGTTACGAGGATGTGGGATACCCTGAACCGGCAAACGATGTTCTTCAAAAAGAACTTCTGGACCTTGTGCTCGGTGATTGTTGAAAGAGGTTTAGCCTCGATCCATTTTGAGAAGTAGTCTATCGCCACGATTAAGAACTTCAGCTGGCCCGGTGCTGGAGGAAAGGGTCTGAGCAAATTCATCCCCCACATTGCGAAGGGGATTGGACTTTCCAAGAAGGTGAGTTGTGCTTGAGGCAGGCGACGGATCGGGGTAAATTTCTGGCAGGAGTCGCACTAGCGGACGTACTCCTCGAAGTCACTCAGTTGTGTGGGCCAGAAGTAGCCGTAATTTAAGATTTTACGGGCGAGGGATCTCGCTCCCAAGTGCGCACCACATAGACTGTCATGGGCCTCCTTTAGGACAGAGCGCTTCCTCCGAGGAGAGGCACCTCAGATAGGGTCGACCGTCAATCAGAGTGCAAGAGCATTTGTACATGACTCCGTCAAAGAGTGTGTACCGCTCGGCTCGTGTCCTAATCCTCCTCGCCTCTTTTGGGTCTTTGGGAAGGACTCCGTCTTTGAGGTACTCGAGGAGAGGCTTCATCTAGTTCTCCCCAAGTGTTAGGGTTAGGCTTCCATTGGCTCTGGGCTTTCTTCATCAATACTTGGTCTGAGGAGGACTTCTATCAAGACGGTCCGTTCTAGACCTTGGAGGGATGAGAAGGTAAGCTTTGAGAGAGCATCTGCCTGTGCATTTTCCTCACGAGGAACCCGCTGGAGTTGAACGTCTTCGAGGCTAGTAGCTCCTTAACCTTTGCCAGGTACTTGGCCATACGCTTGTCCCTTGCCTCATATTTCCCTGACACTTGGTTGACGACCAACTGTGAATCACTGAAGACTCTGACGTGCTTGGCCCCTGCTTTGCGAGCCATACAGAGCCCGCTATAAGGGCCTTATACTCTGCTTCGTTGTTTGATGCTGGGAAGTTTAGGCGAAGGGAGTATTG
This sequence comes from Hemerocallis citrina, assembly GCA_017893485.1. Classification (NCBI taxonomy): domain Eukaryota; kingdom Viridiplantae; phylum Streptophyta; class Magnoliopsida; order Asparagales; family Asphodelaceae; genus Hemerocallis; species Hemerocallis citrina. The sequence goes on from CM030368.1 coordinate 83,185,096, forward strand.
AAAGACGAAAGCGTCTGGGTCTGTCAAGATGATGCCGGCCCCACTTCCATCGGCGCAAGAAGATCCATCCACATAAACGGTCCAGACCAGGGGGTCGACAGATGACTCGCAAGAGTCGGGGATGGTGCTCTCCATAATGAATTCTGTCAGAGCTTGGGCCTTGATTGCTGTTCTTGGTTGGTAGCTGATGTCATGTTGGCTTAGCTCGATGGACCACTTCATCAAGCGACCTGACGTTTCTGGCTTGTGGAGCACCTGCTTCAGCGGTTGGTCGGTAAGGATGACCACCGAATGAGATTGAAAGTATGGGCAGAGTTTCCTCGCCGCCATAACCAAGGCAAGAGCCATCTTCTCAAGCTTCGGGTAACGGAGTTCAGCATCCCGAAGGACCTTACTCACATAATAGATGGGCCTCTGCGTTCTATCCTCTTCTCTTACAAGGACCGCGCTGAGGGTCTGCTCCGAAGCAGCGAGATATAGGTAGAGGACCTCCTTAGGTGCTGGCTTGCTCAAGAGTGGGGGGTTAGCTAAGTATGCATTGAGATGGTCGAATGACTCTTGTTGCTGTTGCCCCCATTCGAAGCCTTTAGCCCCCCTGAGGGCCTTGAAGAAGGGGAGGCACTTCTCTCTGGACTTGGAGAGGAATCACCCAATTGCAGTGAGGCACCCAGTGAGCCTCTGTACATCTTTAATGCTGGAGGGGGGAGCCATTTTGATAATGGCATGGATCTTCTCGGGGTTGGCCTCTATGCCCCTCTGGCTGACCATGAACCCCAAGAACTTGCCGGATGAGACTCCGAACACACACTTGTTCGGGTTCAGCATCATATTATGCCTCCTGAGCACCCCAAAGGCTTCTTGGAGGTTGAGAACATGCTCCTACCCTCGGGTGCTCTTGACCAACATGTTTTCTACATAGACTTCCATGTTTCGGCCAATCTGGTCTCGGAAGACCATGTTCACAAGGCCCTGATAAGTACCTCCTGCGTTCTTCAAGCCGAACGGCATAACCCTGCAGTAATACAGGCCTTGATCCATCACGAATGAGGTCTTCGAGGTGTCAGGAGGGAACATCCGAATCTGGTTGTACCCCGAGAAAGTTTCCATGAAACTGAGAAGCTTGTGCCCGGAGGTCACATCGATCAGGGCATCGATGCAGGGAAGGGAAAAAGGGTCCTTCAGGCATGCCTTATTAAGATCGGTGAAGTCGATGCATATCCTCCAGCTCCCGTTGGCTTTCTTGACCATCACCACGTTGGATAGCCACTCGAGATAGTTCACCTCCTGGATGAATTGGGCGTTAAGGACCTTTTCGACTTCTTCTTTGATTGCCTGTTGATGCTCGGTAGCAAACTTGCATCACTTCTACTGAACGGGCTTGACACCCAGGGCAACGCTGAGAAGGTGCATTAGGAGCTCCTCGGAGATCCCAGGCATATCGACCGCGGTCCAGGCGAAGAGATCGCGGTTCTCCCTTATGCACTGGGAGATGTCTTCTTTGATGGAGGGGGAAAGTGCCTTGTTGACCCAGAATGTCTTGGTGGCGTCTTCCTCTGAGAAGGCCACTTCTTCTAGTTCATCCACTAGTTTGGAAATGGTCTGGCTACTCTTCGGTGGGAGCTCGAGGGCTTCTAGGGAGAGGTCCGAGCCTCCCATTGAGGTCATATAGCACTTGCGAGCCACCTCCTGACTCCCTCTCTCTTCTTCCACCCCTACGGGAGTGGGGAACTTCATCTTCATGTGATAAGCCAAAGGGATGGCTTGGAGTGCGGCGAGGCCTGGTCGACCCAGAATCACGTTGTAGGCGGCTTTCACAACCACCACCATGAAGTATATTGGCTCTGTACGGGTGATCGGGGTTTTGCCTGCTGTGACGTCGAGAGTTATAACTCCCTCGATCGTCACCGACACCCGGTGAACCCATGAAGGGTGTAGCCAGCTGGATTGAGCCGGTCCCTTGATAGCTAGAGGCCTTTGAATGCCTTCAAGAAGAGGATGTTGACCGAACTTCCGTTGTCCACCAGCACCCGACGAACGTCGAAATTGGCCATTTTGAGGTTAATGACAATGGAATCGCAGTGGGGTGTGCGGACGCCTTCCAAGTCCCTATCGAAGAACGTCACAGGGACTTCTAGGCCCTTGAAGGGAGGATGGCTCTGCACGGAGTTGACTTCCCTAACGAAGGCATTCGGGAGGAGTTAGAATCTCTCCCCATTGGGCCTCCGTGTATAAGGTGCAAGATGGCCTCTGCTTCGGCCTCCGGGGTCTCCACGCGCTGCTCTGTTTGCCTGTTAGCCCCCCGTGGGCGGGGGAGGCAGATCGGCTCTGTCACTCCTTACAAACTGAGAGAGTTATCCCCTCTGGATAAGGGCATCGATCTCGTCTTTCAGGGCACAACAATCTTAGTGTAGTGCCCATGCTCCCAGTGGAAGCGGCACCACTTGTCCCGATTTTTCTTCTTCCCGGGGGTGTTCATCTTTGGAGGTGGTGGCAGGAGACCTTCATTCCCAATCTCCATCAGGATGGCGGAGACACTCGCATTGAGTGGAGTGAACTTCTCGAAGCGGGGGAGAGGGCGCCGCTGACCTCCGTTATCCTTTTGGAGCTTCTTAGCTCCTTCCTCCTCTGCAGTCTTCCGTTATTTCCCGGAAGAACACCCCTCCAGAGTTGGGCGATTGAGAGCCTCTTCATCTCGGATGTACTTCTTGCTCTTAAGGAGTAGCTCGGAGAAGTTCCGAGGAGGCTTCTTGGCCAAGGAAGCCCTGAGGCTGGGGTTGATGACATTGGATTTGAAGGCAGTCGAAGCTACCGACTGATCCAGGGAGGCGATGGACCTGGCTTCTGCAGTGAACTGCTTGACATAATCCCTCAGTCGTTTGCCCTTTTTTTGGCTAAGGAAGAGCAGCGAGGTGCTCGTCTTCTCGGAGCGGCGACTTCTCACGAAATGCGTGAGGAAAAGGCCTTCGAACTGGTCGAAGAGAAGATAGACGCCGGTGCAAGTCGAGAATACCACTCCCGAGCTGGCCCCTTCAGTGTGGCCGGGAAGGTCTTGTAGAGGAGGGTTTCAGATGCATGATGGATCATCATGAGAGTTTTGAAACTCTCAATGTGATCTGCGGGGTCTGACTCCCCGATATAAGTCTGGAAGTATGGAAGCTTGAAGTTGTCTGGGACAGGGGCTTCCATGATGGTGCAGGAGAATGGGGGCCTACTCGAGCGGAGGTTCCTCGCCCGTCGCTCTTCGTCTTGGTCGAGCTGGCTGAGGCGCCACTCCATCTCGTGGAGACGGCAGTAGACCGAGTCCTTCCTTCGGTCCTGCCTCACTAAACCCTGAGACTCATCTTCGCGTCGAAGAGGGATGGGGCTATGGTGGTAGCTTTGAGTAGGCGGTGGACTGATAGAACGACGGGGGTGACTCGGAGTGGGCCGCGAACTTCGAGAGCGGCAACGATGATCAGGAAAAGGGCGGCGATGGCTCGGAGCCGGCCTAGGACTTAGGGAACGGCGGTGATGGCTCGGAGCCGGCCGAGGACTACGGGAGCGGCGATGATGGCGAGGAGAGGGGCGGCGATGACTGGGAGGCCGGATGAGGACTGGGAGCCCGCTGGGCATTGATGAGGGCGGCATTGAGCGCACGGAGGAACACCTCTTGAAATTGTTGGAATTCCGCCTTCGTGACGAGGGCCTCCTGCACTTGATGGACTCGAGCTGTAGGACGACCAGCCGGGGAGCGACTTCGTCTTGGGCGATTCTGGGGTGACTCGCTCTGCCTCTGAGGAGAGTTGGACCCCCTGCGGTACGTTCGACGAGGAGACCGGTCTGTTTGGTGCTCTCGGCGTGGGTTCACTTCGCGGGTCCGCCGCTCCTTTAAACGGACCCGAAGGTTGGGCTCGGACTCGCTCCGTCAGTTGTTGAGCACATCCCGCAGATCCTTTGGTGTTGGAGGGATATGGGAGGCCATGGAATCTGTGGAGGCATTGTGGATGGAGACTCAAACTTGGTGGAGAGGATGCTTCTGGCAACTTTGCGGAGAGGGCTCCCCAACAGTGGCTTGGGGCCCTAGAGCCTGCTGAACGGATTGAGGATGTTCGAGCTGCAGGGTCATCTGGATGGACGGAGGGAGATCCTCCGGCAGAGGAGGAGGAGGAATAGTGGAGGTAGTTCTTCGGTTGGAGTTTGCGGACTTCCTCTTGGGAGGCAAGGCTAGGAGCAGCTTTGGTTGAAGGAGGAAAGGTTGGATTGCTATTCGAGTGCTTCCCATAGACGGTGCCAATCTGTTGCCGCTGAATCTGGTGTGGAGGCAATAGACAGAATTTGTGGATTCGTAAGAACTCGAACGGGCTGAATCTGACTTCTTTTCTAGTTGATAAGTTGACTCCTTGGTGCTCCCGCGGACCTGCACAAATGTTCGAAACACCGGGATGGATCCCAGCGACGAACCCTCCGATGCTCTTGTCAATACTCAGTAAAGAAAAGGGAAAGAGCTTAGGTAGACAAAGAGTGATCACCTTGTAATGGTAGGAGGTAAGGGGTATTTATAGTTGATTGGGATCTGTTTCGGGATAAGAATGAATCCTTACTTTCCGGTGTGACTGGATAGAAGTGGTTAAAACCACCTCCAGTAGATAAGGACGAGCCAGGATTTCCTCATATCATGTTGAACTGGTCCTTCACGGGTTGTGACCCTTCCTCAGTTTGAACAGATATGTTCACGGGTTAGCGGGTCCAAGAGGAGAGATCCGGTTCCCAATTCGGACCCGTCTGTAGGTGAAATTACCATCTTGCCCATTTATCTTTAAGATTCGTGCCCAATTTGAACGGTTCCTATTTAAGCCCATTTTTAGCCATATCAGATTGCATGAGAGATGTTTGGTCGGGTAAATGTGAGATAGACAAGACTACCCACCGGATGTCGGTATCGAGAAGGATCAGGAAGAGGACTCTCATTTGTTGCCCGAAGATTCAAGTTGAGTTCCATAGGAGTTGCTTCAGTACAAATATTAGAGATATTTGCACGAGCCAGAAATCTGCGATCTATTTTCATTGAGAAAGAAGATAACCATGGTCACTAGAATCAACTTCAATCCCAAGAAAATATTGTATTAGGCCAAAATCAGTCATAGCAAACTGATTCTGTAGACATGTTTTCACGATATGAATTTGGGCAGGGTCATCACCAGTAAGAATCATATCATCAACATATAGCAGTAACATTGTGCATTCTTTTTCAGATGAGTGAATGGACGTAGCCGAATTATGACGAAAACCAGCAGAGCAGACTATGAAACTAATGTAATGCCCCAGGTTCGCTCAACTGCATAAATGCCAAAGCGTGCCCTACAAAACCTAACCACGACCCCACTACAGAGCACGTCCTCACCAAAAGTGCTATAGCTTAGTATGTGCTCATGGATCCCTGACAATCTAATATATACACTAATTACTCACTTCACAAATCCGATATGGGACTTTGTGTATCTAGGGGTATTACAATCACCCCTCCTTCGGACTTAGCATCCTCGCTAAGCTTGGGACCCACATCCAATCCAGGACATCCTTTCTAGCCGATGTGATCCACATGGATGCCATTACCCTGGACCTACCATTGTACTGCTCTGGCCTTACTCCCAGCGTATTTTCCCTAGACCTATCAGTGTGTACATCCACTTTGGCACCACCAATGGTGCCGAAATTCAGCTCTGATACCATTTGTAATACCCCAGGTTCGCTCAGCTGCGTATACGCCTACGAGCACCCTACAGAACCTAACCACGACCCCACCACAGGGTACAACTTCACCAAAAGTGCTATAGCTTAGTAGGTGGATCCTACTAAGCTATGTAATTGGATGCTCTGAGCGGACTATGAAACTATGTAATTGGTCATACTCCTTAAGGAGATGGAACAAATTCCTAAGTGCCTATTCTATTTAAGGCATCCAACTCATCTGCCATAGCATGTTGCCAAACAAGAACCTGTGATGCTTATTTGAAGCTTTGAGGTTTAATTTGAGAATAAATAGTAGCAAGAAAAGTAGTAGACTTTGAATTACTCGGGGATGGGTTGGTAAACCGAAGAGGAGTACGATGAGACCTCAAAGGATATAGAGACTCAGGCATAGGAGTCGGTGAAGGCACTGATGGTTCATGTGTCATAGGTCGAACACGACGAGTAAAGTGATGTGGAAGTGGTTGAATACAATGACAAGCTAAGGAAGGATATGGTAGAGATGAGTCACAAAGGAGGACGACTCTTTTGAGTGTGGACAAGATATGAGGCGGTGCTAGAATCATAGGAGAAGAATCCAGGAAGGTGGAAGAAAGATATAGCAAGTCCAAAGAATGACGATTAAATGTAGAAGATTCAATTTTGCCAAAGTAGAATTGATCTTCGACAAAGTGAACATCATGAGATACATGAAGACGTCTTGCTTTGGGATCATAGTAGCAATAACCCTTTCGCTCAGGATCATAACTAAGGAATACACACTCAACCAATTTTTTGGATAATTTGTTACGTTCACGAGATGGAAGAACATAACAAACACAATAAAAATCCGAAGGTGGTTATACGATGGTGGTTTGCTTTTAAGTTGAGATAAAGGAGTATCGCCACAAATGGCAGTTGAAGGCTGCATATTGATAAAGTAAACAGCAGTAAGAGTAATTTTAGCCCAAATCAGAGGAGAATTAGAGACATAAAAAACAAGGCCCTAGTGGTTTCAATGATATGCCTATGTTTTCTTTCGGTAGTGCCATTTTGAGCATGAGCACCAGGAGAAGACAGTTGAGGAAAGGTTCCTTGACTAGATAGAAAATTTTGAAACTTCGTAGACATATATTCTCCACCAGAGTCAGGCCGAAATATTTTGATCCTAAGATTGTATTGTGTAATATCATTGTGACAAAGTCTTGTAAATACTAAACAATTGACTGCGAGAGTAGTAAATCCATGTATAATCATCAATGAAAACAATATAATATTCATAGCCTAATTTGGATACATGAGGAGAAGACCCTCATCAGAATACACAATTTGAACACGTCTTTTCCAGCACTTTGTTTATAGAAAGCTGATTCCTCCCATAATGTGCCCGTGAAAATCCGATGAAGAGTCTTTCAGAGATATCATCCTCTCTAGTGTTAAAATTTTTGTCACAAATTCAGTCACAGCAAGTTGAAAGATATATCTTCCCCCAGTTTCCTTCATCATATTCCATAAACCGTGTATTATTGTATATAAATTGAAAGATTCTCTTTGCCTTTGAGAAAACCTCTCACTTCAACTAATTTACTTAATTCGTTGAGCACTAACTCAATGGTATGGTTAGCACAAGTACTCCAAAAAAAGGTTTTACACTTATGCATTAATTCCTTCCCTGCTGCTTTATAAGAAGGGGTAGTATCTGTCACAAAATTTACAACATTTTTTTTTGTTGAAGAAAAGGTGGAGTATGGCTACCCTGTTTCATTAATAAGGGGTTAATAAAACAAACTCAGAGTACTGAGCGAAATACAAGGTCCTACAATCATAACAAAAGTACATAACCTCCACCCCAATCATGGGGGGTGGGACAAAAGAATACCAGAATGGCCGTAACATACATGCGTCTAACCAAAATACATCATATCCCCCAACAAACCTTGGGGCGGTGGGTATCTATTCTACCAATAGTAAAAGGCCAAGCTGTCCATCAGTCGATCGTTGGACCGATCTCGACTTCATCATCATCAAAATCTTCAACCTGGAATATGCTCGCTATCCCCCCCTGGGACCTGCTGAGGCCACATTAGCCCAAAATAAAATAAAATACATAATGTAAGTCAAATTACCAGAAATATTATTACAAGTTCTGCGAAAGTAAAAATTATTCCTGTCTAGCCAAAGAACCCAGGTCATTGCGGCGATAGCGATATACCACGCTTCTCTCATAGTTCTTCTCTCAGTAGAAAATTTTGAACCCACCCACAAGTCCTCATACACACTAGGGTACTGACTCGTCCCCAGGGCGCTGAGTACCTCCACCAGTAACGCTTTGCTCCTAGGACATTGTAGAAAAAGGTGGTCTCTAGTCTCTAGGGTAGCGTGGCAGAACTCGCAACTAGACTCCACATTTGGTTGGCATTTAGTGAGGTTTTCTTTAGTCAAAATCGCATCGTTCATCACCAGTCATAAGAAAACTTTGATTTTCAGCGGGAGTTTCGTCCTCCAAATGACGCATGACCACTTTGGGATACAACCCCTAATGTGAATGCGGTTATACAGGGAATGAACGGTGAAAGTGCCGTTCTTTTCCAATCCCCAAGATTTCCTATCTGGACCCTGAGAGTAACTAATTCCAGCGTTGGTGATGTAAGTATGAAGTTCCAAGAGTCTAATTTGAGAGCTCGGGTCGAGCGTTTGTTTAAAGGGTGATTTTCATGCTCCTCTTTTCCAAGATGCAGCCACCGTGCAGTGTGGTTGCGATGCATGATCATATAGATCGGGAAACAGGGCTCTAAGTGTGTGATCACCACACCACTTATCCCACCAGAATCTGGTGAGTTTGCTGTTACCGTTAACTGATGTCACATAGCTAATGAAGAGTTCATAGGCATTAGCGATGCCTTTCCAAAACCAGGAGACACGTGGGCTTATCCTGAAGCCCAAATTTCTTGTTCCATTTTCGTGTAGATATCCCTGAATAAAATCTTGCCACCCTTCTCCATTAGGGTGGAAGACTTTCCACCACCATTTACCTAGTAGAGCAAGATTCATATCACGAAGCTCAATAATACCTAGTCCTCCATGTGTCTTTTTCATGCATGCCTTCTCCCATCTGATAAGGTGATAGCCTCTTCAATCCGGGTCTGCCCCTTTCCATAAAAACTATTTTTGAGTTCGGTCAATTCTCTGAATTACTCATTGTGGCATTTCAAAGAAGGACAAATAATAGGTTGGAAGATTTGAGAGGACTGCATTAATAAGCGTGACTCTCCCTCCCAATGATAGGGTTTTACCTTTCCAACCTACTAGACGGTTCTCAACCTGGTCAATAATGGGTGACCAATCAGCCTTTTTGAGTTTTCCGGGTCTTAGTGGCAATCCCAGGTACTGAATGGGGAAACTCTCGGTGGAGCAATTGAGGATTATGGCATGTTCTAGAGCCTTCTCTGTTATCAAGGCAATAGGGATGACGGCACTTTTGTGGAAGTTAACCCTGAGGCCAGACCAAGCTTCAAAACTATATAGTATTCTTTTGAATGTGATTGTTTATCCGAGGTTGCCATTACCAAATAGGAGAGTATCATCTGCATATTGGAGGATTCAGCAACCTTGGCAATTGACTCCCTTGGCCATCGATACGATCTAACATGCTCTACTGCAGTTAGCCATCATGGACCGAAGTACGTCTGCCACAATGGTGAAGAGAAGGGGTGAGAGCTGATCTCCTTGTCCAAGGCCCCGTTTGCACGAAAATGGGTGGCCCGAAACCCCATTTACCAGAATTGCAGTTCTGCTGGTGGTAAGACCTGTGTGGATCCATCTATTCCTAAAACCTCTTCCAGTAAGTGCTTCCAGAAGACAGTCCCATTCAACCGAATCATAAGCTTTCTCAAAATCCAGCTTCAGGAGGTAGCTCTTAGCATTTGATGTGTGGCATTGGTGGATAGTTTTTTCAGCCGTGGCTATACTGTCCTGGATACATCGTCCTTTAATGAACCCCATCTGATCGTGACTAATAAGACCATCCATCACCTTTTCCAGCCTATTAGCGAGAGTCTTGGTAATGATCTTGATAGAGCAGTTAAGGAGACTGATAGGGCGGAAGTCTCCCACTCGCCAGGTGTCTTCTTTCTTAGGAATCAACACAACCTCCGCAAAATTAATTCTCCCTAATTTGAGTTTATGGTCGTAGAAATCAGCGAACACCTTCAACAAATCGCCTTTGATTACCTCCCAAAATGTCTGATAGAAGAGCATCGGGAAATGATCTGGACCTAGGGCTTTGTATTTTCCAAGTTGTTGGAATGCCTTCCAGACTTCCTTCTCAGCGAAGGGTGCTTCTAGGGATCGCATCATAGGGTCGGAGTTCCCTGCCGGATCCTGCCAGAATTTGTGATGGAGAGGGACTCTCGAGTCCGCTTTTTGTCCAAAGAGGCACTTGAAATGGGCCTGGAAAGCCCTTCTGATATCCTCGTCGCCTTGGATCATACCAGAGTTCGAGTGGATCGAGTGAATGAGGTTAGATCTACGTCGGGCGCTGGCTACTCGATGGAAGAAAGCTGTGTTCGCATCTCCCTCTTTGAGCCACAAAATTCTGGACCACTGTTGCCATTTGATTTCCTCAAGCCTATAGAGTTGGTCAATTTCCTGTCTAAATTGGAGCAACCTATTTCGCTCTTCCTGTAGCAGATCTCTAGTTTCTTCAGTTTTCTCAAGTTCCTTAATACCTTCAAGAAGGGAGTCTTTGCCCTCCAAATCAGCGCAAATCTGGTCCGGTTCCATTTTTTGAGCGTGCCCCTAAGAATTCTAATTTTTTTACACCATATTGCGGTCACTTCAGTCCCCGTAGTAGGGCAAGACCAACTCTCGTAGACCATGTGGTGGAAGCCTTAGATTTCTAACCATGCTCTCTCAAATCTAAACTTTGGTGATTTCTTCGGTTGATCTTTCCTAGAGGATAAGACAATAAGTACATGTTCCGAGGTGGGTTTAGGAAGTGATTTAGCTAAAGACAGCGGAAATTTGGTCTCCCAGTCAGTGGAGACCAATATCCTATCTAGTTTAACTAGAATGGGCGATGATTGCATGTTTGACCAAGTGAAAAGCCTATCAGAGATGAGAATGTCAACCAGTTCCAGATCCAAGATAACCTCATTAAATGCTTCCCTATCAGAGTCGCTGGATCCTCTGCCTTTGTGTTCTGAGGCGAATCTAGTGATGTTAAAATTGCCCCCCACCACCCAGGGGTGTGGCCAGTATGTTTGAATCGCTCTTAGTTCTGTCCAGAAAGTCATCATAGTGGCAGAAGTGTGCGGACCATAGACCACCGTAATTGATTGAGTCCACAGGTCGGCTTTATGTTGAAGCAAGACCGACAATGAAAATTGCCCGTAGAGCTCGTCTAGACAACAAAATGTATTGGGGTTAAAACCTAGAGCGATACCCCCAGATGTCCCAACAGATGGGGACATTCTCCATTCAGAGATTCGGTTTCCCCCCACCCTACTAAGTCTAGACATATGTGTAAGTTTGGTCTCTTGAAGACCAACAATGTTAGCTTTTGATTTGGGGATGACCTCCTTAACCATTTCCCGCTTGCCTCGTCTGCCTAGGACTCTAACATTCCAGAATAGAGCCTCCATTAACTATGGATAGATAAGGGATCGTGACTCGATTTGGAAGTCGAGTTGGAAATAAGGTTAACCCTATCGGTCTCCCACCCCCTAATCTTATTAAGGAGAAACGCATTCCGATCGGTATTGCCTGCCACGAGACCACATGTTTTGGTTAGACTAAAAATCTCATTATCAGACATGAAATTAAAAATAGACGCTAAGAAGGAACGTGTACCTCCATCGCTAGTCTTAAAGGATTTAGTTGCCGCAGTGATCTCCAGATAATCGTCCAGGAACTCCTTAATAGTCCTCTTAGCCACTTTCTGTACTCTAAAACCTTTGTCGCCGCGATCAGGGGCAGGGGCCAGGACATGGGCTGTGGGTTGTGTGGGGGGGGGGAAGGGGATGGGACAAAATCAGGAGACATATCCAGCGCATTGTCATCAAACTCCTCTAACTCCTCTTCAGAGTAGACAAAATCATCTTCTGGGTTTAGTCTCGCCTCTCGATCATCCTCCTCCAAGTGGCTCTCTATAATAGTGGGCTTTTCCAAAGTTTCCAAAATTGACTCCGTTAGGCTTGAGCACTTGGGTTGATCAATATTCATAATGTTAATGGGCTTATCCAATATTGACTTCGTAGTGGGCCCCTCTGTAGGCCCACCAAAATCCAAGCCCTTCTCTGTTATGATCCCCTCTGTAGGCCCACCATAGCCGAAGCCCATTTTCAAAATAGGCGATAAAGAGACTCCAACTTCACTTGTCTCTTTGTTGCTTGACTCATCGATCGAGGAGAGACGCGTGGGGAAGCCACACATCTCCTCGTAATCTGTTAGCGACCTGAACGAGGCTGTGGGCGTCGAAATCGAAGCGATGACTACTTCCTTTGCTTCTTCAGGCTTCTTCTTTCCCATTTCTGTTCCTCTTCCCTAAGCATACCTCCTTCCTTGTTTGAGACCAACTCCATGGCTTCGAAAACTCCCCCCTTCGTCTTCTTCCCCAAATAAGCACCATATTTCTGTTGCTCCTTACCCCAGGTTACAAAATTTACAACGTTACAGGGCCCAACCTCTTGAACAACATTATCGAACAAGCATAGGAGACCTTGATGATAGTTATCGATATTGGATACATCTATTGAGTTCAGAAGCATTGTTCCTTTTGGAAAAAAGATGAAGAAATTAATCACAATTCGATCAGTGATAACCTTCCACCTGTTAACCATGACGGTACAACCTGTAATTTCCCATGATTGTCAGATCTCTTTACAAACTTTGCTTACTTCATAAGCAGATTTTGTTGAATTCTAACTACGGAATAACTCAACAACGACGACGAGATGCAAGAACTATAGAATCAAAACAAGAGAACAAAGAACAACAGAAAATAACACACAAGAACACACTAGATTTTTTTGAGGTTCACCCAAAATAATGGCTACTTCCCCGCACAGAAGCACTCATGCGATTTCTACAGAAAATATGAAGATTAGGTTTACAAATCTCTCAAGAACTCACCACCAAGGTGTAGGGTTTCTCTCTATCTCCCTCTCTCTTAATGACGGCTGATATATCTCTATTTTTTTTCACTTAACCCTAAAATCGTACTCAATACAATATATATAGGATTTCTCAACTTTAATCTTAGCCGCTCATTAATCAGCGTCGGGACGGTCGACCGCAACACCAAGTCGGTCGAATAGTTCTTTCCTTCGACTGCACAAGGTCCAACAGAGAGTAGGTCGGTAGACTGCACGGTCGACCAGTCGTCTCTTCAAGATACAAGATCCATCCAGAGAGAGTGACGATTGACTGTACGGTCGAACGTTCTTTTTTCTGTACGAATGCGGTCGACTGTCCACCTACGGTCGACCGCAACTCGCCTGCAGCAGCTTGTTGCTTCTTTGACTCTTATTCTCATCTGACTTCTCCAACCCCATTATCGTGTATTGGATCCACAAACCCCAACAATCTCCCACTTGGAGACATATACACGAAGTTTCTAACCCTGTTCTTCATTCTTCTATTGGCCTAGTCTAGGCCTATGCCTCTGCAAGCCTATAACACCCCGCAAAATTGGAAATGACAATTTTGCCTTTGTGTGTTATGCACGTGTATTTTGTACCGTTACTAGTAATATTTGTAACGTATTTTCATTACGCATTTTGATTTCCGGCTATCTATGCATTTCCCGTATTTTTATTAAAAATGTATTTTTCAAATTTACACGTGTGATGCACGTGCTATTGTCCATCCTCACATTATTATTCTCAATTATCCATTTCTTTGCATGAACAAGTTTTAATTAGCCTTCTTTTGATCCATGGATTTAAAGTAAATTCTAGCCCATTAGATTAAATTAAAATAGCACCCATAGATCAAGCCCATCAATTATAACCTAATTTAAGTTAGCATACACTAATACATGGCAAGTTACAAATTTTAATGTGTAGATATGTGTATATTTATATATGTATAATATAGTGTATGGATTATATAATAAAAGTGATTAATGTGATAAGTGGGTGTTAATTATATAGTGTACAACATAGATAGTAATATGGAGTTGGGGGGGGGGGGGGGGCGCTCGCGTGCTTCAAAGAGCATAATGCTATGTTTATATATATATAGTGATGGTATAATAATGGAATAATGTGTATGTGTAAAAGGGTCCCACGGGAGATGAAACACAACAAGTTATGCATGCAGAGCATGCTGTTGTTTCATGCCGATGACGCGGCAAGGGGAAGTGGAGCTCTCACGTGTGCAGGTGATGAGATGGCCGATTTTGGATTGGAAGGAGAGAGAGTAAATGAAAGTTAAGTTTTGGAGAGTGGGGAGATGAAAAGTTAGGGGTTTGGGGAGTTTAGAATATGAAGAGACGGAAGAATTAAAATGAGAAGTTGTTAGGTGGGAGATTTTACAATATAGTCCCTAACCTAGACCTATAAATAGCACCCTATCCAAAAGCAAGTCAAGAAATAAGAGAGAGAAAAGAAAGAGAGTGAGAGTTCTTTTGCTTGGAGGAATTGCTAGGAGAGGAAGCTTTGCTAGGAGCAAGGAAGTGCTTGTGGAGTACGTAGGTGCTTGCCTCGAACCTATGTAGTATGGGATGCATAGAATCCGAATAAGTGTGCATTAGTGTCATCCTAGTATAAAATGTGTGCATTAGGCATTAAGACATGACATACACTTACATATTTAGAGTAATCACATTTCTACACTTTATTTCATTCAAGTTTGTATTTTTGTTGAAGTATGGAGATCGTTATACTATTCCCGGCATAGAGAGGATAGCCGTGTATAACATTTCATCGGTTGTAATCAACTGACGTGCCCACTGTCTTACATGCAGATAATGGAAGTTCTTGAAGCTATAAAGTGGATATACTGATGATGTTTTTATTTTAAAGATATTGTAAATGTTTCATTGTAAATTATTTTGTCTTCCGCTGTATAACATTTGTTACAAACTCTGATGTATTATTGAGAAAAGTTTTAATTTCCTTGTAAAATTGTACGAAGTGAAGTAAAGATTCTGTGGGATCTCGAATTCGGTCTTATTTGGAATACGAGGTGTTACAGAGTCTCCTCAACAATTAACCTGAAGACAATTCGATAGCGGTATAGCAAAACTGATATTTCCTTCTATCAACCACCTTAGTGAGCATGTCCGTCGGATTCTTAGTGCCAAGAATCTTAGTTAGCTTCAACCATTTCTTCTCAACTACCATTCTGATAAAATGATACCTCATTTGAATGTGTCAAGTTCTAGAGTGATATGCCGAGTTTTTTGCCAAGAAAACTGCACTTTGACTGTCACACCATAGTTCACCTATGGGTTGCTTCCTGCCCAACTGTTTCATAAGCTCCAAAATCCACAACATGTCTTTCGTCGCTTCTATAAGTGCCATATACCCTGACTCCGTGGTTGACTATGCTACAACATTTTGTAACTGTGAAGCTCAACTAACAGTTGTTCCTCCAACTGTAAATACATACCCTGTGGCATTTCTGCAACCATCACGATCACCTAAAAAAATCTGCATCCATATAACCATGTATATGCAAAGAATCTCTCCCAAACCAAAGAGAGTGATCTGAAGTACCTGCTAGATATCTAAGAATCCACCTTACTGCATCTCAATGCTGTTTACCTTGATTCTTCATGTAACGGCTGACAACTCCCACTGCTTGTACGATGTCTGGTCTTGTAGACATCATTGCATACATCAAACTCCCAATGGGTGAGGCATAAGAAATAGCAGCCTATTTCCTCCATCTCTGCCTCTGTCTTAGGACACACGTCCATTGATAACTTGAAGTGAGCAGCCAAGGGACAAGTAACTGGCCTCGCACCATCCATATTGAATCTCTTCAACACCTTCTTCACATAGTCTGCTTGTGATAACCAAAGCTTTTTTCTACTCCTATCTCTACTAATCTTCATGCCGAGGATTTGCTTTTCTTCACCCAAGTCCTTCATTGAAAACTTCGAAGCTAGCGCCTTTTTCACTTCCTTGATCTTCTCCATACATGAACTTGCTAACATGTCGTCCACATACAACACCAAGATAACCATATCATTGTCCTCATATCTACGAACATACACACAATGATCCATTTCACATCTATCGAAATCTTTTTCCCTTATGAAGCAATCAAACTTCAAGTACCATTGCCACGGTGCTTGTTTGAGCCCATAAAGACTCTTCTTGAATCAACACATCATGTCTTCCTTTTCTTTAGCTTCAAAACCTGTGGGTTGTCTCATGTACAGCTCTTCTTCGACATCACCATGGAGAAATTTTATCTTCACATCCAACTTCTCTAAGTGCAAGTCTTCAACTACCACAATACTAAGCAGAACCCTAATTGAAGCCATCTTCACAACCATTGCAAAGATCTCACTATAATCAACACCTTCTCTTTGAGAGAATCCTTTCACAACAAGCCTTGCCTTGTACCTTTTATTGCCATATGCCTCATCTTTGACTCTGAAAACTCATTTGTTCATAAGAGCGCGTTTTCCTGCAGGTAACTTGGTCAACTCCCAAGTTTGCATCTGTTCCAAGGAGTTTATCTCGTCTTTCATGGCTAACTCCCACTGAATTCGAGCCTCATCCCTCAAGGTTTCCTCATGAGTCTCTAACTCTCCTGAATCCGTGTACAGAACATGCTCATGAACAACACTAGCTGATGGATCAAATATCTTGGTTGGCCTCCTTTCTCGTGTCGATCTCCTCAATGTGGGTACCGGTTCACCGACCAGATCAGGTTCCTCGAACTATTCTGGCTATACCTGTTCGTCTTGGATAACCTACTCATTCTCAGTAGGCTCACCATGAGCATCCTGTGCTACCTATGGTACCTATACCTGTTGCTGCACTGTAGGGCCCCTACCACTAGGGTCGCCTTCAAAATCTGAATCTGAGTCTGAGTATGAACCCCAATCTGATTCTGAACTGGTTGTACTGTCTTGACCTGTGTTCCTGTCCTTGTATAGGACCTCTTCATTGAACACTACATTCCTGCTGCGAATGACTTTGTTATCCACAAAATCCCAAAGTATGTAACCATACTCATCGCCACCGTAGCCAAAGAACACACACCTCCTGGACTTAGAGTCCAACTTCTTTCTTTCTTCCCTATCAATTAGTGCATATGCCATACAACCATAAACTTTCAAATGCGAATAATTAACAGTTTTACTTAACCATAGTTCTTCTGAAATGGCCCTATCAAGGGCACTGGATGGGCAACGGTTAATCGAGTATACTGCTGTATCAACTGTAGCGGCCCAAAGATGGACCAGAAGACCCGCATGAAGTCTCATGCATCTCGCCCTTTCGAGTATCATGCAGTTCATCCTTTCTGCTACACCATTCTCCTGTGGAGTCTTAGGAACTATTTTGATTCCTCTGATACCTTCCTTTGCCAGATAGTTAAAAAATTATTTGCTTGTGTACTCACCACCATTGTCTGACTTTATTGCTTTCACTTTGCAACCTGTCTCATTCTCAACCCTGGCCTTCCAAGCTCTGAATGCCTCAAAAACTTCTGATTTCTTACAAATTGCATAAACCCAAACCTTTCTTGTAGCATCATCGATGAATGTGACGAAGTATCTCTTGACAACATAAGAGAATTCCTGAGCTGGACCCTACACATCTGTATGTACCATCTCTAGCTTCTTAAGCTTCTTCTCACGCTCACCCAACTGAAAGCTAACTATCTTCTATTTTTCCATCACACAATTCTCACAGAAATCCATCTCAACCTTCTTCAGTCCCGACAAAAGATCCCTAGAACAAAGTTGCTTGACACCCTTTTCACCTAGGTGCCCCAACCTGACATGCCAGAGAATTGAAGATGAACTACCTGCTGATGTTGTAGCAATGATATCACCTGAATCACCTCCCCTAAGTAAGTACAGTGTGTCACCACGCTTTTCTTTTGCCACCAACCTAGCACTTGTAGTCACCTTCCATTCTCCATGCCCAAAAGTTGTTGTAAACCCTTCTTTGTCTAGTTTGCTTGTTGAGATCAAGTTTTTCTTCAAGCTCGGAATATGTCTTGTATCATACAAGACCAATTGCCCACCACTGCCAGCCTTCACTCTCACAGCCTCTACCTACAACTGGACATATCTGCCCATTAACAACTGAAATTGCACCAAAATCACCTGTCCTGGCAGATAAACATCCCTCATAGGGATACAATGATAAGAAATACCTGAGTATATTCACCAATCATCTTGCAAAATATTAAATCCAGCAGATAAACACAATTCATCTAGACGGGGTTCAATACTTACCACATTGGCTACCTATGACCCTGCTTGTGCTTTCTTATACTCCTCGCATTGGTCTCTCCTGTGTCTCGACTCCTTGCAATACCAACACTCACCTTTGCAATGTCCTGTTCTTGAGTTGGACTAGCAATTTTTGTTCTGTGATTTCCCTCTGTTGTTACTTCTACCAAGATTATCAACTGATAGCGCGGCATTGCTAGGATATGACACCGAAGTCTCTCTATGTCTTTTCCTCCTTGCATCCTCATTCATAATGCTGCTTATAACATCCTTTAGGATTGTCATATTAGTCATGGTGCTTGTAATAGTCTGCTCTACTGTGCCATAACTATCAGAAAGACTGGATAGCAACAACAACGAGTGTGCCCTCTCCTCAAACTTTAAACCCGACGTTTCCATTTGATTGTAAACCATATAGAAATTGTTGATGTGCTCAGCAACCAAACCCCTTTTCAAAAACTTCAAGTTAACCAACTTCTTTAGGTGTAAGATCTGGTTTGCTGCATTCGGCTTCTCAAACATGTTTGTCAATATCTTCATTGCCTCCTTTGCGGTTCTTGCCTTCTCAATATGAAATAGCGCCTTCCTGCTCAGCAACAACTGAATCTGCCCGAGCGCTTTCTGATCCAATCTATTCCAGGCTGCCAACGCAACTGGATTGACCTCTGCCCCTTCTCGCTTCACACCAAACAATGGATCATCAAGATCCTTCTGTTGGAGATACGCAATCATTTGGATCTTCCACATTGTGTAATCCGTTCCATCGAAGTCCTTGACTCTATGTCCCCCATCTCAATCAATACTACCAACCTGTAGCTCTGATACCACTTTGTTGAATTCTAACTGCGGAATAACTCAACAATGACGATGAGATGCAAGAACTATAGAATCAAAATAAGAGAACAATGAACATAAAAAAACAACACACAAGAACACACAAGATTTTTTCGAGGTTCACCTAAAACAATGGCTACTTCCCTTCGCAGAGGCACTCCTGCGATTTCTACTAGAAAATATGAAGATTAGGTTTACAAATCTCTCAAGAACTCACCACCATGGTGTAGGGTTTCTCTCTATCTCCATCTCTCTTAATGACGACTGTTAGATCTCTATTTTTTTTCACTTAACCCTAAAATCATACACAATACAATATATATAGGATTTCTCAACTTTAATCTCAGTCGCTCATCAATCAGCGTCGGGACGGTCGACCGCAACACCAAGTCGATCGGCCGGTTCTTTCCTTCGACTGCACAAGGTCCAACAGAGAGCAGGTCGGTCGACTGCATGGTCGACCAGTCATCTCTTCAAGATACACGATCCATCCAGAGAGAGTAATGGTCGACTGCACGGTCGACCGTTCTTTTTCCTGTACAAATGTGGTCGACTGTCCACCTACGGTCGACCGCAACTCACCTGCAACAGCTTGCTACTTCTTCGACTCTTTTTCTCAAATGAATTCTCCAACCCCATTATCGTGTATTGGATCCACAAACCCCAACAGAATTTTCTTGTAATTTACCCTGTATAGAATGATACAAGGTCATTTTATATCCAGGATCTGCTGCAGCAATTGCATCAGCTCATGGTGATCGCTCGGCTCACTCATAGGTTATTTCGAGTCCGTGTTATCTAATCTGCCTTGGGAGCTCCCCCTCTGCTCCAATCTGCGAAGAAGGTCTATGGGATTCCGGTAGTGAGGCTAGCCATTCTTTAGAAATATCAAGAATTAGCTGCATTAATTGGTGTAACACCCCGTAGTTTTCAAAATACATATATATAGTATATATATATAAAGTTGGTATGAAATGGCTGTTTATGAAAAAGTAAAATGGATTTGTACTTTGGTAAAATAAATAGTAATTATTTAATGATGTGAGGGTCCCAAAGGATTAATAGCACACAGCAGAGGTTGTGTATGTGCTGTTGATTGTCTTTGAACTAAAGTGTTAGTGATTAATCCCATATCAGGAGTTGAATAGAATAAAATAATAAATAAATACTAAAGCCTATGATCAAGAGTCACCTAATCGGTTAACCAACTTTTGAGAGGCAGCCTGTGGTGGGCAGTTGTACTACATAGTATCTAATTTGTCTTATAAATTATATAAGTTGTCTGAGCTAGGGGCAGGGGCGTTACAAATGGTATCAGAGCCAACTTTCGACACCGAGTGTGGGGCATGTCTAATCTATTTAATAACAGATTCCCCTTTAGCTACAAAATTTTTTGTAGCAGGTGCTTTATGAGAACAGGCGATCGAGGTGTGATCAACAAAGCAGGAAAAAAAAGATATCTTTATATTCTTGGTCGAGCTTCTGATGTTATCAGAGTTGACAGTAACCACCCGAATGTGGTGCATCCTCACAATTTAGAGACTGCAGCTTATAACAGTAACCCTGAGCATTTAAGAGGTGGATGCATTGTTCCATTGGGGGTGGAATGGCCATCGTCAAATGGGAGAGATGAATTGGTGGTTGTGATAGCAGAGTTGCAAAAAAGATCAGGAGAGAAATCAAGCAACAATAACAATTATAAGAAGAAGAAGAAGAAGAAGAAGAAGAAGAAGAAGAAGAAGATATGTGAAGGGATTAGGGAAGTAGTGATGAAGAAAGAGGGAGTTGGTGTTGGATTGGTGGTGTTGGTGGAGGGCGGGAGCATGCCTAAAACGACGTCAGGGAAGCTGAGGAGGTTCCTCGCTAAAGACATTAAGTTCAGTGAAAAATTTCAAGTGGTATGTAGGGTTGAATTTGAGGAGAATAACTCCTTCTCTAATGGGAGTTTGGACGAACAGGTGAAGGGAGAGGCTGGAGCTTTGTCCTTAACAGGAGCGAACCCTCGCCTCAATTTACAATCATTCCTCTAAGTCTACTCCTCTGCTTAATGCTTATCACTGCTCTTATATCGATCATGATTGTAGCTAAAGGGCAAAATTGACTCTGTGTACTCATGCTTAATGCTTATCACTGCTCTTATATCGATCCTGAGGCAAAACATGAACATCTAATAACAGATTGACACTGGTACTCATGCTCTAACAAAATTTCCCTCTTACCTAATACATTATCAAGTTGTTGAACTGCTATAGTGTGTTGAACCAAACTCAGATATAGGCTAGGCCATAATTTTGCTTGCAGAACAAATCAATAGATAGAGACAATATTAGCAAACTCAGATCTTCAAATATTAGAGCCACTTGATGTTTTTTGTGGTTGAGTTTTGTTATAAAATGTAAAAGGATATAAAAGTAATTTTGTTATAAAATCCCTCTCTTTCCCTTGTGAACCAAACAAGAAGATAATTATTTTCCCTCCCCTCCCCTCCTTTGAACCAAACAGAGTCTT
Source organism: Hemerocallis citrina (assembly GCA_017893485.1). Taxonomy (NCBI): domain Eukaryota; kingdom Viridiplantae; phylum Streptophyta; class Magnoliopsida; order Asparagales; family Asphodelaceae; genus Hemerocallis; species Hemerocallis citrina. Next base: position 83,206,571 of record CM030368.1, read on the forward strand.
GATTAAAATCCCTCCCTTCCCTTTCCCTCCCCTCCCCTCCCCTCCCCTCCCCTCCCCTCCCCTCCCCTCCTTTGAACCAAACAGTCCCTTAGGGATATTGCACTAATAGTCATCCTCACCGAGGTGTTGAGTCGGGATTGGATTGTCTATACATTCTTGCGAAGGAAAAGCAGAGTGCGAATTAGACTGAGTTCTTGATGAAATTTGAGAAATGGGAAGATTTCCAGTTCTTTTTCTTTTGGTAGAACTACCTCTTTTTTTGGTAGAACTGCCTCTTGTAACAGCTGTGATGAAGGTTGTGATACCCAGCCTTTAAGAGTGGGGGCTTATGACGAGGGTGAAAATTTAATCAAATCAGTGCCACACAATTGTGGCACAAATCTCAAAGCTTATACGGGTAGAATGATAATTTCACAGCGAATGCGGACTTGTATGAAAAACATGGGCCATTTCCAGGCCCATCAACTCAAAATAGGTCTACAAGCTAGGAGTAAGCTGCAACTGAAGAAGATGAGTCCTAGTTATTAAAAATCTCTTGACTAAATTCTCAATCCAAAAGAGAGTTATCAACTAAGAATATCTCTTAACCAGGAGAATCAGCAGTTTAAATACAAAAGATGTTCTTTTAAGCTTATCTTTTGTAAATAACTCGTAACCTATAAATACCCTTCACTATCTTCAAAGGCAGGTAACCAATCTTTTGTCACAAAAAAACTCCACTATTTTTCAGAGTTCTGATTTGAGCGTCGGAGGGACTTTTGTAGAGGAACATCCCAGTGTTTAGTCTTCTTGTAGGTTTGATGGAGCAATCTTGGCCATCCAAATCAGATCCAAATGAACACAATCTTCAGAATTCAGATTAAGGAGTGATTAACAGAGATCAACTTCGATTAAAGTAAATGTTAGATCTTGATAGTTTTCCAGTAAAGAATTCACATCGTATGTTTACTCCTACATAGAAAATAGTAGCAACAAATTGGCGCCCGTCCGTGGGAAACTAAAGATCTAACGCACTGATCAGATTTCACAGGTAAAAAACTACCTTTTCCAGCCATGGCTCCAAAGGAAAAATGGAAGGTTGCGTCTACTAGCTGACAAGCCAGTCATCTTCCTTTGCCTCATACGGAGGACCCCCTTCTACCTCCTCAACTGGATCAACCTTCTCAACCGGGGTAGCGTCCCTCCAAAGGGACTACACCGGGGGCTCCCAACGAAGTCATCCTAAACCGTTCCTTGTGCGATGTGTGGTTGAAAACATGAGTTCAGTCCGCACCTTAACCCCGTATATAGTACCTGGTATGTTAGGCGCAACAAGACCTCCACCAAGCCATCATCACCCGAAAATAAGGGTCTGACACCGCTTGAATGAAAGGCGAATCTAAGAGGAGCCCCCCCAATCAAGCAAAGAGCTTAACTCTAGTAAGTCGAACAGTTCTCATGAGCAACAAGAAAAAAGAGGCACCCATCACCAGGGCAGAGTTCTAAAACTTCAAGGATGAGGTCCTTCAAGCCCTCCACAGCGTCCCTTGCAGGGGCCGACAAACCAGTAGTTGCCACCCTACTCCTTCTTGACGGGAGGAGTCCCGCTGGTCTATTAGATCTATGGAACAAGACAACACAGTCATTCAATGCCTCTAAGAGATAAGCCAAGAATAGGGACACCAAGAAAGAGCATATTGCCTTCTCTGACCCCCCTTCTCCAGGTCTATCCTCAAAGCCCCTATCATGGTGAACTTCAAAATTCAGTTTTTGAATCGTATAATAGTTAGTCCAGCTTGCGGGATCACCTTGAGAGTTTAAAAAATCTCATGATGATCCATCAAGCTTCCGTCTCCCTCCTCTGAAAGATGTTTCCATCAACCTTGAAGGGATCAACATGGGAATGGTTTTCTCGTCTCTCTCCAGGGGCTATCTTCTCCTTCGATCAGCTTAAGGAGCTCTTCCTCACTCACTTCATCACTAGTCGCAAGACCAAAAAGAGAAGCGCAATCCTACTCGACTTGAAGCAAAAGGATGGGGAGTATTTCAAGAATTATGTCTGGCGTTTCACAGCAAAATCCCAGCATGAGGCATGAAGATGAAGTTACACATGAATATGAAGTTACATGAAAAGTCCCGAGAGGCCCCTTGACGAGAAATACACATGAAGATGAAGTTCCCCACAACAGCAAGGGTAGAAAAAGATAAATGGAGCAAAGAGGCAACACATGCATGTTACACAGTTACAATAGGGGGTTTGGTCCTCCCCCTTGATGCCACAGAATTCCCTCAAGATAGGGACCAAGTTAGCTCCGAGCACTTAAATGAATTAGAAGAGACCTAATTCTCCAAAGAAGATCAAGCCAAATGTTTTCGAGTATGCAAGGCACCCCCCCGCAAAGTCAAAGAGCAACTCGTTGCTTGCATAAGGGAGAACCAATACTTGTTTGCTTGGATCGCATCTGACATGCCAGGCATCTCCAAAGATCTAATCATGCACTGTTTGAGCATAAACCCAGATTTCAAGCCCGTCCAATAAAAGCACCGTAAGTTTCCCCCTGACAGACAGAAAATAGTGAAGGAGGAAGTCAAAAAGCTCCTTGTAACACCCCGAATTTCAAATAAGACCGAATTCGAAGTTCCACAGGATCTTTACACTTCTCGTCGTAAAATTTTACAAGGAAATTAAAACTTTATTACATCAAGTTACATTTAAACATGGGACGCAAATTTACATCAATTACATTAATAAAATAAAACAACACTTGAACAATTCTTTAAGCATCAATTCCTCCTTAGTCTTTTTTTCATTCACTTTATCCTGCATGAAAACTGTGGGCTCGTCAGTTCATTCAACTGACACAAGAATATAATACATCAATTTTCTCTTACTTAGAAAATACACACTTGTCACAAACAAAACTACGGGGACTATCCTATTGATGTCGTGTTGTGCGGTGCACTTAGTCCTTAATGCAGTTATGTATATTACATGACATTAATGCGCACTTGTTCGGATTCTATGCATCCCATACTACATAGTTCGAGGGCAAGACCTTAATCGTTCTTCATCTTGTACTGTTCAATCTCTCGTCATGACTTAAACCACTACGGTAACTACGATAAGTATCCTAGATGTTCTATGAAATACGAGCTCATGTCCAGACAGTCTGGAGAGAAATCCCACGTCATGACACGACGCATCGTGTAGAACCTATGGACAATTCAGCCTCCGTCATAGGACATGACACCACCCGCAGTCACCAAACACCCCACAAGCGTCGCCTGTGGTACGGACTCCTAGAGACATACCCACGTCATGACACGACGCATCGTGTAGACAGCCTGTGAATACTCTCACGCCATAGCTCCGAGGCCCTCATACTCGTATTTTTCTCTTACTTTCGTCACATCTCCACTATGTATCTAGTCCTTAATTTTTCTAAATCATGAATAAAATAAATCCCCTAGAGTTAGCACTTCCCCTATACCGGACTTAACCACTAATTCAACAACATGACCCAAACTTGGTCTTTTTATCTCAACATTTCATCTCAAAATTTATTCAATTGCCGGTATAAGATCTTAGCTACCCTATAGTTCAAAATCTCATTTCGTGTTCGCAATTTGAGTATTCACACTTACCAACATTCCTCATAAGTTATCATGATTTTCATTTCAATTCAAGCATCATCTCAATATATAAAAGAGACAAGACTATTTGATTTTATCCACAATATCCAACTTACAATTTTATTCTCACTATAATTTCTTCTCTTCAATAAGATCGAAGATCTCATTTAAGCCCGAATGTTCATATTTATTTTCTTGCATTATTCCTAGTCTCACTTGTAAAATCTTTACTTAATTTCTCTTTTAAAAAATAATAATAATAATAATATTTCCTTCATTTGATCAATAATGTATTCTATTAATTTATAATAAACTCTTCTCAAATATGGCTTTATTTCTCAACTATAGTAAGTTCAAGACTTTAGAAATTTTCATGTGATCTAGGGAATTTTAGATTAATTCTAATAATTTTTCTGGATTTTTAAAACACTTAAAAATCATTTAAAAAAAATATACCAAACATTAAAAAAAATTGGATTTAAGAAAAAGGTGGCCGAAGCCAGGGCTCGAACCCACGCACAACGCCCCACGCGTGCTACAGTAACATTACTATGTCGCACCCGAAAACCAAGAAACCCAATAGCACTAGCTGTCAATTAGGGGACTTAAAATCTATTTATTGTATGGGTCTCGGTATTGAGTTAAAACTCAAAATAAGAAAATTAAAGCCTCCAAAGAGACTCGAACCCGAGACCTCCGAAAACCCCCTAGCTACAGCAATGCCTTAACGTGCATCCTCTGACCAGTATGGCCATGGTGACTAACCCATAAGGAAGGTGATTATAATTAGTTTTGTGGCAGACTGTAGCACTTCTAGATTATAAAAATAACTCGTTTCTTTCAAATTACAATATGTTCTATTAAGAGTCTAACCATCTTCCTGACTGTATTTCTTTAAAAAATATACAGTAACTTAAATTTTATAAATCATTTAACTCTCATCTTTAACATAAAATATACTATTAATTCATTTGTACAAAAGTGATTGTGCTAGATTTATGTTCTACTAATTGTCTCTTTTTTTCTTTCTCAAAACTACTAGTTGATCATTCTCAATTACAAACAGACTTTTAATAAACTATTATTTCTTACTTCATTACTAAAGTTCATTCTTTTTAAAATCAATTAGTTCCAATTCACAAAAGGTTCATTTCTCCTTTTTTTTTCAACAAAACAAACATGCAAATTTGGGATTTTTAGTACTAATCTCAATAACAATAAACATGTATAATTTATTGATCAGTTCTACTTTCACGGCATGAAGGTTTCCCATAATTCACATTTTATCCATAACCACATTTCTTCATATTGCATTTTTGCCATATACATGAACATTCCAATATAGAGATTCATACTTTCTTAATTAACATACTAATGTACTATCAAGTTATCACAACAACATTTCTATTCACATCATTTAATCAATTTTTACTAATGATTTCATGCAATTCCACATGGGTTCACTTTCTTTTTAATCATGGTAACTAATCATAAAGCAATATTATTCTAACATGATCACAAACATACACCTAGCATGGTAACTAAGTAGAAGTAGGAGAAAATTGCCCACCTTATTTGGAGAGAAACAAACAAAAGAACTCCTAGAAACCTCCTAGAATGCACGAATGGACCGTTCTCCTAGATTGTGCCACCACAAGTCGTCACCTCCTAGCTTGAAGCAAACCCGAGCTCCCCCTAGGTGTAGGCTGGCCTCTAATGGGAATGAGCACATACAAATGGCACACAACTCAATCTTTTTCTCACACTCTCTCAATCTTTTAACTCACAAATTGTCTTTTCCTTCTTTCTTTCTTTACAAATTTTAATGTGCTACATGAAGAGAACTAGGAGGGGTATTTATACTAATTTTGGGTGAGAATAGATGGCTAGGATTAGATCAAATAGTTAGGGATCAAAGGCTAGGATGAGTTGGGAAGTTGTAGCAACTACCCATGATGGAGCAACCACCTCACCACTACTCCCATCTCTCCCTCTCTCTTTGTGGAATCCGGCCACCCCCCTAGGGTGCATCATGCACATGCTAGTGCAATGCACATGCAATACTAGTACCCTCCATTAAAAGTTTGTTCATGAAATTTATTTAATTGTCTACTAAATTAGTCTAGCCTACAAGTTAGGCTAATTAAAAGGGAAAGTTAAATTAATGGGCTCAGTAATGGGCCAATTAACCATGGGCTCTAATAATTTAATTAATTAATTAATTATAGCGGGCTAGAAAAGAGATAATTAGGCTTAGGATTTAATTATGCTGTCACACCCCGCTTCCCAAAATACGGAACACGAGTACGTAACGTAGGCCCAGCAAATGATGTAAACACCATCCATAAGCTGTACCAGACTAACTCAGCAATAAGAACAACAAAGTACAACCACACAAGAAATATAACCACATGAAACAAAGATAAATTCCAATAATAATGAAATAATTCAACAGTATAAATATCCAACATCCGGGATCAAAACAAACTACGGGTCATAAAGCCCAAAACAAAGTACAAGTTATAACAATGTTCAAGAAAATAAATCTAGCAGCAAATAAAAACTAAGCAGCAGAGACTGGTTCCAACTCTAGAAACGTTGCTCACAAATTCCTTCAGGAACAGATCCTTCAGTACCTGTAAAATTTTGATCTAAAAAAAAAGAAAAGAGTGCCCTTAGAGCAAGTCGTGGGCGATAAGTAGAGAAAACAAAGGATAATGGGGAAGCATGAATATCAAAGGAAAGGAACATGGTCAAAGACAAAGAACAAAGCAAAGAGCAGGCAATAATATCAAAGGTGTACAATAATCATGCATGTAATGAGTGATGTTAAGTCAACATCAAGCATGAGATGCAGGTTATTAAGTATTTATTAGCCTATCTAGTGCACGTACTACTGCGTCCCATTCCACAGGTTCGGCACAAGCACAGTGATCGTTTTAGACCGATGGTGAATTCACGGTTCGTGTACTCAGCATTGATAACAATAATTTACAATCACGAATCATCAATAAATCATTGCAATCAATACTCCTCCTTCTAAGACAATACAATATAAGATGAGGCCTTACCGAGTACATTTTCCGATTGTTCACTACCAAGTCTATCCTTAATACCCCGGTTTGTTAATAGTTTATTTTCATCATATGTGAGCATGCAAGAGGGTGTCAAGATTGTATATTACTATATGTGACTAATTCTAAGTATTACGGACAAAGCATGAGGCAAACACATCATATAAATGTATTTCACAAAACTAGGACAGCATGACCTTGCTGTACCAAAATATGGATTATGGTCAATAAAAAATAGCAAACCTGAATCTGCCGAAAGACCTGGAAAGTAGACTTCCACACGGTTCCAGCGAGTATAATTAAGGCATATAAAAGATACCGAAACTAGGGTAAAAACTCTATTCTAATCAGGTTTTATGTTCAGTCAACATGCAGTAGGTTGTGTTCAACTAATTATTTCGGGTCAGAGAACTCATTAATAAAATCTACAAAAATTCAGGGAAGTATCTATACTTGTCTAGGTCCAGCCTAATTTATTTCAGATTTTTATTTTACAGTTAATAGGGTCAAATAAAATAATAAACAGCAGGATACGCATGAAATTATGAGTCTGGAATTACTAACACAGTTGTACTAAAAAGATGATATCTAGAAGATGACAAATTGGAATTTAAATCTGGACCAAGAAAAAATGATCTAGACATCTAGAGCTACATTTTATGTTCAGCAAGTTATTTCGAATTATGTCATTAGCATGGTTAAAAATCTGATTCAAAGTGAAACATCCAGCAGACCAGAAATCAACTTAACATAAAAAGGTAACAAATAAATCATACGATCACATATAGCATGCAAATTGGTAATCAAAATGATCTTAGGTGTCAACATACAAATTTCTAAGGTTTAAGATACAATTATCACAGTCATGGTGTCAATTTATCGAGCAACTTCAATTTAGCACATACAATTTCAATGTCCAATTTATCAAGTAGTTCTATGCATGAATCTAGTTATTTAAATGTGCATATGCATGAAACAATGGAAACTGGATTTAAGATCAAAGGGATAGCACGATGTTAAGAGTACGTCGGGTTAGCTCGTGTAAACCCTCATTTATCTTAACGGAATTGTCAAAAGCAGTTTTGATAACAAAATGGACGGGATCTACTTACAGGAGATCAAATAATCGTGAACACAAAGAATAAAAGGGGTTTAAGAAGAGACTTTCCTGTTATATTGCAGATACAATTAAATAGAATAACGGGATCAGAATCCCGGGCAAAATCTCCCAAAAACACGTTCGAAGAACCAACAGCAACAGCAAAAGCCAAGAGAAAAACCTTATACCGGATCGGGACAGAACACAGAACAACAAAACTTGATCTGATGCGCCCAGAACACGGAACAGCGAATCTGTCCAATGGGTGCTCTTCCTCACACTGGATCCGACCCAAACACGGAATAGCGAGACGGGATCCGCTGTGGCCGAACACGAAATAGCGGCCTCGACCAATAGATTGTCGTTTCCTTCCTTGGCAAGGGGAGAGAGAGAGACGGCGTACGGCGGCGATTGCGCGGCACTGCGGCGGGGCGAAGCGGCGTCGGCACCACGGTCTGGAAGCGACGGCAACCTCGACGACGGTGAACTCTGTTTTTCGGTTGGAAACATAGAGCGATGACAACGGCGACTCCGGGGCTCGAACGGCGATGCTAGGGGACTTCGATGGAGCGGTGAGGGATGGCGGTGATACTGGCGAAGTGCACGGAGGCAATGAAGGACGATGAAGATGGGAAATTGCGATGAGAACTCGGATGAATTAAGTTACGGTGAGGATGAACGGGAAACACGACGGGGAAAATGACGGTGATGAGGGCGAGGGGATGGAGACGATGATGATGGTGGCGGCGGTGGTGAAGGACGATCGGAGTTGGCAACGGGGATGGGGTGTTTTCGGTTGGGTTTGGGTGCAGCGAAAACAGAGAGAAGGGGGTATGGAATTGGGGAGAGAGAGAGTAACGGCTGAGGACAGAAAGAATAAAAATATTAGGGTTTAATAGGATTATTTATAGGGGATCAAGAATTAGGGTTTTTGGGTTGAGATTATGTGGGTTCTGGGTAACAGTTTTGGCTCCAAAAAGAGAAAAATAAATGCAATGAGATGAGACGAACAAAACGAAGAACAAATCAAACTCAAAATAGAAAGAGCAAAATTTGCAAAGAGAACAGGATCCAACCAAAAGAACACAGATCGATCAAGAGAGAACAAAAGAACCCAAGAAAAGACAAAATATACTATAACAAATGAATTCAAATACAATAATCAAAAGAATACAAAATACAATAAAATTTGAAAATAGGGCTTACAAATCCTACCCACCTTACAAGGAGAATTTCGTCCTCGAAATTCATACAAGAGGTACATAGGACGAACCCCGAAACAAACAAAGCAAAACAAAGCAAAATGAAACACTACTCAAACAAATGAGGGAACCTCTCCCGAATATCTTCCTCCAACTCCCAAGTAGACTCCCCTGGCGAGCGAGGATCCCAAGAAACTCGGACCAATTTGATGACTCTATTCTTTAGCACCTTCTCTCAACGGTCTAAGTAGAGACGGGTCGAATTTCAAAGGACAAATCCGGCCTCACAGACATGTCTAAATAGTCAACCACATGACTGTCATCTCTGACGCATTTCCTTAGCTGAGAAACATGGAATACATCATGGACACCTGCTAAAGCTGGCGGTAACGTGAGCCTGTAAGCTACCTTGCCCACACGTTCCAAAATATTGAATGGACCGATGAATCGAGGACTCAACTTGTCTCCACCGCCGAAACGGATAACACCTTTCCAAGGCGATACCATGAGGAACACATGCTCTCCTGCCTCAAACTCTAGAGGTCTCCGACGACAGTCAGCCCACATTTTCTGCCGATCCTGAGCGGCCTGCAAATGCTTGCGGATCTGAGCCACAACATCAAATGTCTTCTTGATCAATTCAGGACCTAAAAGCTTCCTCTCGCCGATATCATCCCAACAGACTGGCGATCTACACTTGCGCCTATACAAAGCTTCGAATGGAGCAGCCTTGAGACTCGCCTGGTAACTGTTATTATAAGAGAACTCTGCCAAGTGAAGATGATCCTCCCACGAACCTCCAAGCTGAAGAACGCAGGATCTCAACATATCTTCTAGGGTCTGAATTGTCCTTTCTGACTGCCCATCCGTCTGAGGATGGAACGCTGTACTGTAGCTCAACTTGGTACTCAATCTCTTCTGCAACCTCTCCCAGAACTGAGACCTGAATCTCGTATCTCTATCCAGTACGATGCTGACAGGAACCTATGCAGACGAACAACCTCCTGAACGTACTGCTCGGCCAAACTCTCCATGGACTGACCCACACGGAAAGGAATGAAGTGAGCACACTTCGTCAACCGAAGATGATCCTCCCACGAACCTCCAAGCTGAAGAACGCAGGATCTCAACATATCTTCTAGGGTCTGAATTGTCCTTTCTGACTGCCCATCCGTCTGAGGATGGAATGCTGTACTGTAGCTCAACTTGGTACCCAAGCTCTTCTGCAACCTCTCCTAGAACTGATACCTGAATCTCGTATCTCTATCCGATACGATGCTGACAAGAACCTATGCAGACGAACAACCTCCTGAACGTACTGCTCGGCCAAACTCTCCGTGGACTGACCTACATGGAAAGGAATGAAGTTAGCACACTTCGTCAACTGATCCAGATAGCATTATGAACTTTAGGACTCCTCGGCAAAGCTGTCACAAAGTCCATCGTGATATTCACCCAATTCCATTCAGGGATAGGAAGGGGTTGCAAAAGTTCTGCGGTCCTCTGATGCTTCGCATTCACCTACTGACAGATTAGGCACTGGGTGACGAATCGAGCCACATCCCATTTCATACCATGCCACCCGAAAATGCTGTTTCAAGTCCCTGTACATCTTGGTACTACTAGGATGAATAGAATACGGGGACCGATGAGCTTCCTCGAGTAACTTCTGCCTGACTTCTCCTCTAGGTACACACAACCTAGAGCCAAACCGAAGCGACCCATCAGCATAGACAACCAAATCAGATCTCAAACTAGCTTCAACCTCACTCCGAAACTCCTGCAATTGCTGATCACTCCCTTGAGCTGCCTTGATCTGCTCTACTAAGGAAGACTGCAACTGCAACAACATAAGCTACCGATCTGATCCGGGAAGAAATGCATCCAACTCTAGCCTCCTCATGTCCTCCACTAGCTCCTTCTGCTGAGTGAGGAACATAGCGGCAGGCCTCCGACTCAAAGCATCTGGCACCGAATTAACTCTGCCCGGATGATACTACAAATTGATGTCAAAATCTGCCATCAATTCCAGCCATCTTCTCTGCCTAATGTTCAACTCCTTCTGCGTGAACACATACTTGAGGCTCTTATGATCTGTAAAAATCTCAACTATATCTCCAAGCAAAGATCACAGCTGCAAGCTCTAGATCATGCGTGGGATAGTTCTTCTCATGAGGTCTCAACTGCCTCGATGCATAAGCGACAACCCTGCCTCGCTGCATCAGCACTGCTCCCCAGACCTCTCTCCGAAGTATCAGAAAAGATCACAAAACCACCCGAACTGTCAGGTATAGTCAGCACAGGCGCTGACGTCAATCGACGCTTCAACTTGGCAAAAGATCCATCACAAGCTTCATCCTAGACGAACTTCTGCTCCTTCCTGGTCAAACTAGTCAAGGGTCCAGCGATTTTGGAGAAATCCTGAACAAACTTCCGATTGTAACCAGCCAAACCAACGAAACTCCGCACCTCAGGAACAGACTTCGGAATAGGCCAATCCTTGACTGCAGTAATCTTCGATGGATCCACAGAAACACCAGCACCGAAGATAATGTGGCCAAGAAAAGTAACCTGATCCAGCCAGAACTCGCACTTATCGAGCTTCCCATACAGCTGGTTCTCCCTCAAAGTCTGCAGAACCACCTTCAGATGCTCAACATGATCCTCCCTGTTCTGCGAGTACACTAATATATCGTCGATGAAGACCACAAAAAACTGATCCAAGAATGGCGAAAACACACGGTTCATCAAACTCATGAACACAGCCGGTGCATTAGTCACTCCGGAAGGCATCACCAAAAACTTGTAATGCCCATATATCGTTCGGAAAGCCGTTTTTGGAACATCCTCTGAATTCACCCTGACTTGATGGTACCCGGAACGTAAATCCAACTTCGAGAACACCGAAGTACCTCCTAGTTGGTCGAACAAATCGTCAACCCTCGGCAATGGATACCGATTCTTGACAGTAACATTGTTCAACTCTCTGTAGTCAATGCAAAGCCTGCGGCTTCCATCCTTCTTACGGACAAATAGAACTGGGGCTCCCCATGGCGAAACACTAGGTCTGACAAAACCCTTATCAAGCAGCTCCTGAACTTGCACCTTCAGTTCCGCCAATTTAATCGATGCCATACGATACGGACTCATGAAAATAGGGGCCGTACCGAGCTGAACATCGATGCTGAACTCCACATCTCGGACTGCCAGCAAATCGAGCAATTCCTCAGGAAACACATCAAGGAAGTCCCGCATAACCAAGGGTGTAACAACCATATCAGAACCCAACGACGCAAGAGAAACAACCTTAGGTTCCAACGAGTTCTTGACACGTCCTGACGGTGTCTCACCCGCATGGAAAACAAATTCTGGTTGACCAGAAAGCCTGAAAGTCACCTTCTTCTCCCGGCAATCAATCACAGCACAGGAAACACACAACCAGTCCATGCCCAGAATGACATCGAAACCGGAGTTGGGAATCACAATCAAATCCGTCGAGAACACAACAGCACCAATCAGCAACGGACTCTTCTTGCAAACCCTAGAACAGACAACGACACCTCCACCTGTGGTGATGTCCCAAGCTGCGGGCATAGCATCACTAGCCAAACCATGCTGATCGACAAAGCAAGAAGAAATGAAAGAGTTGGTAGCACCCGAATCAAACAACACATGAGCTGGAAGAGAGAAGACTAAAATCACACCTAGAAGAAGATCAAACAAAGAATAAGGTGCTAGCAGGATATATACACGAATAATTGTACAAAGGAGGGAAAAACAACAACAAGAGAAAACTGAAAGAAAAGAAAGTACAACTACTGTGATATATCTGCAACCACTCCAACAGCAACTTCCGCTTCCTCGGCTGTCGCATTATAAGCCTGACCACGGCCACCAACCTGACCTCCTCTAGGAGCCACATGCCTCTGATCAAAGACTTGCCTCTGTGGAGGAAGAGACGCCTGCCCTAACCAGGCGTCGGTGCTCCTAGCTGAGTAGCACAAGCAACCGACACAGGAGCTCTGTTCCTCGGACAGTCAAGAACCACATGCTCACTGCTCCTACACACTAAACACTGTCCGTTGGCCATCTTGCAGTCTCACTGTGAATGCCCAGTCTTATGGCAGTAGCCATAAGTCTCAACATTCCTCTGGACAACAGGTGCGTACGACTATGCTCTCGCGGGAGAAGGCAGAACTGGCCTCCGAATAGGTCCTCCGGAAGGCCGAGCTGCAACAGGGTGCGAAACAGTCCTCTGAGGAATATTTAACCTACTGAGAGTCTGCTCTTGGATCCGAGCCGCATCCAGAACATCGGAATAAGCACGAAGCCAAAGAGCAGCCAAACGGTCCTGGATGGGAAATCTCAAGCCTGACAGAAAATGACTAGCCTGAGCCTTATCAGTGGCAACGAGAGTAGGGGCGAAACGACTGAGCCGAGTAAACTCTGCAGCATACTCGTCCACGGAACGGTTTTCCTGATTAAGATAATGCTCAAATTAATACCGTCACAAGTGAAGTAGGTAACAACAAATGATATTTAAGAACATTATCTAGCTGACCTGAGTTAAGGAAATAAACTGTCGCTCCATTTCTGCCTTGGTGACACTGGGAAAGAACTTCGCCATGAAGCTCTCAGAGAAAGTGGCCCACTCAATGGGTCACAGCATCCTCTTGGATTCAACCCGTCACCAGATATAAGCAAGATCCACCAGCTGGATGCGAACCACATCCACACGATCCGCCTCAGCAACACAAGTAGCGACCAGCAGTTGCTCCGTTCCGATAAGCCATTGCTCGGCCTCTAACGGTGACTCAGTACCTGAAAACTTATCCGGGTACAGCCTCATGAAATCCTCTATCGAACCAGGCCTAGGTGGCAGAGCACCAGGTGTAGGTCCAGCGACATTCCCATTGGCTGCCAAAGTGGCTCTCATCAGCTCATTGTGCTCATGCTGAAGAGCCATCATCTGCTGAATCGTCTGGAGAATGGAAGTGTTGTCCGAGTGCTGATCCCCAAGCGAGAAGAAGAATTCCCACGAGCCAAAACTCTGAGGCCCTCATACTCGTATTTTTCTCTTACTTTCGTCACATCTCCACTATATATCTAGTCCTTAATTTTTCTGAATCATGAATAAAACCAATCCCCTAGAGTTAGCACTTCCTTTATACCGGAATTAACCATCAATTCAACAACATGACCCAAACTTGGTCTTTTTATTTCAACATTTCATCACAAAATTTATTCAATTGCCGGTATAAGGTCTTAGGTACCCTCTAGTTCAAAATCTCATTTTATGTTCACAATTTGAGTATTCACACTTACCAACATTCCTCATAAGTTATCATGATTTTCATTTCAATTCAAGCATCATCTCAATATATAAAAGAGACAAGACTATCTGATTTTATCCACAATATCCAACTTACAATTTTATTCTCACTATAATTTCTTTTCTTTCATAAGATCAAAGATCTCATTTAAGCCCGAATGTTCATATTTATTTTCTTGCATTATTCCCAATCTCACCTGTAAAATCTTTACTTAATTTCTCTTTTAAAAAAAAATAATAATAATAATAATATTTCCTTCATTTGATCAATAATGTATTCTATTAATTTATAATAAAATTTTCTCAAATATGGCTTTATTTCTCAACTATATAGTAAGTTCAGGACTTTATAAATTTTCTCATGTGATCTAGTGAATTTTAGATTAATTCTAATAATTTTTCTGAAATTTTAAAAAACTTAAAAATCATTTAAAAAAAAAAATCAAACATTAAAATAAAATCGGATTTAAGAAAAAGGTGGCCGAAGCCAGGGCTCGAAACCACGCACAGCACCCCACGCGCGCTACAGCAATGTCACTATGCCTCACCCGAAGACCAAGAAACCTAATAGCAACATATATTATTTTGATCCTAAACTTTGGTCAGTGTTTCTTCAACCAATTAGGGATTACCCAGAATTTTGGTGGATTTTATTGGTGAGTTTTACATGTCGTTTCATGCTCGTTTATGAAAACTATACTTACTGTATTTTGCTCGCTGTTATGTAAAGAATCGTATTTTCACCCTGATTCCTTTTATTATATGAAAACTATTTGTGAAATATGAAAGTTAGTATATTTTATATATTTTCATATCCCTTTGGCGGATTTGAATTTTCTTTCACTGGTTGCGAGATATCATAGTTTTCGTACAGCAGTGTTGGGAGTTCTAGATTTGCCAAACTCTCGTTTATTGATATTTTCTTATTTTTGATGACTGATCTAATTTTACTGGAAAATTTTGAAACTTTATATTTAGATACTGGACATATAGGAGAATACCCAGATTTTTTGTGAATTTATTTATTGAGTTTTCATGCTGTTTTCCTGCTCTTGAATTCGTTTTCCTAATTTCTAGCTGAACCTATTTTCTGTATTCGAATCAGTTTTGAGCTATGTTTTTGTGAGTTAATATATGACTTATTTATACTCGTTGGGTTCAGTTGGGAGTCTATTTTCTAGACGTTTGGACGGAATCAGATTTGCATGCTTGTAATACTGGGAATCACTATTTTACTATAGTATGGTCTTGTTGTCCTGGACTTGAGATTTGTCTACTTTATTCCTTTATGAAATATCTAGCACTCGTACATATTTATTTTGTAACTTGCACTTGTTACATGATTATGCCATGTTATTCTTCTGTACATATACATGCTTGTTTGACATTAATAATAAATAACCAAGCCGGGGTTTAAGAGAGAGATCTAATAGTGGATAATTCAGAAACGTGTACTCGGAAGGGAATCCACTGATCCTACATGATTACTTGAGACATGATACTTGACACGTGATTACTTGATACTTGCACGCAAGACACGATACTTGGCACTTGCACAACTTGACACGTGATTACATGATACATGATAGATGATATTTGGATCTTGGAGCTCGATTACTTGACTTGTCCCCGATTATATTGTCCTCTTTGGTCCACTATGAAATCTAAAGCAAAATTATTTGTTGTAACAACCATGTAAGGTGGGCTACATGAAGTGCTACCAAGATAGTAATCACTACAAAACTTGAACATGATACTTGAACATGATACATGCTTGCTTGATACTTGACTCCTTGATACATGAGACTTGAAACTTGACACTTGATACATGATCACATGATACTTGACACTTGATACATGTTTACATGATACTTGTTTACTTGACTCTTGATATATGCTACATGTACTTGATCACTTTGCCATGCTAGTTATTTATGTTGACATCATACTTATACCATGTTGTTAGTTAATTTCTCCATGTGCTTGTATCCTACATTATAAGTGGCTCGTAACTTACAATTGACGGGTACTTGTTTTTCTCATTTCCTCTTTCCTGCATTCATTGAATTGCAGACTTTAGAGACTAGGTTCCAGATGGTATCGGTGACATGAACTATTAGTACTGGATTTTATTATTATTATTTCTTGTAGCTTGCTTGAACAATATTGTATTTTAAGACTTGGATTTATTCTTGTATTTGGGCAATGTGACCCAAGATATTTATTTTATTCAGATCATGACTATTTGAGATTTATATAATTGGTTTCAAGTATTCTTGTTGGTATTTTGGTTCATATGTGCATGTGGTTGGTACTTTTGCTTCCAACTCTGATGATTCTTGTGAATGTTGTAAAGATTCTTGAACAGCTTATGGATGATGAAAATCATTCGTTGGGCTTTTGTCTCGTATCCGTATTGTGTATTCTTTTTGGAAAGCGGGGCATGACATAATTTTTAGTGGTATCAGAGCACCAGGTTTGGCTAATGTATTAGTTGCCTAATATATTAGACAAGCTTGGCTCGAACTGGGATCTGCTCAACATTTCACCAACCATGCATGCATAAATGAATCAATTATTATCAACATTGATCTGGATGCTAACTATTTATGATTTTGTGCCGACTATGGCTCGCAGAGGTTTTACTTCTCAGTCACAGGGTGACCCGATCGAGGCTGTCACTGCTGTGCTTGAGCGCTTGATTAATTAGCAGCAGAACCATAGTGATTTAGTGATGGCTGCTTTGGAAGCCGCTCGAGTTCCTCTGCCTGTTCTGCCTAGGCAGGATGTTCTTCCTTCCTGTTGGGAACAGTCACAGACTTTATGAGGCTGCATTCCCACAGGTTTTCAGGTACTGAGACGCTTTTGGAGGCTGAACAGTGGTTGATTCGGACAGAGCAACTGCTTTTGGCATTTAAAGTTACAGAGGTAGATCGTGTGGTTGTGGTTACCATCCAGTTGGTGGACTTGGCTCATATCTGATGGAGGTCCGAGTCCGAAAGGTTTGAAAGACCGATCACTTGGGCCACTTTCACTAGGAGCTTCTTGGAGTAGTTCTTTCCTAGTAGCACCAGAGTTGAGATGGAGCAACAACTCTTAGTCCTGAAGCAGGTTGGTTGTTATTTCTAGTAATGAAATTTTTTTACATATTGTTCATGCACTATTGTAACATAAGACTTTCTTGAAATAGGGCTCCAGGTCTGTGGACGAGTACGCAGCTGAATTTACGAGACTTAGCCGCTTCGCAGCCGTTCTTGTAGCGAACGAAGAGGATAAGGCTCATAGGTTCATTTTGGGGCTTGAGCGAGACATCAAGGTACAACTTATCTCTTTTCGCTTGCGTACCTATGCTGAGGCTCTTGAGGTAGCTAGGGCCCAGGAGCAGGCTCGTGGTGGATTGGCTTCTTCTCAGCGGACTATTCCACACACAGTTACTAGGTCTTCTGGTGGGCCTATTCGGAAACTTGTTCCAGCCCCTCCGCTCAGGGCAACTCCTTACTCTTCTGCGGGTCCTCCGAGAGTTGGTTTCTGTGACTTTTGCCGTCTTCCAGGGCATGAGAGCAAGGATTGCTGACGTGCCAATCGTTGCTGTTTTGGATGTGGTGCTGCTGACCATTCGGTGGGGACTACCCGTGGTTGGCTCCTCCAGCCAGTGGTCCTGTTCAGCCAGTTGTCGCAGCTCGTGGTCCAGTTAGACCACTGCTTCCCCCACAGCGTCAGATTGTCGGTCAGAGGACCACTGTTCCGAGGAGTGGTCAGGCTTTCAACTTGACCGCTGCAGATGTTGAATCAGCTTTGGGTGTGGTTGCAGGTATTTTTTGTTTTATTGTTTTATTGTTTGTTGTTTCTCTTTATTTTTCTCCATTTCCTTTGCTTTATTTCTTTCTGTTGTCTTCTGCATTTTGTTTTTCCTCACCCCTGTTCAACCATTCTTTTCTTTGTCTCTTTTGCTTTCCATCTTAGGTGTTGTGCTTGTGTGCTCTTTTCCTGTTCATGTTCTGTTTGATTCTGGGGCAAACCATTCTTTTGTCTCCTCTCGATTTGTCGCTCGCCATCAGTTGGAGTGTAGCAACATGTCAGAGACTTGGAACATTGTGACAGGTGGTGGAGTTGTCATTTGTTTCCGAGAGTGCAGGTAGTATCCCGTAATTATTAGTAGCGCAGAGTTCAAAGCCAATCTGATTGTAATTGGGAATTCGGGGTTCGACGTTATTCTGGGTATGGATTGGTTAGGTGAAACCCATGCCATTATTGATTGCCATGCCAAGAAAGTTGTGTTCCGTATTCCAGATCACGTAGAATTTGAGTTCCATGCCGGGGAGTCTTCCCTTGGCCGAGCTGCAGTTGATCAGGAGATTTGTGCGATGGAGTTGCATTCAGGCTATGAGACTGCGCCTCTAGTAGTTCGGGATTTCTTGGATATTTTTTCAGATGAGTTGCCTGGCTTACCCCCTAATAGGGAAGTGGAATTCGGTATTGATGTTCAGCTTGGAACAACGCCGATATCGAAGAGTCCCTACAGGATGGCACCGGTTAAGCTAGCAGAGTTTAAGGTGCAGATTCAGCAGTTGCTTGATTTGATTTTGATCAGACTTAGTGTTTCGCCTTGGGGTGCTCTAGTCTTTTTGGTCGACAAGAAGGATGGTGGTCGTCGACTGTGCATGGATTATCGGAAACTGAACCGAGTTACTGTGAAGAATCGGTATCCGTTGTCCAGGATCGATGATTTGTTTGATCAGTTGAGTGGGGCTGCTATTTTCTCGAAGTTGGATCTTCGTTCTGGGTACCATCAAGTCAAGGTGAAGGCTGCAGATATATAGAAGACTACTTTCAGGACTAGATACTGGCACTATGAGTATCTTGTAATGCCGTTCGGAGTTACAAACGCAACGGCTGTATTCATGAGTCTTATAAACCGGGTCTTCTCTTAGTTCTTGGATAGATTTGTGGTGGTCTTCATTGATGATATTCTGGTGTATTCTCGGAATTGGGAAGATCATGCTGAGCATCTTAGAGTGGTTCTGCAGACTTTAAAAGAGAATCAGCTCTATGGAAAACTTAGCAAGTACAGATTTTGGCTCGACAGAATTTCATTCTTGGGGCATATTATCTCCGGCGATTGTATTTCTATGGATCCTACCAAGGTTTGAGGCTGTGAAGGATTGGCCTATTCCCAAGTCAGTTTCAGAAGTCAGGAGTTTTCTCTATTTGGCTGGCTATTATCGGAAATTCGTCCAAGATTTTTCAAAGATAGCAGGACCATTGACTAAATTGACTGGGAAGGATCAGAAATTCTGTTGGTCTGATGAGTGTGATGGAGCTTTTGTTGAGTTGAAGAACAGATTGACGTCAGCGCCTCTGTTGACTATTCCCGATGGTTCAGGAATTCACTGTGATGCTTCGGGTAAGGGTCTTGGGGCAGTTTTGATGCAGAAGGGCCGAGTCGTTGCGTATGCATCGAGGCAGTTGAGGCCGCATGAGAAGAACTATCCGACTCATGACTTGGAGTTAGCGGCAGTGATTTATGCTTTGAAGTTGTGGAGACATTATTTACTTGGGGACCGAGTAGAGATCTTTACAGACCACAAGAGTCTCCAGTATGTCTTCACCCAGAAGGAGTTAAAAATGAGGCAAAGGCATTGGTTGGAGCTTATGGCCGATTATGACATCAGTTTGCAATACATCTTGGTAAAATAAACTTGGTGCTAGATGCTTTGAGCAGGAGATCGACAGTTATGTTCTTGATTCAGCAGAGGGATTTGATTGAGCAGATGAGGAGGTTGGAGTTGGAATTTTTGTTGCCGAGTTCTAATCGGAGTTGTTTGGTGCTTCAGCTGCAGTCGTCTCTTGTTGATCAGATTAAAGAGGCGCAGACTAGTGATGCACAGTTGTAAAGATTTCGAGCTGAGGTTGATTCTGGGTCCAGGATGGACATGGTTATTCATTCGGATGGATCGCTTCATTTTGGGTCCAGATTACGTGTCCCGAAATGTGATGTTCGTCAGAGGTTTCTTGAGAAAATCCATCAGTCTTCGTATTCTATCCATCCTGGCGGTACTAAGATGTATTGAGATTTGAAGCTTCATTTCTGGTGGCAGGGTATGAAAAGGACTGTGGCTCAGTTTGTTGCTCAGTGTTTGATCTGCTAGCAGGTTAAGGTAGAGCATCAGAGAAACGCTGGACTTCTTCAACCGCTTCCTATTCCAGAGTGGAAGTAGGAACATATCACTATGGATTTTGTGACCGCTTTGCCGAGGAGTCCTAGGTTCATAATGCCATTTGGGTGATTGTCGACCGTTTGACGAAGAGTGCTCACTTCATTCCTTTTCATGTCGGACAGTCTACTGAGAGCCTAGCTGAGAGGTATATGCAAGAGATTGTTAGACTTCATGGGGTTCCAGTTAGTATTGTATCCGACAGGGATACGAGATTCAGATCTCAGTTCTGGAAGAGTCTTCAGGCTAGTTTGTGGAGTAAATTAAAGTATAGTACAGCTTTTCATCCTCAGACTGATGGACAGTCAGAGCGGACTATTCAGATTCTTAAGGACATATTGAGGTCCTGTATGCTTCAGTTTGGTGGGTCTTGGGAGGACCATTTGCATCTCGTAGAGTTCTCGTACAATAACAGTTTTCAAGCCAGTATTAAAACTGCTCCGTTCGAGGCACTCTATGGGCGGAAGTGCAGATCACCAGTGTGCTGGGATGACATTAGTGAGAGGAAGTTGTTGGGTCCGGAATTGATCACCAAGACAGTTGATGCGGTGGTTCAGAGCAGGAAGCACTTGCAGGCAGCTCATGACAGGCAGAAGCGATGGGCCGATGTCCATCAGAGAGCTTTGGAGTTTGGTGTTGGTGACCATGTTTTCCTCAAGGTATCGCCGTGGTGCGGTGTCATTCGGTTCGGTGGTGGGGACAAGCTTAGCCCTAGGTTTATTGAACCGTTTGAGATTTTGAAGCGAGTAGGCAAGGTGGCCAATCGTCTAGTATTGCCGCCAGCTTTATCAAGAGTGCACGATGTTTTCCATGTCTCATAACTTAGGAGATATATCTGAGATGAGAGCCACGTGATCGACTATTCTGAGTTGACCATTCGGCCGGATTTGACTTGTGAGAATCCGCCAGTTGCTATTGTGGATCGGCGGGAGAAAGTGCTTAAGAACAAGGTCATCCGGTTGGTTCGTGTTGCTTGGAATCCTCACTCGCCTGGTGAGTCAACTTGGGAGCTGGAGGAGGAGATTCAGCAGAAGTTTCCTCATTTGTTTCTGTAGTTTTTTTTGTTCTTTTCGTTATTTTGGGGTTACCCTATGTATCTTCTTTTTGAATTTCGAGGACGAAATTCTTCTTGTTAGGTGGGTAGGATTGTAACACCTGTTTTACATTTTGTGTATTTTTGAGTGTATTTTTCGTTTTGGTTTATTTTCTTTCTTGTATTTTTCTGAACCGTATGTTGGAGTTGTTTTCAATATTCATTTTATTTCATTTTGATCTCTTTGTGTTGATTGGTTGTCTCTTTTGTTTCGTTCTTCTATTATTTGATCTTTCTTTTATTTGGCTTCGTTCTCTTTATTTTATTTTATTTTTGGGTGTTGTGGTGGTGGTTGGTTGTTATCCTTTTCTCAATCCTATTGTTTGATCCCTAATAAGATTACCAAAGCCAAATTAAAATCCCCAATCCTATTTGATATCCTATACAATTTATATCCTAATTAAAGCCCAATTAAACAAGTCCTGTTACTACTCCTAGTTACCCACAACCCAATTACCCATTAACCCTAGAACCCCATATATATATCTCCCCCCTCTCATAAACCCTAACCCTTTACCTCTCTCTCCCGGCCTCTCTATCCCTCTCCTTGCTTGTGCCGCACACCCCACCTACAGCCGATGCCAACCCCAGGCCGAGCCCCACTCTCCTCCGGCCTGCATCATCCCGAGCCCTATCATCCCCTAGGCCGATCCCCCTCTTGGCCATCCCGACCACCTAAACATCCTGACCACCACTATCGTATAATCCCTTGCTCTCTCCCTCATTCTCTCTCTTGCCGGCGTCGATCAACTCGTGGCCGCAAGCCACCATCGCCGTCATCTCTCTCTTGATCATCTATCTTTTGTGGAGTTTGTTCGTGTGGAGATTTTTGCTCGAGTTTTCTTGGATTCATTCATTCGCGGATTTTCGTTCGTGGGTTTTGCTCGTTACTCTTGGTTTTCGTCGTTCTTCATCTTCGGTTAAGGCAAGTAACTTGTATTCCAATTCATTTGTTTGATACAAGTTAAAAATACCACCTATATTGTAGTTGGGTCTAGAGACGACTCTTGTTTGTGTTATTCTTGATGGATTTTGTCTCTATTGTGAAAACTTGACCATAGTTTCCTCACGACACAATATGGATGTGAATTAACTTAGGTTTTACCCGTTCTTGATTTGATCATGTATGTGGGACTTTTGTGAGAATTCATGATTTGGTTGAGACCCATGTGATATACTTGGTGTGAACATGCTAGATACTCTACTTCATGAGGTTTGGACACTTGGTAGACTCGATTTCATATTTGGTTGTGTTTTGAACAAGTTTTATATGATATATGTTGAGTTGTTGCTAAAGGGAAAAAATCTGTATTTTGTCGCTGATCTGTTTTGTTTGCTATTTTGAACTGTCTTGAAGTCAGTATCTTAATTTTGGTATAAAACATGAGTTTTAGAAAATTTAGTCTATTTTCAAATCCCTCTGACCTTGCTTGATTTCGTTTTTGTATGTGTGAGTTATGACTGTTTTACTACAGAGGTGTAGATCTTTTCCAGATTTTGTTTTTCGATGAGTTTGATGACTAAATGATTTTTGATACTGATTCTACATATATTATTTTGATCCAAAACTTTGGTCAGTGTTTCTTTATCCAGTTAGGGATTACCCATAATTTTGGTGGATTTTATTAGTGAGTTTTACATGTCGTTTCATGCTCGTTTATGAAAACTATACTTGCTGTATTTTGCTCGCTGTTCTATAATGAATCGTATTTTCACTCTGATTCCTTTTACTGTATGAAAAATATTTGTGAAATATGAAAGTTAGTGTATTTTATTTATTTTCATATCCTTTTGGCGGATTTGAATTTTG
The DNA here is from genome assembly GCA_017893485.1 of Hemerocallis citrina. Classification (NCBI taxonomy): domain Eukaryota; kingdom Viridiplantae; phylum Streptophyta; class Magnoliopsida; order Asparagales; family Asphodelaceae; genus Hemerocallis; species Hemerocallis citrina. The sequence goes on from CM030368.1 coordinate 83,230,008, forward strand.
TTTCTCTGGTTGCGAGATATCATAGTTTTCGTACAGCAGTGTTGGGAGTTCCAGATTTGCCAAACTCACGTTTATTAATGTTTTCTTATTTTTGATGACTGATCTAATTTTACTAGAAAATTTTGAAACTTTTTATTTAGATACTGGACATATAGGGGAATACCCCAGATTTTTTGTGAATTTATTTATTGAGTTTTCATGCTGTTTTCCTGCTCTTGAATTCGTTTTCCTGATTTCTGGCTGAACCTATTTTCTGTATTCGAATCAGTTTTGAGCTATGTTTTTGTGAGTTAATATATGAATTATTTATACTCTCTGGATTCAGTTGGGAGTCTATTTTCTAGACATTTCGACGGAATCAGATTTGCATTCTTGTAACACTGGGAATCACTGTTTTACTATAGTATGGTCTTGCTGTCCTGAACTTGAGATTTGTCTACTTTATTCCTTTATGAAATTTCTTGCACTCGTACATGTTTATCTTGCAACTTGCACTTGTTACATGATCATGCCATATTATTCTTGATATATTTTGCACATATACATGCTTGTTTGATATTAATAATAAATAACCAAGCCGGGGTTTAAGGGACAGATCTAATAGTGGATAATTCAGAAACGTGTACTCGGAAGGGGATCCACTGATCCTATGTGATTACTTGAGACATGATACTTGACACGTAATTACTTGATACTTGCATGCAAGACACGATACGTGCTACTTGCATAACTTGACACGTGATTACATGATACATGATACATGATACTTGGAGCTTAATTACTTGACTTGTCCTCGAGTATACTGCCCTCTATGGTCCACTATGAAATCTAAAGTGAAATTTTTTGTTGTAGCAACCATGTAAGGTGGGCTGCATGAAGTGCTACCAAGATAGTAATCACTACAAGACTTGAACATGATACTTGAACATGATACATGCTTGCTTGATACTTGACTACTTGATATATGAGACTTGAAACTTGACACTTGATATATGATCTCATGATACTTGACACTTGACACATGTTTACATGATACTTGTTTACTTGACTCTTGATATATGCTACATGTACTTGATCACTTTGCCATGCTAGTTGTTTATATTGACATCATACTTATACCATGTTGTTAGTTAGTTTCTCCATGTGCTTGTATCCTACATTATAAGTGGCTCGTAACTTACAATTGACGGGTACTTGTTTTTCTCTTTTTCTCTTTCTTGCATTCGTTGAATTGCAGACTTTGGAGAACAAGTTCCAGATGGTATCGGTGACATAAAGTATTAGTGCTGAATTTTATTATTATTATTTCTTGTAGCTTGCTTGAACAATATTGTATTTTGAGACTTGAATTTATTCTTATATTTGGGCAATGTGACCCAAGATATTTGTTTTATTCAGATCATGACTATTTGAGATTTATATAATTGGTTTCAAGTATTATTGTTGATATTTTGGTTCATATGTGCATGTGGTTAATACTTTTGCTTCCGACTCTGATGATTCTTGTGAATGTTGTAAAGATTCTTGAACAGCTTATGGATGATGAAAATCATTCGCTGGGCTTTTGTCTCGTATCTGTATTCCGTATTCTTTTTGGGAAACGGGGCGTGCCAACATTTCTATTGATTATCACTTTGTCCGTGAACGGGTCGCCTCTGGCAGTCACAAAGTTCAGTTCGTTCCTTCTCAACTACAGCTTGCAGATGTCTTCACAAAAGGGTTACCAGCTGATCGTTTTGAACGTCTTGTTTCCAAACTCGTCACCTATCCGGTGTCCAGTTTGCGGGGGAATGTAGGCCGTTATCCTAATTATGACTAGTAACGCCAAGTGTAAAACCAATGAATGACAACACATAATTGCTTGCAGCTGTTATGCTATTATTAGATCAGCTCATAGGTCAGCTGATAGGTTTACGTTTATATTCTTTATGTATAAAGAGGTTGTAAGATCAGAGGTCAGCTGTTATGCTATTTTTAGATCAGCTGATAGGTCAGCTGATAGGTTTACATTTATATTCTTCATGTATAAATAGGTTGTAAGATCAGTTTCGAAGTATATTGAAAACTCTTTTTCTTCACTTTCCCCTGAGATATTTAGTTTGGAAATTTTTGTTCTCCTGGCTAAACGTAGTTCTAAGAACAAAACTATTTTAAGGAGGAAGTATTGTAATATCCCGGTCGAATATTATATTTGTATTATTATTATTTTTAAAATAAAAATATTTCTTAATTGAAATTGCTTAGTTTTAGTTAATAATCATTATCGGTATATATATGCTAGTAAGTATATATATGTATTGTATCGATTTTGTGCACTTGTACAAAATCATGTAATATACGTTTTTGAGAAAATATTTGTAATATCCCGGTCAGATATTAAAAATTACTATTTTATTTTTATTTTCAGAATTGAAATATTTTTGGGGGATATTACCCGGTTTAATTAATAAACATTATATATATGTATATATATATACACACTAGTCTGTATATATCTATATTGTACCAATTTCATACTAAAATCTTCCGAACTGATAATAAAATTATTATTATTATTATTATTTTATATTTATTTTCAAAATCAAAATATTTTTGATGGAGATTACTCGGTTTAACTAATGAAAATTATATACTAGCACGTATGTATACATATTGTATCAATTTCGTGTTGTAATCTCCCGAACTGATATAAATATTATTTTAATATTGTTTTATTTTTATTCTCGGAATTAAATTATTATTTGTGCGGATTGTTCGGTTTAATTAATAAACGTAATCTGTATATATAGATTTATGTACGTATACGTATTGTATCGATTTCGTACATTTGTACAAATCATGCAGTCTGTGTTTTGAACAAAAATATTTTTATCTTTGTCATGATTGATCAAAGATGAACGACTAGGATTTAATTTTTTTGGGGGGGGGGGGAGATAAACATAGGTTATATGATTAATGGAAATACAATTAGTATTAATAGGTGTCATTCCTTCATGGCTAAGCTAACTCACTTGCACTCACCCTCACCCCTCACCCCTCCCACACCCTTGGCTGGCCAATACCCCGAGGCAAACAAAAGCAAACCCTAGTTCACTCCACTCACCCTCTCATACACTCACTCTCTCATTTTCTCCTATAAATACCCTTCCCCTTCACTCCTTGTCTCATTGCTAAAAAAAGAGAAAGAGAAAGCAAAGAAAGAGAGAAGTTCTAATAAGAGAGTTCTTCATTTGTAGGTTCTAGTAGGAGCTAGGAGGAAGGAGAAGGAACCTAAGGCTATTTCTTCCTATTAGTAAACTAAGGTGGGGGTTTCTCTACTCTATTTTTGTATTGATTTTTGTTTTTCTTTTTTATTGTTGTATGTTGATAACAACTTGGACTAAATCATGTGCATATAAATGGTTGTGGATTAAAAATGATCACATAAAAGGATTGAACGGTAGAACTCAAATAAAACACATAATGATTGAATCTTTAATACTTGTTATTGTTAATTGTTGTTATTGTTGTTATTGTTGTTATTTTGCTAATAAAACTAACAACTTGGACTATTTCATGTGCATATAAAAATTGGTGGATTGAGAATGTCTACATACCAAGTTTGAGGTTGTAGAACTCAACAAGTTTAATAAAAGATAGGTCTTGTAGTAATAGATTGGGTGTTGTCTTCTAATTTGTAAAAAAAAATCAAGTCCTTACTAATTTTAATTCACAAAAGAGTGATCTTTCATGTATGAAGAACTTCTAGTTTTAAAAGGAGTAGTCTTTTCATGCTTGTAGAACTCTAGTTCATAAAAGAGATCATTTTTGTTGTTAGTATGTTAACAGAACTCATATTGGAGTTAGTATGTTAAAAGAACCCATTTTGGGGTTAGTATATTAAAAGAACTCGTTTTGTTGTTAGAATGTTAATAGAACTCATTTTTGATGTTAGAATGTTAATAGAACTCATTAATTTGGGGTTACTATGCTAAAAAGAACTCATATCTAAGATGTTGGTTGTTGTATTGTAAAAGAAACCTTTTTATAGGTAGATTATTGTGGTACGTGTGCTAGTTGCAAAAGGACCCATTCTAGTAGTTTTTATTAACTAAGAACCTAACTTTATAGGTTGTGTATGCTTTTAAACATGTCTTTATATTGATTCTAGTGGAAGATTATGTCTTTATTTTGCTTCTAGGTTGTGAAAAAATTAACTTTTATTTGCTTCTAAGTATAAGAAGATCAAATTCTAAGTAGAGAGCTTTATGTTGCTTTCATGTGAAATTAAAGTCCTATGTTTCGTCTAAGTGTAGAAAGATCAATTTTTAGTAGTATGCTTTAATTGCTTCTAGGTTGTTAGAATACTTTTATGTTTATAAAAGATCATGTTTATATTGCTTCTAAGTTGTTAAAAGAATTTTTATGTTACTGCTATGTTATGGGTAAAAGATCAAGTGTAGTAGCATGCTTTGTTGCTTCTAGATTGTTAGAAGACTTCCATGTTGTTCTAGGTGTAAAAATTAGTAAACTTGTGTTCCGTAAATAATTTGAGGAATTTGTCAACTAGAGAGTTATAGTAGATATTCTTAGCTTTCCAAAAAGCCCAATTTAGTTATATTCCGATAAGTATAGCATCAGTTATGATCTTTTCAAAATTCCCGCAGCAACTTTCACTTGCTGAGTTTATGTTTAGAAAGATCAAGGGTTTTCGACCTCTTGTTGACTTAACTTGAGAAGGTTGTCAACTAGAGAGTTACAGTAGATGTTCATAGCGTTCCAAAAAGTGCAATTTTGTTAGATTTCGATAAGTATAGCATCAGTTATGATCTTTACAAAATTCCAGCAGCAACTTTCACCTGCTGAGTTTTTGTTTGGAAAGATTAGGAGTTTTCGACCTCTTGTTGACTTAACTTGAAACAGTTGTCAACTAGAGAGTAGTAGTAGATGTTCATAGCTTTCCAAAAATTCTAATTTTGTTAGATTTCGATAAGTATAGCATCAGTTATGGTTTTCACAAAATTCCAGCAACAACTTTCACTTACTGAGTTTTCGTTTGGAAAGAAGAGTTTTCGACCTCTTGTTGACTTAACTTGAAAAAGTTATCAACTAGAGAGTTGTAGTATATATTCTTAGCTTTCCAAAAAGCCCAATTTTGTTAGATTCTGATAAGTATAGCATCAGTTATGATCTGTACAAAATTCCAGCAGCAACTTTCACTTGCTGAGTTTCTGTTTGGAAAGATTAAGGGTTTTCGACCTCTTCTTGACTTAACTTGAAAATGTTTTCAACTAGATAGTTGTAGTAGATTTTCAAATCTTTCCAACAAGCCCAATTTTGTTAGATTCCGATAAGTATAACATCAGTTATGATTTTTCCAAAATTCCCGCAGCAACTTTCACTTGCTGAGTTTCTGTTTGGAAAGATTGGGAGATTTCGACCTCTTGTTGACTTAACTTGAAAAAGTTGTCAACTAGAGAGTTTTAGTATATATTCTTAGATTTCCAAAAAGCCAAATTTTGTTAGATTCCAATATATATAGCATAAGTTATGATCTTTACAAAATTCCATCAGCAACTTTCACTTGCTGAGTTTCTGTTTGGAAAGGTTAGGAGTTTTCGACCTCTTGTTGACTGAAATTGAAAAAAGTTTCAACTAGAGAGTTGTAGTAGATGTTCATAGATTTCCAAAAAGCCCAATTTTGTTAAATTTCGATAAGTATAGCACTGGTTATGATTTTTACAAATTACAGCAGCAACTTTCTTTTGCTGAGCTTCTGTTTGGAGAGATTAGATGTTTTCGACCTCTTGTTGACTTAACTTGAGAAAGTTTTCAACTAGAGAGTTGTATTAGATATTCTTAGCTTTCTAAAAAGTCCATTTTTTTCAGATTCTGATAAGTTTAGCATCTATTATAATTTTTACAAAATTACAGCAGCAACTTTCTTTTGTTGAGTTTCTATTTGGAGAGATTAGATGTTTTCGACCTCTTGTTGACTTAACTTGAGAATGTTGTCAACTAGAGAGTTGTAGTATATGTTCTTAGCTTTCTAAAAAGCCGAATTATGTTAAATTCCGATAAGTGTAGCATCTATTATGATTTTTACAAAATTACAGCCGCAACTTTCTCTTGCTGAGTTTCTGTTTGGAAAGATTAGGATTTTTCGACCTCTTGTTGACTGAACTTTAGGAAGTTTTCAACTAGAGAGTTTTAGTAGATGTTCTTAGCATTCCAAAAAATCTAATTTTTTCGGATTCCGACAAGGGTAGAAATTACTGTAAATTTCCCAAGCTTCAGCAGTTTTTGACATTTGGCAAATTCGCCATTAGGAATATATGGTTGTTTTTCCTTATTCAAGCATGTATTTTGGATTTATATGTATTTCCACGTGCTTATAATTCATGTTAGCTGGATTTGGTGGTTTGAATCATGCACTTGGTTATGAGTAATAAATATTATATTCCTTGTGCTCATAAGTCAGGTAATGGCATGTTGTTTGATTGAGAAATAGTTCGTACCAATTAATAGTATTGCCCCGTCTCATACATAACCCACCTTGCTCATATATAGTTGTCTTTTTATGCGTAGCTCATTTGGCTCGTATGGAATTTCTTAGCTCGTACATAGCTTATTAGCTAGTAAGAAGTTTATTATGCTCGTCTAGGGTGATATCATTGCTTTAGGGGCCATCGACCATCAAGGCATGTATTTATTTTACTCGTCGGGGACTGTGGACGAGTCACCCCTCGTGCACCGTCAGATCTTAACCGGTGTAGGTTGATCGCGGGCTGGGAGCGTAGACGGAATCCAAGTCTAGGGTAGTAGCGTGCGAATAAATTCGTATTGCCGGAGTCTTGGATCGATAGGCTGTGACAGGATCCTTGGTAATAACTGGTAACTATTGTAACTGGTAGTAACTGGTAACTATTGTTACATAATCTTTTTTTTATCTATTACTTCGCCGAAGAAAAAAATTTGGTATTAGGGGTGATACCTTATGATCAGACTTGTCCTATATGCCAGTACTAGGTGGTGTTATTGGTTATACCCTTTCCATCAAAGGAATACAGTCTGTGCCTTCTCACGAGTTGAGAGCACGGGATCCGTATCTCATCTGTTAATTTCTGAAGTGTCATGATAAGAACGAAAAGTTTTCCCGTCGGAACTAGGGGATGGACCCCCAGAATTCCGTCATGTTCTATATCAGGAAAAGCGAACATGCCATATACTACGGTCTATGAGCTAAGGGGCCACAGGGGATGCTTCGAGCTAACCTGTGTTGTAGTAAACTCTGGGTGTTCGTCTGATTTTTGAGTGAGGTCTGGTATGACGGGCAATAGTGGCAAACAGAGACACCACTATATGACTGCGAATGGCGAGATTAGACCGTTTCAGAGCAACCTCATCAGTCATGTTGTATCTTCAGGAATAGGTTGAGTACAAGAGTAGAATTCATAACGCGGGTTCAAATCCCTATATATGAAGAAATGACTTGATATGAGCGTATGCATTTATGGGCTGCATACTGTCCACAGTCTTGCTTGCATTAGAATAAGTGCATCCTAGCCTTAGTTAACATTGCATTAAGATGCTAAGTCATAACACCCACGAACACTTAAACTACACATACACATTTTACCATGCTTAAATTATGTTTGTTTAATGTTGAGATTTGCTGCTAGTCATCTGCCTTTAAGCGTCAGTATATGTACTGACATCCCCACTCAAATAGGTACTGGATTGCAGAACTACAGGTTCAGGGTTCAAGAGGACTCTAGACAAGTGGAGCGTTCAAGTGAAGCACTGTGTTGAATATTGTTCTTATTGTTATATGTTTATTATTGAGAAGCATCCAAGTGAAGTACCAAGTGTTATTAATTATTTGTTGTACTCTGATATAAATTTATTGGAAGGTTGTAACACTTGGGCTTGTAAGGCATTATTGTAATACTGATATAATGTATTGTAGTTTTATAATATTCGGACTTGTAATACATTTGTATTGAATAAAAAGTTTTAAATTTTCTTGTTTTTTGTGTATTATGGCTAATTGAAGGAAAAGATTCTAGCTTATGTCACGGTTTTCCAGCTAAGGAAATTGGGGCGTTACACCGACTAGTATGGATTAGAGGTCAGCATATACATTAGTGTTTCTTGATTGTGTTATGCATTGGGTCTTTATCTCATACACTCGACACTTAGTCTAGTTCACTTGAAATTTATGTTTCATTTATTGTTATTTCCTATTTCATTTGTTATTACCATGTCAATATGTTGATTGTGATTCTGTTCTTTATGATTCATTTAAGTTGTATTTCTTTTGAATATCACTCACACCGTAATGGCTTACCCCTGTATTTTGGGAGTTAGGGTTATCTCTAGCCTCATGTTTTATAGGTAAGTACCATTAGCATGGAGTTGGGAGCATATGGTAGATTAGTAAATGTTTATGCATATCTTGTAAAAGGATTGATTGTAAAGAGAAAATTGTAATTTAAAGTGTTTAAATTCAGCTGTGCTTTGTAAAAGAGTTGATGTAATAAAAAAGTTTTAAATTTTCCTGTATTTCGTTGCTATGTTTATAATTACAATTGAGGTTGATTCTGGAAATTTGTGTCTCGTATTTATAAGGCCAGAGAAACAGCAAAGGAGATTTATATAAATCCATTAGATCGACTATGAATTCCTTATCTCCTATCTAAATCTCCCCTCAAAAGATGAACTCTCTTATTTGGGGATAAGAGATTTTACTAACAACCTTCATGGGCTAGGTCTCTCTTAGTGGGCCTAATCTGTCACTTTTCATAGGCTTAAAAGGGCCCATGTCTTGTTAGCTGAGCTTGGAGAAGGCCCGAACCCGTTAAAGAGCTCATTATGATTACTCTGTCTGTAAAAGCTTTGAGATCTATGTTTGAATCGTATGGCTCTGATTTGCTACCATCATCACTTATTAATATGCAATACGGTGATGAAACGTAGCCTCATACTTATAGCAGGATAATTCTCTCATACAGAGAGCAGCCGTTCGCTGTGACTCCATATGGACGATTCACTCCATTCATTTTATTTTTGTTAGGAATGTGCCCTACAGTCAATCACATGAGATGTAATTGGCAATTCTCTAGTAAAAAATATCCATGATTAATAAACTTGTTTGAGGCATTTAATTCATCATATGCTATGTATTCATATTTATGTACTGTTATGATGAAGTCCATGAATTAATTAAATGTATTTAGGGCTAGGATGAGATCATGCCAGTGAGACCTAAACTTAATATAATTAATCTTAAATGTTCATAATCATAGTATTACTGGGATTGGACATCGGTAATTATGGTAAGATTAGTACACTCGTTATATGCTCTAAAGTAGAGGATAATTGATCTCACAATTATTTATGTCGATACATCAATATAAGAGTATAGGTACTAAACCATTTAGTTCACTGAACTGACTCACTTCTTTGGGTGATAGTGGGTACAAGTAATCCTAAGACCTGAGATTGTCATAGCATTTTGTGTATGTCTATATGTGCTTTGGTTTATATTTTAGCATGACTTTCTATGATATGTGTAGGATATTCTGGGCGTAGTGAAGCTTTTATGGAAGTGGGTGAGCAATCAATAAGGAATCGATCACTTCTATTTGAAGAAGAGAATGACCTATGTGATTCTATAAAGTGTTGACTCAGGAAGTCTATGTCCATAGCAAAATGAATCTTAGAAAGGTGTTTCTAAATATTCATTTGAGTCAATTACTAATGTATCAGAAAGATATGATTAAGTGGTCAGGGTTTGACATTATCTACCTTAAATTTTTTCGGGTCATTATAAGATCGGTGGATTTAATTGTACAGAAACTAATCACGAAAGGGACAATTGATTTCACTAATCAAACTCACATTATCTGGATAGTCATGGCACTTTGCTAAACGTTACTCATGACTTGTGAAATAAAGAAGTTTAATGTCTTCACTGCCAGCTTAATATGAGGCACAATGGGTCACATGCAATACAAGTTTTATCTTGGAAACTTCAATTTGGAATTTTATTTGATAAAATTCGTAATCGAATAATTTGATATATGAAGATATATTAAATTTGACAAATAGTTCTGCTAGCACAGAATGTCGTATGATTGTCAATTAGTTTATGAGATAAATAAATTTTGTTCATCATAATTAAATGATGAATACTCTCTTTCTAGAATATTTTAATAGTTGGAATTTTTAAATTCATAACTAATAAATATTTGAGAAGATATAATACCTTAACTAAGAAATATGAAGATATCTCATTATGGTTAATAATTATATAGAAAAATATTTTGTGAATATATTTTATATGAAAAATGATTACATACCATATAAAGATATTACCTCCTATCCCCTATAAATAGGGAAGATGAGTTCTTCCTCCACACAATGAAAAATAAGAGAAGAGTGAGAGTCATTCTCATACTAATCAAAAGAGAGTTAGAGAAAGGGGACACAGTAATTCATGGGATATTGTGTAGAAATGCACTCGTGTGTTAAAAAGTAATGCTTCAAAGGCATGTAAGGAATTAGAGCGACAAATCCTCCACCTGTGTCGGTTGTCACTTAAAAAGGTTGGTGACAGACCACAACTTGCTGCTCGTGTAGCTCCACCACAAGCACCAATCCAAGCTCAAGCTCCTTCCCCACGACAAGCTCAACCACGACCGTCAAATGGGAAGCAACAGAAGAGCATTACTCATCCGAGGGAAGGTGCACAACTTCAAGGGCAAGAACCTACACAGATACAAGAGATTGTAGAAAAGGAAGCTGAGCATGAAGATGATGTTGATGCCTAGATCCCCAAGTCACAGTTGACACAAGTGCAAGAACGTGTACGAAGAGTCCCAGATTGAAAAAGGAGCAAGCCGCAACACTACACGCCTAGTTAGTGTCAATTGTAATTTGTGTTGTTGTTTATTGATTCAAAATAGAGTATCAAGACCTTTTTCGGTGTTAGTAACATTAAGTGTAAGCTTGTAAATGTTTTGGTTATCTCCCAACTTTGATTCCTATCCCCCTAATATTGTACTTGATTATGCATGATTTTACCCATTTAGGTTGACTGTTGAGAAATATTGTTGTTGTGAATGTATGCTCTCGAACTTGAATTTGTAAAGGTTTGATACCAATTGTAATGTCCTCAGGCTTTATTTTAAAGAAAAAGTTCAAATAATTGATGCCGCTGTTGGGAATAACAACATCAGTTACCTGTAATGTTATTCCCAACAACGAAATTAGTTCAAAATATGCACACACTCATATGTAAACCCATGTTTTTTTATTATAGTTGTTGCTACTATCGCAAAGAACGTCATATGTTGTAATGATGTCGTTATCGAGGTTAACAACATTAGTTCTGACACATGAGAGGGCCAAACTTCTTCTCTGTGGAACTCGCTGTCTGCACAGTCGTTATTCTCGATAACAGTATCAAAGCTACTGATGCCATTGTTGTAAATAGTAGCAATAGTCAAAGAAAAACTATCAGGATTGTACAAAAATAAGATCAATCTCTTTGAACTGATGCCGCTATTTACAACAACGACAACAATTATTTCGATACAATTATTGGGAATAACGACTGTGGAGACAGAAAGTTCCAATGAGAAGAAGTTTGGATAAAATATTATCAAAATCTAATGTCGTTATTCATGATAACGATATTAAAAAAATTGTTTTAGAATAAACTGTTTTAATAAAAAAAATTGTTTTAGAATAACGATATCAGACCAAACTGTCCACAGTTGAAGAAGGAAGGTGCAAGCGGAGGCAAATTCCAGAGGCAGGGGCGAGTGTTCGCATTAACTGAGGAGGATGCTGGTAACTCAGAAGATGTAATCGAAGGTATGCAAGAATTTTAAATTCATTTATTTGATGTATTAAGTAAAACTTTGTTTTAGAATAAATTGGAGATTTGAGTATCATTCTTCATGTAACAGGATTTTTCTTGGTTAATGGAATAAAAGCAAAAGTTTTACTTGATACTGGTTCTTCGCATACATTTGTGTCGCCCAATTTTGCTAAAGTTTTAGGTGTGGATCCTAAGGTATTTCCAGGCAGTCTTGTTAGTGGCAACACCGTCACTGGAAGAATTGATTGCTGATCGGTATTACGAGGGCTGTGATATCGAGATTGGTGGGAGATTATTCGGCATTAATCTCATTGAACTATAAGTCTTGGGTGTGGATGTGTTCGTGGGCATTGATTGGATGGCAATATATGATGCCACAATTGAATGCTAGAAGAAAGAGGTGTTAGTGAAGGCACCAGGAGGTCCCGCGGTAACTTTTCAGGGGAAGAAGAAGAACCCGAAAGTGGCTGCAATGGTATCCAAGTTGATATTTCTGGATGAAGTCAGAAGCATTCCAGTTGTCAGGGATTTTCCTACGGTATTCTTGGAAGATCTGCCGGGGTTATCACCGTAGCGAGATGTTGAGTTCTGCATCAATGTTCAGTTGGGGAGTGCTCCGATTTCTAAGGCTCCGCACAGGATGACACCTGTAGAGCAGGATGAAGTTAAGAAGCAGATTGAGAAATTGCTGGCCAAAGGATTCATCAGGCCAAGTACTTCGCCGTGGGGAGCACCAGTGTTGTTAGTGACGAAGAAGGATGGGTCAATAAGGATGTGCATTGACTACCGGGAGTTAAACATGGTGACTATTCAGAACAAGTATTCGCTTCCACAGATTGATGATCTGTTTGATAGGCTTCAGAGAGCAGCTGTATGTTCGAAGATTGATTTGCAGTCAGGGCATCATTAGGTCCGAGTTAAGGAGGAAGATGTGAGCAAGACAGCTTTCAGGACTCGTCATGGACTCTATGAGTTTTTGGTGATGCCTTTCAGAGTGACGAATGCACCGACAGTATTTATGGATATGATGAACCGAATTTTGCGGCCATTTATTGATTCCTTCTGGTATATTCGAAGTTGGAGGAAAAGCACTCTATGCACTTGGCAGAGGTACTGAAGAAGTTACAGGAGCATAACTTGTATCCCAAGCCGTCGAAGTGTGAGTTTGGGAAGTTCGAGGTAGCTTTCCTTGGTTATATTCGTTCTAAGGAGGGAGTGGCCACTGATCCTCTGAATGTTGAAGTAGTGAAGAATTGGCCCAGGCCGACGATAGTGAAGGAGGTCAAGAGTTTCTTGGGATTGGCTGGGTACTACAGGAGATTAATTCAGGGCTATGCACAGATCGCAGTTCCTTTGACAGGATTGACTCGGGAGAATATGTCTCTCACCTAGACTGATAAGTGTGAGGCGAGTTTCCTAGAGCTAAAGGAGAAGTTGTCGACTGCACCTATCTTAGCTTTGCCGCAAGTTAGGAAGGAATATGATATCTTCAGTGATGCATCGCTTAGGGGTTTGGGGTGCGTCTTGATGCAGAAAGGGAAGGTTATTGCATATCGATTGAGGTAGTTGCGTCCGAATGAGAAGAACTATCCGATGCATGATCTGGAATTGGCAGCTATTATCTTTGCCTTAAAGCAGTGGAGGCATTATGTGTATAGAGAGAAGGTTAACATGTTCACCGACCACAAGAGCCTGAAGTACATTTACCAGTAGAGATATCTAAATCTTCGGCAGAGAAGGTGGTTGGAAGTGTTGGAGGACATTCGTCCTGAGATCAAGGATCATCTGGGTAAGGTGAATGTGGTGGCTGATGGGCTTAGTCGGAAGAGCAGTCTGTCGAGTTTTATCACTACTCAGAGAGAGTTGGTAGCAGAGTTAGATCAGGCAGGTATTGAGGTTACACTACAGGGTTTGGGAGCATCTTTGGCTCAGTTAAGGTTGCAGCCTTCTTTGAGATAGCAGATTATGGAGGGTCGTAAATTAGATGCAGAGATTCAGAGGATGTTGTAGCAGGTTTCCGATGGCAAGTTGTCAGAGTTTCGTGTTCAAGATGGAGTTCTATTGATGGGTGAGAGGTTGTGTGTACTGGTGAATGCAAATTTTATGGAGAGTATCTTGTAGGAGGCACATAGTACCTTGTTGCCAGTGCATCCTGGAGGAACGAAGATGTATAAGGATATCAAACAACACTTTTGGTGGTTGGGTATGAAGAGAGATGTGGAAGACTTTGTGGCGAGATGTCTGACATGCCAGCTAATCAAAGCAGAGAATCAGTGGCCTGGAGGCTTGTTACAGCCATTGTCTATTCTGGAATGGAAGTGGGAGAATATCAGCATAGATTTCATCACTGGGTTGCCGAGGAGTCCGAAGGTCAACGACTCAATTTGGGTTATTGTGGATCGTTTGACCAAGTTAGCTCACTTTCTGTCTATGAAGATTACTTGGTCATTGGAAAAACTGGCAGTGCTATTCATTGATGAGATCGTGAGACTTCATGGGATTCCTGTGTCGATTATTTTCGACAGGGATGCAAGGTTCACATCAAGCTTTTGGAAGGATTTGCAAGCAGCTTTGGGTACCAGAACTGATTTTCGTACTGCTTTCCATCCGCAGACCGATGGTCAGATTGAGAGGGTGAATCGGGTATTGGAGGATATGCTGAGGGCTTGTGTTATGGATTTTGGTGGCAGTTGGGAGAAGTACTTGGCATTAGTTGATTTTTCTTATAACGACAGTTACCATGTGAGTATCGGTATGGCGCCATATGAAGCCTTGTACGGGAGGAAGTGCAGGACACCCATCTGTTGGTACGAGGTTTGAGAGAGGCAGATGTTTGGGCCGGAGATTGTGCAGCAGACATCGAAGAAGAACGAGCTGATTTGTAAGAGGTTGGTCGAGGGTTAGAGTCGGCAGAAGAGTTATTCAGATACTCGACGAAGGGACTTGGAGTTTGAAGTTGGGGATGCAGTATTTCTCAAGGTGTCCCCTATTAAAGGAGTAATCAGGTTTGGGAAGGGAGGAAAGTTGGTGCCTAGGTACATTGGGCCATATAGGATTTTGAGCCTGATTAGTAAGATAGCATATAAGTTGGAACTACCGGAGAAATTGGCGTAAGTGCATGATGTGTTCCATGTGTCGATGTTGAGGAAGTATGTGCCAGATCAGAGTCATCAGTTGGCGGAAGTGCCTGAAGGACTACAACTGAACTTGAGTTATAAGGAGCAGCCTGTAGAGATTGTTGACCGTCAGGAGAAGGTGTTGAGGAATAAGGTGATACCTACGGTCAAGGTATTATGGAGGAACCAGCAATTTGAGGAAGCTACTTGGGAGCCGGAGGATTGCATGCAGAAGGATTTTCCTGAGCTCTTTGTATGGTTGTATTCTTTTGATTAAATTGTATTACTTGTGTATGATTGCATTCTTTAAACTGTATTTCCACCTATGTGATTGCGTCCTTTTACTTAAATTGTTTGGTCCCTATTAGCAGTAGTTCTGAGGAAAGAACTATTCTAAGGAGGGAGTGATGTAACACCCTAGAATTTTAAATAATGTTTTTGAGATTAATAAATGAATTACAATGATTTTTGGTGATTTAATAAATATTTTTTAAAATTTATCTTTTTGCCCATGCAAAACACGTGCAAATATTTTCTTAGGAAACTCAAAGTCAAAAATTATTTTGGGAAAACCTAATATTTATTAGTAGGTATTATTTATGAATTTTCTGGATTTTTTTAATATTTATTTGGCATGTTTGCAAATATTACAAAAAGAGGATTTTTTGTGCAAAATCACCACTTGAGGTAAAAACTCCAGATTTTCGGATTTCTGGACTGAGCATGATGGCCGACCAACTCAGAGTTAAAGATATTTATTTTTATCCTAATAGATTTGGTCTATTTTGCTAAATTGTTAAAGAAGGGTTTTTTTGCAAAATTGCCACTTGGAGACAAAAATTACAAAATCGATTTTCTGGGCTTGATATTGATGCCAACCAGATCTGGGAAGGATACTTATGATTTAATCTCAATTAAATTGGTTAATCTAGTTACCTAGTATAAAAGATTTATATATGTAAAGATATATTTTAAAGGAATATTTTACAAAATCTTCTCAAAATCCTAACACATCAGATTTCAGCCTATATAGGAGCTGCTACAGCCGTCTCTTTTCTGCACAAAAACAAAAGCATTCTTTTATTATCATCGTTGATTCTTCAATAAGGTGAGTGATATGTGTTTGATTTTTTGTTGTTCTATCCATATTAATTATGACGATTTGTCTAGTAGAATGCATGCTAGAAGATTGTATGTTGATAGAATAAATAAATTGATGGATGGATAATTAAAAATATGATTTTTTTTTCTTGAATGAGTATGCAACTATGCAGATGAAATTTACTACATGGATGACATAAAAATGTTAAGAACCTAGTAGGAATCATGGGTATGTTGTTCTCTTTCATATTCTCGCTGGTTTGAATGTATATAATGAGTTTGTTAGATGTATAATGCATATAGATGATTAAAAATGGGTTCTTTACTGTTTTGAGGGTTATATGACCTGTTTTAAAGAATTGATGAGTTGAACTTGACTAATAAATGTTGTAGAGGCATATAATCAATGGAAATCGACCTAACTGTGTATGGGTCTCAATAAAATTCAAGAGAGAGTTTGGGATCAAAGATTAAGTCTTTATTTGTTGAAGGATGCGGGTTTTTGGTTTCGAATCTGATGTGCAGGTCGAAGGTGAAATTTCGATCTTTTGTAAAGTTTTGAGGTAGATTTTTGGTTTATATTGATATAACTCGTTTGAATATGTATTAACAAGTTGCAAGAAGGGTTTCTTAGAATCAAAGGATCAAGTTTGAAGTGTTGAACTAATTTTTGGATTTCGAGGTTGATGTAGAACAGACCGAAATTGGGATTTTGAGTTTTTATGAAGTTTTGAATGAATTTGGGTTTTTATTGATACTGCGATTGAATTAAACATGACACTACTCATATATAATGTTTCCTTGACGCTTTAACTGATGCATATACACATATATACACATATATTCCTGATTTGAAGAAATTTGTTGAAAAATTGCACTTTTATGAAATTGCTGAGAGTTTGATTTGATTTATGAACTCCAGTATGTTAGACAAGTTGTATTTGATCATCTCAAGATTTTAATTTTACAAGTTCAAGCTTTTACAGATTTAAACTACGAATCAGTTGAAAAGTGCACAAAATTCAAAGTGCTGTCTTTTTGGCTTGTCGGTCGACCGCCCATAATTACACTTGGGATGTCGGTCGACTGTCAATTATTTAATTTTTGGATTTTTGCATATCAACCGACTGCTAGTTTTTTAACTGAGTTGTCAGTCGACCGACAGCTGCTGTGTTGATTGTTCTAGTTGAGTTTTCGCTGTTTTTCTTGAATGATTATTTCTTCGTACTTATGAATTATTGATCTACTGTTTTAGATGAAGTTTTTTCTACAGATTACTGTATTTTACAGAGAGTTATATTTTGATTATAATAGAGTTTTACTCGTATTTCTATGTCCTTAGAAAGCGAATTATATACGGATTTCGAAGGATTGATGTCTTGTGAATCTTCTATGAGTTCAAAATTTGAAACTCAGTTGTTTAAGAGATTTATTCTCAGATTTTATTTCAGAAAATTTTGTGAGTATTTAGATTAATTTGGATTTGTGCGATTTAAAGAAGTTTTCTTAATATGAACGATTTAATGATGGAATCAAGAGTTTTAATGAAAGATTTGTGTTGATATTTGAGTTGAGAGTTTCTAGAGGTTGAGTGGGAATCCTGTAAACCAGAAGCTAAGATTTTGTGGACCTTAGCTAGTTGGGGCCTTGATGTTGTTGTAGTGGAATTAAGTCCGGCAGGATACACCAACTCTAGGGAGGGGGGAAGTTGTGTTTTAATTAATAATAATCAACCTAAGGCATGCAATAGTGGAGATGTGATAGAACTTGGGAAACGTAAGTGTGGGCTCTATTGTTAGTCCAGCGGATGTATTCCAGGACCGTGTGTTGCTGTGTCCCTAGTATATTCGCGTGTTGAGGGTCGGCAGGCCTATTCACAGAACATATGGTGAATTCGCGCGTCGAGGGTCAGCAGGCCTATTCGCGGAATGTACTGTGTATCTGCACGTCGAGGATCGGTAGGCCTATTCGTGGTTGTTGCTACTATTTTTGGGGTGGGAGCAAACAAATGAATTTGTGGATTCTTGAGAAAATAAAAAAGACAAACCTGTTGACCTTCACCAATGCGTTGACTTGTTTCTTGCTGCTCCTGTTGACCTGCAAAAAGTGCGATACACCGGGATGGATCCCGGCGACGCAACCTCCGACGCTCTTGTCAGAATCAGGAAGATTATGAAAGAGCTTTATGTAGAAAAATATTGATTACCTTGTTACGGTGGGGGGAAAGGGGTATTTATAGTCGCCTTAGGGATCCATTCCGAGATAAGAACAAATCTCTACTTCCCGGTGTGGATGGATAGAAGTGGTTAAAACCACCTTTTAGAGATAATTATGAATCTGAATTCTTCTTTATCCTTCTGAACTGGTTTGTAACGGGTTGGGACCCGTACCCAGTAGGATAGATCCGTTTATGGATTATTGGGCTTTGAAGAAAAACCCAGTTACCATTTCGGACCCATTTGTAAGTGAAATTACCGTTTTACCCCTGAGAGCTTTAAAATTCGTGTCCGATTTGAACGGTCATGATTTTATCCTATTTTTAGCCATATCACGAGCCCCCTACTCCTAAAGACTGAGTTTAACAACCTTTGAGGAGTAGTTTTGTTATTCTAATGGCGTATGAGATTTTATTGGAGTTCTTAAGGGAGTTTGGATCATGCTCGAGGTGTGATGGTGTCAATCTGAGCTTGTAAAATGCCCAAAATTATTCTCAGATTTTCCTGGATTTTTTGTGATTTTTCTGAATTTTTTCGAATTTTTTAATTCAATTTTTGAATTTAAATAATTAACTTTTTAAAATATTAATTAATTATTTTAATTTAATAATTATATTTTCAGAAAATAATTTAAAATTTTTTCTAAATTAATAATTATTTTAAGAAATTTTTAATTAATTTTTTCTGATTTTTAAATATTTTTTCAGATTTTTAAAATAATTAATTCGATTAATTAATTAAATAAATAAATAAATTAATACCTGATGACGTGGCGTGATTCTGTGCGTTGATCACGATCAAGCGAGCGCGCATCGAGAAGAGTCCATTTTTTTCCTCATTTTGAGGTCGGTGGCACGTGTCGTCGGAACACGTTGACTTGGTCAACGTCGACCCCCATATTTTTTTTTCCCGCCTTCACCCTCCTTCTTCTCTTCTTCTTTGACGTCTGCTCTCTCCTTCTTCCTCCTTCTTCTTCGTCTCACACAACACCGGTAGAGCTTCGAAGGGAGGAGCTCAGGCGAGGGGATTTCTCTCATTCGGAGCTCAGGCGATGTGGAGACGAGCCCGACAAAGAGGGCTCGATGGAGTTAGGTGGCGACAGTGGAGAGTCGACATTGGAGGCAGCTCGATGAGGAGCTCGTGAAGGGGAGTTTTTTTCTCTCATTCGGACTCTGGTGCCACGAACGCTCGGCGACATTGTTGACCTTCACGCTTCCATCACCAGTGGGGCTCGACGAAGGTTGAGGCCGAGGTTGGAGCTCGGTGACTGAGTTCTCGAGCTCAGAAATGGAGTTCCCGAGTTCGATGTCAGCGAGCTTGGATTTCGGCAAAGTTGATGAAGGAGGCCGCTAGAGCTCGGCATGGGGTTTTTTTGGAGTCGAGGTCGGGAGCTTAACGATGGAGTGAGGGAGCTCGTCGTGGTGTTGGGTTTGAAGCTTAGTTGAGATGAGCTCGGAGACGATGAGTGCTTTTTTCTCTCATTTGGACTCCAGTGCCACGAATGCTCGGATTGTGGCGGAAAACCTCACGGCATTGATGACGGAGGGGAGGAGGAGAGGAGCTCAATAGTTCGGCAGTTTGGGTTCTCGACGAGGGGAGCTCGCGATGGGGAGTTCGAAGCCTGTGAGATCGGTGGATTGGCGAACTCGACTTGAGGAGCTCGGCACTGGCGGTGGAGAAGCTCGGAGCTCGGCACGGGAAGTTTGGCAAGGTTCGGCGAAGCTCAACTGCAGTGGCGATGGAGGGAGCTTGTGGGAGCTCGGCACTGTGGAGGAGCTCAGAGCTCGGCATGGGGAGTTCGGCGAGGCTCGGTGAAGCTTGATTACAGTGCCGATGGAAGGAGCTTGATGGAGCTCGGCACTGTGGAGGAGCTCAAAGCTCGGCATGGGGAATTCGGCGAGGCTCGTCGAAGCTCGACTGCAGTGGCAAAGGAGGGAGCTTGATGGAGCTCGGCACTGTGGAGGAGCTTGGAGCTCGGCATGGGGAGTTCAGCGAGGCTCGGCGAAGCTCAATTGCAGTGGCGAGGGAGGGAGCTTGATGGAGCTCGGCACTGTGGAAGAGGATAGATCGAGGTTGAGGAGGGGTTTGTTCATGGTTTTTGGCGGGAAAAACTGAAGGAGAAGAGAAGAGGGGTAGCGGTAGCGGTTCGGGCCTCTAACGGGTCCAAACCCGACCCGTTAATCCTCAAATTCCTTTTTTTATTTTTTTTATTTTGCATGATTGCTTGTATTTGAGCCGCAGATCGTGTTTGAGCACGAATTTTGAGACGCATTTTTTTTCTTCCAATTTGAGCTTCGGTGGCAAGAGTGCTAGGATTGCATTTCCGAACCAGGAGAGACCTCGGCGGCTTGACACGTGGCAGTCAACAATTGACCGTTGACTTTTTGATAAATTTTTCTCTCGTTTCAGGGTCGATGGCAAGAGTGCTCGGATTGGATTTCCAAACCAGAAGAGGACTTCTGCGACTTTGACCATTGACTTGGTCAATGTTTGACCATTGACTCTTTTTTTTTGCTTTAGTCACCACCGTTGATCTTGATTTGAGTGCGGATCTTGAGGCAGATTTTTTCTCCAATTTGAGCTTCGGTGGCAAGAGTGCTCGACACACTTTACCGAAGTCTAGGAGAGTTTCTCGCATTTGGACATCGGTGGCAAGAGTGCTCAGCACATGTTGCCGAAGTCTAGGAGAGTTCCTCTCGCATATGGACGTCAGTGGCAAGAGTGCTCGACACACGTTGCCGAAGTCTAACAGAGTTTTTCTCGTATTTGGACGTCGGTGGCAAGAGTGCTCGGCACACGTTACCAAAGTCTAGGATAGTTCTTCTCGCATTTGGATGTCGGTGGCAAGAGTGCTCGGCACACGTTGCCAAAGTCTAGAAGAGTTCTTCTCGCATTTGGACGTCGGTGGCAAGAGTGCTCGACACACATTGCTGAAGTCTAAGAGAGTTTTTCTCGCATTTGGATGTCGGTGGCAAGAGTGCTCGGCACACATTGCCGAAGTCTAGGAGAGCTTCGGCGCAGCTGCATTGTAACTAACGTTACTAGCGCTACGGAGGTCGGCTTGGGGCGTGTGACCCTTTGTTTCGAAGTTATCTCGAAGATCTACAAGTTCTCTTCAGAAATGAGTTGGAGAATCATCCTTCTTCAAGTTCAACATAGTCCCGCAACATCTTCGCCTTCACGAGGTTGAGAAGAGCTTTGCATGACTCCAGGTGGGGTCCATTCTTGGGAGCGAGTTTGGGGAGCATCTCTAGACGAGTTAGGCTCCGAACTCTTTGAGAAGTGGTCTGCTCTGGAGGCGAGCAGAGCGAAGAGCTTGACTCTAGAAGAGAGTCATTTGGGAGACGAGTTTGAGGAGTAACTCTTGGGGAGAGATGTACTCCAAACTCATTGAGAAGAGGTCCGCTCTGGAGGCGAGCGAAGCGAAAAGCTTGGATCTAGGAGAGAGCCGTTTGGGAGACAAGTTTGAGGAGCAACTCTAGGAGAGAGTTTTAGCTCTGAACTTGTTGAGAAGAGGTTCAATAGTCGTGGGAGCAATTCCGAATGGTGAGCTGCCTCGCACTTGCTTGTTTGCAAGCGGCTAAATCAACGTCGAACCAAGTGTTGGACTCCGAACTCACCTTTTGAGCTTAGTAAGTTGTGGGAGCATCCTTGTAGGACAAGCTGGACTCCGAACTCACCATTTAGCGAGTCATAGAAGTGACTCGGAGAGGTAGAAATGAAGAAAGTGCAATAATAGACAAAAGTTCAATTTTTATTGAGATAAACTAAGTGGCCGCTTCAATGGAGCAGCCATTATTACATGCTTTTGGTTGTGTTATAAGCATCGGCCTTATTGAGAATTGAGATCCTACTTCTACGATAGGGCGAAGGCCACTTGGGAGAAGTTTGGTTCTCCCCCCCTGGACCTCCTTGGATAAAGTGGAGGATGGCCCCAGGTTCGGAATCTTGGAACTCGGTGGACCTCTTTGTTCGCTTGTAGGACCCTCGGGGTGGAAGGTCGGCCCTGTCTCTTCGGACGAACTTGGCCAGGTGTTCCTGTTGTATGAGTTCTTCGATTTCCTCTTTAAGAGCCCGATAATCATTCGTGTCGTGGCCGTGGTCCCTGTGAAAGCAGCACCACTTATCCATGTTTCTTTTCTTGCCAGGGGTATTCATTCTAGGGGGAGCACGGAGTAGCCCTTCTTTTTCCACCTCCGTAAGAACTGTTGATATACTAGTATTGAATGGGGTGAACTTCTCAAAATGAGGAGCTGGGCGGCGTTGGCCATTATCGTCCCTCTGGAGTTTCTGGGACCCTTCTTCGCTCGTATTTTTTCCGTTTGTTTCTGAAAAATGATTCCTCGAGAGTGGGAGGGGGGAGGTTGAGAGCCTCTTCCACTCGGATGTACTTCTCACTCCTAAGCAGGAGTTCTAAGAAGTCTCGAAGAGGCTTCTTGGCAAGGAACGCCTTGAGGTTGGCGTTAGTGACATTGTGCACGAATGCCGCAGAGGCCACGGATTGGTTGAGGGAGGCAATAGACCGAGCTTCGTCAGTGAAGCGCCAAACGTAATCTCTTAGGCATTCACCCTTTTTTTGGTTGAGGGTCACCAAAGATACACTTGTTTTCTCGGCCCGGCGGCTACTCACGAAATGAGTATGGAAGAGCCCTTCGAACTGATCGAAAGAGAAGATGGAGGCCGGGACGAGTCGAGAGTACCACTCTCTCGCAGGCCCCTTCAGCGTGGCAGGAAAGGTTGTGCAAAGGAGCACATCCGATACCTGGCGGATCATCATGATAGTATTAAAACTCTCGATGTGGTCGGCAGGGTCCGACTCCCTGTTGTATGACTCAAAGTTAGGGGGCTTGATGTTTTTCGGGACCGGGACTTCCATGATGGCCCGGGAGAATGGAGGCTTGCTCGGGTAGAAATTCCTCGCCCGTTGTTCCTCTTCTCTATCAAGTCGGCCAAGGCGCCTCTCCATCTCGTGGAGATGGTGGTAGACCGAGTCTTCCCTTCGGTCATATCTTGCCAAGTCCGAGACTCTTTCTCATGCGAAAAAGGGACTAGGAGTGCAGTGGTGATGGCTTGGGGCAGGTTGAGGACTAGGTGCACGTTGCTCGTGGTTGGGAGCTACATTGAGGGCCTGCAGAACAGCTTCTTAAAAATCCTGGAACTCTGTCCTTGTAACCGGTGCCTCTCCAGCTTGGCGGTCCCTGTGTATGGCTTGACTTACTGGAGTATGACTTCTCCGCCGATGATGTTGAGGGGACTTTCTTCTCCACCTTGCGGGAGGGAATTTTCTGGTCCTCTTTCTGCCGGGGGTCCGGACTCTTGAGACCCCTGGGTGCTCAGGTTGATGGATTCCCCAAGGGATCGCCATCCATTCAGGCGAGTTCGGAGGTCGACCCCATTTTGGCGGTTGACAATCACTTGACGGAGATCCCGCTCGGGAGGGCTTCGAGAAGCCATAGAGTCAACTGGAGGATTGTGGACCGCGACATGGTCCTGAAGAGGATGCTGCTTTGGACGACTCCGATGAGATCCCCCTAGGCAGCTCCCCGAGACATTGTAGGAGGAGGAGGCTGTTGAGGAAGAACATCTTTAACCGGAGGGGGAGGAGGAGGAAGAAGAGGATTGGCTCTTCGACTGGAGACCGCTGCCTTCCCTTTCTCTTTCGGATACATGGATTGAAACTACTTTTGTTGGTTAAGTAAGGTTGGATCTCTTTTTCGTTTCGCATAGACGGCGCCAATCTGTTGCTACTATTTTTGGGGTGAAAGCAAACAGATGAATTTGTGGATTCTTGAGAAAACGAATAAGGCAAACCTGTTGACCTTCACCAACGTGTTGACTTGTTTCCTGCTACTGCCGTTGATTTGCAAAAAGCACGATATACCGGGATGGATCCCGGTGACGCACCCTTCGATGCTCTTGTCAGTAATCAGGAAGATTATGAAAGAGCTTTATGTAGAAAAATATTGATTACCTTGTTACGGTGAGGGAGAGGGGTATTTATAGTTGCCTTAGGGATCTGTTTTGAGATAAGAACAAATCTCTACTTCCCGGTGTGGATGGATAGAAGTGGTTAAAACCACCTTTTAGGGATAATTATGAATCTGAATTCTTCTTTATTCTTTTGAACTGGTTTGTAATGGGTTGGGATCCGTACCCAGTAGGAAAGATCCGTTTATAGGTTATTGGGCTTTGAAGAAAGACCCAGTTACCATTTTGGACCCGTTTATAGGTGAAATTACTGTTTTATCCCTGGGAGCTATAAGATTCGCGCCCGATTTGAACGGTCATGATTTAATCCTATTTTTAGCCATATCAGTGGTGTACACGGCAGGGAGGTGGATCTCCAGAGTAAGAGCTATCTTATATGATGCTTGTGCGTCGAGGGTTGTTAGGCATATTCGCGGAGTATTCCAGATCTTGTTTCTATCATCGTAGTAGGATTAGTTGCATAACGATGGATTAAACCCCTATAAAGTAGAGAACGATAAGGGCTTGTATCAGACCTATGTAGCATGGAATGCATAGAATCCGACAAGTATGCATTAGAGAGTCATCATACTGTATTTGTGTTTTCTTGACTTGTATTATGCATGATGTTTTCTTGATTTCCTACACTTGACACCTAGCCTAGTTCCACTTGATGTTTTATGCTTTATTTATCATTATTTCATTTTCCATTTGTTACTACCGTGGGAATATGTTGATTATGAGTTTATTCTTTATGCTTTATTTAAATTGTATTTCTTTTGATATCATTCACACCGTTATGGCTGATCCCTGTAGTTTTGGGGGTTAGGGTTATCTCTAGCCTCATGTTTTACATGTAGGTACTATTAGCTTGGGATTGGATGCATGTGGTAGAATGATAATTTGGCTTATGAAAATTGTAAAAGAAAGGATTGTAAAAGAAAGAAAATGTAATTCAAGGTGTTAAATTTTTGCTGTGCTATGTAAAGAATTGATGTAATAAAAGTTGAAAAATTTTCTGTGTTTTCTACGTACACTATTACATTGTGGTAGATGCTGGAAATTGTGCCACGTATTTTCATATTTATTTATTGGAAATTCAGGGTGCTACAATCCGAATGTGATTGCATTGAAGCACTGCTTCTTTCCGACGATGAGTAAGGATGAGCTTTTTCTGAATTTGGTGACGGAGTATGTTCCAAAAATGATTTATTATGATTTGAAGCATTATAGTAATGTGGGCCAACAATGTTGCTTCCCTATGTGAAGTTTTACATGAATCAAGTCTGTTTCTGTTCTCTTTTCATATTTGAGCCTAATGGTTTTTAGAGGATTTCATGGGTAACGCTTGTGGGTGTTTTTCTTGCAGATATTTAAAATGTTAACTTACATTCATATGGTTCTATGCGTTTGTCAAAGAAATGTGAAGCCACAAAACCTATTGGTATGTTTTTTAATGTCTTTTTTTTTAGATTTCTAATGTTTAGCTTGAAAATTGTTTCAGCTCTATAATACTCAGCAGTCAAAACTACAAAGTTAAAAAAAGTGAAAACAATTTGAACATGTCTTCAAGGATGTCGTGGGCTTCAAGAGCCACCACCTACATCAAGATCTCCACTTTTCCATCGAGGTTTTACTACTGGTACAAACCCTAACCCTAATATGAATCTTTCTCTTATCTATCATCATTTGATTTGATTACTTACTATTATATTTGATATATCGATTATAGTGTGGTTTTGGTAAATGGTGCGTTTAATCTTTTGGGCGCATGAGATTTCAGCTGAAATTTTGATTTTTTAAAATGGGTTCTGACTAGGTGTGATGCACTGTATGGATAATTTAGAACTACATTTTAAAGCAAACACAGTTTATAAAATTGATTTTATATGTATCATCTTTACTCTAGACTGTGCTATAATGCATTCCTTTAGTTTATGATGTGTAATATGTTCATTAAATATTAATAATGTTGTAATATACCTTTTAACATAAATTAGTTAAATTTACGAAATCTTTTGATAAAGTCGGTGCAACTAGTATATTAATATACACATTCTAAAAAGAAGGCACTAGATTAAACTTTTTTGAATGAATAATAAGGTGGAGAACGTTCATTGTCTTTCCCTAGGAAAAATAAAAAATAAAAAAACCTTCATTGTCTTTTCCTTCTCTAAATATACCGACAATTTGTCTTGAAGTTGCCGTCAAAATTGCAAAAGTATTTTGGTTTGCTATTAAATTTTCTTCAAGGAATATTACCTTGGTACACATACTTAGAAACTCATTTAGTGTTTATCTGATTTAATCTGTTCTTGATATTTTGGATGACAATAGGAGGCTAGTGTTTTACCCAACCCAACTTAGGTAGAGTGACAACACAAAATTTATATTACAGATTTTTAAAATAAAATCCACACTGTTAAATATATGATTTACTTTAGAAACTATTATACAAAATTTTAAATTAATTAGGCAATTAACCACTCATCAATGTGACCTAAAACAGAAGCAATTATATACCTTTTATGAAATATCGATTTGTCGATCGCA
The DNA here is from genome assembly GCA_017893485.1 of Hemerocallis citrina. NCBI lineage: Eukaryota > Viridiplantae > Streptophyta > Magnoliopsida > Asparagales > Asphodelaceae > Hemerocallis > Hemerocallis citrina. The sequence continues at coordinate 83,256,830 of CM030368.1, forward strand.
TGATAAATGATTCAGACTCGTCAAATAATTTTAAAGTTTTGCTCACCCATAATTTATAAGATGTTGATCACATTTAACAATGTTGATTTTTATTTTAAATTGTAGATATATAAATTTTGAGATGTCTCCCTAACTAAGCTAGCTAGAATCTTAGCTACGATGACACGTTAGCCTCCTTAGAGCATCCACAGTCGTTCAATGGGAAAAATGGCAAAATGCATATTTTAGCAATCCATTTCTTCGTTTTGCTGCAGTCGTCGAATGGTAAAAAATGCATAAATTTGTTAAAAAACTATCAGACGAAGCATGATGTTTCGTCTCATAATAAAAAAATAATTTATACGGGCCGAAAGTTAGAAAATATTAATTAAAAATTCGGAACGAAACATGATGTTTCGTCCCGAAAAGGGGAAAAAATCGGAACTTTTTTTTGCAAAAAAATTTTGCAAAAACAATTTTTTAACATAGTTTGTAAATAATAATTGCAAAAACAATTAAAAAAATTGCAAAAACAATTAAAAAATTGCAAAAACAATTAACAAATTTGCAAAAAACAACTTAAAATATTACAAAATTGGATAAATTGTTCCCCAAACCAGACGACACATCATGTGTCGTCCGGATTTGGTGGAATTTTTTTTTGCAAAAAAAATTGCAAAAACAATTAAAAAAAGAAATTGTAATTTTTTTTTGCAAAAACAATTTGAAATTTTGCAAAATCAATTTATATAATTGCAAAAAAAATTCAAATTTACAAAATTATTTTTTTTAAACAAAATTGGATTGGGACTGTTTCGTCCCACATGGGACGAAACATCATGTTTCGTTCCCACGCTTACCGGTTATTTTATTCGGTTTTTATATTTATTTTAATTCGGACGAAACATGATGTTTCGTCCGATCAATTAACAATATAATTAAATAATCCAGACGAAACATGATGTTTCGTCAGCTATAATATGCATTTTGCTATTTCGATTGCTATTTCTCCCTTTTTACTGTAGCGCTTTTGCCAAAAAATGGCAAAATAGCAAACGACTACGAGCGCTACAGTAGCAAAAAAATGGCAAAAATGGCAAATAAGCAAACGACTGTGGATGCTCTTATTATCATTATGGATATAAATTTCCCTAGAAAAAATTGTGGATATATGTATAATCATTTGTAAATTCTCGTTAAAGACTTACAATTGCAAGTTCAAGATATTAACAACATGATACTGGATTTGATCATTAATTTCATGATACAGACAAATCAGGGGTATAAAACTAGAAGATTTAAATAAAAAAAAATGTTAATTTATAAAACTAGAAGAAATATCAAAAGGAAAATCCGCAACAGTTTTTTATATATAATAAGATCATAACCACACACATCCACACCTAATCCCGAATATATATTAATTGGAGACTTTTTTGTGCAAGAAGAATTCGACTCCAGACACCTTGCTTAGTAGTGAAAAAACTTACCAGTGGATCACACCAACGCTTGTGTAATATGGTATTTTTAGTCCGAGTACACTACTTTTATTTATTTATGTAAAACCCAATATATTGTAATATATGACACATATTGTGTTGAATTTCATGAATATTTTTAAGAGTGTTTTTTTATGTGTTTAATTACAACTCCATCAGTTTCAAAATATAAGTCATTCTAGTTTTCTATATGACTATTAAAAAAACCTAGGACTGAAAAAAAGTACTAGACATTCTTAATTTTTGAAGCTCATAAATGAGCTATCAATTGTAAAATGTCTTATTTGCTATCTTCTATAAAAATTGGGATGATAAGTAAATGAAAAGATAAGGGTAAAATTGAAAATCTCATAGAAGATTAATTGATGGACATTTCAGAATGATAAGACATCTACATTGAAAATCTAACGTTACTTATAATTTGAAAATAAAAAAGGCCAAAATAACTTATATTTTAAAATTGAGTGAGTGATTAAAAAAGTAATAATTGAAAAAGAGTCGTAACTTTTGCAAAGCTCAAAAGCTACGTTTCAGGATGGATGGGGTAAATAAGTAAATCACAACCAATAAATATTAAAGAAGCAATATGTTTATTTGCATGGCCAAGCATACGCACAATTGTAAATAAACATATTTGCATGGACATGGAAATAAAGTTTGAGATTCGTTTGCCCATATATTGAAGTGTTACAAATAGTGTGGACAAATATATCATTATTTTTTATAATAACATAATGCATGGGCAAATGAATCTCAAACGACTTGATTTCTCATCCATAGGCTAATTTGGCACTGTTAAACGGTTCAGGTCATCCATAGGATAGATAGACGCACCATTTCCACACCGTTTGCACTTCCATTGCTTTTGCAATGGAAGACTCTCTCTCTCTCTCTCTCTCTCTCTCTCTCTCTCTCTCTCTCTATATATATATATATATATATATATATATATATATATATATATATATATATATATTGCAAGTGTCAGTGTAGTTCATGAAGGAAAAAAAATAGGGTTTACACTACAAAAGATATTGGAATACCCGGCGAAACAACCCCGGCATTTGGATATTTTGCCGGGACATTCCCCAGCGCTTTTATAAAATTGCCAGCGGGGTCCAAAGAAACCCCGGCATTTGTTAATAAATGCCGTGTTATTCTCAAACCCCGGCGCTTTAAAACGCCGGGGATATATCCTATCTAATAACCCCCCCTCCCGATTATTACCCACTTTCCTCTCTCTCTTTCATGTTTCACGCCCAAACCTTATGCCCCGAAACCTTATCTCTTCCGCTCTTCGATTTCGCTCTAAATTTGTGTCGATATCCTATTTCAACTCTGAAACCCTATTTCCTGAATCCCCCTCTTCGCTAAACCCTATTTCAACTCCGAAACCCCCAATTTGTCTCCCTCTTTTAATTTTCAAGCTTTATACAACTTTCGCTGTCGCTCCTGCCGCCGTCACCGTTCACTCTCGCTTCCGCCGCCGTCGCCATTCTCTCCCGCTTTTGCCGCCGTTGTCGTTCACTTTTCCACCCACTGCCGTCGCCACTCGCTCTCACACTCGCCGCCGCTACTCGCTCTCGCTTCTGTCTCTGCCGTTCGCTCTTGCTTCCGTCGCCGCCCTCTCGCACTCGTTGCTTGATCGTCATCCTCTACCACCTCTCTCCTTCTGAACCCCTAGGTATGGATTTGCTCATTAGTTTGACTTAACTATAATAATGATATGGTGTGAAGAACAAATAGTTTGATTTAGCTACAATAATGATTAGCTGATAACTAAATTGAAATAGAGAAGAACTGGCATGTTTATAGCAAGAGATCATGTAGGTGTGTGATCATGATAGAATTCATAATGCAGGTTTTGCAGGTTTGATAATTTTATGTATTATTTTGAGTTCTATACTTTCTATATATGTATTGAAGTAATTGTAAATGATCTAAAAACTAATTCGTAGGTGGGGTTTGTTTGTTGGTTGACATCAGAGATGGTTTTGTTCTCAACTTATACATACTAGTAATTTCATTTTAGATTCTATTAGAAATTTTGAGACTTTCAGATCATGATGAGAATTTCAGACCCTAATAGCAAATTTGAGAATTCAAAAAACAGAAAGAATAGGAGGCAATGTGAATATTGTTTTTGACTATAGTTTATCGTAAATATATTGAGAAACTATTACGGTAGTAATATAGAAATGTGATCTATGGTTCAAACTAATATGTAAACCGTTTATGCTATCAAAGTTAGGTGTCACTATGTCAGTGATATAAAATTTCAAACTGCAACTTTAAAAGTAGTTTTAGTGAAAGGGGAAAAAACGTAATTGTGGGAGAATTTTACTTTTGTTCAAAATCCTACTATATATTTAATGCAGATTTGCGCATTACTTCCCTAACAATTCTTGCACCTAATTTTTTTTACTTTTGTTCAAAATTTACCTTGAACAAAATTTAACGGTAGTAATGTAGAATTTTACTTTTGTTCAAAATTTTAATTTCTTTTATTGGATAGTATTGATAGTTAGATTATCATTTCTTTTCTCCAAAATGCTCATAATGTATTCTCTTTGCTTACTCTCGAAATTAGTATTCTCGTTACTTACTTCTCGTTGTTTCCATCTACTTTGTTAAAAAAGGCTGGCTGAATTCTGTTTCTTGATGCTTATTGTTTTTCCGATACTAGCTAAAGTATTTAGCGTATACATATGTATCCAATAATGCATGAGTTGAAAATCATTGTTGAACATTTTGTGTTTCATTTTGTCCTCAATTGTTGATTTGAATGTTAGGCATAATGTCTTTGCTTTATCATATGGTTGGTGTATTGTATATATGTATTAGTATTTAACTAGATAAAGTTTATTTAATGTCTGTGCTTTATCATGAAGTTTAATCTGTATGATTTTGTAAACAAGTCTGAATTATGCCACGAAGAACTAGGAAGCCTAGTCAGGAGCCTCTCAACGAGGGGGGTAGTCAATATGAGGTGAGTGAGGGGAGCACCCAGCCCCCCAAAAAGAATTGGGGAGCGACGAAGTAGGCCAATGTTGGGAGGTAATCAGAGGGACAAAAAATCATCGTAGAGGTGAACGAGGATAATCAGCCAGTGGGTAAACATGCCATAACTTTCGCATCGTTCATAGGAGTAATTGCTAGGAATCCGGAGTATCTTCCTCTTTCTTATGATCGACAGACAAAGATTCCAGCTGCAACACAGGCTAGAGCCCTTGAAATTCTGAAGGTAATTGCTCATGCATTTAGTCTGGTGATTTCTGGCTCGATTATAAAAAACTAATTGAAGAATGATGATAGTTCACACTGCTTACTGGAAACGAACTATGTGATGGGCTTAAATCAGAATACTGATATGGGTAAAGTGGCAAAGTGTTGAAAGTTCAAAATGAGTGCACTGAGTTGCATATATAGCAACTCTAGTTGCATATATAGCAACTAGAGGTCCTCATAAGATTGGTGAAAAAAATACCATTTGATGAGTTGCATATATAGCAGTGGTATAAGAATACAACATATATATTATTGTGTTTGTTAGTAAGTAAATGGCATTCTGATCATTTGGTGAACAAGATCCAATATTCAATTCCATACTACATTAAGGTACTTCACATGCTTCTATATCACCTGCCATGTTCTTCCAAGCACCCAAATCAATTCTTTAACACTGGTATAATTCATAGATATGTATGAATGAGATGCGCGTCTTTGCAAGGATCACTAACAAGATCGCTAGAGCTATAGAATAATAAATCTGTAAAATACGGAGATATGAATCAAACTTGAACTACAAACAAGCTTGCAGATGTGGTTTTAATTGTTTATGATATTGAAATGGTAATACATGTTACATAATAAACAGGGAACAATAAGAAAAGGATTGATACTTTGAACAGTAAATGATGCAGGTCAGGAGATGTTAAACCTGCACACTAACAAAAGCAACTACAACAGCATGCATAGCTGATTCCATCTGATATAAATATGGACACTTGGACCAATTTAATGCCAAGTGGTCCAAAGAGAATATTAACACACACACAAACACACACACACACACACACACACACACACACATACACACACACTTATCTGTACAAAATTACACCAACTCAGCATCGAAGTGATGGAAATCTTGAGAACCTAACTCTAGAGAATCAAAGTCTCACTATGTGTATTATGTATCTTTTTATTAAAGATATAAAAAATCTTTAATAAGTTACAAATTGATCTGTCGTTTTTGAAAATTTCTTTACTGTGAATTGATCTGACAAAATTATATGGTAGAATTTAGGGAGCATCTAGTTATTTGCTCATATTTTGTATGCCGCTGTGTTTATTTTTTTGTTATTTCATATGGTAAAATAATGTTTTGAAGACTTCTAATCTATAGCCTTGACTCTTGTTCATATACAGTGCAAATTTGAAAACCCGGCAGTTCTTGATGCCGATTGGGTAAACAAATATATGTCCAAGAAGTGGAGAGATGATAAGTGTGAATTGAAGGCAGCATACTACGACGAGAACCGGACAATCACCGAGAATATAAGAGTTGTCCCGAATGGTGCCATCCGTTTAGATTAGGAATACCTTTGTCATTTTTGGAGTACACCGGAGGGGAAGGTAATCGCTATTAATTTTGGTTCATTTATTATTGATTAGACATTTGAATTGTGTTTGTAATAATTACAAGTTGTGCAGAAAAGGGCTGAAAGAGGTCGTGCCAGCCAACAGGAACAGGACGTGGAGCAAGGAGGTGGGGACCGGTATGGGAATTTGGATTTCTTTGACGCCGCCCACATGAACTCACAAGGTGTGTTTGCATCTTCAAAGGCAGCGATGATTTCGGTAATCGTTAAATATCTTAAATGAGCTTATTTGATTTGTAATTTGCCTTAAAAATAAATAATATATCACATGTTTTTACAATATGTTCTTTACAGATCACTGCTAGAACGAGATACGCCAAACTCTCATCCGTAGTTGCTGACATCTCCCCCACAGCACCCATTGATATAGTGCAACTTCAGCACCAAGCCTTGGTCGAAAAAATGGGCCCAGATCGCCTTGGTCGTGTGCGTGGGAAGGGATTAGGACCCACCCCCTCTTGATCCCGTACTTCATCATCTACACAAGCCGATCCTAGAGATGATAAAATACTATTTCTCGAGATGCAACTCTCAAAACTTCAGGAAAAAGTTGCACATCTATTTAGGGAAACAAATGAAGAAGACCCTGATCTCATACCGAGACAGGTTAGAATTTATAAAGAGTTGCCGCTTAAATATTTTTGATAATTTGTTTGTCTTCCTACTGGCTGTGTATGTGTGTGGATGAATATTTTTTGGGGTGTATGTCCATGTGTGGTTGTATGTCAAAGTTTGTCTTCCTAAACAAATACTCACCTAATTTTATTTAACATTAATAATGTGCAGAACAATTAAGAGTTTTTTTTGACTTAGAAACCTAATGTAAATATTTTTTTTTCCTTGTACAACAAGTCAACAGAGACCCTACATGAGCCAGTTAGATGAATGAAGAGGGAGTCGGTGAACGTGATCAACAACGAATTAGCTAGACGTACACTGTAGGTGGGATTGTCTCATCTTGTAAGTATTAAAATCTTATTAGCTTCACTTATTTAACTTAGTATATTCTCTTAATTTCCAAGAAATTGTTAGTTTTTGTTGATTTGAGAGTTGTTTACCCTGTAAACTATTTGTTGACATGAAATCAACATGTTTTAATTAATTTCAACTAATAAATAATACATGGATTTAAAGAAAAAAAGGCATGCTTGTAGGATTTTTTATAACATCCATTTGATATTATAAATTTACAATTATATTATAAATTTTACATTTTAGAATCTGTAAGGAATATTGTTTATGAGGCAGACAGTGAATGTATATCAAGCCTTGTGGATTTTACATTGCAAATCCTTACCTTTTATCTTAGCACACTGTATAGTTTTAGCCAATTCTTGGGTATATTTCCAAAAAACTGAATATTATTTCAGATGTAGCATGGATACATCTTGCTTGAACTAAAGACAACAGAATATTATTTGCAAAAAGTTGGCTTGAACTAAAGACAATAGAATTGTCACTTCAAGACTCAATTATTTGAGTACATCTTGCTTCAAACATGCCATGTCATATGATAATTCTAGCAAATATAATTTGGTATGTGAAACTAATTTATAACTAGTACGCAACATTTTTTATAACAATATGCTCTCACTATATTGTTGAAGAAAGATTACCGTTGATACAAATAAAAGTATGATCGAACATACATAAGGATAACAAAACATGATGGAGCAATTTTAACTATGAAATCAGAGTTCATCATTCAAATGTTTCAGTGTTAATCCTGCCTTATTAGCTTGTACAGGATTTACGCCTTCTCCACCTCCCAACTTCTTGAATCCTGCAACAAACTCATCTTTCCCTACAGATCCTGATCGGATGGCAGTAGTAATCTTCCATTACAGTGTAAGTAAGCCAACTCGCTTTGAGGTAACACACAGCGTTGCTGATATGAATAGGATAAATCCAATCATCAGAACGACCCTGTAAATAAACAAAAATCAGCATTAGCTTCCTGGGCCATATTCATTGCAATTGTTAAGATTCTAACCATATGCATCTTATTTAATTCCAGGTAGCTTGAGATGGTGGTGTACATTGAGGATTTGACTCTCAGGCGTGCAGGATTTGACTATTAATGTTTTTGTTTCTTTTCTTTCTTATTTTGTGGTGTTTTATATCTTGTTTATTCGTGCAAATTTGTACTCGAAGAACAATGGAAATCAGACTTTATATATGTATGAGAATAAAAATCAATGTAACAAATTTTGTATGTATGTTGTCAAACTAATGTTAATTTGAATTTTGTTATCAAATGACTTCGGTGAACTGCTTAATTATGAAATATATCGTATTGATCATTATTATGAATTGTGTATAGTTTTATTTGTGTATTTAAATATTATATTTGTTTTTCGTAATTTGAAAAAAAAAAAAAAAACAAGTTCAAAAACCCACCCCGGTGTTTCCAAACACCGGGGTTGAAGATTGCATTAAAAAAAACCGAAAACATAGATTATAAAATGCCAAAAAAAAATCGAAATCATACCCCCGGCATTTAAAGTGCTGGCTTAAACACTAAAAAATGCCGGGTTTTTTTGCACATTTCACGACGTTTGGAAGCGCCGGGGATTCAATAAATCAATCCCGGCGGGGGAATGGATGGCGTTTGCGGCGGCATTTTTCGAAACGCCGTGGGGTACATCCCCGGCATTTTTAAACGCCTGGAAAAGGCAAAAAAAACGCCGGGGAATAGGTAATCGTTTGTAGTGTTATTAAGGCATCTAGGGCATGTAGCGGAAACGATCTAATTGTGTAATCAATATTGGAATACAAATTTTTTTCCCCAATAGCCAGAATCACTATAAATCAAAACTAATTATATAAAAAATAAAAATATTTTGAATTACCTTTCACCAATGCCAAGAACTCCTTCGTAGTGGTTTCAGTAATGAGACGTTCAAGTGTTCGTCCTCCAACAGTGATCTAAGCCAACCCTTTCGTGGGATACTATCATATTTTCTCTCTAACTCTCTTTTGATTAGTATGAGAATGAGTCTCACTCTTCCCTTGTTTCTTATGTAAAGGAAGAAATCTTCTTCCTATTTATAGGGGATTGTAGGCCATACCTTTATATCGTATATTATTATTTTTCTTATCAAACGAAGTTTACAAGATATTTGTCCATATAATTATTAACCATAATGAGATATCTTCATATCTCTTTAGTTAAGGTATTATATCATCTCAAATATTTATTAGTTATGAATTTAAAATTCCAACTATTGAAATATTCTAGAAAAAGAGTATTCATCATTTAATCATGATAAACAAAATTTATTTATCTCATAAACAAATTGACAACCATATGACATTCTATGCTAACAAAACTATTTGTCATATTAATATATCTTCATATAACAAATTAATCAATTCTGAAATTTATCAAATAAAATTTCAAATTGAATTTTCAAAGAAAAAACTTGTATTGTGTGTGACCCATTGGGCCCCACATTAAGCTTATAGTGAAGATATTAAACTTCTTTATTTCTCCATAAGTCATGAGTGACGTCTAGCAAAGTGTCATTACCACCCAAATAATGTGAGTTTGATTACTGAAATTAATTGTACCCTTTAGATTAGTTTATGTACAATTAAATCATCTGATCATACAATGTCCTGAAAAAACTTAGGGTGCGGATTAATATCAAAACCTAACAACTTAATCATTTGTGTCTGATTCGTTAGTGATTGACTCAATTGGATACTTAGAAACTTCTTTCTAATATTCATTTTGCTATGGCCATAGACTTCCTGAGTCAACACTTTATAGAATCATATAAGTCATTCTCTTCTTCTAATAGAAGTGATTGGTTCCTTATTGATTGCTCATCCACTTCCATGAAAGCCTCACTATGCCCAGAGTATCTTGCACAGGACTTAGAAATTCATGCGAAGAAATAAACCAAAGTATAAATTGACAAACACAAAATACTATGAAAACCTCAGATATTAGGATTACCTATACCTACTATCATCCAAGGAATTATCTATTGACATTCAATTAGACTTTCCATTAGATATTCCTTATAGTGAGTTAGTTCAGTGAAATAAACCATTTAGCACTTATAATAATGCCTCTGCTTAAATAATTGTGAGATCAATTATCCTCTACTTTAGAGCATATAACGAGCATACTAGTTTTACTGCAATTATCGATGTCCAATCTCAGTAATCATATGACTAGGAACATTTTAGTTTAATTATATTAAGTTTAGGTCTCACTGGCATGATATCATCATGGCCCCAAACACATTTAATTAATCCATGGACTTCATCATAACAGTAAATAAATTGCATAATAAAACGCTTCAAACAACTTTATTAATCATAAATAATGTTTACTAGAGAATTTGCCAATTACATCTTATGTGGTTTACTGTAGGGCACATTCCCTCTTGTCTCCCAACTGCACAAAAGCCAATCACCCCTATATTTAACACCGATGCTATTAAGTGACAATCAAATTGTTGTTGTGTCATTTCCTTAGTGAAAGGATCTACTGTGTTGTTTGTTGTATCGACTGTTTCAATACTGACATCACCCCTCCCAATTATTTCCCTGATGAGGTGTTATCGCCGAAGGACATGCTTGGATCTTTTATGAGATTTGGGTTCCTTAGCTTGGGAAATAGCTTCAGTGTTGGTGCAATAAAGAGGAACCAGCCGATTTACCTCCAGGACCACCTCCAACTAAGTGATGAACTTCTTCATCCACTTCTTTGGTAGCTTCGCTTGTAGGAATATAATCCACTTCAGTGACTGAATCGTCTACTTTTTGTTGCTTGGAACTCTTCCAACTTATTGCACCACTATTCAGGGTAAACACGTACCCCACAATGGATTTACTATCATACGGATCTAACTGAATTATAGAATCGGTATAGCCTTCCAATTTTAAGTTAGACCCGCCATATATTAGAAAAACATCTCTCGTCTTTCTGAAGTACTTGAGAATGTTCTTCACCTTTCTCCAGTGTTCCTCTCCAGGGTCTAACTGAAACTTGCTTACAATGCCTAAAGCATATGCAATATCAGGTCTGGTGCATAGCATAGCATACATGATCGACCCAATGGCCGACGCATAAGGAATGACTTTCATACTCTCTCTTTCTTCAGGTGTCTTTAGAGGCAACCTGTGTGAAATATGTATGCCATGTCTTACTGGTAAGTAACCTCTCTTACTATCTCCCATGCTAAATCATTTTAACACTGTGTCTATGTAACTGGACTGAGATAACCCAAGCATCATTTTAGAACTATCCCTATAGATCCTTATTCCTAGAATGCATGATGCTTCTCCCAAGTCATTCATGGAGAAATTTGTGCAAAGCCAAGTCTTGATCGATTTCAACATTGGGATATCAATGATGAGTATGTCATCTACATACAATACCAATAAAGTAACCGCACTCCCACTGACTATAACTACAGTTTTCGCTCTTTTTATTTTTTCCCTCTTTTGTAATATTTTATTTGCATTTGAATAAAATACTCTATTTTTTCTTTATTGATTATCTTAATTAAATTCTTGTTCATAAAATTCTTTGTTCTTCTTATTGAGCTATTTCTTGTTAATTCTATTTTTTTTTGTGGGTATTTTATTTGAACCCTATTTTTTTTTTAATCCATCTCTTATTGAACCCAAAACCTAAACCCATTATTATTGGATCCTAAACCATTAACCTAACATCCTAACTGTACTCTATAGATAAAATTCCTATTGCAAACCCTAAAATCACAAAACTACAAACCTTAATTAGCCGTCTATCTCTTTCCTCTCTGTTTCTCTCTCCTCGACTGCTACTATTCCCATTTCCTGCCCAAAAACCCACTACACCCAATCCCGACCTTCTTCCCTAGCCATCTCCGGTGCCTCTCCGTCGACCCACCTTGTCGATGCCATCTCCAGACCTCCCCAATGCCGATGCTGCTGCTCCTCTGTTTTCCTGCCCAAAATAGAGCAGCCAAGCCCCACACTTTGTTTCCCTATCGATCCACGACAGCAGCATAACGCCACCACCTATGACACCGTCGACCATCGTTTGCCGTCCCGTTCGCCGCCAGCAATGTCGTCAAACCCCTGGCTGACCTTGTTGCTGCTCTTGACTCTTGCTGTTGTGCTTTGGTTCTCTATTGCACATAGTATACACGTGTTATTTCGTGAGTTTGTGGGTTCGTTACTCTGGGATTCTCATCCCGTTATTCTTGGTATTCAATTTAATCGTCCAAAAGGCAAGTCACTTTTC